>OX392452.1:27136117-28453914 GCA_947623535.1 Coelioxys conoideus
CAGACCATCTGTCTCAGACCGTCTGTCTCTGTCCGTCTATCTCTGTCCGTATGTCTCAGACCGTCTGTCTCAGACCATCTGTCTCAGACCATCTGTCTCAGGCCGTCGGTCTTAGCCCGTCTGTCTCAGACCGTCTGTCTCGGACCGTCTGTCTCCGACCGTCTGTCACAGACCGCCTGTCTCAGACCGTCTGTCTCAGACCATCTGTCTCAGACCGTCTGTCTCGGATCATCTGTCTCATCCCGCCTGTCTCAGCCCGCCTGTTTCAGCCCGCCTGTCTCAGACCGTCTGTCTCTGTCCGTCTATCTCTGTCCGTATGTCTCAGACCGTCTGTCTCGGACCGTCTGTCTCAGCACGCCTGTCTCGGCCCGCCTGTCTCAGACCGTCTGTCTCAGACTGTCTGCCTCGGACCGTCTGTCTCGGACCGTCCGTGTCGGACCGTCTGTCTCGGACTGTCTGTCTCAGACCATCTGTCTCAGACCGTCTGTCTCGGACCGTCTGTCTCGGACCGTCTGTCTCGGGCCGTCAGTCTCAGACCATCTGTCTCAGACCGTCTGTCTCTGTCCGTCTATCTCTGTCCGTATGTTTCAGACCGTCTGTCTCAGACCATCTGTCTCGGACCGTCTGTCTCAGCACGCCTGTCTCGGCCCGCCTGTCTCAGACCGTCTGTCTCAGACTGTCTGCCTCGGACCGTCTGTCTCGGACCGTCTGTCTCGGACCGTCTGTCGCGGACCGTCTGTCACGGACCGTCTGTCTCAGACCAACTGTCTCAGACCGTCTGTCTCTGTCCGTCTATCTCTGTCCGTATGTCTCAGACCGTCTGTCTCGGACCGTCTGTCTCAGCACGCCTGTCTCAGCCCGCCTGTCTCAGACCGTCTGTCTGAGACCGTCAGTCTCAGACCATCTGTCTCAGACCGTCTGTCTCTGTCCGTCTATCTCTGTCCGTATGTCTCAGACCGCCTGTCTCAGACCGTTTGTCTCAGACGGTCGGTCTCAGCCCGCCTGTCTCAGCCCGCCTGTATCGGACCGTCTGTCTGAGACCGTCTGTCTCAGTCCATCTGTATCAGACCGTCAGTCTCAGCCCGCCTGTCTCAGCCCGCCTGTCTCAGTCCGTCTGTCTGGGACCGTCTGTCTCAGACCAACTGTCTGAGACCGCCTGTCTCAGACCGTCTGTCTCGGACTGTCTGTCTCAGCACACCAGTCTCGGCCCGCCTGTCTCAGACCGTCTGTCTCAGACTGTCTGCCTCGGACCGTCTGTCTCGAACCGTCCGTGTCGGACCGTCTGTCTCGGACCGTCTGTCTCACACCGTCTGTCTCACACCGTCTGCCACAGACCGTCTGCGTCAGACGGTCGGTCTCAGCCCGCCTGTCTCAGCCCGCCTGTCTCAGACCGTCTGTCTGAGACCGTCAGTCTCAGACCATCTGTCTCAGACCATCTGTCTCAGGCCGTCGGACTTAGCCCGTCTGTCTCAGCCTGCCTGTCTCTGTCCGTCTGCCTCAGACCATCTGTCTCAGTGCGTCGGTCTCAGCCCGTCTGTCTCAGCCTGCCTGTCTCGGACGGTCTGTCTCTGACCGTCTGTCTCGGACCGTCTGTCTCGGACCACCTGTCTCGGACCGTCTGCCTCGGACCGTCTGTCTCGGACCGTCCGTGTCGGACCGTCTGTCTCGGACTGTCTGTCTCAGACCATCTGTCTCATCCCGTCTATCTCGGACCGTCTGTCTCGGACCGTCAGTCTCAGACCATCTGTCTCAGACCGTCTGACTCATCCCGCCTGGCTCAGCCCGCCTGTTTCAGCCCGCCTGTCTCAGTCCGTCTGTCTGAGACCGTCTGTCTCAAACCATCTGTCTCAGACCATCTGTCTCAGGCCGTCGGACTTAGCCCGTCTGTCTCAGCCTGCCTGTCTCTGTCCGTCTGCCTCAGACCATCTGTCTCAGGGCGTCGGTCTCAGCCCGTCTGTCTCCGCCTGCCTGTCTCGGACGGTCTGTCTCTGACCGTCTGTCTCGGACCGTCTGCTTCGGACCGTCTGTCTCGGACCGTCTGTCTCGGACCGTCGGTCTCGGACCGTCTGTCTCGGACCGTCTGTCTCGGACCGTCTGTCTCACACCGTCTGCCACAGACCGTCTGTGTCAGACGGTCGGTCTTAGCCCGCCAGTCTCAGCCCGCCTGTCTCATGCCGTCGGTCTTAGCCCGTCTGTCTCAGACCGTCTGTCTCAGACCATCTGTCTCAGACCATCTGTCTCAGGCCGTCTGTCTGAGACCGTCTGTCTCAGATCATCTGTCTCAGACCGTCTGTCTCAGCCCGCCTGTCTCAGTCCGTCTGTCTCGGTCCGTCTGTCTCAGATCATCTGTCTCAGACCGTCGGTCTTAGCCCGTCTGTCTCTGACCGTCTGTCTCGGACCGTCTGCCTCGGACGGTCTGTCTCTGACCGTCTGTCTCGGACCGTCTGTCTCGGACCGTCTGTCTCCGACCGTCTGTCACAGACAGCGTGTCTCAGACCGTCTGTCTCAGACCGTCTGCCTCGGACCATCTGGCTCAGACCGTCGGTCTTAGCCCGTCTGTCTCAGACCATCTGTCTCAGACCATCTGCCGCAGGCCGTCGGTCTTAGCCCGTCTGTCCCAGCCCGCCTGTCTCGGACCGTCTGTCTCGGACCGTCTGTCTCAGAACAACTGTCTCAGACTGCCGGTCTCAGACTGTCTGTCTCAGACCATCTGTCTCAGACCGTCTGTCTCGGACCGTCTGTCTCGGACGGTCTGTCTCGGACCGTCTGTCTCGGACCGTCTGTCTCAAACCATCTGCCTCAGGCCGTCGGTCTGAGCCCGTCTGTCTCAGCGCGCCTGTCTCGGACCGTCTGGCTCGGACCGTCTGTCTCGGACCGTCTGTCTCGGACCGTCTGTCTCAGACCAACTGTCTCAGACCGCCGGTCTCAGACCGTCTGTCTCAGACGGTCGGTCTCAGCCCGCTTGTCTCAGCCCGCCCGTCTCAGTCGGCCTGTCTCAGACCGTCTGTCTCAGGCCATCTGTCTCAGACCGTCAGTCTCAGCCCGCCTGTCTCAGCCCACCTGTCTCAGTCCGTCTGTCTGATACCGTCTGTCTCAGACCAACTGTCTCAGACCGCCTGTCTCGGACCGTCTGGCTCGGACCGTCTGTCTCGGACCGTCTGTCTCGGACCGTCTGTCTCAGACCATCTGTCTCAGACCTCCGGTCTCAGATCGTCTGTCTCAGACCATCTGTCTCAGACCACATCTCTCTCCGGCCGTCGGTCTTAGCCCGTCTGTCTCAGCCCGCTTGTCTGTGCCCGTCTGCCTCGGACCGTCTGTATCGGAACGTATGTCTCGGACCGTCTGTCTCAGACGGCAGGTCTCAGACCGCCTGCTTCAGCCCGCCTGTCTCAGACCGTCTGTCTGAGACCGTCTGTCTCAGATCATCTGTCTCAGACCGTTTGTCTCAGACCAACTGTCTCATCCCGCCTGTCTCAGACCGCCTGTCTCGGCACGCCTGTCTCAGACCGTCTGTCTCAGACAGTCTGCCTCGGACCGTCTGTCTCGGACCGTCTGTCTCGGACCGTCTGTCTCGGACCGTCTGTCTCGGACCGTCTATCTCATACCGTCTGTCTCAGTCCGTCTCTCTGACCGTCTGTCTGAGACTGTCTGCCTCAGACCATCTGTCTCAGACCGCATGTCGCAGACCGCCTGTCTCAGACATCTGTCTCAGACCGCATGTCTCAGACCGCCTATCTCAGACCATCTGTCTCAGACCATCTGTCTCAGGCCGTCGGCCTTATCCTGTCTGTATCAGGCCGTCTGTCTCGGACCGTCTGTCACGGACCGTCTGTCTCAGACCATCTGCCTCAGACCATCTGTCTCAGGCCGTCGGTCTTAGCCCGTCTGTCTCAGACCATCTGTCTCAGACCATCTGTCTCAGACCGTCTGTCTCATTTCGCCTGGCTCAGCCCGCCTGTTTCAGCCCGCCTGTCTCAGTCCGTCTGTCTGAGACCGTCAGTTTCAAACCATCTGTCTCAGACCATCTGTCTCAGGCCGTCTGTCACAGGCCGCCGGTCTTAGCTCTACTGTATCAGACCGTCTGTCTCGCACCGCCTGTCTCGGACCATCTGCCTCGGACCGTCTGTCTCGGACCGTCTGTCTCGGACCGTCTGTCTCAGACCAACTGTCTCAGAACGCCGGTCTCAGACCGTCTGCCTCAGACGGTCGGTCTCCCCCGCTTGTCTCAGCCCCCCTGTCTCAGTCCGTCTGTCTGAGACCGTCTGTCTCAGACCAACTGTCTCAGACCGCCAGTCCCAGACCGTCTGTCTCAGACCATCCGTCTCTGCCCGTCTGTCTCAGACCGTCAGTCTCAGACCGTCTGTCTCGGACCGTCTGTCTCGGACCGTCTGTCTCAGACCAACTGTCTCAGACCGCCTGTCTCAGACCGTTTGTCTCAGACGGTCGGTCTCAGCCCGCCTGTCTCAGCCCGCCTGTCTCGGACCGTCTGTCTGAGACCGTCTGTCTCAGTCCATCTGTATCAGACCGTCTGTCTCAGCCCGCCTGTCTCAGTCCGTCTGTCTGGGACCGTCTGTCTCAGACCAACTGTCTGAGACCGCCTGTCTCAGACCGTCTGTCTCGGACCGTCTGTCTCAGCACGCCTGTCTCGGCCCGCCTGTCTCAGCCCGTCTGTCTCAGACTGTCTGCCTCGGACCGTCTGTCTCGGACCGTCTGTCGCGGACCGTCTGTCACGGACCGTCTGTCTCAGACCATCTGTCTCAGACCATCTGTCACAGGCCGCCGGTCTTAGCCCTACTGTATCAGACCGTCTGTCTCGGACCGTCTGTCTCGGACCGTCTGTCTCTGACCGTCTGTCTCGGACCGTCTGTCTCGGACCGTCTGTCGCGGACCGTCTGTCTCTGTCCGTCTATCTCTGTCCGTATGTCTCAGACCGTCTGTCTCAGACCATCTGTCTCAGACCGTCTGCCTGAGACCGTCAGTCTCAGACCATCTGTCTCAGACCGTCTGTCTCTGTCCGTCTATCTCTGTCCGTATGTCTCAGACCGTCTGTCTCAGACCATCTGTCTCAGACCATCTGTCTCAGGCCGTCGGTCTTAGCCCGTCTGTCTCAGACCGTCTGTCTCGGACCGTCTGTCTCCGACCGTCTGTCACAGACCGCCTGTCTCAGACCGTCTGTCTCAGACCATCTGTCTCAGACCGTCTGTCTCGGATCATCTGTCTCATCCCGCCTGTCTCAGCCCGCCTGTTTCAGCCCGCCTGTCTCAGACCGTCTGTCTCTGTCCGTCTATCTCTGTCCGTATGTCTCAGACCGTCTGTCTCGGACCGTCTGTCTCAGCACGCCTGTCTCGGCCCGCCTGTCTCAGACCGTCTGTCTCAGACTGTCTGCCTCGGACCGTCTGTCTCGGACCGTCCGTGTCGGACCGTCTGTCTCGGACTGTCTGTCTCAGACCATCTGTCTCAGACCGTCTGTCTCGGACCGTCTGTCTCGGACCGTCTGTCTCGGGCCGTCAGTCTCAGACCATCTGTCTCAGACCGTCTGTCTCTGTCCGTCTATCTCTGTCCGTATGTTTCAGACCGTCTGTCTCAGACCATCTGTCTCGGACCGTCTGTCTCAGCACGCCTGTCTCGGCCCGCCTGTCTCAGACCGTCTGTCTCAGACTGTCTGCCTCGGACCGTCTGTCTCGGACCGTCTGTCTCGGACCGTCTGTCGCGGACCGTCTGTCACGGACCGTCTGTCTCAGACCAACTGTCTCAGACCGTCTGTCTCTGTCCGTCTATCTCTGTCCGTATGTCTCAGACCGTCTGTCTCGGACCGTCTGTCTCAGCACGCCTGTCTCAGCCCGCCTGTCTCAGACCGTCTGTCTGAGACCGTCAGTCTCAGACCATCTGTCTCAGACCGTCTGTCTCTGTCCGTCTATCTCTGTCCGTATGTCTCAGACCGCCTGTCTCAGACCGTTTGTCTCAGACGGTCGGTCTCAGCCCGCCTGTCTCAGCCCGCCTGTATCGGACCGTCTGTCTGAGACCGTCTGTCTCAGTCCATCTGTATCAGACCGTCAGTCTCAGCCCGCCTGTCTCAGCCCGCCTGTCTCAGTCCGTCTGTCTGGGACCGTCTGTCTCAGACCAACTGTCTGAGACCGCCTGTCTCAGACCGTCTGTCTCGGACTGTCTGTCTCAGCACACCAGTCTCGGCCCGCCTGTCTCAGACCGTCTGTCTCAGACTGTCTGCCTCGGACCGTCTGTCTCGAACCGTCCGTGTCGGACCATCTGTCTCGGACCGTCTGTCTCACACCGTCTGTCTCACACCGTCTGCCACAGACCGTCTGCGTCAGACGGTCGGTCTCAGCCCGCCTGTCTCAGCCCGCCTGTCTCAGACCGTCTGTCTGAGACCGTCAGTCTCAGACCATCTGTCTCAGACCATCTGTCTCAGGCCGTCGGACTTAGCCCGTCTGTCTCAGCCTGCCTGTCTCTGTCCGTCTGCCTCAGACCATCTGTCTCAGTGCGTCGGTCTCAGCCCGTCTGTCTCAGCCTGCCTGTCTCGGACGGTCTGTCTCTGACCGTCTGTCTCGGACCGTCTGTCTCGGACCACCTGTCTCGGACCGTCTGTCTCGGACCGTCTGTCACGGACCGTCTGTCTCAGACCAACTGTCTCAGAACGCCGGTCTCAGACCGTCTGCCTCAGACGGTCGGTCTCCCCCGCTTGTCTCAGCCCGCCTGTCTCAGTCCGTCTGTCTGAGACCGTCTGTCTCAGACCAACTGTCTCAGACCGCCAGTCCCAGACCGTCTGTCTCAGACCATCCGTCTCTGCCCGTCTGTCTCAGACCGTCTGTCTCAGACCATCTGTCTCAGACCATATGTCTCAGGCCGTCGGTATTAGCCTGTCTTCTTCAGCCTGCCTGTCTCTGTCCGTCAGTGTCAGACCGTCTGTCTCGGACCGTCTGTCTCAGACCATCTGTCTCAGACCGCCTGTCTCAGACCGTCTGCCTCAGACGGTCGGTCTCCCCCGCTTGTCTCAGCCCGCCTGTCTCAGTCCGTCTGTCTGAGACCGTCTGTCTCAGACCAACTGTCTCAGACCGCCAGTCCCAGACCGTCTGCCTCAGACCATCCGTCTCTGCCCGTCTGTCTCAGACCGTCTGTCTCGGACCGTCTGTCTGAGACCGTCTGTCTCAGTCCATCTGTATCTGACCGTCTGTCTCAGCCCGCCTGTCTCAGCCCGCCTGTCTCAGTCCGTCTGTCGCGGACCGTCTGTCTCAGCCCGCCTGTCTCAGCCCGCCTGTCTCAGTCCGTCTGTCGCGGACCGTCTGTCACGGACCGTCTGTCTCAGACCATCTGTCTCAGACCATCTGTCACAGGCCGCCGGTCTTAGCCCTACTGTATCAGACCGTCTGTCTCGGACCGTCTGTCTCGGACCGTCTGTCTCTGACCGTCTGTCTCGGACCGTCTGTCTGGGACCGTCTGTCGCGGACCGTCTGTCTCTGTCCGTCTATCTCTGTCCGTATGTCTCAGACCATCTGTCTCAGACCATCTGTCTCAGGCCGTCGGTCTTAGCCCGTCTGTCTCAGACCGTCTGTCTCGGACCGTCTGTCTCCGACCGTCTGTTACAGACCGCCTGTCTCAGACCGTCTGTCTCAGACCATCTGTCTCAGACCGTCTGTCTCGGACCATCTGTCTCATCCCGTCTGTCTCGGACCGTCTGTCTCGGACCGTCTGTCCCAGACCAACTGTCTCAGACCGTCTGTCTCAGACGGTCGGTCTCAGCCCGCCTGTCTCAGACGGTCGGTCTCAGCCCGCCTGTCTCAGACCGTCTGTCTGAGACCGTCAGTCTCAGACCATCTGTCTCAGACCGTCTATCTCTGTCCGTCTATCTCTGTCCGTATGTTTCAGACCGTCTGTCTCAGACCATCTGTCTCAGACCATCTGTCTCAGGCCGTCGGTCTTAGCCCGTCTGTCTCGGACCGTCTGTCTCGGACCGTCTCTCTCTGACCGTCTGTCTCGGACCGTCTGTCTCGGACCGTCTGTCGCGGACCGTCCGTCTCAGACCAACTGTCTCAGACCGTCTGTCTCAGACGGTCGGTCTCAGCCCGCCTGTCTCAGCCCGTCTGTCTCAGACGGTCGGTCTCAGCCCGCCTGTCTCAGCCCGCCTGTCTCAGACCGTCTGTCTGAGACCGTCTGTCTCAGACCAACTGTCTCAGACCGTCTGTCTCAGACGGTCGGTCTCAGCCCGCCTGTCTCAGCCCGCCTGTCTCAGACCGTCTGTCTGAGACCGTCAGTCTCAGACCATCTGTCTCAGACCGTATGTCTCTGTCCGTCTATCTCTGTCCGTATGTCTCAGACCGTCTGTCTCGGACCGTCTGTCTCAGCACGCCTGTCTCGGCCCGCCTGTCTCAGACCGTCTGTCTCGGACTGTCTGCCTCGGACCGTCTGTCTCGGACCGTCCGTGTCGGACCGTCTGTCTCGGACTGTCTGTCTCAGACCATCTGTCTCATCCCGTCTATCTCGGACCGTCTGTCTCGGACCGTCAGTCTCAGACCATCTGTCTCAGACCGTCTGACTCATCCCGCCTGGCTCAGCCCGCCTGTTTCAGCCCGCCTGTCTCAGTCCGTCTGTCTGAGACCGTCTGTCTCAAACCATCTGTCTCAGACCATCTGTCTCAGGCCGTCGGACTTAGCCCGTCTGTCTCAGCCT
This sequence comes from Coelioxys conoideus, assembly GCA_947623535.1. Lineage (NCBI taxonomy): Eukaryota > Metazoa > Arthropoda > Insecta > Hymenoptera > Megachilidae > Coelioxys > Coelioxys conoideus. The sequence continues at coordinate 27,144,800 of OX392452.1, forward strand.
GCCTGTCTCTGTCCGTCTGCCTCAGACCATCTGTCTCAGGGCGTCGGTCTCAGCCCGTCTGTCTCCGCCTGCCTGTCTCGGACGGTCTGTCTCTGACCGTCTGTCTCGGTCCGTCTGTCTCGGACCATCTGTCTCGGACGGTCTGTCTCGGACGGTCTGTCTCTGACCGTCTGTCTCGGTCCGTCTGTCTCGGACCATCTGTCTCAGACCGTCTGTCTCCGACCGTCTGTCTCCGACCGTCTGTCACAGACCGCCTGTCTCAGACCGTCTGTCTCAGACCATCTGTTTCAGACCGTCTGTCTCGGACCATCTGTCTCATCCCGCCTGTCTCAGCCCGCCTGTTTCAGCCCGCCTGTCTCAGACCGTCTGTCTCTGTCCGTCTATCTCTGTCCGTATGTCTCAGACCGTCTGCCTCGGACCGTCTGTCTCAGCACGCCTGTCTCGGCCCGCCTGTCTCAGACCGTCTGTCTCAGACTGTCTGCCTCGGACCGTCTGTCTCGGACCGTCCGTGTCGGACCGTCTGTCTCGGACTGTCTGTCTCAGACCATCTGTCTCAGACCGTCTGTCTCGGACCGTCTGTCTCGGACCGTCTGTCTCGGACCGTCTGTCTCGGACCGTCTGTCTCAGACCGTCTGTCTCGGACCGTCTGTCTCAGCACGCCTGTCTCGGCCCGCCTGTCTCAGACCGTCTGTCTCAGACTGTCTGCCTCGGACCGTCTGTCCCGGACCGGCCGTGTCGGACCGTCTGTCTCGGACCGCCTGTCTCGGACCATCTGTCTCGGACCGTCTGTCTCGGACCGTCTGTCTCGGACCGTCTGTCTCAGACCAACTGTCTCAGAACGCCGGTCTCAGACCGTCTGCCTCAGACGGTCGGTCTCCCCCGCTTGTCTCAGCCCGCCTGTCTCAGTCCGTCTGTCTGAGACCGTCTGTCTCAGACCAACTGTCTCAGACCGCCAGTCCCAGACCGTCTGTCTCAGACCATCCGTCTCTGCCCGTCTGTCTCGGACCGTCTGTCTGAGACCGTCTGTCTCAGTCCATCTGTATCTGACCGTCTGTCTCAGCCCGCCTGTCTCAGTCCGTCTGTCGCGGACCGTCTGTCACGGACCGTCTGTCTCAGACCATCTGTCTCAGACCATCTGTCACAGGCCGCCGGTCTTAGCCCTACTGTATCAGACCGTCTGTCTCGGACCGTCTGTCTCGGACCGTCTGTCTCTGACCGTCTGTCTCGGACCGTCTGTCTCGGACCGTCTGTCTCTGTCCGTCTATCTCTGTCCGTATGTCTCAGACCGTCTGTCTCAGACCATCTGTCTCAGACCATCTGTCTCAGGCCGTCGGTCTTAGCCCGTCTGTCTCAGACCGTCTGTCTCGGACCGTCTGTCTCCGACCGTCTGTCACAGACCGCCTGTCTCAGACCGTCTGTCTCAGACCATCTGTCTCAGACCGTCTGTCTCGGACCATCTGTCTCATCCCGCCTGTCTCAGCCCGCCTGTTTCAGCCCGCCTGTCTCAGACCGTCTGTCTCTGTCCGTCTATCTCTGTCCGTATGTCTCAGACCGTCTGTCTCGGACCGTCTGTCTCAGCACGCCTGTCTCGGCCCGCCTGTCTCAGACCGTCTGTCTCAGACTGTCTGCCTCGGACCGTCTGTCTCGGATCGTCTGTCTCGGACTGTCTGTCTCAGACCATCTGTCTCAGACCGTCTGCCTCGGACCGTCTGTCTCGGACCGTCTGTCTCGGACCGTCTGTCTCGGACCGTCTGTCTCAGACCGTCTGTCTCTGTCCGTCTATCTCTGTCCGTATGTCTCAGACCGTCTGTCTCGGACCGTCTGTCTCAGCACGCCTGTCTCGGCCCGCCTGTCTCAGACCGTCTGTCTCAGACTGTCTGCCTCGGACCGTCTGTCTCGGACCGTCCGTGTCGGACCGTCTGTCTCTGACTGTCTGTCTCAGTCCATCTGTATCTGACCGTCTGTCTCAGCCCGCCTGTCTCAGCCCGCCTGTCTCAGTCCGTCTGTCGCGGACCGTCTGTCACGGACCGTCTGTCTCAGACCATCTGTCTCAGACCATCTGTCACAGGCCGCCGGTCTTAGCCCTACTGTATCAGACCGTCTGTCTCGGACCGTCTGTCTCGGACCGTCTGTCTCTGACCGTCTGTCTCGGACCGTCTGTCTCGGACCGTCTGTCGCGGACCGTCTGTCTCTGTCCGTCTATCTCTGTCCGTATGTCTCAGACCGTCTGTCTCAGACCATCTGTCTCAGACCGTCTGTCTGAGACCGGCAGTCTCAGACCATCTGTCTCAGACCGTCTGTCTCTGTCCGTCTATCTCTGTCCGTATGTCTCAGACCGTCTGTCTCAGACCATCTGTCTCAGACCATCTGTCTCAGGCCGTCGGTCTTAGCCCGTCTGGCTCAGACCGTCTGTCTCGGACCGTCTGTCTCCGACCGTCTGTCACAGACCGCCTGTCTCAGACCGTCTGTCTCAGACCATCTGTTTCAGACCGTCTGTCTCGGACCATCTGTCTCTTCCCGCCTGTCTCAGCCCGCCTGTTTCAGCCCGCCTGTCTCAGACCGTCTGTCTCTGTCCGTCTATCTCTGTCCGTATGTCTCAGACCGTCTGTCTCGGACCGTCTGTCTCAGCACGCCTGTCTCGGCCCGCCTGTCTCAGACCGTCTGTCTCAGACTGTCTGCCTCGGACCGTCTGTCTCGGACCGTCCGTGTCGGACCGTCTGTCTCGGACTGTCTGTCTCAGACCATCTGTCTCAGACCGTCTGTCTCGGACCGTCTGTCTCGGACCGTCTGTCTCGGACCGTCTGTCTCGGACCGTCTGTCTCAGACCGTCTGTCTCGGACCGTCTGTCTCAGCACGCCTGTCTCGGCCCGCCTGTCTCAGACCGTCTGTCTCAGACTGTCTGCCTCGGACCGTCTGTCCCGGACCGGCCGTGTCGGACCGTCTGTCTCGGACTGTCTGTCTCAGACCATCTGTCTCAGACCGTCTGTCTCGGACAGTCTGTCTCGTACCGTCTGTCTCGGACCGTCTGTCTCGCACCGTCTGTCTCACACCGTCTGTCTCACTCCGTCTGCCACAGACCGTCTGCGTCAGACGGTCGGTCTCAGCCCGCCTGTCTCAGCCCGCCTGTCTCAGACCGTCTGTCTGAGACCGTCAGTCTCAGACCATCTGTCTCAGACCGTCTGTCTCATCCCGCCTGGCTCAGCCCGCCTGTTTCAGCCCGCCTGCCGCAGTCCGTCTGTCTGAGACCATCTGTCTCAGGGCCTCGGTCTCAGCCCGTCTGTCTCAGCCTGCCTGTCTCGGACGGTCTGTCTCTGACCGTCTGTCTCGGACCGCCTGTCTCGGACCATCTGTCTCGGACCGTCTGTATCGGACCGTCTGTCTCAGCACGCCTGTCTCGGCCCGCCTGTCGCAGACCGTCTGTCTCAGACTGTCTGCCTCGGACCGTCTGTCTCGGACCGTCCGTGTCGTACCGTCTGTCTCGGACTGTCTGTCTCAGACCATCTGTCTCAGACCGTCTGCCTCGGACCGTCTGTCTCGGACCGTCTGTCTCGGACCGTCTGTCCCGGACCGTCTGTCTCAGACCGTCTGTCTCTGTCCGTCTATCTCTGTCCGTATGTCTCAGACCGTCTGTCTCGGACCGTCTGTCTCAGCACGCCTGTCTCGGCCCGCCTGTCTCAGACCGTCTGTCTCAGACTGCCTGCCTCGGACCGTCTGTCTCGGACCGTCCGTGTCGGACCGTCTGTCTCGGACTGTCTGTCTCAGTCCATCTGTATCTGACCGTCTGTCTCAGCCCGCCTGTCTCAGCCCGCCTGTCTCAGTCCGTCTGTCGCGGACCGTCTGTCACGGACCGTCTGTCTCAGACCATCTGTCTCAGACCATCTGTCACAGGCTGCCGGTCTTAGCCCTACTGTATCAAACCGTCTGTCTCGGACCGTTTGTCTCGGACCGTCTGTCTCTGACCGTCTGTCTCGGACCGTCTGTCTCGGACCGTCTGTCGCGGACCGTCGGTCTCTGTCCGTCTATCTCTGTCCGTATGTCTCAGACCGTCTGTCTCAGACCATCTGTCTCAGACCGTCTGTCTGAGACCGTCAGTCTCAGACCATCTGTCTCAGACCGTCTGTCTCTGTCCGTCTATCTCTGTCCGTATGTCTCAGACCGTCTGTCTCAGACCATCTGTCTCAGGCCGTCGGTCTTAGCCCGTCTGGCTCAGACCGTCTGTCTCGGACCGTCTGTCTCCGACCGTCTGTCACAGACCGCCTGTCTCAGACCGTCTGTCTCAGACCATCTGTTTCAGACCGTCTGTCTCGGACCATCTGTCTCATCCCGCCTGTCTCAGCCCGCCTGTTTCAGCCCGCCTGTCTCAGACCGTCTGTCTCTGTCCGTATGTCTCAGACCGTCTGTCTCGGACCGTCTGTCTCAGCACGCCTGTCTCGGCCCGCCTGTCTCAGACCGTCTGTCTCAGACTGTCTGCCTCGGACCGTCTGTCTCGGACCGTCCGTGTCGGACCGTCTGTCTCGGACTGTCTGTCTCAGACCATCTGTCTCAGACCGTCTGTCTCGGACCGTCTGTCTCGGACCGTCTGTCTCGGACCGTCTGTCTCTGTCCGTCTATCTCTGTCCGTATGTCTCAGCACGCCTGTCTCGGCCCGCCTGTCTCAGACCGTCTGTCTCAGACTGTCTGCCTCGGACCGTCTGTCTCGGACCTTCCGTGTCGGACCGTCTGTCTCGGACTGTCTGTCTCAGACCATCTGTCTCAGACCGTCTGTCTCGGACCGTCTGTCTCGGACCGTATGTCTCGGACCGTCTGTCTCGGACCGTCTGTCTCAGACCGTCTGTCTCGGACCGTCTGTCTCAGCACGCCTGTCTCGGCCCGCCTGTCTCAGACCGTCTGTCTCAGACTGTCTGCCTCGGACCGTCTGTCTCGGACCGTCCGTGTCGGACCGTCTGTCTCGGACTGTCTGTCTCAGACCATCTGTCTCAGACCGTCTGTCTCGGACCGTCTGTCTCGTACCGTCTGTCTCGGACCGTCTGTCTCGGACCGTCTGTCTCACACCGTCTGTCTCACTCCGTCTGCCACAGACCGTCTGCGTCAGACGGTCGGTCTCAGCCCGCCTGTCTCAGCCCGCCTGTCTCAGACCGTCTGTCTCGGACCGTCTGTCTCAGCACGCCTGTCTCGGCCCGCCTGTCTCAGACTGTCTGCCTCGGACCGTCTGTCTCGGACCGTCCGTGACGGACCGTCTGTCTCGGACTGTCTGTCTCAGATCATCTGTCTCAGACCGTCTGTGTCGGACCGTCTGTCGCGTACCGTCTGTCTCGGACCGTCTGTCTCGGACCGTCTGTCTCGGACCGTCTGTCTCACACCGTCTGTCTCACACTGTCTGCCACAGACCGTCTGCGTCAGACGGTCGGCCTCAGCCCGCCTGTCTCAGCCCGCCTGTGTCAGACCGTCTGTCTGAGACCGTCAGTCTCAGACCATCTGTCTCAGACCGTCTGTCTCATCCCGCCTGGCTCAGCCCGCCTGTTTCAGCCCGCCTGTCTCAGTCCGTCTGTCTGAGACCGTCTGTCTCAAACCATCTGTCTCAGACCATCTGTCTCAGGCCGTCGGACTTAGCCCGTCTGTCTCAGCCTGCCTGTCTCTGTCCGTCTGCCTCAGACCATCTGTCTCAGGGCGTCGGTCTCAGCCCGTCTGTCTCAGCCTGCCTGTCTCGGACGGTCTGTCTCTGACCGTCTGTCTCGGACCGTCTGTCTCAGACCATCTGTCTCAGGCCGTCGGTCTTAGCCCGTCTGTCTCAGACCGTCTGTCTCGGACCGTCTGTCACCGACCGTCTGTCACAGACCGCCTGTCTCAGACCGTCTGTCTCAGACCATCTGTCTCAGACCGTCTGCCTCGGACCATCTGTCTCATCCCGCCTGTCTCAGCCCGCCTGTTTCAGCCCGCCTGTCTCAGACCCTCTGTCTCTGTCCGTCTATCTCTGTCCGTATGTCTCAGACCGTCTGTCTCGGTCCGTCTATCTCTGTCCGTATGTCTCAGACCGTCTGACTCAGACCATCTGTCTCAGACCATCTGTCTTAGGCCGTCGGTCTTAGCCCGTCTGGCTCAGACCGTCTGTCTCGGACCGTCTGTCTCCGACCGTCTGTCACAGACCGCCTGTCTCAGACCGTCTGTCTCAGACCATCTGTTTCAGACCGTCTGTCTCGGACCATCTGTCTCATCCCGCCTGTTTCAGCCCGCCTGTCTCAGACGGTCTGTCTCTGTCCGTCTATCTCTGTCCGTATGTCTCAGACCGTCTGTCTCGGACCGTCTGTCTCAGCACGCCTGTCTCGGCCCGCCTGTCTCAGACCGTCTGTCTCAGACTGTCTGCCTCGGACCGTCTGTCTCGGACCGTCCGTGTCGGACCGTCTGTCTCGGACTGTCTGTCTCAGACCATCTGTCTCAGACCGTCTGTCTCGGACCGTCTGTCTCGTACCGTCTGTCTCGGACCGTCTGTCTCGGACCGTCTGTCTCACACCGTCTGTCTCACTCCGTCTGCCACAGACCGTCTGCGTCAGACGGTCGGTCTCAGCCCGCCTGTCTCAGACCGTCTGTCTGAGACCGTCAGTCTCAGACCATCTGTCTCAGACCGTCTGTCTCATCCCGCCTGGCTCAGCCCGTCTGTTTCAGCCCGCCTGCCTCAGTCCGTCTGTCTGAGACCATCTGTCTCAGGGCGTCGGTCTCAGCCCGTCTGTCTCAGCCTGTCTGTCTCGGACGGTCTGTCTCTGACCGTCTGTCTCGGACCGCCTGTCTCGGACCATCTGTCTCGGACCGTCTGTCTCTGTCCGTATGTCTCAGACCGTCTGTCTCGGACCGTCTGTCTCAGCACGCCTGTCTCGGCCCGCCTGTCTCAGACCGTCTGTCTCAGACTGTCTGCCTCGGACCGTCTGTCTCGGACCGTCCGTGTCGGACCGTCTGTCTCGGACTGTCTGTCTCAGATCATCTGTCTCAGACCGTCTGTGTCGGATCGTCTGTCGCGTACCGTCTGTCTCGGACCGTCTGTCTCGGACCGTCTGTCTCACACCGTCTGTCTCACACTGTCTGCCACAGACCGTCTGCGTCAGACGGTCGGACTCAGCCCGCCTGTCTCAGCCCGCCTGTCTCAGACCGTCTGTCTGAGACCGTCAGTCTCAGACCATCTGTCTCAGACCGTCTGTCTCATCCCGCCTGGCTCAGCCCGCCTGTTTCAGCCCGCCTGTCTCAGTCCGTCTGTCTGAGACCGTCTGTCTCAAACCATCTGTCTCAGACCATCTGTCTCAGGCCGTCGGACTTAGCCCGTCTGTCTCAGCCTGCCTGTCTCTGTCCGTCTGCCTCAGACCATCTGTCTCAGGGCGTCGGTCTCAGCCCGTCTGTCTCAGCCTGCCTGTCTCGGACGGTCTGTCTCTGACCGTCTGTCTCGGACCGTCTGTCTCGGACCATCTGTCTCGGCCCGTCTGTCTCGGACCGTCTGTCACGGACCGTCTGTCTCAGACCAACTGTCTCAGAACGCCGGTCTCAGACCGTCTGCCTCAGACGGTCGGTCTCCCCCGCTTGTCTCAGCCCGCCTGTCTCAGTCCGTCTGTCTGAGACCGTCTGTCTCAGACCAACTGTCTCAGACCGCCAGTCCCAGACCGTCTGTCTCAGACCATCCGTCTCTGCCCGTCTGTCTCAGACCATATGGCTCAGGCCGTCGGTATTAGCCTGTCTGCTTCAGCCTGCCTGTCTCTGTCCGTCAGTCTCAGACCGTCTGTCTCGGACCGTCTGTCTCAGACCAACTGTCTCAGACCGCCTGTCTCAGACCGTTTGTCTCAGACGGTCGGTCTCAGCCCGCCTGTCTCAGCCCGCCTGTCTCGGACCGTCTGTCTGAGACCGTCTGTCTCAGTCCATCTGTCTCAGACCGTCTGTCTCGGACCGTCTGTCTCAGCACGCCTGTCTCGGCCCGCCTGTCTCAGACCGTCTGTCTCAGACTGTCTGCCTCGGACCGTCTGTCTCGGACCGTCTGTCTCGGACCGTCTGTCGCGGACCGTCTGTCACGGACCGTCTGTCTCAGACCATCTGTCTCAGACCATCTGTCACAGGCCGCCGGTCTTAGCCCTACTGTATCAGACCGTCTGTCTCGGATCGTCTGTCTCGGACCGTCTGTCTCTGACCGTCTGTCTCGGACCGTCTGTCTCGGACCGTCTGTCGCGGACCGTCTGTCTCTGTCCGTCTATCTCTGTCCGTATGTCTCAGACCGTCTGTCTCAGACCATCTATCTCAGACCGTCTGTCTGAGATCGTCAGTCTCAGACCATCTGTCTCAGACCGGCTGTCTCTGCCCATCTGTCTCAGACCATATGGCTCAGGCCGTCGGTATTAGCCTGTCTGCTTCAGCCTGCCTGTCTCTGTCCGTCAGTCTCAGACCGTCTGTCTCGGACCGTCTGTCTCAGACCAACTGTCTCAGACCGCCTGTCTCAGACCGTTTGTCTCAGACGGTCGGTCTCAGCCCGCCTGTCTCAGCCCGCCTGTCTCGGACCGTCTGTCTGAGACCGTCTGTCTCAGTCCATCTGTCTCAGACCGTCTGTCTCGGACCGTCTGTCTCAGCACGCCTGTCTCGGCCCGCCTGTCTCAGACCGTCTGTCTCAGACTGTCTGCCTCGGACCGTCTGTCTCGGACCGTCTGTCTCGGACCGTCTGTCGCGGACCGTCTGTCACGGACCGTCTGTCTCAGACCATCTGTCTCAGACCATCTGTCACAGGCCGCCGGTCTTAGCCCTACTGTATCAGACCGTCTGTCTCGGATCGTCTGTCTCGGACCGTCTGTCTCTGACCGTCTGTCTCGGACCGTCTGTCTCGGACCGTCTGTCGCGGACCGTCTGTCTCTGTCCGTCTATCTCTGTCCGTATGTCTCAGACCGTCTGTCTCAGACCATCTATCTCAGACCGTCTGTCTGAGATCGTCAGTCTCAGACCATCTGTCTCAGACCGGCTGTCTCTGCCCGTCTGTCTCAGACCATATGGCTCAGGCCGTCGGTATTAGCCTGTCTGCTTCAGCCTGCCTGTCTCTGTCCGTCAGTCTCAGACCGTCTGTCTCGGACCGTCTGTCTCAGACCAACTGTCTCAGACCGCCTGTCTCAGACCGTTTGTCTCAGACGGTCGGTCTCAGCCCGCCTGTCTCAGCCCGCCTGTCTCGGACCGTCTGTCTGAGACCGTCTGTCTCAGTCCATCTGTCTCAGACCGTCTGTCTCGGACCGTCTGTCTCAGCACGCCTGTCTCGGCCCGCCTGTCTCAGACCGTCTGTCTCAGACTGTCTGCCTCGGACCGTCTGTCTCGGACCGTCTGTCTCGGACCGTCTGTCTCGGACCGTCTGTCGCGGACCGTCTGTCACGGACCGTCTGTCTCAGACCATCTGTCTCAGACCATCTGTCACAGGCCGCCGGTCTTAGCCCTACTGTATCAGACCGTCTGTCTCGGATCGTCTGTCTCGGACCGTCTGTCTCTGACCGTCTGTCTCGGACCGTCTGTCTCGGACCGTCTGTCGCGGACCGTCTGTCTCTGTCCGTCTATCTCTGTCCGTATGTCTCAGACCGTCTGTCTCAGACCATCTACCTCAGACCGTCTGTCTGAGATCGTCAGTCTCAGACCATCTGTCTCAGACCGGCTGTCTCTGTCCGTCTATCTCTGTCCGTATGTCTCAGACCGTCTGTCTCAGACCATCTGTCTCAGACCATCTGTCTCAGGCCGTCGGTCTTAGCCCGTCTGTCTCAGACCGTCTGTCTCGGACCGTCTGTCTCCGACCGTCTGTCACAGACCGCCTGTCTCAGACCGTGTGTCTCAGACCATCTGTCTCAGACCGTCTGTCTCGGACCATCTGTCTCATCCCGCCTGTCTCAGCCCGCCTGTTTCAGCCCGCCTGTCTCAGACCGCCTGTCTCTGTCCGTCTATCTCTGTCCGTATGTCTCAGACCGTCTGTCTCGGACCGTCTGTCTCAGCACGCCTGTCTCGGCCCGCCTGTCTCAGACCGTCTGTCTCAGACTGTCTGCCTCGGACCGTCTGTCTCGGACCGTCCGTGTCGGACCGTCTGTCTCGGACTGTCTGTCTCAGACCATCTGTCTCAGACCGTCTGTCTCGGACCGTCTGTCTCGGACCGTCTGTCTCGGACCGTCTGTCTCGGACCGTCTGTCTCAGACCAACTGTCTCAGACCGTCTGTCTCAGACGGTCGGTCTCAGCCCGCCTGTCTCAGCCCGCCTGTCTCAGACCGTCTGTCTGAGACCGTCAGTCTCAGACCATCTGTCTCAGACCGTCTGTCTCTGTCCGTCTATCTCTGTCCGTATGTCTCAGACCGTCTGTCTCAGACCATCTGTCTCAGACCATCTGTCTCAGGCCGTCGGTCTTAGCCCGTCTGTCTCAGACCGTCTGTCTCGGACCGTCTGTCTCCGACCGTCTGTCACAGACCGCCTGTCTCAGACCGTCTGTCTCAGACCATCTGTCTCAGACCGTCTGTCTCGAACCATCTGTCTCATCCCGCCTGTCTCAGCCCGCCTGCTTCAGCCCGCCTGTCTCAGACCGTCTGTCTCTGTCCGTCTATCTCTGTCCGTATGTCTCAGACCGTCTGTCTCGGACCGTCTGTCTCAGCACGCCTGTCTCGGCCCGCCTGTCTCAGACCGTCTGTCTCAGACTGTCTGCCTCGGACCGTCTGTCTCGGGCCGTCCGTGTCGGACCGTCTGTCTCGGACTGTCTGTCTCAGACCATCTGTCTCAGACCGTCTGTCTCGGACCGTCTGTCTCGTACCGCCTGTCTCGTACCGTCTGTCTCGGACCGTCTGTCTCGGACCGTCTGTCTCACACCGTCTGTCTCACACCGTCTGCCACAGACCGTCTGCGTCAGACGGTCGGTCTCAGCCCGCCTGTCTCAGCCCGCCTGTCTCAGACCGTCTGTCTGAGACCGTCAGTCTCAGACCATCTGTCTCAGACCGTCTGTCTCATCCCGCCTGGCTCAGCCCGCCTGTTTCAGCGCGCCTGTCTCAGTCTGTCTGTCTGAGACCGTCTGTCTCAAACCATCTGTCTCAGACCATCTGTCTCAGGCCGTCGGACTTAGCCCGTCTGTCTCAGCCTGCCTGTCTCTGTCCGTCTGCCTCAGACCATCTGTCTCAGGGCGTCGGTCTCAGCCCGTCTGTCTCAGCCTGCCTGTCTCGGACGGTCTGTCTCTGACCGTCTGTCTCGGACCGTCTGTCTCGGACCGTCTGTCTCGGACCATCTGTCTCGGCCCGTCTGTCTCGGACCGTCTGTCACGGACCGTCTGTCTCAGACCAACTGTCTCAGAACGCCGGTCTCAGACCGTCTGCCTCAGACGGTCGGTCTCCCCCGCTTGTCTCAGCCCGCCTGTCTCAGTCCGTCTGTCTGAGACCGTCTGTCTCAGACCAACTGTCTCAGACCGCCAGTCCCAGACCGTCTGTCTCAGACCATCCGTCTCTGCCCGTCTGTCTCAGACCATATGGCTCAGGCCGTCGGTATTAGCCTGTCTGCTTCAGCCTGCCTGTCTCTGTCCGTCAGTCTCAGACCGTCTGTCTCGGACCGTCTGTCTCAGACCAACTGTCTCAGACCGCCTGTCTCAGACCAACTGTCTCAGACGGTCGGTCTCAGCCCGCCTGTCTCAGCCCGCCTGTCTCGGACCGTCTGTCTGAGACCGTCTGTCTCAGTCCATCTGTCTCAGACCGTCTGTCTCGGACCGTCTGTCTCAGCACGCCTGTCTCGGCCCGCCTGTCTCAGACCGTCTGTCTCGGACCGTCTGTCACACACCGTCTGTCTCACACCGTCTGCCACAGACCGTCTGCGTCAGACGGTCGGTCTCAGCCCGCCTGTCTCGGACCGTCTGTCTGAGACCGTCTGTCTCAGTCCATCTGTATCAGACCGTCTGTCTCAGCCCGCCTGTCTCAGCCCGCCTGTCTCAGTCCGTCTGTCTGGGACCGTCTGTCTCAGACAAAATGTCTGAGACCGCCTGCCTCAGACCGTCTGTCTCGGACCGTCTGTCTCAGCACGCCAGTCTCGGCCCGCCTGTCTCAGACCGTCTGTCTCAGACTGTCTGCCTCGGACCGTCTGTCTCGGACCGTCAGTCTCAGACCGTCTGTCTCGGACCGTCTGTCTCAGACCAACTGTCTCAGACCGCCTGTCTCAGACCGTTTGTCTCAGACGGTCGGTCTCAGCCCGCCTGTCTCAGCCCGCCTGTCTCGGACCGTCTGTCTGAGACCGTCTGTCTCAGTCCATCTGTCTCAGACCGTCTGTCTCGGACCGTCTGTCTCAGCACGCCTGTCTCGGCCCGCCTGTCTCAGACCGTCTGTCTCAGCCCGCCTGTCTCAGACCGTCTGTCTCAGACCATCTGTCTCAGACCGTCTGTCTCGAACCATCTGTCTCATCCCGCCTGTCTCAGCCCGCCTGTGTCAGCCCGCCTGTCTCAGACAGTCTGTCTCTGTCCGTCTATCTCTGTCCGTATGTCTCAGACCGTCTGTCTCGGACCGTCTGTCTCAGCACGCCTGTCTCGGCCCGCCTGTCTCAGACCGTCTGTCTCAGACTGTCTGCCTCGGACCGTCTGTCTCGGGCCGTCCGTGTCGGACCGTCTGTCTCGGACTGTCTGTCTCAGCCCGTCTGTCTCAGCCTGCCTGTCTCGTACCGTCTGTCTCGTACCGTCTGTCCCGGACCGTCTGTCTCGGACCGTCTGTCACACACCGTCTGTCTCACACCGTCTGCCACAGACCGTCTGCGTCAGACGGTCGGTCTCAGCCCGCCTGTCTCGGACCGTCTGTCTGAGACCGTCTGTCTCAGTCCATCTGTATCAGACCGTCTGTCTCAGCCCGCCTGTCTCAGCCCGCCTGTCTCAGTCCGTCTGTCTGGGACCGTCTGTCTCAGACCAACTGTCTGAGACCGCCTGCCTCAGACCGTCTGTCTCGGACCGTCTGTCTCAGCACGCCAGTCTCGGCCCGCCTGTCTCAGACCGTCTGTCTCAGACTGTCTGCCTCGGACCGTCTGTCTCGGACCGTCTGTCTCGGACCGTCTGTCGCGGACCGTCTGTCACGGACCGTCTGTCTCAGACCATCTGTCTCAGACCATCTGTCACAGGCCGCCGGTCTTAGCCCTACTGTATCAGACCGTCTGTCTCGGACCGTCTGTCTCGGACCGTCTCTCTCTGACCGTCTGTCTCGGACCGTCTGTCTCGGACCGTCTGTCGCGGACCGTCCGTCTCAGCCCGCCTGTCTCAGACCGTCTGTCTGAGACCGTCAGTCTCAGACCATCTGTCTCAGACCGTCTGTCTCATCCCGCCTGGCTCAGCCCGCCTGTTTCAGCGCGCCTGTCTCAGTCTGTCTGTCTGAGACCGTCTGTCTCAAACCATCTGTCTCAGACCATCTGTCTCAGGCCGTCGGACTTAGCCCGTCTGTCTCAGCCTGCCGGTCTCTTTCCGTCTGCCTCAGACCATCTGTCTCAGGGCGTCGGTCTCAGCCCGTCTGTCTCAGGCTGCCTGTCTCGTACCGTCTGTCTCGTACCGTCTGTCCCGGACCGTCTGTCTCGGACCGTCTGTCACACACCGTCTGTCTCACACCGTCTGCCACAGACCGTCTGCGTCAGACGGTCGGTCTCAGCCCGCCTGTCTCGGACCGTCTGTCTGAGACCGTCTGTCTCAGTCCATCTGTATCAGACCGTCTGTCTCAGCCCGCCTGTCTCAGCCCGCCTGTCTCAGTCCGTCTGTCTGGGACCGTCTGTCTCAGACCAACTGTCTGAGACCGCCTGCCTCAGACCGTCTGTCTCGGACCGTCTGTCTCAGCACGCCAGTCTCGGCCCGCCTGTCTCAGACCGTCTGTCTCAGCCTGTCTGCCTCGGACCGTCTGTCTCGGACCGTCTGTCTCGGACCGTCTGTCGCGGACCGTCTGTCACGGACCGTCTGTCTCAGACCATCTGTCTCAGACCATCTGTCACAGGCCGCCGGTCTTAGCCCTACTGTATCAGACCGTCTGTCTCGGACCGTCTGTCTCGGACCGTCTCTGTCTGACCGTCTGTCTCGGACCGTCTGTCTCGGACCGTCTGTCGCGGACCGTCCGTCTCAGACCAACTGTCTCAGACCGTCTGTCTCTGTCCGTCTATCTCTGTCCGTATGTCTCAGACCGTCTGTCTCGGACCGTCTGTCTCAGCACGCCTGTCTCGGCCCGCCTGTCTCAGACCGTCTGTCTCAGACTGTCTGCCTCGGACCGTCTGCCTCGGACCGTCCGTGTCGGACCGTCTGTCTGAGACCGTCAGTCTCAGACCATCTGTCTCAGACCGTCTGTCTCTGTCCGTCTATCTCTGTCCGTATGTCTCAGACCGTCTGTCTCAGACCATCTGTCTCAAACCATCTGTCTCAGGCCGTCGGTCTTAGCCCGTCTGTCTCAGACCGTCTGTCTGAGACCGTCAGTCTCAGACCATCTGTCTCAGACCGTCTGTCTCTGTCCGTCTATCTCTGTCCGTATGTCTCAGACCGTCTGTCTCAGACCATCTGTCTCAGACCATCTGTCTCAGGCCGTCGGTCTTAGCCCGTCTGTCTCAGACCGTCTGTCTCGGACCGTCTGTCTCGTACCGCCTGTCTCGTACCGTCTGTCTCGGACAGTCTGTCTCGGACCGTCTGTCTCACACCGTCTGTCTCACACCGTCTGCCACAGACCGTCTGCGTCAGACGGTCGGTCTCAGCCCGCCTGTCTCAGCCCGCCTGTCTCAGACCGTCTGTCTGAGACCGTCAGTCTCAGACCATCTGTCTCAGACCGTCTGTCTCATCCCGCCTGGCTCAGCCCGCCTGTTTCAGCGCGCCTGTCTCAGTCTGTCTGTCTGAGACCGTCTGTCTCAAACCATCTGTCTCAGACCATCTGTCTCAGGCCGTCGGACTTAGCCCGTCTGTCTCAGCCTGCCGGTCTCTTTCCGTCTGCCTCAGACCATCTGTCTCAGGGCGTCGGTCTCAGCCCGTCTGTCTCAGCCTGCCTGTCTCGTACCGTCTGTCTCGTACCGTCTGTCCCGGACCGTCTGTCTCGGACCGTCTGTCACACACCGTCTGTCTCACACCGTCTGCCACAGACCGTCTGCGTCAGACGGTCGGTCTCAGCCCGCCTGTCTCGGACCGTCTGTCTGAGACCGTCTGTCTCAGTCCATCTGTATCAGACCGTCTGTCTCAGCCCGCCTGTCTCAGCCCGCCTGTCTCAGTCCGTCTGTCTGGGACCGTCTGTCTCAGACCAACTGTCTGAGACCGCCTGCCTCAGACCGTCTGTCTCGGACCGTCTGTCTCAGCACGCCAGTCTCGGCCCGCCTGTCTCAGACCGTCTGTCTCAGACTGTCTGCCTCGGACCGTCTGTCTCGGACCGTCTGTCTCGGACCGTCTGTCGCGGACCGTCTGTCACGGACCGTCTGTCTCAGACCATCTGTCTCAGATCATCTGTCACAGGCCGCCGGTCTTAGCCCTACTGTATCAGACCGTCTGTCTCGGACCGTCTGTCTCGGACCGTCTCTCTCTGACCGTCTGTCTCGGACCGTCTGTCTCGGACCGTCTGTCGCGGACCGTCCGTCTCAGACCAACTGTCTCAGACCGTCTGTCTCTGTCCGTCTATCTCTGTCCGTATGTCTCAGACCGTCTGTCTCGGACCGTCTGTCTCAGCACGCCTGTCTCGGCCCGCCTGTCTCAGACCGTCTGTCTCAGACTGTCTGCCTCGGACCGTCTGTCTCGGACCGTCCGTGTCGGACCGTCTGTCTGAGACCGTCAGTCTCAGACCATCTGTCTCAGACCGTCTGTCTCTGTCCGTCTATCTCTGTCTGTATGTCTCAGACCGTCTGTCTCAGACCATCTGTCTCAGACCATCTGTCTCAGGCCGTCGGTCTTAGCCCGTCTGTCTCAGACCGTCTGTCTGAGACCGTCAGTCTCAGACCATCTGTCTCAGACCGTCTGTCTCTGTCCGTCTATCTCTGTCCGTATGTCTCAGACCGTCTGTCTCAGACCATCTGTCTCAGACCATCTGTCTCAGGCCGTCGGTCTTAGCCCGTCTGTCTCAGACCGTCTGTCTCGGACCGTCTGTCTCCGACCGTCTGTCACAGACCGCCCGTCTCAGACCGCCTGTCTCAGACCGTCTGTCTCAGACCATCTGTCTCAGACCGTCTGTCTCGAACCATCTGTCTCATCCCGCCTGTCTCAGCCCGCCTGTTTCAGCCCGCCTGTCTCAGACCGTCTGTCTCTGTCCGTCTATCTCTGTCCGTATGTCTCAGACCGTCTGTCTCGGACCGTCTGTCTCAGCACGCCTGTCTCGGCCCTCCTGTCTCAGACCGTCTGTCTCAGACTGTCTGCCTCGGACCGTCTGTCTCGGGCCGTCCGTGTCGGACCGTCTGTCTCGGACTGTCTGTCTCAGACCATCTGTCTCAGACCGTCTGTCTCGGACCGTCTGTCTCGTACCGCCTGTCTCGTACCGTCTGTCTCGGACCGTCTGTCTCGGACCGTCTGTCTCACACCGTCTGTCTCACACCGTCTGCCACAGACCGTCTGCGTCAGACGGTCGGTCTCAGCCCGCCTGTCTCAGCCCGCCTGTCTCAGCCCGCCTGTCTCAGACCGTCTGTCTGAGACCGTCAGTCTCAGACCATCTGTCTCAGACCGTCTGTCTCATCCCGCCTGGCTCAGCCCGCCTGTTTCAGCACGCCTGTCTCAGTCTGTCTGTCTAAGACCGTCTGTCTCAAACCATCTGTCTCAGACCATCTGTCTCAGGCCGTCGGACTTAGCCCGTCTGTCTCAGCCTGCCGGTCTCTTTCCGTCTGCCTCAGACCATCTGTCTCAGGGCGTCGGTCTCAGCCCGTCTGTCTCAGCCTGCCTGTCTCGTACCGTCTGTCTCGTACCGTCTGTCCCGGACCGTCTGTCTCGGACCGTCTGTCACACACCGTCTGTCTCACACCGTCTGCCACAGACCGTCTGCGTCAGACGGTCGGTCTCAGCCCGCCTGTCTCGGACCGTCTGTCTGAGACCGTCTGTCTCAGTCCATCTGTATCAGACCGTCTGTCTCAGCCCGCCTGTCTCAGCCCGCCTGTCTCAGTCCGTCTGTCTGGGACCGTCTGTCTCAGACCAACTGTCTGAGACCGCCTGCCTCGGACCGTCTGTCTCGGACCGTCTGTCTCAGCACGCCAGTCTCGGCCCGCCTGTCTCAGACCGTCTGTCTCAGACTGTCTGCCTCGGACCGTCTGTCTCGGACCGTCTGTCTCGGACCGTCAGTCGCGGACCGTCTGTCACGGACCGTCTGTCTCAGACCATCTGTCTCAGACCATCTGTCACAGGCCGCCGGTCTTAGCCCTACTGTATCAGACCGTCTGTCTCGGACCGTCTGTCTCGGACCGTCTCTCTCTGACCGTCTGTCTCGGACCGTCTGTCTCGGACCGTCTGTCGCGGACCGTCCGTCTCAGACCAACTGTCTCAGACCGTCTGTCTCTGTCCGTCTATCTCTGTCCGTATGTCTCAGACCGTCTGTCTCGGACCGTCTGTCTCAGCACGCCTGTCTCGGCCCGCCTGTCTCAGACCGTCTGTCTCAGACTGTCTGCCTCGGACCGTCTGTCTCGGACCGTCCGTGTCGGACCGTCTGGCTGAGACCGTCATCCTCAGACCATCTGTCTCAGACCGTCTGTCTCTGTCCGTCTATCTCTGTCCGTATGTCTCAGACCGTCTGTCTCAGACCATCTGTCTCGAACCATCTGTCTCAGCCCGCCTGTCTCAGTCCGTCTGTCTGGGACCGTCTGTCTCAGACCAACTGTCTGAGACCGCCTGCCTCAGACCGTCTGTCTCGGACCGTCTGTCTCAGCACGCCTGTCTCGGCCCGCCTGTCTCAGACCGTCTGTCTCAGACTGTCTGCCTCGGACCGTCTGTCTCGGACCGTCCGTGTCGGACCGTCTGTCTCGGACTGTCTGTCTCAGACCATCTGTCTCAGACCGTCTGTCTCGGACCGTCTGTCTCAGTCCGTCTGTCTGGGACCGTCTGTCTCAGACCGTCTGTCTGAGACCGTCTGTCTCAGTCCATCTGTATCAGACCGTCTGTCTCAGCCCGCCTGTCTCAGCCCGCCTGTCTCAGTCCGTCTGTCTGGGACCGTCTGTCTCAGACCAACTGTCTGATACCGCCTGCCTCAGACCGTCAGTCTCGGACCGTCTGTCTCAGCACGCCTGTCTCGGCCCGCCTGTCTCAGACCGTCTGTCTCAGACTGTCTGCCTCGGACCGTCTGTCTCGGACCGTCTGTCTCGGACCGTCTGTCGCGGACCGTCTGTCACGGACCGTCTGTCTCAGACCATCTGTCTCAGACCATCTGTCACAGGCCGCCGGTCTTAGCCCTACTGTATCAGACCGTCTGTCTCGGACCGTCTCTCTCTGACCGTCTGTCTCGGACCGTCTGTCTCGGACCGTCTGTCGCGGACCGTCCGTCTCAGACCAACTGTCTCAGACCGTCTGTCTCTGTCCGTCTATCTCTGTCCGTATGTCTCAGACCGTCTGTCTCGGACCGTCTGTCTCAGCACGCCTGTCTCGGCCCGCCTGTCTCAGACCGTCTGTCTCAGACTGTCTGCCTCGGACCGTCTGTCTCGGACCGTCCGTGTCGGACCGTCTGTCTGAGACCGTCATCCTCAGACCATCTGTCTCAGACCGTCTGTCTCTGTCCGTCTATCTCTGTCCGTATGTCTCAGACCGTCTGTCTCAGACCATCTGTCTCGAACCATCTGTCTCAGCCCGCCTGTCTCAGTCCGTCTGTCTGGGACCGTCTGTCTCAGACCAACTGTCTGAGACCGCCTGCCTCAGACCGTCTGTCTCGGACCGTCTGTCTCAGCACGCCTGTCTCGGCCCGCCTGTCTCAGACCGTCTGTCTCAGACTGTCTGCCTCGGACCGTCTGTCTCGGACCGTCCGTGTCGGACCGTCTGTCTCGGACTGTCTGTCTCAGACCATCTGTCTCAGACCGTCTGTCTCGGACCGTCTGTCTCAGTCCGTCTGTCTGGGACCGTCGGTCTCAGACCGTCTGTCTGAGACCGTCTGTCTCAGTCCATCTGTATCAGACCGTCTGTCTCAGCCCGCCTGTCTCAGCCCGCCTGTCTCAGTCCGTCTGTCTGGGACCGTCTGTCTCAGACCAACTGTCTGATACCGCCTGCCTCAGACCGTCAGTCTCGGACCGTCTGTCTCAGCACGCCTGTCTCGGCCCGCCTGTCTCAGACCGTCTGTCTCAGACTGTCTGCCTCGGACCGTCTGTCTCGGACCGTCTGTCTCGGACCGTCTGTCGCGGACCGTCTGTCACGGACCGTCTGTCTCAGACCATCTGTCTCAGACCATCTGTCACAGGCCGCCGGTCTTAGCCCTACTGTATCAGACCGTCTGTCTCGGACCGTCTGTCTCGGACCGTCTCTCTCTGACCGTCTGTCTCGGACCGTCTGTCTCGGACCGTCTGTCGCGGACCGTCCGTCTCAGACCAACTGTCTCAGACCGTCTGTCTCTGTCCGTCTATCTCTGTCCGTATGTCTCAGACCGTCTGTCTCGGACCGTCTGTCTCAGCACGCCTGTCTCGGCCCGCCTGTCTCAGACCGTCTGTCTCAGACTGTCTGCCTCGGACCGTCTGTCTCGGACCGTCCGTGTCGGACCGTCTGTCTGAGACCGTCAGTCTCAGACCATCTGTCTCAGACCATCTGTCTCAGGCCGTCGGTCTTAGCCCGTCTGTCTCAGACCGTCTGTCTGAGACCGTCAGTCTCAGACCATCTGTCTCAGACCGTCTGTCTCTGTCCGTCTATCTCTGTCCGTATGTCTCAGACCGTCTGTCTCAGACCATCTGTCTCAGACCATCTGTCTCAGGCCGTCGGTCTTAGCCCGTCTGTCTCAGACCGTCTGTCTCGGACCGTCTGTCTCCGACCGTCTGTCACAGACCGCCTGTCTCAGACCGCCTGTCTCAGACCGTCTGTCTCAGACCATCTGTCTCAGACCGTCTGCCTCGAACCATCTGTCTCATCCCGCCTGTCTCAGCCCGCCTGTTTCAGCCCGCCTGTCTCAGACCGTCTGTCTCTGTCCGTCTATCTCTGTCCGTATGTCTCAGACCGTCTGTCTTGGACCGTCTGTCTCAGCACGCCTGTCTCGGCCCGCCTGTCTCAGACCGTCTGTCTCAGACTGTCTGCCTCGGACCGTCTGTCTCGGGCCGTCCGTGTCGGACCGTCTGTCTCGGACTGTCTGTCTCAGACCATCTGTCTCAGACCGTCTGTCTCGGACCGTCTGTCTCGTACCGCCTGTCTCGTACCGTCTGTCTCGGACCGTCTGTCTCGGACCGTCTGTCTCACACCGTCTGTCTCACACCGTCTGCCACAGACCGTCTGCGTCAGACGGTCGGTCTCAGCCCGCCTGTCTCAGCCCGCCTGTCTCAGACCGTCTGTCTGAGACCGTCAGTCTCAGACCATCTGTCTCAGACCGTCTGTCTCATCCCGCCTGGCTCAGCCCGCCTGTTTCAGCACGCCTGTCTCAGTCTGTCTGTCTGAGACCGTCTGTCTCAAACCATCTGTCTCAGACCATCTGTCTCAGGCCGTCGGACTTAGCCCGTCTGTCTCAGCCTGCCGGTCTCTTTCCGTCTGCCTCAGACCATCTGTCTCAGGGCGTCGGTCTCAGCCCGTCTGTCTCAGCCTGCCTGTCTCGTACCGTCTGTCTCGTACCGTCTGTCCCGGACCGTCTGTCTCGGACCGTCTGTCACACACCGTCTGTCTCACACCGTCTGCCACAGACAGTCTGCGTCAGACGGTCGGTCTCAGCCCGCCTGTCTCGGACCGTCTGTCTGAGACCGTCTGTCTCAGTCCATCTGTATCAGACCGTCTGTCTCAGCCCGCCTGTCTCAGCCCGCCTGTCTCAGTCCGTCTGTCTGGGACCGTCTGTCTCAGACCAACTGTCTGAGACCGCCTGCCTCAGACCGTCTGTCTCGGACCGTCTGTCTCAGCACGCCAGTCTCGGCCCGCCTGTCTCAGACCGTCTGTCTCAGACTGTCTGCCTCGGACCGTCTGTCTCGGACCGTCTGTCTCGGACCGTCAGTCGCGGACCGTCTGTCACGGACCGTCTGTATCAGACCATCTGTCTCAGACCATCTGTCACAGGCCGCCGGTCTTAGCCCTACTGTATCAGACCGTCTGTCTCGGACCGTCTGTCTCGGACCGTCTCTCTCTGACCGTCTGTCTCGGACCGTCTGTCTCGGACCGTCTGTCGCGGACCGTCCGTCTCAGACCAACTGTCTCAGACCGTCTGTCTCTGTCCGTCTATCTCTGTCCGTATGTCTCAGACCGTCTGTCTCGGACCGTCTGTCTCAGCACGCCTGTCTCGGCCCGCCTGTCTCAGTCCGTCTGTCTCAGACTGTCTGCCTCGGACCGTCTGTCTCGGACCGTCCGTGTCGGACCGTCTGTCTGAGACCGTCATCCTCAGACCATCTGTCTCAGACCGTCTGTCTCTGTCCGTCTATCTCTGTCCGTATGTCTCAGACCGTCTGTCTCAGACCATCTGTCTCAGACCATCTGTCTCAGGCCGTCGGTCTTAGCCCGTCTGTCTCAGACCGTCTGTCTCGGACCGTCTGTCTCCGACCGTCTGTCACAGACCGCCTGTCTCAGACCGTCTGTCTCAGACCATCTGTCTCAGACCGTCTGTCTCGAACCATCTGTCTCAGCCCGCCTGTCTCAGCCCGCCTGTCTCAGTCCGTCTGTCTGGGACCGTCTGTCTCAGACCAACTGTCTGAGACCGCCTGCCTCAGACCGTCTGTCTCGGACCGTCTGTCTCGGACCGTCTGTCTCGGACCGTCTGTCTCGAACCGTCTGTCGCGGACCGTCTGTCTCTGTCCGTCTATCTCTGTCCGTATGTCTCAGACCGTCTGTCTCAGACCATCTGTCTCAGACCATCTGTCTCAGGCCGTCGGTCTTAGCCCGTCTGTCTCAGACCGTCTGTCTCGGACCGTCTGTCTCCGACCGTCTGTCACAGACCGCCTGTCTCAGACCGTCTGTCTCAGACCATCTGTCTCAGACCGTCTGTCTCTGTCCGTCTATCTCTGTCCGTATGTCTCAGACCGTCTGTCTCGGACCGTCTGTCTCAGCACGCCTGTCTCGGCCCGCCTGTCTCAGACCGTCTGTCTCAGACTGTCTGCCTCGGACCGTCCGTCTCGGACCGTCCGTGTCGGACCGTCTGTCTCGGACTGTCTGTCTCAGACCATCTGTCTCAGACCGTCTGTCTCGGACCGTCTGTCTCGGACCGTCTGTCTCGGACCGTCTGTCTCGGACCGTCTGTCTCAGACCGTCTGTCTCGGACCGTCTGTCTCAGCACGCCTGTCTCGGCCCGCCTGTCTCAGACCGTCTGTCTCAGACTGTCTGCCTCGGACCGTCTGTCTCGGACCGTCCGTGTCGGACCGTCTGTCTCGGACTGTCTGTCTCAGACCATCTGTCTCAGACCATCTGTCTCAGACCGTCTGTCTCGGACCGTCTGTCTCGGACCGTCTGTCTCACACCGTCTGTCTCACTCCGTCTGCCACAGACCGTCTGCGTCAGACGGTCGGTCTCAGCCCGCCTGTCTCAGCCCGCCTGTCTCAGACCGTCTGTCTGAGACCGTCAGTCTCAGACCATCTGTCTCAGACCGTCTGTCTCATCCCGCCTGGCTCAGCCCGCCTGTTTCAGCCCGCCTGTCTCAGTCCGTCTGTCTGAGACCATCTGTCTCAGGGCGTCGGTCTCAGCCCGTCTGTCTCAGCCTGCCTGTCTCGGACGGTCTGTCTCTGACCGTCTGTCTCGGACCGCCTGTCTCGGACCATCTGTCTCGGACCGTCTGTCTCGGACCGTCTGTCTCGGACCGTCTGTCTCGGACCGTCTGTCTCAGTCCAACTGTCTCAGAACGCCGGTCTCAGACCGTCTGCCTCAGACGGTCGGTCTCCCCCGCTTGTCTCAGCCCGCCTGTCTCAGTCCGTCTGTCTGAGACCGTCTGTCTCAGACCAACTGTCTCAGACCGCCAGTCCCAGACCGTCTGTCTCAGACCATCCGTCTCTGCCCGTCTGTCTCAGACCGTCTGTCTCGGACCGTCTGTCTGAGACCGTCTGTCTCAGTCCATCTGTATCTGACCGTCTGTCTCAGCCCGCCTGTCTCAGCCCGCCTGTCTCAGTCCGTCTGTCGCGGACCGTCTGTCACGGACCGTCTGTCTCAGACCAACTGTCTCAGGCCGCCTGTCTCAGACGGTCGGTCTCAGCCTGCCTGTCTCAGCCCGCCTGTCTCAGACCGTCTGTCTGAGACCGTCAATCTCAGACCATCTGTCTCAGACCGTCTGACTCATCCCGCCTGGCTCAGCCCGCCTGTTTCAGCCCGCCTGTCTCAGTCCGTCTGTCTGAGACCGTCTGTCTCAAACCATCTGTCTCAGACCATCTGTCTCAGGCCGTCGGACTTAGCCCGTCTGTCCCAGCCTGCCTGTCTCTGTCCGTCTGCCTCAGACCATCTGTCTCAGGGCGTCGGTCTCAGCCCGTCTGTCTCCGCCTGCCTGTCTCGGACGGTCTGTCTCTGACCGTCTGTCTCGGACCGTCTGTCTCGGACCATCTGTCTCGGATCGTCTGTCTCGGACCGTCTGTCACGGACCGTCTGTCTCAGACCAACTGTCTCAGAACGCCGGTCTCAGACCGTCTGCCTCAGACGGTCGGTCTCCCCCGCTTGTCTCAGCCCGCCTGTCTCAGACCGTCTGTCTGAGACCGTCTGTCTCAGACCAACCGTCTCTGCCCGTCTGTCTCAGACCGTCTGTCTCGGACCGTCTGTCTCAGACCAACTGTCTCAGGCCGCCTGTCTCGGACCGTCTGTCTCAGCACGCCTGTCTCGGCCCGCCTGTCTCAGACCGTCTGTCTGAGACCGTCTGTCTCAGTCCATCTGTCTCGGACCGTCTGTCACACACCGTCTGTCTCACACCGTCTGCCACAGACCGTCTGCGTCAGACGGTCGGTCTCAGCCCGCCTGTCTCGGACCGTCTGTCTGAGACCGTCTGTCTCAGTCCATCTGTATCAGACCGTCTGTCTCAGCCCGCCTGTCTCAGCCCGCCTGTCTCAGTCCGTCTGTCTGGGACCGTCTGTCTCAGACCAACTGTCTGAGACCGCCTGCCTCAGACCGTCTGTCTCGGACCGTCTGTCTCAGCACGCCAGTCTCGGCCCGCCTGTCTCAGACCGTCTGTCTCAGACTGTCTGCCTCGGACCGTCTGTCTCGGACCGTCTGTCTCGGACCGTCAGTCGCGGACCGTCTGTCACGGACCGTCTGTCTCAGACCATCTGTCTCAGACCATCTGTCACAGGCCGCCGGTCTTAGCCCTACTGTATCAGACCGTCTGTCTCGGACCGTCTGTCTCGGACCGTCTCTCTCTGACCGTCTGTCTCGGACCGTCTGTCTCGGACCGTCTGTCGCGGACCGTCCGTCTCAGACCAACTGTCTCAGACCGTCTGTCTCTGTCCGTCTATCTCTGTCCGTATGTCTCAGACCGTCTGTCTCGGACCGTCTGTCTCAGCACGCCTGTCTCGGCCCGCCTGTCTCAGACCGTCTGTCTCAGATGTCTGCCTCGGACCGTCTGTCTCGGACCGTCCGTGTCGGACCGTCTGTCTGAGACCGTCATCCTCAGACCATCTGTCTCAGACCGTCTGTCTCTGTCCGTCTATCTCTGTCCGTATGTCTCAGACCGTCTGTCTCAGACCATCTGTCTCAGACCATCTGTCTCAGGCCGTCGGTCTTAGCCCGTCTGTGTCAGACCGTCTGTCTCGGACCGTCTGTCTCCGACCGTCTGTCACAGACCGCCTGTCTGAGACCGTCTGTCTCAGACCATCTGTCTCAGACCGTCTGTCTCGAACCATCTGTCTCAGCCCGCCTGTCTCAGCCCGCCTGTCTCAGTCCGTCTGTCTGGGACCGTCTGTCTCAGACCAACTGTCTGAGACCGCCTGCCTCAGACCGTCTGTCTCGGACCGTCTGTCTCAGCACGCCTGTCTCGGCCCGCCTGTCTCAGACCGTCTGTCTTAGACCGTCTGCCTCGGACCGTCTGTCTCGGACCGTCCGTGTCGGACCGTCTGTCTCGGACTGTCTGTCTCAGACCATCTGTCTCAGACCGTCTGTCTCGGACCGTCTGTCTCAGTCCGTCTGTCTGGGACCGTCTGTCTCAGACCAACTGTCTGAGACCGTCTGTCTCAGTCCATCTGTATCAGACCGTCTGTCTCAGCCCGCCTGTCTCAGCCCGCCTGTCTCAGTCCGTCTGTCTGGGACCGTCTGTCTCAGACCAACTGTCTGAGACCGCCTGTCTCAGACCGTCTGTCTCGGACCGTCTGTCTCAGCACGCCTGTCTCGGCCCGCCTGTCTCAGACCGTCTGTCTCAGACTGTCTGCCTCGGACCGTCTGTCTCGGACCGTCTGTCTCGGACCGTCTGTCGCGGACCGTCTGTCACGGACCGTCTGTCTCAGACCATCTGTCTCAGACCATCTGTCACAGGCCGCCGGTCTTAGCCCTACTGTATCAGACCGTCTGTCTCGGACCGTCTGTCTCGGACCGTCTGTCTCGGACCGTCTGTCTCGAACCGTCTGTCGCGGATCGTCTGTCTCTGTCCGTCTATCTCTGTCCGTATGTCTCAGACCGTCTGTCTCAGACCATCTGTCTCAGACCATCTGTCTCAGGCCGTCGGTCTTAGCCCGTCTGTCTCAGACCGTCTGTCTCGGACCGTCTGTCTCCGACCGTCTGTCACAGACCGCCTGTCTCAGACCGTCTGTCTCAGACCATCTGTCTCAGACCGTCTGTCTCTGTCCGTCTATCTCTGTCCGTATGTCTCAGACCGTCTGTCTCGGACCGTCTGTCTCAGCACGCCTGTCTCGGCCCGCCTGTCTCAGACCGTCTGTCTCAGACTGTCTGCCTCGGACCGTCCGTCTCGGACCGTCCGTGTCGGACCGTCTGTCTCGGACTGTCTGTCTCAGACCATCTGTCTCAGACCGTCTGTCTCGGACCGTCTGTCTCGGACCGTCTGTCTCGGACCGTCTGTCTCGGACCGTCTGTCTCAGACCGTCTCTCTCGGACCGTCTGTCTCAGCACGCCTGTCTCGGCCCGCCTGTCTCAGACAGTCTGTCTCAGACTGTCTGCCTCGGACCGTCTGTCTCGGACCGTCCGTGTCGGACCGTCTGTCTCGGACTGTCTGTCTCAGACCATCTGTCTCAGACCATCTGTCTCAGACCGTCTGTCTCGGACCGTCTGTCTCGGACCGTCTGTCTCACACCGTCTGTCTCACTCCGTCTGCCACAGACCGTCTGCGTCAGACGGTCGGTCTCAGCCCGCCTGTCTCAGCCCGCCTGTCTCAGACCGTCTGTCTGAGACCGTCAGTCTCAGACCATCTGTCTCAGACCGTCTGTCTCATCCCGCCTGGCTCAGCCCGCCTGTTTCAGCCCGCCTGTCTCAGTCCGTCTGTCTGAGACCATCTGTCTCAGGGCGTCGGTCTCAGCCCGTCTGTCTCAGCCTGCCTGTCTCGGACGGTCTGTCTCTGACCGTCTGTCTCGGACCGCCTGTCTCGGACCATCTGTCTCGGACCGTCTGTCTCGGACCGTCTGTCTCGGACCGTCTGTCTCAGACCAACTGTCTCAGAACGCCGGTCTCAGACCGTCTGCCTCAGACGGTCGGTCTCCCCCGGTTGTCTCAGCCCGCCTGTCTCAGTCCGTCTGTCTGAGACCGTCTGTCTCAGACCAACTGTCTCAGACCGCCAGTCCCAGACCGTCTGTCTCAGACCATCCGTCTCTGCCCGTCTGTCTCAGACCGTCTGTCTCGGACCGTCTGTCTGAGACCGTCTGTCTCAGTCCATCTGTATCTGACCGTCTGTCTCAGCCCGCCTGTCTCAGCCCGCCTGTCTCAGTCCGTCTGTCGCGGGCCGTCTGTCACGGACCGTCTGTCTCAGACCATCTGTCTCAGACCATCTGTCACAGGCCGCTGGTCTTAGCCCTACTGTATCAGACCGTCTGTCTCGGACCATCTGTCTCATCCCGTCTGTCTGAGACCGTCTGTCTCAGACCAACCGTCTCTGCCCGTCTGTCTCAGACCGTCTGTCTCAGACCATCTGTCTCAGACCATATGTCTCAGGCCGTCGGTATTAGCCTGTCTGCTTCAGCCTGCCTGTCTCTGTCCGTCAGTCTCAGACCGTCTGTCTCGGACCGTCTGTCTCAGACCAACTGTCTCAGGCCGCCTGTCTCAGACGGTCGGTCTCAGCCCGCCTGTCTCAGCCCGCCTGTCTCAGACCGTCTGTCTGAGACCGTCAGTCTCAGACCATCTGTCTCAGACCGTCTGACTCATCCCGCCTGGCTGAGCCCGCCTGTTTCAGCCCGCCTGCCTCAGTCCGTCTGTCTGAGACCGTCTGTCTCAAACCATCTGTCTCAGACCATCTGTCTCAGGCCGCCTGTCTCAGACGGTCGGTCTCCCCCGCTTGTCTCAGCCCGCCTGTCTCAGACCGTCTGTCTGAGACCGTCTGTCTCAGACCAACCGTCTCTGCCCGTCTGTCTCAGACCGTCTGTCTCGGACCGTCTGTCTCAGACCAACTGTCTCAGGCCGCCTGTCTCGGACCGTCTGTCTCAGCACGCCTGTCTCGGCCCGCCTGTCTCAGACCGTCTGTCTCAGACTGTCTGCCTCGGACCGTCTGTCTCGGACCATCTGTCTCAGACCATCTGTCACAGGCCGCCGGTCTTAGCCCTACTGTATCAGACCGTCTGTCTCGGACCGTCTGTCTTGGACCGTCTGTCTCGGACCGTCTGTCTCAGACCATCTGTCTCAGACCGTCTGTCTCGGACCATCTGTCTCATCCCGTCTGTCTCGGACCGTCTGTCTCGGACCGTCTGTCTCAGACCAACTGTCTCAGACCGTCTGTCTCAGACGGTCGGTCTCAGCCCGCCTGCCTCAGCCCGCCTGTCTCAGACCGTCTGTCTGAGACCGTCAGTCTCAGACCATCTGTCTCAGACCGTCTGCCTCTGTCCGTCTATCGCTGTCCGTATGTCTCAGACCGTCTGTCTCGGACCGTCTGTCTCAGCACGCCTGTCTCGGCCCGCCTGTCTCAGACCGTCTGTCTCGGACTGTCTGCCTCGGACCGTCTGTCTCGGACCGTCCGTGTCGGACCGTCTGTCTCGGACTGTCTGTCTCAGACCATCTGTCTCAGACCGTCTGTCTCGGACCGTCTGTCTCGGACCGTCTGTCTCACACCGTCTGTCTCACACCGTCTGCCACAGACCGTCTGCGTCAGACGGTCGGTCTCAGCCCGCTGTCTCAGCCCGCCTGTCTCAGACCGTCTGTCTGAGACCGTCAGTCTCAGACCATCTGTCTCAGACCGTCTGACTCATCCCGCCTGGCTCAGCCCGCCTGTTTCAGCCCGCCTGTCTCAGTCCGTCTGTCTGAGACCGTCTGTCTCAAACCATCTGTCTCAGACCATCTGTCTCAGGCCGTCGGACTTAGCCCGTCTGTCTCAGCCTGCCTGTCTCTGTCCGTCTGCCTCAGACCATCTGTCTCAGGGCGTCGGTCTCAGCCCGTCTGTCTCCGCCTGCCTGTCTCGGACGGTCTGTCTCTGACCGTCTGTCTCGGACCGTCTGTCTCGGACCATCTGTCTCGGACCGTCTGTCTCGGACCGTCTGTCACGGACCGTCTGTCTCAGACCAACTGTCTCAGAACGCCGGTCTCAGACCGTCTGCCTCAGACGGTCGGTCTCCCCCGCTTGTCTCAGCCCGCCTGTCTCAGTCCGTCTCTCTGAGACCGTCTGTCTCAGACCAACCGTCTCTGCCCGTCTGTCTCAGACCGTCTGTCTCAGACCGTCTGTCTCAGACCATCTGTCTCAGACCATATGTCTCAGGCCGTCGGTATTAGCCTGTCTGCTTCAGCCTGCCTGTCTCTGTCCGTCAGTCTCAGACCGTCTGTCTCGGACCGTCTGTCTCAGACCAACTGTCTCAGGCCGCCTGTCTCAGACGGTCGGTCTCAGCCCGCCTGTCTCAGTCCGCCTGTCTCGGACCGTCTGTCTGAGACCGTCTGTCTCAGTCCATCTGTATCAGACCGTCTGTCTCAGCCCGCCTGTCTCAGCCCGCCTGCCTCAGCCCGCCTGTCTCAGTCCGTCTGTCTGGGACCGTCTGTCTCAGACCAACTGTCTGAGACCGCCTGTCTCAGACCGTCTGTCTCGGACCGTCTGTCTCAGCACGCCTGTCTCGGCCCGCCTGTCTCAGACCGTCTGTCTCAGACTGTCCGCCTCGGACCGTCTGTCTCGGACCGTCTGTCTCGGACCGTCTGTCGCGGACCGTCTGTCACGGACCGTCTGTCTCAGACCATCTGTCTCAGACCATCTGTCACAGGCCGCCGGTCTTAGCCCTACTGTATCAGACCGTCTGCCTCGGACCGTCTGTCTCGGACCGTCTGTCTCGGACCGTCTGTCTCGAACCGTCTGTCGCGGACCGTCTGTCTCTGTCCGTCTATCTCTGTCCGTATGTCTCAGACCGTCTGTCTCAGACCATCTGTCTCAGACCATCTGTCTCAGGCCGTCGGTCTTAGCCCGTCTGTCTCAGACCGTCTGTCTCGGACCGTCTGTCTCCGACCGTCTGTCACAGACCGCCTGTCTCAGACCGTCTGTCTCAGACCATCTGTCTCAGACCGTCTGTCTCTGTCCGTCTATCTCTGTCCGTCTGTCTCGGACCGTCTGTCTCAGACCGTCTGTCTCGGACCGTCTGTCTCAGCACGCCTGTCTCGGCCCGTCTGTCTCGGACCGTCCGTGTCGGACCGTCTGTCTCGGACTGTCTGTCTCAGTCCATCTGCATCTGACCGTCTGTCTCAGCCCGCCTGTCTCCGCCCGCCTGTCTCAGTCCGTCTGTCGCGGACCGTCTGTCACGGACCGTCTGTCTCAGACCATCTGTCTCAGACCATCTGTCACAGGCCGCCGGTCTTAGCCCTACTGTATCAGACCGTCTGTCTCGGACCGTCTGTCTCTGACCGTCTGTCTCGGACCGTCTGTCTCGGACCGTCTGTCGCGGACCGTCTGTCTCTGTCCGTCTATCTCTGTCCGTATGTCTCAGACCGTCTGTCTCAGACCAACTGTCTCAGAACGCCGGTCTCAGACCGTCTCCCTCAGACGGTCGGTCTCCCCCGCTTGTCTCAGCCCGCCTGTCTCAGACCGTCTGTCTGAGACCGTCTGTCTCAGACCAACCGTCTCTGCCCGTCTGTCTCAGACCGTCTGTCTCGGACCGTCTGTCTCAGACCAACTGTCTCAGGCCGCCTGTCTCGGACCGTCTGTCTCAGCACGCCTGTCTCGGCCCGCCTGTCTCAGACCGTCTGTCTCAGACTGTCTGCCTCGGACCGTCTGTCTCCGACCGTCCGTGTCGGACCGTCTGTCTCGGACTGTCTGTCTCAGACCATCTGTCTCAGACCGTCTGTCTCGGACAGTCTGTCTCGGACCGTCTGTCTCGGACCGTCTGTCTCGGACCGTCTGTCTCAGACCGTCTGTCTCTGTCCGTCTATCTCTGTCCGTATGTCTCAGACCGTCTGTCTCGGACCGTCTGTCTCAGCACGCCTGTCTCGGCCCGCCTATCTCAGACCGTCTGTGTCAGACTGTCTGCCTCGGACCGTCTGTCTCGGACCGTCCGTGTCGGACCGTCTGTCTCGGACTGTCTGTCTCAGTCCATCTGCATCTGACCGTCTGTCTCAGCCCGCCTGTCTCAGCCCGCCTGTCTCAGTCCGTCTGTCGCGGACCGTCTGTCACGGACCGTCTGTCTCAGACCATCTGTCTCAGACCATCTGTCACAGGCCGCCGGTCTTAGCCCTACTGTATCAGACCGTCTGTCTCGGACCGTCTGTCTCTGACCGTCTGTCTCGGACCGTCTGTCTCGGACCGTCTGTCGCGGACCGTCTGTCTCTGTCCGTCTATCTCTGTCCGTATGTCTCAGACCGTCTGTCTCAGACCATCTGTCTCAGACCGTCTGTCGCTGTCCGTCTATCTCTGTCCGTATGTCTCAGACCGTCAGTCTCAGACCATCTGTCACAGACCGTCTGTCTCATCCCGCCTGGCTCAGCCCGCCTGTTTCAGTCCGCCTGCCTCAGTCCGTCTGTCTGAGACCATCTGTCTCAGGGCGTCGGTCTCAGCCCGTCTGTCTCAGCCTGCCTGTCTCGGACGGTCTGTCTCTGACCGTCTGTCTCGGACCGCCTGTCTCGGACCATCTGTCTCGGACCGTCTGTCTCTGTCCGTCTATCTCTGTCCGTATGTCTCAGACCGTCTGTCTCGGACCGTCTGTCTCAGCACGCCTGTCTCGGCCCGCCTGTCTCAGACCGTCTGTCTCAGACTGTCTGCCTCGGACCGTCTGTCTCGGACCGTCCGTGTCGGACCGTCTGTCTCGGACTGTCTGTCTCAGATCATCTGTCTCAGACCGTCTGTGTCGGACCGTCTGTCGCGTACCGTCTGTCTCGGACCGTCTGTCTCGGACCGTCTGTCTCACACCGTCTGTCTCACACTGTCTGCCACAGACCGTCTGCGTCAGACGGTCGGCCTCAGCCCGCCTGTCTCAGCCCGCCTGTCTCAGACCGTCTGTCTGAGACCGTCAGTCTCAGACCATCTGTCTCAGACCGTCTGTCTCATCCCGCCTGGCTCAGCCCGCCTGTTTCAGCCCGCCTGTCTCAGTCCGTCTGTCTGAGACCGTCTGTCTCAAACCATCTGTCTCAGACCATCTGTCTCAGGCCGTCGGACTTAGCCCGTCTGTCTCAGCCTGCCTGTCTCTGTCCATCTGCCTCAGACCATCTGTCTCAGGGCGTCGGTCTCAGCCCGTCTGTCTCAGCCTGCCTGTCTCGGACGGTCTGTCTCTGACCGTCTGTCTCGGACCGTCTGTCTCGGACCGTCTGTCACGGACCGTCTGTCTCAGACCAACTGTCTCAGAACGCCGGTCTCAGACCGTCTGCCTCAGACGGTCGGTCTCCCCCGCTTGTCTCAGCCCGCCTGTCTCAGTCCGTCTGTCTGAGACCGTCTGTCTCAGACCAACTGTCTCAGACCGCCAGTCCCAGACCGTCTGTCTCAGACCATCCGTCTCTGCCCGTCTGTCTCAGACCATATGGCTCAGGCCGTCGGTATTAGCCTGTCTGCTTCAGCCTGCCTGTCTCTGTCCGTCAGTCTCAGACCGTCTGTCTCGGACCGTCTGTCTCAGACCAACTGTCTCAGACCGCCTGTCTCAGACCGTTTGTCTCAGACGGTCGGTCTCAGCCCGCCTGTCTCAGACCGTCTGTCTGAGACCGTCAGTCTCAGACCATCTGTCTCAGACCATCTGTCTCAGACCGTCTGTCTCTGTCCGTCTATCTCTGTCCGTATGTCTCGGCCCGCCTGTCTCAGACCGTCTGTCTCAGACTGTCTGCCTCGGACCGTCTGTCTCGGACCGTCTGTCTCGGACCGTCTGTCGCGGACCGTCTGTCACGGACCGTCTGTCTCAGACCATCTGTCTCAGACCATCTGTCACAGGCCGCCGGTCTTAGCCCTACTGTATCAGACCGTCTGTCTCGGATCGTCTGTCTCGGACCGTCTGTCTCTGACCGTCTGTCTCGGACCGTCTGTCTCGGACCGTCTGTCGCGGACCGTCTGTCTCTGTCCATCTATCTCTGTCCGTATGTCTCAGTCCGTCTGTCTCAGTCCGTCTGTCTCAGACCATCTATCTCAGACCGTCTGTCTGAGATCGTCAGTCTCAGACCATCTGTCTCAGACCGGCTGTCTCTGTCCGTCTATCTCTGTCCGTATGTCTCAGACCGTCTGTCTCAGACCATCTGTCTCAGACCATCTGTCTCAGGCCGTCGGTCTTAGCCCGTCTGTCTCAGACCGTCTGTCTCGGACCGTCTGTCTCCGACCGTCTGTCACAGACCGCCTGTCTCAGACCGTGTGTCTCAGACCGTCTGTCTCGGACCATCTGTCTCATCCCGCCTGTCTCAGCCCGCCTGTTTCAGCCCGCCTGTCTCAGACCGTCTGTCTCTGTCCGTCTATCTCTGTCCGTATGTCTCAGACCGTCTGTCTCGGACCGTCTGTCTCAGCACGCCTGCCTCGGCCCGCCTGTCTCAGACCATCTGTCTCAGACCGTCTGTCTCGGACCGTCTGTCTCGGACCGCCTGTCTCGGACCGTCTGTCTCGGACCGTCTGTCTCAGACCAACTGTCTCAGACCGACTGTCTCAGACGGTCGGTCTCAGCCCGCCTGTCTCAGCCCGCCTGTCTCAGACCGTCTGTCTGAGACCGTCTGTCTCGGACCGTCTGTCTCAGCACGCCTGTCTCGGCCCGCCTGTCTCAGACCGTCTGGCTCAGACTGTCTGCCTCGGACCGTCTGTCTCGGGCCGTCCGTGTCGGACCGTCTGTCTCGGACTGTCTGTCTCAGACCATCTGTCTCAGACCGTCTGTCTCGGACCGTCTGTCTCGTACCGCCTGTCTCGTGCCGTCTGTCTCGGACCGTCTGTCTCGGACCGTCTGTCTCACACCGTCTGTCTCACACCGTCTGCCACAGACCGTCTGCGTCAGACGGTCGTTCTCAGCCCGCCTGTCTCAGCCCGCCTGTCTCAGACCGTCTGTCTGAGACCGTCAGTCTCAGACCATCTGTCTCAGACCGTCTGTCTCATCCCGCCTGGCTCAGCCCGCCTGTTTCAGCGCGCCTGTCTCAGTCTGTCTGTCTGAGACCGTCTGTCTCAAACCATCTGTCTCAGACCATCTGTCTCAGGCCGTCGGACTTAGCCCGTCTGTCTCAGCCTGCCGGTCTCTTTCCGTCTGCCTCAGACCATCTGTCTCAGGGCGTCGGTCTCAGCCCGTCTGTCTCAGCCTGCCTGTCTCGTACCGTCTGTCTCGTACCGTCTGTCCCGGACCGTCTGTCTCGGACCGTCTGTCACACACCGTCTGTCTCACACCGTCTGCCACAGACCGTCTGCGTCAGACGGTCGGTCTCAGCCCGCCTGTCTCGGACCGTCTGTCTCAGCACGCCAGTCTCGGCCCGCCTGTCTCAGACCGTCTGTCTCAGACTGTCTGCCTCGGACCGTCTGTCTCGGACCGTCCGTCTCAGACCAACTGTCTCAGACCGTCTGTCTCTGTCCGTCTATCTCTGTCCGTATGTCTCAGACCGTCTGTCTCGGACCGTCTGTCTCAGCACGCCTGTCTCGGACCGTCTGTCACACACCGTCTGTCTCACACCGTCTGCCACAGACCGTCTGCGTCAGACGGTCGGTCTCAGCCCGCCTGTCTCGGACCGTCTGTCTGAGACCGTCTGTCTCAGTCCATCTGTATCAGACCGTCTGTCTCAGCCCGCCTGTCTCAGCCCGCCTGTCTCAGTCCGTCTGTCTGGGACCGTCTGTCTCAGACCAACTGTCTGAGACCGCCTGCCTCAGACCGTCTGTCTCGGACCGTCTGTCTCAGCACGCCAGTCTCGGCCCGCCTGTCTCAGACCGTCTGTCTCAGACTGTCTGCCTCGGACCGTCTGTCTCGGACCGTCAGTCTCAGACCGTCTGTCTCGGACCGTCTGTCTCAGACCAACTGTCTCAGACCACCTGTCTCAGACCGTCAGTCTCAGACCCTCTGTCTCAGCACGCCTGTCTCGGCCCGCCTGTCTCAGACCGTCTGTCTCAGACCATCTGTCTCAGACCATCTGTCACAGGCCGCCGGTCTTAGCCCTACTGTATCAGACCGTCTGTCTCGGATCGTCTGTATCGGACCGTCTGTCTCTGACCGTCTGTCTCGGACCGTCTGTCTCGGACCGTCTGTCGCGGACCGTCTGTCTCTGTCCGTCTATCTCTGTCCGTATGTCTCAGACCATCTATCTCAGACCGTCTGTCTGAAATCGTCAGTCTCAGACCATCTGTCTCAGACCGTCTGTCTCTGTCCGTCTATCTCTGTCCGTATGTCTCAGACCGTCTGTCTCAGACCATCTGTCTCAGACCATCTGTCTCAGGCCGTCGGTCTTAGCCCGTCTGTCTCATACCGTCTGTCTCGGACCGTCTGTCTCCGACCGTCTGTCACAGACAGCCTGTCTCAGACCGTCTGTCTCAGACCATCTGTCTCAGACCGTCTGTCTCGAACCATCTGTCTCATCCCGCCTGTCTCAGCCCGCCTGTTTCAGCCCGCCTGTCTCAGACCGTCTGTCTCTGTCCGTCTATCTCTGTCCATATGTCTCAGACCGTCTGTCTCGGACCGTCAGTCTCAGACCGTCTGTCTCGGACCGTCTGTCTCAGACCAACTGTCTCAGACCACCTGTTTCAGACCGTTTGTCTCAGACGGTCGGTCTCAGCCCGCCTGTCTCAGCCCGCCTGTCTCGGACCGTCTGTCTGAGACCG
This sequence comes from Coelioxys conoideus, assembly GCA_947623535.1. NCBI lineage: Eukaryota > Metazoa > Arthropoda > Insecta > Hymenoptera > Megachilidae > Coelioxys > Coelioxys conoideus. The sequence continues at coordinate 27,180,097 of OX392452.1, forward strand.
TCTGTCTCAGTCCATCTGTCTCAGACCGTCTGTCTCGGACCGTCTGTCTCAGCACGCCTGTCTCGGCCCGCCTGTCTCAGACCGTCTGTCTCAGACCATCTGTCTCAGACCATCTGTCACAGGCCGCCGGTCTTAGCCCTACTGTATCAGACCGTCTGTCTCGGATCGTCTGTCTCGGACCGTCTGTCTCTGACCGTCTGTCTCGGACCGTCTGTCTCGGACCGTCTGTCGCGGACCGTATGTCTCTGTCCGTCTATCTCTGTCCGTATGTCTCAGACCATCTATCTCAGACCGTCTGTCTGAGATCGTCAGTCTCAGACCATCTGTCTCAGACCGTCTGTCTCTGTCCGTCTATCTCTGTCCGTATGTTTCAGACCGTCTGTCTCAGACCATCTGTCTCAGACCATCTGTCTCAGGCCGTCGGTCTTAGCCCGTCTGTCTCATACCGTCTGTCTCGGACCGTCTGTCTCCGACCGTCTGTCACAGACCGCCTGTCTCAGACCGTCTGTCTCAGACCATCTGTCTCAGACCGTCTGTCTCGAACCATCTGTCTCATCCCGCCTGTCTCAGCCCGCCTGTTTCAGCCCGCCTGTCTCAGACCGTCTGTCTCTGTCCGTCTATCTCTGTCCATATGTCTCAGACCGTCTGTCTCGGACCGTCTGTCTCAGCACGCCTGTCTCGGCCCGCCTGTCTCAGACCGTCTGTCTCAGACTGTCTGCCTCGGACCGTCTGTCTCGGGCCGTCCGTGTCGGACCGTCTGTCTCGGACTGTCTGTCTCAGACCATCTGTCTCAGACCGTCTGTCTCGGACCGTCTGTCTCGTACCGCCTGTCTCGTACCGTCTGTCTCGGACCGTCTGTCTCGGACCGTCTGTCTCACACCGTCTGTCTCACACCGTCTGCCACAGACCGTCTGCGTCAGACGGTCGGTCTCAGCCCGCCTGTCTCAGCCCGCCTGTCTCAGACCGTCTGTCTGAGACCGTCAGTCTCAGACCATCTGTCTCAGACCGTCTGTCTCATCCCGCCTGGCTCAGCCCGCCTGTTTCAGCGCGGCTGTCTCAGTCTGTCTGTCTGAGACCGTCTGTCTCAAACCATCTGTCTCAGACCATCTGTCTCAGGCCGTCGGACTTAGCCCGTCTGTCTCAGCCTGCCGGTCTCTTTCCGTCTGCCTCAGACCATCTGTCTCAGGGCGTCGGTCTCAGCCCGTCTGTCTCAGCCTGCCTGTCTCGTACCGTCTGTCTCGTACCGTCTGTCCCGGACCGTCTGTCTCGGACCGTCTGTCACACACCGTCTGTCTCACACCGTCTGTCTCACACCGTCTGCCACAGACCGTCTGCGTCAGACGGTCGGTCTCAGCCCGCCTGTCTCGGACCGTCTGTCTGAGACCGTCTGTCTCAGTCCATCTGTATCAGACCGTCTGTCTCAGCCCGCCTGTCTCAGCCCGCCTGTCTCAGTCCGTCTGTCTGGGACCGTCTGTCTCAGACCAACTGTCTGAGACCGCCTGCCTCAGACCGTCTGTCTCGGACCGTCTGTCTCAGCACGCCAGTCTCGGCCCGCCTGTCTCAGACCGTCTGTCTCAGACTGTCTGCCTCGGACCGTCTGTCTCGGACCGTCCGTCTCAGACCAACTGTCTCAGACCGTCTGTCTCTGTCCGTCTATCTCTGTCCGTATGTCTCAGACCGTCTGTCTCGGACCGTCTGTCTCAGCACGCCCGTCTCGGCCCGCCTGTCTCAGACCGTCTGTCTCAGACTGTCTGCCTCGGACCGTCTGTGTCGGACCGTCCGTGTCGGACCGTCTGTCTGAGACCGTCAGTCTCAGACCATCTGTCTCAGACCGTCTGTCTCTGTCCGTCTATCTCTGTCCGTATGTCTCAGACCGTCTGTCTCAGACCATCTGTCTCAGACCATCTGTCTCAGGCCGTCGGTCTTAGCCCGTCTGTCTCAGACCGTCTGTCTCGGACCGTCTGTCTCCGACCGTCTGTCACAGACCGCCTGTCTCAGACCGTCTGTCTCAGACCATCTGTCTCAGACCGTCTGTCTCGAACCATCTGTCTCAAACCGCCTGTCTCAGCCCGCCTGTCTCAGTCCGTCTGTCTGGGACCGTCTGTCTCAGACCAACTGTCTGAGACCGCCTGCCTCAGACCGTCTGTCTCGGACCGTCTGTCTCAGCACGCCTGTCTCGGCCCGCCTGTCTCAGACCGTCTGTCTCAGACTGTCTGCCTCGGACCGTCTGTCTCGGACCGTCCGTGTCGGACCGTCTGTCTCGGACTGTCTGTCTCAGACCATCTGTCTCAGACCGTCTGTCTCGGACCGTCTGTCTCAGTCCGTCTGTCTGGGACCGTCTGTCTCAGACCAACTGTCTGAGACCGTCTGTCTCAGTCCATCTGTATCAGACCGTCTGTCTCAGCCGGCCTGTCTCAGCCCGCCTGTCTCAGTCCGTCTGTCTGGGACCGTCTGTCTCAGACCAACTGTCTGAGACCGCCTGTCTCAGACCGTCTGTCTCGGACCGTCTGTCTCAGCACGCCTGTCTCGGCCCGCCTGTCTCAGACCGTCTGTCTCAGACTGTCTGCCTCGGACCGTCTGTCTCGGACCGTCTGTCTCGGACCGTCTGTCGCGGACCGTCTGTCACGGACCGTCTGTCTCAGACCATCTGTCTCAGACCATCTGTCACAGGCCGCCGGTCATAGCCCTACTGTATCAGACCGCCTGTCTCCGCCCGTCTGCCTCGGACCGTCTGTCTCTGACCGTCTGTCTCAGCCCGCCTGTATCAGACCATCTGACTCAGATCGTCTGACTCAGATCATCTGTCTCAGGCGGTTGTCTCTGTCCGCATGTCGCAGCCCGCCTGTCTCAGACCGTCTGTCTCAGACTGTCTGCCTCGGACCGTCTGTCTCGGACCGTCCGTGTCGGACCGTCTGTCTCGGACTGTCTGTCTCAGACCATCTGTCTCAGACCGTCTGTCTCGAACCGTCTCTCTCTGACCGTCTGTCTCGGACCGTCTGTCTCGGACCGTCTGTCGCGGACCGTCCGTCTCAGACCAACTGTCTCAGACCGTCTGTCTCTGTCCGTCTATCTCTGTCCGCATGTCTCAGACCGTTTGTCTCGGACCGTCTGTCTCAGCACGCCTGTCTCGGCCCGCCTGTCTCAGACCGTCTGTCTCAGACTGTCTGCCTCGGACCGTCCGTCTCAGACCAACTGTCTCAGACCGTCTGTCTCTGTCCGTCTATCTCTGTCCGTATGTCTCAGACCGTCTGTCTCGGACCGTCTGTCTCAGCACGCCTGTCTCGGCCCGCCTGTCTCAGACCGTCTGTCTCAGACTGTCTGCCTCGGACCGTCTGTCTCGGACCGTCCGTGTCGGACCGTCTGTCTCGGACTGTCTGTCTCAGACAATCTGTCTCAGACCGTCTGTGTCGGACCGTCTGTCTCGTACCGTCTGTCTCGGACCGTCTGTCTCGTACCGTCTGTCTCAGCCCGCCTGTATCAGACCATCTGTCTCAGACCATCTGTCTCGGACCGTCTGTCTCGGACCGTCTGTCTCGAACCGTCTGTCTCGGACCGTCTGTCTCACACCGTCTGCCACAGACCATCTGTGTCAGACGGTCGGTCTCAGCCCGCCAGTCTCAGCCCGCCTGTCTCATGCCGTCGGTCTTAGCCCGTCTGTCTCGGACCGTCTGTCGCGGACCGTCTGTCACGGACCGTCTGTCTCAGACCATCTGTCTCAGACCATCTGTCTCAGACCATCTGTCTCAGACCAACATTCTCAGACCACATCTGTCTCCGGCCGTCGGTCTTAGCCCGTCTGTCTCAGCCCGCATGTGTCTGCCCGTCTGCCTCGGACCGTCTGTCTCGGACCGTCTGTCTCAGCCCGCCTGTATCAGACCATCTGACTCAGATCGTCTGACTCAGATCATCTGTCTCAGGCGATTGTCTCTGTCCGCATGTCGCAGCCCGCCTGTCTCAGACCGTCTGTCTCAGACCATCTGTCTCAGACCGTCTGTCTCAGACCATCTGTCTCAGTCCGTCTGTCTGGGACCGTCTGTCTCAGACCAACTGTCTGAGACCGCCTGCCTCAGACCGTCTGTCTCGGACCGTCTGTCTCAGCACGCCAGTCTCGGCCCGCCTGTCTCAGACCGTCTGTCTCAGACTGTCTGCCTCGGACCGTCTGTCTCGGACCGTCTATCTCTGTCCGTATGTCTCAGACCGTCTGTCTCAGACCATCTGTCTCAGACCATCTGTCTCAGGCCGTCGGTCTTAGCCCGTCTGTCTCAGACCGTCTGTCTCGAACCGTCTGTCTCCGACCGTCTGTCACAGACCGCCTGTCTCAGACCGTCTGTCTCAGACCATCTGTCTCAGACCGTCTGTCTCGAACCATCTGTCTCAAACCGCCTGTCTCAGCCCGCCTGTCTCAGTCCGTCTGTCTGGGACCGTCTGTCTCAGACCAACTGTCTGAGACCGCCTGCCTCAGACCGTCTGTCTCGGACCGTCTGTCTCAGCACGCCTGTCTCGGCCCGCCTGTCTCAGACCGTCTGTCTCAGACTGTCTGCCTCGGACCGTCTGTCTCGGACCGTCCGTGTCGGACCGTCTGTCTCGGACTGTCTGTCTCAGACCATCTGTCTCAGACCGTCTGTCTCGGACCGTCTGTCTCAGTCCGTCTGTCTGGGACCGTCTGTCTCAGACCAACTGTCTGAGACCGTCTGTCTCAGTCCATCTGTATCAGACCGTCTGTCTCAGCCGGCCTGTCTCAGCCCGCCTGTCTCAGTCCGTCTGTCTGGGACCGTCTGTCTCAGACCAACTGTCTGAGACCGCCTGTCTCAGACCGTCTGTCTCGGACCGTCTGTCTCAGCACGCCTGTCTCGGCCCGCCTGTCTCAGACCGTCTGTCTCAGACTGTCTGCCTCGGACCGTCTGTCTCGGACCGTCTGTCTCGGACCGTCTGTCGCGGACCGTCTGTCACGGACCGTCTGTCTCAGACCATCTGTCTCAGACCATCTGTCACAGGCCGCCGGTCATAGCCCTACTGTATCAGACCGCCTGTCTCCGCCCGTCTGCCTCGGACCGTCTGTCTCTGACCGTCTGTCTCAGCCCGCCTGTATCAGACCATCTGACTCAGATCGTCTGACTCAGATCATCTGTCTCAGGCGGTTGTCTCTGTCCGCATGTCGCAGCCCGCCTGTCTCAGACCGTCTGTCTCAGACTGTCTGCCTCGGACCGTCTGTCTCGGACCGTCCGTGTCGGACCGTCTGTCTCGGACTGTCTGTCTCAGACCATCTGTCTCAGACCGTCTGTCTCGAACCGTCTCTCTCTGACCGTCTGTCTCGGACCGTCTGTCTCGGACCGTCTGTCGCGGACCGTCCGTCTCAGACCAACTGTCTCAGACCGTCTGTCTCTGTCCGTCTATCTCTGTCCGCATGTCTCAGACCGTTTGTCTCGGACCGTCTGTCTCAGCACGCCTGTCTCGGCCCGCCTGTCTCAGACCGTCTGTCTCAGACTGTCTGCCTCGGACCGTCCGTCTCAGACCAACTGTCTCAGACCGTCTGTCTCTGTCCGTCTATCTCTGTCCGTATGTCTCAGACCGTCTGTCTCGGACCGTCTGTCTCAGCACGCCTGTCTCGGCCCGCCTGTCTCAGACCGTCTGTCTCAGACTGTCTGCCTCGGACCGTCTGTCTCGGACCGTCCGTGTCGGACCGTCTGTCTCGGACTGTCTGTCTCAGACAATCTGTCTCAGACCGTCTGTGTCGGACCGTCTGTCTCGTACCGTCTGTCTCGGACCGTCTGTCTCGTACCGTCTGTCTCAGCCCGCCTGTATCAGACCATCTGTCTCAGACCATCTGTCTCGGACCGTCTGTCTCGGACCGTCTGTCTCGAACCGTCTGTCTCGGACCGTCTGTCTCACACCGTCTGCCACAGACCATCTGTGTCAGACGGTCGGTCTCAGCCCGCCAGTCTCAGCCCGCCTGTCTCATGCCGTCGGTCTTAGCCCGTCTGTCTCGGACCGTCTGTCGCGGACCGTCTGTCACGGACCGTCTGTCTCAGACCATCTGTCTCAGACCATCTGTCTCAGACCATCTGTCTCAGACCAACATTCTCAGACCACATCTGTCTCCGGCCGTCGGTCTTAGCCCGTCTGTCTCAGCCCGCATGTGTCTGCCCGTCTGCCTCGGACCGTCTGTCTCGGACCGTCTGTCTCAGCCCGCCTGTATCAGACCATCTGACTCAGATCGTCTGACTCAGATCATCTGTCTCAGGCGATTGTCTCTGTCCGCATGTCGCAGCCCGCCTGTCTCAGACCGTCTGTCTCAGACCATCTGTCTCAGACCGTCTGTCTCAGACCATCTGTCTCAGACCATCTGTCTCAGACCGTCTGTCTCAGACGGTCGGTCTCAGCCCGCCTGTCTCAGCCCGCCTGTCTCAGACCGTCTGTCTGAGACCGTCAGTCTCAGACCATCTGTCACAGACCGTCTGTATCTGTTTGTCTATCTCAGTCCGTATGTCTCAGACCGTCTGTCTCAGACCATCTATCTCAGACCATCTGTCTCAGGCCGCCGGTCTTAGCCCGTCTGTCTCAGACCGTCTGTCTCGGACCGTCTGTCGCGGACCGTCTGTCACGGACCGTCTGTCTCAGACCATCTGTCTCAGACCATCTGTCACAGGCCGCCGGTCTTAGCCATACTGTATCAGACCGTCTGTCTCGGACCGTCTGTCTCGGACCGTCTGTCTCTGACCGTCTGTCTCGGACCGTCTGCCTCGGACCGTCTGTCTCGGACCGTCCGTGTCGGACCGTCTGTCTCGGACTGTCTGTCTCAGACCATCTGTCTCAGACCGTCTGTCTCGGACCGTCTGTCTCAGTCCGTCTGTCTGGGACCGTCTGTCTCAGACCAACTGTCTGAGACCGTCTGTCTCAGTCCATCTGTATCAGACCGTCTGTCTCAGCCCGCCTGTCTCAGCCCGCCTGTCTCAGTCCGTCTGTCTGGGACCGTCTGTCTCAGACCAACTGTCTGAGACCGCCTGTCTCAGACCGTCTGTCTCGGACCGTCTGTCTCAGCACGCCTGTCTCGGCCCGCCTGTCTCAGACCGTCTGTCTCAGACTGTCTGCCTCGGACCGTCTGTCTCGGACCGTCTGTCTCGGACCGTCTGTCGCGGACCGTCTGTCACGGACCGTCTGTCTCAGACCATCTGTCTCAGACCATCTGTCACAGGCCGCCGGTCATAGCCCTACTGTATCAGACCGTCTGTCTCGGACCGTCTGTCTCGAACCGTCTCTCTCTGACCGTCTGTCTCGGACCGTCTGTCTCGGACCGTCTGTCGCGGACCGTCCGTCTCAGACCAACTGTCTCAGACCGTCTGTCTCTGTCCGTCTATCTCTGTCCGCATGTCTCAGACCGTTTGTCTCGGACCGTCTGTCTCAGCACGCCTGTCTCGGCCCGCCTGTCTCAGACCGTCTGTCTCAGACTGTCTGCCTCGGACCGTCCGTCTCAGACCAACTGTCTCAGACCGTCTGTCTCTGTCCGTCTATCTCTGTCCGTATGTCTCAGACCGTCTGTCTCGGACCGTCTGTCTCAGCACGCCTGTCTCGGCCCGCCTGTCTCAGACCGTCTGTCTCAGACTGTCTGCCTCGGACCGTCTGTCTCGGACCGTCCGTGTCGGACCGTCTGTCTCGGACTGTCTGTCTCAGACAATCTGTCTCAGACCGTCTGTGTCGGACCGTCTGTCTCGTACCGTCTGTCTCGGACCGTCTGTCTCGTACCGTCTGTCTCAGCCCGCCTGTATCAGACCATCTGTCTCAGACCATCTGTCTCGGACCGTCTGTCTCGGACCATCTGTGTCAGACGGTCGGTCTCAGCCCGCCAGTCTCAGCCCGCCTGTCTCATGCCGTCGGTCTTAGCCCGTCTGTCTCGGACCGTCTGTCGCGGACCGTCTGTCACGGACCGTCTGTCTCAGACCATCTGTCTCAGACCATCTGTCTCAGACCATCTGTCTCAGACCAACATTCTCAGACCACATCTGTCTCCGGCCGTCGGTCTTAGCCCGTCTGTCTCAGCCCGCATGTGTCTGCCCGTCTGCCTCGGACCGTCTGTCTCGGACCGTCTGTCTCAGCCCGCCTGTATCAGACCATCTGACTCAGATCGTCTGACTCAGATCATCTGTCTCAGGCGATTGTCTCTGTCCGCATGTCGCAGCACGCCTGTCTCAGACCGTCTGTCTCAGACCATCTGTCTCAGACCGTCTGTCTCAGACCATCTGTCTCAGACCATCTGTCTCAGACCGTCTGTCTCAGACGGTCGGTCTCAGCCCGCCTGTCTCAGCCCGCCTGTCTCAGACCGTCTGTCTGAGACCGTCAGTCTCAGACCATCTGTCACAGACCGTCTGTATCTGTTTGTCTATCTCAGTCCGTATGTCTCAGACCGTCTGTCTCAGACCATCTATCTCAGACCATCTGTCTCAGGCCGCCGGTCTTAGCCCGTCTGTCTCAGACCGTCTGTCTCGGACCGTCTGTCGCGGACCGTCTGTCACGGACCGTCTGTCTCAGACCATCTGTCTCAGACCATCTGTCACAGGCCGCCGGTCTTAGCCATACTGTATCAGACCGTCTGTCTCGGACCGTCTGTCTCGGACCGTCTGTCTCGGACCGTCTGTCTCGGACCGTCTGTCGCGGACCGTCTGTGTCAGACCAACTGTCTCAGACCGTCTGTCTCAGACGGTCGGTCTCAGCCCGCCTGTCTCAGCCCGCCTGTCTCAGACCGTCTGTCTGAGACCGTCAGTCTCAGACCATCTGTCTCAGACCGTCTGTCTCTGTCCGTCTATCTCTGTCCGTATGTCTCAGACCGTCTGTCTCAGACCATCTGTCTCAGACCATCTGTCTCAGGCCGTCGGTCTTAGCCCGTCTGTCTCGGATCGTCTGTCTCGGACCGTCTGTCTCGGACCGTCTGTCACAGACCGCCTGTCTCAGACCGTCTGTCTCAGACCATCTGTCTCATCCCGCCTGTCTCAGCACGCCTGTTTCAGCCCGCCTGTCTCAGCACGCCTGTTTCAGCCCGCCTGTCTCAGACGGTCTGTCTCTGTCCGTCTATCTCTGTCCGTATGTCTCAGACCGTCTTTCTCGGACCGTCTGTCACAGCACGCCTGTCTCGGCCCGCCTGTCTCAGACCGTCTGTCTCAGAATGTCTGCCTCGGACCGTCTGTCTCGGACCGTCCGTGTCGGACCGTCCGTGTCGGACCGTCTGTCTCGGACTGTCTGTCTCAGACCATCTGTCTCAGACCGTCTGTCTCGGACCGTCTGTCTCGTACCGTCTGTCTCGGACCGTCTGTCTCGGACCGTCTGTCTCACACCGTCTGTCTCACACCGTCTGCCACAGACCGTCTGCGTCAGAAGCTCGGTCTCAGCCCGCCTGTCTCAGACCGTCTGTCTGAGACCGTCAGTCTCAGACCATCTGTCTCAGACCGTCTGTCTCATCCCACCTGGCTCAGCCCGCCTGTTTCAGCCCGCCTGTCTCAGTCCGTCTGTCTGGGACCGTCTGTCTCAGACCAGCTGTCTCAGAACGCCGGTCTCAGACCGTCTGCCTCAGACGGTCGGTCTCCCCCGCTTGTCTCAGCCCGCCTGTCTCAGTCCGTCTGTCTGAGACCGTCTGTCTCAGACCAACTCTCTCAGACGGTCGGTCTCAGCCCGCCTGTCTCAGCCCGCCTGTCTCAGACCGTCTGTCTGAGACCATCAGTCTCAGACCATCTGTCTCAGACCGTCTGTCTCTGTCCGTCTATCTCTGTCCGTATGTCTCAGACCGTCTGTCTCAGACCATCTGTCTCAGACCATCTGTCTCAGACCATCTGTCTCAGGCCGACGGTCTTAGCCCGTCTGTCTCAGACCGTCTGTCTCAGACCGTCTGCCTCAGCCCGCCTGTCTCAGCCCGCCTGTCTCAGTCCGCCTGGCTCAGACCAACTGTCTCAGACCGCCTGTCGCAGCCTGCCTGTCTCAGCCCGCCTGTCTCAGTCCGCCTGGCTCAGACCAACTGTCTCAGACCGCCTGTCGCAGCCCGCCTGTCTCAGCCCGCCTGTCTCTGTCCACCTGTCTCAGACCGTCTGTCTCAGACCGTCTGTCTCAGACCGTCTGTCTCAGACCGTCTGTCTCGGACCGTCTGTCTCAGCCCGCCTGTCTTAGCCCGCCTGTCTTAGTCCGTCTGTCTGAGACCGTCCGTCTCAGACCATCTGTCTCAGACCATCTGTCTCAGCCCGCCTGTCTCAGCCCGTCTGTCTGAGACCGTCTGTCTCAGAGCAACTGTCTCAGACCATCTGTCTCCGGCCGTCGGTCTTAGCCCGTCTGTCTCAGCCCGCCTGTCTATGCCCGTCTGTCTCAGACCGTCTGTCTCAGACCGTCTGTCTCAGACCGTCTGTCTCAGACCGTCTGTCACAGACCGTCTGTCTCAGACCGTCTACCTCAGCCCCCCTGTCTCAGCCCGCCTGTCTCAGTCCGCCTGGCTCAGACCAACTGTCTCAGACCGCCTGTCGCAGCCCGCCTGTCTCAGCCCGCCTGTCTCTGTCCATCTGTCTCTGTCCGTCTGACTCAGATCGTCTGTCTCAGACTGTTGTCTTAGCCCGCCTGTCTCAGCCCGCCTGTCTCAGCCCACCTGTCTCAGACCGTCTGTCTCAGACCATCTGTCTCAACTATCTGTCTCAGACCATCTGTCTCAGACCACCTGTCTCAGGCCGTCGGTCATAGCCCGTCTGTCTCAGACCATCTGTCTCAGACCGCCGGTCTCAGACCGTCTGTCTCGGACCGTCTGCCCCGGACCGTCTGTCTCGGACCGTCTGTCTCGGACCGTCTGTCTCGGACCGTCTGTCTCGGACCGTCTGTCTCGGACCGTCTGTCTCGGACCGTCTGCCTCAGGACGTCTGTCACAGACCTTCTGTCTCAGCCCGCCTGTCTCAGTCCGTCTGTCTGAGGCCGTCAGTTTCAGACCAACTGTCTGAGACCGTCTGTCCCTGACCGACTGTCTGAGCTCGCCTGTCTCTGCCCGTCTGTCTCAGACCGTCTCTCTGACCGTCTGTCTGAGACCGTCTGTCTCAGCCCGCCTGTCTCAGACCGTCTGTCTGAGACCGTCCGTCTCAGACCATCTGTCTCAGACCGTCGGTCTTAGCCCGCCTGTCTCAGCCTGCCTGTCTCTGTTCGTCTGTCTCAGACCGTCTGTCTGAGACCGTCCGTCTCAGACCATCTGTCTCAGCTCGCCTATCTCAGCCCGCCTGTCTCAGCCCGCCTGTCTCAGCCTGCCTGTCTCTGTCCGTCTGTCTCAGCCCGCCTGTCTCTGCCCGTCTGTCTCAGACCGTCTGTCTCAGACCGTCTGTCTCAGACCGTCTGTCACAGACCGTCTGTCTCAGACCGTCTGCCTCAGCCCGCCTGTCTCAGCCCGCCTGTCTCAGTCCGCCTGGCTCAGACCAACTGTCTCAGACCGCCTGTCGCAGCCCGCCTGTCGCAGTCCGCCTGTCTCATACCAACTGTCTCTGACCGCCTGTCGCAGCCCGCCTGTCTCAGCCCGCCTGTCTCTGTCCATCTGTCTCTGTCCGTCTGACTCAGATCGTCTGTCTCAGACTGTTGTCTCAGCCCGCCTGTCTCAGCCCACCTGTCTCAGACCGTCTGTCTCAGACCAGCTGTCTCAGACCGCCTGTCGCAGCCCGCCTGTCTCAGCCCGCCTGTCTCTGTCCATCTGTCTCTGTCCGTCTGACTCAGACCGTCTGCCTCAGACGGTCGGTCTCCCCCGCTTGTCTCAGCCCGCCTGTCTCAGTCCGTCTGTCTGAGACCGTCTGTCTCAGACCAACTCTCTCAGACGGTCGGTCTCAGCCCGCCTGTCTCAGCCCGCCTGTCTCAGACCGTCTGTCTGAGACCATCAGTCTCAGACCATCTGTCTCAGACCGTCTGTCTCTGTCCGTCTATCTCTGTCCGTATGTCTCAGACCGTCTGTCTCAGACCATCTGTCTCAGACCATCTGTCTCAGACCATCTGTCTCAGGCCGACGGTCTTAGCCCGTCTGTCTCAGACCGTCTGTCTCAGACCGTCTGCCTCAGCCCGCCTGTCTCAGCCCGCCTGTCTCAGTCCGCCTGGCTCAGACCAACTGTCTCAGACCGCCTGTCGCAGCCTGCCTGTCTCAGCCCGCCTGTCTCAGTCCGCCTGGCTCAGACCAACTGTCTCAGACCGCCTGTCGCAGCCCGCCTGTCTCAGCCCGCCTGTCTCTGTCCACCTGTCTCAGACCGTCTGTCTCAGACCGTCTGTCTCAGACCGTCTGTCTCAGACCGTCTGTCTCGGACCGTCTGTCTCAGCCCGCCTGTCTCAGCCCGCCTGTCTCAGCCCGTCTGTCTGAGACCGTCTGTCTCAGAGCAACTGTCTCAGACCATCTGTCTCCGGCCGTCGGTCTTAGCCCGTCTGTCTCAGCCCGCCTGTCTATGCCCGTCTGTCTCAGACCGTCTGTCTCAGACCGTCTGTCTCAGACCGTCTGTCTCAGACCGTCTGTCACAGACCGTCTGTCTCAGACCGTCTACCTCAGCCCCCCTGTCTCAGCCCGCCTGTCTCAGTCCGCCTGGCTCAGACCAACTGTCTCAGACCGCCTGTCGCAGCCCGCCTGTCTCAGCCCGCCTGTCTCTGTCCATCTGTCTCTGTCCGTCTGACTCAGATCGTCTGTCTCAGACTGTTGTCTCAGCCCGCCTGTCTCAGCCCGCCTGTCTCAGCCCACCTGTCTCAGACCGTCTGTCTCAGACCATCTGTCTCAACTATCTGTCTCAGACCATCTGTCTCAGACCACCTGTCTCAGGCCGTCGGTCATAGCCCGTCTGTCTCAGACCATCTGTCTCAGACCATCTGTCTCAGACCGCCGGTCTCAGACCGTCTGTCTCGGACCGTCTGCCCCGGACCGTCTGTCTCGGACCGTCTGTCTCGGACCGTCTGTCTCGGACCGTCTGTCTCGGACCGTCTGTCTCGGACCGTCTGTCTCGGACCGTCTGCCTCAGGACGTCTGTCGCAGACCATCTGTCTCAGACCATCTGTCTCCGGCCGTCGGTCTTAGCCCGTCAGTCTCAGCCCGCCTATCTCTGCCCGTCTGTCTCTGGCCGTCGGTCTCAGCCCGCCTGTCTCTGCCCGTCTGTCTCAGACCGTCTGTCTCAGACCGTCTGTCTCGGACCGTCTGTCCCAGCCCGCCTGTCTCAGCCCGCCTGTCTCTGTCCATCTATCTCTGTCCGTCTGACTCAGATCGTCTGTCTCAGACTGTTGTCTCAGCCCGCCTATCTCAGCCCATCTGTCTCAGAGCGTCTGTCTCAGACCATCTGTCTCAACAATCTGTCTCATACCATCTGTCTCAGACCACCTGTCTCAGGCCGTCGGTCCTAGCCCGTCTGTCTCAGATCATCTGTCTCAGACCGCCGGTCTCAGACCGTCTGTCTCGGACCGTCTGCCTCGGACCGTCTGTCTCGGACTGTCTGTCTCGGACCGTCTGTCTCGGACCGTCTGTCTCTGTCCGTCTGACTCAGATCGTCTGTCTCAGACTGTTGTCTCAGCCCGCCTATCTCAGCCCACCTGTCTCAGACCGCCTGTCTCAGCCCGCCTGTCTCAGACCGTCTGTCTGAGACCTTCCGTCTCAGACCATCTGTCTCAGACCATGTGTCTCCGGCCGTCGGTCTTAGCCCGTCTGTCTCAGACCACCTCTCTCACTCCGCAGGTCTCAGTCCGTCTGTCTGAGACCGACCGCCTCAGCCTGCCTGTCTCTGTCCGTCTGTCTCAGCTCGCCTGTCTCAGCCCGTCTGTCTCAGACCGTCTGTCTCAGACCGTCTGTCTCAGACCGTCTCTCTGACCGTCAGTCTGAGACCGTGTGTCTCAGACCATCTGTCCCAGACCGACTGTCTCAGCCCGCCGGTCTCAGCCCGCCTGTCTCAGCCCGCCTGTCTCAGTCCGTCTGTCTGAGACCGTCTGTCTCAGACCAACTGTCTCAGCCCGCCTGTCTCAGACCGTCTGTCTGAGACCGTCCGTCTCAGACCATCTGTCTCAGACCGTCGGTCTTAGCCCACCTGTCTCAGCCTGCCTGTCTCTGTCCGTCTGTCTGAGACCGTCTGTCTCGGACCGTCTGTCTCGGACCGTGTGTCTCAGACCATCTGTCCCAGCCCGACTGTCTCTGTCCATCTGTGTCTGTCCGTCTGACTCAGATCGTCTGTCTCAGACTGTTGTCTCAGCCCGCCTATCTCAATCCACCTGTCTCAGCCCGCCTGTCTCAGCCCGCCTGTCTCAGACCGTCTGTCTGAGACCGTCCGTCTCAGACCATCTGTCTCAGACCATGTGTCTCCGGCCGTCGGTCTTAGCCCGTCTGTCTCAGACCACCTGTCTCAGTCCGCAGGTCTCAGTCCGTCTGTCTGAGAGCGTCCGCCTCAGACCATCTGTCTCAGCCCGTCTGTCTCAGCTCGCCTGTCGCTGCCCGTCTGTCTCAGATCGTCTGTCTCAGACCGTCTCTCTGACCGTCTGTCTGAGACCGTGTGTCTCAGACCATCTTTCCCAGACTGACTGTCTCAGCCCGCCTGTCTCAGCCTGCCTATCTCAGCCCGCCTGTCTCAGTCCGTCTGTCTGAGACCGTCTGTCTCAGCCCGCCTGTCTCAGACCTTCTGTCTGAGACCGTCCGTCTCAGACCATCTGTCTCAGACCGTCGGTCTTAGCCCGCCTGTCTCAGCCTGCCTGTCTCTGTTCGCCTGTCTCAGACCATCTGTCTGAGACCGTCCGTCTCAGACCATCTGTCTCAGCTCGCCTATCTCAGCCCGCCTGTCGCAGCCCGCCTGTCTCAGCCTGCCTGTCTCTGTCCGTCGGTCTCAGCCCGCCTGTCTCTGCCCGTCTGTCTCAGACCATCTGTCTCAGCCCGCCTGTCTCAGCCCGTCTGTCTGAGACCGTCTGTCTCAGAGCAACTGTCTCAGACCATCTGTCTGCGGCCGTCGGTCTTAGCCCGTCTGTCTCAGCCCGCCTATCTCTGCCCGTCTGTCTCAGACCGTCTGTCTCTGTCCGTCTGTCTCAGACCGTCTGTCACAGACCGTCTGTCTCAGACCGTCTGCCTCAGCCCGCCTGTCTCAGCACGCCTGTCTCAGTCCGCCTGTCTCATACCAACTGTCTCAGACCGCCTGTCGCAGCCCGCCTGTCTCTGTCCATCTGTCTCTGTCCGTCTGACTCAGATCGTCTGTCTCAGACTGTTGTCTCAGCCGGCCTGTCTCAGCCCACCTGTCTCAGACCGTCTGTCTCAGACCATCTGTCTCAGACCATCTGTCTCAGACCATCTGTCTCAGTCCGCCGATCTCAGACCGTCTGTCTCGGACCATCTGTCTCATACCATCTGTCTCAGGCCGTCGGCCTTGGCCCGTCTGTCTCAGACCGCCTGTCTCTGCCCGTTTGTCTCAGCCTGCCTGTCTCTGTCCGTCTGTCTCAGAACGTCTGTCTCTGACCGTCTGTCTCGGACCGTCAGTCTCAGCCCGCCTGTCTCAGCCCGCCTGTCTCAGTCCGTTTGTCTGAGACCGTCCGTCTCAGACCATCTGTCTCAGGCCGTCGGTCTTAGACCGTCTGTCTCAGACCGCCTGTCTCAGCCTGCCTGTCGCTGTTCGTCTGTCTCAGACCGTCTGTCTCGGACCGTCTGTCTGAGACCGTGTGTCTCAGACCATCTGTCCCCTCCCGTCTGCCTCAGCTCGCCTGTCGCTGACCGTCTGTCTCAGACCGCCTGTCTCATTCCGCCTGTCTCTGCCCGTCTGTCTCAGACCGTCTGTCTCAGACCGTCTGTCTCGGACCGTCTGTCTCGGACCGTCTGTCTCAGCCCGCCTGTCTCTGCCCTGCTGCCTCGGACCGTCTGTATCGGACCGTCTGTCTCAGCCCGCCTGTCTCGGACCGTCTGTCTCAGACCGTCTGTCTCAACCAACTGTCTCAGTCCGTCTGCCTCAGACCATCTGTCTCAGACCGCCTGTCTCATACCGTCTGCCTCGGACGGTCTGTCTCAGACCGTCTGTCTCGGACCGTCTGTCACAGACCGTCTGTCTCCGACGGTCGGTCTCAGCCCGCCTGTCACGGACCGTCTGTCTCAGACCGTCTGTCGACAGACCGTCTGTCTCGGACCGTCTGTTACAGACCTGTCTCAGACCGACTGTCTCAGCCCGCCTGTCTCAGCACGCCTGTTTCAGCCCGCCTGCCTCGGACCGTCTGTCTCGGGCCGTCTGTCTCAGCCCGCCTGTATCAGACCATCTGACTCAGATCGTCTGACTCAGATCATCTGTCTCAGACGGTTGTCTCTGTCCGCCTGTCTCAGCCCGCCTGTCTCAGACCGCCTGTCTCAGACAATCTGTCTCAGACCATCTGCCTCAGGCCGTCGGTCTGAGCCCGTCTGTCTCAGACCGCCTGTCTCTGCCCGTTTGTCGCAGCCTGCCAGTCTCTGTCCGCCTGTCTGAGACAGTCTGTCTCAGACCATCTGGCTCAGACCGTCTGTCTCAGCCCGCCTGTCTCAGCCCGCCTGTCTCAGCCCCCCTGTCTCTGACCACCTGTCTCAGTCCGCAGGTCTCAGTCCGTCTGTGTGAGACCGTACGCCTCAGACCAACTGTCTCAGCCAGTCTGTCTCAGCTCGCCTGTCTCTGCCCGTCTGTCTCAGACCGTCTGTCTGAGACCGTCTCTCTGACCGTCTGTCTGAGACCGTGTGTCTCAGACCATCTGTCCCAGACCGACTGTCTCAGCCCGCCTGTCTCAGCCCGCCGGTCTCAGCCCGCCTGTCTCAGCCCGCCTGTCTCAGCCCGCCTGTCTCATTCCGTCTGTCTGAGACCGTCTGTCTCAGACCATCTGTCTCCGGCCGTCGGTCTTAGCCCGTCTGTCTCAGCCCGCCTATCTCAGACCGTCTGTCTGAGACCGTCCGTCTCAGACCATCTGTCTCAGACCGTCGGTCTTAGCCCGCCTGTCTCAGCCTGCCTGTCTCAGTCCGCCTGTCTCATACCAACTGTCTCAGACCGCCTATCGCAGCCCGCCTGTCTCAGCCCGCCTGTCTCAGCCTGCCTGTCTCTGTCCGTCGGTCTCAGCCCGCCTGTCTCTGCCCGTCTGTCTCAGACCATCTGTCTCAGCCCGCCTGTCTCAGCCCGTCTGTCTGAGACCGTCTGTCTCAGAGCAACTGTCTCAGACCATCTGTCTGCGGCCGTCGGTCTTAGCCCGTCTGTCTCAGCCCGCCTATCTCTGCCCGTCTGTCTCTGTCCGTCTGTCTCAGACCGTCTGTCACAGACCGTCTGTCTCAGACCGTCTGCCTCAGCCCGCCTGTCTCAGCCCGCCTGTCTCAGTCCGCCTGTCTCATACCAACTGTCTCAGACCGCCTATCGCAGCCCGCCTGTCTCAGCCCGCCTGTCTCTGTCCATCTGTCTCTGTCCGTCTGACACAGATCGTCTGTCTCAGACTGTTGTCTCAGCCCGCCTGTCTCAGCCCACCTGTCTCAGACCGTCTGTCTCAGACCAGCTGTCTCAGACCGCCTGTCGCAGCCCGCCTGTCTCAGCACGCCTGTCTCTGTCCATCTGTCTCTGTCCGTCTGACTCAGATCGTCTGTCTCAGACTGTTGTCTCAGCCGGCCTGTCTCAGCCCACCTGTCTCAGACCGTCTGTCTCAGACCATCTGTCTCAGACCATCTGTCTCAGACCATCTGTTTCAGTCCGCCGTTCTCAGACCGTCTGTCTCGCACCATCTGTCTCATACCATCTGTCTCAGGCCGTCGGCCTTGGCCCGTCTGTCTCAGACCGCCTGTCTCTGCCCGTTTGTCTCAGCCTGCCTGTCTCTGTCCGTCTGTCTCAGACCGTCTGTCTCTGACCGTCTGTCTCGGACCGTCAGTCTCAGCCCGCCTGTCTCAGCCCGCCTGTCTCAGTCCGCCTGTCTCAGTCCGTTTGTCTGAGACCGTCCGTCTCAGACCATCTGTCTCAGGCCGTCGGTCTTAGACCGTCTGTCTCAGACCGCCTGTCTCAGCCTGCCTGTCGCTGTTCGTCTGTCTCAGACCGTCTGTCTCGGACCGTCTGTCTGAGACCGTGTGTCTCAGACCATCTGTCCCCTCCCGTCTGCCTCAGCTCGCCTGTCGCTGACCGGCTGTCTCAGACCGTCTGTTTCAGACCGTCTCTCTGACCGTCTGTCTGAGACCGTGTGTCTCAGACCATCCGTCCCAGACCGACTGTCTCTGCCCGCCTGTCTCCGGCCGTCGGTCTTAGACCGTCTGTCTCAGACCGCCTGTCTCAGCCTGCCAGTCTCTGTCCGTTGGTCTCAGCCCGCCTGTCTCTGCCCGTCTGTCTCAGACCATCTGTCTCAGACCATCTGTCTCCGGCCGTCGGTCTTAGCCCGTCAGTCTCAGCCCGCCTATCTCTGCCCGTCTGTCTCTGGCCGTCGGTCTCAGCCCGCCTGTCTCTGCCCGCCTGTCTCAGCCCGCCTGTCTCGGTCCATCTTACTGAGACCGTCAGTCTCACACCGCCTGTCTCATTCCGCCTGTCTCTGCCCGTCTGTCTCAGACCGTCTGTCTCAGACCGTCTGTCTCGGACCGTCTGTCTCAGCCCGCCTGTCTCAGCCCGCATGTCTTAGTCCGTCTGTCTGAGACCGTCCGTCTCAGACCATCTGTCTCAGACCATCTGTCTCAGCCCGCCTGTCTCAGCCCGTCTGTCTGAGACCATCTGTCTCAGCCCGCCTGTCTCAGCCCGTCTGTCTCAGACCGTCTGTCTCAGACCGTCTGTCTCAGACCGCCTGTCACAGACCGTCTGTCTCAGACCGTCTGTCTCGGACCGTCTGCCCCGGACCGTCTGTCTCGGACCGTCTGTCTCGGACCGTCTGTCTCGGACCGTCTGTCTCGGACCGTCTGTCTCGGACCGTCTGTCTCAGGACGTCTGTCACAGACCTTCTGTCTCAGCCCGCCTGTCTCAGTCCGTCTGTCTGAGGCCGTCAGTTTCAGACCAACTGTCTCAGCCCGCCTGTCTCAGACCGTCTGTCTGAGACCGTCCGTCTCAGACCATCTGTCTCAGACCGTCGGTCTTAGCCCACCTGTCTCAGCCTGCCTGTCTCTGTCCGTCTGTCTGAGACCGTCTGTCTCGGACCGTCTGTCTCGGACCGTGTGTCTCAGACCATCTGTCGCAGCCCGACTGTCTCTGTCCATCTGTGTCTGTCCGTCTGACTCAGATCGTCTGTCTCAGACTGTTGTCTCAGCCCGCCTATCTCAGCCCACCTGTCTCAGCCCGCCTGTCTCAGCCCGCCTGTCTCAGACCGTCTGTCTGAGACCGTCCGTCTCAGACCATCTGTCTCAGACCATGTGTCTCCGGCCGTCGGTCTTAGCCCGTCTGTCTCAGACCACCTGTCTCAGTCCGCAGGTCTCAGTCCGTCTGTCTGAGAGCGTCCGCCTCAGACCATCTGTCACAGCCCGTCTGTCTCAGCTCGCCTGTCGCTGCCCGTCTGTCTCAGATCGTCTGTCTCAGACCGTCTCTCTGACCGTCTGTCTGAGACCGTGTGTCTCAGACCATCTTTCCCAGACTGACTGTCTCAGCCCGCCTGTCTCAGCCTGCCTATCTCAGCCCGCCTGTCTCAGTCCGTCTGTCTGAGACCGTCTGTCTCAGCCCGCCTGTCGCAGCCCGTCTGTCTCAGCCTGCCTGTCTCTGTCCGTCGGTCTCAGCCCGCCTGTCTCTGCCCGTCTGTCTCAGACCATCTGTCTCAGCCCGCCTGTCTCAGCCCGTCTGTCTGAGACCGTCTGTCTCAGAGCAACTGTCTCAGATCATCTGTCTGCGGCCGTCGGTCTTAGCCCGTCTGTCTCAGCCCGCCTATCTCTGCCCGTCTGTCTCAGACCGTCTGTCTCTGTCCGTCTGTCTCAGACCGTCTGTCACAGACCGTCTGTCTCAGACCGTCTGCCTCAGCCCGCCTGTCTCAGCCCGCCTGTCTCAGTCCGCCTGTCTCATACCAACTGTCTCAGACCGCCTGTCGCAGCCCGCCTGTCTCTGTCCATCTGTCTCTGTCCGTCTGACTCAGATCGTCTGTCTCAGACTGTTGTCTCAGCCGGCCTGTCTCAGCCCACCTGTCTCAGACCGTCTGTCTCAGACCATCTGTCTCAGACCATCTGTCTCAGACCATCTGTCTCAGTCCGCCGGTCTCAGACCGTCTGTCTCGGACCATCTGTCTCATACCATCTGTCTCAGGCCGTCGGCCTTGGCCCGTCTGTCTCAGACCGCCTGTCTCTGCCCGTTTGTCTCAGCCTGCCTGTCTCTGTCCGTCTGTCCCAGAACGTCTGTCTCTGACCGTCTGTCTCGGACCGTCAGTCTCAGCCCGCCTGTCTCAGCCCGCCTGTCTCAGTCCGTTTGTCTGAGACCGTCCGTCTCAGACCATCTGTCTCAGGCCGTCGGTCTTAGACCGTCTGTCTCAGACCGCCTGTCTCAGCCTGCCTGTCGCTGTTCGTCTGTCTCAGACCGTCTGTCTCGGACCGTCTGTCTGAGACCGTGTGTCTCAGACCATCTGTCCCCTCCCGTCTGCCTCAGCTCGCCTGTCGCTGACCGTCTGTCTCAGACCGCCTGTCTCATTCCGCCTGTCTCTGCCCGTCTGTCTCAGACCGTCTGTCTCAGACCGTCTGTCTCGGACCGTCTGTCTCGGACCGTCTGTCTCAGCCCGCCTGTCTCTGCCCTGCTGCCTCGGACCGTCTGTATCGGACCGTCTGTCTCAGCCCGCCTGTCTCGGACCGTCTGTCTCAGACCGTCTGTCTCAACCAACTGTCTCAGTCCGTCTGCCTCAGACCATCTGTCTCAGACCGCCTGTCTCATACCGTCTGCCTCGGACGGTCTGTCTCAGACCGTCTGTCTCGGACCGTCTGTCACAGACCGTCTGTCTCCGACGGTCGGTCTCAGCCCGCCTGTCACGGACCGTCTGTCTCAGACCGTCTGTCGACAGACCGTCTGTCGACAGACCGTCTGTTACAGACCTGTCTCAGACCGACTGTCTCAGCCCGCCTGTCTCAGCACGCCTGTTTCAGCCCGCCTGCCTCGGACCGTCTGTCTCGGGCCGTCTGTCTCAGCCCGCCTGTATCAGACCATCTGACTCAGATCGTCTGACTCAGATCATCTGTCTCAGACGGTTGTCTCTGTCCGCCTGTCTCAGCCCGCCTGTCTCAGACCGCCTGTCTCAGACAATCTGTCTCAGACCATCTGCCTCTGGCCGTCGGTCTGAGCCCGTCTGTCTCAGACCGCCTGTCTCTGCCCGTTTGGCGCAGCCTGCCAGTCTCTGTCCGCCTGTCTGAGACAGTCTGTCTCAGACCATCTGGCTCAGACCGTCTGTCTCAGCCCGCCTGTCTCAGCCCGCCTGTCTCAGCCCCCCTGTCTCAGACCGTCTGTCTCAGACCGTCTCTCTGACCGTCTGTCTGAGACCGTGTGTCTCAGACCATCTGTCCCAGACCGACTGTCTCAGCCCGCCTGTCTCAGCCCGCCGGTCTCAGCCCGCCTGTCTCAGCCCGCCTGTCTCAGCCCGCCTGTCTCATTCCGTCTGTCTGAGACCGTCTGTCTCAGACCAACTGTCTCAGCCCGTCTGTCTCAGACCAACTGTCTCAGCCCGCCTGTCTCAGACCGTCTGTCTGAGACCGTCCGTCTCAGACCATCTGTTTCAGACCGTCGGTCTTAGCCCGCCTGTCTCAGCCTGCCTGTCTTTGTCCGTCTGTCTCAGACCGTCTGTCTGAGACCGTCCGTCTCAGCCTGCCGGTCTCTGTCCGTCGGTCTCAGCCCGCCTGTCTCAGCCCGCCTATCTCAGACCGTCTGTCTGAGGCCGTCCGTCTCAGACCATCTGTCTCAGCCCGCCTGTCTCAGCCCGTCTGTCTGAGACCGTCTGTCTCAGAGTAACTGTCTCAGACCATCTGTCTCCGGCCGTCGGTCTTAGCCCGTCTGTCTCAGCCCGCCTATCTCTGCCCGACTGTCTCCGACCGTCTGTCTCAGTCCGTCCGTCTCAGACCGTCTGTCACAGACCGCCTGTCTCAGCCCGCCTGTCTCAGCCCGCCTGTCTCGGTCCATCTTACTGAGACCGTCAGTCTCACACCGCCTGTCTCATTCCGCCTGTCTCTGCCCGTCTGTCTCAGACCGTCTGTCTCGGACCGTCTGTCTCAGCCCGCCTGTCTCAGCCCGCCTGTCTTAGTCCGTCTGTCTGAGACCGTCCGTCTCAGACCATCTGTCTCAGACCATCTGTCTCAGCCCGCCTGTCTCAGCCCGTCTGTCTGAGACCGTCTGTCTCAGAGCAACTGTCTCAGACCATCTGTCTCCGGCCGTCGGTCTTAGCCCGTCTGTCTCAGCCCGCCTGTCTCTGCCCGTCTGTCTCAGACCGTCTGTCTCAGACCGTCTGTCTCAGACCGCCTGTCACAGACCGTCTGTCTCAGACCGTCTGTCTCGGACCGTCTGCCCCGGACCGTCTGTCTCGGACCGTCTGTCTCGGACCGTCTGTCTCGGACCGTCTGTCTCGGACCGTCTGTCTCGGACCGTCTGTCTCAGGACGTCTGTCACAGACCTTCTGTCTCAGCCCGCCTGTCTCAGTCCGTCTGTCTGAGGCCGTCAGTTTCAGACCAACTGTCAGAGACCGTCTGTCCCTGACCGACTGTCTGAGCTCGCCTGTCTCTGCCCGTCTGTCTCAGACCGTCTCTCTGACCGTCTGTCTGAGACCGTGTGTCTCAGACCATCTGTCCCAGACATACTGTCTCAGCCCGCCTGTCTCAGACCGTCTGTCTGAGACCGCCCGTCTCAGACCATCTGTCTCAGACCATGTGACTCCGGCCGTCGGTCTTAGCCCGCCTGTCTCAGACCACCTGTCTCAGTCCGCAGGTCTCAGTCCGTCTGTCTGAGAGCGTCCGCCTCAGACCATCTGTCTCAGCCCGTCTGTCTCAGCTCGCCTGTCTCTGCCCGTCTGTCTCAGATCGTCTGTCTCAGACCGTCTCTCTGACCGTCTGTCTGAGACCGTGTGTCTCAGACCATCTGTCCCAGACCGACTGTCTCAGCCCGCCTGTCTCAGCCCGCCTATCTCAGCCCGCCTGTCTCAGTCCGTCTGTCTGAGACTGTCCGTCTCAGACCATCTGTCTCAGACCGTCGGTCTTAGCCCGCCTGTCTCAGCCTACCTGTCTCTGTTCGTCTGTCTCAGACCGTCTGTCTGAGACCGTCCGTCTCAGACCATCTGTCTCAGCTCGCCTATCTCAGCCCGCCTGTCTCAGCCCGCCTGTCTCAGCCTGCCTGTCTCTGTCCGTCGGTCTCAGCCCGCCTGTCTCTGCCCGTCTGTCTCAGACCATCTGTCTCAGCCCGCCTGTCTCAGCCCGTCTGTCTGAGACCGTCTGTCTCAGAGCAACTGTCTCAGACCATCTGTCTGCGGCCGTCGGACTTAGCCCGTCTGTCTCAGCCCGCCTATCTCTGCCCGTCTGTCTCAGACCGTCTGTCTCTGTCCGTCTGTCTCAGACCGTCTGTCACAGACCGTCTGTCTCAGACCGTCTGCCTCAGCCCGCCTGTCTCAGACCGCCTGTCTCAGTCCGCCTGTCTCATACCAACTGTCTCAGACCGCCTGTCTCAGTCCGCCTGTCTCATACCAACTGTCTCAGACCGCCTGTCGCAGCCCGCCTGTCTCAGCCCGCCTGTCTCAGTCCGCCTGTCTCATACCAACTGTCTCAGACCGCCTGTCGCAGCCCGCCTGTCTCAGCCCACCTGTCTCAGACCGCCTGTCTCAGCCCGCCTGTGTCAGACCGTCTGTCTGAGACCGTCCGTCTCAGACCATCTGTCTCAGACCATGTGTCTCCGGCCGTCGGTCTTAGCCCGTCTGTCTCAGACCACCTGTCTCACTCCGCAGGTCTCAGTCCGTCTGTCTGAGACCATCTGTCTCAGACCATCTGTCTCAGTCCGCCGGTCTCAGACCGTCTGTCTCGGACCATCTGTCTCATACCATCTGTCTCAGGCCGTCGGCCTTGGCCCGTCTGTCTCAGACCGCCTGTCTCTGCCCGTTTGTCTCAGCCTGCCTGTCTCTGTCCGTCTGTCTCAGACCGTCTGTCTCTGACCGTCTGTCTCGGACCGTCAGTCTCAGCCCGCCTGTCTCAGCCCGCCTGTCTCAGACCATCTGTCTCAGGCCGTCGGTCTTAGACCGTCTGTCTCAGACCGCCTGTCTCAGCCTGCCTGTCGCTGTTCGTCTGTCTCAGACCGTCTGTCTCAGACCGTCTGTCTCGGCCCGTCTGTCTGAGACCGTGTGTCTCAGACCATCTGTCCCCTCCCGTCTGCCTCAGCTCGCCTGTCGCTGACTGTCTGTCTCAGACCGTCTGTTTCAGACCGTCTCTCTGACCGTCTGTCTGAGACCGTGTGTCTCAGACCATCCGTCCCAGACCGACTGTCTCAGCCCGCCTGTCTCAGCCCGCCTGTCTCAGACCGCCTGTCTCAGACCGTCTGTCTGAGACCGTCCGTCTCAGACCATCTGTCTCAGACCATGTGTCTCCGGCCGCCTGTCTCAGCCCGCCTGTCTCAGACCACCTGTCTCAGTCCGCAGGTCTCAGTCCGTCTGTCTGAGACCGTCCGCCTCAGACCATCTGTATCAGCCCGTCTGTCTCAGCTCGCCTGTCTCTGCCCGTCTGTCTCAGACCGTCTGTCGCAGACCGTCTCTCTGACCGCCTGTCTGAGACCGTGTGTCTCAGACCATCTGTCCCAGACCGCCTGTCTCAGCCCGCCTGTCTCAGCCCACCTATCTCAGCCCGCCTGTCTCAGTCCGTCTGTCTGAGACCGTGTGTCTCAGACCATCTGTCCCAGACCGACTGTCTCAGCCCGCCTGTCTCAGCCAGCCTGTCTCAGCCCGCCTGTCTCAGTCCGTCTGTCTGTGACCGTCTGTCTCAGACCAACTGTCTCAGCCCGCCTGTCTCAGCCCGCCTGTCTCAGTCCGTCTGTCTGTGACCGTCTGTCTCAGACCAACTGTCTCAGCCCGCCTACCTCAGCCCGCCTGTCACGGACCGTCTATCTGAGACAGTCTGTCTCAGACCATCTTGCTCACACCGTCTGTCTCAGAGCGTCTGTCTCAGACCGTCTGTCTCAGCCCGCCTGTCTCTGCCCGCCTGTCTCAGAGCGTCCGTCTCAGTCCGCATCTCTGACCGTCTGTCTGAGACCGTGTGTCTCAGACCATCTGTCCCAGACCGACTGTCTCAGCTCGCCTGTCTCTGCCCGTCTGTCTCAGACCGTCTGTCTCAGACCGTCTCTCTGACCGTCTGTCTGAGACCGTCTGTGTCAGACCGTCTGTCTCAGACCGACTGTCTCAGCCCGCTTGTCTCAGCCCGCCTGTCTCAGTCCGCCTTTCTGAGACCGTCTGTCTCACACCATCTGTCTCAGACCGCCTGTCTCTGTCCGGCTGTGACAGACCATCTGTCTCCGGACGTCGGTCTTAGCCCGTCTGTCTCAGACCATCTGTCTCAGACCGTCCTTCACAGACCGTCTGTCTCAGGCCGTCTGTCTCAGCCCGCCTGTCTCAGACCGCCTGTCTCAGCCCGCCTATCTCAGTCCGTCTGTCTCGGACCGTCTGTCTCAGCCCGCCTGTCTCGGACCGTCTGCCTCAGACCGTCTGTCTCAGATCGTCTGTCTCAGACAATCTGTCTCAGACCATCTGCCTCAGGCCGTCGGTCTGAGCCCGTCTGTCTCAGACCGCCTGTCTCTGCCCGTTTGTCGCAGCCTGCCAGTCTCTGTCCGCCTGTCTGAGACAGTCTGTCTCAGACCATCTGGCTCAGACCGTCTGTCTCAGCCCGCCTGTCTCAGACCGCCTGTCTCAGCCCGCCTGTCTCAGACCACCTGTCTCAGTCCGTAGGTCTCAGTCCGTCTGTCTGAGACCGTCCGCCTCAGACCATCTGTCTCAGCCCGTCTGTCTCAGCTCGCCTGTCTCTGCCCGTCTGTCTCAGACCGTCTCTCTGACCGTCTGTCTGAGACCGTGTGTCTCAGACCATCTGTCCCAGACCGACTGTCTCAGCCCGCCTGTCTCAGCCCGCCTGTTTCAGCCCGCCTGTCTCTGTCTGCCTGTCTGAGACCGTCTGTCTCAGACCAACTGTCCCAGCCCGCCTGTCTCAGACCGTCTGTCTGAGACCGTCCGTCTCAGACCATCTGTCTCAGACCGTCGGTCTTAGCCCGCCTGTCTCAGCCTGCCTGTCTCTGTCCGTCTGTCTCAGACCATCTGTCTGAGACCGTCCGCCTCAGACCATCTGTCTCAGCCCGTCTGTCTCAGCTCGCCAGTCTCTGCCCGCCTGTCTCAGCCTGCCTGTCTCTGTCCGTCGGTCTCAGCCTGCCTGTCTCTGCCCGTCTGTCTCAGACCATCTGTCTCAGCCCGCCTGTCTCAGCCCGTCTGTCTGAGACCGTCTGTCTCAGAGCAACTGTCATAGACCATCTGTCTGCGGCCGTCGGTCTTAGCCCGTCTGTCTCAGCCCGCCTATCTCTGCCCGACTGTCTCAGACCGTCTGTCTCTGTCCGTCTGTCTCAGACCGTCTGTCACAGACCGTCTGTCTCAGACAGTCTGTCTCAGACCGTCTGCCTCAGCCCGCCTGTCTCAGCCCGCCTGTCTCAGTCCGCCTGTCTCATACCAACTGTCTCAGACCGCCTGTCGCAGCCCGCCTGTCTCAGCCCGCCTGTCTCTGTCCATCTGTCTCTGTCCGTCTGACTCAGATCGTCTGTCTCAGACTGTTGTCTCAGCCCGCCTGTCTCAGCCCACCTGTCTCAGACCGTCTGTCTCAGACCAGCTGTCTCAGACCGCCTGTCGCAGCCCGCCTGTCTCAGCCCGCCTGTCTCTGTCCATCTGTCTCTGTCCGTCTGACTCAGATCGTCTGTCTCAGACTGTTGTCTCAGCCGGCCTGTCTCAGCCCACCTGTCTCAGACCGTCTGTCTCAGACCATCTGTCTCAGACCGTCAGTCTCGGACCGTCTGTCTCGGACCGTCTGTCTCGGACCGTCTGTCTCAGGACGTCTGTCACAGACCTTCTGTCTCAGCCCGCCTGTCTCAGTCCGTCTGTCTGAGGCCGTCAGTTTCAGACCAACTGTCAGAGAGCGTCTGTCCCTGACCGACTGTCTGAGCTCGCCTGTCTCTGCCCGTCTGTCTCAGACCGTCTCTCTGACCGTCTGTCTGAGACCGTGTGTCTCAGACCATCTGTCCCAGACCGACTGTCTCAGCCCGCCTGTCTCAGCCCGCCTATCTCAGCCCGCCTGTCTCAGTCCGTCTGTCTGAGACTGTCCGTCTCAGACCATCTGTCTCAGACCGTCGGTCTTAGCCCGCCTGTCTCAGCCTACCTGTCTCTGTTCGTCTGTCTCAGACCGTCTGTCTGAGACCGTCCGTCTCAGACCATCTGTCTCAGCTCGCCTATCTCAGCCCGCCTGTCTCAGCCCGCCTGTCTCAGCCTGCCTGTCTCTGTCCGTCGGTCTCAGCCCGCCTGTCTCTGCCCGTCTGTCTCAGACCATCTGTCTCAGCCCGCCTGTCTCAGCCCGTCTGTCTGAGACCGTCTGTCTCAGAGCAACTGTCTCAGACCATCTGTCTGCGGCCGTCGGACTTAGCCCGTCTGTCTCAGCCCGCCTATCTCTGCCCGTCTGTCTCAGACCGTCTGTCTCTGTCCGTCTGTCTCAGACCGTCTGTCACAGACCGTCTGTCTCAGACCGTCTGCCTCAGCCCGCCTGTCTCAGACCGCCTGTCTCAGTCCGCCTGTCTCATACCAACTGTCTCAGACCGCCTGTCTCAGTCCGCCTGTCTCATACCAACTGTCTCAGACCGCCTGTCGCAGCCCGCCTGTCTCAGCCCGCCTGTCTCAGTCCGCCTGTCTCATACCAACTGTCTCAGACCGCCTGTCGCAGCCCGCCTGTCTCAGCCCACCTGTCTCAGACCGCCTGTCTCAGCCCGCCTGTGTCAGACCGTCTGTCTGAGACCGTCCGTCTCAGACCATCTGTCTCAGACCATGTGTCTCCGGCCGTCGGTCTTAGCCCGTCTGTCTCAGACCACCTGTCTCACTCCGCAGGTCTCAGTCCGTCTGTCTGAGACCATCTGTCTCAGACCATCTGTCTCAGTCCGCCGGTCTCAGACCGTCTGTCTCGGACCATCTGTCTCATACCATCTGTCTCAGGCCGTCGGCCTTGGCCCGTCTTTCTCAGACCGCCTGTCTCTGCCCGTTTGTCTCAGCCTGCCTGTCTCTGTCCGTCTGTCTCAGACCGTCTGTCTCTGACCGTCTGTCTCGGACCGTCAGTCTCAGCCCGCCTGTCTCAGCCCGCCTGTCTCAGACCATCTGTCTCAGGCCGTCGGTCTTAGACCGTCTGTCTCAGACCGCCTGTCTCAGCCTGCCTGTCGCTGTTCGTCTGTCTCAGACCGTCTGTCTCAGACCGTCTGTCTCGGACCGTCTGTCTGAGACCGTGTGTCTCAGACCATCTGTCCCCTCCCGTCTGCCTCAGCTCGCCTGTCGCTGACTGTCTGTCTCAGACCGTCTGTTTCAGACCGTCTCTCTGACCGTCTGTCTGAGACCGTGTGTCTCAGACCATCCGTCCCAGACCGACTGTCTCAGCCCGCCTGTCTCAGCCCGCCTGTCTCAGACCGCCTGTCTCAGACCGTCTGTCTGAGACCGTCCGTCTCAGACCATCTGTCTCAGACCATGTGTCTCCGGCCGCCTGTCTCAGCCCGCCTGTCTCAGACCACCTGTCTCAGTCCGCAGGTCTCAGTCCGTCTGTCTGAGACCGTCCGCCTCAGACCATCTGTATCAGCCCGCCTGTCTCAGCTCGCCTGTCTCTGCCCGT
The DNA here is from genome assembly GCA_947623535.1 of Coelioxys conoideus. Taxonomy (NCBI): domain Eukaryota; kingdom Metazoa; phylum Arthropoda; class Insecta; order Hymenoptera; family Megachilidae; genus Coelioxys; species Coelioxys conoideus. Next base: position 27,208,826 of record OX392452.1, read on the forward strand.
CTGTCTCAGACCGTCTGTCGCAGACCGTCTCTCTGACCGCCTGTCTGAGACCGTGTGTCTCAGACCATCTGTCCCAGACCGCCTGTCTCAGCCCGCCTGTCTCAGCCCACCTATCTCAGCCCGCCTGTCTCAGTCCGTCTGTCTGTGACCGTCTGTCTCAGACCAACTGTCTCAGCCCGCCTGTCTCAGCCCGCCTGTCTCAGTCCGTCTGTCTGTGACCGTCTGTCTCAGACCAACTGTCTCAGCCCGCCTACCTCAGACCGTCTGTCTGAGACCGTCCGTCTCAGACCATCTGCCTCAGGCCGTCGGTCTGAGCCCGTCTGTCTCAGACCGCCTGTCTCTGCCCGTTTGTCGCAGCCTGCCAGTCTCTGTCCGCCTGTCTGAGACAGTCTGTCTCAGACCATCTGGCTCAGACCGTCTGTCTCAGCCCGCCTGTCTCAGACCACCTGTCTCAGTCCGTAGGTCTCAGTCCGTCTGTCTGAGACCGTCCGCCTCAGACCATCTGTCTCAGCCCGTCTGTCTCAGCTCGCCTGTCTCTGCCCGTCTGTCTCAGACCGTCTCTCTGACCGTCTGTCTGAGACCGTGTGTCTCAGACCATCTGTCCCAGACCGACTGTCTCAGCCCGCCTGTCTCAGCCCGCCTGTTTCAGCCCGCCTGTCTCTGTCTGCCTGTCTGAGACCGTCTGTCTCAGACCAACTGTCCCAGCCCGCCTGTCTCAGACCGTCTGTCTGAGACCGTCCGTCTCAGACCATCTGTCTCAGACCGTCGGTCTTAGCCCGCCTGTCTCAGCCTGCCTGTCTCTGTCCGTCTGTCTCAGACCATCTGTCTGAGACCGTCCGCCTCAGACCATCTGTCTCAGCCCGTCTGTCTCAGCTCGCCAGTCTCTGCCCGCCTGTCTCAGCCTGCCTGTCTCTGTCCGTCGGTCTCAGCCTGCCTGTCTCTGCCCGTCTGTCTCAGACCATCTGTCTCAGCCCGCCTGTCTCAGCCCGTCTGTCTGAGACCGTCTGTCTCAGAGCAACTGTCATAGACCATCTGTCTGCGGCCGTCGGTCTTAGCCCGTCTGTCTCAGCCCGCCTATCTCTGCCCGACTGTCTCAGACCGTCTGTCTCTGTCCGTCTGTCTCAGACCGTCTGTCACAGACCGTCTGTCTCAGACCGTCTGTCTCAGACCGTCTGCCTCAGCCCGCCTGTCTCAGCCCGCCTGTCTCAGTCCGCCTGTCTCATACCAACTGTCTCAGACCGCCTGTCGCAGCCCGCCTGTCTCAGCCCGCCTGTCTCTGTCCATCTGTCTCTGTCCGTCTGACTCAGATCGTCTGTCTCAGACTGTTGTCTCAGCCCGCCTGTCTCAGCCCACCTGTCTCAGACCGTCTGTCTCAGACCAGCTGTCTCAGACCGCCTGTCGCAGCCCGCCTGTCTCAGCCCGCCTGTCTCTGTCCATCTGTCTCTGTCCGTCTGACTCAGATCGTCTGTCTCAGACTGTTGTCTCAGCCGGCCTGTCTCAGCCCACCTGTCTCAGACCGTCTGTCTCAGACCATCTGTCTCAGACCGTCAGTCTCGGACCGTCTGTCTCGGACCGTCTGTCTCGGACCGTCTGTCTCGGACCGTCTGTCTGAGACCGTGTGTCTCAGACCATCTGTCCTCTCCCGTCTGCCTCAGCTCGCCTGTCTCTGCCTGTCTGTCTCAGACCGTCTGTTTCAGACCGTCTCTCTGACCGTCTGTCTGAGACCGTGTGTCTCAGACCATCTGTCCCAGACCGACTGTCTCAGCCCGCCTGTCTCAGACCGTCTGTCTGAGACCGTCCGTCTCAGACCATCTGTCTCAGCCCGCCTGTCTCAGCCCGCCTGTCTCAGCCCGCCTGTCTCAGCCTGCCTGTCTCTGTCCGTCTGTCTCAGCCCGCCTGTCTCTGCCCGTCTGTCTCAGACCATCTGTCTCAGACCATCTGTCTCCGGCCGTCGGTCTTAGCCCGTCTGTCTGTGTCCGTCGGTCTCAGCCCGCCTGTCTCTGCCCGTCTGTCTCAGACCGTCTGTCTCAGACCGTCTTTCTCGGACCGTCTGTCTCGGACCGTCTGTCTCAGCCCGCCTGTCTCAGCCCGCCTGTCTTAGTCCGTCTGTCTGAGACCGTCCGTCTCAGACCATCTGTCTCAGACCATCTGTCTCAGCCCGCCTGTCTCAGCCCGTCTGTCTGAGACCGTCTGTCTCAGAGCAACTGTCTCAGACCATCTGTCTGCGGCCGTCGGTCTTAGCCCGTCTGTCTCAGCCCGCCTATCTCTGCCCGTCTGTCTCAGACCGTCTGTCTCTGTCCGTCTGTCTCAGACCGTCTGTCACAGACCGTCTGTCTCAGACCGTCTGCCTCAGCCCGCCTGTCTCAGCCCGCCTGTCTCAGTCCGCCTGTCTCATACCATCTGTCCCAGACCGACTGTCTCAGCCCGCCTGTCTCAGCCCGCCTGTCTCAGCCCGCCTGTCTCAGTCCGTCTGTCTGTGACCGTCTGTCTCAGACCAACTGTCTCAGCCCGCCTGTCTCAGCCCGCCTGTCTCAGTCCGTCTGTCTGTGACCGTCTGTCTCAGACCAACTGTCTCAGCCCGCCTACCTCAGCCCGCCTGTCACGGACCGTCTATCTGAGACAGTCTGTCTCAGACCATCTTGCTCACACCGTCTGTCTCAGAGCGTCTGTCTCAGACCGTCTGTCTCAGCCCGCCTGTCTCTGCCCGCCTGTCTCTGCCCGCCTGTCTCAGAGCGTCCGTCTCAGTCCGCATCTCTGACCGTCTGTCTGAGACCGTGTGTCTCAGACCATCTGTCCCAGACCGACTGTCTCAGCTCGCCTGTCTCTGCCCGTCTGTCTCAGACCGTCTGTCTCAGACCGTCTCTCTGACCGTCTGTCTGAGACCGTCTGTGTCATACCGTCTGTCTCAGACCGACTGTCTCAGCCCGCTTGTCTCAGCCCGCCTGTCTCAGTCCGCCTTTCTGAGACCGTCTGTCTCACACCATCTGTCTCAGACCGCCTGTCTCTGTCCGGCTGTGACAGACCATGTGTCTCCGGCCGTCGGTCTTAGCCCGTCTGTCGCAGACCGCTGTCTCAGTCTGTGTGTCTCTATCCGGCTGTCTAATACCGTCTGTCTCGGACGGTCTCTCTCAGACCGTCTGTCTCAGAGCGTCTGTCTCGGACCGTCTGTCTCAGACCGTCCGTCACAGAACGTCTGTCTCAGACCGTCTTTCTCAGACCGTCCGTCTCAGACCGTCTGACTCAGACCATCTGTCTCTGACGGTCTGCCTCAGACCATCTGTCTCTGACGGTCTGTCTCAGACCGTCTGTCTCAGACCGTCTGTCTCAGACCGTCTGTCTCACACCGTCTGTCTCACACCGTCTGTCTTAGGCCGTCTGTCTCAGACCGTCTGTCTCACTCCGTCCGACTCGCACCATCTACGTAATACCGTCTGTCCATGTTCGTCTGTGTCATAATGTCTGTCGCAGATGTTCTGTCTCAGACCGTCTGTCTCACACCGTCTGTCTCACACCGTCTGTCTCAGGCCGTCTGTCTCATACCGCCTGTCTCAGTCCGTCTGTCTCATACCGCCTGTCCCAGACCGTCTGCCTCAGACCGTCTGTCTCAAACCGTCTGTTTCAGACCGTCTGTCTCAGACGGTCTGTCTCAGACCGTCTGTCTCAGACCGGTTGTCTCAGAACGGTTGTCTCAGACCGTCTGTCTCACCCCGTCTGTCTCAGACCGGTTGTCTCAGAACGGTTGTCTCAGACCGTCTGTCTCGGACCGTCTGTCTCAGACCGTCTCTCTCAGACCGTCTGTCCCATTCCGCCTATCTTAGAGCGTCTGTGTCAGAACGCCTGTCACTGTGCGTACGACTCATACCGTCTGTCTCAGACCGTCCGTCTCAGACCGTCTGTCTCAGACCGAGTGACTCAGACCGTCTGTCTCAGACCGTCTGCCTCAGACCATCTGTCTGGTACCGTCTCTCTCAGACCGTCAGTTTCAGACAGCCCGTCTCAGACCGTCCGTCTCAGACCGTGTGTCTCAGATCGTCTGTCTCAGACCGTCTGTCTCATATAGTCTGTCTCAGATCGTCTATCTCAGTCCGTCTTTCTCATTCCATCTGTCTCAGATCGTCTGTCTTTGTGCGTCTGTCTCACACCAGCAGTCTCAGATCGTCTGACTCATACCGTCTGTCTCAGAACATCTGTTTCAGACAGCCCGTCTCAAACCGTCCGTCTCAGACCGTATGTCTTAGGCCGTCTGTCTTAGGCCATCTGAATGATACCGGCGGTCTCAGACCGTCTGTCTCACACCTACGGTCTCTCAACATCCGTCTCAGACCGACTGTCTCAGACCGTCTGTCTCAGACCGTCTGTCTCAGACCGTCTGTCTCAGACCGTCTGTCTCAGACCGTCTGTCTGATACCGTCTGTCTCAGACCGCTGTCTCGGTCTGTGTGTCTCTATCGGCTTGTCTCAGATCGCCAGTCTCAGATCGTCTGTCTCAGACCCTCTGTCTCAGACCGTCTGTCTCAGAACGTCTGTCTCAGCCCGTCTATCTCTGCCCGTCGGTCTCATACAGTCCTACTCGCACCGTCTACCTCCGACCGTCTGTCCCTGTCCGTCTGTCTCATTCCGTCTGTCTTAGCCCGTCTGTCTCATCCCGCCTGACTCAGTCCGTCTTTCTGAGACCGTCTGTCTCGGCCTGCCTGTCTCTGGCCGTCTGTCTCATACCGTCTGTCTCGGACCGTCTGTTACAGACCGTCTCTCTCAGACCGCCTGTCTCTGCCAGTTTGTCTCAGCCTGCCAGTCTCCGTCCGTCTGTCTCAGACCGTCTGTCTCAGACTGTCTGTCTCGGACCGTCTGCTACAGACCGTCTGTCTCAAACGGTCGGTCTCAGCCCGCCTGTCTCAGTCCGTTTGTCTGAGACCGTCCGTCTCAGACTATCTGTCTCAGGCCGTCGGTCTTAGACCGTCTGTCTCAGACCGCCTGTCTCAGCCTGCCTGTCGCTGTCCGTCTGTCTCAGACCGTCTGTCTCGGCCCGCCTGTCTCAGCCCGCCTGTCTCAGCCCGCCTGTCTCAGCCCGCCTGTCTCAGAACGTCTGTCTCACACCGTCTGTCTCAAGCAATCTGTCTCATACCGCCTGTCTCAGAACGTCTGTCTCACACCGTCTGTCTCAAGCAATCTGTCTCATACCGTCTATCTCAGACCGTCTGTCTCATACTGTCTGTCTAAGACCGTCTGTCTGAGACCGTCTGTCTCAAATCGTCTGTCTCAGACCGTCTGTGTCAAATCGTCTGTCTCAGACCGTCTGTCTCAGAGCCTCTGTCTCAGACTGCTTTCTCAGTCCGTGTGTCTCTATCCGGCTGTCTCAGACCGTCTGTCCAAGACCGTCTGTCTCACACCGTCTGTCTTAGGCCGTCTGTATGATACCGGCGGTCTCAGACCATCTGTTTCAGGCAAACCGTCTCAGACCGTCTGTGAGATACCGTCCGTCTCAGACCGTCTGTCTCAGACCGTCTGTCTCAGAGATTCTGTCTCAGACTGCTGTCTCAGTCCGTGTGTCTCTATCCGGCTGTCTCAGACCGTCTGTCTCAGACCGTCTGTCTCATACTGTCTGTCTCAAACCGTCTGTCCCAGATCGTCTCTCTCAGACCGTCTGTCCCAGACCGTCTCTCTCAGACCGTCTGTCTCACACCGTCTGTCTCATACTGTCTGTCTCAAACCGTCTGTCCCAGACCGTCTCTCTCAGACCGTCTGTCCCAGACCGTCTGTCTCAGACCGTCTGTCTCAGACCGTCTGTCTCGGACCGTATGTCTTAGGCCGTCTGTCTTAGGCCATCTGAATGATACCGGCGGTCACAGACCGTCTGTCTCAGAACGTCTGTCTCAGACCGTCTGTCTCAGACCGTCTGTCTCAGACCGTCTGTCTCAGACCGTCTGTCTCAGACCGCCTGTCTCAGACCGTCTGTCTCAGACCGTCTGTCTCAGACCGTCTGTGTCAGACCATCTGTCTCAGACCGTCTGTCTCAGACCGTATGTCTCAGACCGTCTGTCTCAGACCGTCTGTCTCAGACCATCTATTGCTGACTGTCTGTCTCGAACTGTCTGTCTCAGACCGTATGTTTCAGACCGTCTCTCTCACACCGTCTGTCTCAGACCGGTAGTCTCAGACCGGTTGTCTCAGAACGGTTGTCTCAGACCGTCTGTCTCAGAACGTCTGTCTCAGCCCGTCTATTTTTGCCCGTCGGTCTCGTACAGTCTTACTCTCACCGTCTACCTCCGACCGTCTGTCCCTGTCCGTCTGTCTCATTCCGCCTGTCTCAGACCGTCTGTCTCAGACCGTCTGTCTCAGACCGTCTGTCTCAGACCGTATTTCTTAGGCCGTCTGTCTCAGAGCGTCTGTCTCAGACCGTCTGACTCAGACCGTCTGTCTCAGACCGTCTGTCTCAGACAGCCCGTCTCTGACCGTCCGTCTCATACCGTGTGTCTCATACCGTCTGTCTCATACCGTCTGTGTCAGACCGTCTGTCTCAGACCGTCTGTCTCAGACCGTCTGTCTGAGACCGTCTGTCTCAGACCGTCTGTCGCATTCCGTCTATCTCAGATCGTCTGTCTCAGATCGACCGTCTCAGATCGTCTGTCTGTGTCCGTCTGTCTCACACCGGCAGTCTCAGACCGTCTGTCCCAGACCGCTGTCTCAGTCTGTGTGTCTCTATCCGGCTGTCTAATACCGTCTGTCTCGGACCGTCTGTCTCAGATCGTCTGTCTGATACCGTCTCTCTCAGACCGTCAGTTTCAGACAGCCCGTCTCAGACCGTCCGTCTCAGACCGTGTGTCTCATACCGTCTGTCTCATACCGTCTGTCTCAGACCGTCTGTCTCAGACCGTCTGTCTCAGACCGTCTGTCTCAGACCGTCTGTCTCAGACCGTCTGTCTCAGACCGTCTGTCACAGACCATCTGTTTCAACCAGTCCGTCTCAGACCATCTGTCTGATACCGTCTCTCTCAGACCGTCTGTCTCGGACCGACTGTCTCTGATCGCCTGTCTCAGACCGTCTGTCTCAGGCCGTCTATCTCATACCGACTCTCTCAGACCGTGTGTCTCAGATCGTCTTTCTCAGACCGTCTGTCTCACACCGGCAGTCTCAGACCGTCTGTCCAAGACCGCTGTCTCAGTCTGTGTGTCTCTATCCGGCTGTCTAATACCGTCTGTCTCGGACCGTCTGTCTCAGATCGTCTGTCTGATACCGTCTCTCTCAGACCGTCAGTTTCAGACAGCCCGTCTCAGACCGTCCGTCTCAGACCGTGTGTCTCATACCGTCTGTCTCATACCGTCTGTCTCAGACCGTCTGTCTCAGACCGTCTGTGTCAGACCGTCTGTCTCAGACCGTCTGTCTCAGACCGTCTGTCTCAGACCGTCTGTCTCAGACCGTCTGTCTCAGACCGTCTGTCACAGACCATCTGTTTCAACCAGTCCGTCTCAGACCATCTGTCTGATACCGTCTCTCTCAGACCGTCTGTCTCGGACCGACTGTCTCTGATCGCCTGTCTCAGACCGTCTGTCTCAGGCCGTCTATCTCATACCGACTCTCTCAGACCGTGTGTCTCAGATCGTCTTTCTCAGTCCGTCTGTCTGATACCTTCTCTCTCGGACCGTCTGTCTCAGACCGTCTGTCTCGGACCGACTGTCTCTGATCGCCTGTCTCAGACCGTCTGTCTGATGCCGTCTCTCTCAGACCGTCTGTCTCAGCCCGTCTCTCTCAGACCGTCTATCTCAGTCCATCTGCATCACACCGTCTGTCTCATATCGTCTGTCTCAGAACGCCTGTCTCCTACCGTCGGCTTCAGACCGTCTGTCTCAGACCATCTGTCTCAGACCGCCTGTCTAAGCACGTCTGTCTCACACCGTCTGTCTCACTCCGTCTGTCTCAAGCAATCTGTCTCATACCGCCTGTCTCAGAACGTCTGTCTCACACCGTCTGTCTCAAGCAATCTGTCTCATACCGTCTATCTCATACCGTCTGTCTCAGACCGTCTGTCTCATACTGTCTGTCTCAGACCGTCTGTCTGAGACCGTCTGTCTCAAATCGTCTGTCTCAGACCGTCTGTCTCAGACCGTCTGTCTCAGATCGTCTGTCTCAGACCGTCTGTCTCAGACCGTCTGTCTGAGACCGTCTGTCTCAAATCGTCTGTCTCAGACCGTCTGTCTCAGACCGTCTGTCTCAGACCGTCTGTCTCAGATCGTCTGTCTCAGACCGTCTGTCTCAGACCGTCTGTCTCAAATCGTCTGTCTCAGACCGTCTGTCTCAGAGCCTCTGTCTCAGACTGCTGTCTCAGTCCGTGTGTCTCTATCCGGCTGTGTCAGACCGTCTGTCTCAGACCGCCTGTCCCAGACCGTCTGTCTCTCACCGTCTGTCTTAGACCGTCTGTATGATACCGGCGGTCTCAGACCATCTGTTTCAGGCAGTCCGTCTCAGACCGTCTGTGTGATACCGTCCGTCTCAGAACGTCTGTCTCAGACCGTCTGTGTCAAATCGTCTGTCTCAGACCGTCTGTCTCAGAGCCTCTGTCTCAGACAGCTTTCTCAGTCCGTGTGTCTCTATCCGGCTGTGTCAGACCGTCTGTCTCAGACCGTCTGTCTCAGACCGTCTGTCTCAGACCGTCTGTCTCAGACCGTCTGTCTCAAGCAATCTGTCTCATACCGCCTGTCTCAGAACGTCTGTCTCACACCGTCTGTCTCAAGCAATCTGGCTCATACCGTCTGTCTCAGACCGTCTGTCTCATACTGTCTGTCTCAGACCGTCTGTCTGAGACCGTCTGTCTCAAATCGTCTGTCTCAGAGCCTCTGTCTCAGACTGCTGTCTCAGTCCGTGTGTCTCCATCCGGCTGTGTCAGACCGTCTGTCTCAGACCGTCTGTCCCAGACCGTCTGTCTCACACCGTCTGTCTTAGGCCGCCTGTATGATACCGGCGGTCTCAGACCATCTGTTTCAGGCAGTCCGTCTCAGACCGTCTGTGAGATACCGTCCGTCTCAGACCGACTGTCTCAGACCACCTGTCTCAGACCGTCTGTCTCACACCGTCTGTCTCATACTGTCTGTCTCCGACCGTCTGTCTCACACCGTCTGTCTCAGAACGTCTGTCTCAGACCGTCTGTCTTAGGCCGTCTGTCTTAGGCCATCTGAATGATACCGGCGGTCTCAGACCATCTGCTTCAGACCGTCTGTTTCAGACCGTCTGTCTGATACCGTCTGTCTCAGACCGCTGTCTCGGTCTGTGTGACTCTATCGGCTTGTCTCAGATCGCCAGTCTCAGATCGTCTGTCTCAGACCCTCTGTCTCAGACCGTCTGTCTCAGAACGTCTGTCTCAGCCCGTCTATCTCTGCCCGTCGGTCTCATACAGTCTTACTCGCACCGCCTACCTCCGACCGTCTGTCCCTGTCCGTCTGTCTCAGATCGTCTGTCTCAGATGATCTGTCTCAGCCCGTCTATGTCTGCCCGTCAGTCTCATACAGTCTTACTCGCACCGTCTACATCCCACCGTCTGTTACTGTCCGTCTGTCTCATTCCGCCTGTCTCAGACAGTCTGTCTGAGACCGTCTGTCTCAGACCGTCTGTCACAGACCGTCTGACTCAGACCGTCTGTCTCAGACCGTCTGTCTCACACAGTCTGCCTCAGACCATCTGTTTCAGACAGTCCGTATCAGACCATCTGTCTGATACCGTCTCTCTCAGACCGTCTGTCTCAGACCGTCCGTCTCAGACCGTCTGTCTCAGACCGTCTGTCTCAGACCGTCTGTCTCAGACCGTCTGTCTCAGACCGTCTGTCTCAGACCGTCTGTCTGATACCGTCTGTCTCAGACCGCTGTCTCGGTCTGTGTGTCTCTATCGGCTTGTCTCAGATCGCCAGTCTCAGATCGTCTGTCTCAGACCCTCTGTCTCAGACCGTCTGTCTCAGAACGTCTGTCTCAGCCCGTCTATCTCTGCCCGTCGGTCTCATACAGTCCTACTCGCACCGTCTACCTCCGACCGTCTGTCCCTGTCCGTCTGTCTCATTCCGTCTGTCTTAGCCCGTCTGTCTCATCCCGCCTGACTCAGTCCGTCTTTCTGAGACCGTCTGTCTCGGCCTGCCTGTCTCTGGCCGTCTGTCTCATACCGTCTGTCTCGGACCGTCTGTTACAGACCGTCTCTCTCAGACCGCCTGTCTCTGCCAGTTTGTCTCAGCCTGCCAGTCTCCGTCCGTCTGTCTCAGACCGTCTGTCTCAGACTGTCTGTCTCGGACCGTCTGCTACAGACCGTCTGTCTCAAACGGTCGGTCTCAGCCCGCCTGTCTCAGTCCGTTTGTCTGAGACCGTCCGTCTCAGACTATCTGTCTCAGGCCGTCGGTCTTAGACCGTCTGTCTCAGACCGCCTGTCTCAGCCTGCCTGTCGCTGTCCGTCTGTCTCAGACCGTCTGTCTCGGCCCGCCTGTCTCAGCCCGCCTGTCTCAGCCCGCCTGTCTCAGCCCGCCTGTCTCAGAACGTCTGTCTCACACCGTCTGTCTCAAGCAATCTGTCTCATACCGCCTGTCTCAGAACGTCTGTCTCACACCGTCTGTCTCAAGCAATCTGTCTCATACCGTCTATCTCAGACCGTCTGTCTCATACTGTCTGTCTAAGACCGTCTGTCTGAGACCGTCTGTCTCAAATCGTCTGTCTCAGACCGTCTGTGTCAAATCGTCTGTCTCAGACCGTCTGTCTCAGAGCCTCTGTCTCAGACTGCTTTCTCAGTCCGTGTGTCTCTATCCGGCTGTCTCAGACCGTCTGTCCAAGACCGTCTGTCTCACACCGTCTGTCTTAGGCCGTCTGTATGATACCGGCGGTCTCAGACCATCTGTTTCAGGCAAACCGTCTCAGACCGTCTGTGAGATACCGTCCGTCTCAGACCGTCTGTCTCAGACCGTCTGTCTCAGAGATTCTGTCTCAGACTGCTGTCTCAGTCCGTGTGTCTCTATCCGGCTGTCTCAGACCGTCTGTCTCAGACCGTCTGTCTCATACTGTCTGTCTCAAACCGTCTGTCCCAGATCGTCTCTCTCAGACCGTCTGTCCCAGACCGTCTCTCTCAGACCGTCTGTCTCACACCGTCTGTCTCATACTGTCTGTCTCAAACCGTCTGTCCCAGACCGTCTCTCTCAGACCGTCTGTCCCAGACCGTCTGTCTCAGACCGTCTGTCTCAGACCGTCTGTCTCGGACCGTATGTCTTAGGCCGTCTGTCTTAGGCCATCTGAATGATACCGGCGGTCACAGACCGTCTGTCTCAGAACGTCTGTCTCAGACCGTCTGTCTCAGACCGTCTGTCTCAGACCGTCTGTCTCAGACCGTCTGTCTCAGACCGTCTGTCTCAGACCGTCTGTCTCAGACCGTCTGTCTCAGACCGTCTGTCTCAGACCGTCTGTCTCAGACCGTCTGTCTCAGACCGTCTGTCTCAGACCGTCTGTGTCAGACCATCTGTCTCAGACCGTCTGTCTCAGACCGTATGTCTCAGACCGTCTGTCTCAGACCGTCTGTCTCAGACCATCTATTGCTGACTGTCTGTCTCGAACTGTCTGTCTCAGACCGTATGTTTCAGACCGTCTCTCTCACACCGTCTGTCTCAGACCGGTAGTCTCAGACCGGTTGTCTCAGAACGGTTGTCTCAGACCGTCTGTCTCAGAACGTCTGTCTCAGCCCGTCTATTTTTGCCCGTCGGTCTCGTACAGTCTTACTCTCACCGTCTACCTCCGACCGTCTGTCCCTGTCCGTCTGTCTCATTCCGCCTGTCTCAGACCGTCTGTCTCAGACCGTCTGTCTCAGACCGTCTGTCTCAGACCGTCTGTCTCAGACCGTATGTCTTAGGCCGTCTGTCTCAGAGCGTCTGTCTCAGACCGTCTGACTCAGACCGTCTGTCTCAGACCGTCTGTCTCAGACAGCCCGTCTCTGACCGTCCGTCTCATACCGTGTGTCTCATACCGTCTGTCTCATACCGTCTGTGTCAGACCGTCTGTCTCAGACCGTCTGTCTGAGACCGTCTGTCTCAGACCGTCTGTCGCATTCCGTCTATCTCAGATCGTCTGTCTCAGATCGACCGTCTCAGATCGTCTGTCTGTGTCCGTCTGTCTCACACCGGCAGTCTCAGACCGTCTGTCCCAGACCGCTGTCTCAGTCTGTGTGTCTCTATCCGGCTGTCTAATACCGTCTGTCTCGGACCGTCTGTCTCAGATCGTCTGTCTGATACCGTCTCTCTCAGACCGTCAGTTTCAGACAGCCCGTCTCAGACCGTCCGTCTCAGACCGTGTGTCTCATACCGTCTGTCTCATACCGTCTGTCTCAGACCGTCTGTCTCAGACCGTCTGTCTCAGACCGTCTGTCTCAGACCGTCTGTCTCAGACCGTCTGTCTCAGACCGTCTGTCACAGACCATCTGTTTCAACCAGTCCGTCTCAGACCATCTGTCTGATACCGTCTCTCTCAGACCGTCTGTCTCGGACCGACTGTCTCTGATCGCCTGTCTCAGACCGTCTGTCTCAGGCCGTCTATCTCATACCGACTCTCTCAGACCGTGTGTCTCAGATCGTCTTTCTCAGACCGTCTGTCTCACACCGGCAGTCTCAGACCGTCTGTCCAAGACCGCTGTCTCAGTCTGTGTGTCTCTATCCGGCTGTCTAATACCGTCTGTCTCGGACCGTCTGTCTCAGATCGTCTGTCTGATACCGTCTCTCTCAGACCGTCAGTTTCAGACAGCCCGTCTCAGACCGTCCGTCTCAGACCGTGTGTCTCATACCGTCTGTCTCATACCGTCTGTCTCAGACCGTCTGTCTCAGACCGTCTGTGTCAGACCGTCTGTCTCAGACCGTCTGTCTCAGACCGTCTGTCTCAGACCGTCTGTCTCAGACCGTCTGTCTCAGACCGTCTGTCACAGACCATCTGTTTCAACCAGTCCGTCTCAGACCATCTGTCTGATACCGTCTCTCTCAGACCGTCTGTCTCGGACCGACTGTCTCTGATCGCCTGTCTCAGACCGTCTGTCTCAGGCCGTCTATCTCATACCGACTCTCTCAGACCGTGTGTCTCAGATCGTCTTTCTCAGTCCGTCTGTCTGATACCTTCTCTCTCGGACCGTCTGTCTCAGACCGTCTGTCTCGGACCGACTGTCTCTGATCGCCTGTCTCAGACCGTCTGTCTGATGCCGTCTCTCTCAGACCGTCTGTCTCAGCCCGTCTCTCTCAGACCGTCTATCTCAGTCCATCTGCATCACACCGTCTGTCTCATATCGTCTGTCTCAGAACGCCTGTCTCCTACCGTCGGCTTCAGACCGTCTGTCTCAGACCATCTGTCTCAGACCGCCTGTCTAAGCACGTCTGTCTCACACCGTCTGTCTCACTCCGTCTGTCTCAAGCAATCTGTCTCATACCGCCTGTCTCAGAACGTCTGTCTCACACCGTCTGTCTCAAGCAATCTGTCTCATACCGTCTATCTCATACCGTCTGTCTCAGACCGTCTGTCTCATACTGTCTGTCTCAGACCGTCTGTCTGAGACCGTCTGTCTCAAATCGTCTGTCTCAGACCGTCTGTCTCAGATCGTCTGTCTCAGACCGTCTGTCTCAGACCGTCTGTCTGAGACCGTCTGTCTCAAATCGTCTGTCTCAGACCGTCTGTCTCAGACCGTCTGTCTCAGACCGTCTGTCTCAGATCGTCTGTCTCAGACCGTCTGTCTCAGACCGTCTGTCTCAGACCGTCTGTCTCAAATCGTCTGTCTCAGACCGTCTGTCTCAGAGCCTCTGTCTCAGACTGCTGTCTCAGTCCGTGTGTCTCTATCCGGCTGTGTCAGACCGTCTGTCTCAGACCGCCTGTCCCAGACCGTCTGTCTCTCACCGTCTGTCTTAGACCGTCTGTATGATACCGGCGGTCTCAGACCATCTGTTTCAGGCAGTCCGTCTCAGACCGTCTGTGTGATACCGTCCGTCTCAGAACGTCTGTCTCAGACCGTCTGTGTCAAATCGTCTGTCTCAGACCGTCTGTCTCAGAGCCTCTGTCTCAGACAGCTTTCTCAGTCCGTGTGTCTCTATCCGGCTGTGTCAGACCGTCTGTCTCAGACCGTCTGTCTCAGACCGTCTGTCTCAGACCGTCTGTCTCAAGCAATCTGTCTCATACCGCCTGTCTCAGAACGTCTGTCTCACACCGTCTGTCTCAAGCAATCTGGCTCATACCGTCTGTCTCAGACCGTCTGTCTCATACTGTCTGTCTCAGACCGTCTGTCTGAGACCGTCTGTCTCAAATCGTCTGTCTCAGAGCCTCTGTCTCAGACTGCTGTCTCAGTCCGTGTGTCTCCATCCGGCTGTGTCAGACCGTCTGTCTCAGACCGTCTGTCCCAGACCGTCTGTCTCACACCGTCTGTCTTAGGCCGCCTGTATGATACCGGCGGTCTCAGACCATCTGTTTCAGGCAGTCCGTCTCAGACCGTCTGTGAGATACCGTCCGTCTCAGACCGACTGTCTCAGACCACCTGTCTCAGACCGTCTGTCTCACACCGTCTGTCTCATACTGTCTGTCTCCGACCGTCTGTCTCACACCGTCTGTCTCAGAACGTCTGTCTCAGACCGTCTGTCTTAGGCCGTCTGTCTTAGGCCATCTGAATGATACCGGCGGTCTCAGACCATCTGCTTCAGACCGTCTGTTTCAGACCGTCTGTCTGATACCGTCTGTCTCAGACCGCTGTCTCGGTCTGTGTGACTCTATCGGCTTGTCTCAGATCGCCAGTCTCAGATCGTCTGTCTCAGACCCTCTGTCTCAGACCGTCTGTCTCAGAACGTCTGTCTCAGCCCGTCTATCTCTGCCCGTCGGTCTCATACAGTCTTACTCGCACCGCCTACCTCCGACCGTCTGTCCCTGTCCGTCTGTCTCAGATCGTCTGTCTCAGATGATCTGTCTCAGCCCGTCTATGTCTGCCCGTCAGTCTCATACAGTCTTACTCGCACCGTCTACATCCCACCGTCTGTTACTGTCCGTCTGTCTCATTCCGCCTGTCTCAGACAGTCTGTCTCAGACCGTCTGTCTCAGACCGTCTGTCACAGACCGTCTGACTCAGACCGTCTGTCTCAGACCGTCTGTCTCACACAGTCTGCCTCAGACCATCTGTTTCAGACAGTCCGTATCAGACCATCTGTCTGATACCGTCTCTCTCAGACCGTCTGTCTCAGACCGTCCGTCTCAGACCGTCTGTCTCAGACCGTCCGTCTCAGACCGTGTGTCTCAGACCGTCTGTCTCAAACCGGCTGTCTCAGACCGTCTGTCTCAGACCGTCTCTCTCACACCGTCTGTCTCAGACCGGTAGTCTCAGACCGGTTCTCTCAGAACGGTTGTCTCAGACCGTCTGTCTCAGACCGTCTGTCTCAGACCGTCTGTCTCAGACCGTCTGTCTCAGACCGTCTGTCTCAGACCGTCTGTCTCAGAGCGTCTGTCTCAGGCCGTCTGTCTCAGACCGTGTGTCTCAGACCGCTGTCTCGGTCTGTGTGTCTCTATCGGCTTGTCTCAGATCGCTAGTCTCAGATCGTCTGTCTCAGACCCTCTGTCTCAGACCGTCTGTCTCAGAACGTCTGTCTCAGACCGTCTGTCTCAGACCGTCTGTCTCAGATCGTCTGTCTCAGACCGTCTGTCTCAGACCGTCTGTCTGAGACCGTCTGTCTCAAATCGTCTGTCTCAGACCGTCTGTCTCAGACCGTCTGTCTCAGATCGTCTGTCTCAGACCGTCTGTCTCAGACCGTCTGTCTGAGACCGTCTGTCTCAAATCGTCTGTCTCAGCCCGTCTATCTCTGCCCGTCGGTCTCATACAGTCTTACTCGCACCGCCTACCTCCGACCGTCTGTCCCTGTCCGTCTGTCTCAGATCGTCTGTCTCAGATGATCTGTCTCAGCCCGTCTATGTCTGCCCGTCAGTCTCATACAGTCTTACTCGCACCGTCTACATCCCACCGTCTGTTACTGTCCGTCTGTCTCATTCCGCCTGTCTCAGACAGTCTGTCTCAGACCGTCTGTCTCAGACCGTCTGTCACAGACCGTCTGACTCAGACCGTCTGTCTCAGACCGTCTGTCTCACACAGTCTGCCTCAGACCATCTGTTTCAGACAGTCCGTATCAGACCATCTGTCTGATACCGTCTCTCTCAGACCGTCTGTCTCAGACCGTCCGTCTCAGACCGTCTGTCTCAGACCGTCCGTCTCAGACCGTGTGTCTCAGACCGTCTGTCTCAAACCGGCTGTCTCAGACCGTCTGTCTCAGACCGTCTCTCTCACACCGTCTGTCTCAGACCGGTAGTCTCAGACCGGTTCTCTCAGAACGGTTGTCTCAGACCGTCTGTCTCAGACCGTCTGTCTCAGACCGTCTGTCTCAGACCGTCTGTCTCAGACCGTCTGTCTCAGACCGTCTGTCTCAGAACGTCTGTCTCAGGCCGTCTGTCTCAGACCGTGTGTCTCAGACCGCTGTCTCGGTCTGTGTGTCTCTATCGGCTTGTCTCAGATCGCTAGTCTCAGATCGTCTGTCTCAGACCCTCTGTCTCAGACCGTCTGTCTCAGAACGTCTGTCTCAGACCGTCTGTCTCAGACCGTCTGTCCCTGTCCGTCTGTCTCATTCCGTCTGTCTCAGATCGTCTGTCACAGACCATCTGTTTCAGCCAGTCCGTCTCAGACAATCTGTCTGATACCGTCTATCTCATACCGACTGTCTCAGACCGTGTGTCTCAGATCGTCTTTCTCAGACCGTCTGTCTGATACCTTCTCTCTCGGACCGTCTGTCTCAGACCGTCTGTCTCGTACGGTCTGTCTCAGACCACCTCTCTCAGACCATCTGTTTCAGACAGTCCATCTCAGAACATCTGTCTCACGCCGTCTGTCTCACACCGTCTGTCTCAAGCAATCTGTCTCATACCGCCTGTCTCAGAACGTCTGTCTCATATCGTCGGCCTCAGACCGTCTGTCTCAGACCGTCTGTCTCAGAGCCTCTGTCTCAGACCGTCTGGCTCAGAGCCTCTGTCTCAGACTGCTGTCTCAGTCCCTGTGTCTCTATCCGGCTGTGTCAGACCGTCTGTCTCAGACCGCCTGTCCCAGACCGTCTGTCTCACACCGTCTGTCTTAGGCCGTCTGTATGATACCGGCTGTCTCAGACCATCTGTTTCAGGCAGTCCGTCTCAGACCGTCTGTGTGATACCGTCCGTCTCAAACCGTCTGTCTCACACCTATGGTCTCTCAACATCTGTCTCAGACCGACTGTCTCAGACCGTCTGTCTCAGACCGCCTGTCTCAGAACGTCTGTCTCACACCGTCTGTCTCACACCGTCTGTCTCAAGCAATCTGTCTCATACCGCCTGTCTCAGAACGTCTGTCTCACACCGTCTGTCTCAAGCAATCTGTCTCGTACCGTCTATCACAGACCGTCCGTCTCAGACCGTCTGTCTCATACTGTCTGTCTCAGACCGTCTGTCTGAGACCGTCTATCTCAAATCGTCTGTCTCAGACCGTCTGTCTCAAATCGTCTGTCTCAGACCGTCTGTCTCAGAGCCTCTGTCTCAGACTGCTGTCTCAGTCCGTGTGTCTCTATCCGGCTGTGTCAGACCGTCTGTCTCAGACCGCCTGTCCCAGACCGTCTGTCTCACACCGTCTGTCTTAGGCCATCTGAATGATTCCGGCGGTCTCAGACCATCTGCTTCAGGCAGTCCGTCTCAGACCGTCTGTGTGATACCGTCCGTCTCAAACCGTCTGTCTCAGACCGTCTGTCTCACACCTACGGTCTCTCAACATCTCTCTGACCGACTGTCTCAGACCGCCTGTCTCAGACCGTCTGTCTCACACCTTCCGTCTCAGACCGTCTGTCTCAGACCGTCTGTCTCAGACCGTCAGTCTCAGACCATCTGACTCAGACCGCCTGTCTCAGACCGTCTGCCTCAGACCACCTGTTTCAGACAGTCCGTATCAGACCATCTGTCTGATACCGTCTCTCTCAGACCGTCTGTCCCAGACCGTCTGTCGCAGACCGCTGTCTCAGTCTGTGTGTCTCTATCCGTCTGTCTAATACCGTCTGTCTCGGACCGTCTGTCTCGGCTTGTCTGTCTCAGAACGTCTGTCTCAGACCGTTTGTCTCAGAACGTCTGTCTCAGACCGTCTGTCTCATGCGGTCTGTCTCAGACCGTCTCTCTCAGACCGTCTGTCTCAGAGCGTCTGTCTCGGACCGTCTGTCTCAGACCGTCCGTCACAGAACGTCTGTCTCAGACCGTCTGTCTCACACCGTCTGTCTCACACCGTCTGACTCTGACCGGTTGTCTCAGAACGGTTGTCTCAGACCGTCTGTCTCGGACCGTCTCACTCAGACCGTCTGTCTCAGAACGTCCGTCTCAGACCGTCCGTCTCAGACCGTCTGTCTCAGACCGTCTGTCTGAGACCGTCTGTCTCAGACCGTCTGTCTCAGACCGTCTGTCTCAGACCGTCTGTCTCAGACCGTCTGTCTCAGACCGTCCGTCTCAGACCGTCTGTCTCGGACCGTCTGTCTCAGACCGTCTGTCCCATTCCGTCTATCTTAGATCGTCTGTGTCAGAACGCCTGTCACTGTGCGTACGACTCATACCGTCTATCTCAGACCGTCCGTCTCAGACCGCGTGTCTCAGATCGTCTGTCTCAGACCGTCTGACTCAGACGGTCTGTCTGAGACCGTCTGTCTCAGACCATCTGTTTGAGACAGTCCGTCTCAGAACATCTGTCTGATACCGTCTCTCTCAATCCGTCTGTCTCAGACCGTCTGTCTCAGAACGTCTGTCTCAGCCCGTCTATCTCTGCCCGTCGGTCTCATACAGTCTTACTCGCACTGTCTACCTCCGACCGTCTGTCCCTGTCCGTCTGTCTCATTCCGTCTGTCTCAGATGATCTGTCTCAGACCGACTGTGTCAGACCGTATGCCTCATACCGCCTATCTCAGACCATCTGTTGCTGACTGTCTGTCTCAGACTGTCTGCCTCGAACTGTCTGTCTCAGACCGTCTGTCTCAGACCGTCTGTCTCAGACCGTCTGTCTCAGACCGTCTGTCTCAGACCGTCTGTCTCAGACCGTCTGTCTTAGGCCGTCTGTCTTAGGCCATCTGTATCATACCGGCGGTCTCAGATCATCTGTTTCAGGCAGTCCATCTCAGACCGTCTGTGTGATACCGTCTGTCTCAAACCGTCTGTCTCAGACCGTCTGTCTCACACCTACGGTCTCTCAAAACCTGTCTCAGACCGACTGTCTCAGACCGTCTGTCTCAGACCGCCTGTCTCGGAACGTCTGTCTCACACCGTCTGTCTCACACCGTCTGTCTCAAGCAATCTGTCTCATACCGCCTGTCTCAGAACGTCTGTCTCAGACCGTCTGTCTCAGACCGTCTGTCTCAGACCGTCTGTCTCAGACCGTCTGTCTCAGACCGTCTGTCTCAGACCGTCTGTCTCAGACCGTCTGTCTCAGACCGTCTGTCTCAGACCGTCTGTCTTAGGCCGTCTGTCTTAGGCCATCTGTATCATACCGGCGGTCTCAGATCATCTGTTTCAGGCAGTCCATCTCAGACCGTCTGTGTGATACCGTCTGTCTCAAACCGTCTGTCTCAGACCGTCTGTCTCACACCTACGGTCTCTCAAAACCTGTCTCAGACCGACTGTCTCATACCGTCTATCTCAGACCGTCTGTCTCAGACCGTCTGTCTCATACTGTCTGTCTCAGACCGTCTGTCTGAGACCGTCTGTCTCAAATCGTCTGTCTCAGACCGTCTGTGTCAAATCGTCTGTCTCAGACCGTCTGTCTCAGAGCCTCTGTCTCACACCGTCTGTCTTAGGCCGTCTGTATGATACCGGCGGTCTCAGACCATCTGTTTCAGGCAGACCGTCTCAGACCGTCTGTGAGATACCGTTCGTCTCAGACCGTCTGTCTCAAATCGTCTGTCTCAGACCGTCTGTCTCAGAGCCTCTGTCTCAGACCGTCTGTCTCAGAGCCTCTGTCTCAGACCGTCTGTCTCAGACCGTCTGTCTCGGACCGTCTGTCTCGGACCGTCTGTCTCGGACCGTCTGTCTCGGACCGTCTGTCTCGGACCGTCTGTCTCGGACCGTCTGTCTCGGACCGTCTGTCTCGGACCGTCTGTCTCGGACCGTCTGTCTCGGACCGTCTGTCTCGGACCGTCTGTCTCGGACCGTCTGTCTCGGACCGTCTGTCTCGGACCGTCTGTCTCGGACCGTCTGTCCCCGACCGTCTGTCTCAGACCGTCTGTCTCAGACCGTCTGTCTCAGACCGTCTGTCTCAGACCGTCTGTCTCAGACCGTCTGTCTCAGACCGTCTGTCTCAGACCGTCTGTCTCAGACCGTCTGTCTCGAACTGTCTGTCTCAGACCGTCTGTTTCAGACCGTCTCTCTCACACCGTCTGTCTCAGACCGGTAGTCTCAGATCGACTGTCTCAGCCCGTCTGTCTCAGACTGTCTGTCTGATACCGTCTGTCTCAGACCGCTGTCTCGGTCTGTGTGTCCCTATCGGGTTGTCTCAGATCGCCTGTCTCAGATCGTCTGTCTCAGACCCTCTGTCTCAGACCGTCTGTCTCAGAACGTCTGTCTCAGCCCGTCCATCTCTGCCCGTCGGTCTCATACAGTCTAACTCGCACCGTCTACCTCCGACCGTCTGTCCCTGTCCGTCTGTCTCATTCCGTCTGTCTCAGACCGGTAGTCTCAGACCGGTTGTCTCAAAACGGTTGTCTCAGACCGTCTGTCTCAGAACGTCTGTCTCAGCCCGTCTAAGTCTGCCCGTCGGTCCCATACAGTCTTACTCGCACCGTCTACCTCCGACCGTCTGTCCCTGTCCGTCTGTCTCATTCCGCCTGTCTAAGGCCGTCTGTCTCAGACTGCCTGTCTCAGACCGTCTGTCTCAGACCGTCTGTCTCAGACCGTCTGTCTCAGACCGTCCGTCTCATACCGTGTGTCTCAGATCATCTGTCTGATACCGTCTCTCTCAGACCGTCTGTCTCAGACCGTCCCTTTCAGATCGTCTATCTCAGACCGTCCGTCTCAGACCGTCCGTCTCATACCGTGTGTCTCATACCGTCTGCCTCAGACCGTCTGTCTAAGACCGTCTGTCTCTGTCCGTCTGTCTCATACTGTCTGTCTCAGACCGTTTGTCTCAGACCGTCTGTCTCATGCCGTCTGTCTCAGATCGTCTGTCTCAGTCCGTCTTTCTCATTCCATCTGTCTCAGATCGTCTGTCTTTGTGCGTCTGTCTCACACCAGCAGTCTCAGATCGTCTGACTCATACCGTCTGTCTCAGAACATCTATTTCAGACAGCGCGTCTGAAACCGTCCGTCTCAGACCGTCTATCTCGGCCCGTCTGCCTCAGACCGTCCGTCTCAGACCGTCTGTCTCAGACCGTCTGTCTCAGACCGTCTGTCTCAGCCCGTATATCTCATACCGTCTACCTTCGAACGTCCGTCCCTGTCCGTCAGCCTCATATCGTGTGCCCCAGATCGTCGTTCTTAGACCGTCCGTATCATCGCGTCTATCTTAGATCGTCTGACTCAGACCGTCCGTCTCAAACCGTCTCTCTCAGACCGTCTGTCTCACGCCGGCTGTCCCAGACCGTCTGTCTCAGACCGTCTGTCTCATACCGCCTGCCTTCAACCGTCTGTCTCAGACCGTCTGTCTCTGACCGTCTGTCTCAGACCGTCTGTCTCACACCTACGGCCTCTCTCTCACACCGTCTGTCTCAAGCAATCTGTCTCATACCGCCTGTCTCAGAACGTCTGTCTCACACCGTCTGTCTCAAGCAATCTGTCTCATACCGTCTATCTCAGACCGTCTGTCTCAGACCGTCTGTCTCATACTGTCTGTCTGAGACCGTCTGTCTCAAATCGTCTGTCTCGGACCGTCTGTCTCAGAGCCTCTGTCTCAGACTGCTGTCTCAGTCCGTGTGTCTCTATCCGGCTGTGTCAGACCGTCTGTCTCAGACCGTCTGTCCCAGACCGTCTGTCTCACACCGTCTGTCTTAGGCGGCCTGTATGATTCCGGCGGTCTCAGACCATCTGTTTCAGGCGGTCCGTCTCAGACCGTCTGTGAGATACCGTCCGTCTCAGACCGTCTGTCTCACACCTACGGTCTCTCAACATCTGTTTCAGACCGACTGTCTCAGACCGCCTGTCTCAGACCGTCTGTCTCAAATCGTCTGTCTCAGACCGTCTGTCTCAGAGCCTCTGTCTCAGACTGCTGTCTCAGTCCGTGTGTCTCTATCCGGCTGTGTCAGAAACGTCTGTCTCAGACCGTCTGTCCCAGACCGTCTGTCTCACACCGTCTGTCTTAGGCCGTCTGTATGATACCGGCGGTCTCAGACCATCTGTTTCAGGCAGTCCGTCTCAGACCATCTGTGAGATACCGTCCGTCTCAGACCGTCTGTCACACACCTACGGTCTCTCAACATCTGTCACAGACCGACTGTCTCAGACCACCTGTCTCAGACCGTGTGTCTCACACCGTCTGTCTCATACTGTCTGTCTCAGACCGTCTGTCTGACACCGTCTGTCTCAAATCGTCTGTCTCGGACCGTCTGTCTCAGACCGTCTCTCTCAGACCGTCTGTCTCACACCATCTGTCTCTGAACGTCTGTCTCAGACCGTCTGTCTCCGACCGTCTGTCTCAGACCGTCTGTCTCAGACCGTCTGTCTCAGACCGTCTGTCTCAGACAGTCTGTCTCAGACCGTCTGTCTCAAACCGGCTGTCTCAGACCGTCCGTCTCAGACCGTCCGTCTCAGACCGTCTGTCTGATACCGTCTCTCTCATACCGTCTGCCTCTGACCACCTGTTTCAGACAGTCCGTATCAGACCATCTGTCTGATACCGTCTCTCTCAGACCGTCTGTCTCAGACCGTCTGTCCCAGACCGCTGTCTCAGTCTGTGTGTCTCTTTCCGGCTGTCTAATACCGTCTGTCTCGGGCCGTCTGTCTCGGATCGTCTGTCTCAGAACGTCTGTCTCAGACCGTCTGTCTCAGACCGTCTGTCTCAGTCCATTCTGCCTCAGTCCGTCGGTCGCTGCCCTCCTGTCTCTTTGGTGAAGGAAAGCGTGGCTCAAGTCTTGAGGCTATCCAGATTTCCCAATCAAATTCCGGTAATATGTGTCGGAAAGATGCAAACCTTTACACGAGGTAAGGTGGCTTTTTGCTTCTGTTCTCGCCTTAGTGAGTCTATCTCATATCCGTTGACCGTATACGTACTGCCGCGTCTATCCGCATATCAACCCGCGAGCGTACCCAGCTCAGTCTCACTTTCTCACTTGGAAGGGTTAACGGTGGCGGATCCCAATTTTCAGTCATCTCGACGCATAAGCGTCATTCTGGGAGCGGCCATTTATTGAGACAGGCCTAAAGCAAGGTCCGCCTAATACCCCAATCGCTCAGGCCACTGCACTTGGGTGGATTCTGACGGGACCTTTATCCTCTTCCCAAGATTTCAAAGCCAAGTCTGATCACGCAACATCCTTGCAGTGCTCAATATGGGTGCCGGATGTAACCGAGACACTCACCCGTTTCTGGAAGCTCGAGGAAGTCCCTTCCAGCTCAAATGCGCTCACGAAGGAGGATTAGGCGTGTGAGGAGCACTACCGAAAAACGCATACTCGAGACGCTTCGGGGAGGAACGTTGTGTGCCTGCCATTTAAATCTTCACCGTCTCATCTTGGTGCGAATAAAACGGTGGCCATCTCATTCCTCACCAAGTTGGAAAGGCGCTTCGCGTCTGACCCATCATTCCTGGAAAGGTATCGCGAGTTCATAAAATAATTCGAATCGCTAGGTCACATGGAGCGCGTGCCGGATCACGAAATTTCAAATTTTGATTATTTTCTGCCGCATCATGGTGTGCTGCGTCAGTCTAGCACGACTACGAAACTTAGAGTCGTGTTCAACGCTTCACACAAGAGCACGTCAGGTCGGTCTTTGAACGACCTGGTACATACTCGCCCGAACCTCCTACCAGGGGTTTTTTCAATTCTATTGCGCTGGCGCAGGCACGCGATAGCTTTTGCTGCGGACATCGAAAAGATGTACCGCCAAATTCTGGTTGCAAAAGGAAATTGTGAATTCCAGAAAATCGTTTGGCGAGACCTTCCTAATTCACAACTCTCCTGTTACAAACTCTTAACCGTTACTTACGGGATGGCTTGCGCTCCGTTGCTGTCGATCCGTCCTCTGCAGCAATTTAGTATGGGCGAGGCAAAGGTTTATCCGTTAGCATCTCGCTGTCTCTTACACGACACTTACGTCGACGATGTCATATCTGAGTCTGATTCACTGGAAGAAGCCATTCACCTCAGTCAACAATTAATTGCGTTGTTGAGGGCGGGCGGTTTTAAGCTTTGAAAATGGATATCTAATGAGCCTAATCTTTTAAAACACTTACCAGCGGACAACCTTGCCTCTTCATCTGATCTTACGTGTATCTTTCATGCAATCACCAATCTTTTCGGTCTGAGCTGGAATGCTTCCTCGGATTGCTTCATTTTCAATACTCATCCCCGCACTCTCACTGGACCTATTACGAAGAGGTCAGTCTTTAGCGAAATCGCAGGCCTGTTCTTTCCTCTGAGTTTCCTAGCTCCCGTGGTCATTTTGGCCAAAATCTTCATGCAATCCCTACGGTTGTTGAACTTAAACTGGGACGACTTGCTTCCAACCAGTCACAGGGACTTCTGGTCGACTTACTTATCGGAGCTAAGTGCATTGTCTTCGCTCCGAGTGCCTCGCTGGCTTTCGATCGCACCAAACGACGCCCTTCAGCTGCATGGGTTCGCCGATGCATCTGAGAAGACGCACGCTGCGGCCATTTACATCAGGGTTCTATCCCAGCACCCTGAATCAGTAGCCTCAACTACGCTCGTAGCAGCCAACACACGCGTAGCGCCCTTAAAACAAGTCTCACTTCCGAGTCTTGAATTGTGCGCGGCTACTTTACTTGTCAGGTTAATAAAAAAAGTGAGGGACACTCTGGATCTACACTCTTGTGAGCTCCATCTTTGGTCGGACTCCACCATTGTGCTTAGCTGGCTTTAGCAGCACCCCTCCAAGAAGACCTTTGTCGCCAACCGGGTCTCAGAGATTCGAACGTCGTTGCCGGCAACAACCTGGCGCCACGTTCAGTCGGTTGACAACCCAGCTGATGTGGCATCTCGAGGTCTTACTGGAAAACGGTTGTCATTTTGTAATATTTGGTGGAAGGGGCCCACTTTTTATGTGAGCGAAATTTTAAATTAAATAACATCTCTCTAGCAAACTTAGTCACGGATCAGGAGGCTCGCGTTTCGAAACTAGTGTGTTCCGTGGTCACTGACTCCCCCTTTTTTGAGGAATTTATTTCGCGATACTCTTTCATAGACAAATTGTGTCGCAGTACAAGCTGGTGTCTTCGGGTTAGAAAGAGAGGGGAGATATTAATTCACTTCTACTCAATATCAACATCGGTGTTGACGAATTACTCGATGCTCGACTCACTTTGATCAAATGTATCCAAACTCGCGAATTCTCGGTAGAAAGAGCTCCCAAAAAACACCCAATTATTCTTCCTACAAAGGGGCATTTTATCACTCTTCTAATACGAGAAGCACACATAAAAACGCTGCACGGAGGAGTTCAACTTACCTTAGGGTATCTTCGTCAACGTTACTGGATCCTTTGCGGTCCTCCCGCAGTTCGGACATACATATTTTCCTGCATAACCTGTTGGCGTTGGCGCGCGAGAACTGCCGAACAATATATGGGGAATCTCCCCGCTACCCGCGTTCAACCATGCAGGCCATTCACTAACACCGGCATTGACTATGCCGGGCCGTTCGCCGTAAAAACTAATCCGCGGCGTTGTTTACGTACGCGTAAGGTCTATGTCGCTGTCTTCATCTGCCCCGCTACTCGCGCAGGCCATCTCGAGTTGGTATCGGATTATACAACCGACGCTTTCCTCGCCGCGTATCGTCGCTTCGTCTCACGCCGAAGAATGTGTTCCTCGATTCGCAGCGACCAAGGGACTAACTTTACCGGCGCTCAACGCGAACTTCAGCGTTTGTTCCAGGCAGCCCAATTCGAATGGGGAAAAATGACTGTTGTTTTAGCAGAGTAGGGAACCTCTTGGCGGTTTAATCCGCGCTGCGCTCCGCACTTCGGTGGTATCTGGGAAGCGGCTGCAAAATCGCTGAAGTTCTATCTCCGTAGAGTAGTAGGGGATACGGTTCTTTCCTTCGAGGAGTTCACTACCGTCCTGACACAAATTGAGGCGTGCCTCAATTCTCGGCCCTTAGCGCCGCTCGGGGACAACGCGGACTCCTTCGATTACCTAACTCCTGGTCACTATTTAATAGGCGGTCCTTTTGTGGCGGTGCCGGAACCTACGCTATTAGACGAGAAAATTTCGCGTCTTTCCCGGTGGCAGTTTCTTAAGCAAATGCGCGACCACTTCTGGCAACGCTGGGCGACGGAATACTTTCACGCACTGCAGGCACGCACGAAATAGTCACAACCTCACTTAAATAGAAAGGCAGGAGATTTGTGTGTCATCACTTCAGAAATCACTTCACCGACTAAGGGGCCAATCGGACGAGTCATAAAGGTCTACCCGGGCTCCGACGGCAAGGTTCGAGTCGTCCAAGTCCGAACCCCGCAAATGACGTTGAAGTGACCTGTTGTTAAAATATGTCCGTTCCCCGCGACGCGATCGTGCGACTAACTATAAATGTAATTATTCGTCATCTCGACGAAGGCTGGCGGCTATGTCAGAAATCGCTCTTACCGACACAGATTCGTAGCTCGCGACACCGCGGCGCTTCCGCGATCTGTTGCCCCTTCCCTAAGGCCCGCTTTCGAGCTCTCGAGCTCTCGATCAAGTCGCACGATCGTTAATAACCAGAGCGATTCAAAGCAGTTTGAGAGAAAGACGCATTTTGTAAATCACCATAAATATAAAAATCTTGTTGAGTTTCTGGAGTTGGTTAAATTCACGCCAATTACCTTCTTTGAAGGACAGGACGAAGAAATAAAGAACTGTTCATTCTGGCATATTGAGTTCAATTCAAAATTATTTATTTTTACCTCTGCCTCAAAGAAGGTAATTGGGGTGAATTAGACCAACTCCAGAAACTCAACAAGATTTTTGTAGCCCTCAAAAAGGACGAGAACTGTCTCCGCTCGTCGAGATCTATCCTCCTGTCTCAGACAGTCTATCAGTCTGTGACTGTCTGTCTCTGGCCGCCTCTCTCTTCCCGCCTGCCTCAGACCGTGCTTTTATTTCGCTATGTCTCCAATCGTCGGGCTGTTCCGCCTGTTTGTGACCATCTGCCTATCTGCGTCTGTATCAGATCCTGTGCCTCTCAAACCATACTCCGATCGTCGGAATCTATTCGCCTGTCTATGACAGTCTGCTTATTTGTGTGTGTTTGAGATTCCGTCTGTTCGGTCAATCAATACCATTGTCGCCATATCGTGGCCTCCTGTGTGGCCCAGTGGGACCGCTCGAGCGACTGTGTGATGGAGTGTCGAGCGGGTGATGGGAGCGCGACGAGAGTCTGCTCGATGCCGGAACTGGTCGACATCTTGAATCTCGTGTTCGCATCGCCACTTGTATGGTTATGTGCTCTCAAGCCTTTGTTAATTACAGATGACAGTGAAAGTGCTCATACACATAGATAGCTCAGCGCGTGTGATTTCTCATTCAAGCTTTAAATCGTTATAAACAGTAATAGCAATTAGGACTGCTCTCGATTCTCTGCAAGTGCTTCTCAGCATTGGAGTGCTCGCACGATAGTAGCCAGTCACCCGGCTCAGTGGACCACACGTTGGAACGGCCTCGCGCGAATCACGATTTACGCAACGAAATCGCTACTTTCAACTATGTAAATATTGTACACAGCTCTAATTTTATTCAAGTAAACCCATTTTTGTGAAATTATGCCCGCTCAGATCCTTCATCCACAATGTATGCCTTTCTCATCCATCTACGCCTGAACTGAGTCGAGGGTAAGAGAATTTCCCGAACAGACAGGAAGAGACAGTCAGAGACAGACACAGGCAGAGAGAGACAGACAGAGACAGAGAGAGACAGGCAGAGACTGCTAGAGACAGACAGAGACAGACAGTGACAGACTGAGACAGACAGAGACAAATAGCGACAGACAGGGACAGGCAGAGATACGTCTCTGTCTCTCGCTGTCTGTCTCTGTCTGTCGCTGTCTGTCTCTGTCTGTCTCTGTCTGTCGCTGTCTGTCTCTGTCTGTCTCTGTCTATCTCTGTCTGTCTCTGTCTGTCTCTGTCTGTCTCTGTCTGCCCCTGTCTGTCTCTGTCTGTCTCTGATGTCTCAGTCTGTCTCTGTCTGTCTCTGTCTGTCTCAGTCTGTCTCAGTCTGTCTCTGTCTGTCTCAGTCTGTCTCAGTCTGTCTCTGTCTGTCTCTGTCTGTCTCAGTCTGTCTCAGTCTGTCTCTGTCTGTCTCTGACTGCCTGTCTGTCTGTGTCTGTCTCTGTCTGTCTCTGTCTGCCTCTGTCTGTCTTTTTCTGTTTATGTGTGTGTCTGCCTGTCTGAGTCTGTCTCTGTCTGTCTCTGACTCCCTCTGTCTGTCTCTGTCTGTCGCTGTCTGTCTCTGTCTGTCTCTGCCTGTCTCTGTCTGTCGCTGTCTGTCTCTGGCCGTGTCTGCCTTTCTCTCTCGCGCTCTGTCTGTCGCTGTCTGTCTCTGTCTGTCTCTTTCTATCTTTGTCTGTCTCTGTCTGCCTCCGTCTGTCTCTGTCTGTCTCTGTCTGTCTCTGTCTGCCCCTGTCTTTCTCAGTCTGTCTGTCCACCCTTGCCTGTCTCTGTCTGTCTGATTCTATCTCTGTCTGTCTCTGTCTGTCTCTGTCTGTCTCTGTCTGTCTCTGCCTGTCTCTCTCTGTCTCAGTCTCCCTCAGTCTGTCTCTGTCTGTCTCTGTCTGTCTTTTTCTGTTTATGTGTGTGTCTGCCTGTCTGAGTCTGTCTCTGTCTGTCTCTGACTCTCTCTGTCTGTCTCTGTCTGTCGCTGTCTGTCGCTGTCTGCCTCTGTCTGTCTCTGCCTGTCTCTGTCTGTCGCAGTCTGTCTCTGGCCGTGTCTGCCTTTCTCTCTCGCGCTCTGTCTGTCGCTGTCTGTCTCTGTCTGTCTCTTTCTATCTTTGTCTGTCTCTGTCTGTCTCTGCCTGTCTCTGTCTGTCTCTGTGTGTCTCTGTCTCTCTATGTCTCTCTCAGTCTGTCTCTGTCCGGATCAGTCCGTATCAATCCGTCTCTGTCGGTCTCTGTCTGTCTCTGTCTGTCTCTGTCTGTCTCTGTCTGTCTCTGTCTGTCTCTGTCTGTGTCTCTGTCTGTCTCTGTGAGTCTCTATCTGTCTGAGTCTGTCTCTGGCTGTCTCTGTCTGTCTCTGTGTGTCTCTGCCTGTCTGAGTCTGCTCTGTCTGTGTCTGTCTCTGTCCGTCTCGGTCTGTCTCAGTCTGTCTCATCTGTCTCTGTCTCTCTCTGTCTGTCTCTGTCTGTCTCTCTCTGTCTCTGTCCGTGTCAGTCCGTATCAGTCCGTCTCTGTCCGTCTTTGTCTGTCTCTGTCTGTCTCTGTCTGTCTCTCTCTATCTCTGTATGTCTCAGTGTGTCTCTGCCAGTCAGAGTCTGTCTGTGTCTGTGTCTGTCTGTCCTTGTCTGTCTCTGTCCGTCTTGGTCTGTCTCAATCTGTCTCATCTGTCTCTGTCTGTCTCAGTCTGTCTCTGTCTGTCTCAGTCTGTCTCTGTCTGTCTCTGTCTGTCTCTGACTCTCTCTGTCTGTCTCTGTCTATCTCTGTCTGTCTCCGTCTGTCTCTGCCCGTCTCTGTCTGTCTCTGTCTGTCTATGTCTCTCTCCGTCTGTCTACGTCTGTCTCAGTCTGTCTACGTCTGTCTCAGTCTGTCTGTCCATCTCTGGCTGTTTCTGTCTCTCTCATTCTGTCTCTGCCTGTGTCTGACTGCCTCTGTCTGTCTCTGTTCGTATCAGTCCGTATCTGTCTGTCTCTGTCTGTCTCTGGCTTTCTCTGGCAGTCTCTCCCTGTCTCTCTCTGTCTCAGTTTCCCTCAGTCTGTCTCAGTCTGTCTACCTGTCTCTCTCTGTCTCCGCCTGTCTCTGTCTATCTCTGTCTCCCTCCTCCTGTCTCTGCCTATCTGAGTCTGTCTCTGTCGGTATCTGTCTGTCTCTATCTGTCTCTGTCTGTCTTTTTTTGTTTATGTTTGTGTCCGCCTGTCTGAGTCTGTGTCTGTCTGTCTTTGTCTGTCTGTCTGTCTCTGTCTGTCTCTGTCTGTCTCCGCCTGTCTCTGTCTGTCTCTGTCTGTGTCTGTCTGTCTCATTCTGTCTCTGCTGTCTCTGTCTGTCTCTGTCTGTCTATGTCTCTCTCCGTCTGTCGACGTCTGTCTAAGTCTGTCTGTCCATCTCTGCCTGTCTCTGTCTCTCTCATACTGTCTCAGCCTGTCTCTGTCTGTCTCTGTCTGTCTCTGTCCGTATCAGTCCGTCTCTGTCTGTCTCTGTCTGGCTCTGTCTGTCTCTGGCAGTCTCTGCCTGTCTCTCTCTGTCTCAGTCTCCCGCAGTCTCTCTCAGTCTGGCTCTGTCTGTCTCTGGCAGTCTCCCGCAGTCTCTCTCAGTCTGTCTCAGTCTGTCTACCTGTCTCTCTCTGTCTCCGCCTGTCTCTGTCTGTCTCTGTCTGTCTCTGTCCGTCTCTGTCTGTCTCTGACTGTCTCTGTCTGTTCCTGACTTAGCCATAGTCAGTATCGCTGTAACTATCATTGCATATGATATCCACGCTGCCTACGTTATTATCATTCTAATTGTTGGAGCCATTCCGATGTTCGTTGTTATTGTGAACACAGCTGTCAGTACCACTGTCTATGCCATAGTCAGTATCGCTGTAACTATAATTGCCTCTGATATTCTTAGTACCTATGTTATTATCATTGTTATTGTTGGATTGATTGATTGATTTTATGTCGTGGGCCTCGACTGCTAAGATCATTGGCCCGCTGTTACCTTTGATCGTTTACTAGTACGCTTCATATCGTCAAAAACTTATTTTAATTTTTATGCGAAGCCTTTTTTCTTTCCTTCTTATACGTTTATATCCAATTTTTTCTGGTAGCTTTATATTTTTGTCATGAATCCTATTTGTTTTATGTAGTGTATAATTCGGTTTTTTTTTAAATGTTACCATTATTTGATAACGCTTCTGTTATTGTTTGTGGTATTTGGTGTTGTGTCCTTTGTTTTTCAAATTTCTTACATTGTATTAATATGTGATTCACTGTTAGTCTTATTTTACTGTTTCGCATTGCGGCTCATGTCCTCTTTTCATTAAATATTCAGATGAGAACATTGTGTGTGCAGATCGTAGTCTGGTTATCACTGTTTGTTCCTTTCTATTTAGTCGTTTCGGCATATACCATTTATTCGCCGTATTTTTTATTTGTCTCGTGTGGTATGTGTTTTGGTCCCAGTTTTCCTGCCAGTGACGCATGCACAGATCGTTTAGGTGGGTTTTCATATCTGAAACACTCATTTTTACATCTCTACTACCTTTTCCTGTTCCAGTTCTTGCTGCTTTATCTGCTTCTTCATTCCCTGTTCTGCCTACGTGGCCCGGTGTCCACGTTAGTAAAATCTGCTTTTCGCCCTTGTTCATTTCGTGAATTACTGAAATGATACGATAGTTACATATTCTTTTTCAGTCAATGCTATATACATTCTGATTTCGTTGTATAGCACTGTGTGAGTCTGTGTAAATAATTATGGTGTCTTGGCCAGTATATGTAGCGGCGTATACTAAAGCTTCCCAAATGGCTTGTAATTCTGCTGAGAGTATACTTATTTCTGTCGCTAGAGTCCATGATTGTGTATGCGTGTTGGTATGTATGGCACATGCCACACCCGAATTTGTTTTGGTACCATCTGTATATTTCAGTTGTTGTCCTTGAAATGTTTGAAGTGTGTCCATTAGTATTTGTTGATATATTGTGTTATCTGTTTCACGTTTCTTGTGGTCTGCCAGTTCTTCCTTGATTTTAACTTTCGCCATTACCCAAGGAGGGGTTTTGTATAAATCACACGAGAATATCAAATTGAGTTTTATGTTGAACTCGTCTAATAATGATTTCGCTCGTTGAGCAGATGAGCGGGCTTTAGAATTTTTTTTACGGTTTGGTCCATATGTCTGCAATGTAGTTTAGTATTATCGTATTACACTGTAGTTGTAATGGTACAATCCCTGCATCACAATATAGGCTGTGTACTGGTGTGGTCCTAAAGGCGCTTGTTGCGTACCTAATTCCTGTGTGATTTATGGAGTCCAGTGATCGCAGACATGATTTTAATGCTCCTGAATATATTAATATTCAGATTCCAAGACATTTTCTGGTCCTTCGAGCCGGATACCGACGCCCGGCACTCTTTGGATAAACCGACGATTATTCGTGCTCCCGGCCCGTTGCGTCCGCTAAATCCGCGGAGCTGGAGCGACTCTATTTCGATTTCGTGTAGTGTTGTCGCGTGTTGGAGTGAGTTTCCGCGGGTTTAACGGAACGCCTTAATACGAGACGAACACTATTAGTGTGTGTTGTACAGTTTTCTTGCCTTTTTGTGTGTAGTTTAATATAGTTGTGTGCGTACATTTTTCGCGATCTAGGAGAGTTCGATTCGAACGGTGCCGTTTTAAATTGTAACGGGTTAGACCTACCGCGTGTTCGTTAGTTTCGGTGTTTTCAAGTACCGTGCGTTATTGTGCGTGTGTTTACCACGGCCCCAACCGTGGCGGAGCTCCTGCAGAGCCAGGCGGATTTGTTTACCCGTATCGAAAACTTCAAGCGTAACACCGACAAGATGGGTAAGGACAGCTTGACGGTTACCGTCTTGAAGTCACGGTTGCGCCTCCTTAATTCGTATTAGGAGAAGTTTACGAATAACCACGACGCAATCGTGCGTTCTCCGGAAGGAAAAGTAACGGAATACATCGTAAGGGGCGATTACGACGAGGTGGAGGCGTCATACGTGCTCCGGGATTCGGAGCTGCGCGATTTAATCGCGGCCGCGGAGCGTGCCAGCGGAGCGAGTACCTCTCACGGTTCATCAAGTGCATCTTCGAGATCTCCGGAAGTGGTGTTACCACCGATCACCTTGCCGACTTTTTCGGGAGAACTCCTGGAGTGGGAGTCCTTCCGGGACAGATTCCGATCGTTGATTCACGATAACGATCGACTGTCGGAGCTCCAGAAGTTTCAGTATTTGAAGGGAGCACTACGAGGCGAAGCAGCCAGAGTGGTGGAGGCTACGCCGATCATTGGCGGTTGCTATGAGGGCGCTTACGCATCCCTCGAACGCCGATTCGGGAACCCACGCATGCTGTCTACCGCACACCTACGTCGGCTTATAAACAGTAAGCCTGTCGTCAAGGCGGCTCCTTAGTATTTTAAACGAATGCTTGACGAATTCCGAGGATCGCGATTGGCTCTCAAGGCCTTGGGCAGACCTGTGATTCATTGGAATGAGCTCTTCGTCCATCTACTGTCGGAGAAGCTTGACACGACCACGCGGATTAATTGGGAATCGACGCTGGAGGATCCCACGAGGGTTCCATCGTTCGAAGACCTGGAGCGGTATCTCGAGACGCGTGTGCATGCCCTTAGCATTGCTCATGAACGCGACCGGGCGAACCCACCACCAGTGGTCAAGGAATCGAAACAACCAGGGTCTTCAACACATCGGGAGAGGTCGACCCTTGCATTGCAAGTCTTTAACGACGCTCCGTTCAAACCCAAAGCGGTACGCACCTGCCTCAAGTCTCCGCGGTTGAAGGCACTAAAACCGTATGATCGAAGGGCGTTCGTGACCAACCACGCGCTTTGTGTGTCGTGTCTGAATTCCGGACACACCGAGAACTCCTGCAGCTCGACCTACCGATGCATGGCCTGTCAGGGGAACCATCACACGCTGCTGCATGACGCACTCCATCGCAGCGTGACGTCACCGAACCACACTGCCAGTACTTCCACTGGGCCCTCGACTTCTGTGTCCGCTTTTGCTGTCCGTGCACACCGTATGGTGTTGCTCGCAACTGCTGGGGTTCGGATGGAGTCTCCGAACGGTCTAAGTACTTCGGCGCGTGCCCTTCTCGATCCTGGGTCGGAATCATCTTTCGTGAGCGAACGTCTCGCCCAAACGCTGCGCTTAAAGAGAAAGCCGGTTCGAGTGTCGCTACGGGGATTGGACGAGCAACCCCTAGGCGATATCCGCCACGAAGTTCAGGTCATACTCTCTTCGGACAGGGATGCGACCTTTCACCTTCGACTGGACGCCTTGGTGACTCGGAAGGTCACCTCTTCCACGCCGTCGCTCCCGGTGGACTCCGAGTCATGGACCCACTTGGACGGCCTTCCACTGGCGGACGACGACTATCGAGTCCCAGCTCGAGTGGACGTTCTTCTAGGTGCAGACGTGTGCGGATTCCTATTTTTGGAGAACCGCATTGGACCACCAGGCGTCCCCCCTCTCGTGCGGACTCCATTTGGTTGGGCACCGTTGGGTCTAGTCTCTACCTCGCCTTCGACAGCGAGACCAGACCAGGCAAGGACCTTGCATGTTCGAAGAAATGATGAACTGCATTCCTCGTTGCAGCGGTTCTGGGACCTTGAATGGTTCCTTCGGTGGGGCCGCCGAGTCAGTCAGAGGTTCAATGCGAGAACATTTTATGAGGACTCACTCGAGAGATCCCACGGGTAGGTATGTGGTACGACTCCCATTTGCTACAGAACCGAACGACGAGGTCGGGGTGACGAAGACTACAGCCACTCGTATGCTGTTGTCCTCGGAGCGTCGGCGTGATCGGCACCCCAAACTCCGGGAGAAGTACGCCGCCTTCCTAGACGAGTATCTACAGATGGGGCACATGGAACTGGTTAGGAGTCCGTCGTCAACGACCTCGCGATGCAGCTACCTCCCTCACCATGGAGTCTGGAAAATGTCGGGAGACGACGCGAAGATACGAGTTGTCTTTAATGCCTCGTGTGTTTCTCTAGGTAGGCCGTCCCTTAATTCGGCGTTGTTGCCAGGTCCCAAGTTGCAGAATGAGTTGTGGATCGTCCTAACACGCTGGCGTCTCCACCGATGCGCGCTCTCTGCGGACATCGTTAAGATGTTCCGTCAAATAAGCGTGCATCCCAACGGACGCAACTGGCAACGAATTGTATGGCGGTCAATACCCACCGAGGAGGTTCAGGAGTTTCGCATCACAACAGTCACGTACGGAACCACCCCCGCTCTGTTTTTGGCCCATCGAGTTCTCCAACAACTCGCCGAAGATGAAGGTGCACGATTTCCGCGAGGTGCCGAAGCCTTGCGCCGGCACTCCTACGTCGACAATATCCTTGCTGGAGCCGACGATGTTCAAGGAGCCGAGGAAGTTCGGCGTCAGTTGACAGAGCTCCTCATGGAGGGCGGTTTCCCTCTGGACAAGTGGGCGGTCAATTTTAGAACTTCTCCTTCTGGCAGACATACTACCGGAAAATTTTTGCAGGTGAACGGCACGGTAGGGGCCCTAGGACTTCGATGGGATCCAGAGGCTGACTCACTCACGGTGCGAAGGTCTCAAAAGGTCGACGCAACACCGGAGAGAGTTTGGACAAAGCGCGCTGTGGTTTCCGAAATCGCTCGACTTTTCGATCCCATGGGTTGGCTTGCTCCAGTTCTTGTCCGAGCAAAGGTTCTGATCCAGGATCTCTGGCTCGCTGCTTTAGAGTGGGACGATCCCATCACGAGTTCCAAGAGGTTGTATATATTCAAAATTCTATTTTTAAATTCATGTGGCGCTTCTTGTATTATTTTTGTGGCGGTGCGATCGTATGCAACGCCCTCAAACAGAAGACTCTAGACACGAGGCTGGTGTTTGTACGCCATGACTTAATCTCACTCTCTACGTGCACGTGATATAATAAAGACGTCTTTTGAACACGCGAGTTAGGGCTAGTTATTTAATAGTTCTCCCACAGTAAATTGGTACCGAAACCCGGGATACGTGGCCTAATAACAAACAGTAGAAGAAGCTAAGAAAAAAAGTTAAAAAAAAAAGAAAAAAGAATGGAAAACAACGGAGAAGCGTCCCTCGCGGGAAGCGACAGAAAGGAGATCATCGCCAGCAATTTTAGAAACGCGCATAACGTAAGAGCGGACGCGGTAAAATGTTCTGCAGTCATGCGCAGCTTAGATTTTGCAACCATGAGGGAAGTAAAGACGTATTAGAAGCCCCGCCAGAACGAAGTACATATAATCACATTAAAAAAGCTCTAATTAACCGGTTGACAAAATCGGGTGAAGCACGCCTAAGGCAATTACTCGCGGGTGTCGAACTAGGCGACAGAATACCTTCTGAGTTTTTACGCGAAGTGACGCGCTTGGCGGGCGCAAATGTAAGTGAAATACTGCTATCCACGTTATGGTTACAACGATTGCCTACTCGAGTACAAGAAGTGTTAGCCATAGTGGACGAAGACGTGGGTTTACAAAAATTAGCAACCCTAGCGGATAAGACAATAGAACGAACGCGCGTCCCGGAAGTAGCCGCTATGGCGGAAGGGCCAACCGTCAGATTTGATACCCCTGCGCGGACTGGTAACGAGACAGAGGAATTAATTAGACAAATAGAGAAATTGACCGCAAAGGTAGAGAGGATGGAAAACAGAAGGGACCGATTTCGATTCAACTCGCGAACCGGACGAAATCGCAGCCGATCTAGGTCGACAAGTTCGAATCGAGAAAATGGCGGACTGTGCTATTACCACATGAAGTTTGCCGCGGAATCTCTTGAAAGTGCAAACAACCCTGTACCTGGACCAGACCGGATAGAAGAAATATGGCGGAAAACTGAAGCAAGCGTCTCGAGTAGAGGTGGTTGAAGACGCGCAGATGCAGCGACGCCTCATAATTAGTGATATTAAAACCGGACAACGTTTTTTAGTAGACACAGGTGCCGATATTTCAGTGCTGACGCGTTCATTCAAGAATGAAAATACAAAAACTGCATTCAAATTACACGCAGCTAACGGTGCGGAAATAGGAACATTCGGGGAAAAACTATTGAACGTAAATCTTGGACTGCGTAGAGATTTTTCGTGGAGATTTATAATAGCAAGTGTTTCTAAGCCTATATTCGGAGCGGACTTTTTACATTTTTAAAATTTATTAGTAGATTCAAGGCATAAGAGGTTGTTGGAGGGCAACACGCTGTTATATAGAACAGCAGAGTTACTCGCAGTTGACACGCCAACAATTTCTACTATAGATAAAAATAACCCGTGCGGGGCGCTCCTAAGAGAATATGCAGATGTAACAAAGCCTGGCACCAGAAAAGCGGTAAGTCATCCTGTTAAGTACCACATATTAGCAAAGGGTCCACCTATTGCAGAAAGAGCAAGGCGATTGAATCCTGAGAAGTTGCGAATAGTTAAGGCCGAGTTTCAGCAACTAGTGAAGGAAGGAATCTGTCGGCCATCCAAAAGCCAATGGGCCAGTCCACTCCACATGGTACCCAAAAAGGGCGGGGAGTGGAGGCCATGCGGGGATTATAGGCGCCTTAATAACATCACGGTGCCAGACAGCTGCCCCATTCCACACGTACAGGATGTTACACAACTGTTCCATCAGACACTATATTCCATCCACACACTATACCATCAGATACCAGTTGCAGCAGAAGGCATTGAAAAAACAGCAGTGATTACTCTATTTGGACTGTTTGAGTATACAGTGATGCCTTTTGGTTTATGCAATTCTGCGCAATCATTCCAAAGATTTATGAACATGGTGTTACAGGAATTAGACTTCTGCGCTTGTTATGTGGACGATATTATCATAGCATCTGTTCAGGATCATACGATCCTTCGCGCTTCCCGCTCGAGCGGTAAGTCGCGCTAGCGCACTCAAGCGAGCACAATAACAATTAACAGCTCGCGAGCATGCGCTCTGACATCGTAATACCGTTTTCCCGGTTAGGCAAAACAGTGCGTGTCATTCGATTACCAAACCTTAACCCTTTGCGCTCCGAATTATATTTCTATTTTGTTACCGACAGCTCCAAAAGCATTTAAGTTTTGTGATAGTCACTCGTTACAAGCATTTACAGGTTTCCTGGTGTATAATTTTCAGACATTTAGCAGGTTCGTATATGCTGGGTAACAGTAAATCGATTCGATAAGAACGAATTAATTTATTGGATGTATACAAAGATCATATAAAACTAGTACTTGCGGCATTTGTACCGAGAGGTCTCTTGCTTTATTGCTATAATATTGCACTAATCCAGTAAGCTCTCTAGTGGGATAAAGCGACAATTAAAATTAAATGGAGGAGGTAGGAATGTGCAACATCTATCTGTTTGTATTGAAAAAATGTCGAGTGGGACTTGACAAAGGAGCTGCTGAGATAAAAACCGATGTCGAGTCACGCTCGACATAGGAGCGCAAAGGGTTAAAAGTATCAAACCGTTTTACATTCGCCTTCAAGTTAAATTTAAAAAAAAAACGTTTCTTCGTACAATTTGCTGTTTATTTTGCGTTTGTAATTGTAATTATAATTCTTCGTTCAGTGTAGTATCTCTGTTATTAAAGTTAAATTATTGTAACAATTGTGCGAGATTATTGAAAGTTAATCGTCAGTTAATTTTCCAACTATCCTCGAAATCCAGTCCTTTCACAAGGGCGTACCAGCCTAAGTGCAATCACCGAACAGCATCAAAAGACAAAGAGTCTCACGAAAAACACTTGC
Source organism: Coelioxys conoideus (assembly GCA_947623535.1). Taxonomy (NCBI): domain Eukaryota; kingdom Metazoa; phylum Arthropoda; class Insecta; order Hymenoptera; family Megachilidae; genus Coelioxys; species Coelioxys conoideus. Next base: position 27,247,630 of record OX392452.1, read on the forward strand.
GTACAGTATTTGATAGGCTTAGGAATTACGGATTAGCTATAAATGTTTCTGAATGTAACTTTGCCAAAGACAGCGTGCGATATTTAGGATATAAGATAGATTGTAAGGGTATTACAGCGTTGGACGACCGAGTCCAGATTATAAAAGCTGATACGAAGCCAAAGACTGTTTCAGACATGCGTCGATTTCTCGGAATAGTCAATTTTCACAGGAGGTTCTTACAAAACACGGCGGAATGGCTAGATCCACTCAATAAGTACCTAGTTGGGGCAAAGAAGAACGGCAAGAGGCCAATCCAATGGAACCAAGCTGGAGTTGAGGCTTTCAAGGAAGCAAAAGAACGAATCACTGCGGCTTCGTTACTAGCTTACCCAAAAAAAGGAGCAGCTTTGAAATTAAAAACAGATGCTTCCGATATTGCCATCGGAGCAGTACTTGAACAATACAACGGTAACAAATGGGAACGCCTAGTATATTTCTCAAGAAAGTTAGAAAAAGCTCAAACTCGGTAGAGTGTTTACGATAGGGAATTACTAGCCATATACAAAGGTTTAATGTTTTTCAGACATTTCGTCGAAGGAAGAATGCTGACGATAGAAACAGACCACAAACCACGGTCATACGCTTTTCAGCAAGGAGCGGAGAAAGCAAGCCCAAGGCAGGCCTGGCAGTTGGACTACATTGGACAATTTACTTCGAAAATTATTTACGTAACCGGAAAAGACAACACCGTAGCTGATGCCTTGTCGAGAATAGAAGTTATAGACATGCCTATGTTAGTATCCACTGAAGAGCTTATGAAAAAGCAACAAGAGGACGAAGAGCTGAAAAATATACTAGCTGAAGAAACATGGAATTTGCATAAAATATACCTCGACAGCTCGAGCAAGTACATTTATGGTGACACAGTCGGAAACAGCATCAGATCGTACGTTCCAGTTTCCCTAAGGAAACAGATCTTTAACAACGTATACGGTGTATCTCATCCCAACGGCAGAGTGACAAGACAGTTGATAGAAAAGAGTTTTATGTGGCCAAAAATGAACAAGGACGTCACGGAATGGTCACGGACGTGTTTAGCGTGCCAGAGATCTAAAATAAGCCGCCATAACAAGTTGCCACCGTCAAAAATGGAAGTACCACAAGGACGTTCCGAACACATCCATATAGATATTGTAGGTCCAATGCCAGTTGTCAGAAATAAGAAATACTGTTTAACTATAATCGCCAAGTTTACGCGATGACCCGAAGCAGAACCAATAACGGATGCTACAGCGGACACAGTGGCGACCACATTTTTCGCGCAATGGATCTCCATGTTCGGTTCCCCAATCATGATCACGACAAATCAAGGATCTCAATTCGAGAGCCAGCTGTTTGAAGCGTTAGCAAAACTGGTCGGCGTGAACAAAATTAGGACAACAGCGTACCACCCGGCTTTCAACGGAATGAGCGAGAGGTGGCATAGGTCGTTGAAAACTGCCATTATGTGTCACGATGTAAAAGATTGGGTGGAGATTCTGTCAACGGTGCTTCTGTGTCTGCGTACCTGTTTGAAAGAAGATATTAAAGCTTCAGCAGCGGAGTTTGTATACGGTACAAATATCCGTTTACTAGGAGAATTTTTCCTAAATGCAGGACCCCCAAGACCCAAATATATTTTTAGAAAAGTTTAGGGAACACATTAGACAAGTTAGACTCGTACCCGTCTCGCATCATGTTCAAAAAAGACACTTTGTACACGGAAAGCTGTACACGTGTTTACATGTATTTCTGCGAGTCGACGCAGTGAGAAAAACGATAGAAGCGTCGTACGAGGGCACCTACGAAGTCGTAGTTGTATTACAGATTATATTTTTAAAATTAATTATAAAGGGAAATGTATCAATGTATCGGCTGATAGGTTAAAACCAGCGTTTGTAGAAAAAGACGAGGTTTATGATAATGACGTACCAATAAGGACATATTAAGCTTAAACAAGTAAATAGTAGATATTAAGTTATATTGTTACTTTTGTATTTAAAATTTCGCGTTTTCTGTTTATGAGCAAAATCGCTCGGAAGGGAGTAATGTGTCGGTGCGATCGCATGCAGCGCCCTCAAGCAGAAGACTCTAGACACGAGGCTGGTGTTTGTACGCCATGACTCAATCTCATTCTCTACGTGCACGTGATATAATAAAGACGTCTTTTGAACACGCGAGTTACGACTAGTTATTTAGTAGTTCTCCCACATTTTATACGGTGTTTGGTCCGGTCCGGGAGCAGAGTTTTTAGTGTTTCTCATTGCAAATTGCATCTCCGCCATCGTGAAAGGGACATTGTAGGTATCTACTTCACGTGTGCTAAAGTTTATGTCTGTTTCAAGTATCGGTTTAACATTTGGATCGTCCTCATTATAATTCCCGTTTTTAGATAAGGTTTCATAAAATTCCGCCATGTATTCTACTATTTCCGTTTGGTCCGTAATAATTTTTCTGTTCTTGGTAAGCCCTGTAACTTTTGGACAACTTTGCCTACCTTTAATGTTGCGAATTTTGCGGCATATTTCTGATGTAGATGTATCCAAGTTAATTGTGTTGACATAATTCTCCCAATATTGCGTCTCAGCTTCTCTTACCGTTTTGCGAGCCTGTGCGCGCAGTTTTTTAAATGTTATCAGTTGCTTCTGGGTGAGATTCTTTTTAGCGCTCGTTTTTTCTTCTTTACTGCCTCCTAGGTAACATTATGCCACCAGGGTACCGTACGTTGGTGATATTTATTTGCAATTGATATATTTTGTTTCGCAGCAGTAATAATAGCAGATGTAAATCCTTGGACTTCTGTTTTAATGTCCCCTGATTCAGGAGGAATGACTATGTCTTTTTGATATCCTTTCCAGTTAGCTTTATTTAGGCGCCATCGAATTATGTAGATTTTCTTATTATTCGAGTGTAGATCGTCAATAAAATTGGAAAGTAGTCGCTTCGATATAGTTGCGCTAGAGATTTCCATGTGTACTTGGCACAAAGATGGGGAGAGCTAATTGATAGATCTATAGCAGAAAAAGTTCCTGTGGCAATATTGAAGTGTGTTATTTCACCAGTGTTCATAATTGTTAGACTTTCCGTATCTGCAAAGTGTTGGACAATTTGACCTTTTGTGTTTGTGCTTGTACAACCCCAACACGTGTTCCATGCATTGAAGTCGCCCGTTATTATGTACGACTTTCGTAATGGTTGTGTGAGGTTTTGTAGGTCCCATGTATTCCAGTTTGAGTCTGGAAGATATATAGAACAAATGCATATTTGGAATGGAGCAATTGTGTTTACAGCTGCAGCTTGCAGTGACGTGTGTATGACAACTTCTTCTGTTATACAGGGTGTCCCAGAAGTCGACGTCAACCCGAAACCGGGTGACAGGCTAGGTCATAAGAGTTATCAGAAAAATATTTAAAAAAATCTAAGTCGCGTTTTTTAAAAATTATAGACATTTCAAAAAAATCGAGAAAATCTGTACCCTGTGACGGTCTTTTCACTCCTGTTACTACAAATATTGACTTTTTTAATCATTTTTTTTTGTTTTGTAATCCCGAATACTGCCTCTTTAAATCCTGGTCAAAAATTTAAAGCCAACTGCTCGGGTTTGGAAGTAAATGTCACTTTTTGGCCAACCGAAGATTCAAGCAGAAAACTTAGCCCAGGTTTAACTGACCATACTGAAAAAAAATGATACGGGCCGAGTTTGGCAAGTAATTTTAAAAGTTGGCGCATTTAATAAGGATTCCAGAATGGTATGACACTTGCTAATTCGTGTAGGAATACGGACAAATTTTCGGATTTAACGAGACTCGAACCCGCGCGCTCCTCACATCACGAGTCGTCGACGCTACGCACTGAGCAACTGGCGTCCGCCTGATATTCGTCCTTACCGTAATCCAGTTTTGAACAAATTTCTCTTACTTACTTAAAAATGATTCTAATGTACCCGTGGCTTTCCTCAAGGCCGTAACATTAAGATTCCAGTTGGAGTGAGGCAGAGAGAGCTATTTAAAGTGTGAGAGAGACAGATAGTGACGCTGTTAAATTAAATTATTAAATTAAACATCAATAATTTGGATACTTAAATTTATTAAATGCACATCAATTGTTTAACATCAATTATTTGCATTACAAGAGATGTTCAAACTGCCTTCCTTCAGCCGTAATGCAAGCTCGACATCTTCTTAAAAAAGATCGGGTTATCCGATGAGCGAATGCTTAAAGCACACTTTAAATAGCTCTCTCTGCCTCACTCCAACTGGAATCTTAATGTTACGGCCTTGAGGAAAGCCACGGGTACATTAGAATCATTTTTAAGTAAGTAAGAGAAATTTGTTCAAAACTGGATTACGGTAAGGACGAATATCAGGCGGACGCCAGTGGCTCAGTGCGTAGCGTCGACGACTCGTGATGTGTGGAGCGCGCGGGTTCGAGTCTCGTTAAATCCGAAAAATTTGTCCGTATTCCTACACGAATTAGCAAGTGTCATACCATTCTGGAATCCTTATTAAATGCGCCAACTTTTAAAATTACTTGCCAAACTCGGCCCGTATCATTTTTTTTCAGTATGGTCAGTTAAACCTGGGCTAAGTTTTCTGCTTGAATCTTCGGTTGGCCAAAAAGTGACATTTACTTCCAAGCCCGAGCAGTTGGCTTTAAATTTTTGACCAGGATTTAAAGAGGCAGTATTCGGGATTACAAAACAAAAAAAAATGATTAACAAAGTCAATATTTGTAGTAACAGGAGTGAAAAGACCGTCGCAGGGTACAGATTTTCTCGATTTTTTTGAAATGTCTATAATTTTTAAAAAACGCGACTTAGATTTTTTTTAATATTTTTCTGATAACTCTTATGACCTAGCCTGTCACCCGGTTTCGGGTTGACGTCGACTTCTGGGACACCCTGTATACGACTGTTCCACCAGCGCTACTACGCCACCTTTTGCTCGCCCATCTGTGTCTACGTCTTTCCTATAAATTTTGTATCCCCTTAATGACATTGACTCATTATTCTTTAGATGCGTTTCTTGTATTGACATTCAATATGATAAGTAGCGGGATATTAATCATTTCAATTCTGGAAAATGCGATATTAAGCAATTGCAATTTCACTGGATAATGTTGTTAGCGTTTTCCATCATTCAATATTTTTCCAAGCGTTGCGGAACCTGTTGTACCTCGTATCGGCCTATCCGAGTTCCTATTCAATTTTCTTGTTTGCGCAGACGTAGGATCAAATATTGCTTCATCCGAATCGATCATCTCATCTGTATCTGTAATATTTAAATCCTTCTCGTTACATTCATTCTTCGCTCCGTGTGAGAGGTACCTGCAATATCGTGCTCTCGTAATGGCGATTTTGGGTTCTTCTTCCGTTCTGCAGAAATGTTTCTTTGTGTTTGAATATTAGTGAAACTCATTTGTGCGGCGTGCGTTTCTGTATCAATGTCCATTTTATTATCAGTGTGTTTTGGTAACATAGTTGGCTTCTTCTTAAATGTCTTTGATCTACATACACAACTATCAGCTACTTTCGTGGCGGTACATGCTGTCGTCCGTTTTTTTTGTTTGGGGTGCTGTTTCCTCTACTACGGGGGCAGTTAGAGTAGGCCATCAGATATTGCTTCAGGTGTGGTAGAACAGGCTTCCGTTTTTTTATTAAAATTAATGTCATCGATTATTTTCCGGACATCACCTAAAAAATGGTTTGCTTGTAGTTGTACAGCTTTAATGACTTGAGGGATAATTTTTTGAACTATATCAGATATTTGAATTTGTGGTTCTAAGACAGGCTGCTTTGTGATGGAAGCATATGTGTTAGTTAGTCCCATTGGCCTACTGTTTCTAAATTCACGTTTTACTTCTATGTACGATATACTTCTCACTACTCTTATCTCTTGTATTTCACACTCTTCCTTATACACCGGACATGACTTTGAGATTGACAAATGAGACTGTTGATAGTTCACACACTGAAAGGGTGCTTCGCATTCGCTTCCTTCATGAATTGGACTACTATTGTAACGATTTTTACGCATTCGTCGTTGCGTACTGGTGTTCGGACAGGGTGATTCGGATATTAACGATGACTCGTGAATTACTGCACTACGTTTATTGCACAGAGTCAAGTACACGAGTAACAGACAATAAATACAGTCATTTACACAAAATAGAGTGTTCACAAAACGGTTATTCTAACGAGCGTGCTGACCACGGTCGTTGTATGCGACACGTGGTCGAGAGTGTTCGGAGGTTATTTCGAGATATTATTGATCTCTGAGCAGTCTGTGATTATATTAAGCACTCGCGGAGCGTTCTATTCATAATTACGCGTTCTGAAAGGACTTTCTAACTATACAACACAAAACAGAGCGTTCTTTCACAGAGCGGACAGTAACGAGCGTACAAGTTAAAACGCGGACATGAGCGGACTCAAGAAGACCGTTGAGAAGACTCTGACAATGAGACGGCTGACTTCACGTGGCGATCGATCTAAATATCAATTAATCGTAACGTGAATCATTATGACTGCTCATAGATGACGCTATTGGTGTTAATCGACGCCTGATCGTCACAGACGCTCATTAATCACCACAGGCGCATATAGATGACACCAGTGGTGTCATTAAACTTCTGTAGAAAATGTGATATTAATATGTAAATATATGTTGGTTTTATTAACATATGATAACTGCTACAATTCTAATACTCGCAAAACTCTGTTTAACTCTAAATATTCTATAAATACGTCTAACTCTAAAACACACACACAATGACACTCTCTATAACACGCAATAAAACTCTCTTGCTCTTCTCTCTGTACCTCGCTAAAACACTCTGGGCCTGCGGGCCGAACCGTTTTCCCGCTAGGGCCACCCTCGCTCGCACCCCTCGCACCCCTCGACACTGTCCCTTCGGTCGCTTAGCGCCAATGTCTTTTCCTTAGTCTAAACAGTCACACAGTTCGACACACTTCCCATTCGCAGGTAAATTGGACATTGCGACTTTTATGTCCTCTGGCAATTTAGGTGTATCAAAAGTCAGAATCACTGATGCAGTGTTTATTATTTCTCCGCTGCGTTTGATCCGTATTCGTTGTACATTAGTGTGGAGAGTGAAGCAAGCAATGTAATCGATAGTAATCGAAGTGTGGAGAGTGAAGCGAGTGAGAGATTGTAGAATCAAAAGTAATCGATTATATTTAAAAAGAATAAAAGAATGTGTAATTAACAGGACGAGGCGGCGTTGAGAGATGAACAAAACAGTCTTCGTCCAGCGTCGACCGTGTTTGGTGTAACATTTCAATTTACTTAATATATCATTTATTACGTTTTGTTGTTAAACTCTTTTGTCCGAGTCATTTATTCCATTTACGCGGATCCTTGCTTTCAAAAGATCCTTTAGGAAGATTTGAAGGAAAGGCAGGATCCCACATTAGTAACACCAGCTTCTTTCAAATTCTCCAGAATTTCATCCGTTGTACAGTTCAAGAGGTCTTTACGGGTGATGACGCATCTACTTGAGTTTAGAGTACGATGTGGATTGACTTCCACCGACAGCTCGCCAAAAACAGACATTTGTACTACTTTCTCATGTTGCAATTTACTCGTCACTTCCACAAGTAATCCTTCTCTTACTTTTTTAATGCTGCGAACTTCACCAACTACACTCTTCGTAGTAACGGAGATGAGAAAAGGGCTAACGTTCGTTCTCTTCGTTTGATAACCAGAAAGCGAGCATATTTGTCACAATTGCTGAGCGGTGTCAAAGCCATTCTAGTGTAACTGGGCTTCCTTCGCTTTGTAGGTGGAATATCGGTCCAAGCAAAGTTTGACTTCGGACGACTATCAGATCTATTACCCCTGTTTAAGGGGAAGGGCGTCTCCGTAAATGTTTTGTTTTGGTTGGAAAAATTGATTAAAGGTCCCACGAGTAGCGAGGGAAATAATGATTCGCCGCAACAGAGCCCTGCATGTCACGCTAAGGCGGCTAACATAAAATTAGGTGGCGCCAGGTGCCTAGAGTACTCCGTTAAAGATTACATAACCTTGCAATCATTCAGCCCCTCAGCAGGGGTCGCATAACACTTTGGGCTTAGGGATTTTTTACGAGGTTATCTGCTCGGCCTCGGGGCCCCGGGATTGCCAAGCCTGTAGCCAACTGTACATGAATACAGTTGACTCCCATGGGGGGGGGGGGGGTTATTGTTGGCTCTATTCCGATGGTCCTTATTATTGTGAACATAGCTGTCACTACCACTGTCAATGCCATAGTCAGTATCGCTGTAATAATCATTGCCTCTGATATCCAGGCTACCTATGTTATTATCATTGTTATTGTTGGAGCTATTCCGATGGTCGTTGTTATCATAACATAGCTGTAATTACCACTGTCAATGCCATAGTCAGTATCGCTGTAACGATATACGAACGGAAACAGACGAACAGAGACAGACGGACAGAGATAGATGAACAGAGACATGCCGACTCAGGCAGACGGTCAGAAGCCGATCGTCTGAGACAGGCGGACGGAGGTAGACGAACAGGGGCAGGCGGACTGAGGCAGACGGGCAGAGACAGACGGACTGAGACAAACGTACAGACATAGATGGACAGACGCAGACGGTCTGAGACAGGCGGATAGAGAGTATCGGACATAGGCAAATGGTCTGAGACAAGCGGGCAGAGACAGACGGTCTGAGAGAGACGACATACAGAGAGAGACGGTCTGAGACAGGCATACAGAGAGAGACGGACAAAAGTGGACGAACAGAGACAGGCTGACTGAGGCAGACGGTCAGTGAGAGACGGACTGAAGCGCGTGCCTATCATAATTGTAACATAATTGTAAGGGGCAGTAGGCGATGATCCCCCCCCTATTCCCTGTCCCCTCTTTGCGAATCAATCAACGGATTCATTTAAGTGCGTTTCGGTCGTATGATCGCTGTCTTGTTTCTTGAATGGGTGTGTCGATAAAGTAATTTTGACAATGAGATATTTTGAATTTCATTATATTGATATATATTCACATCGGCATGTTATACATTACTTTTACAACGCACAGCTTTTTACACTGTGCGGCCGACAACTTTTCCGGTGTCTCCTACCTCCACTTAGAACCGTCGAAACTTGACACCGATTGACGATCACAGACTACTGATTGTTTACGGTCATCCGGTCAACTAGTGTGCGTGACCGCGTGAAACAATAAATTCCGCCGCCGAAAATGCGTGAGACTCGATGCGACCATCTTTTTTTTCTGCCAATTACTGCCGTCGCGTCAGAACGCCTGGTCAAACCTTCTCACCGACCAAGTTGTTGGCCGCACAGTGTACGTGTTTTCTCGGTCGACTCCTATCACGATCTGTTTTGTTTTCGTACCTATTATATTACGACGCACGTCGCATGTGAACGCTCCGTTCCATGACACTCACACGCATCACTTCTCAACAATTTTACGTTACATAATTTGAAATCTTCTCTAAACTGTTCGAATTTGATTCACTTTAAGAACTTACAAAGAAAAGCATGGAAGTGTCCCCCTCCGATTTTAATGAAACTTCGTACGTTTGTTAAGCAGGCAAAAATAAGGGACACATATTTTTTTATCGGCTGAAACGCGAGTTTAAGGGGTGAAACGACCCCTCAAAGTTTAGACCCCTTTGTGCTATCTCGAGAACCGTACGAGATACATTAAAACTGTAAATTGTAAAGTTGTATGGTTTTTTACGTATAATAACAGGGTATTAACAAATTCGGCGAAATATAATTCGTTTATAAAAAGAAAAATTTTCATAACCTTATTTTACAACTTACGCAAATTTACATAATGACAAAAAGTGAAGAGAATTTTATTCCAAATCCATATATATATATATATATATATATATATATATATATATATATATATATATATATATATATATGTAAGTTACGATTTACAGAGCTTAAAAGGAGCGAAGTTTGAGGTAAGGATCAACAAATATATGATGCAGTAATCAACTGTAATATTAACAATATGTACAAATTAGCGAAGTCCAGAAATACCATAGTAAACAAGTAAGCTTAAAACTAACCTGAATCAAATACAATTGCCGAAAGCAAACCTTTGTATACATCAATACAATAACATTAATGCTAACAGCTCGGAGTCTTGTTACATTCTGACTCTCACGCGCGTGCTGACAAGCGACAAGCGACCAAGCCAAGCCCCACCACGCATAGGCTTACATATATATATATGTAAAGTGGTATCTATACCACTTCATAAACCCGCGGGTATTTTGCCGCGTAAAGGGCACTAATGGAGGGGGCAGAAAAAGACAGAAGAAGGGAGAAAAGAAGAACGATTGAGAATTATTAGAAGCAAGACGAGCGGATGTAAAGAAGTGAAAAAAAACTTAAATAAGATAAAGAAAATTAGGGAAGAAAGAGCGTGAATGTCGTTTCTCTTGTTATAGGTAAGACAATGTAAATAATGTAAATAATTTCTAAATAATATATAATAAAAATAAACTCTTGTTATAGTGCAACGCGATTCCGATTATTTTTTCCTAAGAAAGTACCCAGAGAAAAAAATACGAACATTATATATATATATATATATATATATATATATATATATATGCGATATTGCCTCCTACAGTTCCCGAGATTTTTATCATTTATATCACACGCGCGCGACTGCTGACCTACCTGACATGACTGATGCTGTGACAAACAAGTTCATGGTTGTGTGCCATATCAAAAAACAGTATGTTGCTATACATGTATATATTTTATCGTCGAAATCTTTCCAACATGGAGAAATTTCGTGTTTCAAATATATTTGAATTACGATTGCGGAGGAGAGTAGATAGAAAAAGCTAGACGGATTTAAACCTGAAGATAGTAATAATTTATTGGCTCCGATTACACGATTTAGGGGAAAAAGCCTTACGGCATAAAAAAACCCTTGAATGTAATTATAAATTGTTCGGGAGTGAACGTTGAAGGTATGAATAATTTGCGTGTATGATGTATGAGTATCTGTGTGTGATGGTTGGCGAGATCCCAACACCGAAGTATGATCTCTAGTGTATGTAAACGTGTGTGCAAACAAATTTTGATATGTACATCTATACAGGGTGTCCCATAATTACTGTAGGAGCCGGAAAGGGGTGGTAGGTGGGGCTATTCTGAACAACTTTTTCCTTTGCAAAAATATTGGATGGGCCTTCATTTTTAAATTATTAAGGAAAAACACTGACCAACCAGAGCGCGAGATTTTCGCGCGCTCAGAGGCAGAAGTGTAGGCACGATTGACCGTCGTCGCGAACAAACATATGGGAATCGCGATGATAACTCATCGGATCGGTTACCCAACGATAGGTAAACGATAGGTAACGCCAGATGTCGGTGTAGAATGTGAGTTTTTTCTTTTGTATCATCATAATTTTCCGAATTTTCGAAATTTAATCTATGCGATTATTTCTTTCCGATAACAAACCACAATATCGTTATTACATTCGATTTATCCTGACTACGCGAATAAAATCTAATTGATTTGTTTATTATTCATAAATGAAGAATAATTCAATAATTATTCCGATTTTTCTACTTAACCGGCTTTCACCTAATAGCCTTGTTCTACACCGACATCTGGCGTTACCTATCGTTTACCTATCGTTGGGTAACCGATCCGATAAGTTATCATCGCGATTCCCACATGTTTGTTTGCGACGACGGTCAATCGTGCCTACACTTCTGCCTCCGAGCGCGCGAAAATCTCGCGCTCTGATTGGTCAGTGTTTTTCTTTAATAATTTAAAAATGAAGGCCCATCCAATATTTTTGCAAAGGAAAATGTTGTTCAGAATAGCCCCACCTACCACCCCTTTCCGGCTCCTACAGTAATTATGGGACACCCTGTATAGATTGCCCGTGAATCCTCCTGGACAAAGTATGACGTTCGAGAAATTCTATTCTTGTTTGAAAAATTCTCGATATTGAGAGAAATATCCGTTCGCGTCCGAACATATAAAAAGACAGAAAACGCGGTGATTTCTTTAGGGGATCAACTACTTGCATTCAAGACACGCCATCGTTCATATTGTTATTGGATAACTTTGTTTTAGCACAATGGTTCATATCAATCCAATACCGCGTGCTTACTATACTGTCCATAGCTTTCAATTCTATGGATAAAAAAGAAACACCTATTCATAGTGCCGAAATTGAGTTAAAGGATTATTTATATGATATAATCATGCATAGTATGGAAGGTCGAGTATTCGCAATGAGTGTTGAGCAGGAAACGTATTCGGATATCGAAGGATGTTTAGTTGGCCTACCATGTTCGTAGAGCCATACCGCCCGCCGTGAACGACGAGGTTGTGTTAACTGAAAAGTGCGAAGAGTTGAGCGGCGTAATACATCAAGATTGAAATGATTGGTTAAGTACAATAAGGATAAGTACAAGGTATGTTATAGAATAAAAGTTGCAGAATTCTAATCGCTTACAGTTAAAGTTATCGCTTTAAACAAAATTATCGCTTGAGGACACCGGGAGAAGGCATAGCTTCACGATCGGTTGGAGAAATGTCCCCGTAGCTGTTCGGACCGATCCCACCCGCACGTTGCCGTCTCGCCCCGGGTGTACTGCCTCAATGCGACCCATTGGCCATTTTGCTGGTGGTTGGAGATCGTCGCGAAGCAAGACCAGGTCGCCGGTCGCCAAGTTTCTTCCCTGCTGGCGCCACTTGGGGAGGCTTTGGAGGTGTTGAAGATACTCGCGCCACCACAGATTCCAAAAGTGCGCCCGCATCAAGAAAAGTCGTCGCCCTTTGTAGGGGGGGGGGAGGCGTTGTCGAGCCGTCTTCCCACCCGAAGTAGTCCTTGGTCATCAAGGTTAGGCCGCAAAGCATGAAGAGGTGAAGAGTGTCGCAGGTGCCGGTTGCGGCGAAGTAGTTCCGCTTAGGCCGCGAAGTAGGGCCGCTGAGAGACCCTGAGGATGGTCTGCAATGCTGCTGACCGTTCCGAAGCCCGGATGAATCCGGTTTCGGCTGGCTGCCGCCTGATTCGTCGGCAGGATCTAAAGCAAAGGGCAACGACATTCAGGAGGCGAGTCAGAGTCGAAAATTTTGTGAAAAACCCGTCCTGATTTTGTTCCGTGGCCAAATGAGCCAGTGCTCATCCCCTTTCCGAATCCGCAGCCTCTATGTCGTCAGGGTAGGAATTCGGCCACTGGTCAGGCGGCTCCTTGAGACAGGAAGGGCCTGTCCACCAAAGCCGGAACTCCAGGAGGGTTGTGGGCGTAACCCCTCGCGTAGCTGGATCCGCCGGGTTGCTGTCCGCTGCGATGTGTCTCCAGTTTTGTGGAGGGACGTTGGACTTGACCGTAGCCACCCGGTGCGCGACGAAGGTCCTCCAGGTGGAGGCGTATCCCGAAAGTCGCTTGCGGTTTTCCTTCTTAGATATGGAAGTAGTGCTGCGTAGCTCTTCAGCCTCCCATGAACGCTGAAGTAATTGGTTGGTAGAGTCGTCCGAGAGGCAGTGAAATGTTCGGACTGTGGTCTCCGTTGGATTATCCGCACCGGACGTTAGCCCCATTAGGACCCAGCCAAAGGAGGTTAGTTTAGCCGTTCGCGTGCCCAATGGTCCCTTACGGGTACCGTCTTGGAAGCGAGGACCGCACACATCCGTTCCTAAAATTAAATCAATCCATGAAGGAGCTCCGAAATCAGGATCGGCAAGATCGATCCCTTCCAAGTGAGGCCAGGACTGCGGCACGATTCTCTTCGCAGGCAGTAGCGAAGTAAGTTTCCGAAGTACGAGGGCCTGGACTGGCAGACGGAAACCGGAGTGTTGGCGAGGCCGCACCACAAACGAGACTTCTCCGCTGGCTGTTCCATTTTCAGCTCCTTGGACGCCGGAGATGGCCACCCTGACCGCCCGCCGTGGAAGATGCAGCGCCTGAACGACCCACGAAGACACAACAGAGGTGTCCGAACCGGTGTCCAGAAGGGCTCGGACTTGGATGGTCTCTCCCGACGGTCCTTCCAGAATGACCTTGGCCGTAGCGTGTAGGGCCGTTCAGCGGGAACCAGCGGTCAGCGAAAGGGTTGTCGCCTTCTGAGGTCCTTTGTTGGATGGTTCCGGGTGCGGGGTGCTCACCGAGGACTCGTGCAACAGCGTGTGATGCGGGACACTGCACACTAAACATGTTTGCGTAGACGGACACTTACTTTGATCGTGGTCCACGGACAGACAATTTAGACAGGCCTTCAGCTGCTGGGCCCGCTCCCTCCTTCTCGATGGGGCCAGACCCCTGAACTTTTGACAATAGTTCAATCCGTGGTTTCCAGCACACGACGGACACTTTCGGGATGGGATTGCCCTTGACGCTGTCGTAAACACATTAGAGTTCCCCCTTTTGCACGCGGCCTCCACCTTTATTTTAGGTTTGAAGTCCCTCGCTGGCCGGACGTCCTTGGACCTCGTCGGATGCGCCGGGTGAAGCTTTGGGTCGGCGATTCCTGCAGCTCCTAGCGCCTGAATGCGGTTTTCCAGGAATAGCGCCAGCTGGCGAAACGACGGTATCTCCTTCGTGTTGACCAGCGACGTCTCCCATACAAGCTGCGTGGTCTTGTCCCGTTTCTGGGAGAGTAGATATACAAACCATTCGTCCCAGGCAGCTACTGGCTTCCTCAGGGCCGTGTAGGACCTCGTTTGTCGGAAGACGTCCAACAACCGCTTCAATTCTGCAGCTGACTAGTGTTGCGCTGGAGGGCAGGAAAGCAGCGCGCGATGGTGTAAGAACGACAGCGGTCGAATGTTCTCGTACCGCAACTCCAGGTCCTCCCAGGCGGTTCGGTAACCAGCTTCAGTGATGGGGGTGTTTTGGATAACGTCCGCCACCTCTCCCGTCAAGCTCGACTTTAAGTACAGAAACTTTTGTACGTCCGGAAGATGAGTGACGTCATGGACGAGACTCTTGAAGAGGTCACGGAAGCTCTCTCACTGCAACGGATCTCCTGAAAAGGTCGGCAAGGGAATTTTTAGTAATTGCGGTTGTAAGGAGGTAGCCGAGGGCGGCGTTGCACGTTTGGAAGCCCTTGCTGCAGGCAAATCCTCCAGGTACTGGCTAATGGTGGAGGCCGTTTGTAAGTAAGCCCACTCGACAGCAGAGAAAATGTCCTTTTGAACGTAAGCGCTAGCAGGCGGTTCAGGAAACCGCATCAGCTTGCGGTGACCAGCTAGGAAGGCGTCCCAGTAGCGCTCCAACAAGCCCCTCCGTTGTTCCAGGAGCGCCTTTGTTATCCGTTCCTTTCCCAGCTTGGAGACGTTTGTCCAGAACCGATTGATCCACCCCGCCGTCTCCTCTTGCTCCCGGAGGAGGTCCGAAAAGTTTTCTGGACTCGTCATTGTCGAAGATTTTTCGTTTTATTCAAATTCCGACGAAGCCGTCAATTTAATATAGGCAGTGATAGAGAACCACTGCTTGCAAGATGCTTCTTGAAGGCAACAGAAGGTGCGATATTAATAAATAGTGCGCGAGATAGATTTATGGCTGTCTGTAAGCCGACTAGTGACGTCACGCGTTGGAGCCGGTAGAGCGTAAAAGTAGGGTTTACGTTCGGCCCGCGCAAAAACCGTTCAGGCGAACGTTCTTGCCTATTGACGTCACGGAGAGTCCGTTAGACTTTGAAGATAAGAATTGAGCTTGAGGTGTTCCGGGAGGAGGAAAATGAATACTGCAGTTTATTACTAGGAGATCTATTTATTCAATTGTCGTTATCGTGTGCCGTTCTAAACGTAACTGCCCTTGTGTGCCCGCGAGCGCGCCCCCCCCCCCCCTCCGTAGGTTCGGGCAACTCGCCATGCCACATCGGCAGCGCGCTCATACGTGCATGCACGGACACATGCTACGCACACTCGTCAAACATTACAATTCTTCCGCCTGTTTAATTTGAATTCAATCTCGGGGAACGACGTGATTTAATAGTGGCATCCACGCTTTTAATAATTTGATTTTTATGCCGCTTGTGTATACCATTATTAGCATCTCGCACAATAAATGTAGAGGGTGCAGTTTGTTTGACAACTTTACCCTTACATATTTTTTCCGAGCGTACGCTATAATCGTTTATGTAGACGTTGTCACCCTGATCTAAATTCAACAGGCGATCACCTCCACTTGCGATGATTTGCGCCCGTTGGTTTTTTTGAACCTTCGCGAATACGTCCGGTTTTAACATATCGAAGCGTGTTCGCGTGTCGCGTTTAAACATGAGTTGGTAAGGGCTTCTGCCTGTTGTGCAGTACTCGATACTCCGATAATCCATGAGGAATTTATTAACGGCCGAATCTGGCATTTCTCCCCCTTTTACGATTTTCGTCACTTTGTCCTGGAAGGTGCCCACGAAATTTTCCGCTGCTCCGTTCGTTGCCGGATGGTATGGCGGAGAAAAACTATGGTTAATGCTATTTTGTATTAAAAAATTCAAGAATTTTTTGCACCTAAACTGTGGCCCACCGTCAGTGACAATGTGCATCGGCAATCCGTATCGTGCAAATAACGTTTTGAATTCTTCGATTACTTTGTACGCTTTGGTATTATTTTTGAAGTTGTACATATTTCCAAATAGAGGTCCCAAGAAATCGCAATGTATGCGGCTCCAAGCGCAGTCTGGCCACGGCCATGTAGTTAAAGGTGTTTGTTGCGGCTTTTTTCTTTCCATCATACAAACGTTACAGCTGTTAACAGTGAATTCGATTTCGTTATCTATCTCTGGCCACCACACGTAGGAGCGCGCAAACATTTTGATTTTTACAATGCCTAGATGAGACGCAAGTAATTCTCTCAAAATTAAGGGTCGCATGTTACCTGGTATAACGGCTCGTAGTCCCCAAAATAAGCAGTTTTTATCAACTGATAGTTCTAGTCTTTTCCTGTGGTATTGCTTTAACTCGTCTGATAATTCTTTTATATTTGGCCATTCATTAGTTGTATATTTAATTACTTTGCTAACTATTTCGTCTTTTTGACTTTCTGCTGCGAGCATTTTACTGTCAAATGTTTTTATCCCGTCTTCGAAAAAATATACATTAGAAACTTCCGGTTCTAATTCGCTTAAATCAATCTCATCTTGTATTGGTAATCGCGATAACGCATCGCAATTAGCATTTGCCTTTGAGCTAATATGTTCGATTTTAAATCTAAACCCCGAGAGATAGTATGCCCATCTTTGGAACCGGTTGTCAGCCGTTTCCGGTATTCCTTTTCGAGGCCCTAGAATTAATTTTAACGACTGGTTATCTGTTCGCAAGATTATTGATTTTCCAAAGATGAAATCTTTAAAACGTTTAAACCCGAAGACTATTGCCATTGCTTCTTTATCAAGGATGGTTCGACTCAGTTCTTTTTTTGGTATAGTGCGCGACGCATAAGCGATTGGTTTTTCTGAGCCGTCTATGTATTTGTGAGACAGTATCGCGGATAATCCGTGTTTTGATGCATCGCAAGCCAATATGATCTGCTCGTTCGGGTCGTAGTGAGCTAAAACTCGCGGTGATGTTAGTTCTCTTTTTACCCAATTGAAAGCGTCGTTACATTCTTTACTCCATGTGAAATGCTATGCATTAGCTAAATAATAAAGCGGTTTCAAATTTTCAGAACGATTTTCTAAAAATCTAGCGTAAAATATTACTAGCCCAAGGAATGACTCTAATTCCTTAGCATTTTTTGGCTGCGGCGCGTTTACCATTGCTTCAACTTTTGAGTTAGATTTATGCAATCCTTCCTTGTCGATGACGAAACCGAGAACTTCGAGTTTTTCTTGCATAAACTTGCATTTTGCTATATTGATTCTGAGTCCGCACTCTTGCAATCGATCGCAAACTTTTTCTAGGTTTTTCATGTGTGCTTCCGGGGTGTCTCCGGTGACATAAATATTATCTAGGTACGCGATCGCGCCCTCGATACCCGCTAAACACTCGTCCATTTTTCGTTGTACGCCAGCCGGAGCTGGAGCGATTCCTTCGGGAATACTTTTATATCGAAATAACCCTTTGTGTGTAATAATAGTTAGCGGTTCGCGATATTTTTTGTCGATTTGAAATAGCATGTATGCATGCGTTAAATCTAATTCCGTAAACTTTTGTCCCCCTTGAACCACACAGAAAATATCGTCAATCGTGTGTAATGGGTATTTGTCGAGGACTAATTGCGGATTAACTGTTGTTTTAAAATCGCCGCAGATTCTAATATTTCCGTTACTTTTAAAAACGGGTACTATCGGAGTAGCCCATTCGCTTACTTGGACTTGTTCTAAGTGACCTAAAGAAACTAATCTTTCGATTTCGTTTTCCATTAACGGCTTAATAGCATGTGCCACATGCCTACATTTAAGCGCTACTGGTCTCGCATCTTTTCTTAAGTATATTTTTGACTTACTTTTATTATAACAACCCGGAGTATCACTAAATAATTTTTCGTACTTTTTGGAAAGATAATCAACGAATTTATTCGTTTCGATTTTATTTATCGCCTTTTTACCATTCAAATCGAGGCGTAATGGCCAACATCCAAACGCTGAGAGCCATTGTCTATCTATTAAAGCAGGACCTGTCCCAGGTAACACAAAGCATTCTAATACACACCGTTTACCGTGAAACTCTACCGATAAATTTGATAGTTTACCAATTGGCTGCATAGGCTTACCATCATAACCGCGTAATTTAATGCTCGTCGTAGCAATTTTCGCATTTGCAAATTTATCATTTAACACTTTTTCCGAAATAACAGTGGCGTACGTACCCGTATCTATTTCCATACTTACATTTACACCATTTACATTCAAACTAACAAACACCGGTTCGCCGTCGTCGCGATCTCCGCTCACAGTTTTTTTTCTTAGCTTACTCGTATTGTCGTCTTCACCGTTGATGGCATAGAAATCCGTGCGATGTATGTAGTTCATAGAGCCCGTCGTCTGCTCGTCAGCTGATATGCTTTCTGCGCCCTCGTCGTCCTGCTGTATCATTTGTAGTCGCTTCTGCCGTGGCGCGCGTTTTGAATAACACGCGCTCTCAATGTGCCCTTTCTTGTGACATCCATTGCATGTGGCTGTTCGGAAGTTACACTGAAACCGTTTATGCCCTAATTTTCCACAGCTGGAGTATTCTTCTTGTTGATTAGCTAGTGCCGGGCTGGGACACTGATCTCGAGTGTGTCCGCGACCGCCACAGTTCCAACATACGACACTGCTAATCCTGCGTTCACTACCTGGCTGTTGACTCGATGTCGTCGGTTTCCCTCGTAGATTACCTCGCTGATTTTGTCTGTTCCCTTGATGCCACATTTGCTTTGATGATGACGCGATTGCAAAAATTTCCTTTTGTGAATTTTTCTTTTCGTGCGTACTTGCATTTGTTGCGTTTATCATAGAGGTTTCACGAGCTACAGCTTCTTTCAGCGCTGTGTCGTAATCCAACAATTCCGTTTTAAATAAATTCACCTTAGTTTCATGATCTCGTAGTCCACATACAAGCTGGTCGCGGAGCGCTGTTTTTAACTCCTTAAAATTGCAGTTTGTAGCTAATTTTTTCAAGCGCGCGGCGAAATCTGCTATGTTTCCTTCTTGCTCTTGATGAGCTTTGTAGAATTTATTCCGTTCCATCATCTCTGACGGCTTGGGGTCAAGGTGACTAGTCATCAGTTCTATTAGCTCCGAATATTTTTTGTCACTCAATTTGGCTGGTGAATTCAAATCTTTAATGAGTTCGAATGCCTCCTCGTCCATAGGGTTAATAATATAGCTGCCTTCTTTTTTTCATCCGTGACATCGCGAGCTACAAATTGAAATTCCAATCTCTCTACAAAAGTACTCCATTTATCCTTTCCCAGGCAAAAAGTTATTTTTGCGTTGTTATCGGACATTTCTTCGTCCGAACCGTACGTGACTCCGCTTGATCTTCTTCCAACGGCACTGTTTACTTGCGACCTGGGGTCTTTGTTTTCGCTTAGCGCTGCTGTGTATTCTTCTGTTTTTGACTCCGAAATTTTAACGGCTCGATCGAATAACGTACCGAGGATGCTCTCCGTTATTCCACTTTTATTTTCAGGTGTTTCTGGCCGCTGTTTTTCGTGCTTTACAATCTGAACTAACAATGCGCGTAAATTGTCGCGTGTTGCACTTTGGATAAACGGCACTCCGCGTTTTTCTAATTCAAAAATTATTTCCTCTTTGGTTAGTTTCCAAAGCCAGCCGGTACTTTTCTTGTCGTCACCAGGCATAGATTATATGTACACGGTTTTATTCTGTGTCCGGCCCACCGTAGATGGGACGCGGACGTGCCTCCTCACCCGAACGGGTATATGCAACGATCACCCCTCTTTCAGACCTCGTTTCCAAAGCCCCTGAGAGTCCAACTCCATATAGGCATGACACCGGGCCCTTGCGAACCCGGTGGGGCTTTCACACCACCCTCAGTCCCTGTGTCGGCGAGAAAAGAACTACGAGCCACGTTTAACAGGTCATACACCAGGGCGTGGCCCCGAAGGGCGGATTTCCTGTACAACACTTCTAATACTGCTAGTGGCATCCGTTACTCAGAAACCTGAGATTGGGCAGCTCCGTAGTAGCAGTTTTCAAGGGTCAAGAGTCGTGTTGTCTGCATCACGATCTCGTCTCGGATACTAGGCAGGACTAGGTCCATCCGCCCGACACCTCAAACGACGGCCGTGCACTCAACCAATCGAGAGCTCATACGAGTCACCTCTTCCACGCAAGTCTGCACACCAATGGCATCGGTTACCCGGGGATCCGGGATTGGGTAGCTCCGTAGGTGGCTTTTTAGGGTTGGCGGTGCGTGGTCTCCAGGATCTCGTCTCGGATACTAGGGCTAAACCCCGACACCTCAAGCGACGGCCCCGTCACGCCAACCCTGGGGATCGAGTCGAAACTCATACCACATCTTCCTACTGTCGGAGATCGCTCTTTGCCCAGGTTCCTGGGATCGTGCGCCATCCTGTGCGACAGTTTTATGGCCCTTGAGACTGTGGTCTGCCCAAGGGCCCCATTATATGTACACGGTATCGATTGAACACGTATTGTCTTTTTACTTGTGCGAATCGCTTTATTCACGCGGTTGACGCGCACGTTTTTAACGTATCACTTCGCGGATTCCTACTTCACGATCCTCGTCGCCATAAACTGAGGTGTTCCGGGAGGAGGAAAATGAATACTGCAGTTTATTACTGGGAGATCTATTTATTCAGTTGCCGTTATCGTGTGCCGTTCTAAACGTAACTGCCCGTGTGTGCCCGCGAGCGCTCCCCCGTAGGTTCGGGCAACTCGCCGTGCCACATCGGCAGCGCGCTCATACGTGCACGCACGGACACATGCTACGTACACTCGTCAAACATTACAGAGCTTATGACTTATCTTATTCTTTGAGTAGCCAGTCCTTGATCCTGGTCAAGTTCTAGATTGGAGGTCTTCAATTTCGGAATCATCGAAGAGTCGCTGAGACGGCGAGGCTTCTTCGATCTTCAAGATCCGAAGAGGGAAGACCAGTATTGCAGGATCTAGAATTGAGGTCTTCAATTTCAAAATCTTCGAAGAGTCGCTGAAACGGCGAGAATTCTTCGATCTTCAAGGTCCGAAGAGAGAAGACCACTTCAGCCACAGACACTGTTTTACCGCACTGTTCGTCTCGAGCATCCAAATGTTTCGTACGTTTCGCCGCGTAGAACTATCCGCGGTTGGAAACGATCCGAATAACAGAAAGATTGTCGGCCGAGACGGAAGGACGCGGTCAGTTAAAGCTCGTGACCGTGGAAGAAGGGTGAACGGTTAAAGAAGAGATGCAAAGAAAATTGTCTATTGCTCTAAAATTGTACAATATTGAAATAATTTAACGCGGTGTTAATAAATTGTCTTTACAAACGGAGTAAATGGAGTGTTCGTCCGAAACCTGGTCGAAGCTCGGAGTTCGTACCGGAATTTCACCGAAGCACGGATTTCTGAATAAATAAAATGTTCGATCGAAACCTGGTCGAAGCTCGAAGTTCGTACCGGAATTTCGCCGAAGCACAGAATTATTCGCACGCTCTGTCTCGCTAATCGCTCTCTACGGATTTTATACAGACTGCCGGCTCGTTCGCAAGGGCGCGGCTTTTATAGCAACATACGTTCTGAAATGTTCCCGAAAGTTCTAGAACATGCGCGAGTGTATATTTAAAATTTCTGTTTCTTCCTTGCCTTTGTCCCCTGTGCCGGTGGCCAACGGAAGCGTTAGCAAGGAGAGAAGGATAAAGCGAAAATATAGGCTACGGGTTTAAACGTAGCGGTCGTTGGGACCCGAGTTACCGTTTGCCTAAACAATACCTAAATATCGTTGAACGTACGTTTTCGACAGCTATGAAACATATTTAAAATTTCTTCAAAATATCATACGGGATTTCTGCAAAAATCCAACAATATCAATGTCTTAATAACAATTCTCTACAAAAAGAAAATAAAGTATCGTTAAAAATATTCTTGAATGATCGTTCACTCCTTTGGTAAATTTACCGGCCATTCTTATGTTATACGACCATCACAAAATTACGGTGGAATAAATCGAGAATTCATTGACTCAGTTATAACATCAGCTGTTCGTACCCTGACCGATAGATGTACCCGGTAACAAAAATTTGTGTTCATCAAACCTAGTCGATTATTTTAACAATGTCTATTTTTTTAGACATTGTTAAAAATGTTCTTTATGAAATTAGCAACTAACGGGAATAAATTCCCTTCGAAAGCCGATGTTTTTAAATTTTCTTTTTTTTTATAGAATATTTTAATTATTAAACGATAATTGATATTATAAAACACTGTGATGTATCTAGTATAATGTGTAGTTAAAAAAAAATTGTTAAAATAATCCACCAGGTTTGATGAACACAAATTTTTGTTACCGGGCACATCCATCGGTCAGAGTACGAACAGCTAATGTTATTGTAGCGAGCAGCGGAAAATTTTCCCTCGCTACAATCGATGTTTTCGGGGCCCGGACATTCTCCAGGTACCGAAAACAATAAAACTTTCGCCGACCAGACGAGGCCCTTTTTCGACGACTTCGCCTCGCAATTTCTCCCCTTGAGTTTTCCCCCGGTTTGCGGGGGTAGGCTCAAGAGGCAACGAAAAAAGGGCATTCAAAAACTCGACCTCGACTCGAACAGAGCTACGAATTATCGATTTCCCCGACACGAATTTTTACGATTGAATAAACTATTTTGTTATTGTTAATCTTCGTTAGCAATTTATTCCCCTTCACCTCAAATTGGTGACCCCGACGTGATTTTGTGTAAAGAGAGGGGAACGCGAGTGTAAAGAAAGTTTTATTTTATTTTTTTTCTTTTGTACGGACATTAGTGCGCGTGAAAATGGCGAGTCCGGTTAGTGAAGCTTCCGGATCCCGTATTTCGAGCAACAGTGATAGTGAGAGTATTGGAGTAATAAGCCAGCAATGTTTACGCATTCCGCAGTTTTGGCCGCACAAAATCGCGTTATGGTTTCGATTATTGGAGGCACAGTTCGCGTCCGCGCGAATTTCAAAGGACGAGACGAAATTCAATATAACAATTTCAAATCTCGGGGAGCAATATCTCGATCAGATTGAGGACATTGTGTTGAACCCACCTGAAACGGGTACGTACGAGTTTCTTAAACAAGAGGTAATGCGACGTTTGACGGAGTCGGACAGTTCGCGAGTGCGGAAACTCTTCGAAAATGAGCAGATCGGGGACCGAACCCCTTCGCAGTTTTTCCGCGATTTAAAAAAACTCGCGACGCCATCGATCCCCGACGATTTTCTGTTAACGTTGTGGAAGAGTCGGCTTCCCACCAACATGCAGCGAGTTCTGGCAGCCACCACCGACAAAAATATTGCCGTGTTGACCGAAATGGCCGACAGGGTACATGAGATCAGACCCGAACGAGGACATATTGCGCAAATAGTGAAAAACGACGAAATCAGCGCATTGCAAGGACAGGTTAAGCAATTGCAGCTGGATATCCAGGCACTGACGAGGAACAGGGGACGATCATCCTCGCGAAATAGGACACGCAGCCGATCCCGCAGCCGTGAGTCCTCATCGGAACGAGGAAGGGACGAAAATCCGGACTGGTGTTGGTACCACAACGAATTCCAGCATCGGGCGAAGAGATCCAGATCGCCGTGTACTTGGAGTGCGGGAAACGGAGTGAGCCGTCCGTGAACGCGGCACTCGTCGATGGTTCAATCTCTCGCCGCATTTTCGTACAGGACAAAAATACGAAAATATCGTTTTTAATTGATACCGGTGCCGATTTATGCGTCTACCCTCGTGAACGTTTACGTGGACCCGCGAAAAAGTGTACGTACGAACTTTACGCGGCTAACGGTACGCGCATCGCCACATACGGTACAATCGCGGTAGTTCTGAACTTGTCCCTTCGTCGTAGCTTTAAGTGGCGTTTTATTGTGGCTGATGTGAGCACGCCCATAATTGGTGTGGATTTCCTTAGCTATTATGGGTTGTTGGTTGATCCGCGTAACAAACGTTTAATAGATTCAGTTACATCGCTATCGACAACTGGATACGCGGCCAACAGCGACATCGCCTCCGTGAAAACCGTCATTGGTGAATCCCGATATCATCAACTTTTGTCAAAATATCCGGATCTCACCCGACCGCCTGTTTTTGGGAAGCAGGTAGCGAAACACGCGGTTCGTCATCACATCAAGACGACGCCAGGACCGCCCGTGTTTATCAAACCACGCCGACTCGCCCCGGACCGTTTTCGACAGGTAAAGGCCGAATTCGATTTAATGATCGAACTAGGTGTAATTCGACCATCGAAAAGTCCTTGGGCATCGCCACTTCACGTCGTCCCAAAGAAGGATGGAACCCTTCGACCTTGTGGGGATTATCGAGCCCTCAACGCTAGGACAATACCCGACAGGTATTCGCCGCCGCACATTGAAGATTTTGGACAACAACTGTACGGTAAAAAAGTTTTTTCCAAAATCGATCTCGTACGTGCATATCATCAGATACCTGTAGCTCCGGAAAACGTTGAAAAAACCGCGATAACGACACCTTTCGGTTTGTTTGAGGCTGTGAACACTATGTTCGGATTGCGTAATGCCGCTCAAACTTGTCAACGTTTCGTCGACGAAATCACGCGCGGATTAGATTTCGTATACGCTTTCATTGATGATTTTTTGATCGCGTCTGAAAATGAAGAGCTGCATTACGAACATCTGAATATTTTGTTCCAGCGATTGAATAGTTACGGCGTAGTTATTAATCCCGTGAAATGTATTTTCGGTGTTTCGGAAATTACCTTTTTAGGGTACACGGTCAACGAAAACGGTGTGAAACCGTTAGGCGAACGCGTCGAAGCTATCGTTAACTTTGCGTCCCCTACGAATATAAAGCAACTACGACGGTTCTTAGGTATGATTAACTTTTATCGTCGTTTCATACCTGGAGCCGCTAAAATTTTGCAGCCCTTAAACGAGCTTCTAAAAGGGTCGAAAAAAGGTAGTGCGCCCGTTTCGTGGACGGTAGAGGCACAGAAATCGTTCGAAGACGCTAAACAAGCCCTCGCGAGCGCGGTTTTGTTAGCTCATCCCGTACCGAACGCGCCGTTAAGCATTGTCGTGGACGCATCCGATTATGCATTAGGCGCGGTTTTGCAGCAACGCGTGGACAACGTTTGGCAACCTTTAAGTTTTTTCACAAAAGCCTTGACTCCACCGCAACGCAAATATAGCGCGTATGACCGCGAGTTATTGGCCATTTACAGCGCTGTTAAACGTTTTCGATACGCGGTCGAGGGCCGGAATTTTACAATTTTTACAGACCATAAGCCTTTGGTATATGCTTTTAATCAAAATTTGGATAAGTATTCACCACGTCAATTTCGCCATCTCGATTATATTAGCCAATTTACGACCGACATTCGCCATATAAAGGGTTTTGACAATACCGTAGCCGATGCCTTGTCCCGCGTTGATGCAATATGTACAGCCATAGATTATAAGACGTTAGAAGTTGCGCAGAAGGAAGATAATGAATTAAGTAATATTCTTAATTCAGATTCCAGTGCGCTAAATTTAAAAAAGCTTCATTTTCCCGATCACGATGTACATATTTTCTGCGACGTTACGAAGGACTGTATAAGACCGTACGTACCGAAACCGTTACGGCGCAACGTGTTCAACTCCCTGCATTGTTTGTCACATCCAGGTATACGCGCTACGCAGAAGTTAGTAACTTCACGTTTCGTGCGGCCGTCTGTGAATAGGGATTGTAGGAATTGGACACGTCATTGTATTCCATGCCAACGATGTAAGGTCAATCGTCACGTTTCTGCACCGATCAAATCTTTCGACAGTTTAGCAGGCCGTTTCGAACATGTACACCTCGATTTAATTACGATGTCATATGCACGTGGATATAGATATTGTTTAACGTGTATCGATCGTTTTTCGCGTTGGCCGGAAGCAATACCGATCGCCGATATGGAAGCGTCGACCGTAGCGACCGCGTTTCTTTCGAATTGGATCGCTCGTTTCGGCGTACCTTTAAGAATTACGACCGATCAAGGACGCCAAATCGAGTCCGAACTTTTTAAAGAATTGTGCAAATTGTTAGGTTCGAATCATATTAGAACGACCGCTTATCATCCACAAGCAAATGGTTTAGTCGAAAGGTTACATCGACAGTTAAAAGCCGCGATCAAGTGTCATGACACCGATAATTGGGTCGATACTTTGCCTTTTGTTTTACTCGGAATACGAACTGCGATGAAAGAAGACTTGAACGCCAATGCTGCTGAATTGACCTACGGTACGGGAATTCGATTACCAGCAGATTTCTTTTTGCGTACCGACCGCGAGCTCAATTCAGATTTCGTTACGAAATTAAAGGAACGCGTTGGCAGCATTAAACCAAGCAAAATTATACGTCACGGAATTAAAAAATCTTTCGTTTTTAAAGAGCTTTCGTCAGCATCGCACGTTTTTCTCCGTCACGATGCAGTCCGCAGTCCATTGCAACCTCCGTACGACGGACCGTACGAGGTGGAGCAGCGTGGCGAGAAAAATTTGTGTTAGAGTTTCGGTGGACCGTCTTAAACCCTCCTTTATTCTTGTAGACGACGCCGAACAACAATGCGAACGAAATAGGGTGTCTCACTCTCGCGAAGAGCCTCCTGTACCTGAGATCGACGAAGGTACAGAGAATAATAATTCGCAACGAAACCGTTCAGTCTCGCGTTCAGGTAGAGTCGTTCGTTTCCCTGATCGCCTTCAAGTCGCATTCAAATAGTATTAGAGCGTAGGATTATTATTGTATCTAGTTTTGTAATTTAATAATTATAGTTTTAGATTTATTAACGAATTCGCATCGCTTTAATTATAAGTAGTTTTAAGTTTAGCGTGTAAAATCAATGTATTCGATTTCCCTTTCCTTTTACTTGTTTATGTAACTACATCGAGCGTTTACACTGGTAAGGGGGTGCTGTAGCGAGCAGCGGAAAATTTTCCCTCGCTACAATCGATGTTTTTGGGGCCCGGACATTCTCCAGGTACCGAAAACAATAAAACTTTCGCCGACCATACGAGGCCCTTTTTCGACGACTTCGCCTCGCAATTTCTCCCCTTGAGTTTTCCCCCGGTTTGCGGGGGTAGGCTCAAGAGGCAACGAAAAAAGGGCATTCAAAAACTCGACCTCGACTCGAACAGAGCTACGAATTATCGATTTCCCCGACACGAATTTTTACGATTGAATAAACTATTTTGTTATTGTTAATCTTCGTTAGCAATTTATTCCCCTTCATCTCATTATAACTGGGTTAATGAACTGTCGATTTATTCTACTGTAATTTTTTGATGATTGCATAACATAGAACGCGTGAACGATTATGCGCGTTGAATGATAATTTATTTTCTGTTTATGGAAAATCGGTATCAAGGCATCGTTATTATTTATATTATCGGTAATGCGACATTGTTTGTACGAGCCTCAGCTAACGGTTTCATTCTTGATCACGAGGCGCAAGCCACCAACGGGTGCCATGCAATGGCGATTTGTAGAACGACGCCGTAGCGCGCCGATTGAGACATTAGTTGTAGTCGAAATAGCGCCATCCGTGAATGCTGGTTTCTCGCTTTTAAGACAGTGCAGTTTAAATTAACTATGAATAATCGTTCGCTTGTTTCAATTCTGCATACTTTCGTGTTATGCCGATATCGAGTGCTTGATGTATAGTATCGATATATATCGTTACTACCGAACGATGTTCCGTAAAACAAATGACCGACTCCGATTCATAGCTGAGCAACGCCGCGAGAAACGGAGTCTCCCACGATCCGTCGACCGCGAACGATCGCATTTAGTTTTAGCCTTTTCACGTTACTTTTATTTGTTTCAAAATATATACTCGTATTCGTGTTTCGTTATTAAAAGACTATTTTTATTTAAATCCTGACACCCTTAGTCTACTACAGATGAAAATTGAGAGGGAAAAATGATAATGAGTGTTAATAATGAACGGGGAGAATAATAGATGACAGTGAAGTGAATTGAGAGTTCTTGCGCAATGAGGTTTATCGTTTTTCAACGATAAGGATCGGGTTATTGACTAAGATTGATTTGCATCGAAACAGGATTATTCCTGGATTAATGGGTATGTCGTGTTTAAATTGCTACCACATTCTTATACTTAATGTATGCAGGACTGTTCCGAAATAAACCAAGACTCGACACACTCCCAAGCCTATCTACGATCCTGTGAACGATCCGCGTCGTCACATACGCAGTAATCTCTCCCGCGCAGGATTACCCCCTATCGCCACGCCATCAACCGGATCGATCCTGCGATCTAGACCCGTTTTTTTATTTAAACCCATTAGAACCGTTTCCATAATCAGAGTGCGAGCAGCTAATGAATTAGAGTAAACCGTGCATTTTCAACCTGTAAGCCGTCATTATCCGTTTCTTTTGTCCAGTATACCACCGTGCTTTTTATTGCAAAAAGCCCGACTCGAGAAAAACTCGTCGAGCTAATTTCCGAAACAAACAAGGACTTATTACATTTATTAATTATTCGATTTCAAAATATTTTTCGTTGAAAGGAAAAGTTCGTTCTTTTTGTAAATAGAAAAATTTATTTTTTCCAGAATGAGAGTTTGTCCTTTTCTATCATCATAATTTATGTACGATGGTCAGATTTTCACCTAGACCTATCGTTTTTAAAATAAATTGAAAAATATCAACGGAAACTGGTACATTTTCGGTGTCTTTCTTACTTTGATCATTATTTAAACATATTTAAATGTTTACAACTCAATAACAATTTATATCGTTTTATTCGGGAAAGTTCACAGATTTTTCTCGTGTGAAAAATCACTGTATAAAGCACAACAAATTTCCAAAGTTGAAAATTTGCCATTTTTTTAACAACAATTTATAAAAATCTATAAGAATATCAATAATATAATAATAATTCAAAATTTGTTGTACAGTGTTATTGTTGCCTCGCAGACCCTTCAGGTCAAAGCAACAAAAGAATAGTCCCAAAACACTCGCTACGCGAACCAGGACCGCGCACATCATAAACACTCTCGCCACCTACGAACAGCAGCAATAAACTCATGAAGCCATTACGAGCTCCGCGACCTTCGTTAAAATCACAGTTTTGCGTACATTTATCACCGGTAATATTTCTTTCATTCTTTACTACTTTTACAAATATGTTTTTACATCGTCAAGGCGCATCCTAACTTTATTGCTTGCTATGGTCAAGGGTACACACCGTAAACCTTCTACGTCACGAATTTTGGGGTTTTCCAAAATTAATTGACGTCACACTTAGGCGGTCACTCAAGACCCCACACCACCACGCTCCCACCAATCAGGTGATTTTCTATGAGTCCGCCTCCATCTTCATTTCCACAAATCACTGACAACACCCCCATCACATCCTTCACTCCAAGTTTACTTCCAATACGTTTCCTCATCCTTACCAGAATAACACAGTCAATCAGTAAACACACAACAAAACACAACTACAACTCGTTACACTACGTATTACAAAGTTCATAACTATACCACTCAACAAGTTGTATTATATATCGCATTTATTTAAGTACATATTATTTATTCTACAAGTGTGTACCTCATTTACCATATCACAACATCCTCAAATAAGAACTCCAAATATTAATTTATTTCGGAGTTCGCTACGGCAATCGAGAGCGAGACGAATTACTTCGTTCTCAAGCCGAAGCATATACAGTTATTAAAGCGTATTTATAATGACTGTGGTTATAGAAATATTGGACTCTACTTTGGTAATTTACGCAATAACAAATGTCTGGTCTCGTATCTGAGCTGATATATAGCAATGCTCCAATTAAATTTTTATATTTTATATCATTTGATACTGATAAAGTGGGTTCACATTTTAAATTCTGTTCCATTCGACTAGCGTACAATTTAGCATTTTCAAATGCATATTTCTTGGCTAATGATTCTTTATTCTTTTCCTGATCCAATGTCAACATGTTTCACAATTATAATCAATATGTATTCTTTAGTAATTTTTTATTTGGCCCATGTTCTTCATACAAAATTTTACAGCTATTTTTACCCTAATAAACTCTATTTGTTCAAATTCATATATATAAACAGATTCAAAAGAAAGCGATTCGAAGTAATTGTTGGCGACTCGCCAGTGTTACGACCAGAAATGCCGACCCAACTCAGCAACCACCATTGTCCATTTCTAAAAACACGTAGTCTAATTCCAGAAACTCATAGTTGCAAGCCAAACGCCTGACCCCTCCTTAAGAAAAAACGAAGTTATTTATACCCCGGAAATATCAAATAAATGGCAGTCTTTATCATCCAGCTAAATCTGTGACCCATTTATTTAAACCTCGTTCATTATAAATAATTAAGTAGAAATTAACACTTTTGACTCCGTATTCATATCAGTGAGCTGTGCTCGACTTTTAAGTTTTCATTTTTATCCTATTAAAAATAATCCCCGTCACAAACGGTAAGCGGTGCGGTGTTTACAAGCACACTAGGCCTCTGCACGGCGTAACGCCGTTACTTCCTTGAAATTTAAACACCTCGTATTAAGAAAATACAATAATTCAACATCAAGGAGATTTGCAGATCTTTTGCGCGAACAAGAGGAATTGGCCGGTTGAACATTACGATTCTGGACCAATATTACAAAGCTAGGAAAAGAAAAACTTACCTGTCCGCCCCTGGAGCAACGAAAGAACTTACGGGACCGGTACTGGGACAACTACGCAGGACATCGCCAGTTGATGAGGTGTAAAGAGGCTGCATCGAGCACGTACGTTTCGGATGACGTCTTCTCTACAACCGAAGAAGCTTATGTAACGGCCGGTGCTGGGATAAGCCATTGCTTAACCGAGCTATCCACGGACGTGCCGATGAGGCAAGTGTCGGGGCCTCCGATTGCTATCACGAAATCTCAGCTGCCGAAGATCCAACTGCCCACCTTTTCCGGGGATCTGCTAGAATGGGAAAGTTTTCGAGATCTTTTTAAGAATTTAGCACACAACCTTCCGTCGATGTCAGACGTACAAAAGTTGCTTTATTTGAAGACGAGCTTGACTGGCGAGGCAGCGGAACTCATTCAGAATACGCCGATAACGGATGCGGAGTATCACGAGCCTGGCAGGATCTGGAGTTGCGTTACGGAAATGTGCGCCGTTTATCCTATTCGCACCAACGATCGCTTCTTTCTTGTCCTGTCGCGAAGCACCAGTCAGCTGCGGAGTCAAAGAGGCTGGTGAATACATTCAGGCAAGCAATTCGTGCATATACCGCGTTGAACAAACCCGCGCAAGCGTGGGACGAGTGGTTTGTATATTTTTTAACTCGGAAACTCGAGAAGACCACCCTCATCGCCTGGGAGACTTCTATGGGCAACAGTCGAGATATACCGTTGTTCCAGCATATCGCTCAGTTTCGTGAAAATCGGATTCAAGCTTTGGATGCTGCGAAGTCAATGGATCCATTTCTGCACTCTCGAACAACCAAGGTTGCATCATCTAAAAATAACACTGAGCCAAGCGTGAAGAAGAGTAACGCTACAGTCTTCGCTGCATCCGCCAAAAACCCTGTGCCTCGGAAGTGCCCGACGTGCGCCGGATATCACAGTTTTTCGTATTGCTCCAAACTTAACCCATTCGAGGATTTTTTTCGAACACGGTCCCCAGGAGCGAAACTAAAATGTGAATTTCGAAAATCCACAAAAAATGTTTTTTTTGGTACGCAATAAAACCAATGCAAAATTCTGTTCTTCTATACTTTACAGATACTATGAATTCAAAACAAGTCTCACCTCGACGACTACTTTACTCGGAATAACATAATTGCTCATTACTGTTATTGCACACACGGCGTGCAGGCCGTCTTATAGCCTCGGAAATCCATTGCACTCACGGTGTGCAATCGGTCTTGAATGGGTTAAGACGTTGCAACCACGAGAGCGAAAGGTGCGCGTTCAACAATTGAAGGCGTGCATCAACTGTCTTACAGTCGGCCACGATGCAAGCAAGTGTTCTTCATCGTTTGCCTGACCTGTGGTAAACGTCACCACACACTCCTCCATGATACGGTCCTGAGTACCTCGTCGAGCGGAGACAATCAGCCAACCCAGAATACAAGCGCTTTACATAACACCGAGGAAAAAAAAACGACTGATTCGCTCTCTGAAGGAGATTTCGAAGCAGCTGCATCCTTCATACTGTCAACATCAACCAGAGCTACCGCCCTCCAGGCAACTTGCGAAGGTGAAGCTGGAGATTACATCCGTGCTACAAACTGCTACGGCGGGCTGCTCGAGTCACCATTTCAGGCAAAACGAGAAGGAAAAGTTTTTTCAGGAAATCGAGAACGCAGTGGCCAATGGAGAAATTAAGTTTGCCCTGTGTTCTCTCTCGAATCGACTTTATTTTAGGGGCTGACCTATGCGGGAGTCTCTTCCAGGACGAGTCTAAGAGGGGTTCGGTAAGTGCATCCCTGGCAAGACGTACTCCACTCGGATGGATATTCATGGAGCCAGTCTCCAACGCGAAAGGCGACCGTAAGGGGGTTGCCCGCACTTTTCACTGCTTCTCGGACAATTTAAGCACGCAACTTCAGCGCTTTTGCAGAAGCTTCTCCTCGCCGACCCTAGTCTAGACGAACGCTACAACCAGTTTATGCGGGAGTACGTCTCTCTCAACCATATGCAGGTAATAGCGACGTCGACTTCGTCGGAAAACGCGTACTACTTACCACATCATGCGGTGGTAAAGCATCATGAGCCTGTGGTGAAAATCATAATCGCCTTTAATGCCTACTTCTGCTCTGTTTCTGGAAACTCCATAAATGATTGTCTGTCAGCAGGGCCAAAGTTATAATCAGATCTGTGGGCGATATTAACTCGGTGGCGTCTTTTTCGAATTGTCTTTACTTCGGATATCGTCAAGATGTTTCAGCAGATTCGCGTGCACCTAGCGAACATGGACTAGCAGCGAATCCTGTGGCGCTCCAAACCTGGCGAGCCGGTGCAAGATTATCACCTGACGACCGTTACCTGTGGTACGGCGTGCACGCCTTTCTTGACTCTGCGAGTGCTCTCTCAACTGGCGAAGGATGAGGAGAGGAATTACCCGCTTGGAGCCAACGCGATACATCGTCATTCCTACGTCGACGACATACTCGCCGGGGCGGACGATGAACAGGAAGCACTAGAGTTAAGACGACAAATTATTTTCATATCGAAGATAGGAGGCTTTGAATTAAGCAAATAGGCCTCCAATTTACCCAGTCTTCAAGAAGCAGAAGCAGCCAACCAGCGGCTTTTCCAATATCATATCGCTGTGAGCACCCTGGGCGTCATTTGGAGCCCACATTCGGGCGTCTTTACACTCGAGTGTTACCTCCGATGACGCAACCAGCGCGCTACACGAAGCGACGGATTCCTTCCGAAGTAGCCACACTCTTTGACCCCTTGGGCTGGGCCGCGCCGGTATTAATCTACGCAAAAATTCTTATGCAGGATCTCTGGGTACTTCGAATGGATTAGGACGAAGACTTGCCGGAGTAAGTCTTCTCTACCTGGTTAGAATTCTGATCGTCACGGGCGCAGCTGGGTGCGCTTGCGATCCCACGCTGGACAAAATTCTCATCCTCCATGTGCCAGGTCGACCATCGTGGCTTCTGCGAAAACTCCCAGCGAGCTTACGCAACGGCGATGTAACTGCAGACGAAAAGGAGAGAAGAGATCACAATTAAGCTTCTTGTTGCAAAAGCAAGGGTAGTACCGGTGAAAACGGTGAGCGTTCCACGGCTGGAGCAATGCGGGGCGGTGCTTCTCTCGAAGCTCCTCATACAAATCACAGAAGTCCTCAATCTACCTGCGACAGTCACGGCGTGAACACACGGCCTGTCCAGCGTCACACTCCACTGGATAAGGGGACACACCTGCGCCTGGAAGCCCCTCGTCGCACACCGGGTGGCTACTATCTTTCCAGCGTTCCACCACGATACGAGAGACACATCGCAACGAACTGCAACCCAGCGGATCTAGCGACGCGGGGGATTACGCCCGCAAACCTTTTGGAGTTTCAACTTTGGTGGACAGGACCTTCCTAACTCAAGGGGCCCCTAGCCCAGTAGCTGAACTCGAAGTACGAGGTTGGCGATCCCGATGTACCCGAGCCCTACCATACCGTAAACCTGTGGTCATGTTTCACAGGAGCGGGGGTCTTGCCTTAACCCTTTTAGTTGTATCGTCGTTCGGTGCACTTGCCAAACATACCAAAGACTATATATCATTGCGCGTGTAATAGCGCCTTATTGTTCGCATTGCGAGAAAGCTTTACTTCAAAATAAATTTATAAATGATTTATGAATGATCTAATTTCGATGAAAAAGAATTTAGAAACCGGTTTGGATGTGACTTTTTACACATTTTATGCCGGTGAGTGCCGAAACTCTGTTCAAGCTGGAGCGATAAGATGGAAACTCGACAATAAATAATCTCCTAGCACCGAAAAACATTGAATAAAGGGAAAAAATTGAATTTGAATTTGTAATCATTACCATAAAGGGTTACACTGTGTATGCATCAGTAAACATCAATGCTAAGTGTACGAAACGATTGCCGCACCTTTATATTGGCCGATTAAATAATTTCGTACCTCTAAAAGCGGGGCTGGATGTGACCCGATGCACTTATGGATTAAGATGAAAACGGGATCAAAGTGATAAGCGCGCACTGATTAATACGTGACAACTCGGTTTTATTGCTCTGTTTAAAATCGCTGGTTTACTCGCACTGTGTCTTGCTCACTCTGAACTCTGAACTCTGAACTCTGAACAGCTGTCGCGGGTCTGTCGGTCTATTTATTTTGACAGAGACAGAAGGTTAGAGAGGAGCGTAAATTCTAAAACGTTTATAAACAAATTTCGGAAAGCGGTCGAAGATTCGAGACGGGCGTACCGTCTAGAGGCTTCGCGAATTTGCCCCCCCCCCCCCCCCCACACACACACACACACACTACCGGTGGCCAACGGTGAGAGAGAGGGCGACGAGCGCGAGAACGAGATAGCTAGTCGTCGAAATTTTGTAGATGGTTCGGAATTCGTCTTAACACTAACAAGGAAAGGCATGGAAGTGTCCTCCTCCGATTTTGATGAAACTTCGTACGTTTGTTAAGCAGGCAAAAATTACGAACACGTATTTTTTTTATCGGCTGAGACGCGAGTTTAAGGGGTGAAACGACCCCTTAAAGTTTCGACCCCCTTGTGCTATCTCGAAAACCGTACGAGATACATTAAAACTGCTAATAGAAAAGTTGTATGGTTTTTACGTATCATAACAGGACATTAACAAATTCGGCGAAATATAATTTGTTTATAACAAAAAAATTTTTCATAACCTCATTTTACAACTTATGCAAATTTGGATAATGACACAAAGTGAAGAGAATTTTATTCCAAATCCATTGATATATGTATATGCGAAATTGCCTCCTACAGTTCCCGAGATTTTTATTATCTACGGGTCATTTCACGCCGAATCGATCACATTTTGACGTCACCATCTGCGATTTTATTTTAATCAAAATATGTTATAGTCTATGTGAAAGTACGGTGTGTTTAAGTCATCATTTTACCGATTTCGAATTTGTTTAAAAATTACAAGCCTTCAAAATTTGCAATTTTTGCCTACTTTGCGAAAATAGCCATCACTTACGAATTTTTGTCTCAAAAACTACTCGTCCGATTAAGCTAAATTTTTTTTTGTTTTATTTATAAAGGATTGGGCTACTATAAAGTATTTTCTCTGATTTCGTCAATTTGTTATATAATATGAAAAAATTTAAACGAATTCTTTTTTTACGTTTTTCAATCAAAATTACACCCGATTAAAATCTGAAAAAATATATTATATTCCCTGAAGCTTCCCTTTTAAGATGAGCCCTTCAGAATAATGGGTGATCGAAAAGTAATGTCAGAATAAACTGGAAAACGATGCGGTGTACCTCCGTTTCAGGAATGCGAGTCGTGCAATTCGCGTTCACTTGTCCTGGTCAAGCCTGGTACACGACTAAATGTCCCTGTTTTTACTTGGAAGAGTATATCAGTAACCATTCTTGGCCAATGACACATTTTTTAATCATAACTTCATTTATAAATATTAATTCCCACATTTATTGTTTATGCTCTACAAAAAAGGCGTCATTGCTCAATGGAAACCGCGAGAAGATTGTGATTTCCTTCCATCGGGATGAGATAAGGATGGGTTATAATCAAAATTATTGAGAGGACCATTGTGTGGGTAGACTTAGAAATTGTAACAAAACATAAAATGACAACTATTTCATTACACTAAATACGGGGCCATCAATATCATACGAGCAAGTCTTACATAGTACTTCTTTATTTGTTAATAAATAAATCTTCTTGCAATGCGAGCTAATGAACAATTGGAATATTCAATATATTATTTTGTGTTACATAACTAAATGCTATATTTCAAAATGATGATGATGAATAAAAAAAAATGTGTCATTGGTTCAATGTGGCATATCAGTGGATTTGGAACAAAATTCCATTCACTTTTTGTCATTATGCAAGTTTGCATAAGTTGTAAAGCAAGGTTATGAAAAATTTTTTTGTTACAAACAAATTATATTGCGCCGAATTTGTTAATATCCTGTTATTATACGTAAAAAACCATACAACTTTCCTATTAGCAGTTTTAATTTATCTCGTACGATTTTCGAGATAGCACAAGGGGGTCGAAACTTTAAGAGGTCGATTCACCCCTGAAACTCGCGTGTCAGCCGATAAAAAAAATACGTGTCCGTTAATTTTGCCTGCTTAACAAACGTACGAAGTTTCATCAAAATCGGAGGGGGGCACTGCCATGCCTTCCCATGTGAGTGAGGAAGCACGTCCGCGTCCTGCTTCGTTGGGCCGAACACAGAATATGACTATCTACTGATCTACAGGACAAGACGTTGCAGCATAATTTCAAACAGCAGTGGTCTATAACTGATGAATGTAATGATGATAATGATGCGACTTATTTGAATGATAGCACGGCATTTGTAATATTGTATGTGCCGCTTGTTTGGTCGTTTAATAATGATACCTTATGGGAAAACGATCGACCATCATCTGTCCGCTACTGAAGACCAATAACATTTGAATTTTTTCAAAAGATGGCATCCAATATTTTACGCCAGTACAATTGTTATACAACTGAAATTGATCATTTGAAAGCTACGATCGCAATCCAAGATCAGAAAACAATAAAAGTCACTCACAATTTGCAGAGCACCATGATTGACGGAAAAGTTTGCAACGTTCTGACAAATCAAAAATTTTCGACGTCATGCAACATTTACGGCGCTACCCCTAATGATATGAATGATTTAGAAAGGATAAAACAATTGAAATATAATGAAAACAATTATAAATTTGGTTTGTCTACTCTGCACTGTTGGATTCGTTTCATGGAGTGCATTTTGCATATTTTATATAATATCGATTTTAAGCAGACTTATGCTACAGAAAATAATAAAATTTTAAACAAAAAACAAATTCAATATGATTTAAAGTCACAACTGGGTATAACTGTTGATGTTGTCAAACTCATGGAACGATAACCAATGGGAATACAGCTAGGCGATTTTTTTTACTGACAATGAGTATAAAGCTGTTTCAAATATAATGGTGGGATTGGCGGGACCTCCATACCCGAAAAGGACAATAGGATGACGGAAAGGACGTATATCAGGCGGACGCCAGTGGCTCAGTGCGTAGCGTCCACGACTCGTGATCTGAGGGGCGCTGGTTCAAGTCTCGTTGAGTCCGAAAATTTGTCCGTATTCCCACATAATTAAGGTTAATCAAAGGTTAAAAGAAAGATTTGGCAATATTCAACATGTTATGGCAAGTAACTATAAATTTGACAAATATGCTCTCGAAATGCTGAATTATTTATCATTTGTATGGTTGATACAACATGCCCCTCTGCGTACATAAAGTTATAATCCATGGTGACGCAATTATGAAAAAAATGATTTTTCCTATCGGATGCGTTCTCGAGGGCGCTCAAGAAGCAGGAAATAAAATATTCAAAGCTGCAAGATCTGTTTGTTCGATAGGGAACAGATACAGGAAAATAAAGAACTATAAAACTGTATAAACGATAACAACAAATGAAAACTCCATATTTTATTTTTAATCTATACGTGTGCACGCTGGACTGTCCCGAATCGTGGCAGGCAAGAGACTGTCTTGTTCCGTTCTTCTAGACATCGGCCTCAATTCATAA
The DNA here is from genome assembly GCA_947623535.1 of Coelioxys conoideus. Lineage (NCBI taxonomy): Eukaryota > Metazoa > Arthropoda > Insecta > Hymenoptera > Megachilidae > Coelioxys > Coelioxys conoideus. Next base: position 27,286,558 of record OX392452.1, read on the forward strand.
ACGTAACGCACATACGAATTTCACCATACATATTGCTTGCAAGACATTTCTCTTAACTATAAATTAACCGGTCTGGTTTCACTACTTTTCTACCACCCCTAGTTACAATATTCTGTTCTTGATTCGCACCACTCATATCACATTCACCAATCAACTTGATACTTTCTAAAATAGTCTTATACTTATCAATCAACGCATCATTGGCATTGGTCGTACAGTTACTGTGTCCAATTTCGAGCGGATAAATACGTTGTATTGGTCTCGGCATTTCACCGTCGGCTGTAACTAACCGAACTACACACACACATTATTATGTTTCTCGAAAAACACTTCTTTGATACGTGCTAAAGGCCATTCTAAACGTTTTACATTATCATTTTCTACTAATACCACATCGCCGACGCTCCAGCGAAAATTATTTCTAGATTTACATTTCTTGTGTATTAATATATCCAAATATTCGTTACGGAATCTCCGAAGTAAATCTTCTTCCAATTGTTACCGATAGCGAAATCTATTGTCTAATTGACGATTTTCGATAAGATTCAGATCTGAGACTTCAATTTCCTTTATTTCATGCCGGAACATTGATGGGGTTAGCGGTACTATATGTTGCTGACTATCAGCCATAAATATAATCGGTCTTGAGTTAATAATTGCTTCGCAATCCAATAAAACGGTAAGTACTTCTTCATAATTTCAACAAGATTTTTTAAGCATCTTCCGTACTGTAATCGTTTATATTTTCGCAACTAAGCGGGATACTCCCGCTGATGGCAACTCGTCCTCCTGACGCGCCAGTGATCCAAAGCGTCGATTGCAAGACACATTCGCCAGAGTGCGACACAGGTTGTAGTTTTAATAAAGGAATTACCACAGTTATTTCAGAAGTGGGATTCGCTTACGCGTTGGCGTTCGGGATCCGATAATTTTTTGTTGTTGAAAAGAGTAAGATAGTTCGGTCGTTCATATACCGAAACAGGCGCACGGAGGAGACTGTTGGATGTAAAAAGTGGAAAGGGAGTTCTGAGTAGTGAGAAATATTCGTTTTCCAACTTGTTTCGGAACCAGATGCTAAGGTTAAATGTCAAACGGCTCTCAAGCGGTTTAATTTTTCGCGTTGCCGAGCGCCCGGGCGCATATGTTTGTCGTCCTATCTTTGTCTAACCTATTATCCACGCGCTCGCTCTAAACGTTTCCCACCTGCGAGGTTTTCGTTTTGGCGGTTCACCTCCGAGCGTACCTGTCTGCCGCGCGTCAGTATACATCAAAAAACGATTGAGAGCAGAAAAAAAATAAATCAGAATCATAAATCCTAGTTTAAAGTTTAATCATTATTATCCGACCAGAGTGCACCGTTCCCAGGCTTCCGATCCAATATTATCTTTCCAAGTGCGTAGGAGTGCGCTCGATAGTACTTCGACGACCCGCTTACACAACTTGTTAAGGATTCGGCACGTCGAGCAGACGTTGCCGTGTAACACGTGTATACGGTGCCAATTAGGGCAGCTGGCGCCATCCATGAGCGCATACATTAAGTAGTCATAATTCGGCATTTGCCCCGTGAAATTCAAGTCGCGCTGTTCTCGCGACGACGAGCGCCCAGGAATGCAGGATCATAGCCAATAATTGCGGTCGATAAATATCGACTAGGATAAGTGAACCACAACTATTTGTTATATCCAAGTACAACTGTTGGATTTGTGGATCAATAAGACACTTCTGTTTAATTTGAATATAAGAAAAATATATATTTAAACTATAATACTATAATACAGAACACAGACCGGCACACGCTCATCGCTGTGGCTCTCAGTCGAATAAGGAAGTAGGAACTGACAAAAGAAAAGCGCCGTCGCGTCTCGCTGCACGACAAACGTCGCGTGCCACAAGGTGGCACGACGTGTATTAATTATATCACAAAACATAATATAAAATATCAGATTATAACATTTACCTTTGTTCCGGAATAGCCCAAAACCGAGGTCCTCGCGCGCCTAACTACGCTCCTATAATTAACGGCACATACGTTAATCTCTCCCGCGCAGGATTACCCCCTATTGTCACGCCATCGACCGGATCGATCCGGCGATCTAGGATCGTTTTCCGTTTAAACAGTTAGAACCGTTTCGATCTTGAGCGTGCGAACAAGTTAGAGTATTTCAACCGATCAACCGAGTGTCATCAGCCTTAAAACTGTTTATTATCCGTTTATCCGTTAAGTGTACCGCTGTGTTTTTTTGTTAAACTGTTTTCCTGTTCTCAAGTACTTCATTTATTAAATCGTTAGTCGTGTGTGTTGTCCAAAGTGAGTTTGACTTTTTTCATCGCCTTGCCCCGTATCCTCAGCGAGGATAGAACTAGCTTTCCTCCGCGTTAGCCGACTCGAGATTCTCGTCGAGCTAATCTCCGATACAAAACAACCTTATATTCTAACAACAACAAACCGAATCTTCGAACCGCGTGCGCCCGGTTAACCGAAGAGTAAAACGTCTCTTCCTGCGCCAATGCGAGCGTCATCGCTACGCCCGTGTTCGCCTCGCTCGAGCCAGTCCAAGTGTAACACGATTCTCGCCGCGGTCCCTTTGATGCGGGCTGACAAATCTCCAGTTTCAAATTTAGCAATATAATTTTTTAATATTTATATTTTTTTGACTGCAAACTTTTTTAACATATTCGTGAGGTTTTTCCGATCAAAATGAGACCAAACAAGATATAATTACGATCACAATTACCTGTGTAACAAGCCATAAAAGTTTCGGACGTTACTATTACGGCAGAGAGACAAATAAAATTTTATGGCTTGTTACACAGGTAATTATGATCGTAATTATAACGTGTTTGGTATCATTTTAATCAGAAAAACGAGACGAATACGATGGTAAGTTTCATTCACGAAAAACCAAAAATAAAGAATTTTGATTTTTGAATTTAAAAGACAGAACATGCAGGAGTCTTTCATGTTTGCCGAACGCTTCAACCTTCTGCCTCTGTGTTTTCCACTCGCCGTCCTCTTTCACGTTAAAAACTTTAATCACCCGTTACGTACGTAATTATTAACATAATTACATCATATTTGGTGTCATTTTAATCAGAAAAACCTGACGAATACGATGGTACAAGTTTCATGAAAAAATAATAGGAAATAAGAAAATTGCAATCTTTTTCTTTGCTTGCATTAGTATGTGTCTCACCGATATTCGGTCGTTTCGGTAACCGATCGTGTTTAACGCTTGACTGATTCCGAGGGGGATCACCCCAGCAAGGGACAGCCGCCAAGTATTAAATTTCGCTTCTCCTATGCTCACAGTAAGCAGTTTCGATTCCGGCCTCTGTTGCACTGTGGGAGGATTCACTGTAAATGGGCCGATCTTTTCCAATTTTTTTTTTACAAAATATTAATTTAATAATGATAATAATGCAAAATGTTACAGTGAAGTGGATTGAGAGTTTCTGTGCGATGAAAATAATTTTGTCAACTGTAAAAATCGTCCTGATGACGAAAATTCATTTGCATCGAAACAGGATTATTTTTGAATCAATGGGTATTCAAGTCGTATTCAAATTGTTAGAACTTTCCTTCATTGAACGTACGCAGGACTTATCACATTTATTAGTTATTAGATTTAAAATATTTTTCGGTGAATGAAAAAGTACATTCTCTTTCAGAATGTAAAAAAATGTATTTTTTTCAGAATGAGAGTTTGTCCTTTTTCATCGTCATAATATTTATCGAGTGTAATTTTCGATGTTTTATCTATTATTTCTTTGCGATAACGAACTACAGTATCGTTATAAATTTGATTTACTCTGACTACGTGAATAAAGACGAATTAGTCTATTTATTATTCATGATTGAAGAATAATTCAACAATTATTCCGATATTTCTTTCACCTAATAGCATTCTACTACACGGTCATCTGACAGTCACTGTTACTCGTGTCTACACGACGCCCCTGAGCTCACACGATTCTCGCGTTCTGATTGGTCGGTGTTTTTCCTTAATAACTCGAAAACCAGAGCCTAGACCCCATTTTTGCAAAGGAAAAAGTTACTTAGAATCACCTACCCTACAACCCCTTCACGGGTCTAACACTCATTACGAGACACCCTGTATATTGAACAAGCGACCAAGCAAGAAAAACGATAACATTGATCCATTCAAAAAGTTTATTGGCAAGATAGTAACTCTCACGCATATGTGGAAAGGAGCGGAGGCTTTTGCTCATATACCAAAGATTACTCGAACTAAATTCGACAGTAAAACTGAAAAAGTTATCTTCATTGGCTACGATGGATACAGCACAAACTGTAGACTATACAATCCGAATACAAGAAAGGAAGCTCGAGATGTAATATTCAATGACGGGAATACTTCAGGAGCTACAGTTGTTGCAGCAATGGTTAATGTTCTATTACGCAGGGAACGGGTAAATATAGAAGAGACACGCTTGTAGAAATTCGCTGTATATTTTTCTTAGATGTTCGCACCCGGGAATACGGAATTCAACTGCCTTTCGGCAATGACACGTTACGCATCACGCTTCGATCAGAAAACAAAGGACTCTCGCGAGTCCCCCATCCCCTCGCCAAACCGGTAACTCGCTGCTCGAGATTCACGCATTCGCTCACACACATACACGATCTTTGACACACATAGACGTTCAATCCGACAGTTAAAATTTAAGAGGCAACTGTCGCGGTTATGCGTGCTATGACGTCACAGTGAGAGTCGCGGCTATATAACAGCGAGCGAGCGCTCCCTCGACCTGTTCCGTATTGTATCACATTGTACTGCCGAACTTCTCGCGTTATTACCGTTTAAGTATTCGACACCATTGAGTTTATCATTGCGTTACTTCTTTGTTGAAGTTTTATTGCGTATAGTTTCGTTTTGAATTGTTTTGCGTTTATTTTGTGGTCTGCGTTATTTGTACTAAGTGTTCCGTGTTACATTAAATCCGTACATTGTTAAAACCGACAAACTTAACTTTGTTTCTATACCTTGTGCTGGCGTAAACAATAGTTAACGATCCAGGATACGGTGTTTATTCATCAACGGAAGATGCACAGGAAGATAATTCACCACCAGATGATAAAGAGAAGAGCAACGCAGAGTAAGTCGGAAAGGAAAAAACATTGCAGCAGTTAGCAAATGAAGGTCCTACTTTTCATGACAGGAGAACTCTTAAGACAACAGACATCAAACGTATCAAGAAGTAGTTAATGGCCAGAATGGCAAGGACTAGAATAATGCCATGAAGGAAAAAATAAATTCGTTAAATAAACATGAAACTTGGACGTTGACACCTGTACCTGCAGATCGTCAAATTGTAGATTGCAAGTGGGTTTACACAGTTAAAAGAAGACCAGATGGGAAGATCGATCGTTTTAAGGCACGATTATGCGCTAAGGGATACTCACAAAAAGCGGGAATTGATTATACGGAAATATTTTCTCTCGTAGTACAATATGACTAGAATGCGAATTTTTCTGCCACTTGTAACAATCTACAATCTGGAAATCTTGCAGTTCGATATAAAGACTGTATCTACCAGAAGAGATCTACATGAAGCAGCCGAAAGGTTTTTCAAAGTAACGATAAAGGAATGATTTGTAAACTGAAGAAGAACTTGTACGGACTTAAGCAGTCTCCGCGATGTTGAAATAAGAAATTTTGTAAGTTTCTGAATCTATTACAGTTAAAACCATTAAACACAGACAGCTGTGTGTTTCGAGGAATTCTTAGCGGCGTAGAGATTTGACTGGCACTATGTGTGGATGGTGGTATGCTAATGAGTACTTGTTATACACTTGTTGATACACTAGCACTCTTGATAAAAAAAACTCAGCTCATAGTTTGAAATTAAGATAGAGAATTCAAACTACTCTGTTGGAATCGAAATTAACCGAGACAGGCAAAACAGAAAGATGTTTCATACTCAACAAGGGTATATTGAACGAGTTCTAGCCAAATTTAACATGCAAGATTACAATCCTCAAGTGATACCAGTATATCCAAATACAGAATTGCAGAATTCAAGTCAAGAAGAAAATGTCAAGAAGGCATCTAATATACCATACAGCGAGGCAGTTGGAAGCCTGATATTTCTCGAAATTGTAACACGACCAGGTATTTCATTTGCAGTAGGCCAAGTAAACAGATTTTTAAATCACCTGTCTGAAGTACACTGGACAGCGGTGAAGACAATTATGAGATACATTGCTGGAACAAAAAGTTATGGTATCTGTTATCAAGACGATTATAATGAACACATGGTATATTCAGAAGCTGATTTTGCTGGAGATAAGGAAACTCGAAAATCTACAACAGGATATATTAGTATTCTAGCTGGAGCACCAGTTACTTTGTCATCGCACTGTCAAGCATGTGTACGCAGATCAACAACAGAAGCCGAATATATTGCAGCTTCATCAACAGCACAGTAAACAATGTGCTTGAGAATGAATCTAACCGAACTTCAATGAATCTTTGACGAACCTACCAAGTCCTTTGTGGACAATCAAAGTGCTATCCGTTTGATGAAAAACTCTGAGCACCATAAGTTATCTAATCATATAGACGTTAAATTACATTATATTCGGAAAGTGTCGAGAATCAAAGTATATTTACTCAGTATGTGTCTTCTGAAAAACAGTTAGCAGATTTCTTCGCTATCCCACGCGATAAATTTTGTTTAAATCAAATGTCAGTATCAATATTCGATGTAAATGAACATAGAGCGGGAGTGTTGTAAATAGCTTCGTTCATTCGTTTCATTCGTTGTATTCCTTTACATTTAATCAGTTTATGGTCAAATAATGTATTAGGCGACGCTAGTTAGTTTCCTTTATTTTTTTTCATCTATGTCATATTTTTGATTAATTGATTTATGGGAAGAAGGAATTTCTAATTATATATTTGTTTTAATTGTTACTCAGATTTTGAAAGTGATTAACTCTTTATTGTTCACTCAGTGTTATTCTTTATATAAAAATATGAACAAATATTTAAAGCAGTAAGAACAAAATATTTTATACACGTATTAACATGCCGCGTGGTGGAGTAGTTTAATATAATTTGCATTCATTAAATAAACGCTTTGTAATATGCGTTGATTATATTTATTTCAAAGTTTCACCGATAACATGCAAAGAGAAAGTACGAAATAATATTCTGACATATTCGTTTTTGTAGTAACTTGTCCCAGTCTCTTTTAGGTTGATACGTAGCAGAAATAAAAAAGTTATAAAAGGAGAAATTAAGTGGTATTGTGGCGGTGCGCGCCACGACGTTCTTTCTAATTTATGTTTTCTTCTTAACCTTTCTAACTTTCTCTTTTGCCTGAATATTTCTAAACACTTCCTGCCTACTCTACAATTTTCAATTTTTCCAGGGTCTAGGACAAGTCTGGTCATTGTCAGATTGCACATTTGACAGCGAGACTTGTGCAGACGAAGTTTTCCGTTGACTTTCTCTTTTACCCCTTCACCTTTCCACTCTATATGATACTTCTCCTTTTCTTTTACTATCTTTTTTCAATAACTGTATAAAAACACTGGTCATGGTGCTGCTCGAGACATTCGTGATTTTCGTACCGACGCGCTTACACTCGCAGAACCTCTGACACTCTTGTTACTTGTTGTTATTTAACTTTTGCTTATTTGTTAAATATATTTTGTTGAGTGATTGTTAAATTATCTACTGTCCATTCACACATACGCACGTCCACAATAAGAGGATCTAACTTCGTGCGCTAAATGAATCGTTTCTTTGAATTAAATTGAATTCATATAAAAAAGTATTAAGATATAACATTAAGAAAGCCAGTACATTATGATATATTTTATCTTTACAAACAAGAAAATTGGGTAGTAAAATTATGTTACGTCTTGTATTGTGGTGACCAAACGTTGATATATTTATTTCGATTAACATTTTTATGCATTTTCGGAACATAAGGCCATTATTGATGGATTTGTTTACTCAAGAAATTTCTAAATATAATCTAAATATAAGAAGCTCTTGCGTGCTGTTTGCGCATTCACCGTCTTCCAGCATAGGCTATATATTTTGTCTGAATCGCAGTCGAAAAATGGAGCGATTCCCTTCGGAGGTGGTCAGCAATGAGGTAACACGAACTCTAAAATTAAACTCACAAAAACGTTTAACAACTAATAATTAAAGAATGTATAAAGTGAATGTAGAATGTAAAGAAAGCGAAGAACAACGATCGACACAAATAACAACACGTGTACTTTTTATTGTATAACAAGATTGATAGAAATTAACGCAGCGAAGCTTGTAAACTTTAATTTTCACGTTCTTTCTACTGATCACTCTCTCTCTCTCTCATCTGTAGGCGGGCGGTAACACACTAGTTCTTAATCTGATACACAACACTTTATGTCTTTATTGTAATTTAGAAATATAAAGGATTTTTCAGTAGCTATGTCCGAAGTTTAACAGTATATTGCCATGATGTTTCATGTAGCAGCACTGTCATTCTTCAACGATTGTCTTTCGTAATAGTTACCATTTTATCATGGAGCGCTACACCATTCAACAACGTGTCGAAATTATTAAAATTTATTATAAAAATTCGTGTTCTGTTCGCCAAACTTTTCGCGAGCTACGAAATATTTACGGCCGAAATGATCGTCCAACCTAGCGATCAATTCAACGAATTATCGCAAAATTCGAGCAAAGCGGATCGGTTGTGGATCGAATAGTCTCTGTACGACACAGAAACGTGCGGTCAAAGAAGAATATTGATGCTGTTACGCAAAGTGCGGCTGAAGACCCAAACCTCTCAATTCTTCGTCGCGTATAAGCAGTTTGACTTTCTGCGACCTCAACTTGGCGAATTTTACAAAATGACTTGGGCATGCATTGGTATAAGATCCAGTTGACACAAGAATTGAAGTCCCAAGACCACAAAAGTCGTTGTACGTTTACTGATTGGGCTCTGCAGCAGTTCCAAACCGATCCAAATTTTGGAGAAAAAATTATCTTCAGTGATGAAGACACATTATTGGCTTGGAAGAGGCGATGTGAGATCCAGCATTGGTGAGATCCAGCCTGACTTATGCAACAGAGTCATACAAAACGTGCCGCGAAGGCCATTTGAATGATGTCATTTTTAAAACATAATGGTATTAAATGTACTTTAATCCGCAACAAAGTTTTCCGTCATATGTCGCATACAACATGTTTTATTCGATTTCAAAGTTCGGACACGCTTAATGAAAAACCCTTTAAATACCAAATAACTCATAGAAAAAATATGATTTTCAAGCGAGCGATAATAAAACTAAAAGCAAAAGAGATTTTATTACCGCTGATAAATAAATATGGTAAATGTTTAGAATAAAGGAGTGACCTCCGATTTCGATCACCTTGAAAAATGTTGTCAATGTCATCATTTTGAATAACTTTTTGTTATACATGTGATATTCGGACACTTTTAGTTTTCGAGATATTTGAAAAAATAGCGTCCTTTACTGCCAATATTTCCAAAAGTGAATGAATCGCAACTACAAGTTTTCCTGTATTGGTTTGGGGGGCTTGTCCTCTCCCTCTGCCCCCTCATCGATGACAATAACCACAAACCTCTTTAGGACGGACTTTTGTAGGTGCTTTGAAAACACATGTAGGGATTATTGAACGGGTAGTATCTAAGAAAGTAATAGCGCAAACACTGTTTACTTTGTATATGGATCAACGCGAGCGCAATTCAAACATGTACACTCACCAGGCGAGGAATACAAATATAGTCCAAAATTTAAAGGTATCGGCGCCCATAAAAAATATATCCTAACCAAACCTAATTATGGAAAAAAGGAGATGGAAATGATAAACTCGCTGAGATCGGTGCAGAAAGCACATTTTCACCTCTTTCAGTTTTTCGCTTCTAGGGAGGAGAAGGGGAGGAGTTAAGAGTTGGAGTGACCACCATTGGAATGGTCACGTCAAGGGCTATTTATGGTATAAAAATCAGCTCGATCGAAGGGTGCCCCACTTTCTAGAACCCAACCAAAATTTATGTAGCCTTAAGATAACTATTTTCTCAAATATCTCGAAAACTAAAAGAGTCAGGCTATTACATGTATAACAAAAGATTGTTCAGAACGGTGACCTGGACAACATATTTCAAGGTGATCGAAATCGGAAGTGGCTCCCTTATTCTAAATATTTACCATAAATATCTGGCTCGGTTTATGAGATCCGTAAAAGATGATATGCGTTCTCGCGGAATTCGCTCTCGCAAGTGGAATCGCAGTTAAAAACTAAACTAGTTAGAACTGTACGCAAAATTGCATGCTTACATAAAGATATAATTTTTATAGCTACTACACAAATGTTTCGTTTAATTACATTCTTAAAAATCTCGCAGCATTACTATTGAAATACGAATTTCAGATTTGTGTTGAGTGTAGTAAGTTATCGAAAACACTTAATGAATATTACATAACCAAAGAAAGTGAGAATTTGTCATACAGTGCATTTAATTATACATACAAAACACTAACATTGTAGTATCTGGAATATCTGTAGATTAACGCTTCTTAAAGTATTTTAAATTTCATACTTTGTATATAATCTATGTCCATATTTATGGCTACGTATCGTTATGCTGTTCTTTAATGAACGTTCGTTTTCATTTTTGCTATCAAATAGTCAGTTGAAATTTTAGTCGATATGTAACTTTACACACGATTCTTTTGTAATTTCACTTTTATAATAAATTCGTGCTCTCATTTAATATTACTTTAAGAATCTGTTGAGGTTTTACAGTGTTGTTGCTTCTTATTCTTGCATAATCCTACTTCATGGAGGACAGTTATTGAAGTTTATTCCTATATAACATACATGAGTAACATTTTCGTTATTGTCCAATCGAAGCGGAATTGCATCTCTAGTTTACAACTTTTACCATTGTGTATCCATTCGGAAACGGAATGAGTTAGTTTAGATATCCCTAACACACGAGACTACAGAGACAGCTTCATTTGAAAACTCGCAGCATTCTTTATTAGCAGGATGTGCTTCTAGAACGAAAATCACGTCGTCGAGAAAGTAATACGACTGACCAAGATCACCTTCGCAAAGATAAGGCAGTTTACTCCATGCGAGACACTTTAAACTTAAAGGTGCAAAAACTCTGTCGACAAGACTAGCGATTTGACCTTCCAAGCCATTTCCTTTTATTGGTAGATATTCGGATGGTTTATGATCACCCCGCTCGCCGACTTCCACGTAAGGACTGAATGGGAGAACTAGCGCGACAATCAGGCGGCCGCCAGGAGCTAAGGATGATTTCAGACGTCTTAACAGAGTGTTGGGTCGATCACATCGGTCCAGCAGATTTAAGCAAAGGATAACGTTGAAAGGTCCTGTTTCGTACCATTTCTCTACGTCTAGCACCCTAAAAAAAAAGCAAATATGTATATTTTTTACGTTTCCGCTTTATATAGAGTTAAGCTCTTTATTTTAAGTTAAGGTATAATGCACATGATTATTAAAACCGCAATAAAATATTATATACATCTTATTTCTATAATAAAATGAAAATATGAGTAACTTATGTACTAGTGAACATTTATTGATATTGTAAGTACATACAGAGTGTCCCATAAATGCTGGAAGAGCCGAAAAGAGGTGCACGACACATAGTTCGTCGTTGGAATATCCCCCTCCCCCGCCCCAGTAGTGAACGCTGATTTCTCGCTTTTAAAACAAAGCAGTTGAAATTATTTATGATCAAAGGTTTTAATTCGACCTATTTTCGTAACAAGCTGATATCGGCTGTGTTGCAGTTTATTTTCTCGAACAATATGGATCGCCGGATCGACCTAATGACGAAGATTCATTTGCAGCAAAACAGGACTTCTTGTGGATGGTTAAGTCGTATTTAAATTGTCTGTACATTTTTTCATTTAACGTACGCAGGAATCATTAATTTTTTTCAGAAGGAGACTTTGTCCCTTTTCATCGTCATAGTATTTATCGAGAATAATTTTCGATATTTTATGTTTAGCAATATGTGTTAGGTGAGAAATTATTAACGCAGTGAGTTGCGTTTTCTGAGTCTTTATTTGCGAACGTACGTTTGATCTTTTGGCTCTTCAAGACTCTATTTGTATCTCTCTCTCTCTTGTGCTCGATCTTGATCTTTTTAAAACTTGCAAGATTCTTTGACGAACACCCAACAAGGTGGAGTTGACCAATTACCAAAACATAAGTCCTGCCAAATTGTGCTACCCCCGTCTTATGCCTATAGCACGCTTCCTTGAGGTGGGGGTACAATTTGACGGGGGTAGTGTTTACTGGTGAAGGTGGCAACGCAGCGGAATTTCCCACGGCCCTAGGTCTTCTACACGACCAGTTGCTTGACCTCGCGATGAAGACCCTTGGAGAATCTCAGGGTTTATGACACTAAACGTTTTAATGTCGAGAACATTAGCATAATTCTAAGTAGGGTCATGTTTTCCTTAAAAATCCTAAAACGGTTTTCTCAAAAATAGCTCCGCTGTCGTCCATGTCATAAACTGTGCTAGCCGTTTGCACGTTCAACGCTTTTACAAATTTACAGATTTACGACCAGCCGCAACATACACCCCCGTCCATAAGTCACCGGACACTTACTCGTTTTCAGCAAAATGATTATTACAACACAGATACAACTCTCTGGCTTGATTTTATTGTTGATTTTGTAATATTTAGGTATTTTACTATAATTTTGGAATGCAAAAATATAAATAAATATTGGTTATTTAAATATATGTTTAAAAAAGGAACTGCATGCGTAACCACTCATTTCGTAAGGTTTCGATTTCCGTATATGTTGAGACATATTGTTCGCTTTGGACGTTCAAAACCATTAGAGGATTATATTTAGAACATTATTAATAGTTTATAAACACTGTAAGAGGAGTTTTAGACTAAACAAAGGTAAGCATGGAGCTGCCACGGTGAAGTCGCTGTTTTTTCTTTATTTCAAGTTCGACAGTGCACGTGATCAGTATGAGCAGTTCTAGAGAAGAATTATCCATTCAGAAGCGTTCGAGTATTATTACTCTTGCTAAAGAAGGCTATTTTGTGCGAGAAATTGCCGTAAAAACTAAAATTCGTCAACCAACAGTGCACGATACAATGACAAAGTTGACAGATACTAATATTTTTGAATATAAAAAACCCACTGAACAGCTCATAAAACAAAAAAAAAATGATGACTACTATATACAAACATTAAATAAATGAAACAGGAGAATGATAGCAGCAGAAATTGCGGCAGGGGTTAATAAACATCGAGAGGCTCCAATTGGTACAACGACAGTTAAGCGACGTCTTCTACAAGAAGGGCTTCACGAGTGTGTTGCAGTTAAAAAACCATTATTAAGCATTCGAAATAAGAAAAAGGGACTACAGTAGGCAAAATTTCTATAAAAATTATACTGTTGAAGATCGGGAAAAGGTTTTGTAGACCCATGAGTCGAAGTTTGAGGTCTTTAACACAAAAACACGAATCCATGCGCGCATGAAACAAACTGAGGAATTAATTCCCGATTCTATTATACCAACTGTTAAGCATGGAGTCAATCTGTGATGGTATGGGGTTGTTTTGGGGCAAATTAAACTAGTGATTTTGTACAAATGGGGGTAATTTTAAAAAAAGAACAATATTTGAAAATCTTTCGTGACCATACAATACCGCCTGGTAAACACTTAATAGGTCGAAACATTATATTTATGCATTACAATGATACCAAACACGCTGAAAAAATGTGTACAAATTATTTAAACGACCTAGAAAATAATCATGAATTGAAAATTATGGTATGGCCTCCGCAATCGTTTGATCTTAATTTAATAGGGAAATTATGGGAAAAAATAGATAGGAACGTACAAAAACCAAAACAACACTCGTGGGAATTATTTCAAAAAGTTGAACAACAATAAATTCAGAAAAATTTTAAAAATTACTCGACAGGATGCTGCGACTAGTCTAGGCAGTGATAGCCGCGCGCGGCGGATATATTGACAAAAACAAAATATATGATATTCCGATAAGATTTTTGACATTTCTCCACTACTTCTTTATCGTAAAATACCTAAATATTACAAAATCAACAATAAAATCAAGCCAGAGAGTTGTATCTGTGTTTTAATAATCATTTTGCTGAAAACGAGTAAGTGTCCGGTGACTTATGGACGGGGGTGTATGTATTATTCCATCGTAATAACGATTTAAAGTATCATATAAATTTGATAGTGCTTGCGCGAATAAGGAATAATTGGTTTATTTGTTATTCATGAATGAAAGACAATTTAACAATTATACCAATTTTTTTATTATTCGACTTTTCCCTAATAGCTTCCTACTATACCAACATGATACCGTCGCGACATACGTACAGTTGTTCATAACCACAGTCAAATCGCTTGAAGCTATTGTACTCGTCTGCAAGCATGCGATTATCGCGCTCTGATTAGTCGGTGTTTTTCATTAATAATTTAAAAATGAAGCCTCATCCGATATTTGTGCAAAGGAAAAAGTTATTTAGAATGGCCCAACCGACCACCCCTTGTCGACTCCTTCTGCATTTGTGGGACACATTGTATATACAGGGCAAGGCACTTAAAACCGGCCATCTGAATAACTTGGCTGCTATTGATGATAAGAAAAAATGCATCAGACCAAAATTGTTTGGTATTGAGGGGCTGACCGTCCGATGTCACTAGTCTTTTGATAGGTGAAAGCGTCAAGCAGATATGGAGGTCATCTCGGTTTTTTTTAACAGGATAATATATTTTATTTGATAGAAAATGTCAAGACGAATACGTAGGCCAACCTTTTAATTACTGAACAATGCGTAATTGTCTTCTCCCAGCATATCCCAATCTGGCTAAATATGCCCAACGATTTTAAATAATATTTAAGTCCAGCGGCCTGACTGGCCACAAAATAGGCTTTCGTAAGATATGTAGCTTGAGCTATTAATTTTTCCACTTATAATTTCAATGTTTGTGTTTTCATAGTATTCAATTCCAGCCCACAGTATTACTTCTCCACCACCTAATTACACTGCCCAACAAATTTTAACTTTTTTCCAACGTCCTAAAATCCGATTATGTATTATTTTAGAGTTTCTTGTGCTGATTACGAATCTGCGATCCGTTTCTCGCCAGCACATACAGTTTTTGAGAAATTTGATTTTGAAAAAAAGCACATTTTCGAAATTCAGACCAATTTTGTAAGATAACTATAAAATATTCTGAAATCCCGTTTGCATCAAAAGATTCTGTAGACTTTTCTTAATACAACGGTATCTACCTTTTATGCATTCTGAATATTTAAACGTGTTTAACAAACAATTGAACGCGGAATGACAGATTTTGTACAAATGTTTACGTATATTTCTCAATTCGTCTTAAAAAGTAAGGGTCCAGTGGACAATCGAACTATAGCACGCGATAGAGCAGATTTAAAATAGCAACGCGGGAAACGAAACAAAGACAGTGGTTCACTATGAGCCTCTCTGCATTTACTTTTGTTTAAACATGTTTAAATGTTCAGAATTCTGAAAAAGGCGATACGGTTGTATTGAAGAAAATCTACAGAATCTTTGGGTGTCAACAGAATTTTAGTGTCTTCTACAGTTACCTCGTAAAAGAGGTTCGAATTTCCAAAATGAACAGTTTTGCCAAAAACAAATTTCTTAAAAACCGCACATGCTGAAGAAAAATAGATTGCAGATTCGAAGTCAGCATAGAAGCACTATAATAATCACTATACGGATTTTAGAACGTCAATTAGCTGCTGGACAGTGCAATTAAAAATTCAGGTTGCAATCCTGACTTACTGAACAAGTTAAACGGCTTTGTAGCAAACCGCAATCCATTTTCCAAAGCCTCTAAAATGCTTTACGATTGTTGAGTAAGAATCAATGGAGAATGCTCTTAGAAGCATTCTTAGGAGCATTTCAAAGCGCAGGCGGCGAACCTCCCCTCGAAAAAGACTTACTCAGTTATTGAAAACTCCTGACAAGCAGCAAGAAAATGGAAACAGTTAATATACTTGATCTGAACCATATCTTGAAAATAAACTACAATCCTGCTATTATTCGCAGGCAGAGAATATCAGCGAATTCAAGAGAAAAAGTAATGCAACTGCCATGTTATGACTATTGGTTACCTATACGAATTCAGTTTGATGCATTTTTAAACGCCGGCATGTGAATTTAACAATACATCTGTTAGAGAATCACCCAGAGGTTTATGACACAGCAAGAAAAAGTTAGTAAATTAGCACTTCTATCATCTGTAGGTCCACATTACAAGTGCAAATGAATTTTAGTATTAGCAGCGCGGGCCGCGTCATAAACCTCAAAGACCCGAAGGGTGGCTCTGCCATAGGGATCTAGCGGTGTCCGATACCCCGAGACAAAGTCACGAAAATCTGGAAAAAGAACCAGGAAGTTCCTCTTCCAAAATGTTACCATGCTAAAGGAGCAATGGATGAGGGGGCAAGATTATTCGTTATGCGATTTAACTTTGATGTAACATAGCATGATACTATCTTGCTTGTTCACGTCTGCAGTTAGCCGTATGTTCGAATTTTCGCTCTCGTGTCTGAGCGCGCGCTATTCTTTGGCTTGGATTGGTCGGTGTTTTTCCTTAGCCCTTTGAGCGCTATGAACCCATATATGCGTTCTCACGCAACCATTCGATTTTGGCTATCAACCTATATATGCGTTTGCGTTAAACCATTCGGTTTAGGTTATGCACGCATTTGTGGGTGCTCACAAAACCATTCAATCTGGGAAAAAGGAATCTATGAACAGATATATGTACCTGGTGCTTGTAAGCCTATATAGATATTGTAGGGAGCAAGATAAGGATATGCGAGCGAGGTGTGGATGTAGAGTGTTTGGACCGAGAGAAGTGTGAATAAAGAGTGTTTGGATCGGGTGACAGTCCTTCGCAATGAGAACGAGTGTGGTATGAATTGGTCAGCGGGTGTGTCTGTGTATAAGTTGATTTGGGAGAAGAAGAGTATTGTAAAGATGAAAGGAAAATCAGTTGAGCGTCAGAGTTAATAGAGAGAAGTTAAGCGTAGAGTTAAAAGAAAGAAGTCGCGCGAGCGTCTGTTGTATTTTGTTTTTATATATTAAATATTCCTTTTTTGTTTAAAACGAGTCCTTGAATCACTAAGATCCCTAAAATATTAGAAAGACAATAAGCGTTTAAATGTGCTTTTGTGAAATCGGGCAAGTATACACAACTTGCGCTCTTTCGTAAAAAGCAGGCAGCCTACGGCAACCTTTTTCGTACGGAGTGGGCAGTCCACGGTGCACGCTTAACGTCGGGCAACTCAGCGCTCAAAGGGTTAATAACACGAAAACGAGAGCCTAGACCCAATTTTTGTAAAGGAAAAGGTTATCTAGAATCACCTTCCCTACAACCTCTTTTCGGGTCCTACGCGAGTTACGAGACACCCTGTATTATAGACAATTATCTCTTTGTGTGAACTGATTTATACAATAAGTATTAAACAAGTAAATGTTGGCCAAATTATGGACAGGTTTGAGTTCATTTTAATGAGTAAATCCTCACAAATGCGATATGAAAATTTTCGGTTAAATAAAATAAAATTAAGATGTATTATGATTCTGAACAATAGAATTCAGGTTCTAGTTTTTACCGCCTGGTACAGTCGCAACATCTTTTTCTTTTTCAGTTCCCATCTTCTGCGAGTTATGAACTTATTTACGTTAATTATTATCGCGTTTCAACTCATTTTAGACAGAAAAATGTAAACACTTTATACGGAAATATTTTCTAACAAAGTTTGATTCATTCTTTGATTCGACGCATATTGAGAATGACGTGGCGGCGCACGCGGCGAGCGCCTTCTTGCGAGGGCAATCGGTGAGCATCATTGTGGTATTGGGCGCTGGAAGAGAAATACAGTAAAAGCTCTCCTCGTGTACTACTTGGTCGGCTCCGGCCGAGGACGAACGTCTTTTCCTGCGCCAATGCGTGCGTCATCGCTACGCCCGTGTTCGCCTCGCTCGAGCCAGTCCAAGTGTAACACGATTCTCGCCGCGGTCCCTTTGATGCGGGCTGACAAATCTCCAGTTCCAAATTTAGCAATATAATTTTTTAATATTTATATTTTTTAGACTGCAAACTTTTTTAACATATTCGTGAGGTTCTGCCGATCAAAATAATACCAAACAAGGTATAATTACGATCACAATTACCTGTGTAACAAGCCATAAAAATTTCGGACGTTACAATTACGGCAGAGATACAAATAAAACTTTATGGCTTGTTATACAGGTAATTATGATCGTAATTATAACGTGTTTGGTATCATTTTAATCAGAAAAACGAGACGAATACGATGGCAAAAGTTTCATTTACGAAAAATCAAAAATAAGAATTTTTAATTTTTAATTTAAAGGTCTGAGCTCCGTTTGCCTTTCATCTTTTCCGAACGCTTCAACCTTCTGCCTCTCTGTCTTTTTCACTCGCCGTCCTCTTTCACGTTAAAAACTTTATTCACCCGTTACGTACGTAATTATTAACGTAATTACATCATGTTTGGTGTCATTTTAATCAGAAAAACCTGACGAATACGATGGTATACGTTTCATAACAAAATACAAGGAAATAAGAACATTTTAATCTTTGTATTTGCTTGCATTAGTATGTGTTTCACCTATATTTGACCTTCGTCGTTTCGTCGGCCGCGGCCCGTGGCGAGGAAGGCACGGCCGCCGAGTATCAAATTCGCCTCTACGGCTCTCGCCGAGTACACTTTGGATTCCGACCTGCCGTCCACGACGAGAGCTTTTACTGTAAATCTATTTTATTTTAACTGCCTCGATTCCGAGTTTTATTTTCCTTACCGGTTACGTTTATGAGTTTTGTACAAGTCTGATTATAAATTTGTCAGAAATGCTATTCCAATTTTATAACATAAAAATCAGAAATAAAAAGCTTTTATATTTGCATTGCTATTAAACCGAGGTATTCATGGTGTCTGTATCAAGAACGCACGTAATAAAGTTGTGTAATTGCACTGGACAAGTTAATGTGACGATGTTATAATAAGGATCTTATTACACACTTCAAAGAAGCATTTAATATTATGATTCTTAACTACTAATGAAATTATATGTTCAAACTTTAATCAACTAAAATATGTAAATATGCACATAACTAACGGTAAACGCTGAACAATTCGAAAAGTATGAGTGTATTTAACATATATTCTATAAGTATGTGTGTGAGAGACAAAGTCTTCCGGAGGCAGTTATAATCTTGAAATTACATTGAATCCGTAACATTCCGCGCGATTTCGCCATTCGTACACTATTGTGGGATTAGGGGTATACAGTTTATAATGATTGCGTGTTCTTGAGCGATGATTCTGAATATTTATTAAAGATCCGCGAAGGGGAGTGTTAACGACTCGATGTTACTCCTACGAAAAACTAAATCCCACTGACTGTCCGCCGTTTACATCTCCTCCACGAAAAGTCATTGAGAAAAAAAGAAAGAAGTAGGTTTACAGAGAGAAAATTAAGAACGTTGGAAAGGACTGAGAAAACCGTTGAGAAATTTGGCAAGGGAGAGACACAGCGGAAAACAGTCGTAAATATAAGAAAAGTGAAGAGGTTCGCAAGGGCCTAAGAGCTGACGCTGACCAGGCCCCGGCGAGACCCTGTAGAGACGAGGAAAATTAGCGAGCGTAAATCTTAAGAGGATACAAACCAGAAAGAATCTTTAGAAACTTTAGAAAACGGAAAAGATTGAGAAAGAACAGAAAAAGGTAACATCGTGTGTGGTGCCATGGGCGCCACAGTTTCATTTCGTCTTGACCTCTAGACATTTTAAACATATGAAAATTTACAAATACAATTTAGTTTTCGCCAAAATTACAATTTAAATATCAAATTGTAAAAAATTTTATGCGTGCCCGATATAATCGTCATGGCACAAAATACTGCCACATCTCCATGACGGATATAGTCGTCAAACACACTTAACTGGTTAATAACACTGTACAACAAATTTTGACTTTTTCGTTTTATATGAACTGCCACTATGAAATTCTTATAGATTTTTGCGAGCTGAATACGAATCTGAAATCCGTTTTTCTCTGGTTCGTACAGTTTTTTTAGAAAATTAATGTTAAAAAAAATTGCAAATTTTCAACTTTGGGAATTTTTTGTGCTCTTACTATAGCAGCTGTTCAATGGCTTTTTGCACGAGAGAATTCTGTGAACTTTACAGAATAAAACTATATAAATTGTTATTACATTATAAACATTTAAATATGTTTAAACAACGATCAAAGTAAAAAAGACCCCAAAAATGCCCCAATTTTTGCTGATATTTTTAAATTTATTTAAAAAACTATGGGTCTAGGTGAAAATCGAACCATCGCACGCGATAGAGCAGACATTTTTACTGCAGAAAGCATCGAGCGAAGTTAAAAAATCACATTGGCGGCGCGGCGCGCAGTTATTCCGTTACGCCAAGACGGAAGGTAGGGAGGCCACCGCGCCGCGCTAACATTGAGTACCACTGACAGCGACGCGTGTTTTGCCGAACTATTTTCCATATAAAATGTAAACGGATGTGATTTTTTAACTTCGCTCGATGCTTTCTGCAGTAAAAATGTCTGCTATATCGCGTGCAATGGTTAGATTTTCACCTAGACCTATAGTTTTTTAAATAAATTTAAAAATATCAGCAAAAATTGGGGCATTTTTGGAGTCTTTTTTACTTTGATCGTTGTTTAAACATATTTAAATGTTTACAATGTAATAACAATTTATATAGTTTTATTCTGCAAAGTTCACAGAATTCTCTCGTGCAAAAAGCCATTGAATAGCTGCTATAGTAAAAGCACAAAAAATTCCCAAGGTGAAAATTTACAATTTTTTTTAACATTAATTTTCTAAAAAACTGTACGTATCAGAGAAAAACGGATTTCAGATTCGTATTCAGCTCGCAAAAATCTATAAGAATTTCATAGTGGCAGTTCATATCATTTTTGGCTGTTGTACAGTGTAACTTGTACTATATGTCACATTAGCTTAAGTATACCTTAGTTATTACAAAGTGTCTACTTAATTTCTACATCACAACCATTCCTAATTTGAACGCCACCCATTAATTTGTTTCGGAGTTCGCTAAGGTATTTGAGATCGAGATATATTACATCGATCTCAAGCCGAAGGATATACACGGATAGAATTTGTTATTAACTATAAGGTGATAATCACGTGTACAGCAACAATCTTTGGGTCGCAATGGTCATGCGACTGTACTAACCGTGACGGCACATGGCTCGCAGCGTTTTACGATAGGATGGCTCATTCGGCTAGACACGTGTTAGAAAGTAAAAAACTATAAAATAATTTCGCCAACACACAAATATTAGGGTAGGCCTAATTGCTTACACCCAAGCATCTGTAAGTGGTCAATGCTATTTTTCCCGATGCTGCGACCCACATGTCGCTACCATCAGAAAAACTTGAAATGTCTATTGTTCTAACTGATAATGAACCGCTACAGCGAAAAGATTAGCACTATATGAGCGGAAAGAAATATACCTAACCATCGTGTAACCGGATGGTTGCGCAACAGCGTGATTCAACCGTCTTTAGCAGAGTGTACGAGTTCAGTAGTACTAGGGAGAAAGAAAACCGGAAATTCGAAACTATGCATTGACTACCGGCAGCTTAACAAACAAATAGTTAAGGCCTGCCTCCTCATTAAATAGGATCTGATTAAGGGCTTAGACTACTCTAGAGCGTCGAAAAGCACCCTAATTTTAAAAATTTTTTCCGAGAAAACAATGACAAAAATGAAAAACATGTTTGTGGGCCTTTATTGCCTATACATAACAGGTGTGGGAATAAATTTTCACGAAGCAATTAAAAACAACGCTAACCGACACGAAGTACTCTACTTTTGAACCTAAACTGAAAATCAAAAGTTTTTTTTCTGTCACATAAAAAAAGGTTGAGAAAGACGTACCAAATTTGTTTATGTTACTTTTTGCAAAAATTAAAACATGTTTTTAACATTTGAAAAAAAATCCTATTTTCGTCTAAAATAAAAATCCGTAAGAAATTCAAGCAAATCGCTAAAGAACTGAACGAGTGTTGTTTCCGGCTTTTTCCAAAAAGATAGTTTCGAGAAAAACACGTTTTAAGTTTTATTTATGAGAAAATCATATACATTTTTTATATAACTTCAATCTATTGTAAGGAATAACCGACCGCCACGGCCGCTCACTTTGTAGATAGGTCACCTCGCCGACAATCGCCTTACCGACGCCGAAAGGCGAAAAAGCCTTTTCGGCGGAATCGCGTACCGACACGGGGCACCGGACCCTATGTTTTTCCGCGCCTTATTAAGGTTAATTAATTGTCGTTTCTTTGTTTTTCAGGTGAGCGTGTGTATAGTGTAAATAATTCAATGTAAATAAATAAATAATAAAATACTTTGTTTCTCAGAGAAACAAATTATCGTTGATTAGTGACCACAATCCTCAATAGTCTTATATACAATATATGCGAAATTGCCTCCTACTGTTTCCGAGTTGTTTATTATCTATGGGTCATTCCACGCCAAATCGATCACTTTTTGACGTAACCATCTGCGATTTTGTTTTCATCAAAATATGTTAAAGTCTATGTGAAAGTATCTATGTGATATATATATATATATATGTATCTCGTACGGTTTTTCAGATAGCACAAGGGGGTCGAAACTTTAAGGGGTCGTTTCACCCCTTAATCTCGCGTCTCAGCCGATAAAAAAAAAATACGTGTCCGTTATTTTTGCCTGCTTAACAAACGTACGAAGTTTCATCAAAATCGGAGGGGGACACTTCCATGCCTTTCCTTGTAAGTCACATAATTGAAAATGGAACAGTTTGTTCTTCCGAAAATATTGTGAAGGTGTTTCGCGGCATTGCGAAAATGTATAACAGAATGTATTTTAACATCAATCAAATGTAATCCTCAACAATGTACAATCCACTCATATATTTCAACTTATCTTGTAAACCTATTACGGTTCGAAGTCTTAAGGACTGACGATTTATTACACGAATTTAAAAGCACCATTGGTTACGCTTAGGTATACAACTCATCCTACAAAAGATCGCTTAAATTGATCGGAGCCATAATTGTCACGTATAAGACATTTGTCATGCACATTTCCAGACATGAAACAGACTTTCTAAAGACAAGGTCCTACAATCTCAGTCCTGTATTTTCGAACGGGTATTGTCTACCAAACTCGCAACGAACACTTTACAATCTTTACGGGTCTTTTATTTACGACATTCGACCCTGCCAGCTTAAAGGAAGGCACGTGCACTTCCTATTTTTTACTCTGTAAATTGTTAAGATTTCCTTTTCCGTGTTTTTACTTGGCCGCCTGTGGTGCACAATTCAGCCAAGTCTGAACTGACCCACCAAGGGTCTCGAACCACATACAGCATGCCCAGACATCAACGGTCAAATGACCATATACATATATGTTAGCGTCAACGTATTTTTAAGGGTCGTCGAAGGCAATTAGCCCGCCGCTATTTTGCTTTTGAACGATTTATGATAGGGATGGACTGTGTGAGGTCTAAATGCAGAGGATGTCTCTGAGAGAGAAAGCGAGGCGACAGACGATGCCCATTGACTTGGAGTCACGTGGCTATCGGCTGTCGCAGGACTGTTTGTTTGTCCGTTTGGACGCTCGGGAAAAAGGCACGCAGTTAAGCATTGCGCTGCTTAAATGAATAGGAACGTTGTTCCTTAAGGATCTGGCCACGGAGTGGGGAAGGCGGGATGCCTTCTGGTAAGAGGACTAAGCTTGCCCTCTTGGCACTTACCCCAGAACCGTTGAACTGTACTATTCTTTACAAACGAAAATTTTTAACATATATCACCAAGATATACAACCCAACATAGAGGGTTTTGAGCTAACTAAGCTCACGCCTGGGCCCCTGCCGGTTCAAGTCACATACATTGACACTTTACGTGCACCACTGTTGAAGATTTGGCAGTCAATGACACCACTGGCGTCATCTATATGCGCCAGTGGTGATCAATGAGCGTCTTTGACGATCACGCGTCGATTAATACCAATAGCGTCATCTATGCGCAGTCACAATGATTTATGCTACGATTAATCGATATTTAGATCGATTAATAACGTGAAGTAATCTCAGAGACTTCTAACTGTCCTCTCTTTGTTCGCGTGTTATCAGTCGACAAATGTCCGCGATCTATTCTGTCCGCTCGTTACGGTCTGCTCTTTGAAACAATGTCTAATTCGTGTAGCACCGTTAAACAGTCCATTCAGAACGCGCAATTATTAACAGAACGCTCCGCAAGTGATTAATATAGTCATAGACTGCTCAGAGATCAATAATATCTCAAATTAACCTCGGAATACTCTTAACCATGTGTCGCATACAACGACCGTGGTACAATATCTGTAATTAACTTCAGAACACTCTCGACCACGTGTCGCATACAACGACCGTGGTCAAGATGTACAGTACAATAATGTGTGTAACGACTCTGTGATGTTAAAGAGACTGTTTATTCTGTTTACTCGTTCGTTTACCAGACTCTGTACAATAAATTGTGTGCAGTAATTCACGAGTTATCGTTTGTATCCGAACCACCCTGTCCGAACATCCGTACGCAACGACGAATGCGTAAAAATCGTTACAACCACAGACGGCTGGGTTTTCGGTAGCTTACATGAGACGTGTCCGGCGAACTGATCTGCTGAACAATTCAGCCAAAGACCATTGGCCAAAACTCCAAACGATTTACTAATGGTTACTTGGGTCAACGCCCACCTCGCCGGACTATCTCCCTGCAGCATCGTGCTAAAATCGTAAAATCAGAACTTCTGTGACTTACTTACTCGAGCAGTCATCGAGTAACGTCTTCGAATCGTCAATTCCACCCTGAGTCGCGAATCTTACTATACATAGCATTCGTTCTGACCAGTTTAAGCAGTCCAAGCTTCACATCACGCGTCTTTGCGTAATTCATTTACCTCGACACTTGTATTAACTAACACATCCATACAGACAGTATTATTATAAAACTACAATATATTATCTTTGTAACTGTAAAAGGTTACGAGGAAATACAGTAATTCGTGTTGTTGGTTTTCCGCGTCCTTCCCTACATCGGTTACCGCCAACGCGAACGCGTACTAAAAACAAAAGGCAGTCTGGAAATTTAAGCAACGAAAATATAAGACGTATAGAAAGTTTCTTAGAGAACACAAGCTCTTTAGAAAATACAGAGGGTCCCACAATTGCTCTAGGAACAGAACAGGGTGGTAAGTAGGACTATTCGAGACAATTTTTTCCTTTCCCAAAATTTTGGTTCAGGCTTCCTTTTCATGAGGCTTCCTTGTCATGAACAAACGTATGGATATCGCGAGGCTATCATGTTGGTATAGTAGCAAGGTGGTAAAGTGAAAGTCGAATAAATAGACAAATCGGAATAATTGTGGAATTATTCTTCACTCATGAATAACAAATAGATTTATTAGCCCTTATTCACGTAATTAGGATAAATCGAATTTATGCGTTACTGTAGTTCGTTATCGCAAAGAAGTAATAGATAAAATATCCAAAATTATATTCGATAAATATTATGATGATGATAAAAGGCAAAGTCTCATTCTGGAAAAAATAAGTTCTTCCATTCAAAAAAAGGAACGAACTTCATCCATCAACGAAAAATATTGGGTCATATAAAAAGTCTCCGCGCTTTTTTCCACTAGGTGGTGTTGATGCCTATATATCGGGCAATACTCATTCAATTGTTTTAAACGAACACGTGTTGTAAAGCTGGTAATTTAGCGTACATTTTTTGTGCAGACAGTTTTGTGATTCGTTTCTCCAGTCAAAAATTATATTGATTTGAATATGAGTGAAATATTCGAAGAAATGCGCTATGTAATGCTTTTTTATTATAAAAAAGGTAAAAACATTGCAAAAACATGCCGAAAAATTTGTGAAGTGTACGAGGAGAATGCCGTAAGTAAACGAAGAACCCAGGAGTGGTTTGCTCGATTCCGTTCTGGAAATTTCGATGTCAAAGATGCACCTCGAAAAATGAAATATGAAATTATTTGAAAAAAAAATGAAATATGAAATATTTAAAAATGGGTGAAATATGAAAATATTAAACGCAAACGATCATGGTCAAAGACTGGTGATCCTACACAAACAACTTCAAAGCCTGGATTGTCAGCGAAGAAAGTCATGCTGAGTGTTTGGTGGGATTGGAAGGGATAATTATCCATTATGAGATGCTGCAACCTGGTGAAACCATCAATTCGGTCATGTACTGTGCACAACTCGACCGTTTGAACGAAGCAATTCAGAAAGAGCGACCAGAATTGGCCAACAGAAAGGGAGTTGTGTCCAATCGTGACAACGCGCGGACACACATATCTTTGATGACTCGCAACAAATTAACAGAACTTGGTTGGGAAGTTTTAATGCATCCACCGTATAGCCCAGATCTTGCACCCTCTGACTACCACTTATTTCGGTCTCTGAAAAACTTCCTTGATGGTAAAAAATTGACCGACCGAAGCGCCGCTGAAAATCACTTGGTCAAGTTTTTCGATGATAAAACACAGCAGTTCTACACTGATGGAATTATGAAGTTACCCGAAAAATGGCAAAAGGTCATCGATAATAATGGCCAATATGTACTTGATTAAAATTGATTTTTAATAAAGAAAATTTTTGTTAAAAAATGTACCGAAAAAGCGCGGAGACTTTTTATATGACAATATTTTAAATCAAACAATTAATAAATGTTATTACTCATCTCCGGCTCATCCAAAATCTAATCTCTAAATTTTTTTTTTTTTTTATTTTCCTATGTACACGCTCCTATTTCTTACAGAATAATTGCATTTCTTTTACTATTAATTTACTAAAGGTATCGTGTGGATTTCGGTACATTTACCGACGATCCATGAATTTGGTTGCTGATGATGTGCTGTTAGCTGAGTAGGTCAGGTGGGTGTTTCCTTTTGAGTCTTCTAGGTAGATCCGCAGAGCAAATTAAAGCTAGCCGATTCGTGTGCCTGTCTAGTCTCAATTGGTGTGCTTTGGAGCATCGTCTGATTTCCTCGTCCACGGTGAGGAGTCCTAAAGTTTTCCTGATGTCGTCATTTCTCATGTACCATGGAGCGTTTAGTATGGTTCTTAATATTTTAGATTGTAAATTTTCTATTTTTTTTATGTTCGATTTGGCACTTGTGCCCCAGATTTGTAGTCCGTACGTCCATATTGGCTTTATTATGGTTTTGTAGATTAGAAGTTTGTTATTTATATCCAATTTCGATCTTCTCGCAGTAAGCCAGTACATACTTTTCCTAACCATTTTTATTTGTTTGATTTTCTCTTGATATGTTTTTTCCAATTAAGTTTTGAATCTAGATGGAGGCCTAGGTATTTGACAGCTTCTGCTTGGATGAGTTGGGAATTCTGGAACTTGATTTTTGGAGTTGTTTTTTTATTAAGAGTAAAAGTAATGTGTGAGCATTTGGCTGAATTGATTTTGATCCTATTGTCTTCCGTCCAGTTTTCTATCGTATTTAGGTTATTTTAAATGTTTCTGGTTGCGACATTTATGTTTTTGTGTGTAGCCAATATAGCGGTGTCGTCTGCGAACGTATACGTATCTGTGTTTGATGCAGTTGGTATATCCACGGTGAATAAGGAGTACAGCAGCGGTCCAAGTACACTACCCTGAGGTACTCCAGCACCAATCTTTTTGAGTGACGAGGTAGTACTGTTGATCTTAACATAAAAATATCTATTTAACAGGTATGAGCGAATGACTGTGTAGATGTTCGGTGTAAGAATAATTTGAAGTTTTTCTAGTGTTCTATTGTGCCAGAGTTTGTCGAATGCCTTTTCTGTTGAAGATTCAGCAGTTTTATATCACCACTGGCGTCATCTATATGCGCCTGTGGTGATTAATGAGCGTCTGTGACGATCACGCGTCGATTAAATACCAATAGCGTCATCTGTGAGCAGTCATAATGATTCGCGTTACGATTAATCGATATTTAGATCGATTGTAACATGAAGTAAGTCGTCTCAGAGTCTTCTCAACGGTCTGCTAGTGTCGGTTACGGTCTGCTCATGTGCTCGCTCGGACGCTCTTTATGTTATAAAGTGTTAAGGTACGCTCAGAATTCTCATGAGAAAATACTCCGCGAGTGATTAATATAATCACAGACTGCTCATGAGATCAGTAATATCTCACAAGTCCGTTTCCGGTCAACTCTTTGTTCGTGTGCTAACACGTGCGTCGTTACGGTCCGCTCAACGGAAGAACACTTTGTTCGGTGTTGTATAATAAGAAAAACTTCTCAGAACGCGTAATTGTTAATAGAACGCTTCGTGCATGATTAATATAATCACCGTCTGATCAGAGATCAATAATATCTCGAATTAAACTCTGAACACTCACGACCACGGGTCGTATACAACGACCGTGGTCAGCACGCTCGTTAGAATATCTGTTCTGTGAATACTCTGTGATGTGCAAAAGACTGTATATGTTTGTTTGTTACTCGTTTACTCGACTCTGTACAATAAACGTTGTGCAGTAATTCACGAGTCATCGCTAATATCCGAACCATCCTGTCCGAACACCCGTACGCAACGACGAATGTGTAAAAATCGTTACATTTTCAATATCCAAAAATACAGCCGTGCAGTACTTGCCTTCTTCCGTCGCTCCGATTATTTTATGAACCATCCTGTGTATTTGTTCTATTGTGTTATGAGATTTCCTAAATCCAAATTGGTGATCTGGTATGAGGTTATTGTTGGAAATTTCGCTCATTAGTCTTTTGTGGATAGTTTTCTCAATTATTTTAGCAATTATTGGCAGAAGGGATATTGGTCTATAGGATGAAGGTAGCTTTTGGTTTTTTCCGGGTTTCAGCAATAGTACTGTTAAGCAGTCTACATTAATTCGCGAAGTCAGCGGCCCACTTCACACATCTCGAAGTTACAAAACCTAAAGCACCCAATCAGCGTCCCAAATAACAAAATGTATGTCACAGGTCAATATATATATACGATATAAGAATAGCAGACCTCCGAATCGAGACACTTGTGACGCGAGTCTTCGAACTTTTACGCGTATATCAGTGAACCTCTGCGCCGATTCCGAAACCTAATAAATAAAAGTCATTTTATAGTGAAAAGTGTAATTCTTCTCCACGAAATACTCCTTCCTGTGCGTTGCGGCATAACAGTACTACTTCAGCACATTTCCAGATCTGCGGAAAATGTCCTGTTCTATAGATTGCATTTGTCAGGATAGTGAGGAATCTTACTCATACTGTTCTTCAATCTTACTGTTCTTTAATTTTTTTAATAAGTGTATATATCTCACCTTTTTTAACTGCTTTATGGATTTGTGGAGAGGTGTAATTATCACATAGTGACATTGCAGTTCCGTTGTTAAAGATTCCTTGCAGGTAGCTCGCCATAGTTTCTGCTTGGTCCTCCACAGACGTGGTCCAGCTACCGTCCTCTTTTTGGATCGGGGGTATGGGACTGACTGGTCTTTTTAGTCTTTTGGTGCATTTCCAAAGAGAGTAACCCATTCTTTCCGTATTATCCAGGTTTTTGATAAACTCTGTAAATCTAGCGTTGTTTGTTTTATGGATTTCCTTTTTAATCTTCTTAGTAAGCGAATTTAACTGAGCTTTATAACTTGGCCACCTGGTTGTCTGCCACTGCTTTCTGACTTCCTTCCTTTTTTTGATTAGTTCTATGATCTGTCCAGGGTATTTTATTGCTCTGGCTTTTTTTACTTTAAAGTTTGTTGAGGTGCAGGCTGCTGTTTGTAAAACGATCGTAAAGTTTTCTGCTGCTACTTCTATATCGTACGCAGTTTTCAGTGGTATTTTGTAGTCCAGTTTGTTGTTGATGTATTCTTTATAGTTTATCCAATCGGTAGTGCTATTTGTTAATGTTGGTTTTTCGTTCGTTGAAGTATTTTGCTCTAGTTCGCAGATTGTTGGCGTATGGTCGGAGGATAGTTCGAGCAGTTCTTTTGCCTTGATGCTAAGTTTTGTGTTGGTAATTGCAATGTCCAGTATGTCGGAAGTTTTGTTTGTCTGTAGGCCAGTATGTAGGTCTTCCAGACGAGTGGACCTGTAGTGGATTTTTAGCCACGTAGCGGAATAACGTGTTGCCTTTAGGATTAGAAGTTCTGGAGCCCCAAGAACTGTGTTTCGCATTGAAGTCACCTAGTGCTAGAAAAGTCTTACCGAAAGATTCAAAGAATTCTTTGAATTCATCCTCCGTTATCTTATGTTTGGGTGGACAGTATACTGATGAAATATTAATGTTGTGGAAGTTGAGATTAACGCATATAGTGGTCGCTTGTATTTTTTCCGTTCGATAAGGGTTTAGTTGAAAATGCTTAATATCCTTTTTAACATAGATTCCTGTTCCTCCTTGAGTTCTCCCACTTGGGTGTGGAGTTCCGTAATAGGCATAATTTGGAATTTTCAGGTGTGATCTATCTGTTTCATGCGTTTCTGCAATAGTTATAACGTCAATGTCTAGAGAAGTAAGTAGTACTTTTAGCTCGGGTAATCTATTTTGCAACCCGTTACTATTCCATTCCATTATTTTGAATGTTGTTCCTGTAACGTAATGACTTTTATTAATAGGTTTAATATAATTGACATTTGGTTGGTTAAATTTTCTATCAATTTTTCCAATCTTTCCAAACTGTTTGTCTGCTTGTATTCCTCTGGTGTTTGGTTTGGGTTCGTTTTGGTGATTTCGGCGTATGTTTTGTTAACTCCGTAGTTTGATATTGGTGATGGAGTATCGTTATCACGTACATTTTGGTCGGCTCTGTATACGTGCTCAGTGTTCTGAATGTTTCTGGGTCTGCTAGTTGGAAATAGTTTTCTCTGTAGTTGTTTCCTTATTAAACGACCTTTGTAGTTAGCTGGATGTTTGTTCCTACAATTAGCACAGATGACATCATCTATTCTTTTACCCCGCGGGCACTCATTTGATCGATGTGGACCTGCACATTTGACACAAACTGGTTGGCGATTGCAGTAGTTTGACATCTGGCACATTGCGGAATGTCCCTATTCATTCTTGGGGGTTCTACTTTTATTATGGTATTGCATACAGTAGTGAGGTTGTATATCTCTTTCTTATTATCGGCTTTTTCGAGTTCTATTAAGAACATAGGTAAAGGATATGATGTACCACTTTTAGTAAGATTCCTGATATTATTTACCTTATGACCTTTTTCTTGGAGATCGGATTTGATGTATTCTGTATTTAGCTTGGGGTGCAACCCTTTTATTACGGCCTTAAAATTCCTTTCCGATTTCATTTGATAAGTATAGTAATCGGTATCCTTACTTCTAAGAACTTTTACAGTTGATCTATAGGCATCTGAAGTAAGTGTTTGTAGTTTCACCTGGTTATCTTTGTGTTGCTTTAGCAGAAATTCTTTGGGGTCTATTATCTGTTTAAGAGTTTCTAACAACGGGTTTATGTTTGGCCTGAGCATATAGGCCGGGAGCTCCGCCATATGGAACCGACTAATCTTGAGCAAGTCGCATTTAGTACCCGGTACTACATTCCGCATCACGCGGTTCTCAAAACCGATAGTGATACCACACCGCTCCGAGTAGTTTTTAACGCGTCGTGTCCTACCTCTACAGAGAAATCCTTGAACGATTGTTTGTTAATTGGACCCAAATTACAGAACGATTTGCCCTCTATTTTAATTCGGTGGCGGCATTATCGATATGTTTATATAGCGGATAGTGCTAAGATGTATCGTCAAATTTTATTGGACCCTCGCGATAGGGATTATCAGACAATATTTTGGCGTGACGCCTCCACCGATCCTATAATTGAATATCGTTTATGCACTGTAACGTATGGAACGGCTCCTGCTGCATACCTAGCGCAGCGCGTCCTAAGGCAACTCGGTGAGGACGAAGGCGCAGCATATCCTTTAGCCCTACCCGTATTGAAATGTCAAATGTATGTTGATGACTTCATTTTCGGGGCTGATGACCGGCAATTAGCTGTTAGCACGCGCGAGCAATTAACTTCGTTACTTGATAAGGGCGGTTTTCGTTTACGGAAATGGGCAAGTAATTGCCAGTCATTGCTCAAGGGAATCGATTCATCCGATCACGGTCTCGTATGCGAAAAATCTCTCGAGGGTAATGAATGCGTGAAGGTTTTAGGAGTTTACTGGAATCCCGACTCTGACACGTTGAAGTTCCGTGTCCGCACGCCAATTAAACCCGGCAACTCAAAGCGAGCAATTTTATCAGTAATCGCTCGATTATTTGAACCGCTTGGTTTGGTTGCTCCCGTTGTAATCACCGCAAAAATCTTCATGCAAAAATTGTGGTCCTTGAAGTGCGGATGGGACGACGACATACCTCCCCCTTTGCTTTACGAATGGGAGCATTTCTTTTTTTTTTTTTTTTTTATTTTGAAACCTCAGATGAGGTTTATATGTACATGTGTTTGCGTGATAGTGTTTACACAAAAATATTTACATTTTGATTACATTGTGGTTTCGAATACGTTATTGCTAAATTTGTAGTTTACATTGCTTTAGGAACGAAAAAACATACATACACGCTTGAATGTTCGGTTTGGCCACTATTACTTCTATACTGAGTGATAACTGAAGTCTCACCTTCAATAATTTCTTGATTAGCGTTGTTCTTTGCGAATCATAGACACTACATTGCCAAATTACATGATTCAGATCTTCACTTTCCTTATTGCATTTACATTTTGGGTCCTTAATGATATTAACACGAGCGAGAGAAGCTGCTAGATTATAGTGATCACTTCTAATGCGATTGATTGTAACAATGAATTCCCTACTGTAGTTACTGCTTGCGTACCACGGTTTATCGCTGCTGCTGTAATAATGTTGAAAGTATTTTTTACCTTTAGTGAGGCCCTGTTCCTTAATCATATTTATAACATTTTGTTTGGCTCATTTTCTGAGTAATTCGTGGGTGTCAGTGAATGGTATCTTCGGTACGTCAGTAGAGACAGAGCATGTGGCAGTCTTGGCAAGGTTATCGGCTACCTCGTTCCCGAGTATGCCAATGTGTGACGGGATCCAGTAGAATTTAACTATTTTTTTGTTTGGGCTATTTGTGATAGATTGGATATATTTTTTCTTAATCTCTAAAATAAGCCGGTTAGTTTTAACAGATATTTTGGTAGATTGAAGACTTTGAAGAACACTTAAAGAGTCAGTAAAAATGTAAACTTCATGATTTTTAATGCCTAGTGCAATGTCCATAGCATGATTCAAAGCTTCGCATTCTGCTGTGAACACGGACGCATCCCTGTCTATGCTTCTTACCACTTCGACACCTATAATTGGACATATGCAGGCTGATCCAACGCAGTTATTGTCTGAGATCTTGCTCCCGTCTGTATATATGGCAACTGCGTTATTTTCATTTATGAATTCATTTATTTTCTGGGTGGGGTTTTCCGTCCGTCTGAGATTGGCACCCAGGTTGGTATCGAAGGGAATTGTGGTGATAAGCGTTTCAAAGTCATGTCTGTAAATGTTGTAGTTGTGGCAGGTTTCTATTTTTTTTGCAAGTTGAGTTGCCTGTGTAATGCACCGGTCGATGATCGTATGCTGTTGTTGTGGTTTGTTTTTCGTAATGGCACTATAACTTTTTACTGCTTTGTTTGGGAAGGAGTTAGTGTTGGATAGAATTTTGGTTAAGTATAAGTCGCATAAACATGTTGTCCGCTCTTTTATCGGCATAAGTTTGGATTCAGCCAACAGAATATTTGTTGGGGTGCTTCTGCGATATCCTAGCGCCATTCTAATAGCTATGTTTTGAATGTTTTCCAGTCTTTGCAAGTCTTTCTTACATTTCGGGAAGTATATGAAAGATCCGTAATCGATAATTGATCGAACATAACTTTTATAGATAGCGACTAGCGTTTTAGGACAGGAGCCCCACCAAGTACCCCTTAGAAATTTAATTATGTTAAGCGCTTTCATACATTTTTTTTGAACTTGATCAATTTGAGAAGCGAACGACATTTTGTAGTCAAATGTTAGGCCAAGGAAATGAACAGTTTCGCTAGATTTTATAGTATGATCGCTAATTCTAATTTCAGTGCTTCCAGGAGGTATTTTTTTGCTGTTGAAATGTAAGTATGTAGTTTTGCTTGGTGTAAGTATTAGGCCCAAGTTTGATAGGTTTTCTGCGATTATTTTGATGGCTTTTTCTAAGGATCTTTTTCCTCTTTTCGTAGATGAGACTTTTAAGTAGACTGCTATATCATCAGCAAACTGTGAGATTATTACGTTTTTCTGCAGGTTTGCTGCAATGCTTTGAGTGTATAATATATATAGTATGGGGCTGAGGACACCTCCTTGGGGAACACCCTTATGGAGTAACCTGTAGTTTTCTTCCAGGTACTCCGTAAAGATATATCTTTCATGTGTTAAAAATTTAATAAATTTTATCACGTTTTGAGAGCATCCTATCGACGCGAGTTTAGTTAGTAGTATATCAATATTTACGTTATCGAATGCTGCCTGTACATCCAGGAAGGCTGCCAAAACTTCGTTTTTTTCGCTAAATGCCTCGTTGATTTTTAACATCAGGGTGACTGCATTATCCACGCACGATCTTCCTTTCCTGAAACCTTGTTGACTGTTTGGAATTATGTTGTGATATTCAACCCACCATTGTAGCCTATTTTGAATCAATGTTTCAAATAATTTACACACACAGGATGTAAGAGAAATCGGACGTAGGCTTAGTCCGTCCGCTTTTTTAATAAAATGGATATACGACTTTTTCCAGCTGGAAGGATAGTCAGCTTCTTCATACATTTGGTTAAAGATGTCGAGCAGTAATAGTTTGAACTTGAGTGGTAGGTTTATCAACATCTCATTGTCAATGCCATCCATTCCGGGGGCCGATTTCGTGTTTTTATGTTCCAATGCAATATTAAGTTCTGTAAGATTGAAGCGTGTGTCAAAGAAGCTATTTTGCGAAGCTGGTGGAATCCAGTTAGGGTCTGTTTGAGCCCATG
The DNA here is from genome assembly GCA_947623535.1 of Coelioxys conoideus. NCBI lineage: Eukaryota > Metazoa > Arthropoda > Insecta > Hymenoptera > Megachilidae > Coelioxys > Coelioxys conoideus. Next base: position 27,321,778 of record OX392452.1, read on the forward strand.
GAGGGCTTATTTTTCTGAGAGCATCTTCTATTTTATTGCCGTTTTGTAGGTTCTCAGTCCAGTGACGTGTGTTTGTTTTGGCCCATTTATTTTTGAAGATTTTGCACTTGTTCCACACAAAGGTAGGATCAGTCCAGAGGTTGATGCTTTCTGCGAATTTTCTAAATGAATCCCTTTTTTTCTTTTTCAAGGTTTTCTTTGTTGTAGCTGCGACCTTTTTGTATTCTATTAAATCATGTAATTGACCCGTATGTTCCCACTTTTTATATGCCGCGCGTCTGAGTCTTATAACTTTGTCGCAATCCAGGTCCCACCACGGAACCGGGTTTTTTTTATTTAAAACACATTTTGTTTTTTTGGGAGTACTACATTCTATTGCTCCTATTATTTTGTTCTCAAACATATTGTATTTATCGTGTGAGGAGAGCAGATCATAAGTAGGCAGCAGGAATTCAGCATAGCTATCTTCGAGTAGAGTTGTATACTTATTCCAATTAGTTCGTATTGACTTTAACTTAAAAGTCTTTTTGTTGTAGTAGCTTTTTTGTATCGATATATCTATGTGGATAGGAAAATGATCGGAACCTCTGGTTTCTTCATTTACATTGACTTCTAATTTACTTGCTATATTTGCAGTAGAGAAAATAAGATCAAGATTAGATTTTGCCCCTCTGTGCATATCAATGTGAGTGAATGAGTTATCATTATGTATGATTAAACCCTGTTCTTCTATGGCCTTTTCAAGTCTTTCCCCATTTTTGTCTGTAAATCTGCAATTCCAGTTCTTGTTGTGAGCATTAAAATCACCCATTAATATGCAGTTGTTATGATTTTTAACATTTTTAACAATTATATCCCATTGATCTTGTGTGAGATTATTTCCCGGGGTTCTATAGCAGGCTATTAGTTGTAAGCATGGTTTAGTGTTGTTAATACAAACACCGCTGATCTCGACAGATGAATCGGGTGTACTCAAGTTACTTATTTCTGAAAAAGCTAGGTTTTTCCGTATAAATATAATAATGCCCCCTCCCCTAGAGTGAGTTCTGTCCTTCCTATGTGTTAGAAACCCCGCAAATTGGATATCATCATCTTCTTTTAACCAAGATTCTACACAAACTAAGACGTCTACATTTTTTAAAATTTTCTCAATTTCTAATTGTCGTTGCCGTATGCTTCTACACTTCCAGAAGAGAATTTTTAAGGGCTTGCTAATGTTAGTATTATTATTTGTTTTCATATTGATTAAACTTTAGCAAAAGTTGAGGTCTCAGATTCCGATTGCCAGTCCGACTGTGAAGTATCTAAGGTATCATCGCTAGTATCCTCCGCTATGTCCGACCCTAAATATTTGAGACGCTTAACCATTCTGGTGATACGATTTTTTAAAGACCGGTCATCAAGGAGGCCTTTAATTTCTGATAGCATGTCAGCAAGAGCATTGGTGTCATGTGTGTAGTTTGCGGCAATTTCAGCAGAGTTTGGGTTGCTAAAGGTCTCACATAGGTATTTTGCAGTTTTTGCAAAGTCCAGTGGGAATCTTTTTGCGTTAGCTAGTATATAATCTTCGGCTGGCTGCAGCCGGCCTTCCACTTCTTCGATGGTTGGAGGTGCCTTATCTGATTTTCTTGATCTTTTTATGACTTTTTTAACTTTACCTTCTTCGACTTTCCTAGATTGCTGTTTGTTTTGCGGGTCATTTTCAGTACTATTAGTTGATAAGGTGCCAGAGTGCGGTCTTTTGGTGCTTAATGTAGGCATAAGCGGAGGTGTAAAATTACTTTGGGGGTTTTGTGCAATATTCTTGGGATGTACTAGGGCCGGGTTTTCAATGCTAGTTGTGTTCTGATTGGGGTTTCCGTCATTACTGTTTACTTTGTTCACGTCAACTGTATCGTTAGCAACACTTTTTGGGAGAATATCTAGATTCTTACAGTACCTTGCAAGGTGTCCTTCCTCTTTGCACAAGAAGCACATGAGTTTTTCTGCTGATAAATAAATCCAGTAATTCGTGTCGTCGTATTTGATTTGTATTGTTTCTGGTAATTTGGGAATGTCGTCTGGTTGAATGTAAATCTGTCTTCGAAAACTTAGAACATGACTGAGGTTGGGGTCACTCATTCCTGCTCTGATAAATGTTATTTTCGAAGCAGGTTGAATATTTAATTTATTCAATTCTTCTTCTATAATATGGTGCGGTATTATAGGACACACGTTAGATAGAATAATCCGTTTAGCCTTTGTGATTAACGGTCGAACAGCTAATACATGTGTCCCAATGTTTACTTTGGTGCCGCCTTCAGTGAGTCTATCTGCTGTTTCCTTACTGTTCAAGTACATGCATACTCGTCCATGAGAAATACGAGATACAAATCTAATATTTTTAGGATCTGTTAGTTTGCTAACTGCTACTGTATATTCTTGAATAGTGATTCCTTCAACAGAGTCCATTACTATCGCTTGTTCTTTAGTAGGGAAATTTAACTGCTGAGCCATTTGAGCGTAAGATACTTTTGGAGGTGTTTTCTGTGTGGTTGAATCCATGGTTTATTTGGTTCTAGAGCGTTGAATATAAGCGCTTCCGTAATCAGAAGCGCTTATAGCTCTACACAAAGATGAGAGCGCTCCGACTGTTACAACGGACCGTATTTTTTATTCTTCTATAGACCCCGTGCAAGCGAAATATTGAACACTTATACACACAGCACTGATTTACAAACTCGCGAGATCGATTCGTAAACACGTTTAGTCGCGTTGACGGTTCTCTCGAGACCTCTGGGAGCATTTCTGTTCTACCTTGTCTGTTCTGGACAACGTTTCGCTCTCGAGATGGATTCATCATTCCGCCGATATTCTTCATTATTCCTTGCATGGATTTTCCGATGCATCTAGTCATGCCTATGCCGCGGTAGTTTATTGCAGATTAATATTCATGGACGGCTCCGTTTGGGTCTCGTTACTTATGACGAAATCGAAAGTCGCACCGCTGAAAACCCTCAGCATTCCACGCTTAGAGTTGCAAGCTGCGCTTTTGTTCTGCAAGCTGATGTTAGCCGTCCGCGCTGCGCTTCCCTTTGAAAGAATCGAGTGCCATTGCTGGACCGATTCCACCATAACGCTCTCTTGGTTGCGACAACCTCCTTCCCATTGGCAAACTTTCGTGGCGAATCGCGTGTCTGAGATCCAGACTAAACTTCCCGAAGCTACATGGCATCACGTCCCTTCAAAGGATAATCCAGCCGATTCTGCGTCTCGCGGTCTTCACGGTTTCCACCTTCAATCACAAGGGTTATGGTGGGAAGGCCCCTCTTGGCTTCGATTTCATCCTTCCTAATGGCCTACACAGCCACCCGAACCAGAACCAACTTCATTACCAGAACGACGCCATGAGAAAATTATATGCACTATCACTCCTAGCTCTTCTTGTTCTTGGGCAAATCGTTTCTCCTCGTGGCCAAAATTACTCCGAGTTTCTTCTTATGTTTTTCGCTTTGTTTCGAAGCTTCGCTATCGCGCACTTTCTATGCCGAACAAGAACGATGTTGTCGCCCCCTCTATATTGCATCAGCACGAAATTCAAGCAGCGAAAAATTATTTATTGCAAAGTGTGCAGCTCGATATGTTTCCTGACGACTATGAGCGACTATTAAGTGGTCAACCAGCATTAAAATCCGGTCCATTAGCAGCACTCCATCCTTTCTTAGATGGCAATAAATTGATTCGAGTAGGTGAACGCCTAAAAAACTCCGAATTTCCCGACAGAACTAAGCACCCCATAGTGCTTAGCTCCCATCCGATCCTAAACCTCATAATCTCGCATCATCATTTGCGAACACTTCATGCTGGACCGTCGCTCACCCTAGCCTCACTTCGTGACGAGTTTTGGATCATCCGCGCTCGTGCCACTGTTAGAGCAGTTTTAAATCGCTGCGTCGCTTGCGCCCGGGAAAACGCGATCATCCCCACGGAACTCATGGGATCGTTACCCGCAGTACGCACTAATCGTACCGTGCGCTCGTTTGTGCTTACCGGCGTGGATTATGCCGGACCCATTTTCGTGCGCGAGGCATCCGGTCGTGGCCGCAAGTCCCATAAGGCTTATATTGCCGTTTTCATTTGCATGACCACCAAAGCCATACACCTCGAGCTTGTGCACGATTATGAGTCCGCCGCATTCCTTGCTGCTTTTCATCGGTTTTCCGCCCGACGCGAGCTCCCACAATCCATGTACTCGGATAACGGTACGACTTTTCAAGGGGCAGATCGCGAGCTCACTGCCTCTTATCGCGAAGCACTGCGCAATCCTAATTTGTTGAATAAAATGGCCACTGAGTCAGTAACTTGGCATTTTTTACCACCCTCCGCCCCACACTTTGGTGGACTGTGGGAAGCTGGTGTACGGCGGACCAAATATCATTTAAAGCGGTGTATTGGCAATCACACGCTCACAATAGAAGAAATGAATACTCTCCTTTGCCGCATTGAAGCTTGCCTAAACTCACGCCCCCTTGCTGCCGTATCCGAGCACATTGATGATTACAATGCGCTTACTCCCGGCCATTTTTTAATTGGAGCCCCTTTGATAGCCCGGCCTGAGCCCAGTGTATTGGAACTCAATGCAAATCGGTTGTCGCGATGGCAACTCGTACAACGTCTCGCGGAAACTTTCTGGAGATCTTGGTCTCGCGATTATTTACACACGCGCCAGCAGCGTCCGAAATGGCGCATAGCTCAGCGTCTAGCTACCATCGGCCGTGTAGTTTTATTGCGCAATCCGCACTCTCCTCCTTGTCAACGGGAGCTAGGTCGTATAATCGAGTGCCATCCCGGTGATGACGGCCTAACTCGCGTCGTGACTGTCCAAACAGCTCGTTCCACGTATACGCGACCGATCGGAAAACTCTGCTTCCTTCCGGTTGACATTAATGAGGGAGAATCGCAGGAACGGGTCATGGCGGGCGGTAACCGCAAACAAAATTAAATTGCCGACGATTTGTTTTACCGAAAATTTCCGCTAAAAAAAAAAAGAGAATTACGACCACTTTCGCGTAGTAGCGTAATTTTTGTTGTTGTTCTTTTTCTCGCGTGTCATTGTTAAATCTAGTTTTAAGCGAAGTGATCACTGTTTCGAAGTATTCCTTCGAGGCGGGCGGGATGTTCGGGATCGGATTAACCGTACATGTATGAAATATCCTTTGAAACCGAGACGAATATGTGTTTATGTCTCTTATTGTTTCCGTCAGACTTCAAATGCAAACCGCTTCGTTCCCGAACACCTCGTCGGGCCTCCCCTTCCCCGAATCGGTAATATCCGAAATTTTTTGTATATTATCGCACTTGAAACCGTTCGACTAGTCGAGCAGAGCGTTGTCCGCTATCGAACGAACCATATATCGAACCGAGTGTAACCAGCCAAGTTTTTTTTTGTCGTCTTTCTTTTGTTGTGTCTTAATTATATTACGTTAATAACTGTTTTTTTTTTGTCTGTGCGAGCCAGTAATAAACTAAGTCAATTTGTGAAGTGTAAATCCCGTGGTTTTTTTTTGTGTGTGTTTCGGCCTTCCGAAATAATCCTGATTTACAATCTTCCTTCTCGGCGAAGCATCCAACCGTTACCGGCATCCGAAACAGTTTGCAGCTTTGATAAAAATTGGGGGAGGCTTAGGTGCAGGTTTTGAGGCTTCTGTAACAACTTCTTGTTCCAAGTTCTGTAGTATTACATATCTGTTCGACGGTTGAGGGTCATCCAGCCAACCTCCCTTTCCTGGATGCCTTGCAATCTTAATCGTTGTTCCTAACGATCCGGGGTGGGACCCTTTTTCTTTTTTTGATATGCTTCTTAGGTATTGCCCATTAATCCGATCCTGTTTTTTCCAACTCTAAATCATCTTCTGAATTGGAGGTGTATTCTGTGCGGCTTCCTTCTGACATTAGCGGAACTATTTTCTTTTTACTAGTTGTTTGCAACTGCCCGGAGGCCATTTCACCGCAGATATTGACACACCGAGTTTAATGCTCGGAAATTACCGAGACATTAAACAGATTGATCAATTTCGAATGATTTACTTTGATAGTATATGTATACACTCACACTTGATTTTAAACGGTTATCGCTTGTTGTGTTTACCTTATACGTCCGCACAGGTTGACGTCTAAGACAAGACTCTAATCTCTAAATAGTCACCAAACTTTGCTATTACTCATTTCTAACGCTTCGCCTTCAAACGCCCTCCTCCTTCCCTTCTAGACCATCCTAACCCAAAAGTGCATTCAAGATCTCAATCAGCGATTCTCGGGTCAGTCGTAGTTCAACCACAATTGTGTTTTCATATTCTTTGTAATTTCATTCCGTGTGAATAATAAAAGTATTAGAAATTTCCGCAAATTGTCGATCCTTAATTGAATATACTAAGTGATCCCCCTATTCCTTGGGTTCGATATTGAGGTATCGAAGCAAACCGGGCATCACAGTTGATTTTAATTCGGCCTATTTATTCGTCGAGCTGATTTTGAGTAGTTAATGAAAAGTGAGAGGCAAAAGCGATAATGAGTGGGAATAATGAAAGGTGACACGGATAGGGGCCATTCAGGTGAATTGAGAATTTCTGTGAGGTGAGATTTATTTTTTTAAACGGCGAAGATCGGCGGATCGGCCTAATAAAGAAGATTGATTTGCATTGAAACAGAATTATTTGTGTTCGTATATTTTTTCACTTAACGTGCGCAGGGCGTATTGCATTTATTCATTATTCGATTTGAAATATTTTTCGTTGAAGGGAAAGGTTTGTGCCTTTTCTGAATGGAAGAACTTACTTCTTCCAGAATGAGACTTTTTCAGAATGTCTTTTTTCATCATCATAATGTTTATCACGTATAATTTCCGATTTTTAGCTATGTTACACACACGTTCAAAAAATTTTAAATAACTCCCGAGCGCGTTTGCCTCTATGGCGTTATACGGCTGTCGATATGCGGTCGCCACGCCCATGCCGTAATATAATTATTTAGTCTAGCTTTAAGATAACGGGTGAGAATGATATGGGTAAATGTGACGAATGGGTGAAAAGTATTCTGAGTGGGTACTTGAAGTGAGAACGTTTGGACGATTGGTTCGAATATTGCGTTGGGTGATATAGTTCAAGAAATGACTGAGAAATACGCATATATCGTTGAAATATTGATTTAGAATGAAAGCGATGGGTTTAAAAGAACAAAGTATGATTTTGCAGGAGCAAATAAGGGTTGTCTCTGCACTCTTACCCGTCATATGCCAGGCATGGATTTGGCCTATATTTCTTATCAAGTTGACGCATTGTTAGTCGTTTAACTTATAAAAAGTGGCTATGACATAAACTGTGTGTATGCATTTATTATTAAAAATATTTCAGTTAACAAATTTCATAATCGTCTTTCCTATTTTTTTACCCATGTGAAGCGAGATATTGGCGAAAATCCAATTTTTGTGCCTTGTCGATGGGGATTTATTGTATGTTCTTTGTATTGTCAAAACAAAGGTGTACGCGGAAATGCAGCCGGATTTAAATTTTTCTGGAACGAATCTATTTGTCTAATCTTTCTGAATTAATCGTATTCTAACAGTATTAAGGTATTTAATGTTTTTGTTTCTCGTTCCCTTACTTTTACATTGGAAAGTGCAAATTAATAAAAAAATATATAAAACTTACGTAAATTTCCTTTTTGCTAAAGTCCATCTCATTGGTGCTGATATATCGGTAGCATAGACCTTTTTAAAAAGATGAGCCACATGGGCAGTCGTAGCACCATCACCTGCTCCTATGTCTATCACAGAATGCCATGGTCCTGAAAAGCCACTGGCATCCATCAGCTTTTTAAACTGTTCACAAGAAAAAACGTGCATGGAACCACGACCGAGTAACCTGAAAACATTTATATCATTGCACTAAAACATAAATTGGAACGTAAAATGCGCTATTACTTTAATATTTACAAATGTTGTTAGGAAATCTAACATAACGAGGGAATATATACATATGTACTTGGTATTAGTTAAATTCAGTCGTTTAAGTTCAATCGTTATGATACTGTAGGAAGTCGAGCCGTTAGTCGAAAAAGGGAAGGACAAAAAGTTTCGTCCGTTAGGTGAGACCAATCAGCTGCCGATCACCGAAAATGTAAGTATGCGACAGGCGAACAATAGAGAGAGAGTGAAAAAGAGTGTAAATGAAAATAAAAGCGAGAAGAGAGTATTGGATGCATTAACCGCCAAATCTGTATATGAGAGAAAAGCGAATTTGTGAGATAGCGAGAGCATTATACATAATTTCTTTTAATACTGAAATATTATTAAACCAATTTAATTTACATCTTGACTTAATTCATTTCAATCCTACAATACCAATAACCGAAATTACATACAAAGGTTCTGAAGCCATTATGAATACTGCAACTAAATTTCACCAGAAATAATGCATAATACCTTTCATATAGATGAGTCCATCGGATTGCGTCGTTATTCGTGTGCATAAAAAGTATTGCATTAGTATAAAGTATGATATTAAATTATCAAGTTCATAAAATATTTTAAATTTAGGAATGAGGTATTTTATACACAAAACATGTTTACGGGAAAAATTCAGCCGATTTTGCAATTTATAGAAATGTAAAAAAGTATTTGTATTTCACTCGTGTTTCAATAAATATTTAAAAACTGCAAACAAATTTTATGGTTTGTTCAATATCCAAATAAATATATTACAATATTTTCGAAAACGACACAAAATTCTAAATCTCTTGATTTATTTTCGGATTAATAGCACCTCTTGGGTGTGACGAAATTTTCAGTATACAATTGTTGTAGGGAATGTATCGTATTGTAACGAATGCATTGCATCTTGTAATGATTAAGAGCGTTCCGATCATTCGAGACGTCGCACATTCGAGGTGTCGAACTTGGAGACGTCGAACGTTTTGGGGCGTCCATAGGTTTTTGTCTTTGCATGCATAAAAGGGGCACGCGTTTCCCCGCGATAGATAAACGATTTCGACGCCGTGACAGAAGGAGCATATAATTTAGACGTCGCGACGGAAAGGTGACCGCGATTCGGTTAATGTGGTGACCGATTAGCTAAAACCTATATTGTAATACATTTTTAAAGCAAGTAATTAAATTCACTGAAAAAAAAATACTTTCAAAATTCTAATTATGAGACAGTATTTCCGGATTTTGGAGAGAAGATGGCGTTGAGAGTAGGAATGGATGGGTCAGAATTTACAGAATTGAAGGAATGATTCTGACGGCAAATCTAATCATTATACAGGGTGTCCCAAAAGTATTGAAGGAGTCGGAAATGGGAGGTAGGTGGGGTCATTCTGAACAACTTTTTCATTTGCAAAAATGTCGTATGGGGCTTCATTTTTAAATTATTAACAAAAAACATCGACCAATCAGAGCGCGAGAACTGCGCGCTCTCAGGGGCGTCGTGCAGGCACGAGTAACATCGCAGTGACCTTCGCCGTAAACGAATATATGGGCATCGCGATGGTAGTAGAAGGCTATTAGATGAAAGTCGGTTAAGCAGAAAAATCGGAATAATTATTGAATTATTTTTTATTCATGAATAATAAATGAACTAATTCGTCTTTATTCACGTAATCAGGATAAATCGAATTTACACGATACCGTAGTTCATAATCGCAAAGAAATAGTAGATAAAATATCCAAAATTATACTCGATAAATATTATGATGATGATAAAAGACAAAGTCTCATTCTGGGAAAAATAAATTTTTCCATTCAGAAAAGTAACGTACTTTTCCCTTTAACGAAAAATATTTTATATCGAATAATTAATAAATGTAATAAGTCCTGCGTGCATTAAATGAAAAAATGTACAAACAATTTAAATACGGCTTACTCATTGAACCATAAATAGTCCTGCTGCGATGAAAATAAATCTTTGTGATTAGGTCGGTCCGCCGATCCTTGACGTTCGAAAAAATTAAGCACGCTGCACAGAAACGCTCAATTTATTTCACTGTTACATTTCATTCTTACTGCTCATTATCACTTTTTACTAAGTAATGAATGTAAGACCGGCATGTAAACAGGCCGAATGAAGACAAGTGAACGATTACTCAGAAATAATTTTAACTGAACTATTTTGAAAGTGTAGGCGTTTAATTAAGTTAGTTATGAAAATGGGTCGGATAGTACCCGGTTTAAGGATTGGTGGTGGTGTGAGCCTTGTATGCCCGAACGTTAAGAAGCGCCCGAAAACACCCGAAGGCAACGGCGGCCAGTGGTTCAGTGAGAGCGTCGGCGACTCGTAATCTGAGGGCCCGGGTTCGATTCCCAGAGTCCGCATTTTTCGTCCTGACAACTACAAAAGCAAGAAACCGCCGTTCGCGTTCGAAGTATTCGGAATCGTTCAACAGATCAGCGTTGCGTGTCAATCGTTACGATGTCCGCCACGCGATGGTAAACGAAACTGAGAGCTGTGCGGACAACAATGTTATGTCACCGGTAATGTAATGTAATAATATCGATTCCATATACCAACTTCTTATAAAGAGAAAATAAAGTATCCTTAAACGTATCCATGAATTATCGTTCAAGCTATTTCATTCGGTGCATTTACCGGACATCCTTATGTCATCCGATCATGAGAAAGTGACAGCTAAATAAATTGTGAGTTCATTGTCCCAGCCGCGACATTAGCTGTTGGCGCTATGATCGGTGGATCTATCGAGTAACAACTTTATTTTCATAGAAGTGATTTTTTTTTATGGAATAATGGATAAGTTTTATTTAAATTGTGTAACGAGCTTGCGTTTTACTTGTATAATGTTTGTGCACATAGGTGAGCATTGACGGTTGGTATCTGCACGTCCCGTCGAACCCTGTAGTAATAAACAGTACGGGTACAAACCGTCTGTTGTAAGACCAACTCATAGACAACGAGATAACCTACCACTTCATAAACACATTGAATCATTCTGCGAAAAACATCCTCACTTCACTCCTCAAATGCCAACTCATCTAGCCTTCTATGCTTTGTACTTCCATTACTCACCCCCATCTCGGTACATATAACTAGCCCTCTTTCAACATTTCGTCAGTTCTCCATAATTTTTACTTGCGTGCGGAATTTATCGTCACCGAATAAAGCCTTCGAGTTCATAATATAAGCGTTGTACTTGTTCTCTCATCCGGAATTCAACAAGTCACTCCAATAGGGAAATTTAAAAGGTGGATCTAGAATGTTCGGTGGCATACCAATGAAAAGACACGTCCGCAGAATGGTGACAGATACGAGAAAACATGTTAACAAACACGACAACGATGATGGTTCGACTCAGGGTTTACGAACACGGACTATAATTTCGAATTGTGATTTTCAATTACGAATGAAGCTTTCGCTTGTGTGATCCAGCCACAGGTTTCCGCGCACTCATTGGTCTATGTTTTTCACCAATAACTAGAAAACGAAATCTCTGCCAATATTTTGGCACAGAAAAGACTGTTAGGAATAACCCAAACTATCATCTCCTTTCGACTCCTACGCTCATTACGCGACAACCCTGCATACGCAAACGTTCATACTTTCATCGTTCAAATTACGAATTACTATCATTTACTGTTAAAGTACAGAATACGTATCATTCACGCCAATAAATAATCGTGATTGTGCAGGCTCGCTTCGGTTTAATTTATTTTTTGTCTCACCTTCCCACTGATCACACCCTACAATAATTTGAACTACGACCTTTTCCCATATTGGAACAATTTTCACGATACAATAGCGCAACATGAATTTCAATAAATTCAAATAAAAAGGAATAATGGGTCATTCGACGCCGAATCGATCACTTTTTGACCTCACCATCTGCGATTTTGTTTTAATCAAAATATGTTATAGTCTATGTGAAATTGGGGGGAGGGGGGGGGGAGGTTCAAGTTATCATTTTACTAATTTCGAATTTGTTAAAAAATTACAAATCTTCAAAATTTGCAGTCTTTGCCTATTTTTGCGAAAATAGACTTCATTTACAAATTTTCTTCTCAGAAACTGCTCTTCCGATTGACCTACATTTTTTTTTGCTTTATTCATAAAGAGTTGGGCTACTATAATATACACTGAGCAACAAAATTAGCGCAACACGAATTTTTATCAAAATTTCACTCAACTTTTCATTGGAAAACAAAAAAAAAATTTGCTTAAATTTGTTCATATTATATAACAAATTGAGGAAGTCAGAAAAAATATTTTACAGTAGCCCAACTCTTTATGAATAAAGCAAAAAGAATGTAGGCCAATCGGACGAGTAGTTTCTGAGAACAAAATTTGTAAATGAAGTCTATTTTCGCAAAATAGGCAAAAACTGCAAATTTTGAAGACTTGTAATTTTCAACAAATTCGAAATCGGCAAAATGATAACTTGACTCCCCCCCCCCCCCAATTTCGCGTAGACTATACCATATTTTGATTAAAACAAAATCGCAGATGGTGAGGTCAAAGAGTTATCGATTACTACACTCTACAATAACTTTAGAATTATAAAAAGTGATCATTTGCGTATAACAAAAGTACATTAAAAAGATAATAACGTTATCTATAATCGTCCGACTAAAATAATTCCTTTTGCATTTGTTTAAGAAAAGCACATATGTATATTTAAGGGAAAAACAGGTGCGTCGAAGTATTGAGTGTTTTAAACATGACTTAGAAACGGGGAAACTGTGTATATATGATCGAAAAGAAATTATGGACTCAAAAACTTCATACGATCGAGACAAAGATTAAAGAGAAAATAATTAAGTCTTTGAAAAACCGATTGATATTGCTTCTTGGCGAAAACTTAGTTGGCGATTTAAAATTGAAACCATTGTTAGTTTACCAAGCACAAATTCCCAGAGCATTGAATAAGAATAATAACTTACTGCGTTAATATTATATTTAACCCTTTGCCTTATAATGACGCCTCTCAGGCGTGACGCACACAACCGCTGCAACGCGACAAATTCGGCCCCTAATTTCACCACGATCGAACTTCGAGCAATGTTTATCCATCTTCACGTTCCTACGATAATTGAATCGCTCCGTCTGACGCACTTGCCGACGAAATGATAAGTTAAGGGGTTAAAGGTCGGTTTCCTCTTAATTTCATGCCGACAGCAAATGAATACTGTACAAATAATAATTTACAATTCAAAGCAGTATTAATCTTAGACAATGCTTCAGGGCACCTGAAATCTCCGCAGAATTTATATCCGGAAATCAATGTTGTGTTTCTTTTTCCCAATACTACTGTTACGTTCCGAACAGGAATATTTTTCAAAATTTCTTTTGTAATTTCTCACCGACTGGATACATATCGGTAATGTATACTGCATTCTCGGAGCACCGTAGTCATACGCAGTTACGGTCTTTAATGTTTATTAGATTATCTTCTGGCGACTAAACTGAGATTGATAATATACCACATTCCTTCCTTGAAATCAACGTGGTCCTACGGTCAAAGTCATAGATCATTTTACTTCTTCGAACCGCCAAACATAAACGAAAAGCGCGCTCGAGTGTGTAGTATGGGATCAGCCAACGGAGAGATATACAGGATGCTCGGGAGGTCATTCTGAGCAAAAAATGTTATACACGGCATAGGTCGATTCGTCTTCGTTTCCGAATTATGCGTGGAAATACTAATCGACAAATACTTTAAGAACGCGACCTTAGCCGGCAGGCAGTTACGGTGTTATATTGACATGGGAAGTAGTGTTGTGACAGTGCGAAAGGATACCGCTGACTGCATCGGGATAACATATAGACAGGCGCGGTTGCCACCGCTTGTCGGATACGGCACGGGCTTTATAAGGCCAGTTGGTGTACGCTACGGCCCATTGACGATCGACGGTGTGGAGGTCCAGGTGGAGGTACACGTCGTTCCCCGTGAAGCCCAGGAGGTACCACTTCTGGTTGGGCACCTGTTTACGGAATACCACGATGTTCATATCTTGATTACCAGCCGTGAGTTACGCGTTGCTCCAAGTGTGTACGTTTTAGTGCACGACCCGGTGAGCGTCACGCGAAAAGCGCGCCTACTAGCACAGGGGAAACACGTGATACCGAACAATTAGCTTGGGTACATTACCGTATGTGGTACGCTCTCCAACGAAGAGTTGTGCGTCGAAGGGAGGTTAAGGTGCACGGGTCCTTTGGTTCCTAGATGCATGGAGAAACTGATCATGCGGGGCGTACTTTTATTCCTGTTTTAACCCGTACACGCCGGCGCTGATAGTTATATTTCCCGCCATGGGGCGGCGACCGTATTCAAACGCCCTACGCTACTATTTCAATATATTGATCCTATTTTGAATATGGTGTAATATGTTGAAGATTTAGCAGTTTAATGACACCACTGGCGTCATCTATATGCGCCTGTGGTGATTAATGAGCGTCTGTGACGATCACGCGTCGATTAACACCAATAGCGTCATCTATGAGCAGTCATAATGATTCACGTTGCGATTGATCGATATTCAGATCGATAGCAACGTGAAGTCCTCTCAGAGACTTCTAACGGTCTACTCTTTGTCCGCGTGTTAACATGTACGCTCGTTACTGTCCGCTCAGTGGAAGAACGCTCTATTCTGTGTTATATAGTTAAAAGGTCCTCTCAGAACGCGTAATTGTTAATAGAACGCTTCGCGAGTGATTAATATAATCACAGACTGATCAGAGATCAATAAGTGGTCAGCACGCTCGTTAGAACAACTGTTTTGTGAACACTTTGTTTGTATAAATGACTGTATTTATTGTTTGCTACTTGTGTACTTGACTCTGTGCAATAAACGGTGTGCAGTAATTCACGAGTCATCGTTAATATCCGAATTACCCTGTCCGAACACCAGTACGCAACGACGAATGCGTTAGAAATCGTTACAAAATCCATTTAAAAAAATGAGGTATCACATAATTAGATTAATTTAGTGTAAACTTTGTATTTACGTGATATTTTTTTTAACTGGAATTACAATACTTCCAAAATAAATGGTCAAATATAAGTTCTGTACTTGACTACGTAAGTGTATTGTTGTTCAGAAACATCAGTGCGAAGTGTTACCAGAGGTACAGTCGGTGACAAAAATAAGTGGACAGTTACTGAAAGTTGGAAACGATGAGGTTTAACCGACTGAACGTAACTGTTATGAACTTCAATTTTATTTATTATATATTCTTATAGTGTGAACATTATTTAATGAATAATTGACGTTCATGTTTGTATTTTTATGTTAACACGCCGTACTTAATGAAATTGATGGACATTTATGAGGAGACAAAAATAAGTGGGCACTTTGTTACAAAGTTACCGTGAGACAAGTAATGTTACAAAGATTATGCAGAAGTTGCACGTACATACAGTGAACCCAAATAAACTTGTTATTACCAATTCAGCCTTCGTTCGAGTAACAACATTTCTAGAATAATTTCAAAATGACAAGATTGAAAGAAATTTCAAATCAAATTCGCCATTTCATCGTTTCGGTCCGCTGCAAAAGATTCAGTTACCGTGTGATAGCACGGAAGTATAGTGTATCCAAAATTGTAGTAGAAAAAATATATACCAAATATTTACTATATAGTACAATACAAAATTTAAGAGGTCGTGGACGCAAACGCTGTACCATCATACAAGAATATCGTCAAATTGTTCGTAAATGCTGACAGGATCCAGCGACTGCATCAGGATGTATTGCAGAAATAGTGGGATTAAAAGTTTCACCAAAAACAATAAATCGAAGACTGCATGAAGCTGGATTAAGAAGATGTAAAGCTAGACGAAAGCCGCGCATCAGTCAAATTAATATCAGGAAACGCTTAGCATTTGCAAAAAAATATGTGAATATGCCACTAGCATTCTGGCAAAATATAGTTTGGAGCGACGAAAACAAATATGAGTTGCGGCAATCAAAAATAAAGCACGAAGTCTACAGAAAAAAAAGTGAAGCATATAAAAAAGCATTCATCACACTCACAGTTAAATTTCGCGCCGGATCATTAATGGTACGGGGGTGCTTTTCGTGGAATGGAGTCGGTACATTAGCACAAATTGACTGAATTATGAATGCAAACAAATACATTGTTATTCTAAATGAAAATTGAGAAGCAATAGCAAGAATGGGTTGCGACAACAATTTTTTCTTCCAACAAGACAATGATCCCAAACATACTGCTAAGAAAACTACAAAATTTTGTAAGAATCCCAATATTAAATTACTCGAATGGCTGGTCCAGAGTCCTGACTTGAATCCTATAGAGAATTTATGGAGTTTACTGGATATAAAAGGTGCATTGGACCAGCGAAATAAAAAGGATGATTTTTTCAAAGTGTTACACTCTGAATTTGAAAAAATTAGTAAAAATTATACTGAAAATTTAATAAAAACTATTCCTCGACGTCTGGAAGTGGTAATAAAAGCAAAAGGGAGCAATACCAAGTATTAAGTACAGCGTGTTTACACAAAGATGCAAACATGAACGCCAATTATTTGTCAAATAATGTATATACTATAAGGATATATAATAAATAAAACTTAAGTTTATAACGATTATGTTAATTCGATTAAACAGCATCTTCACCTATTTCCAGTAACTCCACTTATTTTTGTCCCCGACTGTATATGTTGGTGAACGAATATTTTGACGGAACGTCAAAACCAAGTGCATTTAGTGAACCATCAAGTAACTTTTTTCGACCGCCACCAGGCACCTGTTTCATAATTTATTCGCTGTTACAAAGCTATACAAAACTCGTACCGTTTGTCCATCTTGACTATACATTTTTACAGTAAGTGTAACTAGAAAAGTGATTGGCATTTTTCCTTTTCAATTTTTAACCATATAAACAATAGGTACCATGGATATGGAAATAAATGATTCGTCTGACAAATCTGTAAATAGAGGCAGAAGAAATAAAAGACCAAGAATATTTTCTTCAGACGAAGATTTTGGCGAGAACTTTGCACAGAATGAAGGTGAATTATTAGGTAATGAAGAGAACGAATCTACCACGGAGGAAGAAGATTCTGAGTCCGATTCGTTGTCAGGAGAGGATGATGATGATGATGCGGAATGGAAATAACAACAGAAAGTTCAAGTTTTTTTAATTGAAAACGTTGATTGCGATGATCCTTTTTCACTATTCAAATTATTTTTCACTGATTACATATCAAAAATAATAGTTGAGCAAACAAATAACTATGCTGAGCAATACATACATTTTTTATCTAACAACAGAAGCCATCAACAGGCCTGGCACCAGCCAGCCTGTTACGACAGATGAAATCAATACGCTTTTTCGTATATTGCTCATCATGGGTGTAGTTCAACTGCCGGAAATAAGACTATATTGGTCCAAAAAAGCCATGTATACAAACGCACGTATGAAAAATAGCATGAAACGTGATCGTTTCTTAGCATTATTGAAATTTTTACATTTTTTGGACAATGCAAGAGCTAATACAGAAGACCGATTGAATAAAATTAAAAATATCATAGACGCAATTGTTGATACGTTCAAAAATGCTATTAGACATGGTAGAAACATTGTTACCGACGAAAGCATAGTTCCGTGGAGAAGACGGCTCGGTTTTTGCCAGTAAGTACATTCCCGGCAAGCGCCACAAGCATGGTGTAAAATTGTATAAATTACGTCTTTCGGATGGCTACACATATAATGTTGACATTTACGCTGGAATGAACACAACAAGAATTGAAAAACACACTCGCATGACGTTGTAATGCGGTTAATAAATGGATTATTGTTTGAGGGCCGAATACTATTCGTAGATAGCTATTACACAAGTGCGCCTTTGGCCGAAGATCTTTTGAAAAAAAAAATAAGTTTATTTGTGGGACCGTTAAAATTAACAAAAAATTTCTACCGCCACAGGCAAAGCTGAAACAAAAACGGGACGATGTCATGTTTTTTGAAAACTGTAGCGGCATTAAATTTTTAAAATGGACCGACAAACGACCGGTTTGTATGCTAACTACTTGCAAGAAGCATATGTGTCAAATTGTGCAAGGGAAAAAGAATCAGCTGAGGCCTGATGCTCTTTTTTCTTACAATAGTGCACAAAAAAAATTTGGATTTGTCCGACCAACTCATATCATACTATCGTTGTTTGAGGAAAACTGTTAAATGGTATCGGAAGATTATAATACAGTTAATTTGCGGGCCAAGCCCAATCAATGAATGGTACATAAATGAAAAGTGGGGTAGCAAATGCATTAATATTTTACAATTTAAGGAGCAAATTATTGATCAACTTTTAACCGATGTTCACGAGAGTGAACAAATGCATATAAAAAAACCTTCAAAAAAGGCTTCACATATTCTCAAATCGTAGAAGGGGTCTGCTCGAAATTCAAGAAAAAGGTGTAAAGAATGTTATAGGAAGTTATAGAGAGAAAAGGAAGAGATTATGCCACGAGGAAGCCAAAAAGGGTATCAACCTATTGCAATAGTTGTGAGGGACAGCCAACACTTTGGTTGAAATGATTCAAAAAATTGCATAGTAAACATAAACAATAAGTTAGGTTAGGATTATAATATTTTATTTTATAAATTAATTTTTATGTTTTTTCAATCGAATTTTTGTTAGTTACATTTATAATATGTGGTGCCGAAATATTGACCACCCAGTGTGCAGATCTACCGATGCACGTTCGGCTGCGCGAGCTCTGCCTGTATGGCGTTGCCATGCCAACCGCGATCGGCAATTTTTCGGATCGCGCGCGGAAAGCGATGGCGTTTTCAGACCAGCGTCGAAAAAGAGATCGCTATGCGTCGACTTGCCTATTTTATTATAACTCTGTTAAGAATGTATTAGAAGGTACATCAGTTTATGACTTGACCATCGGTCCGGGCCGGTACCAGGGCCAAATTCGAGGACAGGGATGTTATAAACCGCGTGCACTGAGTACAAGCGGCCAGCTACGCGGAAGGCACTTTTTGCCGTCCGTAGTAATTAGGAAAATCGCCAACCCCACCTTGACCACGATTGCAAGAAATTCTGGAAGGAGAAACTACGGGAGTGAGTTTGTTCCTTTTGGAGTTTAGATAGATTGATTTTGGCTAGCACTGTGCTATGAAGTGTTGCTCCGACCGTCGGACACACAGTATTGTAATTTAACGAAGGGACAGACCCTTAATATTTCAATCGTCCAAAAATTTATACAGTCCACTTAATAAACAGTATTTTTTGTCCTCTCAACTTACATCTTCATTCCACGATCAATTAGGCGCGAACAAACTCCGTGGATGATTATTATAACCTGTTTTTCTAAATTACCATTAATATTAAATTCTTTTAATTTCACAAACGTGTTTTAATTAATTATCTTTATCCTACAAATTTTGGGGGCTCAGCCGGGATAGTGCCAGTGAAAAAACAGCGATAATGAGTGTCCCGGGGTCGCAAGAAGATCTGTCGCAAACCATTGTGGGGTCCATTCAGTTGGAAGACGTGTCCGGTATGAAGGTGCAAGCTCTGAAGGACGAACTTGTACATCGAAAGCTGAAAACGACTGGAAAAAAGAACGACTTTCTGGAACGCCTAAAAGCAGTTCTGGTGTTGGAAAAAGCAAAGGAAGATGAAGACGATGTTGACGAAGACGAAGACGATGAGGAGAACGAAGACGACGCAACACAGGCCGCAATAGGGCCAAGACGTAAGCCACCCGAAACATTTTCTATAAGGGGCGATGAAGAGTCGATGCAAACGTTTAGCGGTGACGATACTTTGAATATTTGCGATTGGCTAGACGAATTGGAAGAACTGGCAATTCTTTGTGAGTGGTCAGATATTAAGAAGATAATTTATTGTAAACGGTTATTACGTGGATCGGCGAAAATATTCGTGCGATTTGAAAAGTGCTGCACGTCATGGCGACAATTGAAGCTCTTGGCATGGCTCTTCTCTGTAACGTATTCGAGGCAAACGATGACGTGTATAGTATAACCAAGAAACTAAGGCAGCGAAAGAAACAAGTAAACGAGACACATAATGAATACATCTACCGAATGTGTGTGATCGCTGGTAAGATGAATCAAAGCTCGATCGTGAAGTATATTATCGAGAGAATAGATGACAAGCCGGTAAACAAATATATTCTGTACGGTGCTACCACGATTCCGGAATTGAAACAGAAGTTCGTACAGTACGAAAGCATGAAGGAAGAAATACAGGAAAAAAGTAAATCTCAGGATGACGTCCAGAAGAGGAGAAACCAGTACGCGTGTCGGAGGTCAAAGGAAGAAGATGTTTCAACTGCGGATCACAAGCGCATTCGACGGCAACTTGTCCATCAAAATCGAAGGGTGCAAAGTGTTTCAAGTGCAATCAGTTTGGCCACATTGCAAAGCAGTGTCCGGTGAAAAGTGCAGTGAAAGAAATATGTAACATTACGCAAACCATTGAGAAAAAGTCTTGTAAGGAAGTGGAATTGGTGGACAATAAGATCGTTGCATTAATCGACACGGGGAGTGGTTTGAATTTAATATGTGCAGATCACTACGTCAATACAGGTTTTCCGAAATTAGGTAAGCCCGTATATTTTAATCGTATTGGTTCTGAACGGAAAAATACGTTAGGTGAATTCGAAACCTTTATAAGAGTGGATGGATGTGAGTATCCCATCTTCGCGTAGTATCGGATACGTTGATGAGATACGGTCTTGATTTCTTAAACGGCGTAGAAATGCACGTCAAAGACGGGAATATAACAACATGTAAACCTGAGGAGCCTAAGAAAGTAGATGTTAGTTTACCCGAAATATTTCAAATAGATATTGTGCAAGACTCAGATAAGGTTAATCGGCCCCTTTAGAAGTATAAATTTATTTCTGTTAGTCTCTAATTTCGTAAAGAATATTTTAATTATTCAACGATAATTGATATTGTAAAACACTGTGATGTATCTAGTGTAATATGCAGTTAAAAAAAAATAAACATTGTTAAAATAATCCACCAGGTTTGGTGAACACAAATTTGTGTAACTCGGTTCATCCATCGGTCATTGTACGAACAGTTGATGTTATAACTGAGGCAATGAACTATCGATTTACACTAAAGACCCTCACAGTGAAAAAGAGGCCGGAAACGAAATTTGCACTGAGCGGGACAGTGGAAGCGAAATTTTATGCTCGGCGGCTCGGTTGCTGGGGGGATCCCCCTTGGAATCAGTCAAGCATTAAACAAGACCGGTACCAAAACGACCGAATATCGGTGAGACACATACTAACGCAAGCAAAGAAAAAGATTGCAATATCCTTATTTCCTATTATTTTTTCATGAAACTTGTACCGCGGTATTCGTCAGGTTTTTCTTATTAAAATGACACCAAACATGATGTAATTGCGTTAATAATTACGTACGTAACGGGTGATTAAAGTTTTTAACGTGAAATAGGACGGCGAGTGGAAAAGATAGAGAGACAGAAGGTTGAAGCGTTCGGAAAAGATGAAAGGCAGGCGGAGCTCAGACCTTTAAATTAAAAATTATAAATTCTTATTTTTGATTTTTCGTGAATGAAACTTTTACCATCGTATTCGTGTCGTTTTTCTGATTAAAATGATACCAAACCCGATATAATTAGGATCATAATTACCCGTGTAACACGCCATAAAAGTTTCGGACGTTACATTTACGTCAGAGATACGAATTCCTTAGATTCTAACGTCCGAAACGTTTATGGCTTGTTACAAGGGTAATTTTACTATTAAAAGAATTTTAATTTTTGAATTTAAAAGACAGAAAATTCAGAAGTCTTTCATGTTTGCCGAACGTCTCGAACCTCAGTCCCTCTCTGTTTTTGTATCGCTATCCACGTTCGGCTCACGGATGTGGCCCGAATGAAAACTTTTGCACTGAGCGGGACAGTGGAAGCGAAATTTGATGCTCGACGGGTGTCCTTTCCACGCCGCGGCCAAAAGAACAAATTGCCGCTAAGGCGGCGAAGCATTGAAATGTTGAGCGAGGTTGGTTCGAGCGAGGCGAACATAGGCACAGCAATAACGCACGCATAGGCGCGCGAAGAGACGTTTTGCAATGTGTGGGACAACCAAGCATTGCACTGTGAGGGTCTTTACTGTATTCCACCGTAATTTTTGGATGGTGTCACATAACATAAGAATGTCCGGCAAATGCACCGAACGCGTGAACAATTATTCAGGAATAATTTTAACGACACATTATTTTGTTTTTGTAGAGAATTGGTACTAAGACATCGATATAATATCAAATTATCGGTAAAAAGGCAGTATTTGTACACCGATGCTCATTTGAACGTTTTAGCCGGAATGTGGCGATCGACACATTGTAGTCGAAATACTGTTTCCAGTCGTGATCGTCGGTTTCTCGTCTTCGAGACAGTGCAGTGGAAATTTCCACCGAAATAATTATTTAAAAAATGACAGGGAAAAGTGATAATGACAGAAAATAACGAAAAGTCACAGTGAAGTGGATTGAGAGTTTCTGTGCGATGGGAATAATTTTTTCATCTGTAAGAATCGTCCGGAAGACGAAAATTCATTTGCATTCAAACAGGATTACTTGTGAATCAATGGGTATGTCGTATTAAAATTGTTTGTGCATTTTTTCATTGAACATACGCACGACTTATTACATTTATTAGTTATTCGATTTAAAATATTTTTCGGTGAATGAAAAAGTTCATTCTTTTTCAGAATGGAAAAATGTATTTTTTCCAGTATGAGAGTTTGTGCTTGTTTATCATCATAATATTTATCGAGTGTAATTTTTGATATTTTATCTATTATTTTATGAATGAATGAAAAATAATTCAACAATTATTCTGATTTTTCTTTCACCTAATAGCCTTCTACTATACAGTCATCTGGCAGTCACTGTTACTCGTGCCTACACTACGCTCCTGAGCGCGCGCAATTCTCGCGCTCTAATTGGTCCGTCTTTTTCCTTAATAATTTAAAAATGAAGCCTCATCCAATATTTTTGCAAAGGAAAAGGTTCTTGAGAATAGCCCCACCTACCACCCCTTTCCGGCTCGTACCATATTTGTGGGACACCCTGTATATTCGTATTCTAGGCGGTGCACCAGTTACTTGGTCATCGCACCGTCAAGGATGTATAAGCACATCAACAGCAGAAGCAGAATACATCGCAGCTTCATCAGCAGCCCAGGAAACAATGTGGTTGGGAATGATGCTAACCGAACTTCAAGTAATTTCTGACGAACCAAGTTCTTTCTGGACAATCAAAGTGCTATCCGTTTGATAAAAAATTCTGGGCACCATAAATTAACTAAACATATAGACATTAAATTCCATTATATACGAGAATGTATCGAGAATCAAAGTATATTTATTCAGTATGTATCTTCTCAAAAACAGTTAGCAGATTTCTTAACAAAGGCTTTGCCACGCGATAAGTTTTGTTTAAATCGAAAATCAGTATCAATACTTGATATGAATGAACAAAGAGTGGGAGTGTTGTAAATAGCTTCGTTCATTCATTGCATTCGTTGTATTCTTTATGTTTAATAAGTTTATGGTCAAATAATTTATTTGACAGCGATAGTTAGTTTCCTCGATGTTTTCTCATCTATGTTATATCTTTGATTAATTGATTCTATGTTCTCTTCACTTTTCATCTGTTTTGGTCTATGACGTCTAACAAACTGTCAATCTTATACTGTTCAATAAACGCTTGTATTATTCCGTTCACTATATGCTTGTATTATTCTGCTAATTATACTCAAAAGGAACAACACGTCGTCCTATTAAACCACATCCAATTTACGTGGATGCACAGATAATAGATACTCTCATTGAACTATTAAATAACATTGCAGGTGCACAAAACTACATCCTAAAGCAAATAAAGTTGGATCAGGTCAAAATACAAACAAACGATCCGGAAATGTTTCGCAAGGTAACTCAAGCACTTCGGCAAAAAATGCAGCTTACCACACATACCAACTGAAGACAGAAAAAAGTTACAAAGCAGCCGTCAGAGGTTTACATCCGAAAACCAATACTACAGAAATAAAGGACCTACTTAAAAAATCTATTAAAAATTCAGAACTATTAGCAAAAATAATAATGGAACAAAACGCGATACTCGGGCAGCAAATATAACAAATAACAACAATGTTACAACTACTTACAAACACGTTAAGTCGCACATAAAAATGGCAGCACTGAAAATAGCACTTTGGAAGTCCAACGGCCTGCAACAAAGAGCGTTGGAAACAAGAACATCCTTGTACAATGACAACATTGATATACTTCTCATTTCGGAAACACATTTTACCACAAAAAGTTACATCAAAAGTCCATATTACACTATATACGACACCAAACATCCATCAGGAAACGCACATGGAGGCACTGCAGTTATAGTAAAGAATGCTATTAAGCATCATCTACACAGCCAATTCAGCCACGAACACACCCAAGCAACAACAATTACAGTACAAACTGATAGTAATGTATTTCAAATTGCAGCGATATATGCACCATCGGGACACAAAATGACTTCAGATAAATGCCATGAATATTTGGAATCTCTGGGCGATAAATTTATTGTAGCGAGCGACTATAATGCTAAGCACACTATGTGTGGCTCTAGAATCACCACGATCAGAGGTAAGACGCTTGAGGTAAGCATCAGAAATAATAACTATAGCATATTGTCAGCAGGAAGTCCAACACACTGGCCGTCAGATATAAACAAAATTCCGGATGTACTTGATTTCGCAGTCGTAAAAGGACTCAACATAAGCAAACTGAACATAACAACTAGTCTCGATCTTAGTTCTGACTATACCCCACTAATAATACATTACACTGGTAAACCAACATGCTATAATAACTTAACGACACTCTGTAACAAAAGCACTAACTGGGAAAAATTCAAAGTATTAGTTGAAAGCAACATTAACTGCAATATCCCACTCAAAACATCAGAAGATATTGAGCAAGCAGTAGCGACGATAGTAACAATCATACAAGAAGCTGCCTGGGGTTCTACCGCCTTCAAACCAGCGCATAGACAAATAAAGCAGTTCCACTGGATGTTCTCGACAAAATTAAAAAAAAAAGAAGAACAAAAACAAAATGGCAAAAACACAGAACTATAAAAAACAAGAAGTATCTAAGTAAAGTGACAAAAGATGTAAAAGCCAGTATAAGTAGTCAAAATAACAACGAATTTACAAAATTTTTGGAATCACTTTCTGCACACGAAAACACTAACTATTCCCTGTGAAAAGTCACAAATAAAACAACAAAAGCAACAGAAGCAGCTCTAACAATCAGGGAGACAGATGGAACATGAGCAAGAAGTAATAAAGAACAGGCCGAGGAATTTGCGAATTATCTCCAAAATACATTCACACCGCACAGTATTATACGCCAGTACCCTAGATAATCACGTAAATGCAATCACACTAACTGCAGATAAAATAAACCTTACACCAGAGGAACACTACTCCATAACCATCGTTACCGCCAAGGAGGTTCACGACAACATAAAAAACATCAAAAACAGTAACACACCAGGTTTTGTCCTTATTAATGGAAAAATTTTCAAACAGTTACCATCCAAGGCAATACGATTAATTACAATAATATACAATGCAATTTTAAGAGTTGTAACCGTACAACAGAATTGCCTAAACGGTGACATAATGTAAGGGGCATCATGTAATGAGTTCCTGCTACCTCTATGTGATAATAGCGCAGGCGCGTGCCTATCCTCCCCTTGCGTGTGTGGATCATCGGCGTAATAAAAGGACGTGTCGATCCGATGATCGCTCTCTTGCAGCATTTCCTTATACCTTTCCTTGGCCTAGTTGCCAATATTACTTGGACACCGTTCCTGAAATCCTTCGGTGTTGGACTGTGATACGCTGGCGGGATCGAAGTCGCGAATATCGCGTTTGGACCCGTTCACCGTGACAAACCTCTGTACCGTTACTGCATCACAGGTCTATTTGCATTCTCTCCGGAAGTCTCGACTTTCGGAAGATCCGTGAATAGCCTGCGACTCGTACCGTGACAGTAGGAAGCGTCAGCAGCCAGCATTCGGGGGTAATTCCTTAAAGACTATAAATCCTTTTCCAAATTCATATCATACTCTCTGGGTAAATTGCGTTTATATAATTATATTTTCTTGTAAAGCTTTGTTAACCTTTTGGCCGACCGGCCGTATAATTTGCGTAATTTCAATTCAATCATATTTCGTTTTGTGTATCAAATCTATCTTTTGCGTGAGCGTGCAATTTGCATTACTTTCTTTTCAATCTCAGTTTGTTCTCGAAAATCGAATTATTATTTGCGTGAGCGCGGCGTGAGAACCACTTTTCTTTTGCGTATCGTATTACCGGGTACTTCGTCGTTCTAACCGTCAACTGTTTTGTTACGTGACCTTCTACCAGCGAGCGAGCGAACGCGTGTTTCCATAAATGCGTAGAATCAATTTCGTAGAATCTCGTGCATACATTAATTTGTAATATCTAAATTCATCGACGAGCGAAGGAAACGTTAATCAAAATTAAAGTATTATTTTGCAAGCACGTGGTTTAATAAATCTGTTCCTTTCATAAAGTTATTAAATTGCGTTAATAAATTTTGTTTTATTTCCTGCAATCACTCTTATTAATTTGTTCCCGCCTTATCCTCAAAGTGCGGTTACAGAGTACAGTATTTTCCGTCCATGTGGAAGATAGCAGAAGTTATAATGCTGCCTAAACCCGGAAAAGATCCGCACCAAACCTCATCCTACAGGCCAATATCGCTTCTTGCAATATTTTCTAAAATACTGGAAAAAATTATATACAATCGTCTTAAGCTCATAATAGTCGGAAAAGACTAATACCAGACCGCCAGGTTGGGTTTAGAAACAAACACTCTACCATAGAGCAAACTCACAGACTCATCAACGAAATACTTAAAGCAATGGAGGAAAAACAATACTGTGCAGCTCTTCTTCATGGATATCGAAAAATCATTTGATAAAGTATGGCACGAAGGACTACTACACACAATAAACACATTTCCCCACACAAATATACAATCTACTTGCGTCATATCTAAAGAATCGGACCTTTTCTGTAAAAATCGAAGGTATGTACTCTGAAATCAGAGTTATTAAAGCAGGGGTACCCCAAGGAAGCGTTCTACCACCCATACTGTATACACTCTACACAGCTGATATTTCAGTCACCGCCAAAACCAAATTATTAACATTTGCTGATGATACCACAGTACTAGCTATACATGGTGATCGAAAAGTAGTGATCATGATGTTACAAGAACATATTATTAGAATAAAAAAAAATGGCGCACAGAGAAGCAAATTAGAGAAAACGCCAACAAATGCAATCACATCACATTCACACTCTGCAAGAAACAATCACCGCACAGCAAACTTAATAAAATGGTTGTCCCCCCAACAAACCGAGTAAAATATCTAGGGCTCAATTTGGATTCAATACTCACCTAGAAACATCACAGTAAAGCAATAATAAACAATATACCAATTACACAGGGACAAATGTGCTGGCTAACCAGCCGAAAATCCAAGCTCAGCACAGAAAATAAGCTGAGTTTATAAAACTATCATAAAACCAATATGGACGTATGGAATTCCATTATGGGGAACAGCTGCAAAGAGTCACATAACAAAACTTGAATCACTACAATCTCAAATACTAAGAACAGTAGTTAATGCACCGTGGTACTTCAAAACTAACGATATACGCAAGGACCTAAAAATCCCAATAGTTAAGAAGGAAATAAACAGATATGCTAAGGAATATAAAGAAAGAGTCAAAACTCTTCCTAATCAACTAGCTGTGGAATTGCACACGACCCAGATTGCACACACAGTACCAGAAGGAGATTAAGACGGCTACATCCAGCTGACATTTAAATTAATACCACATAATACAATGAACACGTTGCGGTGGTACTTCATTGGAATCTGTCACCTACACGCTATGTAATCCACGCCCTATATAATAATTTACCAAATGCCTAATGGACAAATTGTAAAGGAACATTTAAAATAAAAAAAAAAAAATAAAAAACAATATCGAGAATTATAATCGATAAATATTATGATGATGGAAAAAGACAAACTCTCATTCTGGAAAAAATAGATTTAGACTTTTCCATTCTGAAAAGGAATAAGTCCTGCGCACGTTGAATGAAAAAATATGTAAACAATTTAAATACGACTTACCCATTAATTTACAGATAGTCCTACTTCGATGTAAATGAATTTTCGTCATCAGGACGATTCTTAGAAACTCTCAATCCACTTCACTGTGACTTTTCATTATTACCTGCCATTATCACTGTTCCCTCTCACTTTTCACTAAGTAAACGATATCAGTCCGACGCATAAATATGCCGAACTAAATCCACCGAACGATTTTTCAGAAATAATTTCCACTGCACTGTCTTGAAGACGAGAAACCGACGATCACGACTGGAAACAGTATTTCGACTACAATGTGTCGATCGCCACGTGCCCGCCAAAATGTTCAGCAGAGCATCGTTGCTTGGCAACGGTTGGCGGCTTATGCTTTGGGATCGAAAACGAAACCGAGAGTACAAATACTGCCCCTTTAACGATAATTTGATATAATATCGATGTCTTAATTGCGATTCTCTACAAAGAAAAGATAGAGTATCGTTAAAAATATTCCTGAATAATCGTTCACGCGTTCAGTGAATTTACCGGACATTCTTATGTTATGCACCCATTAAACAATTACAGCATAATAAATCGAGGATTCATTGTCCCGGTTAACATCAGCTGTTCGTACTCTGACCGGTGAAAGTACTTGGTAACACTAATGTGTGTTTATCAAATCTGCTAGATTATTTTAACAATATTTGATTCTTTTTACTAAATATACCTTAGAGTGTTTTATAGTATCAATTACACTGTACAACAGTCAAAAATTATATGAAATGCCACTATGAAATTCTTATAGATTTTGGCGAGCTGAATACGAATCTGAAATCCGTTTTCTCTGGTATGTACAGTTTTTTAGAAAATTAATGTTAAAAAAAATTGCAAATTTTCAACTTTGGGAATTTTTTGCGCTTTTACTATAGCAGCTATTCAATGGCTTCTTGCACGAGAGAAATCTGTGAACTTTCCCGAATAAAACGATATAAATTGTTATTATATTGTAAACATTTAAATATGTTTAAACAACGATCGAAGTAAAAAAGACCCCAAAAATGCACCAATTTTTGGTGATATTTTTAAATTTATTTAAAAAACTGTGGGTCTAGGTGAAAATCTAACCATCGCACACGATAGAGCAGACATTTCTAATGCAGAAAGCATCGAGCGAACTTAAAAAATCACATTCGGTTACATTTTATAAGGAAAATAGTTCGGCAAAACACGCGGCGCTGCCAGTGGTACTCAATGTTGGCGGCGCGGCGCGCAGTTATTCCGCTACGCCAAGACAGAAGGTAGGGAGACCACCGAATAGCTGAAGCCATTGAATAGCTGCTATAGTAAGCTCAAAAAATTCCCAAAGTTGAAAATTTGCAATTTTTTTTAACATTAATTTTCTAAAATACTGTACGTACCAGAGAAAAACGGATTTCAGATTCGTATTCAGCTCGCAAAAATCTATAAGAATTTCATAGTGGCAGTTCATATAAAACAAAAAAGTCAAAATTTGTTGTACAGTGTTATCGTTATTATTTACGTAAATGCACCGAACGCGTGAACGATTACTCAGGAATATTTTTAACGATACTTTATTTTCGCTTTGTAGGGAATGAGTATTAAGACATCGATATTATATCATATTACCGGTAATATGGCAGTATTTGTACGAGATACGGCTCTCGGTTTCGTTTTCGATCACAAGGCGTAAGCTACCAACCGTTGCCACGCGACGGTGCTCTGTTGAACGTTTCGGCCGGCACGTGGTGATCCACACATTGTCGTCCCAATAGTTTCCAGTTTTGATCGCCGGTTTCTCGTTTTCCAGATAGTGCGCCGGAAATTATTTCTCATCAATCGTTCGCTGGTTTTAAGTTGGCCTATTTACGTGTCGGACTGATGTAGGTTACTTAGTGAAAAGTAAGGAGGAACGTGCTAATGACAGGCAAGAATGAAAAGTGACAGTGAAATGAATTCAGAGTTTCTGTGCGATGAAATTAATTTTTGGAACGCTATGAATCGGTCTAATGACGAAAATTCATTTGCGTCGAAACAGGATTATTTGTGAATAAATGGGTATGTTGCATCACTTTGAAGCGTGATGCATCAATTTTATATACACCCCCTGTCCCAAAAATAACCGGAATGGATCTAGTTTAACGAAAGTATTGGTCCCATCTGTTAATTGGCGATTGATTTATGAATCGTCGACTTTTTTTTACTAACCTGTACAAATTTCATGACATTTCGTTCATTAGAATCCAAGGTGCGACGCATTTTGTAATAATAATTTTTGTACGCCGGACAAAAAATGAATAAAGAACAAAGAGTCAACATTAAGTTCTGTGTTAAGAACGGTATAAGTGCTATGAAAACGCTTCAAATGCTTAAAATCCCTTTTAGACATAATTGCTTACCACAAACACAAGTTTTCGAGTGGCATCGACGATTTAGAGAGTGCAGAGAGGATGTGGATGACGATAAATGTTCAGGCCGATCAATTGAGACAATGACCGCGGAGAATATCGAAAAAGTGCGTGATTTCGTAAAAATTACGAAAAAATCTTCAGTGAGATTTTTGGAAATGACATTTGAGATACCCAAGACAATAATCCACCGCATTTTAACCGAAAAACTTGGTCTTCGGAAGCTAAATTCAAAGTTTGTTCCACATCGATTGACGGATGACCAAAAATTGAACCGAATTGGGCATTGCAAAGACATTATTAAAGAAGCTCAAAAAGATGAAAACTTTTTAAACACAATTGTAACTGGTGACGAGACGTGGTGCTTTCAGTACGATCTAGAAACCAAGCGTCAATGTGCTGAATCGCGGTCACCAGATGAAGGAAATCTAAAAAAATCTCGAGTCTGGAAAAATCGAGAGTCAAAACAATGCTCATTGTTTTTTACGATTCCGAGGGGATTATCCACAAAGAATTCGATCCAAGTGGTATAACAGTCAAGGCCGAGTATTATCTTGAAGTATTGAAACGTTTGTTAGGACGTATTCATTGTATTCGTCCTAAATAT
This sequence comes from Coelioxys conoideus, assembly GCA_947623535.1. NCBI lineage: Eukaryota > Metazoa > Arthropoda > Insecta > Hymenoptera > Megachilidae > Coelioxys > Coelioxys conoideus. The sequence goes on from OX392452.1 coordinate 27,353,038, forward strand.
CTAGAACCCGGCAGTTGACGATTGTTGCGCGATAATGTGCCTGCTCATCGTTCACTAATTGTGACTGATTTTTTTACCAAACATCATGTTTTTTTGCTTCAACGTCCGCTGTACTCACCCGATTTGGTTCCCTGCGATTATTTTCTATTCCCAAAGCTGCATTTGGCAATGAAAGGAAATTGTTTTGCATCAATTGAAGACATTCAACGGGCAACGACGAGCAATCTTAATACCGTTCCAATCAGCGATATAAAAAAAGTCATTTAATGTACTTCTCGAACGCGCAAATCGCTGTATTTCTGCTGAGGGAAAATATTTTGAATAAATAAAATGATTTTTGCCAAGATTTTTTACCTATTTTTGTTTCTGCATAGCCATTTCGGTTATTCTTGGGACAGAGGGTGTATATTAATATCGACATCATACCTCGAAGACCCCTCGTAAAAATCCAGGTTTGGAACTTTTAATTTTGTACGGCATTGGCTAAAGAAATCCGAACCGACCCGTAACACCAATAATTTTATGAAACGATTGACCGTCTTTTTTTAGAAAAAATACTTTCGGGACGACAACCCAAGTTTATTACTTTGGGTCCAACATGCTAATCCTTCATTCCGTTAAATTCAACCATCGTACTCAGAGTCAGAGTGTTTCTCCAGCTTATTACCTGCAACGGGTTTTTTCCTAAAACACGCGGACATCTGTCGCATGTCACCCCCTTGGTTGTTGCCACTTTTAGGGATGACCATCACTTCTACGAGGGCGGCAACTTCCAAAAAGTCGTGGCCAATCGTATCCCTCACCCCCGGTCCAAATCGTTAAATCAGAAGTGACCGTTGACGGTCATTTTTGCGACTAACATCAGAATAAGTTAGAATAGAATAAGTTAGAACACGAAATAAGAACAAGTAACAACACGAATAGAATAACTTGTAACACGAACCAGAACAAAATACAGCACGGATAGTAGAATCAATTAATAACACGAATAGAACACATTAAAACACGAATCGAGAATCGTATTACAACACGAACACTTATAACTATCGAATAAAAACTCTTGTACCAATATCGCGATCGAACACTACAAATCACGAACTAGCATTTCAATCAGATTCAGGCTCATTAAATTGTGGCTGAGTCAGAACTAGCGTAAGGTGCCCGAATCCGTGCAATTCATGCAACAGGATAATTCCTATTTAAATTGTTTCTACATTTTTTTCATTTAACGTACGCAAGACTTATTACATTTGTTAATTATTCGATTCACCATATTTTTCGGTGAATGAAGAAGTTCATTCTTTTTCACAATGGAGAAATTTATTTTTTTGAGAACGACAGTTGGTCCTTTATCATCATCATAATATTTATCGAATATAATTTTCGATATTTTATCGATGTGACTATATTTTTGCGATAACGAACTACAGTATCGTTATAAGTTTGATTTATCCCGACTACGCCAATTACAAATTGGTTTATTTATTATGCATGAATGAAGAATAATTCAACAATTATTCCGAATTTTCTGTTTAATCGACTTTCACCTAACAGCTTCCTATTACACTGACAGGTCACGTTATCTGTCGGTAACCGTAGGGTATCCGTCAAGTTACCATCGCGATGCCTATATGTTTGTTCATTACCACGGTCAATTGTTACTCGTGCCTATGCAATTTTCGCGCTCTGATTGGTCAATGTTTTTCCTTAATAATTTAAAAATGAAGGCTCATCCGATAATTTGGCACAGCAAAAAGTTATGCATACTTGCCCCATCTAATCCCCATTTCCGGCTCCGACGGTATTTGTGGGTCATCCTATATACTAACTGAAATGATAGGCAGATTGTCTATTTCCCACGGATGAGGACGTATTATCAAATATTTTTAGTGATACATGCTGTTACAATGCAGAATATTGGGCCAGGGCCTGCTTTCAGAAAGTTTCTAATGCAATGATACTTAACTATGTCTGGTTCTGCAAGCGTATCGCTTTTCTTGGTTTTAAAAAGTACAAATCTCACGGGAGTTATAAGGCTCCGAGTGAAGAATGTAGCGAACGAGAGAAAGATAATTAATAATCCACATCCGTAGTGTAGGTAGCGGAAAAAAACGGATTTGAATAAAAACAGCGAAAGGAAGACCGTTGCGAGCGGCAACGGTTAGGCTAAGGAAAGAAGTTGTACATATAAGGTAGTTTTTAGAATGCGTGCGTGCGAAAGTCGCTCACCGTGTCAGCGGCACAACTAATAAACATTGCCGGAAGGTGAGTGACCGCGGAAGTGAGAATGAGAGAGAGAGAATGAGTGTGCAAGAGAGAAAGCGAGGTAAAGGGCGATAACCGCCGAAATCTGTGTAGTAGCGAATGTGTGCGAGAATGAGTATATAAACATGCGTGCGGCAAAAGAGAGGGATTATTATATTAGAGACAGAGAACAGTTAACAGAGAGTAGTGTACAGAGAGAGTAGAGAGACGAAATAAAAGTATTAAAATAGTTAAGACCACGTGGGATAGTATTTTCCTAACCGAATCTTTAAAATATCCCTACAGTAGCATACAACAGAGTTATAATGATTTATTTAATCTTGAGTGAAATAAGAGCAACTACAGCCAATAATATCATGGACGAATCAAATTAAAATCTTACCACGAATATTATGTTAAGTACTAACCCAAATTCAAATATAAATAACAATAATTTCATCAAACAACACAGGGAACGCGAAATGTTGATGGCTATTCTAAAAATAGATTTCGTTTGAGGTCTATAATCTCACCCTAAAGTTCTGATGTTAAGGGACTTTATAAAAACAAGTGCATATATTTAAATACTTCTGCAGTGAACAAAAAAGGTATTGAAGTAACTATTGAACTAATTAGATGTGTAGTGAACTCGAAGTTCACTAAAAAAAATTAGTTAATTATTTGTTCTATTTTGTCAATGAAAGATCAAATCTGAGAAGTGGAAATCCGTTTAATCTAAAGACGCCTTTTGAAAAGTTCAAGACCTTAGTTTAAAGCATTAATAAATTATTATTGTAAATAACATAATTCTTCTCTTATTATTATTGTGTTGGTTCCACTCATAACTTCCAACAGTGACACTAAATAACGAAGTTCAAAATAGTAAAAAAGAAATATAAACATTCGATATTTAAAAAAATGTTAACACGCTCGTGAAAATAATAAACCTCTTGATTCTGCGCTATTTCGCGAAACTTCTTGTGTAACGTGTACTATACACGCGCGTCTTGGTACAGAAAGTATAACTGAACTAGAGTTATCGGAAAGTTGCGCATAATGAGCGTTTTCGTGGTGTTACTATGAAATATCTCATTAAAAAATGTTGTCAAAAGGCTGAATTATTTTAATTTAACGAAAACAGTTTAAGAGCAATCGCAATGACAATAAGTTCTTCACCATAGGTAGTGTGCAATTATTTGCAACACTCAAATTGCTATGGTAATGTTATACCGCAGAGCATGGACAAAAAAAAACTTGTATAAAGAAGCAGAAGTATTTTCGTGAAAATAAGGTGCATTTATTCCTGTAAAATGTTTATCTATTCTTTCAAATTCAAGTCCGTGAATTGCATAAAGATTCAAATATCAAGTACGCGAATAAAGGTTTACCGGTTTACATGATAATTGAACTGACCGAAAAAGTTAACTCTTATCTAATTGTACATAAATTATAATAGCTGAGATTACAAGTTTGGCGAGCAATTCCGATACGCAAGAACTTTTTGATCGCTGCAATGCTGACTGATGTTTTTGGGTCGATATTAAATAAACTGCGTAATAATAGTAATATTAAATAAAGAAGCCGATAAAGCCTAATTACGTAAGAATGATCTCAAAGACTATGTCGAACCGTTCGTTTATATTCGTTTATATTCGTTTGCATTCGTTTACGAAACTATCGCGAGTCGAGACAAAGGGGGCATCTGTTTTTAGAGAAGTGTCCTGCACCGGGGAGAGAGGACTCGAAACGGATGCGACGCCCTTGCAACAGCAAGGGCGTGGCAATCGATCGTAAGAGTTGATCGTGAAAAGTCGTCTAAGGAAGTCAGTCGCGGTGAAGTGTTGTTCGCGAGCGACAGAACGGTCGTGTATTTTATATATACGCGATTCAAAATTACACAATAATTCGTTAAAATTACGAATTATAATACTACATTCATATACTCGTACATTCTTTGTACATACATAGGGCTACTTGCCCACTAATTCGTTGAAATCACACGAATTATAACACTACAATCAAAACATACGTACATTCTTTGTACATACTCGGAGCGCTCCTTACCCAATAATTCGTGGAAACTACACGAATTGCGGTGACATTACACACAGTGCCTTGCTAGCACTTAATCGAATCTCTCAATGCGAGTCTCTCGCATTGAAGATTATCGGAACCAAGTTCCCGTATAATACAACAATCAATATATTAATGGGAATCACTTCCCAAAAATCATTTCCGGAGTCACGCGATTAATTAGCAATTAATCGCTGACGGGCGCCCACCCATCGTGCACGATATATTACATTCACACGCAACACACCCACACTAATACAAATTATATTTAAAACAAAAGGGTTTTTTACGCCTTCGGGCTTTTTCCCTTATATACGAAATCATCAAGGGTTTTTTATGCTTTCGAGCTTTTTCCCTTGCGTAATACTCAATAAACAACATTTTTTATACTTTATAAATTCATTGAATTATTTTCAACGAACCTTCCTCGAACCATTCCTACATCTATCAAAATCAATTACATAGAGAATTTTATTTGTCTAAATTTAATACAGATTTTTTATACAGATTTTTATCGAATAGATTGAAGGTCTTCATGTTGCAGAGTTTTGATCGTACAGACTAGAATATCATTTCAATATCATTATACATCTTCTCTTGTGATTACATCCGCGAAGAAATTCACAAAAGCTATCACAACACAAATCAGGATCTAAAAACCGACATTTAAAGTTTCAATGGGACAGATAATATTTAAATCATAAATGGCAGCCTTCTGATAAATATATATTATTGCTTCTATGTATAAAGGTCGCCTTCAGCTACGTATTCTTTATTCAAACATTTTTTATAATATTGACACAGATGTATACATGAACAAATAGATGAGTATTCAGCACTAAAAATTACACGAATTAGTTTGAACTTGGATACTACACGCCAAAAGGGAACCTTTATATTTTTATTATTTTATTACAGTTAACATCTTTATATTCTCATTAAGATTCATACAGCGATGCAACAAATATTCATTGTTGCACTTTGTATTTACTTTCCTATGGCAATAGTTCGAAATTCTATCAATGTCTAATTGTAAGTACTTAGCTGATTTGGGATGTTCCAAAAACTTCTGCTTCATTTAAATTCATAATATAATCGAGAAGGATGTTCCGCCTAGTAGCTCAGATAGCTGTATTTGATTTTAATGAACGGTTTCATGGTCAAACCCATCTACACACCGAGACATGGTGGTGTTTCTGCTGGTAGCTGGTAGGATGTCGTAGCTGAAGAAAGGTTAATCACCCGCGTTGAATTTTAATAAACGGTTCGGGAGCAAACAAAGCTGGTCGTCAATAACCCCCTGCCCTTCCTCTGCCTCATCTTCGCGATCGCTGTTGCTTTCCCTTTATACCAGTTGTGGGAGGTACACCTTAAGGAACCGACCTGGCAACGGCATGACCAGACTAAAGCCTTTGCTAACAAGTTGTCGGGCTTCATCGGATAGTCAGATAGGCGGAGATCGTGCCTGTGTGGTTATTAATTAACCGGCGAGCAGGGAAAGCCTCCTTTCAGCACGTCGCAAACAATCTTGTTCGACCTTACCTTAGCAGGAAGATATACGGAGGTAAGGAACGACGGTATGAGAGATCGGAATGAAAACGTACTCTTATGGAAGCAAAAGCGATCCACAATTTCTCGTTCGTAATAAGTGAGAACTCTCATTATTTCGAAATTTGTGTTAATCTCAAAGGGTTTTTTACTGTGATGCGCTAATTGTTGTCTTTTGACTTTTTTGACATTTTGGCTTTTTGTTACAAAAGACTATTCGTAAGTACTTGAAATTTCTTCTATTTATTAATTAATATTTTGAGAATATGGCTGGCCTTTAATGTACCAATATAGAACGACTTTAATACCCGTTAGAAATAAAACATTTTCGTTACATATAATTGATAGAATTGCTCGTTTTCTGAGATATTCGAGAAAAACTATTAACGAAAAGCGGGAAAACTAGTCGCGACGTCACCATTGCTTCATATTTAAGTCCATAAAAATTAGGATATTAAAATAAGTTGAGCTTTTTTAGTCATTTTTCAATCCCAAAAATAATAACGAAGTAAACAAAGGTGATTCTGGTTCCGTCGATAGTCGATAATGTATAGAGAACAACATAATTGTTTTTAAGAGAATATATCTATTATATATTCAGCTATAATAAATAACTAGACTTTATACTAAAAATGCACAATAAAAATACTTCTATCATGATTCAAATGAAAGGTAATAGAGACAATCATCTTAAAATTAGTCGATAACACAGAAGTTTACTAACAAGATTAAAATTTAAATTGTATAAAGACTGAAATGATTATATCGAAGAAATAAATGTGATCATAAGAACATACATTTATTTTAAGATTTCACATATCTTAACTAACAGTATATATTTCTAATAATATAACAGAACAATAGATACCAAAATACAAATGACGTATGCGTTAACATACATGGTACGTTAATACAAATGACGTGACAAATTATTTATGGAAGAGCGATATCAAAAATGTAAGTTTACTACGTATGTTAAGATACTGGTTTCATATTAATTTATTGTAAACATATGTACTTATTCCCAGTATATTATAATATTACTATTGTAATAACAACTTTTATTTTCATTAACTTTTCTTTTCTTATTAAAATGATAAAATATGCAACTCTTTTCCCCGAATTACATCAAATCATTTAATTTATTTGATTAAAATATAATTATTGCGTAATGAAAATATAATATATCACTTACGAGATGATAGAATGTTTAATTCATATATCGATCCAAGTAGGCACACTAGAGTAGAATTAATACATACAGTGTGTCCCAAAAGTATTCGTACCCTCACAACTTCGAACATTAAATGATTATTTCCATGTTTAACAAATCGTAACAAAAATGTTATTTATGGGGTAAGATAATATAGAGGGTGTCCCAAAAGTGTTGAAGGAGCCGGAAATGGGAGGTAGGTACGGTCATTCTGAACAATTTTTTCATTTGCAAAAATGTCGTATGGGGCTTCATTTTTAAATTATTAACGAAAAACACCGACCAATCAGAGCGCGAGAGTCGCGCACGCTCGGAGGCAGAAGTATAGGCCCGAGTTATAATTAGCCGAATTATCGCGTGGCGCGCGATTCTCGCGTTCTGATTGGTCGGTGTTTTTCGTTAATAATTTAAAAATAAAGCCCCAGACGACATTTCTGCAAATGAAAAAGTTGTTCAGAATGACCCCACCGACCTCCCATTTCTGGCTCCTTCAACACTTTTGGGACACCCTGTATTTAATAAGCTTTCATTTGATACGAATTTTATTAGAGAATTACAAAATGACTATTATATAAACGTGACTTTTTACAATTAGATGGAATATCAATAAAACAAAAGTGTTATATACGCGATTGGGGAAGTAGTCCCACGAGTGGACTGCGCGACGCGATCACGAAGGCCGCCGGGGACACCCGAACTGTGCCGAGTAGGAGCCGCGCGATAATTCGACTGTCGTTTGTTTCTCCGTGTTCTTCCCTCTCGGCCATGCGTTGGCGTCATTCTCGATTTGTCGCACGCGTTGTTAAGATCAATGTTAATAAAGTCATTTGCTAAGAAGTTGTCCCCTCTGTTCATCTCCGCCCAAACACAATAAATTGGCGACGAGGACGGAAAAGTACGTGTATTCAGAGAAACGGTACAAACAGGAAAAAAAAATACGTGGCGAGTAGCAAGCACGTGGAAGTTTCCAGTGCATAGTCGAAAAAGGTGCGACGAGAACGTACATACGGATTTACAGTGAATCGCTGAAATTGGCGACAGAACAATTACAATACGTACAGTACGTCGAAGAAAAAAAACGTGACGACAAGAACATTCCAGTGCTGCGCTAAAGTGCAAATTAGCGGTGAAGTGCACAAAGAAAAGTACATAAATACAAGTACACTTACACAGTGCACACTACATTGCACCACAGTGCATTATTCCGCGATATTAATTAAAAAAAAGAAATTCTTTTCTTTCAAAGACGCGCATATAAAAACGGATAAAAATGGCGGAGGGAGAGTACGCGGGAAGCAAAATGGCCACACCCCAAGCGCCAGTACCGACAACTTTTACGATTGAGCCCTTCGATCCGGCGGACATGCCGTGGACACGATGGCTCTAAAGACTCGAGGGAGCATTCAAAATTTTCAAAATTCAAGAAGAAGACAAAGTGCCATACATGTTACACTACCTAGGTGCCAAGACGTTTAACGTGCTTGCGGACCGACTTGCACCGGTGGACCCGTACAAGAAGACGTACAATGAAGTCAAGGAAAAATTAAAAGAATTTTACGAACCAAAACCGCTTTTTTTTTTTTTAATTGAATGCTTAAGGTCACATGCACCGTTTTAGGTTATTAGTGACCACATTAGGTTTGGAATTGTGTCGTAACCTGTAGGTATTACATTAGATAAAAGATTCCAATATCTCTCAGGAAGTTAAGAACTTTCCTGCACAAGATTACATTTTGTAGTATGTTTGTTACGTTTACTATGTTATATTTTTCCCTTTGGACACAGTATTTGGGGCAATGCATTAAGATATTGCACACATCGCACATCATTGGGCTCGATTTGGTAATGAGAAAGGAGTGTGTTAATTTGGAGTGGCTTATTCTTAGTCTAGTTAGTATCACTTGATCTGTTCGGTTCATAAACACTGCTGGACTAATATCGTATATATTATCACGAATTTTATGTAATGCTGTAGGTGATGAAGTTTTCCAATTTCTGTTCCATAATTCTTTTGCAGCTTTGATGATCTGTTTTTGAATGTCTTGGTGAGGCGTAGGTGTACGGGGCGTTTCTGATGCTGTAGTGCTTGCCCTTTTTGCTGCTGAATCTGCTTCTTCGTTTCCTTTAATGCTTATGTGTGCCGGGATCCAGGAGTATAATAAATCTTTGCCGGTGCTTTTAAGTATAGCGTTCTTTTCAATTATATTATGAATTATTGCGTTGTTAGTATCCAGATTTTGTATAGCGGATATGACACTTTAGGAGTCGGTTAATATAATAAATTTGTTATAGTCTGATTGCTCAACATACACTAGAGAATGGAGCACAGCATACGCTTCGCTAGTAAAAGTAGTGCAACAGTTTGTTAACTTGAATAATCGTTGTTCTTCGAAGGTGTACACTGCACATCCTGTCCCTTCTTTTGATTTGGAGCCATCAGTAAATATTTGCTTGTGACTTGGATAATCACAGGCTAGTTCTAGATATAGGGTTTGAAGAATGCTTCGGTCTGCATTCTTGGTGACTTGTGTGAATTTGTCGATTATGCGAGGTGCTTCTATTGTCCATGGCGGAATGGCAAATTGTCTTCTTGCAAAAACTGGAGGAATTTTAATTTGCATGTCTTGTAGGTATTTTTGTAATCGGAGGTGCAGTGATTTCGGATGTCGAGATTCAATGCAGGAAGTGTATGAATGCTTGTCCGCTGTTAGTACGTCGTATACCGGATTTGACGGTGTTGCAAGTTTAGATACTGCATAAGTTAAACTTAGTTGTTTTCTTCTGATTTCAAGAGGCGGTACATTGGCTTCAGCTAATAGAGCTGCAACTGGGCTTGTCCTGAATGCTCCTATTGCAATTCTAACTCCCGCGTTGTGGATCGGTGACAGCATTTTGAGGAGGTGTGGTTTTGCCGAACCATATGCAATCGAACCGTAGTCTATTTTAGAGAGAATTAAGGCTTTGTACGTTTTTATCAGAATATGGTATTCAGCTCCCCAATTTTTCGACGCTATGGCTTTTATAATACTTAACTTTCGGGTGCACTCGGTTTTAAGGTTTTTGAGGAATGGGACCAATAAGTGTTTTTCGTCGAAGATCAGTCCAAGAATTTTAGGAGTCTTTGAAATTTTTAGCTGGTATTGCCCAAGACGCAATTGCAGTTGATAATTTTTATCTTTTCTGTTATTAGAGAAAATAGTTACTGTGGTTTTTTCTTTGGAGAATTTGAAGCCAGTTCGTAGTCCGAAATCCTGAAGTTTATCCAGCATTTCTTGTAAAATTTGTTGGCTAGTTTTAATGTCTTTTCGTGTGATATAAATTGTGCAATCATCCGCATATATGACGTATTTAATTGGTTTAGTGAAAATTTTTGTAATTTCATTTATTGCTATCAAAAATAGTGTCACCCTTAATATTGAGCCTTGTGGTACTCCGTTTTCAATTGCGGTTTTGTTTGAGAAGTGACCATTTACTCGAACACAGATCGATCTCTTTCTGATGAAGTTACTGATGAATTGGAACATATTTCCGTTGACGTTTAGTGTTCGTAATTCTTGTAGAAGTCGGTGTCTCCATATCATATCGTAAGCTTTTTCAATGTCCAGGCAAATAGCGATCAGGTGTTGCTTCTGTCGAAGGGCATCGCATATGTTTGTATCTAGGGTAACGAGACTGTCAGTTGTTGATCGAAATTGCCTGAAGCCGTTTTGATTTTTCTCCAATAGGTTGTTTTTCTCTAAGTACCATCATAATCTTTTGTTCAAAATTTTTTCTAATAGTTTGCACATACAGCACGTTAAGGCGATGGGCCTGTAGCTATCAGCGTGGGATTTATTTTTACCCGGTTTCAGTATAGGGACAACTATTGCTTCATGCCAGCTATCAGGAAACACGTTATTTAGCCATATACAGTTATAGAGATGTAGAAGATAGACCAACCCCGCCTTTGGCATTTGCTGCAGAAAAATATTTGGTATATTATCAGGTCCGGGGCTCGAATTTTTTAATGTTTTAATCGACGAATACAGTTCAGTTAATTCTATTTTGGAATTTAGAAATTTGTTATTTTCTGCACTATTGTCATTCCAGAGGGTTTTTTCAGCACGAATTTTGGTACTGAGGAAATCTGGCTCGAAATTTGTGTTACTGGAGTTCCTGGAAAATGTATTTGCTAATACGTTGGCTATTTCTTTAGGGTCATTTGTGGTGGTATTATTTGGCGTATATATAGAAGTAATTTGGGTGTTGCATTTGTGACCATTTATTTTCTTCAACTTAGTCCACATTTCATTGCTTGATGTTTTACTATTTAGCGAAGATAGGTAGTTCATCCATGACTGTCGTTTGGTTTGTTTTAAAGTTTTCCTAGCTATTGCACTTTTAAGTTTTAATTCGATTAGGTACGCACCAGTCTTATGCTTCTTGTACACGTTGAAGGCATGTTTTTTGTTTCTTATAGCGTCTTCGCATTCTTGATTCCACCAACGGTGACTTCTATTACATTTGTTACTAGAAGTTTTAGGGATGGAGTGTGTGGCTGCACTGATAATTAATTTTTCGAATTCTTGAAGTAGCTCGTTGATCCGTTTGCAGTTTTCACTGTTTGGTTCATTTAAAAATGGAATATTTTGTTCTATTATTTTGCGGTAATTTGCCCAATCCGCTTTTTTGAATTTCCATTTAGGAGTGGATATGAAGTCGTTTGTATTGACCTCCATTAATTCGATGAATAAAGGAAAGTGATCGCTGTTTTATAGATCTTGGGAAGATGTCATTTTTAAGATATCGCAGAGGGAGGGACTGCAAAAGGCCAAATCAATCGAACTATAAGAACCGTTCGTTGAGTTGAAATGAGTTGGTTCGGTGGTATTTAATAATACAAGATCAGATTTTATTATTATGTTTTCAATATTTTTACCTCTAGTATTTGTGTGTGTCGACCCCCATAAGGTGTTGTGACTATTTAAGTCTCCTAACAAGATGACAGGCTTAGGAAGTTGGTGTATGAGGCTAATTAGTTCTACCTCATGTAGTTGTTAGCTGTTCGGGATGTACACATTGCATATACATATTGTAGGAGACAATAGTTAGGAAGGGCCACGTGTTATGGAAAGCGTCGCCACGGCGGGCTCGAACGTGCAGCCGAGGCGTAGGCTACGGCCTTTAGTTTCAGAGTTGGTAACATCTGGTCTTTTGAGAGGACACGGAAGAAAACGGTACGCGTCCAGCGAGCGAGGGTAAACGGATAGACAATAGGAAAAGCGGACCTGAAAAACAGTCTTGTCGTAGTAACGGAAGAGGACGGAGGTCCGCAGTCAGTAATAAAGTATTATTTCGTTTTAAAACCGTTTCATTCCTTGAGTAATCCTCCCTTCGATTCCCGAGTCTATAATATTTTCTTTTTGAGTAGCGTAAGTGAGACTGCAACTGCTTCTAGATTAGTTGTAAGAATTATTTCGGTATAAGGTAAATTTTCTTTCAAGTAAATTGCAACTCCGCCGCTTGCAACTGTAGCATTCGATCTATTTTTGAATGTTACATTAAAGCCTTTGATATTGGTGCATCTGTTTTCTTTGAAATTTGTTTCTTGAAGGCACAGTATGTTTGGCTGGTGGTCTAGAATTAACTTTTGTAGAAATTCAAATCGTGCACTTAAACTATTCACGTTTCACTGTAAGATTTTGTTTATCATGTTTCTTGAGATTAATTCGAGGGAAAATTAAGTGTGGTAGATAGAATCTGAGAATCGCTCGTATTTTCGTCTTCGGAAGAAGAGATTGGAGAATCTGTTGACATGCTAAAGGGTGGGGGTTTTAGTAATTTCCTGGTGATCCTGGTGAAACGGTTTTTAATGCTTCTGTCTTTGAGGTGAGGGTATAGTTCGTACATGAAGGCTGCTAGGGTGTTGGTATCCTGTACATATTCTGTGGCTGTCTTTTTAATATCGGAGAGTCCGTGAGCTTTTTCTAGAAAGTTTTTAAGCTGATTATAGTTTAACAGTTTACCTGGTTCATCTAGCATATGTTTTATGGGTTCTATCATCCAGATTTTTCGTCGTAGTATCTGTAATGATGACTTTTTTCTTTGGTGGTCTATGGACTGGCTCTTTCATTGTGGTTTGCAGGTCTTTGCTCGTATTGCTTGAAATACTGCTCGCTGTATCAGTCATTTCGGAATGAGTACGTTTGAATGGCATATGCATTAGGTCTATTTCCGTATTTTCCACTTCTGTGCTTTGAGTTTTGTTTGTTGGTTCATGAGATATGTTTGAGTTGTTTGTATGGGGCGTGATTTGGGCTATTTCTTGAGTGTTGTTGGATGGGATTTCTTTGGGTAAAATATTGGTTATCTGATGATCTTCGTTATTTTTACAATTTTTGGCAACGTGCCCTTCTTGTTTGCATATGAAACATTTAACTGATTCTGCAGAAGGGTACACCCAGTATGTTGTCTGATCGTGTTCTATTTTGATGGAATTCGGAACTTTGTCTACGTCTTCTGGATGTATATAAATCTGTCGGCGGAAACTAAGTATATGCGTGTAACCTTCTTCTGCGATACCGGCTCTTAGGAAGGAGACAGCTGATTCTCTCCTGATTCCTAGCTTGTCTAGACTTTCTTCTATGATAGCATGGGGGATCGTTGGGTATACATTTGATAGTATTATGCGTTGGTATTTATTGACGAGCGGTCTTAGGGAGAGGTCCGTGTTGTTGATTCTGATGTGATTGTGTTTATGTGTGATATTGTTTGCGATTTCCTTGCTCGCGAGAAATACGCAAATCCTACCGTTGGAAATTCTCGAAATAAATCGAATATTACCTGGGCTAGTTAGATTCCCCAAGGCCTGGACGTAATCCTTTATCGGTATTCCATCTTTAGCTTCAATTACAATTGCTTGTTCCTTCTTTGGGAAGGCGTAACTTTGAACAACATTGGTGTAGCTTCAGTGCTGCTGTACAGTGTGGGTGTTGTTGACTGAAGCCATTTCGGTGAAAAGATTGCACCGAGATGCTTATAAGACAATTTTCACAGGGGCTTAAAAGCTCCCGTGAATGAGTGATTTTATATGATTTACTGCACTTAAAAGAATAGGAAATTTCACTTATACAGTTAATTTGGCTCGTAGTGGCACTCGCGTTCACGATACGCACGAGTTTTGTAAACACGTCCGATCGCTACGGTTATCACCAGTAAACTCCCCCAAAACCGCTTGTAGTAGCGGAAAATTACAAATTAATGCAAAGCAAGCAGCAGGAAGGAGAATCAGCACGAGACTTTCTAGCTGCCTTACAGAAGCTGTCGCTAAATTGCAAATTGGGACAGCATGCAGACGCAATGCTACAAAATCGTTTCATATGTGGCCTACGAAACAAGAGAATACAGAATGGGCTTCTAGAAATGGCGGAGCAGGACTTGGAAAGGACGATGCAAATTGCAACCACGATGGAGTTGTCCGAGAGGAGCACAAAGCAGCTTCGAGGAGAGGAAACAGTCGCAGCCGTTGGAGCAACAACGAGGAAGGTAGCACTCAGCAAAGCTAAGTCATTCAATACAAAGAAATTCGAGCGCGGGAAATTCGCGAAAAATGGCGCGAATAACGAGCGTGAAGGCAGGCGCGAATCGAGGCGCGGTAGTCATTTGATCATTTGTTATAGGTGCGGTAAAGATCATTACGCATCGGCGTGTAAGATGGATAGATCCATGAAGTGCTTAAAATGCGGGAAAGCAAGGCATGTAAAAAAAATTTGCAAAGCGAAATCATTTCCAACGAATACAATAGATTATAGGGAAACATCGAGCCCAGTACTTTCAGAACAAGAACACACGCAGTTCCACAAGAAAATATACGTTACACTTCATGTAAATTACAAACAAGTGCGATTCGAAATAGATAGTGGCGCGGCCGTTACGTTAATGTCAGAAAGCGACGCGAAAAAGTTGTTTGCGGGCGTGCGAATACAAAAGACGGATTTACATTTAGTATCTTTTTGTAAAGCACAAATACGCATGTTAGGATATACAGGGTGTCCAAAAAGTGTTGAAAGTGCCGGAAATGGGAGGTAGGTGAGGTAATTCTGAACAACTTTTTCATTTGCAAAAATGTCGTATGGGGCTCCATTTTTAAATTATTAAGGAAAAACACCGACCAATCAGAACGCGAGAATCGCGCGCCACGCGATTCGATCGCCACCACGGCCAATTATAACTCGGGCCTACACTTCTGCCTCCAAGCGCGCGCGATTCTCGCGTTCTGATTGGTCGGTGTTTTTCGTTAATAATTTAAAAATGAAGCCCCATACGACATTTTTGCAAATGAAAAAGTTGTTCAGAACGATCCCACCTACCTCCCATTTCCGGCTCCTTCAACACTTTTGGGACACCCTGTATAACTGTTAAGGTGAGGAGCGGTGAGACTGCGTAAATTAAACATTTACATTACTACAGAAAAGCGCGAACCACAACTCGGTAGAGAGTAGATATTACAAATGAAAGATAATGACAAAATACAGAATTTTACAAATGTTTTGCAATCAATACATTCATTACAAATTATGGAGAAAGCTCAATTACAAAGATTATTACGGGAGTTCGAAGAAATTACAAATCCGACAGATTCAAAGATTTCAAATATACAAGCGCGATTAAAACTGAAAGACAATATTCAACCGGTATTTTGCAAACCCAGGGGGGTACCGTTTCGCTTGCGTACCCAAGTTGAAGAAGAGCTTGAGAAACTTGTAAGTACAGGAATTTTAGAAGAAGTTGATTACGCGGAATGGGCTACACCCATCCTGCCCGTTCTGAAAAAGAGTGGGGCAATACGTTTATGCGAAGAATACAGCGTTACACTAAATCCGCGACTAAAGATCGACAAACATCCGTTACCGGCGGCAGATGAACTCTTGACACAAATGGCGGGCGGTACAGTATTTTCAAAAATTGATTTATTACAGGCTTTTTTGCAGTTAGAGATACAACCGGAGGACCGTGAATTACTTGCAATTAAAGGACTTTACAAACCGACGCGACTAATGTACGGAGTAGCATCAGCGCCAGCAATATGGCAACGTACAATTGAAAATATTTTGAAAGATATTTCAGGTGTCGTGGTATTTTTGGATGATATACGTATTACAGGGGTAGATACAAGAGATCATTTACAAAAATTACGACAAGTCTTCACGCGATTACAGAAGTACAACATACGGATTAATGTAGATAAAAGCGAGTTCTTTACAGATCAAATACAATATTGTGGATATATAATTAATAAAAGCGTTATACATAAAGCGCCAGATGAAGTAGAGGCAATTAACAATAAGCGAAGACCGTCGAAAATTACAGAATTGAGAAGTTTTTTGGGCATGATACATTACTATGATCGATTCATTCCGAATTTAAGTTCAATTATGAAACCATTAAATGCAATGCTACACAAGGAAGCAAAGTATGAGTGGTCCCCCACACGTGGGGGACACCCTGTATACGCGATTGGACAGTCCACGAGTGGACTGTGCGACGCGATCACGAAGGCCGCCGGAGACACCCGACCTGTGCTGAGCAGGAACCGCGCGATAATTCGACTGTCGTTTGTTTCTACCGTGTACTTCCCTCTCGGCCATGCGTTGGCGTCATTCTCGATTTGTCGCACACGTTGTTAAGATCAATGTTAATAAAGGTATTTCCTAAGAAGTTCTGCTCCCTGTTCATCGCCGCCCAAACACAATAAAAATAATTCGTACTCTTTCAAATTAACACGATTTATAAACTTATGTAGACGGTTGGCCCTTCTGCAAGTACTTAGACCGAGGGCCTAAGGGGTGGGCCCGTTGACGACTCTATTGGCGTGCCTAAACGTATCACCCTGACCGGGCCTCGTACACCCTCAACTGAGTTTTTCCTTTGTACAAATGGTCGAGGGAAAAGGCAGTTAGTCGCCGTTCCTCGTACGAAACAGACCTCGAATATAATAAACAGCTTTAGTCCTGACATTTAGAAACTTAGTATTTATTTAGAAACCCCCCTACACTTAATTGTATAATTAATATTTAGTTGGACCTCCTTTAGCTTGGATAATACTACAGACACGATCTAGCATGCTGTGAACAAGATTTGAAATGTAATTAGGTGGAATATTATTCCAAATTTCGGTTGATTTTTCTTTTAAGATTTTTTTACATGTTATAATGTTTTCTCTTAATCTTTTTTTAATTTCGGCCCATAAATGTTCTATAGGATTGACGTCGGGACCTTAAGGAGGAGTAATCAAGATGTGTGGCGTATTATAGAATAACCATTGTTTAACAACATGGGCCGAATTGAGTCGTTGTCTTGTTGGAAACAAAAATTATTTTGTAACTGTAATTTTTTGGCACTAGATGGTAAATTTTCTTTTAAAATGTCTAAATATTTATTCTTATTCATTATGCCATCAATAAAAACTAAATTTCCAACACCGCCTGCTGTCATACACCCCCAAACGTGTACAGAGCCTCGCCCATGCTTTATGATAGATTTTACGTTTCTTAATTCTAGCTCTCTATTCGGTCTTCTCCATACCATAGGACGTCCATCTGATCCAAATATGTTAAATTTTCATTCGTCTGAGAATACTACACGTTCCCAGAACGTGCACTCTTTGTCTATGTGTTCTTTTGCAAATTGTAAGCTTTTATGTCTGTTAGTGTTACTAATGAGAGGCTTCTTCGAGCTACTCGTCCGTTAAAACCTTGTCTCCTCAAGATTTTTCGGCATGTTTCGGCACTTCCTTCCTTTTTAAAATCTATATTAGCAATACAGTAAAAGCTCTCGTCGTGGACGGCAGGTCGGAATCCAAAGTGTACTCGGCGAGAGCCGTAGAAGCGAAATTTGATACTCGGCGGCCGTGCCTTCCTCGTCACGAGCCGCGGCCGACGAAACGACGAGGGTCAAATATAGGTGAAACACATACTAATGCAAGCAAAGACAAAGATTAAAATGTTCTTATTTCCTTGTATTTTGTTATGAAACGGATACCATCGTATTCGTCAGGTTTTCTCGGATTAAAATGACACCAAACATGGTCTAAAAGTTCTCCCCGTGGACAGGCGGCCGCAATCGAAAGTGTACTCGGCGAGAGCCGTAGGAGGCGAAAATGTACTCGGCGGGTGCCGTTGCTGGGGCGATCCACCTCGGAATCAGTCAAGCATTACGGGTCACAAAGGTGCTGCAGGGAGTGGTGCCCCTGCAGCGCCAAGAGCCAACCCCAACCTCCACGCGGTGTGACCTGGAAACTCCGCTCTTTACGGGCGGCAGGCTAACGGGACGAGGGCTACACGACTCTGAGAACTTTGCTGGGGGAGTCTGTATCCGGCGGAAATATCATTGAGACAATAATAAAATTCCTTGCAAGTGCCGAGTCAAGCGATGTCTTCTCAGCCGTTAATCTACCTTGTCCCTACCGGAAGCGGTGGCTAGCTGGGAGGGATGATAGGTAGTTCTTATTGCGTATGCCCATAGAGGCGAGGTAGCAGATCCGCGTCTCATCTCGGTGGGCCGGATTCATAATAAATTCAGTCAAGCATTACATAAACACGATCGGTTACCGAAACGACCGAATATCGGTGAGACACATACTAATGCAAGCAAAGAAAAAGATTGCAATTTTCTTATTTCCTATTATTTTTTCATGAAACTTGTACCATCGTATTCGTCAGGTTTTTCTGATTAAAATGATACCAAACATGATGTAATTACGTTAATAATTACGTACGTAACGGGTGAATAAAGTTTTTAACGTGAAAGAGGACGGCGAATGAAAAAGACAGAGAGGCAGAAGGTTGAAGCGTTCGGAAAAGATGAAAGGCAGGCGGAGCTCGGACCTTTAAATTAAAAATTAAAAATGTAACACATAAGATTTCCGAAATAGAAAATAGTGTAGAATATATGTAAGCTAGGATATAAGAAAACACCGAGTACGCGCGACCGACGTACAACCCAGGTCAGGTCATAAAATCCCTGCGTACACGGAGTTGGGCCTCGCTGATTGGGCGGGCCTAGCTTCGCTTTTCCGTATAAATAGCGGCCCTTTCTACAGAAAAGTCAGTTAGCGAGAAGGTGTCCTACGAGTAATTTAGAAGAGCTAGACGACTTGCTGATTGGCACTCTCTAACTTTCGTTAGAGAGCTAGACGACGGTATTGTTCGGCACTCTCTAAATTCAATCCTTCCCTCACCGTGTACCTTAGAGTGCAGACGACGCTTTGTTCGGCACTCTCTAAACTTACGTTTAGAGAGCAAGACGACGGGTTGTTCGGCACGCTCTAAGCACGACGGTTTCCCTTCCGTAACCTATAAGAGAGAAGACGACGCGGTGTTCGGCACTCTCTTATAGCGTTCCTAACTCACCCAAATCCTACAAGTCGAGGAAGACGTGAATACCACTCCTCGACTTTTCCTTTCAAAAACTAAAAAGAAGACGTCGCCTCCGGTGTACGGCACTTCTTAGCTTCTAAACCCATCTCCTAGCCCTTCTTTTCCTCCTCCTTCGCCTCCCGCGATATTAACGCGTTACAACCTGCATATATCAGAATATAATCCAAACTCATCAAAATGGTATCACTTTATGAGACATTTCAATGATAATATCTTACAAGTGTAAGTATTTATTATTTTAATACTGCATATAACTTAACAACTGATGAATGATTATATATGTAATAATAATTCAACTGACTTGCATTTCATAGTTGATGTATTAATTTAAAAGCTATGTTTCCTAAATATTTTATGAAAAAAATGAGGTAATACAACAATATTCCAATTTTTGTACAACGCTACACAACTTTGGCAGTGAAGGAATTATACTTACAAATAAAATATCTTAATCGTTCTGATCTTGCAATATTTCACAACAAAATGTGTTATTTCGCGCCAAATCCATCAATTCATAATCTCGATGTGTCGGATTTTATTTTATTTTTAATGGTTTGGAGTAATAAATATATTGTCGGCATGGAATCGTTGCTTTTCTTTCTGAAAGTTGACGCTAGTTTTCTTGCGGGCATTTCCAGAAGGAATCAGTTGTTGTTTAGTCGTGAAACAGTAAAGACAATCTTTCAGCTTAGAAATAAAGTATTTATTTGGAAACATAAATTAAGTATTTTACTTTTAACACTTCACCGACCGACAGTCGATTAATCGACTTTTTGTTCCCAGCGCTTACCGACCGGTAGTCGATTAATCGACTTTCGTATATTGTTAAGGCCAACATGCCCTTACATTTGACAATAGATTTCGAATTTGCATATAGAAATTAACCTAAGACCGTCGTCCCATCGAAGGGTTCGCGGACCGTGCCGTGGCAGCCATAAACTCAGGAAGCCATAAAAACACGCGCGTTTTCTATGTAGTTTTTCTAGTCACTGTTCGCATCTGATCGCCAGATTAATATTTTACCTTTTTTGATCCCGTTACTTCTAGCATGATTAGCCAAAGTCAGCGCGCTTCCTGTCCCTTATTACCTGCCATGGCTAGAGAGAGAAAATTGTAATATTTGCGAGTGGAGGGGCCCAAAAAGGCCGTAAACATTTGCTTCCCTTCCACAAAATTGTAGCTTTACTCATCCAATCATAATCATTCACCCCCGTCAAGACTACTTGACCGAGGTGACGTGAAGATTGAAATCAGTTGGAAAAATCAGTTAAAAAACAGTTTTTGAAATTGAATAGCAAAAGAACAAGTATAGGAATAGTCTTAGAATCTCGAACATAGTATCTCGTATATTATTGAACATAGATCATTTGCATAATCCCGATCGATCGGGTGGTCCTTCGAGATTGTGATAAATAAACTAAGTCGGCACACCACGTGCAATATTCAACAGGGCTCGAAAGAATTTATTTTGACCCACGAGCGTTAACATATATTTTATGTAAATATTAAACTGGAAACGATTGTAATAGATAAAATAAATATTGTTTAACACTAATATCATTAAAATAAAAGATTTTACTAAATTTTGTTATCCTATAATAGCACAAAGTGTACAATTTTACTAGAGCATAAGAAAGGCGCATAAAATGAGTAGAAAGAGTAGAAAATCATCGGCCCCTTTCGGTGCCATAAAATTTACCGAAACAATTAGCCCCTTTAGGGGCTACTATGAAAATATCGGTCAAGTGATAGTGAAAGTAACCGTATCCTACAGCAAAGTGAGTTCAGTAACCTGTGAATAACATCAGCTGTTGTGCAGTGTTTATGCACTTTTTGGAAGGTCAAAATCGGTAGAAGGATCCAGCAGCGAGGTCCAATTTTCACTGAAATAGGATTATTTTCACACAATGGGTGAGTCCGATTTAAATTTTTCATACATTTTTTTTGTAAATTTAAAGTAGATTGGAGTTACTTTACTTGTATTGATTTAAAGACTTTTTCATTCAATATGATAATTATTTATCCCTTAAAATACATCAATTAGTTATGTTGTATTTCCATAACAAATGGCAGAAATAATATTTCATATTTTATTTCTTATTCTTTTCTAACAACAAGTACGAGAATATAAAAAATTCGATTTATTTCATTTCCATGAATAACGACTAATTGCCTTATCCCGTAATCAGTAAAAATGAATAACTGAATATTATTCTTAATTTCTGTATTCGTTATGTGATTTAACTTTGACGTAACATAGCACGATACTAACTTGCTTGTTCCCGTCTGCGGTCGGCCGTATACCTTCGCTCTAGAGTCTGAGCGCGCGCTATTCTCGTGCTCTGATTGGTCGGTGTTTTTCCATAATAAATTGAAAACGAGAGCCTAGATCCCATTTTTGCAAAGAAAAATATTACTTAGAATCCCCCCCCCCCCCCACTAGTCTTACACTTATTACGAGATACCCTATATAAAAATGAAATTTCCTGCTCTATCGGAAGTCAAAATAAAGGCGGGAATTTTTGTAGGACCACAAATTAAAACTCTAATTAATAATGAAGAATTTTTTAATATAATGGCTTCAAATTAAAAAAGAGTGTGGATAATGCGCGGACAGTGTAGTCGAAATTATTTATAAATAATCGTTCGCTGGCTTCAATTCGGCCTATTTTTGTGTCAGACTGATATCGAGTATTTGATTAAAAGTGAGAGGGGAAAATTATAAGGAGTGGTAATAATGAACAATGACAATGATAGGTGACAGTGAAGTGAATTGATAGTTTCTGTGCGATGAAATTTATTTTTTTGAAAGGTAAGGGTCAGCATGATGACGGAGGTTCATTTGCCACGAAGCAGGATTATTTGTCGATTAATGGGTAAGTCGTATTTAAATTGTTTGTACATTTTTTCATTTAATGTGCGCACGACTTCATCATAATTTATCGAGTATAATTTTCGATATTTTGTGTATGCGGTTATTTCTTTACCATAATGACTACAGTATCGTTATTAAATTTGACTGAACATGATTGCGCGAATAAGAGCGAATTGGTTTATTTATTATTTATGAATGAAGAATAATTCAACAATTATTCTAATCTCTCTTCTTTTGATTCTGATTGGTCAGTGTTTTTCCTTAATAATTTAAAAATGATGCCTCGTTAGATATTTTAGCAAAAGAAAAAGTTGTTCAGAACAGCTCCACCTTTCCGGTTCTTATAGCGAACCCCAGTCCTTAATGTGTGTGCGCGCGCGTGTGTATGTGTGCGAAAATCAATATGAGACTAATGCAGTTGTTAGAACATACACTCAGCAACAACATTAGCACAACAAGAATTTTTATCAAAATTTCACTCAACTTTGAGTAATCGTAACTCCGCAAAAAATAGTCATATCTTACAAATTCTTTTTTTATTTTAATGTCTGAAGTCTCTACTTTGAGTACAATTTATCATATGTTGACTTCCGTCTTGCCCCACTCCCGCCGCCTCCTTTAATGTGAGGACATGTTTCATTTTAAAAAGTTTGTATACTTTGATACGATCTACGGGGTTGTTGAAGATTTAGCAGTTCAATGACACCACTGGCGTCATCTATATGCGCCTGTGGTGATTAATGAGCGTCTGTGACGATCACGCGTCGATTAATACCAATAGCGTCATCTATGAGCAGTCATAATGATTCTCGATTACGATTAATCGATATTTAGATCGATTACAACGTGAAGTCATCTCAGAGACTTCTAACTGTCGACTCCTTGTCCGCGTGTTAACAGTCGAAAATGTCCGCGATTTATTCTGCACGCTCGTTACGGTTTGCTCATTTAAATAAAGTCTAATTTCTGTAGTATTAGTAAGAAAGTCGTTTCAGAACGCGTAATTGTGAACAGAACGCTCCGCGAGTGATTAATATAATCATAGACTGCTCAGAGATCAATAATATCTCAAAATAACCTCTGAACCCTCTCGACCACGTGTCGTATACAACGACCGTGGTATAATATCTACAATTAACTTCAGAATACTCTCAACCACGTGTCGCATACAACGACCGTGGTCAGAATGTATATTAGAATAACCGCTTTGTAATTACTCTGTGATGTGTTAAGGACTGTATTTATTGTTTGTCACTGTTTTACTCGACTCTTTGCAATAAACGTTGTGCAGTAATTCACGAGTCATCGTTAATATCCGAATCACCCTGTCCGAACACCCGTACGCAACGACGAATGCGTAAAAATCGTTACAGGGGTGAATACATTTTTTTTTTCAAGGACGTTCCAAAACTTGCTGCAAAGTACAAACTTCTGTGCACAAATTTAAAACAAATTGAAGTCCCTACGATTTTTTTTTGGCAGAGTTATGAACGTTGACAAGTTATCCATGCATTTTAGTCAGTTTATGCTTGTTACTGCCAACATTAGTGTTATTCGATACACGCCACGAGGAGGTTGCTGGTTGTATTTTGTGTATCGTGTGTACATGTGCGCGCGCGCGCGCGTGCGTGTGTGTGTGCGTGTGTGTGTGTATGCGTCTGTGGGTGCGTGTACTATTGCATGTAATATTGTGTATTCCCACCTAGTTTTTGAACAACTACCTGAAGATGTTCCTGCATATTGATGCTGGATCTGATTGCATCCTGAGGAATTTCGCGCCATACGTGATGTAACGTTGACTGTAATTGTGAAATGGTAGTTGGCGGTCATTCTAAATGTTGAGTTGTAGTAGTTCAGAAACGAGGCGGGAATACACGCTATTAAATGACATAGTACACGCACCCACGGACGCATACTCGCATTTTGGCCCCTGGGCAGACCACAGTCCCTTGGGCCATAAAACTGCCGCGCAGGACGGCGCACGATCCCAGGAACCTGGGCAAAGAGCGATCTCCGGCAGAGGAAGATGTGGTATGAGTTTCGACTCGATCCCCAGGGTTGGCGTGACGGGGCCGTCGCTTGAGGTGTCGGGGTTTAGCCCTAGTATCCGAGACGAGATCCTGGAGACCACGCACCGCCAACCCTAAAAAGCCACCTACGGAGCTACCCAATCCCGGATCCCAGGGTAACCGATGCCATTGGTGTGCAGACTTGCGTGGAAGAGGTGAATCGTATGAGCTCTCGATTGGTTGAGTGCACGGCCGTCTCTTGAGGTGTCGGGCTGATGGACCTAGTCAAGCCTAGTATCCGATACGAGTCCGTGATCCAGACAACACGACTCTCATCCCTTAAAACTGCTACTACGGAGCTGCCCAACCTCAAGTTTCTGAGTAACGGATAACCTCGAGCATAACCTGTTCAGCGTGGTTTGTAGTTCTTTTGTCGCCAACACAGGTACTGAGGATGGTGTGAAAGTCCCACCGAGTTCGCAAGGGCCTCGTGACATGCCTATATGGAGTTGGACTCTCAGGGGTAGTAAACTCGAGGTTTGAAAGAGGGGTGTTAATTTGCACATGCCTGCTCGAGCGAGGAGGCACGTCCGCGTCCCATCTCGGTGGGACGGACGCAGAATAAATACATACTCGCATACATATACAGACGCATACACAAGCACAGACACACTCACGTACACGCGATACACAAAATACAACCAGCGACCTCCTCGTGGTGTGCATCGAATAACACTAACGTTGGCAGTGACAAGCATAAACTGACTAAAATGCATGGGTAACTTGTCAACGTTCATAACTCCGCCAAAAAAATCGTAGGGACTTCAATTTGTGCACAGTAGTTTGTACTTTGCAGCAATTTTTGGGACGTCCGTGAAAAAAATTTATTGCACCCCGTAGATCGCATCAAAGTATGCAAACTTTTTACAATAAAACATGTCCTCACATTAAAGGAGGCGGCGGGGGTGGGGCAAGACGAAAGTCAAAATATGATAAATTGTGCTCAAAGTAGAGACTTCAAACATTAAAATGAAAAACGAATTTGTAAGATAGGACCATTTTTTGCGGAGTTACGATTACTTAAAGTTGTGTGAAATTTTGATAAAAATTTTTGTTGCGCTAATTTTGTTGCTCAGTGTATTATGTATGAGCGTGCCACATTTTTGTATATTGCAAATTTCATGCTTTATACAATAAAATCGCTCGGAGTGAGGTCTAATGGCGGGCGCAGCCGTGCGGGGCGACAATTATACAGATAAAGTCCCTAGATCACGGGGAAAGTTCGTTGTTTTAGTTACGTTACACCATAAGAGTAATTATTTAAAGCTTTCGTAACTTGACGTAGATTACATTATATTCTGTTTACAATAATACTCCTGACGGATTAAGACGTGATCAATCTGATATGAATAACTCCTATGGAATTATAAACTTCACTTGCACTTCACCTGTTAATATTTTGTCGTATTAAATGATTTTACATTTATAATTGTATATTCTCACATTGTAGCACAGTACAGCGTGTTAACAAGAAATAAGATTTAATTTACTTATTTAGTTATAATACCATGTATTGTATACTATTTTCTTCAAAACCGTAATAAACACTAGTTTCTTTCTTCTTTTTTTATTTAAATCGGACAAAGAAAGTAGGACAGTTATCTTTGATCAATGAATAGGAAACCAAAAAGATGCTTACTAACTGTTGACACAGAATGGTGTATTTTTTTATTTATATCTATTTTGGGTTAAAAGATATTGAAGTATTACGATTAAATCGGATAATTCGTAAAGAAAATTTTCATTTACAATCTCATATTAGTGGACAATTAAGTGGATAACCTCCCCTCTACTTCTGTAATTAAACAAGAAACGAAATCGGTATCTCTGGTTGTTTAAAAAAATAGTTGGTAACAGTATTCATGTACAAACTGTAATTAGACCTAATTGATTTATAGTTCCAATATAGTCATGAACATAGTCTCAGGATGAATACAAAGTTTAACATAAAAATTTATTCGATATAAACATAAGATCGTTGTTCGGAAAGTTCGTAACAATAATTTATTATTTTAAAACATAAAATCTTGACATAATCAAACGTGGTGTAATCCGTTATTCTTGGAAAATGGAAATTTTGTAATTACCCAATACAGATCGTTTGTTATTAATAATAGTGATATCTCTATTTCATTATTGTCAACGACGATTGGTTTACAAGAGCATTTTTTGTCTTCCAAACAAATATTAGCTTTAAACTGCTATTACGTGAAACATTTTCTTTCGCGAGATCAAAATAAGAACGGTTTCCTTAAGCGACAATTCAGAGCAAAATTTCTATATTTCAGAAATACTTACATCAGATAATTATTAGTAGAAACGTTTGAAATACTTATTTGAAATATTTACCATTATAAATACTTGTTGGTTTCTGGATACATCATTGTATCAGCCATCAATCACACGGCATATTGAAAATATGCCTACTTACGCACATCATCCATGTACAATTTATTCACATGAACTAATAATTAACGAATCCTCGGTAAGTAAACCTACGTACTTAGGCTTATTATTTGGTTAATTTATATATTCCTTCACAAGACATTTTTGACTCACGTATGCAATAATAGTAACAGTCATATAGAACAGACACCATAATAACTCTCCATAATTCTTCGCATGCTCTTTAATATATGACACGAATACTGACATACAAATGTTTACTTTCAATTAATTTTAGTTTACTATCAAACATCTAATACATATTTTGTTCGTATAAAATGAAGTACATATAGTGCATAGGTGGAAAAATGACATTTTCTCACTAGCGAACATTGCAAAGTAATAACTTCCGATTTTATCGATATTCACGTACGTGGTCATTTTGAAGAATGTTTGGGACGTATATTATTGAGCTGCTAACATTTGTGTTCAAAGGATGAAAATAACTTTCATTGCGGAGAATTACTATTATTGAAACTAGAAGAATGGTGCTAACTGTAAGATTATTTTTCTCAACAAACATTCTAAGTGCGAAAACAGATTTAAAGAAATTGTATTTGGCTAAATACATACTTAAAAAATAGCCTTTTTTGGTAATTTTAGTATAAAAAGACTATAAATTATTAGTGTGTAACTATATACATAAAAATATATCTACATCAAAGTATAAAATATAAATAAAATATAATTTTTAGTTGTAAATTATATATAAGGTTGCAACAGTTAACATTAATTATTAGATCATTACTATTAAACTACAGTCATTTCCAAGAAAGATATTAGTATCATGTAAATATTTAGAACAATGTTGGCACAATATCCTTCTTAATAACAATTTTTATGACTGCCAGTGTGTCAAACGCTTGCCATATCTCATATTCCCCTTAAAGTAGCAGTCATCGCAAACATAATTAAACCAGTGACAGAAACTCTGATTATTCGAAGTTAGGTTTACCGTAATATTATTGTGGGATTGGCGGGGCCTTCAGACCCGAAAGGACAAAAGGATGCGGAAAAGGACGTGTATCAGGCGGACGCCGGTGGCTCAGTTGGGAGCGTCGACGACTCGTAATCTGAGGGGCACGGGTTCGATTCCCGGTTCAGGTCCGAATTTTTTCCGTATTCCTACAAATTAGGGGCTCGTCCGGGATGGAGGTAGACATCAAAACACCGACCAATCCACACAAGGCACACGAGGACAACAAGATATTGTTGATTAAAAAGAAGCGTTTAGCGACGAAGCAGTGGGCCTCTCTGACACGTGTGCGTTGCGAAGTTTTCAGAGTTTAAGAGTTTAAAGAGGTGTGTCGCGAGAGATGGCGCTGCGTGAGAGATTACTATGATTACGACGATTACGAAGATTTACGAAGATTTGTGTGAGTTCTTGAGGAACTAAAGCGAAGCTGTGACGGACATTCGAGGGCGAATGTCGTTGCAGGATGGCCGAGTGTGGGATTGGCGGGGCCGCCTCCAGACCCGAAAGGACAAAAGGATGCGGAAAAGAACGTGTATCAGGCGGACGCCGGTGGCTCAGTTGGGAGCGTCGACGACTCGTAATCTGAGGGACACGGGTTCGATTCCCGTTTCAGGTCCGAATTTTTTCCGTATTCCTACATTATTAGAAAGTTATAAAACCTCACTACATGTTTAATTATATGTGCTGTAGAATTTAAGCTATGGTATATATATGGTATATAGTCAGGCGATATAACCAAGATAAGCCGAGCGAAACGAAGAAGTCACGAGATAAGCAAATGTATAAAAGCCTAACAAACGAGCATGTGCGAGAGTTAGAAAATCAATAATCATAACATATCTGACGCGTGCCAATCGATAATCGTTCCGTAAATTGTAATTGCGTTGTCTAAATAAACTTCCTTTTTTTCTTAAATTCTCTTCCTGTATCCTTGTGCGTAACATACTTGATGGCAGTGATGAGATATACCGAATGTCGTTGCGGAAGCCAACATAGCTCCAGCAGAGCCAACAAAGAAGGGAAGACACGTTGGGCAGCCGAACTAGCACGAAGCTCGAAATGAAAAATCTAGGGTAAGATGGCTGACACCGAAATTATTACCAGAATGCTTCCGGAAATAATGAGTCGATTGAAGAAATTAGAAGTAAGGGGTGAATTCTTCCGGAGAGTAGACCCCCTTTTGAAATTGCACAGTCCGTATTAACAAGCGATAACGAGTTCAAACCGCTTTTATGTACATTAAATAAATGATTGGGATGTGTAACTGACTTTGACGGGGAAACGTTAACAGTCGAAATCTATATGGGCCAAATAGAAACGGCAAGACATAATGCCCAAAGGGAAAAAACTCAATAACTGTTAGGAAATATATAGGGGCAAAATATAGTCGGAAAGGCTAGAACACTGGTCGGCGCCAAGATGATAGGAACGTTCAATGGTCTAAAAGAACAATTACGACCAAATTACAGAACTCCGATCGATTCGGCTGTTCTCCAACAGCAAGAACTAGATGCAAAGAAAAATTTAGAAAACCCGTAAATTCATATGTATTCCGCCTTGTGACAATACACGATACCGCTTTAAACGCTGTATTGAGTAGGCCCTTACCGACTGAACATCGCGAATTACTATTAGAAGAAGAGAAAAGAAAAGGAGTAATAGATTGTATAAATGAATTGGAGAGAAAAATCCACCTAGAAGTAAAGACGACAAACCCACGATCAATTCGAGAGGCAATAAACACCGCTAGCATGTCTGAAGTCATGCAACAAAGAAACCCAGTGAGACCCTTGAACCACTCGAATTTCAATACAAATAAAACCCAACGAAATCTTCAAATTCGCTCGAACCATGTAAGGCTTCAAATGCGAAATTTCACGAAATATGATAAGATGTAATTTTTCTTTACGGGAGGGAGTGTGACATTGCGATGAAACAATATACATACATGTACATCGAAATAAAGGCGAGGATTTGTGTACGTCGGATCGAACCATTTCGCAACAACGCTGTTAAGATTATCGATTCGCATTCGCGTTCATCCTACGTAAATGTAAACACCGTGTGCTTTCGTCACGTATAAATCACTCTGTGTTATATCTCTTCGAGTGTTAATAAATAGATTTTAGATGTTGGGACTTTTAGGGAAAAAATTTCTGTTTTTACGTATCCGAATCCATCTATAAAATACCACAAATGTAATTACTGTAAAAGAGGAGGACATATAGAGGCACAGTGCCGAATAAAAAATTTCAAAATATTTACTCGCACCGAGAATTCCCGAAAACTTGCTATTGCTCTATTCGACTTGCTTTAGACGTCCTTCGTTCGCTTTCTTGTCATGTGAGGCTACACATATTACTGCTAATCCATTACCATTAATGATGATAACTGCATATTAGCATATGCAACCATTCCGATAAATAGAGAAAATGTGCGTGTTTTCTCATTAGTATCAAGATGGGCATATGGCCATACAACCAATCAGACCCACAATCCTTTCGCTGATCATTTGTTCACCTTTGCACTGTAACTTCACTAATACAATTTTACGACTAACTTCTTTTTATGTACCTATTACTAATGTATGTTGCATCATTGCCATACATTAAAATGAAGAAATTCTTTACTTATTTTCTGCTTGATGAACTGCTCTCAACCGTAAGAATATTCTAACTTGCTGTACCATTCCCTTAAATTGCATATATTTTGGTTTATTCGATGTGTTTTACTCTTTTGGTAATATAATAGTATCAAACATGAAAAATGCTCTGTACTATCATCCATCTTCAAAACGGTTTTACATAGACAAATCTATACAAACACTGACATTTATCCTTGGTATCAGTATGTGGAAACTTCGCCTTTCAGAATATAAGCAGACATCACCTTAAAAATAAATGATAATAGTTAAAGATTTTAAGGCTAGTAACTATCGCAAATACTACGAACTTTCCGAACAGCTCAGTAACAATGGAACAAAAAGAAAATAGAAATTATGAAATTTATAGTACTTAATCATTGCAGTTTTGAGAAGTTTAGATTGTACGGTACTCACCCATTTATGGACGTACGGCTGATGAACCAGGACAAAGCAGATCTTGCCAGAGAGTGCCACGCTTGCAATGGTAAAGAATCCGATCTCTCAATGGATTTTGTTAAAAATTCTTCAGCGGTTTCGTCAGGCTGATCGCGCTGAGGCCCTGCTCCTAACGGAATCCATAAATAGAGTAAATCCTCTCGTATTCTCGTTGTATCCACTTTATACCACTGTAACAAGAAGTACAGATTTCAACATGATGGCACAACCAAAAATGTGGTGAATCTGCATAAAAAACGTAAGTTATAGATGCAAGGTAAAATTTTTTCATTTATGACTTCGTTTCAAAGAAAATTGAATTACAAAATTTAATTGTATAAATTGTATACGTAAAGAAATTAAATTTCTTAAGTTTGAATTTGGCGGGATGTCCCCAAGGGTCGGCAATGTAAACAAAACAGATGAAGAGACGGAAGGACAACGATTACCAAAGAAAACATAGAAAAGGGAACTGACGCCAGGAATAACGATTTTAAATGTCGTTTTTCTTTCCAGGTAGTCAGTTGTATATATATTGTAAATAGCAACTATTTTAAACAAATAAAAACTCCTTTCCAGAACAACGTGCTTAGTTCGATTTTCTGACAATCCTATGTCTAATAGAATAACGGGTCTGGAATGGTGAAGGAGCCTGTTTAGTACTGTAACCGGCGAGCGCAGGCGACTCTGAAAATCACCTAAACGAAAACACAAACCGTATCTTCTCCCCGCGTCCCGAACGGATTTAACGCCTAACGACAATGTGTCTTACCGTCGCGTTATAATTCGTTCTGTCGATAATCCGGTTATTGGCTCCGATCGCATGGAGCGCCGGATTAGCGACAGCTGATTGGATTATGACATCGGAGCCTTTAACAGACTTTTCGAAATTCAGGTGATTTCGAGCGCTCGCCGGTCAGAAGACAACGGAGCCTCGAGCAGAATAGTACCCGTGCGATTCCCAATCAACCGAACTGAAGAGTGTTAAATCACTCACCCATTTCATTCGTTTAATATAAGTTTCCGTTCGTGAATAGTTCTGTGTGTACCGTGTGCGTGTAGTTTGTAAATGTGTTCTTAAGTGTATAATTAAAGTATCGTGAGACCCAAAAGGACTGGCCGAATCATTTCTGGGACGTCCACCTCTCCTCAATTC
Source organism: Coelioxys conoideus (assembly GCA_947623535.1). NCBI lineage: Eukaryota > Metazoa > Arthropoda > Insecta > Hymenoptera > Megachilidae > Coelioxys > Coelioxys conoideus. The sequence goes on from OX392452.1 coordinate 27,385,132, forward strand.
CCAAACAATAAAGTGGTCCTTCGAGCCGGATTTCTCACGAGTGCATCACCGTCGAACCCGCACCTATCGATACCAAATTGTGGAAACCTCGTCACAATCCACGACCAACACCTACACGCATCACCCAACGGTTCGTCAAAGGTCGTTGAAATTATTCAAACGGAACGACCAAGTAATCGGAGCGCCCCCTCGTGCTGCATCCAGCCAGCTACCACCCGATCATCTTCATGACCCTTTCCAAGATGGCGAAAACTGGAGAAGACCGGATAAACCTGAAGGTGGAGATGGCAACCTTTGACCGAACGGCGAAGCTTATTCGCAATTTCGTCCGCAACTTGGAGAAACTGAGAGAAGCTCACCGTACCAAGGCGACCCTGCAGGGACGACTAAAACTCCTGGACACCTACTGGACCCAGTGTCAAAATGCGTGCTCCAGGATTGAAGTCGCCACCTCTATCATCGAGCGGGAGGAGCTCCCATTCTTCCAGGAGGACTACCTTGAGGAAGTGGGGTCCTCATATTTCGCTGCATACGATTACCTGCATCATAAGCTGGCCATCTTCGAGGAGACGCTGCCACCTACATCAACTCCGACGACGCCCGGGCCGGGCCATGTGAGTCACCCCCCAATAAAACTTGCTGCAATCGACCTCCCGACGTTGTCGGGCGTGATCACAGAGTGGATAGCGTTCCGCGATCTATTTACATCGCTTATAATCCATAATCCGAGTCTCACGGGAGTACAAAAACTCCATTATCTGTTGTCGACGCTCCGAAATGACGCCGCGAGGTTGGTTGCACATATAAGCCTTTCCGATGCAAACTTCGATATTGCCTGGGGTCTGCTGGTTGCGCGATACGATAGACATCGAGCAATTGTTACCGCGCACCTGAATCAATTTTTTGCAATCCCTGCCGTGGGATCAGACCGTTACACCGGGTTGACCAGGCTCCGCGCTGGCTATACCGAGGCGCTTAACGCCCTGCGGAAGCTTGACCAACCAGTGGACTCTTGGAATAATATCGTCGTCCATTGCCTCGTCCAAAAACTGGACCCTAAGACTCGTTCCCAATGGGAACTCCACATCGGTGAGGAGATGACGTTTCCGTTACTGAGTCAATTAACAGCGCTTATTGACTCTCATGTACGCGCGTTGCAAGCCACCGTCCCTCTCCCGGTTGCAACAAGCGGAACAGCGCGCAGTGAAGCGTCCAGTTCAAACAAACCGCGAAAATCGGAGGTACGAAATACCGTTCGGACACACAACATAGTTCTTTCTCGCGGAAATTGCCCGCTGTGCCCGGAATCCCATCGTCTAGTACAGTGCAACAAATTTCGAGCTATGGCAATCGCAGAGCGTGATGCGTGGGTGCGTCGACAGGCTCGATGCTGCAACTGCTTAAGTCGTGGTCATCGAGCGGTTGATTGCCCCAGCACCTTTTCCTGTAATATCTGTCAGAACCGCTATCACACTTTGCTGCATTTTGAAGGGTCAGTGCCTAGCTCCGGGACGCGAAATTCTACAGGGCAACCAAATAATCGAACGCGCTCTGATTGCACCAGGTCCGTGCCTGAATGGTCAGGCACTCCGCCGATTCCGAACATGGTTACGACTTTGTCCGCGCATGCTGACCGTCAGCATGCAATTCTGCTTGCAACCGCGTGGGTGACGGTGGAATCCACTCAAGGACGAACCATCACTGTGCGTGCCCTTCTGGATCAAGGTTCCGATGCAACCTTCATTTCCGGGTCCCTCGTACAAACTCTCAAGCTTAAGCGAGAGAAGGCTTCTGCTCGTGTCGCGGGTATCGGTGGCGAACTATCAACCGAAATCGACGCCGTGGTACAATGTTGTCTTCGCGCTGCTAATACCCCCTCTCCCGTCCTACGAACTCGCGCGCTAATATTACCAAGGATAACTTCCTACCTTCCCGACCGAGTCTGCCTCCCTGAAGCGCTTACGTTTTGTCGAGATCTGCCGCTCGCGGATCCTGACCCCTGTTCCTCAACACCTATTGATCTGCTCATCGGTGCAGATCTATATGCATCAATAATGCTCGACGGAATTCGCAAGAATTCCACCGGAACGTTATTAGCCCAGCGATCGATTTTCGGATGGATCATTTCCGGTTCTCTTCCGACTCATCACCGATCACGACTTCCAATCCGAGTCCACCGCGCGAGTCTTTCCGGCATCAATGAAACACTGCAGCGCTTCTGGGAGGTGGAGGACCTTCCCGTCTGCAGTTCGGTTTTGTCGTTGGAGGAGGAACAGTGCGAGGCCCATTTTGTTGCGACTCACTCTCGCACCTCCACCGGTCGCTATGTTGTGCATCTTCCCTTTCGAGATGGTCCTCCTATTAACCTTGGAGAATCCCGTTCGGTTTCGTTAGCTTCTCTGAATCGGATCGAGAAAAGATTTTTAAAATCGAACGAGTTACGTGAACAGTACACCGCGTTTATGGACGACTATCTCCAAGCCGGTCATATGCGCATCGCCGACCAATCCCTCCTCCAGCGACAGACCGCGTTCCTCCCACATCATGCCGTGACCAGGGAGGACAGTGTCACCACAAAGCTCCGAGTAGTTTTCAATGCTTCAGCGCGAACATCAAATGGAAAATCGTTGAATGACCATCTTCTTGCCGGCCCGAAATTACAAATTGATCTTGTATCCCTCGTGCTCCGGTGGCGTCAGTGGAGAGTCGTTTTTACTGCGGACATCGCGCAGATGTATCGGCAGATATTAGTACACCCCGACGATCAGAGATACCAGCTTATTTTGTGGCGGTTTGCTCCCTCGGAACCAGTCAGGCCGTATCAACTGTGTACGGTCACCTATGGGACGACCTCCGCTCCGTATCAAGCCCAACGCGTGATCCAACAGTTGACGGAAGATGAAGGCTCCGAATTCCCACTCGCGGTACCGGTTTTGCGCGACGAGCGATACGTCGACGATATAATGTCCGGCGCAGATACCATCCCTGCCGCAATCGCTAAACGACGCGAAACAGTAAATTGTCTAGCGCGAGGGGGGTTCATTCTACGAAAATGGGCCAGCAATGACCCGGAACTATTATCGGAAATCGAACCATCAAACCACGGATTCGCGCTGGAGCGTCCCTTTGACCCCGAGTCCCAGGTCAAGATCCTCGGATTGAGCTGGAATCCCGCACGCGATGAGTTCAAAATTTCGGTCGCGCTTCCACGATGGGAAACCCCGACGAAAAGGCGGATTCTGTCCATTGCCGCACACTTGTTCGATCCCCTTGGCTGGCTCGCACCAGTCATTCTCATCCCCAAGGTCATCATCCAAGAGTTGTGGAAACTCAAGCGAGGATGGGACGAGACCCTTCCGGACGAGATAGCGTCACGGTGGGTCACCTTCTACGAGGAATTGACCGCGCTCAATTCCCTATCCATTCCTCGATGGTCCGGTTATGGAAGCGACGCACGAAGTGTCCATGTCCACGGATTTTGCGACGCGTCGGAACACGCGTATGCCGCGGTTGTGTATTTAGTTGTCAAAATGCCGTCGGGACCGCGCGTTCAATTACTCCTCGCAAAAACGAAGGTGGCCCCCGTGAAGACGCTCACCATCCCACGACTCGAACTGTGCGCGGCAGAATTACTAGTCCGGTGCATAAAATGTGTCCTGCGATCACTCCCGTTTGAAGTCGCGTCTCTTCATTGTTGGAGCGACTCCACGATAGTTTTGAGCTGGCTGCAAAAAACGCCCACCACGCTCCGAGTTTTTGTCGCGAATCGGATCGCTACCATTCAGACCGAGATACCCGCCGCAAATTGGCGACACCTTCCGTCCGAGGACAATCCTGCAGATTGTGCAACCCGCGGATTGTCACCTTCTCGACTTTCGACCTTCCAATTGTGGTGGCAAGGTCCCTCCTGGCTCACGGCTGAACCTACTGCGTGGCCAAGCCAAGCTCACCCTAATCACGCTCGCGAGGATCCGGATCCTGAAGTTAAAGAAGTGACAGCGCATCATGTGCAAGTCCAATGGGACTTGTGCACCCGTATCTCGTCATGGCCACGCCTTCTGCGCATTACCGCGTATGTACACCGTTTTATAACGCGGTGCCGATACCCTGATGTGGCAAACACCGAAAGTTGTTTGTCGCGAGATGAGGTCGTCGGCGCACAATTTTTTTGGGTTCGCTACGCGCAGCGCAACGCATTCGCCACCGAATACCGGACACTGACAGGAGGCCTTGCTCTTCCAACATCTTCACCTCTTCGCAAGCTAGACCCGTTTATGGATGAGTCCGGTCTCATCAGAGTAGGCGGACGCCTGCGACTCTCTGACCTTCCCTTTTCCGTACGGCATCCAATCGTACTTCCTCAATGTAACATCGCAACATTAATTATTTCCCAAGTCCACCTTGACACCTTCCACGGCGGCGTGCAATTAATGCTTCGCGTGTTACGAGAAAAGTATTGGGTGTTAGGCGCCAGAAACTTAGTGCGTCATCAGATACATCATTGTGTCCGGTGTGTACGGGAGCGGGCTACCTCCGAGACACAATTCATGGCCGACCTGCCAAAATCGCGCATCCGCACCTCGCGTCCCTTTACGCATTGTGGGGTAGATTATGCCGGTCCCATTCGAGTTCGACCAGTGTCCGGTCGTGGACGTACGACCATCAAGGCGTATATCGCCGTGTTCGTGTGCTTCGCGACCCGCGCAATCCACCTTGAGCTAGTCCACGATTATTCCGCGAACGCCTTCGTCGCCGCGCTCGAGCGGTTTTGCGCCCGTCGCGGAATTCCAGACACCCTGTATTCAGATAACGGAACTACGTTTCACGGGGCGGAGCGGGAACTGCGAGATGCATTTAAGACCGTTATGGCAAGCGATTCTTTGCGAAACCGCCTGTTAAGGGACTCGATCGGGTGGAAATTTCTTCCACCGGCCGCTCCACACTTTGGTGGTTTGTGGGAGGCTGGAGTTAAAAGTGTGAAGCACCACCTCAGAAGGGTGCTTGGCGCCTCCACTCCGACAGCGGAGGAATTCAGCACCTTATTATGCAACATAGAAGCTTGCTTAAATTCGCGACCCCTAGCCCCGCTCAAGGACGACATTGACTCCTTCGATGCGCTCACGCCAGGGCATTTTTTAATCGGTACGGCGTTAAAGAGTATTCCCATGCCCTCCGCATTAGACATACCCGAAAATCGATTAAGCCGATGGACACTCATGCGACAAAAATACGAGCAATTTTGGAGACTGTGGTCCCAAGATTATCTGCACACCCTTCAACAGCGATCGAAATGGCGTGAACGTCGTCCTAATCTCCGACCAAACGATTTCGTCCTTCTCAAAGAATCTGCGCTTCCGCCTGCCAAATGGCATCTCGGTCGAGTAGTTGAATGTTTTCCCGATGCCGAAGGATTAGTGCGAGCCGTACGAATACGGACAGAGACAACCACCCTCATTCGACCCATTACCCAGCTCTGCAAACTCCCGATTCCAAACAACACCAACGAGGAGCCTTGCGAAGAGAAGAGCGTGAGACGCGCCGATGCCAAGAACCCGGAATAAGTGTGGTTGTCTCTCTCCCATGTGTTTACCCACCAACGACAGGTGCGTTACCATCTCATTGCGAAAACACGTCATCTCTCTCCCGATGTGGCGGACTCGCGTGGTCCGGCACCAACCCTCGATTAGCACTCCGAGGTCTGTGAGTGCCACCGATATACTATCAATTTGTAAAAAAAAAAAAAAAGGGGGAATGTGTACCGAAACTTGCGACATTAGGCTATAAGATCGTGAGTGAATGCCTGCGTGATGTGTGTAGTGTGAATGGGTTATAACGCGTTGACCGATAAAGTTTTTTGTTTCCTTTTTGAATCCCTCCGTGATTCAACGCGGGCGGCTTGTTTAGTACTGTAACCGGCGAGCGCAGGCGGCTCTGAAAATCACCTAAACGAAAACACATACCGTATCTTCTCCCCGCGTCCCGAACGGATTTAACGCCTAACGACAATGTGTCTTACCGTCGCGTTATAATTCGTTCTGTCCATAATCCGGTTATTGGCTCCGATCGCATGGAGCGCCGGATTAGCGACAGCTGATTGGATTATGACATCGGAGCCTTTAACAGACTTTTCGAAATTCAGGTGATTTCCAGCGCTCGCCGGTCAGAAGACAACGGAGCCTCGAGCAGAACAGTACCCGTGCGATTCCCAATCAACCGAACTGAAGAGTGTTCAATCACTCACCCATTTCATTCGTTTAATATAAGTTTCCGTTCGTGAATAGTTCTGTGTGTACCGTGTGCGTGTAGTTTGTAAATGTGTTCTTAAGTGTATAATTAAAGTATCGTGAGACCCAAAAGGACTGGCCGAATCATTTCTGGGACGTCCACCTCTCCTCAATTCCCAAACAAGCTCGTTGATCGGTTTGCAGTTTTCACTGTTTTATTCATTTAAAAATGGAATATTTTGTTCTATTATTTTGCGTTAATTTGCCCAATCCGCTTTTTTGAATTTCCATCTAGAAGTGGATATGAAGTCGTTTGTATTGACCTCCATTAATTCGATGAATAAAGGAAAGTGATCGCTGTTGTATAGATCTTGGGAAGATGTCATTTTTAAGATATCGCAGAGGGAGGGACTGCAAAAGGCCAAATCAATCGAACTATAAGAACCGTTTGTTGAGTTGAAATGAGTTGGTTCGGTGGTATTTAATAATACAAGATCGGATTTTATTATTATGTTTTCAATATTTTTACCTCTAGTATTTGTGTGTGTCGACCCACATAAGGTGTTGTGACTATTTAAGTCTCCTAACAAGATGACAGGCTTAGGAAGTTGGTGTATGAGGCTGATTAGTTCTACCTCCTGTAGTTGGTAGCTGTTCGGGATGTACACATTGCATATATATATTTTCTTCTTGAGTAGCGTAAGTGAGACTGCAACTGCTTCTAGATTAGTTGTAAGAATTATTTCGGTGTAAGGTAAATTTTCTTTCAAGTAAATTGCAACTCCGCCGCTTGCAACTGTGGCATTCGATCTATTTTTGAATGTTACATTAAAGCCTTTGATATTGGTGCATCTGTTTTCTTTGAAATTTGTTTCTTGAAGGCACAGTATGTTTGGCTGGTGGTCTAGAATTAACTTTTGTAGAAATTCAAATCGTGCACTTAAACTATTCACGTTCCACTGTAAGATTTTGTTTATCATGTTTGTTGAGATTAATTCGAGGGAAAATTAAGTGTGGTAGATAGAATCTGAGAATCGCTCGTATTTTCGTCTTCGGAAGAAGGGATTGGAGAATCTGTTGACATGCTAAAGGGTGGGGGTTTTAGTAATTTCCTGGTGATCCTGGTGAAACGGTTTTTAATGCTTCTGTCTTTGAGGTGAGGGTATAGTTCGTACATGAAGGCTGCTAGGGTGTTGGTATCCTGTACATATTCTGTGGCTGTCTTTTTAATATCGGAGAGTCCGTGAGCTTTTTCTAGAAAGTTTTTAAGCTGATTATAGTTTAACAGTTTACCTGGTTCATCTAGCATATGTTTTATGGGTTCTAGTGTATCATCCAGATTTTTCGTCGTAGTATCTGTAATGATGACTTTTTTCTTTGGTGGTCTATGGACTGGCTCTTTCATTGTGGTTTGCAGGTCTTTGCTCGTATTGCTTGAAATACTGCTCGCTGTATCAGTCATTTCGGAATGAGTACGTTTTAATGGCATATGCGTTAGGTCTATTTCCGTATTTTCCACTTCTGTGCTTTGAGTTTTGTTTGTTGGTTCATGAGATATGTTTGAGTTGTTTGTATGGGGCGTGATTTGGGCTATTTCTTGAGTGTTGTTGGATGGGATTTCTTTGGGTAAAATATTGGTTATCTGATGATCTTCGTTATTTTTACAATTTTTGGCGACGTGCCCTTCTTGTTTGCATATGAAACATTTAACTGATTCTGCAGAAGGGTACACCCAGTATGTTGTCTGATCGTGTTCTATTTTGATGGAATTCGGAACTTTGTCTACGTCTTCTGGATGTATATAAATCTGTCGGCGGAAACTAAGTATATGCGTGTAACCTTCTTCTGCGATACCGGCTCTTAGGAAGGAGACAGCTGATTCTCTCCTGATTCCTAGCTTGTCTAGACTTTCTTCTATGATTGCATGGGGGATCGTTGGGTATACATTTGATAGTATTATGCGTTGGTATTTATTGATGAGCGGTCTTAGGGAGAGGTCTGTGTTGTTGATTCTGATGTGATTGTGTTTATGTGTGATATTGTTTGCGATTTCCTTGCTCGCAAAAAAATTCTCGAAAGAAATTCTCGAAATAAATCGAATATTACCTGGGTTAGTTAGATTCCCCAAGGCCTGGACGTAATCCTTTATCGGTATTCCATCTTTAGCTTCAATTACAATTGCTTGTTCCTTCTTTGGGAAGGCGTAACTTTGAACAACATTGGTGTAGCTTCGGTGCTGCTGTACAGTGTGGGTGTTGTTGACTGAAGCCATTTCGGTGAAAAGATTGCACCGAGATGCTTATAAGACAATTTTCACAGGGGCTTAAAAGCTCCCGTGAATGAGTGATTTTATATGATTTACTGCACTTAAAAGAATAGGAAATTTCACTTATACAGTTAATTTGGCTCGTAGTGGCACTCGCGTTCACGATACGCACGAGGTTTGTAAACACGTCCGATCGCTACGGTTGTCACCAGTAAACTCACTCGATAAATATTATGATGACGAAAAAGGACAAACTCTCATTCTGGAAAAAATACATTTTTCCATTCTGAAAAAGAATGAAATTTTTCATACACCGAAAAATATTTTAAATCGAATAACTAATAAATCTAATAAGTCCTGCGTACGTTCAATGAAAAAATGTACAAACAATTTGAATACGACTTATCGATTGATTCACAAATAATCCTGTTCCGATGCAAATGAATTTTCGTCATCAGGACAATTCTTACAGTAGAAAATATTGTTCTCATCGCACAGAAACTCTCAATCCACTTGACTATGACATTTCATTATTATTACTAAATTAATATTCTCTCTTTATAGAAGCAAAAATTTATTTCTGTTAGTCTCTAATTTCGTAAAGAATATTTTAATTATTAAACGATAATTGAAATTATAAAACGCTGTGATGTATCTAGTATAATATGCAGTTAAAAAAAAAATAGACATTGTTAAAATAATCCACCAGGTTTGATGAACACAAATTTGTGTAACCGGGTTCATTCATCGGTCATTGTACGAACAGCTGATGTTATAACTGAGGTAATGAACTCTCAATTTATTCCACCGAACTATTTTTTCAGAAATAATTATTTCTGTGGAAATTTCAATCACTGTCTTTGTTCCGAAATAAAAATAATGTTAAAAGACCTAGGCACTTCTGAGCCATATTACGCCGCTGTGTACACGCGTTAATCCCTCCCGCACGGGATTAGTCCTACCGCCACGCCATCGACCGGATAAAGGTTCAATTCTGATAACCGTTTAACTTTAAAAATTTATTATCCGTGTGAACCTTGCGTAGTCAAGACGTCAGCCGTGTTTCCTCATTATTTTCAACCGACTTTTGTCAACCAAGTTTATTATTATCGTTATTGTTGTCCAGTATCCGTCGTGAGTGTCCTTTATTAAATAATTGTTTAAACTGAGTGTTCTTTATTTCATCAACTTTTCGTGGTCTTTGTCCTAACCCGCCTTTGCTCCGTCTCCTTGTTAAGAGAGAACTAGCCAACCACTGACCACTCAACCAACTCGAGTAAATTCGTTGGATACCGTGGTCAAGAAACAGTCTTGAAGATGAGAAACCGACTTCTACACGACGCCTCTGAGCTCGCGCGATTCTCGCGCTCTGGTTGGTCGGTGTTTTTCCTTAATAACTCGAAAACGAGAGCCTAGACACCAATTTTGCAAAGGAAAAAGTTACTTAGAATCACCCCCCTTACAACCCCTTCACGGGTCTAACACTTATCACGAGACACCCTGTATATGAGGATCCGCGAACCGCGGCGTAGAACGCATAGCGAATAGCGAGTAACGAGTAATGAGTAACGAGTAACGAGTCGATAAAAGTTAATTGTACAAATACACCGAAATTGTAAAGACCTTAATACAACAGTGTAATGAAATAGTTGTCATTTTATTTTTTCTTACAATTCCTCGGACTTCCCACACAATGATCCTGTCGATAATTTTGATTATAACCACTCCTTATCCCTTCCCGATGGAAGAAAACCACCATCTTCTCACGGTTTTCATCGAGCAATGACGCCTTTTTTGTAGAGCATGAACAATAAATGTGGGAATTAATAATTATAAATGAAATTATGATTAAAAAATGTCATTAGCCAAATGTCATTAGTCATTAGCCAAGAATGGTTACCCTTCCAAGTAAGAACTTGGCCATTTAGTCGTGTACCAGGTCTTGACCAGGACCAGTGGTATGAAACAACCGATTATAAACACGGACTGCACGACTTGCTTACCTGAAACGGAGGTGCACCGCGTCGTTTTCCGAACTCATTTTAAAGGGGAAACTTCAGGCAATATGACGATATTTTTTCTAAATCTTAGTCCGATGTGCATTTCATTGAAAAATGTAAAAAAAGAATTTGTTTATATTATAATAACAAATTGTCGAAGTTAGAAAAAAATATTTTATAGTAGCCCAATCCTTTATGAATAAAACAAAAAAAAATGGGGCTCAATCGGAAAGAGTAGTTTCTGAGAAAAAAATTCGTAAGCGAAGTCTATTTTCGCAAAAATAGGCAAAAACTGATAATTTTTAAGGCTTGTAATTTTTTAACAAATTTAAAATCGGCAAAATGATGACTTTTAACCCCCCCCCCCCCCCAATTTCACATGGACTATAACATATTTTGATTAAAACAAAATCGCAGATGGTGAGGTCATAAAGTGATCGTTTTGGAATGGAATGAGCCATACATATTCCACAATTGCGCATTAGCTTAATTTTGCCCAACCTTACAATCCTTACAATATCAATCAGTATGAGAAGTGGTGCAGATGCTTCATATTACTTTTGGTGATTTTCCTGTCACGAACGAACATCAAAAGGGCGATGTTTTATATTTTGGAGCACTTCATTACAAAATCGGTGGAAAAGTTGATACGTATTCCGAAATCGGCTTTCGAGTGATAATTCGGAATTCTGGAAAACAACTGTTATAAATGCGTGCATGCACAGAGAGAATATTTTAAAGACGATATATCATAAATTGGATTAAACGTTCAATCGAATAATATATAACAAAAGTTCCTTTTCAGGACTCTGTGAACACGTTTTATATACATACATATAGTGAAGCATGCAACGAACAAGAACTAAATTATTTCCTGAATTATAACCATACCGTACCTACGATAAAAATCGTACAGACTGTTATAGTAGTAGTAGCGCAGTAAATTACCCAAGTCTTCATATATCGGTAAAAATTTTCAATTTCGCAAGCAATCAGTGACTACTCGTTTCACAAATTTCGCGATGATTTAACGCGCCAGGGTAATCGTACTGCTCTCGCGGTTCTTTAACATCCCGCAAGGTGTCCAGCAAAAAATGTTTCTCGCTTCATTATCGAAGGCGCGTATCGCGCATTAACGATATTCCGCCGAAGCAGAAGCAGTTTCGTCGTGGAACCGCAAAACAATCGGAGAAGCAATTACGTTGACCGGTTCACCAGCGGTCCACTGTCCGGTACACGACAGATATCTGATTTCACCGTCAGCTTCTCAGAATGAGAACCAATTACGCAGCTCAGGGCATTAAGGAATCGATCTAATTTGCGCGCGGTGGTGGCTCCTAATGGCAAGAGCCGACCGATGAAATTATACGAAAATGTAATCAACGCGCTTTTTGTCTCCATTTCGCTCCAAGGGCACCGGTGTAATTAGGAATGCTTCTACGCCTCGCGACGGGGGACAGTTGTTGCATCCCTCCCTTCTTCTTCCCATCACGATCCTTTCAGCCCTTTATTCACTGTTCCCGCTCTTCTTTCAGACTTGCAAGTTAACAGAGCTTTAAAAAAACGAGAACAACAACGAAAGAAAGGGGGAGAAAGAAGGGTCGAGAGATGGAAGCATCCGACCACAGAAGAAGAGTAATTAACGTCGCAATCCTCAGGTGCGAGGTATTAAGAAGTCGTTTATACATTGCACAGCAGCCGCATTGCACGTAGCCATCAATTCGATTCTCTAATTAAAACAGTACTTTCATCCGACCAGGAAATTAACCACCGTATTTCCGTAACATTTTATCGAGTTTATGATCAAGTATATTGGTCCTATTTAATTAATTTATAAACAATTCTGAAAATTATACCATATTCCAAGGTGAAAACTGTTTTTCAAATTCCACTCCATTAATTGAAAAGTAATTTATTTTGCTATTTTTTCTCTTTGATATTAAAGTTAGAACATAACTGAAAGTATATGAAATTTGTGTTTAACGTTATACTGTAATTACGAGCTACACTGGTTACGCATTCACGTTTCAGATGTGATAAATCTTTCTCACATTTTTCAATGAGCTCACATTCTCAACTTACTTTTAATTATAATTTCCGTAATCGCTAAAATATGACAATTTAACTTCTTGAATTCCTTTTAAGATTACAATATTAACTAGTTCATTTTTTTTTTTTTACGCAACAGTCAAACCTTATTACCGAGTATTAATATTCCATACTTTTAAGAATACAGTGCATGCCATACACAAACCAACCCCATATAATTGGAATAACTCACTTGTGGAAATAATTTAGGACCATACTGTTGTTTCCTACTGGTAAACGATACCACCAAAATAAATAATAAATACAAATTGATTATTATATTGAAATAAATAGCTCAAGCGATGAAAATATTGTTTGGTTGATGTTTCACAAAATCAATCACTAACAAAAAGCGTTATATTTTATTCGTCGCAGGAAGAAAGATTTTAGTACTTTATTAAACTTCCACCTTCACGAATTATATAAAAATATGATTTTAGAAACATGCAATAAGATTTTTATTAACTTTACATTTATACTGTTCTACGTTTCAGCAATTATTCTAGGAGGATGCGCACGTCATTTTAAAAGCGACATTTTATTGTCCAAAAATCGGTTTAAAATGTCAGGTCAGAAATGTCAGGACATAACACTGTCCAACAAATTTTAACTTTTTTTCGACGTTCTAAAATCCGATCAGTGATTATTCTAGCGTTCCTTGCGCTGATTACAAATCTGCAATCCGTTTTTCGCTAAAACGTACAGTTTTTGAGAAATTTGATTTTGAAGAAAAACACATTTTCAAAATTTAAACCAATTTTGTGAGGTAACTATAAAAAATTCTAAAATTCCATTTGCATCAAAAGATTCTGTACACTTTCCTGAATACAACGGTATCTGCCTTTCATGTATTCTGAACATTTAAACATGTTTAAACAATCTATGAACGCGGAGAGCCACTGATTGTGGACAAATTTTTGTGTACATTTTTCAATTTATCTCAAAAAGTAAGGGTGTCGTGGAAAATCGAACTATACCAAGCAATAGAGCAGACTTTCACCTTTAAAACGCACCCAAAGAAAGTTGAAACGTCGTTTTTTTTACGATACCAGAAGCAAAATAGCAACGCGGGAAACGAAGCGAGGACAGTGGTTCTCACGCCACAAGGATCGTTCCTTGTATCACGTTAACATCTATAAGCGGGATACGGAGCGACCGCTCTGACGCGACGAACCACTGTCCTCGCTTCGTTTCCCGCGTTGCTATTTTGCTCCGTATATTTGAAAATGACGATGATGAATAAAATAAAATGTGTCATTGGTTCAATGTGGCATTTAGTTATGTAACACAAAACAATATATTGAACATTCCGATGGTTTATAAGCTCGCATTGCAAGAAAATTTATTTATTACCAAATAAAGTAGTACTGTGTAAGACTTGCTCGTATGATATTGATAGACCTGTATTTAGTGTAATGAAATAGTTGTCATTTTACAATTTCTAAGTCTACCCACACAATGGTCCTCTCGATAATTTTGATTATAACCCATCCTTATCCCTTTCCGATGGCAGGACACCACAATCTTCTCACGATTTCCATTGAGCAATGACGCCTTTTTGTAGAGCATGAACAATAAATGTGGGAATTAATATTTATAAATGAAGTTATGATTAAAACATGTGTCATTGGCCAAGAATGGTTACTAATATACTTTTCCAAGTAAAATCAAGGTCATTTAGTCGTGTACCAGACTTGACCAAGACCAGTGAACGCGGATTGCACGACTCGCTTACCTGGAACGGAAGTACACCGCGGGGTTTTCCAGCTTATTGTCACATTAATTTTCGACCCTCCATTATTCTGAAGGGCTCATTTTAAAGGGGAAGCTTCAGGGAATATAATATATATTTTTTTAATTTTAATAAATAGTAGTTTCTATTGAAAGACATAAAAAAAGAATTTGTTTAAATTTTTTTATATCACATAACAAATTGTCCAATTTATAAAAAATATTTTATAGTAGCCCAATCCTTTATGAATAAAACAAAAAGAAATTTAGCTCAATCGGACGAGTAGTTTTTGAGAAAAAAATTCGTAAGTGATGCCTATTTTTGCAAAAATAGGCAAAAACTGCAAATTTTGAAGGCTTGTAATTTTTAAACAAATTCGAAATCGGCAAAAGGATGACTTAAACCCCCCCCCCCTTCTTTTACGTAGACTATAACATATTTTGATTAAAACAAAATCGCAGATGGTGATGGCAAAAAGTGATCGATTCGGCGTGGAATGACCCTTCTGTTATCGTAAAAAAACGACGTTTCAACTTTCTTTGGGTGCGTTTTAAAGGTGAAAGTCTGCTCTATCGCGTAATATAGTTTGATTTTTCACTGGACCCTTACTTTTTAAGATAAATTGAAAAATATATGCAAAAATTGGTGAGGAATCGGTGTCTCTTCGCATTCAATGATTGTTTAAACATGTTTAAATATTCAGAACGCATAACAAATAAATACCGTTGTATTCAGGAAAGTCTATAGAATCTTCTGATATAATCAGAATTTTAGTATCTTTTATAATTACCTCGCAAAATTCGTTTGAATTTGAAAAATGTGTTTTTTTTTTCAAAATCAAATTTCTCAAAAATTGTACGTGCTTGCGACAAACGGGTTGCAGATTCGTAATCAGCACGAGAAACGCTATAATAATCGCATAGTGGTATTTGATACGTCGATGCGTTAAGTCGGTACTCCGTTCGCGTAATCGAAGACCAATTATCCCAATTCGAGCGATAAAACAGGTGCTAAGATGCGAACCCTATGAAAACTACGCCGAGGAAAACAATCTTGTAATGAAACAAGTTGGAGATAAGAAAGTTATGGTCCTACCGGCATCCATGTGCAACGAGGTCATTAAGAGGGAGCACGAGAACGGGCATTTCGGAGTGAAAAAGATGGCCGAAAAGGTTGCCGAAGAATTTTATATACCGAATTTGACGGGGAAACTGGAGAGGTACGTAAAGTGTTGCATACCCAGTATATTAGTGCAAAAGAAGAAGGGGAAGGTGGAGGGTGAATTAAAGCCGATACCCAAGGGAGACGTACCATTGTCAACGCATCGCGTGGATCATATGGGACCAATGACGACTACAGGTAAATCGTATAAGTACCTTTTCGTAGTTGTTGATGCATTCTCCGAGTTTATATGGATATATCCCACCAAGACTGTAAAACCGCTGAAGTGTTGGAGAAGTTGAGTCTGCAGCAAAAGGCGTTTGGAAACCCAACTCAGATCATTTCAGATAGAGGGACTGCATTCACGTCGAACGAATTCCGTGAGTATTCTACCGGAGAAAATATCGCGCACATACTCATTACCGCGGGCAATGGACAGGTCGGAAGGATAAATAGAATAATAATACCGGTATTGACAAAGTTGTCATTAGATAATCCGGATAGATGGTATCGGTAGGCAGATAAAGTGCAGCGCAGAATCAACAGCGCGTACCAACGTAGCGTAGGGATGTCCCCGTTTCAGATTATGTTTGGGGTAAAAATGAAACGGCAGGAGGAGTTTAAAATTCTTGAGCTTATTCAACAGGAAGCAAGTGAGTTATTCCAGGAAGAACGAGACATGTTACGGGAGATAGCAAAGGAAAATATAATAAAAATACAAGACGAGAATCGAAGAAGTCACAGCAAAAACAGCAAGGCGGCGACAACGTACAGAGAGGGCGATTGGGTTGCCATTAAAAGAACGCAGTTTGGGCCTGGTCTCAAAATAAAGGCCAAATTCCTGAGATTCTATGAAGTAACGAAAACGAAGTGGAATGGCAGGTACGAAGTTGTTAGCATTGGAGACGGAGAAGGTCCTCATCTCACGTCTACGTCAGCTGATTTCATGAAGACATATGGTGGTACCTCTTCGGGGGACGAAGGGGAGGGAGCAGGAATGGCCGAATAAGGGATAGGTTGTTCGGGAGTCATCGGGTGCGATCGGGCGAACGGGCGACTCGGATGTTCGGCGACGCGATGATTTGGCGGCACGAGATTTTTGGCGCGAATGTAGAGAGCGTGGAGGCAAGAGATAGAATGTCTCTTGTTTTCCACGCAGGAATTGAGGGAGAACGAGACAACGACGCACAGTAGTCTGGGTTGGAAAATCGTGTGCCATTTGGTAAAAAAATCCATATTTTGTGATTGTACAATACTTCTTGAATGTCCATCAATTTCGAAAATGAAAATATTTATTCGACTTGATGTAGTTCTTTAGTAGTAATAACAACTTAAAGTTGAACTTTTTATGGATAGTATTTTCTGCTCATAAAATTGTACTTTTTCTTTTAGAGATTGTGGCGTTCCTATTCAATATTTTCCACTTCTCTTTTTTTATACTAAAGGGGATTCTTTAATGATAATTTACAATAAATTACATACATTTGTGGCGATTTAGGAGGTTCCGGGAGGAAGGCAGAGTTCTGAATTTTGTCTTCGGCCGTTCAACCCGTCGAGTCAATAGAGTCATAAAAATTATTTCGTTACGCTGGCTCGACGGTTGCTGGACGGTCTCAAGAGGTTCCTGTCCCTTCCACCCGGGATTTTCTAGGAGTTTTCGTGTATTTAAGCGCATAGTTTTTTTCGCCGAGAACATTCGGGTTTTGACCATTTTCGCGAGCGGAATTAATTCTTACAATAAACTGTTTTCGTTACACATACGCATTTTCACTCGTCCCCAAGCCTCAAAGTGGTGACCCCGACGTGATTTCAGTAAAAGAGGTGTTACGAGTGATATTAAGTACTGTTTTTGTGTAAATTTAAGTGTATTTTTTAACAGAATAATTATGGCTAACGCGAGCGCAAATCCTTTACCTAGCGGTACGGACGCTAATGCTAGCGAAGAAGTTAGTGTAGTGACGCAAAGTATACGGATTCCGCAGTTTTGGACATTAAAAGTGGCACTGTGGTTCAGATTGTTAGAGGCGCATTTTGCGTCTGCGCGTATTACGAAGGATGAGTGTAAATTCGATATCGCGATATCTTATATAGGAGAAAAGTATCTTGAACAGGTAGAGGATATTGTGTTAGATCCGCCCGCGACAGGACAGTATGACTTGTTAAAAAAAGAGCTCACGAAACGGTTGACGGAATCGGATGGTAGTCGCGTGCGTAAACTGCTCGAAGGTGTTACGGTTGCCGATACAAAATTCTTTGCTTGCTCACTGCACCCTTCATTTAAACCATTTGAAACAATAAGAAGGGAAAATATTTAACCGACCACTGCCATCCGCTTCCAAAAAAATACAAGACCCTTGCAAGATAAGAGACCGGCCGGAGCCAGACCTATAAACATAGAACCAAATCAAACAAGAGTACTTTCAGTTAGAATTTTTTCTTAAAACAGGACATGCCCGATAATCAAAATAGTAACCATATGCGTTTCCTCAAGATATCCTGTAGGAAATTATTCATCTGTAGAAAAAGTCACGTGATCAATCTTCAACTAGTATATAAACCCTTTCGTTCGTATACTCGAGTGGACAGTAGTTAACTTACATCAGCGAAGGGACAGTATCGAGTGAACAGTTTCAAAGTTACATATTTCGACGTGAACACTTCGCTGCGACGCAATCAGTTAACTCTACGTTGAATCCCCGCATTGCCAGTGTGCCAAAACCGTGCATAAGGGAATAGGTAACACATACACACTCTTCATTTTCGCGACAGAAACAATTGTAAGAGCATAATTTTGTAATACATAATCGTGTTCTGTGAAAGGTGTTATCCTATTTGCTATATTAATATACCCGAAAGATCCCAGTGACAGTTCCCACTATCATACATCCTAGCCGCTCAGGGTGTGTGAGATTATAAATTTAATAAAAGTTACGTGGCTTAATTACCATTTAAACTCTCGGCGCTTTTCACGCTGTTCAAAGCCCGGCTCGTAACAAAGGCGAGGAGATCGGTGACCGTACACCGATAATCGCGATTTAAAAAAACTCGCGATCCCGTCAGTGCCCGATGATTTCATTGTGACCTTGTGGAAGAATTGGTTACCCGCGAACACCCAGCGTGTGCTTGCTGCTGCGGTGGACACAAACATTTCTGCGCTTACAGAAATGGCGGATAGGATTCACGAGATCCGTCCAGAACGTGGACATTTAGCCCCGGTATCGAACAGTAGTGAAGTGTCGGAATTGCGCGAGGAGCTAAAACAACTTCGTCTGCAATTAAGCGATGTGATTCAACGGAAGGGACGTCCTCGTACTCCGCACCGGTCAGGGAGCCGTAGCTGCAGGAACAGCCGCGATGGAAGCACCAGCAGACAAAGGTTATGCTGGTATTACAATCGGTTCAAGGGCAGGGCTACGAAATGTCAAGCTCCGTGTTCCTGGGTATCGCCGTCGGGAAACGAGGCGAGTCGTCTGTGAACGCGGCACACAACGACGGTCCAGCAACCCGCCGCATCTTTGTCACCGACAAAGTGACAAAGACCGATTTTCTGGTGGATACGGGCGCCGACGTCTGCGTTTTTCCCCGGAGTTGCTTGCGCGTATCAGTGAAGAAGCGCGAGTACGAATTATTCGCAGCCAATGGTACGCGGATAGCGACGTACGGCCGAATTGCCTTGGACCTCAACTTTAAACTGCGGCGAAGTTTTAAATGGAACTTCATCCTTGCCGATGTGAGCACACCTATTGTGGGCGTGGATTTTTTGGCGCATTATGGTTTGCTAGTGGACCCTCGGAATAAGCGACTCATCGACCCAATGACAAATTTGTCAACTGCTGGGTACGAAGACGCAGCGGACCTCGTATCCATCAAAACAATAATTGGAGATTCGACGTTTCACCAGCTTCTCATTAAGCATGCAGATTTAACCCGTCCACCAGTTTTCGGAAGGAACATCGTTAAACACAACGTGCAACACCACATCGAGACGACACCAGGACTACCGGTATTCAGCAAGCCTCGCCGTCTTCCACCGGACCGATTAAAGCAGGTCAAAATGGAGTTTGACCTCATGCTGCAACAGGGAGTTATCCGGCCGTCGAAGAGTCCCTGGGCCTCACCCCTTCACGTGGTCCCCAAGACGGATGGCAGTCTTCGACCCTGCGGCTATTACCGTGCGTTGAACGCCCGTACGGTACCGGACAGGTATTCTCCCTCCCATATTGAGGATTTCGGCCACCATTTGTTTGGTAAAAAAATATTTTCAAAAATAGATTTAGTCCGAGCATATCATCAAATCCCTTTAGCACCCAGCGATATTGAAAAGACTGCAATTACAACCCCTTTCGGATTGTTCGAGGCTGAGAATATGATGTTTGGTCTTTGGAATGCTGCACAAACGTGCCAGAGGTTCGTTGACGAAATTACGCGCGGTTTAGATTTTGTTTTTGCGTACATTGACGATTTTTTAATAGCCTCTAATGACGAGAACCAGCATTACGAACATTTAAGCATTTTGTTCAAGCGTTTCAGCCAGTACGGCGTAGTAATTGACCCGGCAAAATGCGTTTTTGGCGTGCGAGAAATAGCGCTTCTCGGTTACGCGGTCACAGCGGCCGGGATTAAACCGTTAGCCGAACGCGCAGAGGCGATAGTAAATTTTTCGAAGCCAGAGACAATAAAACAGCTCCGTCGGTACTTCGGCATGGCCAATCTTTACCGTCGGTTCATACCCGGAGCTGCCAGAATTTTGGAACCGTTAAATTCGCTTCATAAGGGGTCGAAAAAGGGTAACGCGGAAATAGCATGGGCAGAGAGGGCTGAGCAGGCATTTTTGGAGACGAAACAGGCATTAGCCGACGCGACAATATTGGCTCACCCCAGACCTGGTGCCGCGTTAAGTTTAGCCGTGGTAACATCTAATACAGCAATAGGGGCCGTTTTGCAACAACGTGTAGATGAGGCATGGAAACCATTAGGTTTTTTCACCAAAACTTTAACTCCTGCACAGCAAAAATATAGTGCATACGACCGCGAGCTGCTGGCAATTTATGCACCAGTTAAAAGATTCAGATATGCGGTAGAGGGCAGAGATTTTACAATATATACTGATCACAAACCGTTAATTTATGCTTTTTCTCAAAATTTAGATAAATGTTCTCCTAGACAATTCCGCTATTTAGATTATATCAGTCAGTTTACAACCAACATACAGCATATCAAAGGAGTAGAGAATAGTGGTGCAGATGCCTTGTCTCGCGTTGATAGTATTACAAAAAGCGTAGATCATAAAACTCTTGAAGCAGCTCAGAACGCCGATAGAGAATTGCGAGACCTTTTACAATCTAATACAGCGTTGAAGTTAAAGAAAATTCGATTTCCGGATCAGGATGTAGAGATTTATTGTGAGACGGAAAACGATGTAGTAAGACTCTACGTTCCTAAACCGTTACGGCGAAATATTTTTAACGCCTTGCACAATCTTTCACACCCAGGTATACGAGCATCCCAAAAACTCCTAGTTGACCGTTTTGTCTGGCCATCGGTGAATAAAGATTTCAGAACGTGGGCAAGGCAATGTGTTCAATGTCAAAAATGTGAAGTAACAAGACACGTGTCCGCTCCCATCAGGTCGTTCGGGAAAGTAACCGGCCGTTTCGAGCATGTCCATTTGGACATAATTACAATGCCGTATTCGCAGGGTTACAAATATTGGCTTACCTGCGTATTTCAAGAATTATGTAGTTTGTTAGGGACGCATCATTTGCGCACGACCGCCTACCATCCTCAAGCTAATGGTATGGCTGAACGACTACACCAACAATTAAAGGACGCTATTAAATGTCACAATACGGACAATTGGGTCGAAACTTTGCCCATTGTTCTGTTGAGCATACGCGCTACAGTTAAAGAGGATTTAAAGGCAACAGCGGCAGAAATGTTGTATGGTACTGGAATCGAGTACCAGCGTAATTCTTTTCACTTTCCAATCAGGAGGCGAATTCGAGTTACATTAAACGCTTGAAAGAACGGATAAACAATATGTCCAGTCTCACAACATGGTCATAAAACAACATTTGTATTTAAGGATCCTGCACATACACCTTATGTTTTCCTGCGACATGATGCAGTTAGAAGCCCGTTGCAGCCACCGTATGATGGTCCATACGAAGTGGTTGAGCGTGGCGATAAAAACTTCATTATACGCGTTTATAATAAAAACATTAAAGTTTCCATAGATAGATTAAAACCCGCATTTTTAGTATCTAACGAATTAGAAGCAGGATTAGATGATTACGAAGAACCTCTGGAAATACAAATCGAAACCCGCACACAACATAATGTACCGTGACCTAATAATAATGTACCCGGTTAGACCACCCGCTCAGGTAAGCTAGTCCATTTTTCAGTTCGTTTGCAAGGCGGATTTAATTAAGGCGAATTTGTATTGTAAATAGAATTAAGATATAGTTTTATTATTAGTATTATTGTTAGTGTAATTTAGTTGTAAGTTAAATAATTCTAAGTCATTTAGGCGTATTACAAATTATACAAATTCGTGCTTCCCCTCTGTCTCATAAGATTAGTATATGTTTAACGAAAATGATGAGCGTTTAAAGGGGTTTGTTTTCGTGAACGTTATCACTGGTAGGGGGGTACTATGGCGACTTGGGAGGTTCCGGATGGAAGGAAGAGTTCTGGATTCTGTCTTCGGCCATTCAGCTCGTCGAGTCAATAGAGTCATAAAAATTATTTCGTTACGCTGGCTCGACGGTCGCTGGACGGTCTCAAGAGGTTCCTGTCCCTTCCAACCGGGATTTTCTTAGCAGTTTTCATTGCATTTAAGCGCTTGATTTTTTCCCCGAAGACTTTCGGGTTTTGACCATTTTAGCGAGCGAGGTAGATTCCTATAATAAACTTGTTCCGTCGCACACGGAACAGAAAAACGCGAGGATTTCTAAAGAGAGTTTATGACGGTCTTCTACGAAAAGCTATTTTTGAGATACACATTTTTCGCCGTACCGTAATATTCATTTACCTTTTTTCGACAATAGAGTTTATATTTGTATTTTTGTTTCATTCTCAATAGCTGCGCTCGTGTCATAAACTCGACTTTCCCAAAGGGTCATCTAGCGATCCGCGAACCTAACAGGACTTGGCCTTCGAGGGCCTGCCTGGCGGGAAAGTCCCAAACGCGGGCGGTCTTTGGGGGTCCTCTCGATCGTGGCGGTAGCGCTGCCACCCTCTTTCTAAAAAAGCGCGTCCAGGGCCCAAAAGAGGGTGGACACTACCGTCAAGAAGCATGTTGATTGGGAAATTAACATAACGAACAAGAACCAATCAGCATGCTTCAACAACTTCCGAATCTTCGCGGAAGGACGAGCGACATCGAGTCGTCAGATATAACGAAAACCTCAAACGTATCGGAAGTCCGAGATTTAACGAGATACTTCAAAACGTTCGGAAGTAACGATTCGACAAACGTGTAACGTCCGGAATTTAACGTCTTAATACTTAAAAATACAGTCCACTACCTTGAAAATAACGAAGTCTAACAGATACACTGTTGGACAAACGACAAACAGTTGTTTCAAAGTGTTTCGTACGTTTCGCCACGTAGAATTATCCGCAGTTGGAAGCGATCCGAATAAGAGAAAGATTGCCGACCGAGACGGAAGGATGCGGTCAGTTAAAGCTCGTGACCGTGGAAGAAGGGTGAACGGTTAGAGAAAAAGTGTAAGAAAAATTGTCTATTGCTCTAAAGTTGTACAGTAGAAATAATTTAGCGCGATGTTAATAAATTGTCTTTACAAACGGAGTAAGTGGAGTGTTCGTCCGAAACCTGGTCGAAGCTCGAAGTTCGTACCGGAATTTCGCCGAAACACGGAGTTCTGAATAAATTAAATGTTCGTCCGAAACCTGGTCGAAGCTCGAAGTTCGTACCGGAATTTCGCCGAAGCAGGATTATTCGCACGCTCTATCTCGCTGATCGCTCTCTAAGGATTTTATACAGACTGCCGGCTCGCTCGCAAGGGCGCGGCTTTTATAGCAACATACGTTCTGGAATGTTCCCGAAAGTTCTAGAACATGCGCGAGTGTATATTTAAAATTTCGGTTTCTTCCTTGCCTTTGTCTCCTGTGCCGGTGGCCAACGGAATAGGAGAAGCGTTAGCAAGGAGAGAAGGATAGAGCGAAAATATAGGTTACGGGTTTGAACGTAGCGGTCGTTCGGACCCGAGTTACCGTTTGCCTAAACACAAAGTTAGTTCCGCGAAGCAACAATAATCTCATTTCGTCAAATAACAGCATGCGACGACACGAGATTTTTCAAAACTGTTTTGTTACACATACGCATTTTCACTCGTCCCCACGCCTCACATTAATTATTACCGTACAGAATGTATTGAAAAAGTAATGTTGAATGAATACAAGAAATTTTTTTAATTTCTTGCACTTTACAAGTATTATCTTAAAAGTACCTTCGTTAAAAAATGGGGATGTTTTCTGCGCACCTTCCTCTAAATAGTCATGAAGGAATTACGTCCCCTCTCGTCCCCCTTCTCAAATTATTGTTGTTTAAAGCTATTAACATCGGATGCGGTATTGCATCTTTTGATGAAACTCTGTGGGCACAGGAGTTCAACATTCGCTTTTTCAAATGAAGTGTTTAGTTTATGGCACTTGATATCTTTATACTGTTGTTGTATGGACAAAAATTTATTTGTAAGTGAAAAGAACTTGATGGTATCCCCGCTGCAGTCACTCACTTAACGGACAATGAATATTGTGTGCATGAAGGTGGATACTGACTTCTCTGCGGGAATTATTATAATACCTATTTATTAATAGAAATTCTAGTATCAGAATAATTAATAACAATTAATAGTAATTATTCTGATTGTTTACAAAAATGTGATTAGTTGTTGCAATTGGTGGAAAGGGTGTGAACTTCTGAAAACCGCGTACCGAACAGTACGTACATACGTGAGGGCCTAATTCGCTAAGGTAATAAACGATGATGAATGTGTTTTTCAGTACAATTGGACATTTTTAATAGTGTGTAC
This sequence comes from Coelioxys conoideus, assembly GCA_947623535.1. Lineage (NCBI taxonomy): Eukaryota > Metazoa > Arthropoda > Insecta > Hymenoptera > Megachilidae > Coelioxys > Coelioxys conoideus. Next base: position 27,409,665 of record OX392452.1, read on the forward strand.
AGAATATGGCAAAAGATTAATTGTTTTTTCATTTTTCTCAAGCTATTTCCGCTATTTCCGCTATTTCCACAGCAATGGCCAACATTTTTTGCCATAGGTCATTTCATCGCCCTACACAATAAATACTGCAAAATTTGAAAAATGTACGCTGGATACGGCAAAATATTATGTTAAAAAGTGTGGATGGTATTACATGCAAGCGTCAATCCACAAATTATTAGTAAATGGGGCGAACATTATAAAAAATGCATTGTTGCCAATAGGGCAACTTTCACATGAGACCCAGGAAACGCGGCATAAAGATTTCAAACGTATTAGATGTGGAAATACGCGGAAAAATTGAAGAATATATACAAACGAAGATATCTTCAATCGCCTTCTTTTAACATCCGATCCATTCGTGTATATCGAGTATTAGGATAAACTCATACTGTAAGAAAGTTAAACAATTAGATGCCGAAGATATGGAATTAATAAATAATTAACTAAAAGTGTAATAATAATAACAGTAACAATAACAACAACAACAATTGTGATGCAGTTCTTCTTCAACCCATCCATAGATTAACAACTTGTAATATTAATAATAACAATAATAATAACAATTGTAATGCAATTCTTCTTTAACCAGAGATTAGCATTCCCACATTATCTGGTTTAAGTTTCATGATAATATCTCAAACGGTTTACAAGTTTCATTAAAATGGCACACGACTTTCCAATCCGGAGGACTGTGCAGCGTGCCGTCGCGAGGGCAGTCATGTTGTAACGCTCGAAATAACACGTTGTCGTTCTGTAACTTCTTTTTGTATTTTAACTGTTTAAGTCATTAAAGTTTTTTTTTGTTACCGTTATGCCAATAACATCCGTCTACCTCGATTTATTCGATCCTACATACATTATTCCAAAAGATTTGGTTTTTATTAAAATGTAAAATTACGAATTCTAATCGCTTCCGTTTATTGACTTGGTTTATAAAAGATTTTCATGGAGGCGGTTTCTCGATGGTTTGGGGGTGTATGAATGCTGCAGGAGTTGGATACATGACATTTATAGATTGTATTATGGATCAAAACATTTATTTAAACATTTTGAAAGAAAATTTGGTCCGTAGTTCATTAAAATTAAATTTAGAAAAGTCGTTCATTTTTCAACAACATCACGACCCTAAGTACACGGCGAAGAAAGTAAAAGAATGGTTATTGCATGATGCTCCAAATCAGTTTTGTACGCCTCCTCAGTCACCCGACGTGAACCCTATCGAACATTTATGGAGTGAAATAAAAAGAAAATTAAAAAGGTACAATATTAGAAACAAGGAAGATCTGAAATCGAAAATACTATTAGAATGGTATAACATCCAACCAGATTTAACTAAAAAGTTGGTACGTACAATGCAAAAAAGTTTGCAAAGAATTATTAAAGTAATTTATGTGTACGGAAACTTTTTTGACCTCATTTTTCTTATGTTTGTACATTCGCGTATTATACGTCGTTAACAAATGAATGTATGCCCATTACTATTTCATTAATAATAAATGTTAAGTTTCTGAATATAACTATATAAAAATTATTTATTTCCAACCTGTTTCTTGGCTAATATACAACATTCAATGAATATTAGTACATAAGTTGGGAGAACAGGATGGTACAATTAAACGAGTGTATGGTAAGTAATTGTAATAAACAGATTGTATCAAAACTTAATGTGGAAAATATCATTATTCATCATCGAAACGGGATAATCTTGAACGACAATATGCAAATATACAGGGCGTCCCAAAAGTGTTGAAGGAGCCGGAAATGGGAGTCAGATGGGGTCAATGGGGGATCAATGGGAGTCAGAGTAGATGGGGTCACTTTGAACAACATTTTCATTTGCAAAAATGTCGTATGGGGCTTCATTTTTAAATTATTAACGAAAAGCACCGACCAATCAGAGCTCGAGAATCGCACGCGCTCGGAGGCAGAAGTGTAGGCCCGAGTTATAATTTTCCGTGGTCGCGATCGCGCTGCGTGGCACTAAAACGGTTAAAGGATTATTTATATGATATAATCATGCTGAGTATGGAAGGTCTAGTATTCGAAATGAGTGTTGAGCAGGAAACGTATTTGGATATCGAAGGACGTTTCGCAAACAGTGAAGGTCCTGTTTTAACACCCTATACATGTGGTATCATACCTTTCCTTCGAATGTGTCTAAAAGATCTTTCGAAAGCTAGGATCCACGTAAATGAATAAAACAGACACGGACAAAAGGTTTAACAGCAAAACGTAAGAAATTATATATTTTCGAAGATCGTAATTTAACTCCAAACACGCTCGAGGCTGGACGAAGACTGTCTTTTTCGATCTTCCAACACTACCTCGTCCCGTTAATCGTACATTCTTTTAACATAATCAATTAGGTACTATTGATTTTTCATTCTCTCACTCGCCTCACTCTCTCGCTCGCTTCACTCTCCAGCGGAAAAAGTAAAAGAGGAATTTTATATGCCTAATTTAAATGAGAAAATAGAAAAAGTAATTAGTTGTTGCATTTCGTGTATTTTGGCGGAACGTAAGAAAGGGAAGAAAGAAGGTCATTTACAGCCCATACCGAAAGGAGATAGACCGCTTGACACGTACCACATAGATCACATAGGACCGATGACGGCGACTTCTAAATTATATAAGCATATTTTAGTAATAGTAGATGGATTTTCAAAATTTGTTTGGTTGTATCATACAAAATCAACGACGACGAAAGAAGTACTAGACAAACTGACGATACAACAGAAGACGTTCGGTAATCCGATACGTATAATTGCAGACAGAGGGACAGCCTTTACATCGACAGACTTTAAAGAATATTGTGCGACAGAAAAAATCGAACACACGTTAATAACGAATACCACAGGTGTTCCTAGGGGAAATAGACAGGTCGAACGTATAAATTTTATTATTATTTCAGTATTATCAATGTTATCAATAGATTCACCAGATAAATGGTATAAGGAAATAGATAGATAAAGAGGAATGAATTCGCGTGTTACGAGAAAAGTATTGGGTGTTAGGCGCCAGAAACTTAGTGCGTCATCACATCCATCGTTGTGTCTGGTGTGTACGGGAGCGGGTATCTCCGAGACGCAATTCATGGCCGACCTTCCAAAATCGCGCATCCGCATCTCGCGTCCCTTTACGCACTGTGGTGTAGATTATGCCGGTCCCATTCGAGTTCGACCAGCGTCCGGTCGTGGACGTACGACCATCAAGGCATATATTGCCGTTTTCGTGTGCTTCGCGACCCGCGCAATTCACCTTGAGCTAGTCCACGATTACTTTGCGAACGCCTTCGTCGCCGCGCTCGAACGGTTTCGCGCCCGTCGCGGAATTCCAGAAATCCTGTATTCGGATAACGGAGCTACGTTTCACGGGGCGGAGCGTGAATTGCGAGAAGCATTTAAGACCGTCATGGCCAGCGACTCTTTGCGAAACCGCCTGCTAAAGGACTCGATCGGGTGGAAATTTCTTCCACCGGCCGCTCCACACTTTGGTGGTTTGTGGGAGGCTGGAGTTAAAAGTGTGAAGCACCACCTCAGAAGGGTGCTTGCCGCCTCCACTCCAACAGTGGAGGAATTCATTACATCGTTATGTAACGTAGAAGCGTGCTTAAATTCGCGACCCCCAGCCCCGCTCAAGGACGACATTGACTCCTTCGACGCGCTCACGCCAGGACATTTTTTAATTGGTACGGCGTTAAAGAGTATTCCCATGCTCTCCGTATTAGAAATACCCGAGAATCGGTTGAGCCGATGGACACTCATGCAACAAAAATATGAGCAATTTTGGCGACTGTGGTCCCAAGATTACCTGTATACCCTCCAACAGCGATCGAAATGGCGTGAACGTCGTCCTAACCACCAACCGAACGATTTCGTCCTTCTTAAAGAATCTACGCTTCCTCGTGCTAAATGGCATTTCGGTCGAGTAATTGAATGCTTTCCCGACGCCGAAGGATTAGTGCGAGCCGTATGAATACGGACAGAGACAACCACCCTCATTCGACCTATTACGCAGCTCTGCAAACTCCCGATTCCGTACAATACAAACGATGAGCCTCGCGAAGAGAACAGCGTGAGACGCGCCGATGTCAAGAAACCGGAATAAATGTGATTGTCTCTCTCGTCTGTATACCCACCAACGACAGGTGCGTTATCATCTAACTGCGAAACCACGACATCTCTCTCCCGATGTGGTGGACTCACGTGGTCCGGCACCAACCTTCCATTAGCACTCCGAGGTCTGTGAGTGCTACCGATACACCATTAATTTAAAAAAAAAAAAAAAATGTGTGTACCGAAACTTGCGACATTAGACTATAAGATTGTGAGCTGAATGCCTGCGTGATGTGTGTAGTATGGATGGTTTATAACGCGTTGACCGATAACGTTTTTTTGTTTCCCTTTTGAATCCCTCCGTGATTCAACAGGAGCGGCTTGTTTCGTACTGTAACCGGCGAGCGCAGGTGGCCCTGAAAATCACCTAAACCCGAACATAAACCTTTTCTTCTCCCCGCGTCCTGGACGGATTTAAAGCCTACGGACAATGTTTCTTACCGTCGCGTATAATTCGCATTGTCGATAATCCTGTTATTGGCTCCGACCGCATGGAGCGCCGGATTAGCGACAGCTGATTGGTTTGTGACGTCATGGAGCCTTTAACTGCCTTTTCCAAATTCAGGTGATTTGGAGCGCTCGCCGGTTAGAAGACAACGGAGCCTCGTGCAATACAGTCCTCGTACGCTTACCGATTGATTACTGAACCGAAGAGTGTAAAACCACTCCCCCATTCCATTGTTTTATTATAAATTTTCCGTTCGTGAGTAGTCCAGTGTGTAACGTGTGCGTGTGATTAGTAAACTTGTCGTTAAGTGTTTAATATTAAAGAATCGAAAACCAAAAGACTGTTGGAGATCATTTCTGGAACTTCCACCTTTCCTGAATTCCCAAACAAGTACAAAGAGGAATTAATAGCACTTATCAACGTAGTATAGATACATCACCGTTTGAAGTTATGTTCGGTTTAAAAATGAAGCAGCGCGACGATATGGTACTTTTAGATTTAATTAAAAAAGAAGCGATAGCTCAATTCACAGATGGGTGAGTAGAATTAAGAAAAACGGCGAAAGAAAATTTGTTAAAAGTAGAGGAAGAGAACCGGCGTTATCATAATCGTAGATGAAAGACAGCGACTGTATATAAAGAAGGCGACCTTGTTGTGATAAAGCGCACTCAATTTGGAGCGCGATTGAAAATACAAAAAAAATTCTAAGGACCGTATAAAGTGTCTAGGTTCGAGGGAAACATCGGTATGAAGTGATTCGTGTTGGTGAAGGTAAAGGACCGAGTATTACTACAACCGCGGCAGACTATATGAAACCGTTTAAAGAATTCTCTTCGGAGACCGACGAATTTGCAGGTATGGCCGAGTGTGGAGAGTGAAGCAAGCGAGAGAGTGAAGCGAGAGAGAGAATGAAGCGAGCGATGTAATCGATAGTAATCGAAGTGTGAAGAGTGAAGCGAGTGAGAGAATGAAGAATCAATAGTAATCGATTATGTTAAAAGAATGTGCGATTAACGGGACGAGGCGGTGTTGGAAGATCGAAAAAGACAGTCTTCGTCCAGCCTCGAGCGTGTTTGGAGTTAAATTACAATCTTCTAAAATATATGTAAAGAAAGTAGACTTTCTTAATTAGGACTAATCGCCGCTAGATGGAGCATGTTAATATAGGACGCGAGTAAACATTCAAGAACAAACAGATTTGATTAACAGTGTAAAACGAGTGAATTAAAAGAAATAGTAATAATAGACTTTAATTGTCGTTTCTTCATTATTTTCAGGTAAAATTGCTTTATTGTAAATAGTCCTTGTAAATAGTCATTGTAAATAGTAATAAGTAAAAACCTTCATTATTTTCAGAAACCGATTTTGGTCTATTATTACCTAATAAGACTTAACGGACCCATATTCCTGTCTGTAATATCACACATCCCTTATAAAACGACAATTTTCGTCAAAAACATGAAGCTGCAGTTTGCTTTTGAAGTTGTAGCTTCTCCGAAAGATGAAAAGACCAATCTAATAACCATAACCTCAATCTCAACAGAAGATGGGAAAAAGTATACTCTGCCGGAAGATGTCAGATACGTTAGTGCACATAAAGAATTACAAAAGACAACTACGTTTGCTAAAGTAAAAGCTAATTTAAAAAAAAGGCCTGAGAAAATAAGTGCATGGTTTGTACTAACAGATGACCTTGAAAAAACCTATATGGATGAAGCAGGAAACTTGGAATTTGAAGATAGAATTCTGCAAGAAATAAATAACAACAATAGTAATGTAGAAAAAACGGAATTAACGAAGATATTGGAAAAATTAGTGGAAGCTTCACAAAAGAAAGTAGAAGAGACAGATTTAGAACATAGGGTAAATAAACTTATAGTAAAAAAATTTAATAGTAAAAGCTCTAATGCCAACCAATGGCTAGATATATATGAAAAAGAATGTATAAGATTAAAGATAGAAAAGGAGGAAACAAAAATCGAAATGTTGTAAGAATGGCTGTGTGCGGTGTGTGTGTAGTGGCTGAATGATTGCATGTGTTATGCGTGTTTGTATATATATTTGTAGGATTTTTCCACGTGGTACCATGGGTTTTTTCCATGCAGTGATCGTTGGTATGGTTTTTTCCATTAGCGAGCGTCTTTTGTTTTAACGGCGTTTGGCGCGTGCGAGAGACCTGCGAGTCAATCGTGATTTGGTGTGCTAGCGTGTAGCTTCGGTCGGAAAGCAGTGCCGTCCGAAGTGTGTGTATTCTTACTTAATTAATTGTTAATACTTAATATATTGGTAATCTTTTTCTTTTCTATTAAAACGCACTCGTATAATTTCTCCTTACCCTCCTATCCTACAAATTTGGGGGCTCGTCAAAAAGAACCATAAACATTTTCGTGTGAATAGTGTGTTTAAAGTAACGAACAGTGTGATTGAAGTAACGAACAGTGTGATTAAAGAAACGAACAGTGTGATTAAAGCAATAAACAGTGTGATTAAAGCAACAAACAGTGTGATCTGAGAGAAAAGACTTGTAACTATTGAACTTTAAACATTTTTCCGTGTGTTACGTTGTGTAATTCGTTCAATACGTGTCCATGATGGAGTGTTTGGGACAAATCGAGGCTGTAAAAGAAAAAATTAAAACTGCGTCTGTAGCTGCGATAAGGTCTTTGCATACATTCATCTTCCATGATGAAGGAGATCGAAGTAATCGCAAAAGGCTGAGAAATTTTGAAGGTTTTGCGTTTGCCATTAATTCGGAAGAATATACAGCGCAATTAGAATATGCCAGACGGTTAACTACCGGTGATCTTATTTCAAGTTGCAACGTTTTGGGCATTGATTTTACGGGAAGTAAAGAAGAAATAATAGTACGTATGTGCAGCGTTCTAATGGATTTGAATCAGTTAGTAAAACCGAATGATGAAGAGGAAGAGGAAGAGGGTGAGGAAGATGATAATAAAAATGCTGCTGATGAAATGGGAAACGACAGTGGTAGTGAACGTGATATCGAAGTAACCCCAGCACGGCGACAAGAAAGAGACGTTAATTTTGCTTTCAGTTTTAAAGATGTGGAAAACACGTTACGCACTTTCGATGGTAGTGACGCGTATCCGGTGGAAAAGTGGATAGAAGATTTTGAAGAAGCGGCTGAAATCTTTCAATGGACAGAATTGCAAAAATTGATATTTGCTAAACGATCTTTATCGGGGTTGGCAAAATTGTTCATTCAGAGTGAGCGTGCCATTAATTCGTGGTGCAAATTGAAAAATGCATTAAAAAAGGAATTCGTCTCTAAAGCAAACAGTGCACAAATTCATAAGATGCTATCTAAACGAAAACTCCTGGCGCATGAAAGTGTGCAAGAATATTATTTGACGATGAAAGAATTGGCTGTAAGAGGTTCTGTCGAAGAAGAAGCTTTGATCCAGTATATCGTGGACGGTGTAGTAGACGATACACCTAATAAATTTATTCTATTTGGTGCTACCACTTTGCAAGAGCTGAAGAAACGCTTGGCTACATACGAGGAGGTACGGAAGAAATGCCGAGAAAGAAATTATTCTTACAAGAGGACGACGCAGGCAAACAAGGAATCTTTCACGAACCAGAAAGTAGCAGAACAACCCGCCAATACCAGTAAGATAAGTAAAAGCGAAGTACGTTGTTTCATTTGCGGTAAGAAAGGACATCAGGCAAATAATTGCGAAAATAAGTCTTTAGGCCGAAAATGTTTTAAATGTCAATCTCACGGTCATATAGCGTCTAACTGTCCGACTATTAAAAATGAAAATGTAACTAATTCCCCGCGAATGAATAATATTGCTATAGTTCCTTCAAATAACATGACTAAGGAAATTAAAATTGACAATGTTTCTCTTAATGCATTGATCGATACGGGAAGCCAGCTTACCATAGTTCGAACGAGTTTTACTGATAAATTGAACATTCAATCTTTAAACAAAATAAATGTTACATTGTCGGGATTAGGAAAGAATACAGTTTCTACGTTAGGTTATTTTTCTTCTGTTGTGAGCATTGATAATTTTGATTTTCCATGCAATATTTACGTTGTACCAGATAGCGCGATATATTTAGATGCAATAGTTGGTAGAGATATTTTAAATCAAGCGGAAATAAAAATCGATCCATATGGAATTTCTATTAAAAAGTTATCGCAAAATATTTTTCTTGCCGAAATCAATATACCTAATGATAATAATTTAAATATTGAAGAAACTGCGAGCGTAGAACATCGTGAAAGCATTGAGAAATTAATTACAAATTATAAACCAAAAAAAGTTAAAAATACAGAAATTGAGATGAAAATAGTATTAAAAGACGAAATGCCGATTTTTGAGAGACCGAGACGTTTGCCAGTACCAGAACGCGAAATAGTTGATAAACAAGTAGAAGAATGGATTAAAGAAGATATTGTTGAGCCTTGCGTATCAGATTTTTGTAGCCAGGTAGTTGTTGTAAAAAAGAAAGATGGTTCGCCGAGAGTGTGCATAGATTATAGGAAGATAAATAAAATGATAATGAAGGATAGATTTCCCTTGCCATTAATAGAAGACCAGCTCGATAAATTATATGATGCAAAGGTTTTTACAACACTTGATATGAGAAATGGTTTCTTTCATGTGTCTGTAGAAGAAAATAGTCGAAAATACACGTCTTTCGTTACACATAAAGGGCATTTTCAATTTAAGAGAGTCCCTTTCGGTTTGTGTAACTCTCCGGCAGTTTTCCAGCGCTTTGTAAACCATGTGTTTAGAAAATTAATAAATGACGGCATTTTAGTACCATATATTGACGATTTTATCATTCCGGCTGAGGACGAAAACGTGTCTATTTTAAGATTAGCGTTAGTGTTAGATACAGCTGCAGAATTCGGATTAGAATTGAATCTTAAAAAGTGTGCCTTTTTAAAGCGAGAAATAGAATTTTTGGGTCATGTAATAAATAATGGTCGTATATATCCTTCATCATCAAAAATACAAGCGATACTGAAATTCCCAGAACCAAAAACTGTAAAGGATACACGTAGTTTTCTCGGACTCGCTGGACATTTTCGTAAATTTATTTTCAATTTCGCTGTATTGGCTAAACCTTTGACTGATTTGCTTAAAAAAGAAACTTCATTTAATTTTAGTGATAAAGAAAAAATTGCTTTTGAAACGCTTAAAAATTGTTTATTGCGGAATCCGGTTTTGAATATCTATAATCCAAAATTCGAAACGGAATTGCACACTGATGCAAGCAGTGACGGTTATGGTGCTATTTTATTACAAAAATCTTTAGATGATAATCAGTGGCATCCAGTGTATTATTTTAGTAAAAAGACAACCGATATCGAGAAAAAATATTCCAGTTACGAATTAGAAGTATTAGCGGTGATAGAAGCATTAAAAAGACTGCGTGTTTACCTTTTAGGTATTAAATTTAAAATTGTAACTGATTGTCAGGCATTTGAGAAAACGATGAGTAAAAGAGATATTACAACGAAAATAGCGAGATGGGCATTATTACTTCAAGAATATGATTATAAAATCGAACATAGACCGGGTGTTAAAATGAAGCATGTAGATGCGTTGAGTCGGTATCCAGTTATGTGTGTTAAAATTTGCGATATTGCGGCACGCGTTAAGCGAGCACAAGATGACGATGAATCTATTAAAGTAATCAAAGATTTGTTGAAGAATGAACCGTATGAAGACTACTTTGTAAAAAACAATATTCTCTATAAATTTGCAGAAGGACGTGAATTATTAGTCATACCTGAAAATATGCAAAGCGAATTAATTAAACAAGCGCATGATAAAGGGCATTTTGCAGTTAAAAGAACGGAAGAATCAATAAAGCAGAATTATTATATTCCGAAATTGCAACAAAAAATTAAAGATTGTATCTCAAATTGTATTCCGTGTATTCTAGTGAATAAGAAAGCTGGTAAGCAAGAAGGATATTTGCATCCTTTGTTTAAAGGAGATGCACCGTTGCAAACATATCATCTCGATCATTTAGGTCCGTTAGAATCTACTAATAAGAAATACTCGTATATTTTAGCAGTAATAGATAGTTTTACGAAATTTGTATGGTTATATCCTACAAAATCTACAACATCAGCGGAAGTGATCGCTAAATTAGAAATTCAAAAAACTACTTTTGGAAACCCAGCGCATATTATTACTGATAGAGGTACTGCATTCACATCTAAAGAATTTGTTGATTACTGCGTTACAGAAAATATTAAACTTTCAAATATTACTACAGGTTTACCTCGTGCTAACGGTCAAGTAGAAAGATTAAATCGCACAATCATTTCTATTTTATCTAAACTAACGTTAGATGATCCTACTAAGTGGTATAAGTTTATAGGCGATATTCAAAGAATAATAAATAATACCTACCAGAGAAGTATAAATACGACACCGTTTGAATTACTTGTAGGAACGAAAATGAAAACAAAAACGGACATAATGCTAAAAGAGTTAATAGAAGCGGAATTTATCAATGATTTTAACGATGCTAGGGAGAAATTGAGACAGGAAGCAAAGAAACAAATTGTAAAAGTACAAGAGGAGAATAGGAAAACGTATAACTTGCGTAGAAGACCGGCTAGCGTGTATAAAATAGGCGATTTGGTGGCAATAAAGCGTACACAAATTCAACCGGGAAGTAAATTAAAACCGGCATATTTAGGACCTTATCAAATTAGTAAAATTAAAGATAATAACACATATAACGTCATTAAAGTAGGTTATTGCGATGGGCCGAAGACAACAACAAGTTGCGCACAATATTTAAAGCCATGGGCGTTAATTAATTTGGCATCCGAGGCGGATGAACTATAGGATGGCCGAGTTGTAGGATTTTTCCACGTGGTACCATGGGTTTTTTCCATGCAGTGACCGTTGGTATGGTTTTTTCCATTAGCGAGCGTCTTTTGTTTTAACGGCGTTTGGCGCGTGCGAGAGACCTGCGAGTCAATCGTGATTTGGTGTGCTAGCGTGTAGCTTCGGTCGGAAAGCAGTGCCGTCCGAAGTGTGTGTATTCTTACTTAATTAATTGTTAATACTTAATATATTGGTAATCTTTTTCTTTTCTATTAAAACGCACTCGTATAATTTCTCCTTACCCTCCTATCCTACATATTTGACATTGTTTGTAAATATTTGACATTTATTGTAATTTTTGGTGTTGAATGTATTTCGATTTATTTTGTACATATGGATTTATTACCGATTGTCTTTTGGCCGTTACGCTCGAAGAGACGGCCGAGGACTGATATTCATTCATTAATTGTCCGGGAAACGGGAAACATTAAAGATATATCACGGATAATTCTCTGAGTTATTTATTAATCCATCCTTTTAATGTTAAGGTTTTTTCTAGACTACACACTTCTAGAGTACGCAATAAAAAAAGAAAAACTTTTATTGGAGATAAACAGAAATATGGATACAGATACAATAATTGATAGGATTGGTTTTGGTTTACCAGAAGATATCAGAGAAAAAATAGATAGGGAAAAACTAAGTGATACAATAAACTTATTTAACGAATTAAAAAAATATGAAGGAAAGACAGAAAAAAAGACCAACTTGGAAGCAAGAGGAAATAAACAAGACTGGAAAAACAAGAATGAAAAAAGAAAGCGTGTAAGATATGTGAAAACCTAAATAAAGGAGCAAGATACCACCCAGAAGATAAATGTTGGTTTAAAACAAAATCCAATGACACCAAAGAAAAACCAAAAATAATAAGCAACAATGCAGTCATAGAAGTCGACTTACAGAAAGAAGCAAAAAACTAGCGACCACGCCATTGATTAAATTAAAAATACTACTAGAAGATAAACTAGAAATAAATGGGACATACATATGACCCAGGATCTCAAATATCTCTGATAAGCTCAAAATTCATTAAGGTGAAAGAAAACAGAGAGGATAGAAATAAAAGATTTTTGAAGACAATCAATGGTGTGACAAGTACAAACGGATTAATAACAATAAAAATTAAAGTATTTGATATAGAAAAAAAAGTAGATGTATTTATAGTAGAAAATGATGGCTTTGAAGATTTCTTGATAGGACTAGATATGATAAGAACATTCAAATTAACTCAGGATGAAAATTTAAATATTTCTCAGAAATTAGAAGAAAACAAAATGAGAATAAAAACAGGCGAAAAAAAATCGAATGGAAGTTAAAGTGAATTTTAACGAACATGCCCAAGAAAAAGAATTCGAAGTAAATTTAGATCACTTAGATGAAAGGGAAAAATGTAGGATAGAAGAACTAATAGATAAGTATAAAATAATATTTGCCAAAGACAAGTACGAGATAGGAACGGTAAAAGATTACGAAGCAAGGATAAATCTATCAGTGCATAAATTCTGTAGTAAAAGACCATACCGATGCACGATCGAGGACAAAAAAGAGATAGAGCAACAAGTAGCGAAGCTACTAGAGAAAAATCTAATTGAAGAGTCGTACAGCCCGTTTGGGGCACCAGTGACCCTGGCCTTTAAAAAAGATGAGGGAAAAAAATCCCGACTATGTATCGACTTTAGAGACCTAGACAAGATCGTTATACCGCAAGCGCAACCTTTCCCGCTTATTGACGACTTGATAATAAAAGCCAGAAACTGCAAGTACTTTACAACACTCGACATAAATTCGGCATTCTGGTCGATCCCACTAAAGATAGAAGATAGAAAAAAACCGGCTTCGTAACCCAAGAGGGACATTACCAGTGGACTTGCCTGCCATTTGGCCTAAAAACAGCGCCAGCAATATTTCAAAGGATCTTATCAAATATATTAAGAAAACATAATCTAAAAAACTTTGCAGAAAACTATATAGATGACCTACTAATATTCTCAGAAACGTTCGAAGATCACATAAAGCACATAGAACAAGTTTTAAATGCCATTATAAAGGAAGGGTTCAGACTAAAACTAAAGAAATGCATATTCGCATCAAAATTAATAAAATACCTTGGACATATAATAGAGGATAACACAGTACGACCGATTACAAACAACCTGATCGCAATCCAAAATTTTCCAACCCCGAAAACTCAAAGAAATATTAGACAGTTCTTGGGAAAAATCAATTTCTACCATGAATATATCCCTAAAAGCTCAACAATATTAGATCCGTTGCACAGGCTACTAAGAAAAAATGTGAAATTCGATTGGTCCGAGGAATGTGAGAAAGCCTTTACAAAAATCAAAAAGCTATTATGCTCCCAGCCAGTGCTGGAGATATTTGATAAAGAATTGCCTATAAAAATATACACAGATGCCTTGCTGGAAGGTGTGGGCGCAGTATTAACACTATTTCTACCAAGAGGTGTCAAAAGACACATTTCAAATTTTAACATAAAATTATTCTCTGTGTTGAATCGTTTCTCCACAATTAATTTTTTTACTTTTTATACAATGGTTGTTAAATTTCTTCAGCGATATCATTTTTCTCCAGTTAATATTCTCTAATTTCCCTTGTTACATTTTATTGTACACCACTGCATTCATTGTATATTAGAGTGCCCCATAAGTTCTTTCCTTTTTTGATAGACATTCATACACAATATTTATAGTTTAAAGTTGATTCGTTGCATTAATTGTTCAGCTGTATCAACCTTCTCCATCCCTCTATCCCATTCTGTGTCATATTACAAAAAGGAAGAAACTTATGTGGCCTTAATATTTTATAACTTGATGAATTAAATAATCTCCAATAAATACACATCAGTGTATCAATAAATATATTCTTCAAATTATCTATGTTTAACTCATAATTTTAAATCCCAGCCAGTTTCGGCAATGATTCGTATTCAGAAGGCGTCAAAAGACACCTTTTGGTTGAAATAGGTATACAGAAAATCGTGGTAGAAATAGTGTTAAAGTAAGTACAACAGAATGGAAAAGAAAAACCAGTAGCCTACTTTTCTAAAAAATTGAACGAAGCACAAAAAAGAAAAAAGGCAATATACCTAGAATGTCTTGCAATAAAAGAGGCGATAAAATATTGGCAACATTGGTTGATCGGAAGACACTTTGAGGTATATTCGGACCATAAACCTCTGGAGAATCTCAATATAAAGGCAAGAACAGATGAAGAACTAGGCGACTTAACATACTACCTATCACAATACGATTTCCAAATAAAATACGTACCGGGAAAAGAAAATCTTGAAGCAGACTGTCTTAGCCGCAACCCAGTGTTAGAATCAACCACCAATACACAAGAAATACTAAAAATAGTAAATTTAATAAAGATAGATGAAATAAAAAAGGACCAGGAGAAAAATAGTATATTAAAAAGATTAAAGAAAAAGATAATAGATAATTTTGGAATTTTTTACAAACAATGTAAAAACACAAAAAGAATAATCTTATCGGAAAAGCTAAGCATTAAGTTGATTAAAGAAACCCATGAAGAATGGTGCCATATCGGAATTAGGCAAACATTGAACAGAATATATCCATACTATACAGCAAAGAATTTAATAGATAACATAAAAAGAATATGTAAAAATTGTAGCACATGCATTAAAAATAAATCAAGGGGACAGACGAAATACGGACTAATGTCATATCTAGGACCGGCAACGAGACCTTTCGAAATAATGTCGATAGACACGATCGGTGGATTTGGCGGTCAAAGATCCACAAAGAGATATCTCCATTTGTTAGTGTTGAGAGAAAATGATATTTTGAATGTTTTCTTTTTGCATGCCTGTCCGTTGCGCCTTACGCCGTTACACGTCGACTCAGGTCGGGCCATAAAAGCCATGGGTCCGCTGACCATGGGGCAACAGTATATAATAAGCGTTTTTCCATTTTTCTAGCCAGTCGTGCGACAACCCTAAGCAGTGTAAAGGTTTCGCCTCCGTGCTTTTATTTTTTCCATAATATTAATAAACATCTCTAATTTTGCTACAAGTGATTGAGTATCCTTTATTTCATTAAAGACCCTCAATAGTTAGTATATCATTATACAAGATACGCATTCATTCTAACGTTCAAGACACAAACTGCAAGTGATTTCATAAAACTAGTAAAGAACGTACTGGAAACAGATAAGATCGATACTATCCTAACAGACCAATATCCAGGCATTAACTCAAAGGAATTTAAAGAATTTTTAAAAGTAGAAGAAGTTAAACTCATATTCACTGCCGTAAATGCACCTTTTTCAAACGGCCTGAACGAAAGACTCAATCAAACTATAGTTAATAAGATAAGGTGCAGAATAAATGAAACAAAAGAAAAAAAGCTTGGACGACGATAGCGAGGGACTGCATAGATAAATACAATACAACAGAACATTCAGTCACACGCTTTACACCAAAATATTTACTAGATGGTACAAACACAAGCCTTTTACCCGAGAAGTTAAAAGAAAATAAAACTGCAGAAGATTGGAAAAAAGATAGAAAACTAGCATTAGAATATACCATAAAATCACACAATTACAATAAAAAGCTATTTGATAAACACAGAAAAGAACATAAATTTAATACGGGAGACCTAGTATATATAGAAAATACTAATAAACTAAACAGAAAAAAATTAGCTGAACTCAGAATTGGTCCATTTGAAATAATGGAAAAACTATCAGATTCAATATATAGAATCAAAACTGAAAGAAGAAATGAAGAGACGGGATTGTTCCATAAAACAAAACTAGTTCCAATAGAGGATACAACACATTGTGAAAATTCCTAAAATAATTTTCACGGTGGTAGGGGGGAGATGTAAAGAAAGTGGACTTTCTTAATTAGGGCTAATCACCGCTGGATGAAGCATGTTAATATAGGACGCGAGTAAACATTCAAGAACAAACAGATTTGATTAACAGTGGTATACTAGTATACTGGTGGTATACTGGTATACTATTTTCGATATTTTTATAGATGCAAGGTGTGTTCGACCATGCATAAAATACTGGGGAACGTGTCTTATTCTGTTACGCACATTTCTGGACTTACGTGGTGCCCACAAGCAATATTTCGAGAACGATCCGATAACGATATGTGCTCGCCCTGCAGCTTCGTTATTTGATCCGTGTATTCGTGTAAAATACCTTACAAATTATTATGTGTGCGGCTGAACTGTTTCATTGTCCTCCTTCATAAGGGTCTAGCCGAATAAGGTAGTAAAATGTGCCCTTGAGTCACACGAGAAACCCATTACGTCAGTCGATAGCATATCTAAAAAAAAACATCTAACACCAAGTTTCAACCCCCTATCTCATTCGTGGGGGTAGTAAAAGGGAAAAAACGAAATAACCGTTTTTCAACGACATCGGTGGTGCAGCGGTTAAGGCACCAAAAAGCGGAGCGTTTATCGACCTCTGCTTGGCGGATAACAGGATAGAATTTCACAAAATATCTGCTTCTAACTTACTCAATTTAACTTACTCCTTTCCGTACGATAGTGACCACAGAGCCTCCAAAAAGACCATTTCCATCCCGCCAACCAACTACTTGGCATTCGAACAAAACACCCCAACCATAAAATACAATTTCGGCAAAACAGACTGGACAAAATACGAAACATTCTTAAGAGGGGACGACGACATAGACATACCAAATGACAGAAACCTTTCGACGATCGAGATAGATAACTACATAGTAAAGATGAACACAAATATACTCAACGCCATAGATTTCACGGTTCCGCGAAAAGAAGAAAACTTTAATTCACCGGACACATATATAATCCCAAAATTAGAAAAGTTGCGCAAACCTAAAAGCCATTTAATTGCGCGAATCAATAGACTCGCGAATAGTGTAGGAATACGGAAAAAATTTGGACTTGAAACGGGAATCGAACCCGTGCCCTTCAGATTACGAGTCGTCAACGCTCCCAACTGAGCCACCGGCGCACAATGGAGTATTTGTACCGAATAGGCGGACATGAGTATCTAAAAATTGTCGTGCTCTTTAAACTTCCATAACTTTATCAGAATTCGTCCAAAATTAATGAAACAAAGCTATTTTAAAGCTCGAAATTACCATTTTTTAGACTATTAACTACTTTTATCACAGTTGGTACGAAAAGGCAGAAACGGAATACACTTACTGACAAAAGTTAAGAAACAACGTAATCGTTTGGTAATTATGATACATATTTTATCTTGTACAATACATAGGTTGAAACTAGAAATAGCATAACAAGATAACATTCCATACATCAATAAACAATGAGTTTTTTTTCGAACATACTTGTACAAGAACGACAATTAAACTGAATCGAGGAAATAAGACAAAAGCTGCGTGACAAAAGTCAAGAAACATATGAATATGTCGTAATAAGTTGAGCCCATGATGGAAACAAACACATTGCGAGACGCTTAGTTTCCTTTTTGACATCGCTGAGTCTGGTTTATATTATAGTTTGTGTTAAATATGATAAGAAGGCAACATTTAATAGAAGCTGAAAAGCTGAAAGTAGTTGAAATGTTTAAGGAAGCTAAGAAAAAAATTGACATAGCAAAAGTGTTTAATGTGAATCATTGCATTATCACAAAAATTATAAAACGATTTGATGAATATGGGACTGTTAAAACGAAACCACGAACTGGCAGACCGCGAAAAACAACTAAAAAGTTAGATCGTCGAATTACAAGGCTCTCTAAGTCAAATCCATTTTACACTGCTTCTGAAATTAAAAATCAACTACGTCTGGAAAACATTAGTAGCAGGACAGTTAGCCGTCGTTTAGATGAAAATAATCTTTTTTCACGCAAGGCATGCAAGAAACCACTTGTGTCGAAAAAAAAATAGAGCAGCTCCGATTCAGTTTGCCAAAGAACATCTAAATTGGACTGCTACTGAGTGGTCAAAAATTCTATGGAGTGATGAGAGTAAGTTCAACCTGTTTGGAAATGACTCTAAAAATAATGTGCGACGTCCTACTGGACAACGATTTAATGTGAAATACCTAAAACCGACAGTAAAATTTGGTGGCGGTAATGTAATGGTGTGGGGTTGTTTCTCACGTGACGGCCCCGGCCCATTAATACAAATCAAAGAAACAATGGATAGATTTGTGTATCGCGACATTTTACAAAATCATATGCTGCCATTTGCGAATGAAAAAATGTTATCAGGGTGGTCATTTCAACACGATAACGACCCTAAACATTCTTCTCAGTTAGTTAAGGCGTTTCTTGCGGAACAAAATGTTAATACAATTAAGTGGCCAAGTCAATCACCGGACTTGAACCCAATTGAACATCTGTGGGATTACGTTGGACGTCAACTGGGAAGTCATTCTTTTACCAACAAAGCCGAATTACTGGAGAAGCTCATGAAAATATGGTTAGAAATACCGGCTGAGTTTTGTGTTCGATTAATTGAATCAGTGCCACGCAGATGCCATGCAGTCCTCAAATCCAAGAGTTATCCAACATCTTATTAGACTGTTATGAAAATTACAAACATTTACGCATCATTATTTTATATTAAAAGTGGTTATATACCTTAAGCAATAAATGTTTCTTAACTTATGTCACGCAGCTTTTGTCTTATTTCCTCGATTCAGTTTAATTGTCGTTCTTGCACAAGTATATTCGAAAAAAAACTCATTGTTTATTGATGTATGGAATGTTATCTTATTATGCTATTTCTAGTTTCAACTTATGTATCTTAGAAGATAAAAAATATACCAAAATTATCAAACAATTACGTTGTTTCTTAACTTTTGTCAGTAAGTGTATAAGGAGGAGTACTTCAACACGTATAAATTTCTCGACATTTATCAAATACTACGAACTGCAAACACCTTTCTTGCAGTTTTTAAACATATTATTAGAGAGTATTATCCTCTGTTCCTGCATTATATGAAATAATTGTCTTCTAGTCATTATTTTAACGCCAGACGGCCCTGCAGTTGGTTCCGAGTAATTTTCAGACATTTTGATATCTATATGTTCAGTTATTGGAGTTAAATAATATTCACAATTCACAAATTGCATGAAAAAATATACTTGCATGTTTAAGTGTACTTGCCAGGTATACATTAAATGAACTTCAATATGGAAATAGAAAGGAGAACACTTAAATAAAAGTTTAAATGAATAACTGAACCAATTCCACTTAATGAGTATTTGAAAAATATAAACTAAACATAAACTACACAACACAAAATTTAAATTGAATAAAATGCAAAAAATTAGAAAATATATAACTGAAACAAAGATATATAATTATGTAAAAAATATCGCTCTGTAAATGTATCTCTCCGTAGTCTCTGAAGCCACTTTTCCCACTGAATGCATTCAGAAAATAGAGAATAGAGTCGACGTCTTATTTGTACCATAGTATAAACATCTCATGGACCCTTACTCGTCGATAGTCTAAACAATTCCTTCGAAGAATGTCTGAGCGTCTCATGGATGATCAATGAACGCGGGCGTACAAGACTATGAAACGCGGCGACAATTAAACTTCAATTTGCTATAACTCCCGCGGTCGGACACGGTCGGAGCCAAATTTTGTTTCATTACAATCAGAACATGTTACAGAATATAATGATACTAAATAAAGCATCGGGACGCACCCGGAAGTATAACAAAATCGTTAATGAAATCTTAAAATCGTAAAAAAAGATGATTAAATTATTGATCATTTTCAAACATTAATTACTACACAAATATGTATGACAACAGAGTAAAACCTGTTGGAAAGTGAAGATTATACTTGTCTAAAAAGTTTTCATATAATAACAATGTATCCAATTTTTTCAAAGTATTGAAAAATCTTTACAATGTAAGCGTCGCATTTTGGACAAATTTTCCGGAAGGAACGCGCGTCATAAAATCCTTCAGTTACATTGAAGAACATTGCTATATGATTGCATAAATCAATAAATGAATGTTGCTACATTGTTTCTCATATATTTAAGTAACTCAAGCACCAGAAATTTTACATTTAATGCAAAATTTTTAAAATTCGGTTTTGGCCGCTTTTTCGGTACAAATACTCCACTGTGCGGCGTCCGCCTAACACACGTCCCTTTCCGCATCCTTTTGTCGCTTCGGGTGTGGAGGCCCCGCCAATCCCACAATAGTAAACTACACGGCAAACAATAAACCGCAAATAGATGCACTTAAAAAAACTGTAGCTAAAATTAGAATCGAAATTAAAATAGCGTTTCAGTCCAAACCAGTGTGAGCAATTACTGGAAACAGAAAATAACAAAACTTTCAGTGCACAAACCCCGCGAGATGTTCCCCTCCGTAAATAGCAGATTTAGCCCGAAAGACAACAACGAGATCGGAACACAGAAAATCCCTTCATCGCCATCGAACCTCATAAAGAATTCGGACATTAACATCCACCACCTACGAAAAGACGCGAACGATACTGTAGGGTGTGAGGTAGATTGAGGTGCGAATGAAGAGTGTTTATGACCGAGTAATTGGGGTCGAGTGACCGAGAAGGATGTTTATAACCGAGTGGCCGAATTAGGGAGATTGAGGTGTGAATAAAGAGTGTTTATGGACGAGCGATAGAGATCGAGTGACTCAGAAGAGTGTTTGGAACCGCGTGAACGAACTGGAGACATTGGGGGGTGCGAGGGTTGAATGTTTTAGTTGTAAGATAAAAGATGCGTGAATGTAGCGAGCAAGGCAGTCGAGAACGAGTATCGAGAGAGTAAAGAGCGAAGCGAGTATTAAGAGAGGATTTAGCGAGTGAAGAGCGTGAAAGAGTTTGTTAAAGAGTATCTTCCCACATATATTTCAATAAAGACGTATTAAAAATCCTACAATGCAGTACTAATCACCGACATACAGGATAAACTTGATATATTAGGTGCACATTTTGAAATGGTTCACAAAAAAAAACCTCCATATGGGCAAACCACAACACGCGAATATAATTAATAAAAAAATCGACAGCCTAAAACAGGAATTACAAACCACCTCTGCACTTTGTTCATTGAACGCGACAAACACAGCAAACAACCCGGGCGAAGACAGTATCCCACCAAACCAGAGAGCCTTAATCGCTACGCTACCGACGTTGAGAAACAGTTGCACATTTTAATATACAGGATGTCCCATAAATGGTGAAGGAGCCGAAAATGGGAGGTAGGCGGGATCATTCTGAACAACTTTCATTTGCAAAAATGTCGTACGAGGCTTCATTTTTAAATTATTAAGGAAAAACATCGGCCAATCAGAGCGCGAGATTCGCGCGCGCTCGGAGACAGAAGTGTAGGCCCGAGTCATAGTCGACCGTAGTCGAGATCAAACGTAGTTACGGGCATCGCGTGGAAACTCGGCTGGCCGGTAACCCAGTAGCAACCGATAGGTACAGTGAATCTTCCCACAGTGCAACAGAGGCCGGAATCGAAACTGCTCACTGTGAGCATAGGAGAAGCGAAATTTAATACTCGGCGGCCGTCCCTTGCTGGGGTGATCCCCCTCGGAATGAGTCAAGCGTTAAACACGATCGGTTACCGAAACGACCGAATATCGGTGAGACACATACTAATGCAAGCAAAGAAATAGATTGCAATTGTCTTATTTCCTATTATTTTTTCATGAAACTTGTACCATCGTATTCGTCAGGTTTTTCTGATTAAAATGACACCAAACATGATGTAATTATGTTAATAATTACGTGCGTAACGGGTGAATAAAGTTTTTAACGTGAAAGAGGACGGCGAGTGGAAAAGACAGAGAGGCAGAAGGTTGAAGCGTTCGGCAAACATGAAAGACTCCTGCATGTTCTGTCTTTTAAATTCAAAAATCAAAATTCTTTATTTTTGGTTGTTCGTGAATGAAACCTTTACCATCGTATTCGTCTCGTTTTTCTGATCAAAATGATACTAAACACGATATAATTACGATCATAATTACCCGTATAACAAGCTATAAAAGTTTCGGACTTTAGAATCTAAGGAATTCGTATCTCTGCCGTAAATGTAACGTCGGAAACTTGTATGGCTTGTTACACAGGTAATTATGATCGTAATTATATCGTGTTTGGTCTTATTTTGATCGGAAGAACCTCAAGAATATGTTAAAAAAATTTGCAGTCCAAAAAATATAAATATTAAAAAATTAAATTGGTAAATTTGGAACTGGAGATCTGTCGGCCCGCATCAAAGGGACCGCGGCGAGTGTATCGCGTTACACGTGGACTGGCTCGAGCGAGGCGAACACAGGCGCAGCAACGACGCACGCATAGACGCAGGAAGAGACGTGTCACACTGTGGGAGGGAATCGAGTGTCGCACTGTGGGAGGATTTACTGTAATGCGAGATACCAGTGTAGTAGAAGGCTATGACGCGAAAACCGGTTAAGAAGAAAAATCGGAATAATTGTTGAATTATTCTTCATTCATGAATAATAAATAAACTAATTCGTCATTATTCACGAAGTCATAATAAATCAAATTTCTAACGATATTGTAGTACGTTATTGCAAAGAAATAATAAGATAAAATATCGAAAATTACACTCGATAAATATTACGATGATGAAAAAGAACAAACTCTCATTTTGGAAAAAATACATTTTTCCATTCTGAAAAAGAATGAACTTTTTCATTCGCCGAAAAATATTTTGAATCGGATAACTAATAAATCCTGCGTACGTTCAATGAAAAAATGTACAAACAATTTGAATACGACTTACCCGTTGATTCACAAATAATCCTGCTTCGATGCAAATGAATTTTCGTCATCAGGCCGATTCTTACAGATGAAAAAATTATTCTCTTCGCACAGAAACTCTTAATCCAATTTACTGTGACTTTTCGTTACTATCTGTCATTATCACTTTTCCTTCTCACTTTTCACTAAGTAAACGATATCAGTCCGACACGTAAATAGGCCGAACTAAAGCCACCGAACAATTTTTCAGAAATAATTTCCACTGCACTGTCTTGAAGACGAGAAACCGGCGACTGGAAACAGCATTTCGACTACAATGTGTCGATAGAATATTTAATAATGACAATATTTAATAAAAATAAAGAAAATTGAAAAAGATCGGTCCCTTTAGAAGCATAAATTTATTTCCGTTAGTCGCTAATTTCGTAAAGAATATTTTAATTATTAAACAATAATTGATATTATAAAACACTGGGATGTAACGAGTATAATATTAGTTAAAACAAAAATAAACATTGTTAACATAATCCACTAGGTTTGATGAACACAAATTTGCGTAACCTGCTTCATCCATCGGTCATTGTACGAACAGCTGATGTTACAACTAAGGTAATGAACTTTCGATTTATTCTACCGTAATTTTTTGATGGTCACATAACATAAGAATGACCGGCAAATGCATCGAACGTGTGAACGATTATTCAGAAATATTTT
This sequence comes from Coelioxys conoideus, assembly GCA_947623535.1. Classification (NCBI taxonomy): domain Eukaryota; kingdom Metazoa; phylum Arthropoda; class Insecta; order Hymenoptera; family Megachilidae; genus Coelioxys; species Coelioxys conoideus. Next base: position 27,433,626 of record OX392452.1, read on the forward strand.
TAACCACACTTTATTTTCTTTTTGTAGAGAATCGGTATGAACACAAATTAGATAAATGAGTGTTTATTCGTTAATGGGCCGAGGCAGACTGCCCGTGCATCGTCACACCGTGGCGATGTTGCGCCGTCCCTTTTGTTTTCACGAAAACGGTACGTCGCACTATTGTGCGACTCGTCATCTGTTCGATTGACCGTCGACGTAAGCGGTCAACCGCAGATGATTTTACATTATGTGTCGTCTACATGAGACAGTAGTTGTACGAGCCACGGTTCTCGGGTTCCTTTTCGATCATAAAGCGTAAGCCGCCAACCGTTGCCAAGCAACGATGCTCTGTTGAACGTTTTGGCCGACACGTGGAAATCGACACATTGTAGTCGAAATACTGTTTCCAGTCGCTGGTTTCTCGTCTTCAAGACAGTGCAGTGGAAATTATTTCTGAAAAATCGTTCGGTGGCTTTAGTTCGGCCAATTTACGGCAGGGAAAAGTGATAATGACGGATAATAACGAAAAGTCACAGTGAGTTGGATTGAGAGTGTCTGTGGGAAGAGAATAATTTTTTCATCTGTAAGAATCGGCCTGATGACGAAAATTCATTTGCATCGAAACAGGATTATTTGTGAATCAATGGGTAAGTCGTATTCAAATTGTTTTTACATTTTTTCATTGAACGTACGCAGGATTTATTAGTTATTCGATTCAAAATATTTTTCGGTGAATGAAAAAGTTCATTCTTTTTCAGAATGGAAAAATGTATTTTTTCCAAAATGAGAGTTTGTTCTTTTTCATCATCGTAATATTTATAGAGTGTAATTTTCGATATTTTATCTTATTATTTCTTTGCAATAACGAACTACAATATCGTTAGAAATTTGATTTATCCTGACTTCGTGAATAATGACGAATTAGTTTATTTATTATTCATGAATGAAGAATAATTCAACAATTATTCCGATTTTTCTTCTTAACCGGTTTTCGCGTCATAGCCTTCTACTACACTGGTATCTCGCATTACCTATCGGTTGCCACTGGGTTACCGGCCAGCCGAGTTTCCACGCGATGCCCGTACACTATGCGGCCGACAAGTTGTCCCGTGAGGAGGTTTGGCCAGGCGTTCAGACGCGATGGCAGTAATTGGCCGAGAAAAAAAGATGGTCGCAGCGAATCTCACGCATTTTCGGCGGCGGAATTTATTGGTTCGCGCGGTCACGCACACTAGTTGACCCGAAGACCGTAAACAATCAGTAGTCTGCGATCGTCAATCGGTATCAAGTTTCGACGGTTCTAGGTGGGGGTAGGAGGTGCGATCGCGTACGTCTTATGTTTCAGGACAACCTCCTCACCGGACAACTTGTCGGCCGCATAGTGTACAGGGTGTGTTCCGAAAGTAATGCAATAGAATCTCCCCCGACGCTCCTTTTGGTCGGAGTGGGATGGGACCACTTGGGCTAGTGGGAGGGGGGGGGGTGCTTAAGCTTTGCAACGAAACCGATTTCAGGGCTCTCCGAGCTGTGGTAAGGATGGTACGTTAGTTATTGTGAACCTCTGCGCGGTGGCCGTGTCACGGAAAAAATGGAGTCGACGATCAAGCAACGATACGCGATAAAGTTCTGTGCAAAACTGAACAAATCTCTTGAGCAGACAAATGAAATGATTCGTGAGGCTTATGGCGACTCGTCTCTATCCTACTCACAAGTTTCGAGGTTGTTAAAGGCCTTTAAGGAAGGTCGGGAAGAGGTTCACGATGATCAACGCACTGGGCGGCCGTCAACCAGCAAAACCGACAGCAATGTGGCTCGTGTTCAACAATTTTTGAACTCTGACCGTCGATTGACTGTCAGGATGGTTGCCAGTGAACTTAAATTGTCGTGTACTGTTGTGTTCCGCATTGTTGCTGAAGATTTAGCGATGCGGAAAGTGTGCGCCAAGCTCGTGTCGAAGGTGTTGTCAAGATGTTGTCATAACGCGCTACGAGTACGCGAGTTCCTGACCAAACACCAGGTGTTAACGCTGCCCCCCTCCCTTCCGCCCCCTAATGTCCTGACCTCGCAACAGCAGACTTCTTCTTCTTCCCTCGGATAAAGGCAACCCTGAAAGGAACGCGTTTTTCGACCATAGAAGAGATTCAATCGGCCGTGACGCATGCCTTGCGGGAGATCGCCGAAGACGCTTTCCAGGCCGCGTACCGGTCATGGCAGGGTCGGTGGAAAAAATGTGTGAAAGCCCAAGGACAGTATTTTGAAGAATATTACATATTTGTGCAAATCGGTTCAATAAACTCCTTTGTAAAAAAATAATTGCATTACTTTCGGAACACACCCTGTATGTTTGATCTTGTTGAAGATTTGGCAGTTTAATAACACCACTGGCGTCATCTATATGCGCCTGTAGTGATTAATGAGCGTCTGTGACGATCACGCGTCGATTAAATACCAATAGCGTCATCTGTGAGCAGTCATAATGATTCGCGTTACGATTAATCGTTATTTAGATCGACCGTAACGTGAAGTCATCTCAGAGTCTTCTCAACGGTCTGCTCGTGTCGGTTACGGTCTGCTCATGTGCTCGCTCGTACGCTCTTTATGTTGTATAGTGTTTAAGTACGCTCAGAATTCTCATGAGAAAATACTCCGCGAGTGATTAATATAATCACCGTCTGATCAGAGATCAATAATATGTCGAATTAAACTCTGACCACTCACGACCACGTGTTGTATACAACGACCGTGGTCAGCACGCTCGTTAGAATAACTATTTGGTAAATACTCTGTGATGTGCAAAAGACTGTATATTTTTGTTTGTTACTCGTTTACTCGACACTGTGCAATAAATTGTGTGCAGTAATTCACGAGTCATCGTTAATATCCGAACCACCCTGTCCGAACATCCGTACGCAACGACGAATGCGTAAAAATCGTTACAGATCTCGACTACGGTCAACTAAGTATAACTCGGGCCTGCACTTCTGCCTCCGAGCGCGCGTGATTCTCGCGCTCTGATTGGTCGGTGTTTTTCCTTAATAATTTAAAAATGAAGCCTCGTACGACATTTTTGCAAATGAAAAAGTTGTTCAGAATGACCCCGCCTACCTCCCATTTTCGGCTCCTTCACCATTTATGGGACACCCTGAAAATTAAATATCTTTTGTTTTTCTTTAAACAAGTCCTTTTTGTCACCAAGATCCCTACAAATTGGGGGCTCGTCCGTGCCAAATTCGTTTGCGCCTATAAAGTGAGAATTCGTCCGTGCCTACAAATTGAGAGATCGTCCGTGCCTAAAAATTAATCATTGAGTTACGAAGAAGTAAAAATTATCTTCGTAAAACAAAGTGCTGTTTGGGGATCAAAGTGACAAGTGTAGGCATCCGATACTTTTAACTGTACATATTGAGCTCCGTACACGTATACCTTATGTTATTATTTATGTTTTGCCTTCCCGTGCCCTCGCGTTAGGATCCGAATATGTGTATGGGCGCGGCGATGACAGTACTCCGACAACGGCTATGCCGAACACACATCGAATAAATCGGTGATACGTTCAAATATATTGCTTTTTAATTTTTATCCTGACGAGGACGCCTATTCCATCTTTACCTCCTACACAAGAGGGATTAAAAATTAAGAGACTATAAACTGTGACGTTAAAAAGTGAGAGACTATATATTGTGAGGATAAACATTGCGAGGACAAAAATTGTGAGTCTGTGAGGAATAATTGTGAGTAAATTAGTGACAATCAGAGTTATTTTTCTTACGATGAGTTTTTTCATGAGAGCTGCGAGTGAATTTTCCGTAGCGGAATAAAAGGAAAAATTAAGAGATTTAGGACTGAGTTCGTCGGGTGCAAAATCCGAATTAATAAATCGTCTAATGGAAGCTGATCCATCGGGAAACTGAGCGAAAGAGTGTATAACGGAATCGGCGGATTACCCGAGGGACGTAACGGAACAGTCGGGGGCGACAGATGCGTCTTATCTAAGCGAGTTAGAACGAGTTAATATGCAGCGGGAAATAGAGCTTTGCCGTGCGGAAAGAAAATTAAAAGAAGACGAACTGGACCTAGCGCGCAGAGAAATCGAGTTTTTAAAGAGAATGCAGCAGTTCACAATTGCCGGAAATAATCAGGTGATGGATGCACCTCGTCCGATGCATTATGAAGCAGCGCCGCGTTTATCTGCACCGATGGTTGCAGATATGTTGAATTATTTTGACGGAAAGAGCGAAACATATGAAACATGGGAAAGACAAGTGCAGTTACTTAAGACAACGTATAATGTGACGGACGAAATAATGAAGCTTGCAATTTCGATGCGATTGAGAGGACGAGCGTTCGAGTGATTTCATTCAAAACCTGAGTGTATTGCAATGACGGTCAAAGAACTTTTGGAGGGCTTGCGCGAAATGTTTTATCATGAACCGAGCAGAATTTATTTGCGTCGAGAATTTGAACAACGCGTTTGGAAACGAGAGGAAGCGTTTGGTCATTACATGCATGAAAAGGTGATAATGGCAAATCGTCTGGGAATAAGTGACGGAGAGGCTATGGATTACATAATTGAGGGAATTCCACATTTCACATTAAGAAATATTGCTCGTGCTCAGAGGCTGAACACAAAGACATCGTTATTGGGGGCGTTCGGAAAAGTGTCGCTATATGGGAATTCATTGTCGAAAACGTATCCAGATGCGAGAACAGAAGAAAATGTGTTTCGACCGTGGAGAACACAGGAGAGTGCGTTTCGACCGTGGAGGACAGAGGAAAAGACGTTTCGACCACCTAGGGCAGAAGAGAGGATTTTTCAGCAACCGAGAATAGAAAACAGAATGTATCACCAACTAAGACCTGACAATAGGGCGTGTGGTCCGCTTTGAGGGGAACAAAGGGCACAACGAACCGAGGGCGAACGAGAGGGCTATATCATCGAGAGCCGAAGGATACATGAAAAGGGAAGTAACAACATATGTTAGCCGATGTTTTAATTGCGGTATGGAAGGACATTATAGTTGGAACTGTGCGATGAAAAATCGCGGCGCGAAATATTTTAAATGCCAAGCATTCGGTCACGAGGCGGCAAATTGTTCGGTAAGAAATAATAGAAAAGATGTTTGTAATATTTCACGGAATACGCGCGAAAAATATTATAAGATTGTTAGGATAAATGCAGAAAATTTAACAGCGCTAGTTGATACCGGTAGCGATTTATCGGTGATACATGCAGAGCAGTATGTAAAAATAGGATCATCACCGTTGTTACGACGAGAAATTTCATTTTGCGGAATTGGATCTCAAAGTAATAAAACAATAGGCAAGCCAGACGCGCAAATAGAAATCGATGGTAGTGAATATCAAATTAAGATCTAGGTGATATCCGATACTTTAATGCAGCATGACCTAATATTAGGAACTGATTTTTTAAATACGGTAGAAGTAAATATTAAAAGAGGTAGCCTTTCTATTCGCGGCGTTGAAAAAGAACAGCAATTAAATCATAGTGTAGCAAATGACTGTTTGAATGAGTGTGAGATGCGTACTGAATGATTGAGAGCGAATGGAAATGAGTGGCAGGTGAAGGATAATAGAGATTGGTTGTGTGAAGAGCGAAAGGTATGTGTCGAGAGAGTGAGTGAGATGGAAGAGTGTATATTGATAAGTACGAATGCGGAGAGTGTGAGTTGAGCGGCGTCGAAAGGCAAAGCAAATTAAGAAAGAGTACGGCAATTATAAGGAGAGTACGACAATTATCAGAAGTGGGATCGCCACGTTGTTATACCGTTCGTATAAAATCGTTAAAGGGTGCATTTGAGGGTATCGAGCCTTATTACGTATCGACGTTTCACCCTGTTGCCGACGATATCACAGTGTAGGATTGGATCGAGAAAATCGTAGAATACGGCGATCTGCATAATTGGGATGAGACAGCCATCAGACATTATGCTTTGTCGAAATTAGCCGGCGTCGCAAGAAAATGGCGAGATAGCTTACTACGTGTTGCGCGCTCGTGGTTGCAATGGAGGGGCTTCCTAATTAAAAACTTCCCATCGGATGAGAGCATGGTGAGTCAAAAATTACAAGGTCAAAATTATAAGAGACGTCCGAATCAAGATATTGTAGAATATTATTATGAGAAGTTAACTCGATGCAATAAGGCGGGAATGGCAGACCGCAAAGCTATAGAGTGGATTGTAGGTCGCCTAAGGAGTTACACCACTCTAGAGCGCCAAAAAGTTACCTAATTTCAGGAATTTTTTCCGGACAAACTATAACAAAGATGAAAAATATGTTTATGGGTCTTTATTATCTATACATCGAAGTGCTAAACTAAATTTTTATGAAGCAATTGAAAACAAAATGGCGGTTCAGGAGCTGGTTGACTGAAACGCTGCTCGGCGGGAAAACCTCTGCGGCCGGAAAAGATTTTCCTCCGATTTGAAATAAAGGCACTTATAAAATTCTCCCGACTATAAATGATATTGTACCTTATTTTTAAGACCCCAAGGCACCTTTTAAGCGAAAAAAAATGTTCGATTTTTTAAAAATCCTAGAGTGGTGTAACCACTTAAATAACTCCCGATTCCGAGATTTTTTAGGGCCATTAAGCCATTATAGACGACCGAGCGAACTCCTAACAGATTTGCGGAATTCGAATTTGAGTGTGAAGGAGACACCAGCGGTCACAGATACACGATATACATATAAACGGATCGACCCAGCCAAATTCGCGGATGACCTGCTACGCGTGTAAACAGGCGGGACATACCGCACGTACCTGTCCATGGACAAGACCATTAACGACGTGTTTCAAGTGTGGTCGGAGCGGGCATATGTCGCGAGCGTGTCCTGGAAATGTATCTCGAGATCAACAAAGGGGTCGGTGCGATCGGTTCCAATAACAACTCCGACGGCAGCGCAAAGCGGGGCGACCACAGTTTTGCACATTGGCGGCGACACGCATCAAAAATATTTCAAGGATGCTATGCTGAACAACCACCCGGTCAAATGCTACATGGATTTGGGAAGCAGCGTGGTGTCACTACGCCAAGACGTAGCTAACGAACTTGGTTTAACTTATTATGAAACATCCTTAAACAGTTTTGTAGGATATGGCGATGGGCGAGTACAGCCAGTGGGTGTTTTGACGGCAACAATCAGCATCGATGACCACCACTGACGTGCCAGGGAATGAAGTAACACAGCCCATGGAAAAGACTACATTTCGAGCCGACAAACAATATGTAATTCCGTATAATTATCTAGGCCATATCATTGTAGAGGGTATCGTGCCAAACGAGAAACTGTGCATCGAGGGAGGCCTACGGGAGACGGGCCCCACAATACCCAGGTGCATCGTCGCCACGGACGAGGAAGGACAGGCCGTTCTACCTGTCTTGAACGTAACCGGCCAGCACGTGATGATCCAGCCAGGCGACATCGTCACCTGAGGAAAAGTCTGCGAGGAGCGGACTTTCACGCGAGAGACGAAATCGACACCAATTTGGAGAGAGAAGAGACGGACGAGCTACTGCGAGTACTTAACCAAAACCGCGATCTCGTTACCAAAACGATAAAACAACTAGGTAGGACTGACAAAACGACAATGCGGATAGATCTAGCGTCGTAAAAACCTGTAGTGTATAGGTCGTATCGTGTATCTTATCATGAAAGACGATAATTACAAGAAATGGTTGATGAGTTGCAGGCGGCGGATGTCGTAGAAAATAGTAATTCGCCTTTTGCTAGTCCGGTTTTATTAGTTCAAAAGAAAAACGGCGAAATGCGGATGTGTGTCGATTATCGAGCAATAAATAAAGCGACCGTAAAGGATAAGTATCAACTGCCGCGCGTGGATGACCAGTTAGATAGATTACGCGGGCAAAGGTATTGTGGCGCCCATGGCACCACACACGACGTTACCTTTTTCTGTTCTTTCTCAATCTTTTCCGTTTTCTAAAGTCTCTACAGATTCTTTCTGTTTTGTATCCACTTAAGATTTACGCTCGCTAATTTTCCTCATCTCTACAGGGTCTCGCCGGGGCCTGGTCAGCGTCAGCTCTTAGGCCCTTGCGAACCTCTTCACTTTTCTTATATTTACGACTCTTTTCCGCTGTGTCTCTCCCTTGCCGAATTTCTCAACGGTTTTCTCAGTCCTTTCCAACGTTCTTAATTTTCTCTCTCTAAACCTACTTCTTTCTTTTTTTCTCAATGACTTTTCGTGGAGGAGATGTAAACGGCGGACAGTCAGTGGGATTTAGTTTTTCGTAGGAGTCACATCGAGTCGTTAACACTACCCGTCGCAGATCTTTAATAAATACTTAAAATCATCGCTCAAGAACACGCATTCATTATTACTGATATCCTTAATCCCACAGTATTATACGAGCATAGATCTTTTTAGCGGTTATTATCAAGTGCCAGTAGAATCAGGTTCACGAGAAAAGACAGCTTTCGTAACGCCAGATGGGCATTTCCAATTTAAAAGAATACCCTTTGGCTTATGTAACGCGCCTGCGGTGTTCGAACGTTTAATAAATAATATTTTAGGATCGTTACGCTATGACTTAGCTATGGCATACTTAGACGATGTCATTATACCGAGCATGACGGCAGAGGAGGGCTTAAATCGGTTGATGCAAATCTTTAAAATTTTCAGGGACGCAGGGTTAACTATAAATTAAAAAAAATGCCATTTCTTAATATCTGGAATAGAATACTTGGGCTTCGAAGTGTTGATATTAGGTATACAACCGAGCCAGCGAAAACTAGAGAGCGTACTCGAATTTCCAATACCGACATGTGCTCGAGATGTACGCAGTTTTCTAGGGTTAGCCAGTTATTTCCAGCGGTTCGTGAAAAATGTTGCTATTATCGCGAGTCCACTAACCAATCTACTCCGTAAAAACGCGAAGTTTTCTCGGGGCGATGAGCAAAACGAGGCTTTTAAAAGAATCAAGATAGCGTTAACATCGAAACCGCTTTTGGCAATATATAATCACGAGGCCGAAACGGAAGTTCATACAGATGCCTGTGCGTTAGGATTAGGAGCAGCGGTGTTTCAGAAACAATCAGGTGGAGGTTGGCATCCCGTGAGTTTTTATAGTCGACGAACAACTCCCGAGGAGGCAAAGTATCATTCATACGAGCTTGAGGCACTGGCGATAGTATGCGCGTTAGAAAAGTTTCGAGTCTATCTAACTGGAATCCATTTTGTTATTAAAACTGATTGCAATAGTTTGAAAATGCTAGTGTGGCGTATCGATGTTTCGCGTCGGATGGGTTTTTTCCGTAACCGTTAAAGACAACGGTCATGCGACGGGGGAATAGGAATTTCCCCTAAAACCGTTACGCGGAGCGATGCGCGTTTGTCTTACAGGGGTACGCGTAGTAGCAAGCGTGGGCCTCGTGGCCAGAGAGAGTCGCGCCTCGTAACTGTTCACACGTGCACATTAATTAATTAATAAAGTATCATTTGTTGTGTTAAGAAACCGATGAACATTTATTTATACCTCACCAAACTAGAGAATAAACGGGATTTAAGACCGCGTATCGGGAGATGATTTGTGAGACTATCGGAATTCGATTACGGCATTGAGTACCAAAAAGCTGAACGAAATAGGGTAGCAGATGCATTAAGTAGAAATCCCGTAGGAGCGCCTGAAAATACCGATGTTGTGGGACTGCCTATTTTGGGAATTCAACTCACTACCGATTGGGTAGCCGTGATGCAGCGAGGCGACCTAGAGATATTAGAAATTCGAGACAGGCTAGAAGCCGGAGATCGCGAAACGCACGAACGTTTCACTATGTGTAACGCGAGAGTGTATAGGGTTAAAAATGGCAAATGGAGGTTATACGTGCCGATTTGCGATACGAAATAGTGTTAGAAGCGCATCGAAACTTAGCTCATCTAGGAATTCATAAGACTTTGGAAAAGGTGAAGGAAACCTATTATTTCCCTCGTGTGCGAGAATTTGTGACGCAGCTTGTCAACCGCTGTATAAGTTGTCTATATTACAAAGAGCCGACAGGCAAAAAGCCAGGTTTCCTCTACCCTTTAGATAAGGGTAACGCTCCATTTCAAAGCATTTGGATCCGTTAATAACAACAAAAACCGGCGAGAAATACGTTGCAGCGACTATATGCGGCTATAGCAAGTATATAATATTGCGAGCTGTCGAAAATGTAGGAGTAGAATTGACTTTACAATTTATTCGAGACTGTATACTGCATTACGGCAAGCCTGAGCGTATAATTACCGATAGAGGAACAGCGCTTACAGCCAAGGCGTTTTCAGAATTTTGTAACTCTTATGGTATACAACATGTTAAAATAGCGGCTGGAGCCCCCCGCGCCAATAGGCAAATCGAGCGAGCGAATAAAATGATATTGAATTGTCTTGCGACAACGACAGATTCGAGCAATTGCATGGATTGGAGTGCAAAATTACTTGATGTACAATGGGCGGTAAACAGTAGCCGTCATAGAATTACACGACGTAATCCGTTCGAATTAGTATTTAATTATAAGGTTAGAGGGTTGAACGAGAGTCCATTAACAGGCGAGATTCAAGACTTGAACGAAAAATTCGGAGCGCCAGAACAACATATCGATGTAGAGAGGAAACTGCGACAGAACACCGAAATTCTGAGTGCACAATTTAATAAGATTAGAAAACCGGCCCGTAAATTTGAACCAGACGATATTGTATTTGTTAGGAGTGAACCACCTGCCACTGGGGAGAGTCGCAAACTAGCTGTTAAATATAAAGAACCTTATGAGGTTGTAAAAGATATAGGGAACGACCGATATGTAATTCAGGATATCGAGGGCGAATCTCAAAGCCAGCGCGTGTATAAAAGTATCTTACCTGTCGAGCGACTGAAATATGTTAGTTCTACTAGAGATTATCACAATCGAGTGTTTACACGTTCAAAAAAAACTAACTGAAAATGTACACGACGAGGACGTCGCGTGTCGCAGGATGGCTGAATTGTAGCAAATGACTGTTTGAATGAGTGTGAGATGCGCGCCGAATGATTGAGGGCGAGTGGAAATGAGTGACAGGTGAAGGATAATAGAGATTGATTGTGTGAAGAGCAAAAGGTATGTGTCGAGAGAGTGAGTGAGATGGAAGAATGTATATTGATAAGTACGAATGCGGAGAGTGTGAGTTGAGCGGCGTCGAAAGGCAAAGCAATATTAAGAAAGAGTGCGACAATTATAAAGAGAGTACGACAATAGTATACCCGAAATTTATAAAATTGATTGCATAGGCGAAGCAAACGAACTCGATTTGTCAAATATTTTTAATACCAAACATAGATGCATCATGCGCGATTTAATACAAAATTATAGACCAATTAAAACACGAGAAACGGGTGTAAAAATGTCCATAACAGTTAAAGATAACGAACCAGTTTATCAGAGGGCTAGACGTTTATCTCCGCTTGAAAAGGAAGAAGTTGACAAACATGTAAAGCAGTGGCTTGCCGACGGTATTGTGCAGTCTTCTCTTTCCGATTATGCCAGTCCGGTGGTGCTTGTTAAAAACAAAGACGGTAAAACCAGGTTTTGTGTAGATTATATGTTAGAAAAAAATATAAGCGAACTGTCCCGATCAAAGATTCTGGGGTAAGTTCCATGCTGTCTCTCATGGTCCTCTTTCCGAAACATGGAAGATCTTCTCCACTCCGTGGCCAGATCCTTCTAGAACACCCTTATCGCTTTGCACGCGCCACGCAGCGCCATGACGTCAAGCCATCGGTCACGAAGCGCGGCATGCGGTTGTTTATAGAAGAAAAGCATCGAAACCTAATCATAACATCTCCGACTCGTACGACTTCGTTGCGAACCTTAGCTATCTGTTACCACCGATAGTACGACTAATGAGGAACATAGGTTTATATTAACGATATCTTAAGACCCCTGAGAACTGGGTCAGAATCCTTGAACGCATTGACTCTTGACACGTGTACAATTTTTGACACATGCATGTCCTCTACAGAGGACTCGACGCTAACATATAGAAAACTTAACACAAAAATAATTAAAGATCGGTACCCGTTACCGTTGATCGAGGATCAGTTGGATTCCTTACAAAGTTCACGTATTTTTAGTATTTTGTAAGACATAAGATTTTGTGTAGGAAAATATTGTAGAATAGATGTAAGATAGAATGTAAGAAAACGCCGACTACGAGCGCCCGGCGTGCAACCCAGGTCAAGCCATAAAGCCCCTTAGTACGCGGAGTTGGACCTCGCTAATTGGGCGGGCCTAGCTTCGCTTTTCCGTATCAATAGCAGTCCCTTTTACAGAAAAAATCACTTAGCGAGGTGTCCTACGGGTACTTTAGAGTGAAGACGATGGTACTGTTCGGCACTCTCTAAATTCAAATCCTTCCTTCCCCGTGTATCTTAGAGTGAAGACGATGCTTTGTTTGGCACTCTCTAACTTTCGTTCAGAGAGCAAGACGACGGGTGTTCGGCACTCTCTAGGTACGACGGTTTCCCTTCCGTAACCTATAAGAGAGAAGACGACGCGGTGTTCAGCACTCTGTTATAGCGTTCCTAACTCATCAAAACCCTACAAAGTCGGGGAAGACGTGGATACGGCACCTCGATTTTTCCTTTAAAAAACTAAGAAGAAGACGTCGCCTCCGGTATACGGCACTTCTTACTTTCTAAACTCATCTCTTAATTCTTTTCCTCCTCCTTCACCTTCAGCGATATTAACGCGTTACAATTTTAGATTTAAAGAATGGTTTCTTTCACGTGCCTATAGATAGAGAGAGTAGAAAATATACTGCTTCTATAGTGCCAGATGGCCAATATGAATTTTTATATGTTCCATTCGGTTTATGTAACTCCCCAGCGGTATTCCAGAAATTTATAAATGCTATTTTTAAGGATTGAATAAATAAGAAAAAGGTTATAATATATATGGACGATTTAATTGTTCCTTCATTAGATTATGAAAATGGTATAGAAAACGTGACGATGGTATTATGTGTGGCAGAGGAATTTGGTTTAAATATTAATTGGAATAAGTGTAGTTTTTTGCAGACAAAAGTAGAATTTTTAAGGCACATAGTCGAAAACGGAAACGTTCGTCCGTCGGAAAAAAAAACAGAAGCGGTCATGAAATTTCCTCAACCACAGAATTTCAAATAAAATTAGAGTTTCTTAGGTTTAGCTGGCTACTTTAGGAAGTTTATCCCAAATTATTCTGTAATTGCGCGTCCGTTAACAAATTTATTGAAAGCAAACGTTAATTTTCACTTTGAAAAGGAAGAAAAATTGGCATTCGCAAAGTTAAAAACCATATTAAGTAATGGTCCAGCTTTTAAATTATATAGCCTAAAAGAGGAAACAGAATTACATACAGATGCTTCAATGTATGGTTACGGCGCAATCCTTTTACAGCGTGATAGTAATGATAATAATTTTTATCCAGTATACTTTGCGAGCGGAAAAATAACACCAGCTGAATAAAAATATATTAGCTACGAGTTGGAAGTTTTAGCGATTGTGAAAGCCTTGCGGAAATTTAGAATATACAGGGTGCGGCGCCAATATCCGGACAAATAAAAGATTACTTTCAAACATAATTTTCATCGCGAAAACGAAAATATTTACAATTTTTTTTTTACTATATTGTTAGTCAGGGCATATTGAACCCTTTTATTCAATATATCCTCCTCCTGTTTGAATGACTGCTTTTAATCTTGGTCTGAAGCGCTTGCAGTCCCGTATTAGTGCTTCAAGATCCATATCGGGGAATACTGCTTTAATAACAGCTTTCAGTGATTCGACGTTTGGGTGTCCGGGCTTGTTGGTGACCCTTTCAACTACGCTGCATACATACAAATCTAAAGGATTTAAATCGGGGCTATTAGGAGGCCAGAATTCTTTTGACCAGAACATGTCGACATTGTCGGATAGCCAATTTTGTATTAAATGGCTGGTGTGGGCAGAAGCACCGTCTTGCTGGAAAACTTACGGCTTTCCGGACAATACATTTTCCATCCACGGCTTCACTACATCTGTGAGGACACGCAAATACACTTCTTTTCTGATATTTTCGCCTTTTTCAAAGAAATGGGGTGTCATTACTGGACCCTTACTGGATACGACGCTTAGTACGTGGACATTCGGTGGACATTTTGTTCTGGGGACAATCGGAAGATCTTCAGGGTCATGAAGATTTCTTCGTTCGTGATGCCATCATATGTATACAGTCGATCTCGGGTACCCGAAGAAGCGAATGATTTCTGTCGCTGTGCGGCCAGCGCGAACACTTTCGACAATCGCGGCTCTTCGATTAAATTCTGCACTTGGTTTCGACATTGCGACTATTCTGAGCTTATGACTATTTAATATACACTTCAAGTTATTTGGTTGCCAATCATGAACTTCGCAATAAGTACATGACAGCGAGAAATTTTAATTGAATTTTGTCCGGATTTTGGCGCCGCACCCTGTATTTGTTAGGTATATCGTTTAAGATAGTTACAGATTGTCAAGCGTTTACATTAACGATGCGTAAGAAAGATTTGTGTGTGCGGGTTGCTAGGTGGGCTCTTATGTTAGAGGAGTTTGATTATAAAATAGAGCACCGTTCAGGAAATAGTTAAAGACATGTAGATGCGTTAAGCCGGAATCCGCTTCCAGAATGTATGTTGGTAAACGAATGTGAGGATAGCATAATTGTAAGAATTCGTAAAGCGCAGTATGAAGATGAGAATTTGAAACCAATTTTCGCAGCAGTGAATGAAAAACAATTAAGTGGGTTTGTAGTGCGGAGTTGATTTTTATTTAAAGAAATTACGGGTGACGTGAAATTGATAGTGCCGCCTATTATGCAGTCGCAAATTATTCGACGTGTTCACGAAAACGGTCATTTCGGGAATGCGAAAACAGAGACACTGGTTAGGAAAGACTATTGGTTTACAGAATTAAAATCAAAAGTAAAAAAGTGGTGCGTAATTGTGTTCCGTGTATTCTTGCGGAAAGGAAACATGGGAGACAGGAAGTATTTTTACACACCATTGATAAGGGAAATGTTCCATTGGATACGTATCACATTGATCATCTCGGGCCACTTACATCAACGTGAAAGAGTTACAAGCATATTTTTGTAGTGGTAGACGCATTTTCGAAGTTTGTATGGTTGTATGCTACGAAAACTACAGCTACGTCCGAGATCGTGAGAATTTAGAGAGACAAGTCAAGTGTGAGAGTAAAAAGAGAGGAATTGTGTGAGCGCGTATTGTATTCTGCTTTTATAGAGTTTGTTAGAAATATGTACGTTTGGTCAGAGTCTCTACCTGGTCGCGAGGGGAAAGTTTTATGAGGATAGACAATGAGGAAGAGTCGTCAAGGGCCATGGTGACGTTGCTGTCCTCAGGGCCAATATTTTGCCAAGGAGGCATTCTTGTACGTACTGTGAGCGTGGTAACACGTCACAGAATAAACAGGACACTTTATTTAGTTAGAACCGTTGTAGCCGTTTTACAGTTATTTGTATTCATTCTCGTTAGCTTTAATCTAACATTTTTGTCACCAAGATCGCTACATTAAATCTAGCGAACAGTGTGTCAACGGAAATTTTAAGTGGTGGTAAAGCGAATGTTTCCGCGGACGTGAACGGTGAAGAAAACCTCGTTAACTTTACAAAAACTTTACACGTTCCGGACTTGAGGACGAATTTGGTGTCTGTTGGACGAATCACTGACAACAGCTACCAAGTGATATTCGACAAAAATGGAGCTCGTGTCGTGGACGGCTCCGTGTCTGTTCGTGGGGCAATCAAATTTATTGCCGACCGAATTGACGAATTATATTATGTGCGCGAAAAAGGACCCATAGAGTGCAAAACTGTTTCCGGGACAAATACTTCCGAATTAATGACGTGGCACGAAAAGTTCGGGGATCTTAATGAACTGGACCTGAAACATATGGTAAAAATCGGAGCTGTGAAAGGTGTGAGTTTCGGAGAAAAAGAGACGCTGCCAGTATGCGCGACGTGCGTTCGCGGGAAATTGGTCAGGGCTCCGTTTCCAAAGTCTACGCGATGCACTACGGATCTGCTTCAGATCGTTCATTCGGATGTATGCGGTCCGATGAGGACCCCATCGTATTTCAGGCTTCAGGCTTTCCAGGAGTATAGAGATTACGCTGAAACTCAAACTGGAAAGAAAATAAAGTGCCTACAGTCGGACAACGGTAAGGAATATTGTAATTCTAGGTTCGATGAATTCCTCAAGCGAGCTGGCATCGTGCGTCGTCTCACTGTCTCCTATACTCCACAACAAAACAGAGTCGCCGAGCGAGGAAACAGGACTCTAGTCGCGATGGGTCGGTGCTTTCTTCTGCAATCGGGCTTGCCTGCATCGTTTTGGGGCTAGGCCATAAATGCAGCGAACTACGTGCGAAATCGTTGTCCCACGCGAAGTTTGAACGGGCAAACATCGTACGCGAAATGGATTGGAGTAATCTCCGACATGAAACATTTCAGAACGTTTGGAAGAAAAGTCCTTTCTATCGATATAACGCCGAACAACAGTAAGTTTGACTCACGGTCTATGGAAGGGTATTTCGTAGGATATTCGGAGGAGTCCAAGGTCCACCGAGTATGGATACTTGCCACGGGGACTATCGAGATTACACGTGACGTAAGATTTCTTCCCGAATTCGCCGGTTTTGGAAATGCATGAAGACGTTGATAATCAAACGGGAAACGGTCGCTACAAAATCCTGAGCGAAGACGCCGAACAGACCGACGCGAGGGAGGTGCCAATAGAAGATAAGAGGCACACAAGAAGAGGACGAGGATGCCCGCGAATTATACGCACTGGACGCCGAGGAAGGCCAAGAGAAGTTTATCATCCGGCAGATGAGCATCATTCTTCCGAAAGTGATATTCTTGTAGCGGATGCTCGCGTGCCTGAAGTATCGTTAACCAGTTAACTGTGATTGACGAGTATACTCGTCATGGAGAAGTGGCACGATTTTGTGTATTGACGAGTATACTCGTCATGCGTATAAAGTAGTGACCATTGACTATTTAAGTTGTAATTTCTGAGAAAAACAAAACATATTCTCAAATTTCAAGATGTTTAGAATATTTTGAGGCCATGCCGGAATAAAATAAACAAATAAAAAATATAAATAATTTGAGATGAATTCATGCGTCCCCGTATGCACTGACCGAAACAGTTTACCAGTTCGCATAACGAATTCATTTATGTGCGATGACAACGTTTTTTAGATGTTAGCCTAAAAGGGGCAAAGGCAAAAGTCAGAAAGTTGATTTATAATAGGGTTCCTTCAGGTATGGTCAGTCATGGGAGAAATGCGTGACGCCGACCAGGCGCTGAGCCTATTGATAGCTCCTGGCCCGAAGTTACCTAGCTATCGAGTGGTGTGAATGCCAATTGCTTGATGTTAGAACCATGTGCTGAGCTTAGAGTAATGTCCCAATACCGTGCTGCCTGAAGAACAGTTATTTTATTGGGGTGGGAAATGCAAGGATGCTTTCTGGGAAGAGGATTGTGATCAACCCTACAGCACGTACTCCAGAACTTCTTTAGTGTCAAGACAGGTAGAAAATATTTTGTCAGTAAGGAAGAACGTAAATCAGTGTGTATTTAGGTCTCTCAGTCCGGGAATTTTGACGGTCACTAAAATTCATAGATATCCATAAAAACTTACGGTTGGAAGGACCGTCGGCCTCATGAATCCGTGATCGAGCTAAATTACTTTATAGCCCCGTACATAGACCAAGTGACCAACAGCTGGAGGAACCGTAGGGGTCCCTCGTTATTGTTATTAGTCAAAAACATGCGCTTTACACCCCCAGACTGATACCACGGAAGTCCACACCCACGACTAAGGCCATAGGCCAATTTCAACACTCTACAAACGTCACACAAACCAATCAGTAGGCAGTGAAATACCAACTCCCCCACTTTGTCGTATTTTCAAAAATATATAAGGGTTCCTTCGCATTTTCTAACTACTATACATCCACAAAACTCAGTGACTTCTTGAAAGCTAACTCGTGAGCAGTGCAGCAACTTTGAATTTTCGGTGATCTTGATCTTCATCTTGCTTCATCAAACCCCAAAAAGTGTGTGTCAGTGCATATCTTATCAAGTTTCAGCGGTTCTTATCAAGTAAGTACAGTGCAACGCAAGAATTTCAAATGCGTAAATATTATAAAGTTGTCCAGAAAAGTTCTGTAAATTACTATTTTTTTATTTTTAGTTCATTTTATCCCCAAAATGAACAGCTATAGCAGCGACGATGACAATTTTTCACCTACAATGAAGCGAAGACGTTTACAACTACTTTCATCGTCTTCTGAGGACGTCAGCGATGAAGACATCGAATCTGATACTGAATCTGATCACAGCATATTTGAATCTACTGACTCCGAGGACGATGAAACTGAAAATGAAAATCAGGATGCAAATGCTACTTGGAATACCACAGGAGGTAACAGAGAACCTTTTCAATTTTCTGCGAATCCTGGCCAGCAAGAAATAATACCAAGACGTTACAGAAATAAGTGTTTGTATTATATGGAAAAATTTCTAGATGACGAGCTTATTAGTATTATAGTAACTCAAACAAATGTATATGCTGAACAATTTCTACAAAGCTATCCTAATCTAAAGCCGCGATCAAGGGTGAGGAAATGGTATCCGACTAATAATAATGAAATCAGATGCTTTATCGCGCTCGTGATATTGCAGGGCGTCGTAAAAAAGCCCACTCTTCAAATGTATTTCTCGAACAGGGAATGTATTCGTACGCCGTTTTTTGCTAAAGTGATGTCAGCCGATCGATTTTTATTGTTATGTAAATTCCTTCACTTCGAAGATAACCAACTTTGCGATGAGACAAGGCCAAGAACAAAAGTGACTAAAATCAAAACGGTGATGGACAATATTGTAAAAAAGAGTAAAACTTTTTATATTCCGCAAATGGATATTTGTATCTGTTGAAGTAATATTGTAATTAAGAAAACTCCCCTTCGACAAACTCTCGAGGAGCAATAAAATGGTTCGGCTCTCGAGATGTTTTATTGCCGGTAACGCTTTTCCAGAAAGCTAAAAATAGATGTACATGTACCTGAAAAGGTACACCGCATGTACGTTTCGTAGGTATAAGTATTTGCGACCGTCTGCTTTTCAGCAGTTCGATGTTAAGATCGGTTAGGACAGGACAGTACGCTGTGCCTGGGTTATTACAATTACGCATTTTATATTAAAGTTCTTTTTCACTGTTAAGATTACGTTTATCAACCTGCTTCCATCTCTCATATCCCTCAACAGGTTATGGGCCCAGTGTAATCTAGTGAAGAAGGTGTTAAATATATATTTGAGATATTTGTCAGTGTAAAGTTTGTGTGTGCGGAAAAATGGAATTCTCAAATACAAGAATTGAGAAGTTACGCGGCCAAGATAATTGGCAACAATGGCGGTTTATTGTTCGCACATTGTTGGAGGAGGACGACAACATGATCGAGATATGTGAAGGCGCACTCGTTCGTCCGGAAGAAGGCACTGTCAACTATGAGGCAAAACTCAAGAGTTTTTTGAAGGCAGATAAGGCTGCAAGGAAGTTGATTGTCACGACGGTGGAGAAGAAGCCATTGGATCTACTGTTAAGCTGCACAACGGCCAGGGAAATGTGGAGGAAGCTGAACGCGGTATACGACATGAAGTCGGAGGAAAATCTATCACTAGTGCAAAAACAGTTTTTTGATTTTAAGTGGAATGTGAATGAAAATGTTGCACATAATTTATCAAAAGTAGAACAGTTGGCGTCGAAAATGAAAAGTCTCGGTAGTGCAGTACCGGAATCGATGTTAGTAACACGCATTTTATGCACTTTACCAAAAAGTTTTAATCACTTCCATAGTTCGTGGGATTCTGTCGAAGAGTCGAAGAAAAATCTTGACAATTTAACAGCAAGATTGATGTCGGAAGAGATTAGGACCTCAGAGCAATCAGACAAAGAGGAAGAGACGGTTGCTTTGGTGACAAAATCAAAATTCGAAAACAAATCATCGCGGTCAAATCAGAATATGGACATCGTGTGTTTCATTTGCGGCAGAAAAGGACACATGAAGCGGGACTGTGTTGGCTGTTACACGTGTGGTTCGAGAAATCACATTAGCAGAAACTGTTTTAAAAGAAGAGACAATCTGAGGGAGAGAACAAATACCAGAGACGACCGTTGGAGACAAGGACAACGCAACCCGAAGCAGGCGTTCGTGGGGAGCTGCCACATGGAGCAGGACAACAACTACTGGCTGATAGATTCAGGAGCATCGGACCACATGACGCATCAACGGGAATTATTTAGTGATTTCGAGGAATTTGAGGTACCGTTGAATGTAAGGATAGGCAATGGGGAAAATATTTTTGCGTATGGGAAAGGGACAATAGACATAGAAACAATTGTACGCGGTGAATGGATTGAAGGGATTATGTATGACGTCTTGTTTGTACCGGGATTGAAGCACAATTTGTTTTCCGTCAAAGTCGTTGCAAAAAAGGGAGTTAATTTTTCAATTAAGGATTCTGGGAAGGAATGTATGTTCACGCGGAATGGAGTCGTTATAGCAACGGGATCTGATAGCGGCAATTTATATAAAGTAAATTTGCGAGTTGTGATGCCAAAAAGGTGTAATTTAATTGATAAGGTCGATATTAATAGAAAATCGGATAGGGCAAGTTCATTGCAATTATGGCATGAGCGTCTGTGCCATCAGGACAAGAGACACGTGAAAAGTTTTTTGCAAAATATAGGTATTACAGTAAACTCTAAGGAAGATAACGATATTTGTGAAGGCTGTGCGTATGGAAAGCAGCATAGGCAAAGTTTTCATAAAAATATTGAACGTGCCAATAAACCGCGACAAATTGTGCACGCTGACGTCTGTGGGCCTATGGAGGTAGAGTCAGTTAGTAGAAAATTATATTTTGTAATATTTAAGGATGATTTTTCAAGATTTAGGAAGATTAATTTTATTCGGCACAAATCGGAAGTATTTGATAAATTAAAATCTTATTGTATAGAAATTGAAAATCAGTTTAACGAAAATATAAAAGAATTTCACACAGACGGTGGTAGGGAATTTAAAAATAAAGAGATAGAATATTTTTTGAAAGGTAAAGGGATTATACACAAGGTAAATGTTCCATATACACCTGAACAAAATGGTATAGCGGAACGCGAAAATCGGATAATAGTCGAAGCAGCGCGATCCATGATATATTCAAAGTCGGGAATTTCATTGTCTCTATGGGCGGAAGCGATGAATACCGCTGTTTTCGTCATCAATAGAACCGGTCCGACAAAAGAAGGAAATAAAACTCCTTACGAGCTATGGTACGGGAAAGCAGCAAATATCGATAATTTAAAAGTTTTTGGGACACCATTTTTTGTGCACGTGCCTACGGAAAGAAGAAGAAAATTGGACAAAAAGGCAATAAAGGGGTTCCTTGTAGGATACATAGAAAATTGTAAAGGTTATCGTATCTTTGTACCTGGATTTAGGGACGTAGTTTTGAGTCGGGACGTTAAATTTAAATTAGAAGACGTATGTTCAAACACGGTAGACATTATTAATTCAAAAGGAAATAATGAGATCAACGAAAGTGCAGGTAATAGCAATCAGGAAAGTGTTGATGAATGTACCGAACAGGGAAGGGATTTAACCGTTAATAATACATTGCAAAGCGATAGGAATATAAGAAAATTACGTGATAGGCGGCATATTAAACAACCAGACTTTTATGGATGTCCGGTTACATTCACAGCAGAAACGTTGCCTCAAAGATATAACGATGCAGTCACTTGTAGTGAAAAAGATCAGTGGGTAGTAGCCATGCAGGACGAAATTAATTCGTTACATGAAAATAAAACATGGATATTAGTTGAAAAACCAGAAAAACAAAAGGTTATCAGCAGTAGATGGGTTTACGTTAAAAAATATAAAAAAGGCGAAACATGTTTTAAAGCGCGATTAGTCATTAAAGGGTATTCGCAAAAGGAGGGGATAGACTATAAAGAAACATTTAGCCCTGTTGCCCGGTTTGATACGATTAGATTTTTATTAAGTATTGCAGCACAGGAAGCACTATTTCTGGGACAATTTGATATAAAGACGGCATTTTTATATGGGAATCTGGATGAAGATATTTACATGACACAACCGGAAGGTTTTCATGATGGGACAACGCGAGTCTGTAAATTATTAAAAAGCCTGTATGGATTAAAACAAGCTCCGAGGTGCTGGTCGGATCATTTTTCAAGTTTCATTAAAAGAATCGGTTTTCGTCAAAGTTTAGCTGACCCTTGTTTTTATATATATAAAGAGGGTGACCGGAAAATGTTTTTGATCATTTATGTTGACGATGGGCTTTTAGCAGCGTCACATGAATGCTTAATAGATAATGTCTTCATGGAATTAGCGAGAGAATTCAAAATAACTTGCACGAAAGAGGTAACAGAATTCTTAGGCGGCGAAATTATTAAATTAAAGGATGGGTCTATTTTCGTACATCAAGCGAAGTATATTAGGAACGTAGTGGAAAAATTTAATTTACACGAAGCAAATAGTGTCGGTACTCCAATAGAGGTAGGCTGGGATGCAGGTATACTAGAAGGGGACAATTGCAATATACCCTATAGGGAGGCCGTAGGTAGCCTGATGTATCTACAGGTACTGAGTAGACCTGATATAAGCTATGCAGTAAACATTATTTCGAGAGCGTTAGAAAAACCGACCGGAGCGCATTGGCGACTTGTAAAGCGTATTATAAGATATCTTAAGGGTACTATAGAGTTAGGATTATTTTATAGGAAAGGCAATAGTTTTAAAGCTTATAGTGACGCAGATTACGCGGGCGACAAAGAAACACGGAAATCGACATCAGGGATTGTATGTCAATACGCGAATGCAGCTATTTCGTGGCAAAGCAAGAGACAGCAGTGTGTGTCTTTGTCTACGACAGAGGCTGAGTATGTGAGTGCAGCGACAGCCGCTAAAGAAATTATCTGGCTTAAGAAATTGTTTAGTGAATGCGAGATTGATGTAAATTATGTTCTATTAGTAGACAATGCGAGTGCGATTAGGCTAATAAAGAATCCAGAGTTTCACCAGAGGAGTAAGCATATTGATGTGAAATATCATTTCTTACGGGATTTATACAAGAAAAGGGAAATTGATATAGATTATGTTAGGACAGATGAGCAGCTAGCTGACATCTTTACGAAAGCCCTATGTAAACAGCGATTTAAATATTTTGTACAGAAATTAGGACTTGTAAGCAAAACGGATATTGTAGACTAATATTGTATGTTTGTGAATGTGGAGTTTTAGGGAGAGTGTTGAAGTAATATTGTAATTAAGAAAACTCCCCTTCGACAAACTCTCGAGGAGCAATAAAATGGTTCGGCTCTCGAGATGTTTTATTGCCGGTAACGCTTTTCCAGAAAGCTAAAAATAGATGTACATGTACCTGAAAAGGTACACCGCATGTACGTTTCGTAGGTATAAGTATTTGCGACCGTCTGCTTTTCAGCAGTTCGATGTTAAGATCGGTTAGGACAGGACAGTACGCTGTGCCTGGGTTATTACAATTACGCATTTTATATTAAAGTTCTTTTTCACTGTTAAGATTACGTTTATCAACCTGCTTCCATCTCTCATATCCCTCAACAGTATCGACGAATCACTGCTAATGTGGAAAGGACGGTTATCGTGGAAACAATATATCCCATCAAAAAGAAGTCGATTCGGAATAAAATTCTTTGTTTTGTGCGAGAGTGAGTCGGGATATATATGGAATTTTTTCATATATACCGGAAAAGATACTGACTATGACCAGCGCTTTCTAGAATTTAACATTTCTGCACGTATTGTGCTACAGTTATGTAGCGACCTTTTAGATCGGGGATATAGACTGTATTTAGACAATTGGTATACTAGCATTTCACTGGTAGAAAAATTATGCATGCATAAGACGGACGTGGTTGGAACCATTCGGAAAAATAGGATTGGTATTTCTTCAGAAGTGATACAAACCCCGATTAGAAAAGGGGAATGCGTTGTTAGGTTTAAAAATAAAATTATGCTAATGAAATGGAAAGATAAAAGGGAGGTTTATTTAGTAAGTACTGTACATAATGACAACGTAATCGAAACAGAGAAAAGGAAAATAATAACAAAAAAACCGGAACTAGTGATTGATTATAATAAAAAGATGGGTGGAGTGGATATGAGCGATGGAATTATCATAGCGTACTCCACAGCAAGAAAACGACTCAAGAAGTACTATAAAAAAATATTTCTCCATTTCTTAGACATTATTTGTCTGAATGCATTTATATTGTATAAAAAAAACAATGGAACATTATCGCGAATCAACTTTTTGCTACAATTTATTGAAGACACTATTGCGACGTATCCAATTCAAAGAGAAAAATCGACACAAACTCGGCCATTTAGACCTAATGTAAGCCAGTTAAGCGGGAATCATGTTCCGGATTATATACCCGGAACTTCTAAAACAAACAACCCTACGCGAAGGTGTTCACACTGCTATAAACGTAAGATCAGGAAGGAATCGCGTTACTGGTGTTCCATTTGCAAAGTCCCATTGTGTATAGTACCCTGTTTCGCTGAATACCACTCCACAGCAGGAATTTAAATTTTTACTTTTATATGTATAATGTTTAATTTGTATTGCATTTTTAGTTTAATATGTATGTAACATATGTTTATGTTAACCAAATAAGTAAATAGTAGTAATAAAATTGTCAATTTTATAAAATAAACCCATCTTTTTGATTCAATATCTTACCAGCGCAACTTACTCTGTGATTGACGAGTATACTCGTCATGGCTCGATTCTGGCGACACAAAACGGTGCGCGCTCTCAGACGAGGGCGCCACAGTTAACTGGTTAAAAGAAGCGATCAAGTAAATTCTCAGTAATTGAACAAAGCAGGGGAATGCCAGTCCGCGAAACGATTTTTGCTGTCATAATTATCTCGGGAGAATCTGCATATTATTAGCTTCTTCAGCAGTTCCCCGAGATCACGAAGCCGAAGAGAACGCCTTGCCTTCCAAACCACAGTATGAATCATCACATTCGCAAAACGCCAGGTCCGTCCGTTTTTTGCAAACCGCGACATCTTGCACCGGCTCAAAATAGTAAAAACGGAATTTGAAACCATGATGCGACAAGGAATCGCGAGGCCTTCAGACAGCAGTTGGTCATCGTCCCTGCACATAGTTCCAAAAAGGGGAAATGACGAATGGAGGCCCTATAGAGATTACCGTGCGCTCAACGCACGAACTATACCGGACAGGTACCTGTTGAATTCGTAGGGATTAGCGTTGTTCATCAAACACACTAATTTTGCGTAGTTTTCCATTCCAATATATTGTAGTAGGTACGTTAGCTTCTTTCGGTCATCCTGTATTTGGAAGACTGTAAAGGCTCATTCCAATCTTTGGAACCACGTGGACCACTTGTATCTAGGTGGGTCGTAAAATTCGATTTTGAATGGGTTTTAGTGTATAACGGTATCTACCTTTCATGCATTCTGAATATTTAAACATGTTTAAACAATCTATGAATGCGAGGAGACACCGATTTTGCACCAATTCTTACGTATATTTTTCAATCTATCTCAAAAAGTAAGGGTGTAGTGGAAAATCGGACTATTCCAAGCGATAGAGCAGATTTTCACTTTTAAAAAGCACTCAAAGAAAGATGGAACGTCGTTTTTTTACGGTACCAGAAGCAAAATAGCAACGCGGGAAACTGAGCGAAGACAGTGGTTCGCCGCGTCAGAGCGGTCGCTCCGTAACCTGCCTATGTTAACGCGATGCAAGCAACGATCCCTGTGGTGTGAGAACCACTGTCCTCGCTTCGTTTCCCGCGTTGCTATTTTGCTTCTGGTATCGTAAAAAAGCGATGCCTCCACTTTCTTTGGGAGCTTTTTAAAGGTGAAAATCCGCTCTATCGCGTGGTATAATTCGATTTTCCACTACACCCTCACTTTTTTAGATAGATTGAAAAATATACGTAAAAATCGGTGCAAAAGCGCATTCATAGATTGCGGTGTCTCTCCGCGTTCATAGAATGTTTAATCATGTTTAAATATTCAGAATGCGTGAAAAACAGATACCGTTGTATTCAGGAAAGTGTACTATTTCAGGATTCTCTATTCAGGAGAATCTTTTGATGCAAACGGAAGTTCAAAATCCTTTATAATTACCTCACAAAATTGGTCTGAATTTGGAAAATGTGTTTTTTTTTTCAAAAACAGATTTCCGAACAACTGCACGCGCTGGCGAAAAACGGATTGCAGATCCGTAATCAGCGCACGAAACACTATAATAATCACTGATCAGATTTTAGAACGTCGATTGGCTGTTGGACAGTGTTATTTGAATTTCGATTCATAACTTTCGGATTACGAAATGCAGCTCAAACTTTTCAAAGATTCATGGATGAAGTACTCTACACGGGTTAGATTTCTGTTACTCTTATATTGACGACATTCTTATTGCCTCAACATCTGAAAAAGAACATTTAGAACATTTACAGGTGATATTTCAACGATTAACGAAGTACAGCGTGGTCATTAATCCGGCAAAGTATGTTTTCGGCAGGTCAGAACTGCAGTTTTTAGGTTACATTGTATCGGATAAAGGGTTAGTTACATTGTATCGATTCTTTCCGTCACCCGAAAAAATCGAAACCATCAAGCAATTTCCCAGGCCGATCACCGCAAAGCAATTACGACGGTTCCTAGGTATCGTAAATATGTATTTACAGACGTTTCATACTCTAGGGCCGCGCAAGTGTAGGCGCCGTTGAACAACATGCTGGCGGACAATATTAAAGACAACGCACCTGTAACCTGGACACCCGAGGCACTTGCAGCGTTTGACACGTGCAAGGAAAACTTGGCTGAAGCTACCTTATTAGCCCACTCCCTGCCTAGCGCGTCACTTTCTATTACATGCGACGCTTCGGATTTTGCAATCGGAGCCGCTCTACAGCAACTAAACAACGAAAAATGGGAACCTTTAGCTTTTTTCTCTAAAAAACTTAGTCCAACAGAACAGAAATATGCAGCTTACGACAAGGAATTATTGGCAATCTATGCAGCAGTCAAACACTTTAAACATATGGTCGAAGGTCGAATTTCTATAATCTATATACTGATCATAAACCTTTCCTTTTCGACAGAAAGTCGACAAGACAACACCAAGACAGACGAGACATTTAGATTTCATTGGTCAATTTTCAACCGATATTCGTCACATAGCAGGCCGGGATAACGTCGTTGCAAATGCGTTACCGACAATCGAAAAGACACAATGAACATTCAGCTGCGAGATGCTTGCAAAATCTCAAGAGAAAGACGAAGAACTTCCGGCTTATCTACATGGCAACACAGGATTAAATTTAAAGAAAATTGCAATACCCGGAAGCACAACAAAATTATATTGCGACATTTCTACGAAGAATGGATTGCACGTTGTGAAACTCCACTACGGATCACCGCGGACCAGGGCAGACAGTCCGACTCAGAGCTGCTTAAACACCCCAATTCGCTGATGGGTACAACAAACCTTCGAACGACAGCCTATCATCGCTGGACAAAGGTCATTTCAACCATTTTTCTAGGCATTCGCTCAGCCTGGAAAGAAGACCTGAAGGCGACATCAGCAGAGCTCGTGTATGGCGAACCGCTTCGCCTTCCCGGAGAGTTCCTGGCACCATCAACAACAACGAACATGGATGGGGCCAATTTTGTAAAGAATCTGCATCAGCACTTTCGTGATGTATGTAGGTCCAGTTGAGGGACCGCATCACGACAGTAACAAAGTTTTCATTTCTAAAGATCTCGCGAACTCCGAGTATGTTTTTGTAAGACACGAGGCGTCTTAGAGCAATTCTCCAACAACCGTATGATGGTCCATATCGTGTTATCAGTCGAGGTTCAAAAACATTTATAATAAATATTAGAGGAAAACATATAACCGTTTTGATTAATAGACTTAAGCCAGCATATGTAATTTCAGAAAACGAACCGTATCAACAAAATTGTGCGCGCAAAACCGTAGCAAATAAAGTACATCGAGACAATATACTCGTACAACACGTTCAGGTAGATGAGTTAGATTCCCCGATAGATTGCAAGTACGTTTTTCGTCATTAGGTTAATCACTGGCAGTATTTCTAAGCACTTCCTGCCTATTCTACAATCTTCTATTTTTCCAGGATCTTGTGCAAGACTGGTCTTTGTCAGATTGCACATTTGGCAGCCGGACTTGTGCGGTCCTAAGTTTCCGTTGACTGTCCCTTCCACCCCTTCAACTTTCCACTATATACCTCTCCTTTTTTTTCCTACGTCTATCTCTTACCAAAAAGGGCATAAATACACTGAGAATCTTGCCGCTCGAGACATCCGTGATCTTCATACCAACATGTTTACACCCGCACAACTTGTTACTACTTGTTACTTCTTGTTACTGTTTGTTACTTGTTTGTTATTTAATCGTTGTTTATTTGTTGAATACATATTGTTGAGTGATTGTTAATTTATTAACTATTCATTCGCACACACTGACGTCCTCACTCTAACCTATCAGGAATCCTACCTGAATTTTTCCATTCCTTAAATATTTTAGAATGATCTACAATTATTTTGGTTTTCAGTATTTCATTTTTAGTTATCATGTGTATCTGCTGCTGCGTTATCTTCACCTTTCGTCTTTGCAATTATTAAGCCATTTAAGAGCTTAATGATCTGTTCGTATTAAAAATTTTATACCTAACAAATACTGCCTTACAAGGAGAGTGCAAGGTGTTGGTGTCACGGATTTAGTTTAAATTTTGTAGAATGGTAAATTTAGTTTCCCTGTTGATGAAGATACATGATCTGTCCGGAAAGTAATGCAATTAAGTACGTAAATAAAAATTTATTTGCATTATTAGCACCATCCTTTAAAATTCCTCAAAGTACTACCCTTGGGCATCCACACACTTTTGCCAGTGACTTTTCCATGCTTGGTACGCATCCTGGAAAGCGCTGGTGGAGACCTCGTTTAATGCCTGCGTCACGGCGGATTGAATCGCTTCTATGGTTCCCAAATGGATTCCTTTGAGATCAGTTTTAATTCTCAGGAGCAGGAAGAAATCTGCTCGAGCCATGTTAGGACTCTCTAAGGGGGCCTTGGTAACGTTAGCAAGCTGTGCTTGGTTAAGAATTATTGGACGCGCAGAGCGATATGGCAGGAAGCGTTGTCGTGGTGTAACTGACACGTAGCGGCTATCTCTTTCCGGGTACGAACCACCCTTTTCCTCAACCTGTCAAGCACTTGTATGTAATATGTGGAATTAATATCTACCCTTGAGTTACGAATTCTTTGTGGACCAAACCCTTTTCATCAAAAAAGACAATGAGCATGGTTTTTTGTCAATTCTGGTGTTTATCGGCTGTCCAGATAGGAGGTCACCTTCCACTTTTTCCCGACCATCTTTTAGCAAATTCAACCACCTGGAAACATCAGAACAAGAGAGAGCAGAGTCCCCGTATGCTTCTTTAATCATTTGGTAGGTGTTGACGAGGCTTTTATTCAGTTTAGCACAGAATTTAATCACATAATGTGGTTCGACCGTTTCCTCTATTACGCGTCGTGACACAGGCATTGACAATAGGTTAACGTTTATAAAGATTTTGACGCCCTCGAAGCGCGGATCAGGTCGAGGTTGTAAACGAATGAAGTTAAGAGTCCCTTCCACCTATCCCAAAAAGTTAGAACACGCTCGGACAAGGAAAACTTGCGGAAATAAACAAATTGCATTACTTTCCGGACAGACCTTGTATATGGTTATAGGGGTCACTACTCAATAATTTTTTAGATATTTGCAATTGAAGATGCAATTCACTCCTTAAGTCCAGTTCTGTAGCAAACGATTACACGTAATGAGTTTAGCGTAGCGGCAACGGATCGGTGTTCCGCGTCGTTAGGACCCGGGTTCAAGTCCGTGGAGGGTGAATAACTTTTTTTTAAATTTTATGTCTAATTTTCTTTTTTCCATTCACAATTTATTGTTTCCATGCACGATTAACTGGCAGCTAAAGGGCTTTTCTCCTGTTCGTCTTGCGAATGCTTTTATTGTTTTGTAATAAATATTATTCTGCACTTATATGAATGATAATGACAAATAAAACTCTTATAAGGTTTCTAGTCATTAAAAACATTTCATTTCAAATTTATTTAAACTCCACTACGCATCTTCAGATGTGAAAATAGAAATCGATGCTTCCAAGTCCACTTACTTCTTTATTTCCACTTACTTCCTTCAACACGATAAATAGTGGCGACAATAATTGAGCGTCGACTGAAATTGTAGGTTGAATCGTATAACTGTGGGTGGTTGCTGCCATCTATTGTATGAAAACGCCTGTTCCTTTTTCCCCCTGATATGATGTTCTACCAGAATGGATTTCAAGTTGAAACCACTCTGGTCAGTATTAACCCTTTGACTGCTGACTACTCTGAGCGCTTCGCTTGAACGGCGTGCGGCCGGCAATAGCTATCGCTGGGGACTGCATACTTTTTCACGCAATATGAATCTCTTTGGCGGTGTATTAAATTGTAATATAGTACAGAATCCAATTACTGTTACTTTGCCCAGTCCAAAATTAATATTTTCTTATATTTTTTAATATTTTTTATTATTTTTAAATATTTTTAAATACTTTTAAATATTTTTTATTTTCAATATATATTGTTTATTCATCAAGGGAAATGTTTGAACACGGCATAATTTGATAATTATAATGTATTTATTTGCATATTGAAGATTTAAAAATGAAGTCCAAACCATACATAAACAAAAACTTTCATCTAAGGAGGAAGAATAAGAAAATTAATAGTACAACTGCGTATGATAAATCTCAAAACAATTATTAACGCATAATCCAACGTCGCATTTTTTGCATTAATATGGGGTATCCTTCCTTTGTTTCTGTTTTTTGAAGAAAACACATTTCCTTCTGCATTTAAAGTTTTCGAAGGGAAATGTCTATCCGTCAGACGATATGGTAGGTTTTCCGTATTTCTTTTCCCACCACCCACACTTTTTCTATTTTGCGGATATTTATGCAGAATTTGTTTTATAACCGACAGTTGAAAATTGTTACGGCCACCAGTGCCCTTACATTAACAATAGATTTAGGATTTCTACATAGCAATTAGAAATAAGACCGTCGTCCCATCGAAGGGTTCACGGACCGTTCCGTGGCAGCTATAAACTCAAGAAGAAGCCATAAAGACCCGCGCGTTTTCCATGTAGTTTTCGAGTCATTGTTCACATTTGGTCGACAGACTGACATTTTTACCTTTCGAGCCCGTTATTTCTAGCATGTTTAGTTAAGGTCAGCGCGATTCTTGATCCTTATTACCTGCCACGGTCCAGGAGCAAAACGTAGAATATTTGCGAGTGGAGGAGCCCACGTAGGGCGTTAACTTTGTTGCCCTTCCACAATTTGTATATTTTTACTTAGCCAATTAGAACGATGCTCCCCCGTCAAGTCTACCCGACCGAGGTGACATCGGATAGATTTAATAGAATCTGGGAGAGTTGCATAGACATAGATAAACAAGACTAGCTGAACTAAGAACAGATAGTACAGTTGATTGTAGAAACATAGTTGAATAGTTGAATAAAGAACATAGTCATCCGTACAGTTGAAACATAGATAATTTGTATAGTCCCAATCATATCGGGTGGTCCTTCGAGTAGTTATTATATTTGTTGGCACAAGCGTGCAAAACGCCTACAAAGCTCGAGTCTCCCTTCTTGGGTAACCACGAGTACTTAACAAAAATCCTTATATTTTTGTTTTTTGCCGGTCACACTTTGATATAAAACATTGTTGTGTAATGATATACCCAGTAAATGGAAAAAAACTTTTTGTACCATTTTCAAACATTTTCTGTGTGAATGTAATGTACTGAAAACCATATCAACACGGTCCACAGAACCCATCTTCATGTTGTAATTCTCAATACATTCTGGTTTTAACTTCGGCAATCCTGTGATATAATTTCTTCGGCCAGTTTCTGCCATTTTTGGTTCATGGAAAGTTGATAACATCCACACATCTTTCTTGTCGCGCCTCTTCAATGCCAATAAATTATCCGTACACCGGTAGTCAAATCTTCCTTTTGTGAGGCTTGTATTGATTTGGGGCATATCTTTTCTATTCTTTCGTACTGTTCCATAGGCATCCGTTTTCTATTTGTGTAACAAACTATATAAATGTGGGCTTGTGTACCTGTTGTCTGTCATTAATGTATGACCTTCCCCAGATATGGGCGTAAAAGTGTCATCACAACATTTGCCGCTTGTACAATAGTTGTAAAATTATCCACAATGTCTGTATGTCTTCCAGTATATACCATAAAATCTAATACATAGTTTGGTGTGCAGTCGCAAAGTACAAATGTTTTAATTCCAAATCTGCTTCTTTTGGAAGGAATACATTGTCTAAAATAACATCAGTCTTTGAATAACATTAGACTTTCGTCAATACACATATCTTGATATGGATAAAACGATTGTGCAAACGAGTTCTTGAGAGCATGAATTATGTGTCGTATTTTAACACTATTTCTACCAAGAGGTGTCAAAAGACACCTTTCAAATTTGAACATAAAATTATTCTCTATGTTGAATCGTTTCTCCACAATTAATTTTTTTACTTTTCATACAATGGTTGTTAAATTAATTCAGCGATATCATTTTTCTCCAGTTAATATTCGCTAATTTCCCTTGTTGCATTTTATTGTACACCACTGCATTGATTGTATATTAGAGTGTCCCATAAGTTCTTTCCTTTTTTGATAGACATTCATACACAATATTTATAGTTCAAAATTGATGCGTTGCAGTAATTGTTCAGCTGTATCAACCTTCTCCATCCCCCTATCCCATTCTGTGTCATATTACAAAAAGGAAGAAACTTGTGTGACCCTAATATTTTGTAGCTTGATGAATTAAATAATCTCCAATAAATACACATCAGTGTATCAATAAATATATTCCTCAAATTATCTACGTTTAAGTCATAATTTGAAATCCCAACCAATTTCGGCAATGATTTGTATTCAAAAGGCGTCAAAAGATACCTTTTGGTTGAAATAGGTATACACAAAATCGTGGTAGAAATAGTGTTAAATAATGGATCATCGCTTCTTACGTTGTTATCATTAAAATGTAACATTTGTAATAAAAGCATAAATCTGTCTCGTGCTAAAAATGTTGGTTTTTATCAATTCGTCAGTAGACCAGTACTCACTTAGACCTAATTTCTTCATCCGTGGCATTAACATTATGATCGCTAGAAATCCATACATTTCACATGTTGATGTGGGTTTCCAGGTATTAATTCGGGAATGCGTTTTAGTCGAAGTATTTCCTTTAACAAATGTGACATAATTGTTCGTCTCCTCTGCAATATCAGACACTAATTGTTCTGAAGAAAAAGGTTGGAATGCGTCTAATGTTGTAGTTTCTTGAGTTAAATTTGCTTTCAGACCAGAATTTCGACTGTCGAATGCATGCCTCGTGGGAATGAAATTGGTCTTCAACCAATTCAAATTTCAATTTCGATCCTCTTCGTCCGTAGAAGTACTGGATATTCTTTGCCGTTTATTTATCCTTCCGCAGGCAACTACCCCATTATTAATTTCCATATCTTCTGAATCAGAAGACGGTAGATTACCTTGGAGCGTTTCGTGTAATTCATGATTATGATCTTCATTTTCAAATTCACTCCAATCTGAGGCTTCATCCAAGTCACTGTCGTCTCTTGTAACAAATTCTTCAAATCTGCTACACATTTTGAGGGTACTGACTTTTAACTTTTTAACTTTTGCGATAACACTACACACTGCGCGTGCAAACACCTAATAATCTTCTAGACATAGTGAGCGTCGTTAAAATGTAAAATCTAACACTGTAGGTGTGAAACCAAGGGCCAATTAGTGAGCTCGGTCCAACCATCATAAGGAAAACTGTTTCCTAATTTGTTGGTTCGAAAAAACGGATAGTGAATAATTGACCAAATAAACGAGATTTCATTTTTTCTTGTTGATAAGCAACAAAATATGTTGTTTCTGAGAGTGTTGCACGGATACAATAAAATAATGTCTGGAGAAATACAGTAAGACAGCTGTAAACGATCGGTGATATCGTCGAGCGCACATGTGCGTCCATAGGCCACAGTAACAGCTTTCGCTGGACGCACATGTGCGCCTATAGCAGTCAAGGGGTTAAAAATATTCCTTACTCCGTAACTTTCAAAATATTGCCGTACACGGGATGCAAAATTTTCTGCTGATGCGTTAATAATATTTAAATTATTGCTATAGTGACGGGTAATAAGTTTTGTTGTTTTTCTGGACACTATGTTGTGTGAATGTTTAAAATTTCGCAACCAATACGAAGACGCGTGAAAACCTTCTAAATTGATCGTCTGATTTGCAGCCATTGCCCATCGTTGCAAATCGATATCGTGGACTATCATTTTTTTATGCCTCATTTGAATAAATTTTTGCAGTGTTATGTTTGAAATTTCCTTTAACTTGTCAAAACGTGAGCCACCCTTGTTAATTTGCATTTCCCACGTGTACAATTGAGTGCGCGTCTTTATCTTTTTATAAGTTTTCTGTACAGTCTGGAAGTTTAATGGTGTTGTAAAAATAACTTAATATAAAGTTTTATTGTTCAGGATATAATATAAACATTATTCATACGGTAGTATATTTGCAACTGATTTACTTTTCGACGCAGATCTCGTACGGCGCGCCGCGGCGTCACACGTCGATCTCATACATAAGCAGTGCCATCAATCGACTGTTAATCGTAACTATATTATGGTTACCAACCATTGAATGGCTTCCTTTTTCCACATTTCCAAAAAGCTACAGCTTTTACTTTATAATCAAAATCAACACCCTCGGAATCTTTTTCGTCAGGACTGTCGTCCGGTGAACTTGACATCTCTTTCGCTGCCCTTGAAGTGGAAGCTTCTTCCAATTCCTACTGATTCCCAAAACCAACTGATGAGATTCATTTGTCAGTTAAGTCGTCAAATATTAACTCTTGTTCTGTTTCTATATCAGTAAATGCAAATTCTTCCGTTCAATCAATTAGGTCTATAATATGTTTTACTATTTCAATTTGCTTCCTGTTTGCGAATGTTTCCTTCTTCCTGCCATAACTTCGCGACTCCATCAAGATGTTTATAATATTAATCGGGTTTAATATTCATGTTTATAAAAATAGATCTGAAAATAAATGTGATAAATATTATGACTAATTTTCTAGCAGTATTTGTATGCAGCAGTCGGCCGTAATACGTGAATAGTTTTTATGAAAACCAGAAAGACTTCTGACTTCTTTCGATTTCGGCTTCCGATTGAAATTCAGAAAAAATAATATTCCATCAACTTCTTAAAAATCCCAAAGGTTCCAAAAGTTCAAAATATTGTATTTGGACTGAAGGTCTTACGGGCGTAATATTACAAAAGCAGTATGGGCCATAAAAACCAATATTCCTTGCAGCGGTCATTAAAACCGCGTCACATTCATACCTACGGTGCTTCCAATAATCATTTAGGAATCAACTAACGGCATATAAAGAGGTATATAATGTTTGAAAATATTGTAAAAATGATGATATTTTTGACAAACCATGCCCGATTGCCCCTCTTCGTAGGATGAGATTTAAAATTATATAACTAATAATCCACGCTGTTCCGTAACCGACCAAAGCAGGAGCGGGCGATCCCTGAATTCAAACGCCTCAACGGTGAATTTCTTTGTCTTTCGTCCTCCTGGGCGCCGGGAGACCAAGCAACCGTATCCTAGTCAAAATTATTGGCTTTTGTCAGCGTCACGGCTGATTAGCGCCTGCTGATTGGGCCGTGGCGTCAGACCGTTACCGCGGATTCCCGAAATCAGGTGATCGCCCGACTCTCGCTGGTGAGAACAAAGACCATCGGCAATAAGAGCAGACGTGTGATCCGATTAGTCTAATTCGATAATCTCCAGTGCGCGAACGCGAACCCAGTCTTGTTATATTCGTACGTTTCGTTATCGTCGTCATTAAAGTGTGTGCGTTGTGTTGTAAATTGTGTGTCGTTGCATTACGTAAAATAAATTGTAAAAACTAAAACGAGCGGGGTAGCATACGGCGAAAACCCGATACAATTTTTTCGAATAAATAAAGAGCAAAGAACAGTAAAATATTAACTTTGTAAGATCATTATGCGCTTATTAACCTATAACACCGATAGAAATAATAAATAAATCAATCTATCAGATATAATATAAAATTGTATAGCGTCAAGAATGTTCTAGAAAAAGAAAGATCGCGAAAGATCGAAAATGTATCGAGGAAGGATCGCGAAGCGAGAACATAGGCTACTCCGCGGAGCGGGAAGTGAGGAGGGTTTCGCGGAGTTCGCGACTCCGAGATTCGCGACTGAAGTTAGCTACGAGCTTGTTGATCGCGCTCGCCGTGGCTAGCAACCAGCGTATATAAAATAGGTCGCGAAACGCGGCTCGGCCTCTTCAGCTGCTCCGAGAGAGAGTACGAGGTAGGCAACCAACGGCCGCTCTTGGACAGCTTTGGGACTCCGGTAGGAGAGTACGGCGATAATACCTGGACGCCTGCCGGAGAGGGGTATAGTAGTAGGGAACTCTGACAGGAGAGTACGGCGATAATACCTGGACGCCTGTCAGAGAGGGGACTCTCAATATTAGGGAACTCTGACAGGAGAGTACGGCGATAATACCTGGACGCCTGTCAGAGAGGGGACTCTCAATATTAGGGAACTCTGACAGGAGAGTACGGCGATAATACCTGGACGCCTGCTAGAGGAGGAAATAGAAATACTGGTAGACTCCGGCAGGAGAGTACGGCGATAATACCTGGACGCCTGCCTGGAGAATAGGGGGAGAGTACGGGAGTTAGTTCCTGGCCGCTCGTTCGACACGGAGAGTTCGGCGACAATACCTGGACGCCTGTCGAATGAGAGAGGACAGAGCATCTCCTGGACGCCACAGGTTAAAGACAGGAGAGTACGGGAGAGTATTCCTGGTCGCCCGTTCGGTATGGAGAGTTCGGCGATAATACCTGGACGCCATTCGAACGGGAGAGAACAGAGTTACTCCTGGACGCCTGATTGAAATTGATTGCGAGAGTAGAGATTGAATTATTTTGCGGAATCAAAATTAAAAGAAATGTATAAGCAAATTTTCTATATCCTCGCTCTGATCCTAAATCCTATTCCTTCACAGATCCTTGTATCCAATAAAAGCGAAAGAATCCTAAACCATAGCTACAATTATTATTATTATCACCAGATATAAATGTGCGGGACAAAATAATATCGTATGTGTGCCGATTGCACTTAATGATTGGTTAGTGTTCTCTTATTATGTACTAGATGAAAGATGTAATGCTGAATCAAAATATTTAATCAAAATCAATAAGAAATAAGATTAATTTGAATTCAATATCATTTGATAAATGTAAAACAAATTTACTATTTGGAGAATTTTATAACATTAATTATGTACAACTTTTTTAAACTACTCTCTTGCTTGCTTGAACCATTATGAATCGAAATTGAAGACGTTGAATCATTGAGTATTGTATAATAATACCTTCAAATACTCCGTTTTATAGGAAAAACTAATGACTGAAAAAATTCTTTTTAATTATTATCAGTTTTAAATACATACTTTGTTCTTATGATATTGTTAAGACAAAACCTATTCCGAACCATCAACAAATTTCGATGACTAGCTGTCTCTCTCTCTCGCACTCATCGCTCCCAGTCTTGCCGTTGGCCACGGTCGGGAATGAGGGGAGCGGGGAGTGGGACTAGCAAATTCACGAAGTCTCGAGACGGTACGCCCGTCTCGAATCTTCGCACGCTTTCCGAAATTTGTATACAAAGGTTCAAGAATCTACGCCCCTCTCGAACCGTCCTTCTCTGTCGGAATAAATAGACCGACAAATCCGCGGAAGCAGTACAGAGTGAATAAGTCACAGTGTGAGTAAACAAGTAAGTGTAAACAGATACGTCTATCAATAAACCGAACCGTTACGAATCTTAATTATCAGTGCACGCTTATCATTTCGACCCATTTCCACCGCAAACTCATAGGTACATCAAATCACATCCAGTCCCGCTTCTGAGAGTTACGAAAGAATTTAACCAACCAAGACAAAGGTGGCGGCCATCGTTTCGTACAGATATGTTGCCACTATTCCAAATAATAGAGCCTAGTCGTCAACTCGATCTCTATTCCTTAAGGGGTTATATCTACTTCGGATCGGGAACAGTTACGTGATTTTCAAGAATTTTTTTTGCCATTTTAATAAATATTTTTAATAATTCTCAAAAGAATATCAAAAAGTTCATATCTTAAGGTGTATATATAAATTTTTGTATGAAAAAATATTAAAAAACAAATGAAATATAACTAGTTCCCAAGATCGTCAGTTTTTTTTATATCACTTGCGATGACCACGATATCTTCGGAACGACTTATCCGAAGTCAGAATAGAAAAATATTGCGTTAGTACATTGCGTTAAGAAGGGCCTGAACGAAGGGTTTCGTAAAATTCTGCTTTTTGCAAAAATTGCAACAATTTTACGAAAAAATCAATTGTTTGAGGTGAACAAATTTTGTTTTTTTTTTGCAATAGAAAAAAATTTTGTAATCGAAATAAAAAATCCTTCGTTCAGGCCCTTCTTAACGCAATGTACTAACGCAATATTTTTCTATTTTGCGTTAGTAAAAAAACTGGTCTAAAAAACTGGCGATCTAGGAGACGAGTTATATGTATTTCATCTGTTTTTTAATATTTTTTCATACAAAAATTTATATACAGGGTGTCCCAGAAGTCGACGTCAACCCGAAACCGGGTGACAGGCTAGGCCATAAGAGTTATCAGAAAAATATAAAAAAAAATCTAAGTCGCGTTTTTTAAAAATTATAGACATTTCAAAAAAATTGAGAAAATCTGTACCCTGTGACGGTCTTTTCACTCCTGTTACTACAAATATTGACTTTTTTAATCACTTTTTTTTGTTTTGTAATCCCGAATACTGACTCTTTAAATCCTGATCAAAAATTTAAAGCCAACTGCTCGGGTTTGGAAGTAAATGTCACTTTTTGGCCAACCGAAGATTCAAGCAGAAAACTTAGCCCAACTTTAACTGACCATACTGAAAAAAAATGATACGAGCCGAGTTTGGCAAGTAATTTTAAAAGTTGGCGCATTTAATAAGGATTCCAAAATGGTATGACACTTGCTAATTCGTGTAGGAATACGGACAAATTTTCGGATTTAACGAGACTCGAACCCGTGCGCTCCTCACATCACGAGTCGTCGACGCTACGCACTGAGCCACTGGCGTCCGCCTGATATTCGTCCATACCGTAATCCAGTTTTCAACAAATTTCTCTTACTTACTTAAAAATGATTCTAATGTACCCGTGGCTTTCTTCAAGGTCGTAACTTTAAGAGTCCAGTTGGAGTGAGGCAGAGAGAGCTATTTAAAGTGTGAGGGAGACAGATAGTGACGCTGTTAAATTAAATTATTAAATTAAACATCAATAATTTGGATACTTACATTTATTAAATGCACATCAATTGTTTGATATCAATTATTTGCATTACAAGAGATGTTCAAACTGCCTTCCTTCAGCCACAATACAAGCTCGACATCTTCTTAAAAAAGATCGGGTTATCCGACGAGCGAATCTTCCGTTCTTAATAAATTCAGTTGCTTCCATCAAACTGTACCGCAGCTCAGCTAAATTTTCAATCGACATCGAATAAACCTTTTAGATTTTTTTTTAAAACAAATCTAGGGGATTTAAATCAGGTGAACGGGCTGGCCACGAGATTGTACCAGACCGTCCTATCCATCTGCCCGGGTATTTCTCATCAAGGTACTCTCTAACTGCAACCACATGTCCCTGTAAATACTTAGTGGGACGTCTTCCAATAGATTTGGTAAATCATTTTTTAGAAAATTCAAATACACTTCACCATTCAGAACCTCTGGCAGCAGAAGAATCGGTCGTCGGATAACCCGATCTTTTTTAAGAAGATGTCGAGCTTGCATTGCGGCTGAAGGAAGGCAGTTTGAACATCTCTTGTAATGCAAATAATTGATATCAAACAATTGATGTGCATTTAATAAATGTAAGTATCCAAATTATTGATGTTTAATTTAATAATTTAATTTAACAGCGTCACTATCTGTCTCCCTCACACTTTAAATAGCTCTCTCTGCCTCACTCCAACTGGAATCTTAAAGTTACGGCCTTGAAGAAAGCCACGGGTACATTAGAATCATTTGTAAGTAAGTAAGAGAAATTTGTTGAAAACTGGATTACGGTAAGGACGAATATCAGGCGGACGCCAGTGGCTCAGTGCGTAGCGTCGACGACTCGTGATGTGAGGAGCGCGCGGGTTCGAGTCTCGTTAAATCCGAAAATTTGTCCGTATTCCTACACGAATTAGCAAGTGTCATACCATTTTGGAATCCTTATTAAATGCGCCAACTTTTAAAATTACTTGCCAAACTCGGCTCGTATCATTTTTTTTCAGTATGGTCAGTTAAAGTTGGGCTAAGTTTTCTGCTTGAATCTTCGGTTGGCCAAAAAGTGACATTTACTTCCAAGCCCGAGCAGTTGGCTTTAAATATTTGACCAGGATTTAAAGAGACAGTATTCGGGATTACAAAACAAAAAAAAATGATTAAAAAAGTCAATATTTGTAGTAACAGGAGTGAAAAGACCGTCACAGGGTACAGATTTTCTCGATTTTTTTGAAATGTCTATAATTTTTAAAAAACGCGACTTAGATTTTTTTTTTTATTTTTCTGATAACTCTTATGGCCTAGCCTGTCACCCGGTTTCGGGTTGACGTCGACTTCTGGGACACCCTGTATACACCTTAAAATATGAACGTTTTGATAGTGTTTTGTGAATTATTAAAAGTATTTATTAAAATGGCAAAAACAATTCTTGAAAATCACGTAACTTTTCCCGATCCCAAGTACATATAACCCCTTAAAGAATGAATAGAAATAAAAACAGTTACCATTTCTCAAATGCCTTCGTTTTCAATGTTTCCGATTAAAAATGATGAGACATTACGGAATATGAAAACGAATCCACTGTGATCGTCACTTTAAACAGTGGAACATCGCTTAACGAGCACCTTGCAAATTAAGTAATTCGCATAACGAGCAATATAAATTGTAAAAACATAACTCGCGTAACAAGCGACGTTTCGCGTAACGAGTGACGTGGATAGGGGAATCAACGAATTGTGCGATGGAACTTTTCGTGTCATTGCTGCATCAGTCTGTTTAGAACTTGTGTTCGGCGTTGCATGATTTTTACAATGTATTATCCGAGGCCAGGGA
Organism: Coelioxys conoideus; assembly: GCA_947623535.1. Taxonomy (NCBI): domain Eukaryota; kingdom Metazoa; phylum Arthropoda; class Insecta; order Hymenoptera; family Megachilidae; genus Coelioxys; species Coelioxys conoideus. Next base: position 27,475,206 of record OX392452.1, read on the forward strand.
AACTTCTTTAAGACAGCTGAAAAGGTTTTAGATAAGAAGAAACCCTCTTGAGAATCTGGACGCCAGTCCCGAGTTTCTCATAGTGAAAATAATTTGTTTATGACCCTCGTAAACGTATCGCATAACTTAAACCGTTCCAAAGGGCCTTGCTGAAGGCCGGAATAATTGCCACGAGTCGAAGGTTATTCTATTTCTTTCATAAAGAGTTTCTTTTCTGTTTCCGAAACTGCGTACCCCCTGAGGTGCTAGTGTTTACAAGAATCCGCGTCAATACGGCGGACGTCGACTCTCGTGCTCAAGCACTTAACAGCCATGCACGTGCAGTTTATTTCTCGACCGAGATTCGAGAAAGGATCCATATCAATCAGCACGTGGGTCTCATATACGTAACTACAAACAACTTCGACTTTCGTAACAGGAAGGAGGAGCTCGCTATACTATTCGCTCAACCTTGTCACCAATCGGGGTTTTTCGCCTAATTATGGACTGGCCCTGATTGGTCCTCACTGAAAAAGGCCTCCACGAGCCGTCCAACCCTCCAAGGTTTCCTGTTGGAATTTCCTTAGAAAATCGAGGAGTCTTGTCGAGCTCTTCGTAGTGATCGCATTTAGTGATCACACTATCGTTCTTTTGGCAGTATCGAGTTTATTACTTAATCTCACATTCCACCTTCCTCTTCGCCGGGTCCAACCCACTGAGGAAACAAATCCGTTGACGAGGTATGAAACCTCATTCCGTATCCACCGATTCCTCTTATCAGGCTGTGTCCACTAAGGAATCATTTAAGGTGTATTTCCTCTTCGCCGGGCCCTGCCCAGTGAGGAAGCACGTAACAAGGACCTCTTCGCCGGGTTTATCCCACTGAGGCCTCACATCTCATACCTTGATTACCTCTTCACCGGGTGATACCCACTGAGCAATCATTAAACATCTCTTCGTCGGGTTTCAACCCACTGAGATCTGACATTACAATACAAGGTTTTTTTTAGCTGGGCTACGCCACTGAGAACACATCCTACTTAACAATTTTATCTCAATCTAATATCTCTGTGGCAGCACGTGGGTCGCAGCGTCAAAGGAAATAACATTGACCGCTTGCAGATGCTCAGGTATAGGCAATTAAGCCTGCCCTATAGTCTGTAAGTTGGCGAAATTATTTTATACTTTTTAACACGTGTTTAGCTGAATAGGCTACCCTTCATAAACGCTGGCAGCCATGTGCCGTCACGGTTAGTACGGTCGCATGATCATCGCGTCCCAAGGATTATTATACACGTGATGACCACTTTTATCATAGTTTATAACAAACTCTACCCCTACCGGAAAGTCAGGGCGTTGACAGTGGTACTGACAAACTCCACCCTCAGTGTTCTGAGGTGGATACGCCCTCCTTGCCAATATTATAAGAGAGGACGAACATCGCGAGACGAGCAGAATACTTCAGATAGAACAAGCATAACTTCAATTACAAGAACTCCTGTCAATCAGTTCGAGTCAGTTCCGTATAGTCTACCGTGTCTTCCTTTCGTACTTAATCAATAGTCTACCAATACTTCTGTATATGTGTTAATTGCTATATTTCTTGCACACCAATATTATTTGTTTAATAAATTGTTCAGTTCACATAAATCACTCGCAACCATCGCGCATCATAATAATTCCGCATTATCAGTTCTGCGACTACAATCTTCATCACTGTAAAAAGTTGTGGAGACGCAATGATGCGTTGGCGAAGATTTACAACCTTTGTCGTCCTGACCGTCCGACGGAAAGGACTCACCACGATCATTGCTCGCAAACAACTTGTTGCGCTAGCATCTTAGTGTCGCGTGTCATCACATATTTTTCCAAACTCGTGTTCAGATATTATTTGTGATTTTTAAAAATGTCCTCGAAGAAAAAACCACAAGAGAGAACCTTGTATAAAAGACTAAAGATAACCCTAAAAATGAAACGTGAAATCATTGAAAAACGAAAACGAGGTGTGAGCGTGACTGATTTACCATGCACCTACATTCGGTCTACATCAACCATTTGCACTATTCTCAAGAACAAGGAAAGGATTATGGAAGTACTTCAAGAGATGCTTCAAAGGGAGTGACAAGAATATCTACGCAAAGGTTATGTATTCTCGACGATGTTGAAAGTTTGCTGCTTATATGGATAAACGAAAAACAATTGCAAGGCGACACTATTAACGAAAGCATAATTTGTGAGAAAGCGAAACTGATTTTCGCCGACCTTGTTAAGAAGACGCCAGGATTATCATCGGCCGGAGAAGAAGTACAATTTAAGACAAGTCGTGGGTGGTTCGAGAAGTTTAAGCGAAGAACAGGTATCCACAGCGCAGCGTTGTAAGGCACGGCGAAGCAGCAAGCTCTGGCCCAAAGACAGCAGAGAACTTCATCGCCGACTTCAAGAAGCTCATCGATTCTGAGGGTTATTATCTGCCGCAACAAGTTTTTAATTGTGACGAGACGGGTCTCTTCTGGAAAAAGATGCTGAAGCGAACATATATGTAGGAATTTTTTCATAATGTATAGCCGTTACTGTGGGTTTTTTTCCATAACGTTAGCGTTACAAGAATGACACGGCTCGCGACCGTGTCAACGATAATCATTTGTTTTAAGAAAACGCGTTGCGACCAGCAAAATCAGGCGGGCAGTCGTATTTTACGTTCCTTAAGGGAACAGTCGCGGAAAGCAGTGTCGCTCGAAATATTGTCTCTTTCTGTATGCGTGTGTGTGTGTTTTTGAATAAACTGCTACCTATTCCGATTAAATAGATTCTTGTATCCTCTCCCTCACCCTCATTTCCTACATAATATAACAGCAGAAGAGAATGCATTGCCCGGTCAGAAGCCAATGAAAGTGCGCCTCACGCTGCTATTTTGTACCAATGCAAGCAGTGATTTGAAAATTAAACCGCTTCTTGTATATCATTCAGAAACTCCACAAGCATTCAAAAAGTGTAAAGTTCAGAGGAGGAAGCTAAATGTGATGCGGAGATCCAACAAGAAGGCTTGGGTGACACACGACATTTTCACTGATTGGATTAATGAAGTGTTTGGTCCTTCTATAAAAAAATAGTTGCTTCAGATGAATCTTCCACTCCATGCCTTGCTTGTTATGGACAACGCACCTGCTCATCCCCCGAGCCTACAAAAGGACCTCCTTGAAGAATACAATTTCATCAAGATCCAGTTTCTGCCTCCCAACACAACTGTGTTACTTCTGCCAATGGACCAGCAGGTTATTTCTAATTTTAAGAAGCTCAATACTAAAGCACTCTTTGAGCGTTGTTTTGAGGTGACTGAAGGGACCAATCTCACACTTACAGAGTTTTGGAAATATCACTTCTACATTGTTGCCTGCCTCAAGGTAATCGAAAAGGCGTGGGAAGGAATTACCAAGAGAACTCTCACTTCTGCTTGGTAAAAGCTTTGGTTAGAGAGCGTTGTCGAATGTGACGTTGTGGGGTTTGCGACAGTTGTAATATCTGAGGACCCTGTAGCGAATGAGATTGTGTCTCTGTCCAATATGTTGGGGCTGGAGGTGGATCACAACGATATTGATGAGCTTATTAGAAGAACACAATTGAGAGCTGACCACTGAAGAGCTTATGGAACTGCATTGTGCTTCACAGCAAGAAGGTTGTGAAGGAGGAGGAGGAGGAGAAGGAGGTAACAACAAAGTAACAATCTTCTGGCGAAATAAGAGAAATGCTAAAAGCATGGGAAGGTGTTGCTTCGTACGTTGAGAAGTGTTACGGCGTAACAAACAATACTTCTACACATTTTATTGTAACAATACAAAACATAAACTTAAAGCGTAGGTTTACGACATGACAAGAAAATAGCCACTTTTGAAAAGCATTCAATTTAATATCCGTACCATCCGTACACTCGTATTAAGATGGTACGTGACAATTTTCGTTTTTAGTAAATACATTTATTGCTATATTCATTTGTAGAATTTTTAGCTTCAGCGGCACAGGTCATGTCATAAACCTCGAGCGCCCTAAGGTCCAAACCGGACCTAGAACTCAATGGTTTTTCGAACTCTGACACTGACGTCAGAGAATCTTGGAAAATCCCAAAATTTCCCCTACGACCGCCGACCTCCCCAATGCAGAAACTCTGTTCCCGTTCCTAAAATATACCACGCCAAGGGCGCAACGGAAGGGAGAACAGAAGTTTTAAATAAGGCGAAATATGCCAAAAACGACAGAACACAACAAATCATCAAGTTAGAATAACATAAAAATCAAACATACGTTAACACACATTATACACTCAACACTAAATATACTTTATCATTCTACTATAATTAGTTCACTATCACTGTAGTTCAAATAAATAAGTTTTCGTTCCGCAACATCAGTATCCATTTATTAAAATATTCACGCGCCGTTAAGTCAGCGTGTGAAGCGTGGCATAACACAAAGTTTCTTTCACCTGTATAACTAACACTTTGTTCACGCCAAAACAAGAAGAATCGCCCTAATAAGACAGTGGCTATGCGCGCTATAAATTTATTCAATGATAATGCGGTGCCACATTTTTACCAAACTTTGAAGAGTCGGCAAAAACAAATGTCTCTAGACAGCTTTCCAGTAAAAAGAAATTAGGTATGTTACTAAGATGATGAAAAATCACGCTTATTAACAACTTACACTTACTGACAAAAGTTAAGAAACAACTTAATAGTTTGGTAATTTTGATACATTTTTTATCTTCTACAATACATAGGATGAAACTAGAAATAGCATAATAAGATAACATCCCATACATCAATAAACAATGAGTTTTTTTTCGAACATACTTGTACAAGAACGACAATTATACTGACTCGAGGAAATAAAACCAAAGCTTTGTGACAAAAGTCAAGAAACATATGAACATCTCGTAATAAGTTGAACCCATGATGAAAACAAACACATTCCGAGACGCTTATTTTCCTTTCTGACGTCGCTGAATCCAGTTTATATTATAATTTGTGTTAAATATGATAAGAAGGCAACATTTAACAGAAGCTGAGAGGCTGAAAGTAGTTGAAAAGTTTAAGGAAGGTAAGAAAAAGATTGACATAGCAAAAGTGTTTAATGTAAATCGTTGCATTATCATAAAAATTATAAAACGATTTGATGAATATGGGACTGTTAAAACGAAACCACGAACTGGCAGACCGCGAAAAACAACTAAAAAATTAGATCGCCGAATTACAAGGCTCCCTAAGTCAAATCCATTTTACACTGCTTCTGAAATTAAAAATCAACTACGTCTGGAAAACATTAGTAGCAGGACAGTTAGCCGTCGTTTAGATGAAAATAATCTTTTTTCATGCAAAGCATGCAAGAAACCACTTGTGTCGATAAAAAATAAAGCAGCTCGGATTCGGTTTGCCAAAGAACACCTAAATTGGACTGCTACTGAGTGGTCAAAAATTCTATGGAGTGATGAGAATAAGTTCAACCTGTTTAAAAATGACTCTAAAAATAATGTGCGATGTCCTACTGGACAACGATTCAATGTTAAATACCTAAAACCGACAGTAAAATTTGGTGGCGGTAATGTAATGGTGTGGAGTTGTTTCTCACGTGACGGCCCCGGCCCATTAATACAAATAAAAGAAACAATGGATAGATTTGTGTATCGCGACATTTTACAAAATCATATGCTGCCATTTGCCAATGAAAAAATATTATCAGAGTGGTCATTTCAACACGATAACGACCCTAAACATTCTTCTAAGTTAGTTAAGACGTTTCATGCGGAACAAAATGTTAATACAATCAAGTGGCCAAGCCAATCACCGGACTTGAACCCAATAGGAACATCTGTGGGATTACGTTGGACGTCAACTGAGAAGTCATTCTTTTACCAACAAAGCCGAATTACTGGAAAAGTTCACGAAAATATGGTCAGAAATACCGGCTGAGTTTTGTGTTCGATTAATTGAATCAATGCCACGCAGATGCCATGCTGTCCTCAAATCCAAGGGTTATCCAACATCTTACACTGTCCAACAAAGGGTCTAGCCAAAAACGGTAGTGAAATGTGCCCTTGAGTCAAATGAGAAACCCAATTCGTCAGTCGATAGCATATCTAAAAAAAACATCTCACACCAAGATTCAACCCCCTATCTCATCCGTAGGGGTAGTAAAAGGGAAAAAACGAAATTCCGGTTTTTGGCCTATTTTGCCTATTTAATTTCATACAAAAATTCTGAAAAAATTCTGAAACATTGAAGTCCATATAGCGCATATTATAGAATTTTTTCAGATTTTTTTATCACAAATTGTGGCTGTGAAAAATCAAAAACTGAAAAAAAATCGGAAAAAATGCGATTTTTTATTGAAGATGTCGAGGTGCTACTTTTATATAAATGTGGTAGTTAGCTATTGGTACAACTATTGTCCCCTAATTTTTTCAGATTTTTCGGCGAGGTGCGTCGTAGTTAAAAAAATCAAAAACTGATTTTTTCGCGCGAAAAACGAACTTCTACTTCGAATTTTTATGTCTTTTTTCGATAAAATGTGTATTAAGTAATTTGAAGAGGATTCACGTTCACACAAATGATTATGGATTACAACAATGGAATTAGCTGAATTAATTAATTTTATATTACGTGCTTATATACTAAAATGTTCAACCGTTTTTCAAGAACGTCGTTGGCGCAGCTGCTAAGGCTCCTGACTGATAAACCGCTGCATACTCTTTTTGGCGCTGGTTCGATTCCGCCCGAACTGATTTTTTTTCTTTTTTTTTTTAAATTGTTAAGATCTTTTTATTCTGATTATATAGCAATGGACACTACTGATTTAAAAACATTTCTAATGTATCTTAGGAATATTTCAAGGTTCGTTTTTTTTTTAACTTGAAAAACTTTGGCAACTTCAAATTCATATAAAAATAATTGCTGAATATTTTGATTATAAATCTTAATTGTGCTATGATTTTATATTTTCTCTGTTGAGTAAATATATCAGTCCGATTTTTAAATATTTCATTTCTGGTAACTAAGTAATAGAAGTCTTTTTTTCTTTTTTCTTTTTAATTGTTAATTTTCTATTATTCTGATTATATAGCGATGGTACTTCTGATTTAAAAACATTTCCAATGTGTCTTAGTAATATTTTAGTGGGTAGTCTGCGATTAATGTAGGACTCCCACAGTAGTCCGTCCCCACTGAAAAAAAAACAAACCTTGAAATATTCCTAAGATACATTAGAAATGTTTTTAAATCAGTATTATCCATTGCTATATAATCAGAATAAAAAGATCCTAAGAATTTAAAAAAAAAAAGAAAAAAAATCAGTTCGGGCGGAATCGAACCAGCGCCAAAAAGAGTATGCAGCGGTTTATCAGTCAGGAGCCTTAGCAGCTGCGCCAACGACGTTCTTGAAAAACGGTTGAACATTTTAGTATATAAGCACGTAATATAAAATTAATTAATTCAGCTAATTCCATTGTTGTAATCCATAATCATTTGTGTGAACGTGAATCCTCTTCAAATTACTTAATACACATTTTATCGAAAAAAGACATAAAAATTCGAAGTAGAAGTTCGTTTTTCGCGCGAAAAAATCAGTTTTTGATTTTTTTAACTACGACGCACCTCGCCGAAAAATCTGAAAAAATTAGGGGACAATAGTTGTACCAATAGCTAACTACTACATTTATATAAAAGTAGCACCTCGACATCTTCAATAAAAAATCGCATTTTTTCCGATTTTTTTTCAGTTTTTGATTTTTCACAACCAAAATTTGTCATCAAAAAATCTGAAAAAATTCTATAATATGCGTTATATGGACTTCAATGTTTAAGAATTTTTTCAGAATTTTTGTATGAAATTAAATAGGCAAAATAGGCCAAAAACCGGAATTTCGTTTTTTCCCTTTTACTACCCCTACGGATGAGATAGGGGGTTGAAACTTGGTGTGAGATGTTTTTTTTAGATATGCTATCGACTGACGAATTGGGTTTCTCATTTGACTCAAGGGCACATTTCACTACCGTTTTCGGCTAGACCCTTTGAACTTTTTTTCGACGTTTCAAATAACACTATGCGATTATTATAATGTTTCTCGTGCTGATTACGAATCTGCAACCCGTTTGTCTTCAGCACGTACAGTTTTTGAGAAATTTGGTTTTGAAAAAAAAAACACATTTTTCAAATTCAAACTAATTTTGCGAGGTAATTATAAAAAATACTAAAATTCTGATTATATCAGAAGATTCTATAGACTTGCCTGAATACAACGGTATATATTTGTTATGCGTTGTGAATATTTAAACATGTTTAAACAATCTATGAAGGCGGAGAGCCGCTGATTTTGGACAAATTTTTGTGTACATTTTTCAATTTATCTCAAAAAGTAAGGGTGTAGTGGAAAATCGAATTATACCAAGCGATAGAGCAGACTCTGACCTTTAAAACGCACCCAAAGAAAGTTGAAACGTCGTTTTTTTACGATAACAGAAGCAAAATAGCAACGCGGGAAACGAAGCGAGGACAGTGGTTCTCACGCCATAGGGAACGTTCCTTGCATCGCGATAACATAGGCGGGATACGGAGCGGCTGCTCTGACGCGACAAACCACTGTCTGCTCTATCGCGTAATATAGTTCGATTTTCCACTGGACCCTTACATTTTAAGATAAATTGAAAAATATATGCAAAAATTGGTGCAGAATCGGTGTCTCTTCGCATTCAATGATCGTTTAAACATGTTTAAATGTTCAGAACGCATAACAAATATACACCGTTGTATTCAGGAAAGTCTATAGAATCTTCTGATATAATCAGAATTTTAGTATCTTTTATAATTACCTCGCAAAATTAGTTCGAATTTGAAAAATGTGTTTTTTTTTTCAAAACCAAATTTCTCAAAAACTGTACGTGCTGGAGACAAACGGGTTGCAGATTCGTAATCAGCACGAGAAACACTATAATAATCGCGTAGTGGCATTTAAAACTTTTTTTTGGCTGTTGGACAGTGTTATTAGACTGTTATGAAAATTACAAACATCTACGCATCATTGTTTTTACTAAAAGTGGTTATATACCTTAAGCAATGTATGTTTCTTAACTTATGTCACGCAGCTTTTGTCTTATTCCTCGATTCAATTTAATTGTCGTTCTTGTACAAGTATGTTCGAAAAAAACGCATTGTTTATTAATGTATGGGATGTTATCTTATTATGCTATTTCTAGTTTCATCTTATGTATTGTAGAAGATAAAAAATATACCAAAATTACCAAACGATTAAGTTGTTTCTTAACTTTTGTCAGTAAGTGTATATGTATTTTTCTTTGGATAAATGTTACACATAAGGTTTTTTTGAGTACTTTTTCGGAAATTTCAAATTTTTTGTATTTTTTTCTGCGTAGAACGCGTTATCGTATTTTACATCAATGTATATGGTAAAAATTGTTTTGCTTAACGAGTGTTTCGCGTTACGAGTAAGACTCCGGAACGAATTATGCTCGTTATGCGAGGTTCCACTGTGTTATAGTTTCACACATTTCTTCATTTCTTGTATGATTATAATACATTAACATTAAACTTACCGGTGTATAATGCATACTCCATTTGAAAATAAAATTAAAAAACAAGAATGAGTTTAATCGGTATAGATTAAATATATTAAACGGTAATAACTGTTAAATCTATGGACCCTCTAAAACAGGTTGGAAGCCAATAGCAGCGTACTGCTGGGTACATGTATTGCTCAGCTATAAGCAATGAACAGAAAATGGTTACAGTATTACATACCGTTAAAAATAGAACAAAAGGAAGCTTTTACAAACGTTTTAATTTTATAGAAACAAGTTTTCTTTCAGAAAAGAGTGGTTAAAACTTTATTTAATTTAGAAGCACAGTATGCAGTCAATTGCATTCGCTTACCAAATATTTAAAAATACAGTAAAATCCCACTTAACGCGAGAGATACGTTTCAATAAGTTCCAGTGCTACACGAAACAACGTTAAACGATGTCGTCTTAACGCCTAGATAGTGCAAATAGATTTTTATTACTTCAAATATAGACTTATTTATTGCTAATATCCATTTTTAATCATAAAATATTCATGAAAATCAAAAAAGGTTCCAGTAAAGATGTCATGTTGATGACGAGGAAGGTTTTTCCTCATTTGATATTTTCTGTTTTCGTTTTGTGATAAAGTTATCTATAATAGTTTGTCCTTTCCTGTATCGTTCACATTCGAGAGCAAAACACTGCATCAATGACACTTCGTCTTGCCTTTGAACTATCAAAATTTAAATCATTTTGTACAAACTAATCCATAATTTCCGTTATAGTGGCTAAACTTTTTTTTAGAAAATCCGTTAAGAGTTCCTTTTGCTCTTCATCTTCAGAAACTCTTCATCATCTTCGTGCACTTGGTGTTCTACTAATTCTTTAAGATCGTCGTCGGAAAGGCTTTCACCTGTTGTAATTTGTAATAATTCATCAATATCCTGCGCATTTATATTATTCAACCCTGTTTGATCAGCATGTCTAATAATTTTGGCGACATCAATAATGGATTCTCTAATATCAGTATCTTTACTTAGCTCTGGCCACACATTCTTCGATACCCCTTCCAAACATTTCTCGGTCACCTCATTGCAGGAAAGGTGTTGTCTATCCAGGACATTGTAGTTGTTACAAACGATTGTTCATCTTCTCAATCGGTTCTATCAATCGATTGTCGAAATGTCCGCCGGAGATAATAATTTGAGATTACGCCTTGATCCATTGGTTGGATTAAAGAAGTTGTACTTCGTGACAGAAAAATCACTTCTACTGGAATGTATGTTGTTATGTCGAACAAATTTAGTTTTTTAAATTCGCGATAGCGTTTAATAGACGAGCAAAAATGTTCGTTAAATCAATTCTGGAAAATGTTCAGAGCGATCCAAGATTTATTATTGAATTCTCAAATTACTGGTATAGTTGATTTTGGAATTACCTTCAATGCCATTGTTGTTTTGAAATGATAAACAAGCAGTGATTTCAATTTGAAACCTCAATTAGCGTTACCACTCAGTAGGAGCGTTAAATGATCTTTTGCAACTTTAAATCCCGGAGCTCGCTTTCCTTCACGGGACAAAAATGTACGTTTTGGCATTCTCTTCGAAAAAAAGGCATGTGTCGTTAAAATTGAAAACAAATTCGGGAGGATAATTCTCTCGTTCAAGGACTGCTTTTAATGTGGCTGGAAACGCATCAGCTATCTTTTGTATATCCACTTGCCACTTCTCCAGATCTGTATATTATGAAAATTGTCTCTGTTTTTAAATCGTTGGAACCACCCTCGACTAGCTACAAAATGTTCACTAGTGTCACCACTTTGATTCTGAATATGGTTCAAACTGTTCTCGCTTTTTCCGTTACATGTAATTGCTTGACTTAATGACATATTGCATTCAACTTGATCGTTAATCCAGATGGAAAGTCGTTTTTCCATTTCCTCAAGCACATTGCATCTGAAACGGATAATTTTTGTTGTAGAAGTTGACGTGGTTGTAGTTGCTGATTATACGATATTTCCGGTTTTTTAAAATTGTCCGTAATTGAAGTTAAGAAATTTAATACAGTGCCGACATCAGACTGCCGTTGGCATCTAATCGCCTTAATATCTGCATTTTAGTTTCCAGTAAAATACTTTTTCTTGTGGCTTTACTGTTTTTTTCTATGCAATCACCCATTGTAAGATTTAAGAATTGATGAATTTATCACAATAATATAAAATATTATGTTTGAAACTTTATACATTTAGTAACGTTGAGAACCGCTTATAAATCAACTGTGACACAGGAAAAATGCGTTCTTACAAAAGAGCGTAGTGATACAAAAGATACACAGTGTGCGCCGACGCTGCATAATGCGCTACTTAATTAAGGTTGTTGCATTACTGCTTCAAATTACACACATATTCGACAAGTGCCAATACCGTGTGCGATTTCGGGCAATCCAAATATTACCGGGTAATATTGAGATAACGTTAAGTGGAGAAGTGTGAAGCGGAACCTTACTGTATATTCAGAAAAATTTTATTGTGTGATTCAAACGAAACACATTCTAAACACGACAAACAACACTGCACAACAGCCAAAATTTTTCTTGACCGCCATTATGAAATTCTTATAGATTTTTACGAGCTGCATACGAATCTAAAATCCGTTTTTCTCTGGTACGTACAGTTTCTTAGAAAATTAATGTTAAACAAAATTGCAAATTTTCAACTTTGGGAATTTTGTGTGCTTTGACCATAGCAGCTATTCAGTGGCTTCCTGCACGAGAGAAATCTATGAACTTTCCCGAATAAAACGATATAAATTATTATTACATTGTAAACATTTAAATATGTTAAAACAATGATGAACCTAAAAAAGACCCTGAAAATGGACGAATTTTTGCTGATGTTATTAAATTTATTTAAAAAACTATGAGTCTAGGCGAAAATCTAATTATCGTACGCGATAGAGTAGACATCTCTGTTGCAGGAAGTGTCAAGCGAAGTCGCAGAATCGGTTTTGTTTTCATTTTATGAGAAAAATAGTTCGGCAAAATACGCGTCACTGCCAGCGGTACTCATTGTCAGTGTTATAACGCGCCGCGCCGCGCCGCGCCGTTCAGTTCTTCCGTCATACCAAGGCAGTAGGCATTGAGTACCGCTGGTAGCGACGCGTGGTTTGCGAACTATTTTCCTTATAAAATGTAAACGAATATAATTTCTTAACATCGCCCGATGCTATCTGCAGCAAAAACGTCTACTCTATCACATGCAATTGTTCAATTTTCACCTAGATCAATAGTTTTTTAAATAAATTTAGAAATATCAACAAAAATTGGTGCATTTTTGGGGTCTTTTTTACTTTGATTATTGATTAAACATATTTAAATGTTTACAATGCAATAGCAATTTATATCGTTATATTCGGGAATGTTCACAGATTTCTCTCGCGTAAAAAGCCACCGAATAGCTGCTATGGTAAAAGTACTAAAAATTCCCAAATTTGAAAATTTGCAATTTGTTTTAACATTCATTTCTTAAAAAACTGTACGTACCAGAGAAATGGATTTCAGATTCGAATTCAGCTCGCAAAAATCTATATGAATTTCATAGTGGCTGTCAAGAAAAATCGAAAAAGTCAAAATTTGTTGTTCAGTCTAATCGTAATAAAATGTCTATAATTTTTACTTTGAAAATGACCATAATAAGCAAAATTAACAAAATGGTCAATATCTCAAATCTGTACCACATTGCATAAAGGTATAAATATATAATGTAAGTACATATACTGGGTGCCCACAAATACTGAAGGAGCCAAAAGGGGTTGATAGGTGGAGCCATTCTCAACAACTTTTTTCTTTGCAAAAGTATCGGATGAGGCTTCACTATTAAATTATTAAGGGAAAACATCGACCAATCAAACCGCAAGAATCGCACGCGCTCAGAGATAAAAGTGTAGGCTCGAATAACAGTTGACCGTGGTCATGAACAAATATATGTGTATCGCAATGGTAACTCAGCGTATCGGTTCCCCAAGGTGTAGGTAACGCGACGTGTCAGTATAGAAGCAAGCTATTAGGTGAAAGTCAATCAAATAGAAAAATCGGAATAATTGTTGAATTATTCTTTATACATGAATAGTAAATAAAACAATTCGTCCTTATTCACGTATTCGTGATAAATCGATTTTATAACGATACAGTAGTTCGATATCTCAAGGAAATAATAGATAAAATATTCAGAATTATATTCGAGAAATATTATGACGATGATGAAGGACAAACTTTCATTCTGGAAAAAATGCATTTTTCGATTCTGAAAAAGAATTACCTTTTTTGTTCACCGAAAAATATTTTAAATCAAATAATTGTTGAGGGATATGAGAAATGGAAGCAGGTTGATAAACGTAATCTTAACAGTGAAAAGGAACTTTAATATAAAATGCGTAATTGTAATAACCCAGGCACAGCGTACTGTCCTGTCCTAACCGATCTTAACATCGAACTGCTGAAAAGCAGACGGTCGCAAATACTTATACCTACGAAACGTACATGCGGTGTACCTTTTCAGGTACACGTACATCTATTTTTAGCTTTCTCGAAAAGCGTTACCGGCAATAAAACATCTCGAGAGCCGAACCATTTTATTGCTCCTCGAGAGTTTGTAGAAGGGGAGTTTTCTTAATTACAATATTACTTCAACAATAATTAATAAATGTATTAAGTCCTGCGTACAATAAATGAAAAATTGAACAAATAATTTAAATACGACTTACCTATTGATTCACAAATACGCTTGCTTCGATGCAAATTAATTTTTATCATTAAGGCAATTCTTACTCCACAAAAAAATAAATCTCATCGCACAGAAACTCTCATGTTATGCGTTATAACAGCTGATGTTATAACTCGGTTAATGAACTTTCGATTTATTCTACCGTAATTTTTTTATGGTCACATAACATAAGAATAAGCGGAAAATGCACCGAACGTTTACCTCTGAGCGCGCGCAATTCTCGCGCTCTTATTGGTCAGTGTTTTTCCTTTATAATATAAAAATGAAACCTCATCCAATATTTTTGCAAGGGAATAAGTTGTTCAGAATAGCCCCACCTGCCACCCCTTTCCGGATCCTGCAGTATTTGTTGGACACCCTGTATATGTATAAACAAAAGCGTAAGCATTCGTCACTGCGTTTTTTTCCTCTCCGCGAGCCAGAACATCAGCGAACATGCCACACATGCGAACCGCGAAAACGTGCGATCTTGTAAAACCGTAATCACCGCGCTATAATTTGTGACAAATATATCATAAATCATTATTTTTTATTAGACTGATGGTACATTAATATACCAAAGTTAAGTATATTAACCCTTCTGCAACGGCGCGACTGACACATATTTTGCCACCACTTTTGTAGGTTGCTATAAATTATTCGAATCTGATACACTATAAACATTTAGAAAATAAATGCACTTTTTCTGTATCAAGAAATTTTCAGCCGAAAAATTTCGTTGTGTCCATACGCATAGAAGACTCTTAATGTGACAAATACTTTTGAAAAAACATGTGACTGTCACAATGGACCGGATTCAAAGTTTAGAGTCTTTTGCATTCAAATAATTAAATTGGTAATTTTTAAGTTTATGTTCTTACTTAAACAAGAAGGGATAAGTAAATATTGTTTCTTTCATTCATCTTCTAATAACGGTTTTTGATGACACAATAAGAATTTTTAAGTAAAATGGATCAAACGGAAGTATCTATAGTACATAGGTAATACCGTACGGATTGAATGAAATAAGGTGTCAATTCTTAAAAACTTTATATTGTTACATTACGTGCCCGACATATTCATTTCATGTTTCTATTGAGTACAGTCAATTGTCCCTCGGGAAATGTGACCATAAAGAGGAAAAAGATATCTCCTTGTTAATCTTTGACGATTTTTCAAGATTTGCAATTTTATGTACTTGCTGAATTTGAGCGACCCGCATATTGCGTCTTCTTTTATTTAGCGTTAGTCTCTCTTGTTGTTATGTTACTTACAAGAGAACATATTCAACACGAACACTCCGATTCTGATGAAACTTATGTGAAAGATCGTTCTCAAAAAAATATTTGACACGTATGTAGTGCGAAAGAGGCCGGAATCGAAATTCGCACTGAGCGGGACAGTTGGAAGCGAAATTTTATGCTCGGCGGCTCGGTTGCTGGGGGATCCCCCTTGGAATCAGTCAAATATTAAACACGATCGGTACCGAAACGATCGAACATCAGTGAGACACATACTAACGCAAGCAAAGCAAAAGATTGCAATTTCCTTATTTCCTATTATTTTTTCATGAAACTTGTACCGTGGTATTCGTCTCGTTTTTCTGATTAAAATGATACTAAACACGATATAATTAGGATCATAATTACCTGTGTAACAAGCCATAAATATTTCGGACGTTAAATTTACGTCAGAGATACGAATTACTTAGATTCTAACGTCCGAAACTTTTATGGCTTGTTACAAGGGTAATTATGATCATAATTATATCGTGTTTGCTATCATTTTAATCAGAAAAACGAGACGAATACGATGGTAAAAGTTTCA
The DNA here is from genome assembly GCA_947623535.1 of Coelioxys conoideus. Classification (NCBI taxonomy): domain Eukaryota; kingdom Metazoa; phylum Arthropoda; class Insecta; order Hymenoptera; family Megachilidae; genus Coelioxys; species Coelioxys conoideus. The sequence continues at coordinate 27,491,334 of OX392452.1, forward strand.
TTCACGAAAACTAAAAATAAAGAATTTTGATTTTTGAATTTAAAAGACAGAACACGCAGGAACGTCTCGAACCTCAGTCCCTCTCTGTTTTTGTATCGCTATCCACGTTCGGCTCACGGACGTGGACCGAATCAATCTTTCGCACTGAGTGGGCCAGCGGAAGCGAAATTTGATACTCGGCGGTTGTCCATTCCACGCCGCACAGTGGGGTATTTGGCCCGAAAAACCGGACAAAAGTCAATTTGAAAAATTTTGCGTAAACCGTAAATTTGTTATTGTTTGAGGTTCTTAAATATATGAGGAACAATGTACTATAGTTGTTTTGTTCATTAATACTCTGAGGAAGCACTATAAATTAATCAGAAGTTGAGAGATTTTATGATCTGTTTTGCCTTTTCATCCACGCTATAATATACCATGCATTTATTAGTAATTTTTATATTTTTAAAACAGTTAGGAAATTTCTTTCATTACAAATTCTTTTTAGGCACGTATTTAATATACTTCCACATTGAAAAATTTGGTTTATCATACTTATTTATATAGTTATTAATATCTGAAAGCAATCAATATATCAGTAATTTTCATTACCATTATAGAAATTCATTAACGATTTTGTTATAGTTCTGAGTGAGTCCCGATGCTCTTTTTGGTATCATTACATTCAGTTGAGATTTGTGATTACGAGGCAACAAAGTTTGACTCCGGATTTGTCCGAATTGAACTTTCATAGCTAATTTAACATTAAACGTTTTGCAGCATTCACGTTCGCCTACACGCACTAGTCGCGATCATAGACCGACTTGCTTGAACAACTCCCGTTGGCAAACTCTTCCAGAAGAAACTATTGCAGAGTATTGGCACTTAGATGTTTATGTTAAGCTATGATATGTAAACTAATTGAAATAGTTCGATGAATGTGTGGAGTTTCGCCGAAAAAATGTCGTGGACGCGTATTGAAAATATTTTATGGTTTCTTTATTTTATTGTTTCTTGGCGAAAGCCAATAGAAGAATGTCTTCGAAGACATGAATTCAACTTTTGGTCGATTTCTATTGTTCTAACAAATGAGTCTTCGACAAAATGTTCATTTCTTGTCTGCATTTAATCGAAGCAGTGTCGCTGCAGAGTGCCAGTCTTTCACAATCGACCCTACATTTCAACGGTTTCCAACAATTTAGAAAAAAATGGTACAAACAAAGGTATTTAGAGATTACAAACTTTAATATATAAAATTTCAAAAATTTGTATTATTTTTTTAAAAATCAACATTATTTTAATTTCTTAAATGTCAATATGTATTTTGTATTTCAAAATATTGTAGCCAACGTTGAGACGAATTCAACGACCTGAACGACCTGCTATGTTATAATCTTGAACCTTTAAACAGCGTTAAAATAATTTTGTCCAGTTTTTCGGGCCAAATACCCCACTGTGCGCCGCAGCCAAAAGAACAAATCGCTGCTAAGGCGGCGAAGCATTGAAATGTCGAGCGAGGCGAACATAGGCGCAGCAATGACGCACGCATAAGCGCAGGAAAAGACGTTTCGCACTGTGTGGGACAACCAAGCATTGCACTGAGAGGGTCTTTACTGTATATAGTGATACAGTGTATTGACTACTTTTAATGGAATTGTTTCTTTATTTTCATACAATTAGTTTGAAATTATGGAAACAAAAAAAATCGTGTTGGAATAGTACAAGACCCACTCGGGAGCCTTATACTGCATTAAAAGAAGTCCCATTATTACTAACAATGTGCTGCGGCTCATTCATAGAATCATAAATTTTCAACTTTTAGAAAATTCATAAACAATGAATAACTGCCCTTTGCAGATCTTCCCTATGTGCAATTTGTATTCTTGAAGTCTTTTAATTTAACATGATTTTCAAGAGCCAGTGCGGTTTGTTATTTTATGACTGTCGAACCATTAACCGATAAACGACTTCGTACTTTTTATCTCAGGACGAGCATTTGGTAAAGACGGTTCTTGCCCATTTCTCTAAAAGTTCCAGAATCAATGAAATAGTTTAATTTTAACTTAGCCGTTTGTCCACCCCCAGCAGCCTGCCAATCCCCACTACATATTTTTTCTGGCGAGAACATTTCTTTTTTTCTTTAGAAGATTTTACTCCTAACCTTTAACAAGTACACAACAACTTTTCACCCACAACTTTCAAAGAGTAGACAAACATATTTATTTTAAAGTCCATTGACAACTTGAAAAGAATTAGCGCTTTCTTTGTGAAACACTACGTCAAATTCTAGTTTTTCATAAACCACACAATTCGCAGAAAAATCGATGTAAAATAGAGAAAATGGATATTCGATTGATAATAGTGATACTAAATGAGAATCTTCTAAAGAGAAATAAATTAAAACTTAAATTAATATTTCATGTTTTATTACTTTCCTTAGATATTTCGATTACAGGAATTTTAAATACTTTATTAAAAATTAATACATTTCATCTGTAACAATATACTTCTACTAAACTGTACAAATTTTAAACAAAAAATAACATTATTATTCGAATACTTCAAATTGTTAAATTGTTTGTTTATCTAGTATATCTTAAATAAAAACGTAACATGAGAAATAATCAGTTTGTTTAAACATTTGAGTTTCCATAATTCGATTATGACGATATCAAGATAACAAAAGCTAAACGTTTAATTGTTTTTACGTATGCAAATCTATGCAATTTAAACAAAAAATAAGAAGCGTAAATGAAGGTACAAATATGAAAAGTCATATCATAATTATATTCGTCACAATATTATATGGATTTAAGAAAGGAATGTTAGTTTGAGGTTTCGGTTTGTACGAGAAACTTTGGTATTCAGGTGTTATACTTACAAGTTAAAAAAGCATACAGTACAATAATTAAATATCCTGACATGAAAAATATAACCAATGAAGCGATAATGATTAGATTAAAATGTTACAAATATATAATGATTTATCTGGATTAAAATTTGCTAATAATGATCGCTCAAATGTTATATCGGGATAATGTTTAGATAAGATAAAAAATTATAGTTTCACAAATAATTTAAAAAATTATAGTTTCACAAATAATTTTTTCAAACCATTTAAAGCGCTAGAAGTGATTGAGCAGTGACTCTGGAATAATATTCGATAGTTTAAAAATGCTAAAGTGACAATAATACAAAGACCAGTAACAAATACACTTTAACAATATTAGTAATTCCGTTTATCCAGCCTTACCGAGCCTTACCAACATCTACCGAGTGTCGCATTAACGAAAATATTAATTCCCTATTATTAATTTCCTCGCTATAAGCACCTGCCAATATAAATATTTTGAAAAATTTTGCACTTAAATTTTTCTAACAACAAAACCACATGTAAAAATATTTTATTCTATATTTGCTTTTGATGTAAAATACATACATACGTGCATAATTAGATATGAGTAACTTGACGTGTATGATCATAGAGACAACAAAACAACGATTGGAACAAGTTTAATTAGAACTAGTTTATAATGTAAATATGAAAAGCCGGTTAAATTTTAATATAAAATGTATACGAAATAACTTACGACACGATGTCTTAGTTTGTCATTGAATATAGCAGAATATTCATAAGCCATGTCACATTCAACTTCTTGTTTCTGTACACGTATACGAACCTAGAATTACGTATTAACTTCGAAGTAAAACTGTGAATTGACTATTATAGACATTTACCATACCCTTTCATATGTTTAACGATATATCAATAATGTAGACGATGTATTATTAACGAAAATAGAGACAGAAACCATTTAAGAAACTAACTATATATTGTTGCTTACATGTTCATGTGTATTATTATTAATATATGTATATATTAATATAAGAAGAAGCAGTGAAGAAAACTTCAAGTCATTGAAATGACCTTGAATGACATTTCAAGGTTAACATAATGTATATCAATGGATTCGTCTTGAGGTGAGCTATGAGTGTAGCATGACAAAAAATTACGTTTCCATTTAAAAGAACAAAGATCATCTTCTAATCTCGGAGGCGTATTCACTCAGAGAAAAACAGTATACATTATTTAATGCCTCCCTTTAGATAGAGCATGATTTGTTTAAGTATTTTTTTCGAATAATGAATATTGTGCGAGATAATCGCGTGGAAAGATTACAATGAGACACCCAGTATATATTTCAATCACCTCTGGCTCCACTTATCTGAATGGTAGTATTGATATTTATTGATAACTACAGATATGGGTAGTCACATCTATACTGAAGGAAAAAACACCAGATGTATCGAGACGAGGTACAAATGTATTTCTTGAACATTTTATTTATCAACTCTGTTATTTTTATATTGCAAGATTTTGATCATTAAATTTTGCGTGACTTATTATGATAAAAAAATATTTAAAACATGCATTGTCATGCAAAAAAAAAAAAAAACAAATATAACGTCGACAAAAACAGCATCAAGCAATAAATGATGTACAAAAGTTACATAAAATGTGTACCCAGTACCTAAATTATATTTCGTCTAGCACAAATAGAAATTTTATACTTTCCTGGTCAGACTTAAATTCTTACGTCGGGCATACCAAAAATTAAAGTTATTGTAATTAAATATTTGTTCATTACTGGAGATCAAACGTTTTTGATTTTCGAAAATTAGTAGATTCCAAGTCGTCGAAGTGCAGATTAAAAAAGGAATCATTGCTATTTTAAGTTATATTCTGTGTTTTGGATGTTCAGCGCTTTAATGTCAAAGTAAAGTTATATTGACGGAATAAATTAGACGTTTTTAGCCGTGAAGCAGCGAATGTTGTGTCAATTGTAACCCAGACGTACAAAATATGTGTACAAGAATGCCGCGACTAAAAGTAAGAGCTAAAATTTTTTAACAAAGAACTTTCATATATTAGAAACTTTATATAAAAAAAACAGTTTGTAGTTTCAGAGGGTTCAAATTAAAAATAAATGATCACTAACAAGAATTAAATGGTTCTAGCTACTTCTTCCAGAAACACTATTTATTAAAAATGTATAACAATTTACAGATAGAATATTATTCACCAACATTTATCTGATTCTTTATGAACACTATTTCCATCTGCTAGGAAATCTGCTTTTAAATTGTCAGCGTACACTGTAAACCACAGAAGTTTTGACCTTCAACGACATAAAGATCGTTAACAACGTTGACAGATACATTGTATCATGAGAGTCATAAAATCATGTAGTAACTCGTCAATTAAGTAATGGACCGATCGAAGCTAACTGTTTTGCGGAATAAAAGTTTACACAAATAGTTTCAATCTGATGTATTTTTCTTATTACTATTGCATTAGTACTTTTCGATACAATGATTTCGATGCATCCTGAGTGCGCACTATGAGTTTGAAATACGTACGAACCATAGCACGGTTTCGATATTAATAGAATACAACTTGTTTAATGTTATGAAACGCCGTCTCCTGTACGAACAATATTGAAAAGCACGGAACTTATCTCAAGAATCAGTACTCAAGACGAATACAACAATGTCGAACGATTACATTACAACAAATTACAATTGTTATAACAAGTTATGCTCACAACAAGTAATGAATAGAAAAACATTTAATTTATGTTTAATGCTAAAACGGAGAAGGTTCGAAGATGACGGAAATACCAAAGGCCTAATCATTCGGCAATTACCGTGCGTGGTCTTGAATGACATCGTTGAAGGAAAGGACAAGGTAATGATTGGCCTTGTACAGTAATTGTACTAATTATTTTTGCGTATTCCCTTCCTCCTTCTACGACTGTTTTCTGCCCTTAACCTAACCCAATTGCCCCTCTGATTCGTGTGGCCTTTGTAATATGTTCGAATCACTTAGGTATACAATAAGTTATTTTTTTCGTTAATATTTTTTTGCAATATATTCTTAAACGTAATTCCAATCAACACTAAACGAGATTACAATACGTAAATATCAAACCCAAATTAGAAGCACTCAAAATTTTATTATCTTATCTACAGCTTTCATTCTAAAGGCACTATCGATTTCGAAAATCCAAATTCGTCATGTACAATAATGACGAGACTTCGTTAAAAATAAAATTTCATGTTTGAAATATCCTTCGAATATGAGGGAATAGTGATTACTACCACTACAACATTTTGTATACATTTTTTATAACGAAACGTAAGTTTAACGTTTGTTACGATAAAGTACCACAAAATATATACGTTCCTGATATTACTCGAGTAACATCGAACGAAGCATAGAAAACAAAACACATACTGCACCGAAGACAGGAGAAGTAACCTAAATTAATACGTTATAACTTACTTGTGTTCTATCATACGCTTCGAGCTGCTCATCTGCCTTTTGTTTATCGTACAATACTCTGGCAAGGCCCCCATGTGGTTTGTAGCTTCTCCCAATTCTACTCGCGTTCGAATCCTGATTAATAACAGAACAGGTAGCCAAATTCCTCACGCTGCAAGTGCATTTCGGAGCAGTCCCGTCCATGCCTGCCATACCCACGAAGAGCGAATAAATGACTGTCAATCACTGTACGCGCATGACGTGATAATACTTAACACCACAATCTTTTAACGAGCACTCCGAAATACGAAGAAGAAAAGTACGAAAGATGACGCAGTTCGCGTAAACACGTTTAGCACGTGGCCATGTTGGCGACGGCAGAGACGTCTGGAGGTGATGTGAGGTAAACCCGTTTCACATAGGCAGCTACGGTTACGGTCGATGATGCAGAAATATACCATACGTTTTCAAACAAGTTTCAATAGTGACAATTATACATGATACCTGATGTGAAAACTGTGTAACTACTTTATTCATGGTTTGTAAAAGAGCGATTGAAATTTGTTTGTTGTTACTTTTTACATTTACTGTTTCCATTAGTACGACATTTATGTATATAGCCTTTTTATAATGTACTAAAATTTAAGACTCATCTATCAATAACATTGTAAGCAACAATTACAACGATGTGTGTTTGGTAAAAGCATACGCGACAATAAGTGTAATCAATACTACAGCATTGTCTTCGAAAATATAATTAGCAATATCGTTAATATATATCATTAGTTAATATTGTTATAATGAACATTTATTGAGTTTTTATCAAATTTTCGAAACTTTGTGCAAAAGAGAATTGTATACATACTACATACACTATTAATTTCGAAAAAAAAATTTATTAAATTACGTACTGAGCTATAATGTTTTTTTCATTCTTTTTTTTTGAAAATTGGTGTTTATAGTATGTACATATTTGTAAATCAGTGTAGGTCATTGTTCTAATACAATTTTGAATAAGAATAATGAATAAATAATGACTATTAATAAATAATTTATTAATTGTTATTTGTGTGCAAGGCATCTATTCATTATTCGGTATTCCTCCTTTGTAAAAGAAATATGTATGTATGCATGTAATTGTTCATATTGCATATGTACTTGTTTATAATATGAAATTGTAATGTTTAAGTAATCGAAAATATGAAATTCGAATATTTAAGAATTCCGAAGTTTTATAATCGAGTTTGCTTCAGTAGCTAAATATTCGATATTCTAATATCTGTATACTCGAAAATCTGGATATTATGGTGGTCATATATTTGGTATTTCTAGAATATTGATATATAATACATTAACTAATAACTAATAACTGATATGGAAAACAATTTATTTGTCCTTTGCTGGAAATTTCGAATAATGAATAACCTTAACCTATTAGTCATTCACAAATGAAAGTAATTAATTCATTTTTTATTTATAAATGGCGAATAAAGTGAATGTAGTCGTTATTTTCTATTAGTTATTCTTACTTTTGCTCAACGCTGTGGGAAATATATAATTTATCAATTATTATAAAATTCGCAAATATATATGTATATGTTGCGTTATGAATTAATCATTAAAAACTATATTATTTTAATGCTTTTCAACTGAATATTGGTAATGACGGTATGATTTGTCATTTAAAATTAAATACAAATTAAATATTCTCACAGGTTTACAAATAGTTAAGATGCTATTTTTTGATAATTTAGAGTGATTATAACAATAGAATACAATAAAGATACCAGGAAGATACATATAATACTACTTCATGGGTAAAAAATCACTTTTTGAGTGAATGTTACATGACGTGTTTATTTGTTTGTGTCTTAAATTCTATTGAGGATGATACGTATCGACGACGTTATCAGAGGTGGAGTTTTATAGGTTCTACATTTCGAAAATAAGCTCCTTTCTCAACATATTATATACATTTCATTTTATTTCGTGTTTTTACTGCAAATATTCACAAAAAGCTGTAATTACGCAAGTATTTGTGAAACTTCATTGAATGTTTAAGGAGTTATACCACTCTAGAATTTTCAAAAAAGAGACAATTTTTTTTGCTTAAAAGGTGCCTAGGGGCCTTAAGAATAAGGTACAACATCATTTATAGTCGGGAGAATATTATAAGTGCCTTTATTTTAATCCCGGCCGACATCACCACCTGCGCGTTCTGAGTAGGTAGACGACTCGGCCCGACGCGCACCGATTTTTACTATTATGAATGCTTATGTTTTTTATGATAATAAAGTATTACTTGTCCGTTTTAGCTAAGTGGTCATAGATGACATTTATAATACTATCGCAAAAAATTATTAGTTTTATTTTTATACTTTTTTAAGTGCATAAATACAAATTTACATAATGAGTGAAAACAAAGAGAATAGTGACCGAAAAGGAACCAAACAAAGTAGCGGACGTTCTATCACAAAGTGTCTACAGACGAAGAGTCGCAGCACAAATGATATCCGTCCAGTAAAAGATTCGTGGTGCTCGTGGCAGCGAGTGTATGCCGCCAATACATTGACCGATCATCAACATAAATCACCTCTTTCTAGAGAAATATTCAACACTATAAAATCAATTTATGAAGATTTGAGCAGCAATGACCTTGTCACTCGGTGTATAGGTGGTTATATTCAAAATAATAACGAAAGTTTTAACGCAACAGTGTGGGTGATGGCTCCGAAAACAATATCCAGTGGCAAGACAATACTTTATATTGTGATACAAATAGCTGTTTGCGCGTACAACGATGGCATGGCGCCAATGATGGAAATGATGCAAACGTTAGGAATAAAAATCGGAACAACCTGCTACAATTTTTGCATGGAAGCCGACGAACGCCGCATATCGCTTGCTGAAAGATCGCTGTCTGACGCAGTGAAAGAGACTAGACAATCCGCAAGGTCATCAAGGAAAAAAGCTGAACAAGAGGATGTCAGTTTAGAAGGTCAGTTATACGGGGCAGGTATCGCCGATTGAAAGTATGTACAAAATTTCTATGATTTTTTCACAGGTAAAACTTTAAACGCGTTTTCTTGAAACTACTTTTCTCGAGACGGCCGGAAAGAAAACTCGCTCAATTCTTTACCGATTTGTCTGAAATTTTTATTGCATTTTCTAAACAACATTATCTAGAGAATGGCGTACGAATTTTTTTTTATGATGGATATTTCTTTAGTTATAAACAATTTAGTGTCACTTTTTAGGTGAAAAGTTAAAACTCTCTTCAAACATCCATAACTTTTGCAAAAACTGACGTAGAAAAAATTCCGTACATCTATCTGGAACTATTTATATATGAAACTAAAAAAACTTTTGATTTCTGCTCTGGGGTTAAAATAGAATGAGAAACTTTTCCGGCCGTAGACCCCTTCGCGTCGAGCAGCGTTCCAGGGAATCACCAGCTCCTGAACCGCCATTTTGTTTTTAATACCTTCATAAAAATTAATTTTAATACTTCAATGTAATATAAGCAATGAAGACCCACAAACACATTTTCTATCTGTGTAACCCCTTAAAAGATAAGTGCGACAAAATGAAGAAGGTAAAACATTAGCACGTGTTACGTATACAGATCTGTACACTAAGAGAATTAATACATTTAAAATAGCAATTTCTTCCATAAATATAAATTACGATACATGTATCACAATGTACTATACCCTTTCTTGAGATTCGAGAAACAATACTACAAAAATAATAAACGTGAATAAATGAACTCCACGATGATTTAAAAAATACTTATGAGACAAGAAAACGGAAAAGACTAAAAGATAAGCAAAGGTGAATAAACATCTCGAGATAAAATACTGTACGCGTATCGCAATTCAGGTTATAATATTGATTCTTCTTCCCTCTACATAGTTTCATACATATTTATTTTGTCATTTTAAAGATAAGTTACTTTTCTGTTGTTTGAAAAGTTTTTTATATTGAATGACGATCCAATTTCATTGATGTTTCACATTCTACCATTTGCATAACAGTATCCGATTACAAATAGTTGTTGCGCTATTTCTATTATTGATGTGTATGTATAATCGATTGAAGTGATTGCATCAGTATTTACGATCTGTATTTGTCCATGACTTCACTATTTGTGAGACATCTGTGCGAGAAAGAAAACGATGTTAAATCTTCGAATTCGATTACAAAGTGATCATTACTTGAGAATTTATTTGATTTAAACGGTGGCTAATTTCAGTAATAACGTAATTGCGTTTATTTTAATTACATTATAATGTTTATTTATTCCTTCTACCCTAGTTTAAGTAAAAACCGAAGGTTAAGAGAGCTATAGTGAAATCTGTATGTTTCTACAAATTATTTTTTAGCCATGGACATTGTCAGTTCACGGAATGGAAATGACTATATCTATTCGAGAAAAGCAAAATTTATATTAATGTACTGACAAGCGTACATATTCAACACGAACACTCCGATTTTGATGAAACTTATGTGAAAGATAGTTCTCAAAAAAATATTTGACACGTACTTTTTTTTATCGGCCATCGTTTATATTGAAGGGGTGATAACAGCCCTCAAAGTTAAGGTCTGAAAGTATATTTTTCGGAATATCTCCGGAACTAAAGGAGATAATGGGAAGCTTTCTTTTTTAATTGTGGGTTTTTTAATAGGGAATTATCCTGCAAAAGAAAATTTTAATAAACCTCTGAAAATGTATAGTTTTTGTTTAATTTTTGTTACTGAATGTTAATCTATTTTTTTGCAACTTTGTGTATGTAAACTATGGACTAAAATAGAGGATACGTGTTTTTGGAATTTTTCGTTTCATAAGAAGTTCATAATATTTGAAAATATAAAAACATTCAGTAACAAAAATTAAACAAAAACTATACATTTTCAATATATTTTTTAAACAAATGAGGTTTATTAAAATTTTCTTTTGCAGAATAATTCCCTATTAAAAAACCCACAATTAAAAAAAAAACTTTCCATTATCTCCTTTAGTTCCAGAGATATTCCCAAAAATATACTTTCAGCCCTTAACTTTGAGGGCTGTTATCACCCCTTCAATGTGAACGATGACCGATAAAAAAAAAGTACGTGTCAAATATTTTTTTGAGAACTATCTTTCACATAAGTTACATCAAAATCGGAGTGTTCTTGTTGGATATGTTACCTTGTCAGACACTGCAGTACTTCAGTACTTGTTATTGTATACAAGAGGGGACCATTTATGTTTCACACCACTTGTTTTACAAAAAAGAACATGAATAATTTATTGTAGATTGAAAATATGTAAACAATTTCTTTTGACTTATAATATTTGAAACAACAGGTTGTTACATTTTCATGTTATATAAATGTTTTGATATTTCATGAAAAGTAAAGAATTTATACATAGATTATTGGAAAAACTACAATTTTAATATTTCATGGCAATCCCTTTCTGTTTAATAACATCATTTAATCATTTGGGCATAATAAAAATAATTTTTTCAAATATTCTGAGGAAATAAACCACAATTCTTTTTTCAGTCTTGTTTGAAATTCAATTTTTTAATATATTGCTGATTTTTCCATTTGTGGAACTAATTTGTCCGATAAATTAAAATTTGTGTAAAGTTATATAATAAATATTCTTGCACTGGAATAACTCAATAAATGTTATTGGGCTGTTCGAGCTCAGTGCTTTGGATTATGATTCTAATGAAAGAAGATACTTTATATTCGCATATTATTTGCACATATTTAGCTTTGTCTGAAGTATTTGCAATGAGTATCAAATTCAGTGATACCTAGACCTTGAAATTCACCTCGCTACAATCACAGAACCTCGGTCATATTATATTCTAGATGTTTTATTTTTTTTTATTTTAAAGCTCCGTTCATGTACTTTTCATCACGCTGCACTTTTCTTATCCGAACTAAAAGTACAATATTTGTTCTCGTCAGCAAAAATAGTATACATCCTATTATTATTAAATTCTTGGTAAGAATTTATCCAGAGCATCAGATTCTAAAAACATCTACTTCTTTCTCAGACTTTCATAACAAACAATGCAAATCTAATTCCATGTGCCTGCGTTATTGACTCGTTTTTATACTTATAATCGAATTGTTCATTGTATATGTATATATTCGATATATTACGTATCTCAATGTTCTCTATTATTATATCTTCAACCATTAAACGTTATTACTGCGTAGACAAATTTTACTTAAAATAAGTATAGTTTAAAGAAAATTCTAATATAAGAAGATGTATCGACGTATATTTTAAACGATGCATTAACACACTAAACCCACTATGCTTTTTTTAGATACTACCCTTAGTAAGAATCTTTGTCGAAAATTGTCATTTACCAATCGTCGACAGCAGCTGTACTAGATTCAAGCTTTCGCCTGTACCGACAGATATTGGGGATGTTACCATTGCAGAGGCACGTTCGTAGATGTCACGTTTAGCAAACTGCGAAAATCCCCTTCTTCATCGTTTCGAGATTACCGGAAGGGTAAACCACCCTTCTGCCATACCATTCACTTCCCGTTTGGTTTAGAATTCTACGCAAGCAGCGGATTACAGGCTAAACACTTCCAGTGAAAGCCGGAAGAAGGCAGAGTTGCAAGCGCGAAATTCAACTTCATGTAAGTATGCGTGGAAATCACAAACACAAAATGGACACCCTAACCGCAAATAAGTATACCTGCTTTGCTTCTTATATAAAAGAAATAAGATTTTATTCTAGTAATGTTACATGTTGTAACCACTGTTAATAATAGTATGTAAAACTTTATGTATGTACATAACATTTTTGGTCCGATCTTAATACCTTTAAAAGCATGCAACATTTTTGGAAGTTCACTGGTTGATAAATGAAGAGCACGCCGTTTAAAGAAATTAGAGTCTAATTCTTGATTCCTCTATATTAGTAAACAACTTTTTTAACGCTTTAAGCTCGATTTACATACATAAACTCAACTGTATTGAAATTATATAGCTATATAAAAAGAGCATAAACAGCAGTTAAAATTAATATACAAGCGGTTTTGTTGTCTTTCTTGTTTCTTCAGTAAAATATCGACAATTTCGGGATAAGTTTACTATATTAATTTAAAAAATGTAATTTGTTAACTTTGTGTAACTTTTAATATATTATCTATACTAATTAAGTTTGAATAATTTAAATATATTCAATAAATTTGAATTTGAATAAATTTATTAATTTTAATAATTTAACTCCTTACTTATACATAGGTGCAATAATCGTGCAATCATTTTTCACATCTGTAACACTATATTCTGTCGTTCAAGGGTAAATATGTATACGTAATTGAATTATCTTGCGACAAACTCGCCTGTTTGATTCCTGATATAATCCCGCTGCATTATAACATATCTAATAACTCTGAAATAAATTAATTATGAAACAAATAAATTATTTTTGGACAGTAACAAGTTACAACACCGCCTTTCCTCTGCTATCCTACCACATTGTCATGTAAATAAATAATTTAAATGTAGAATCAAACATTATAATGATATTAGATCATTTTGCAATGTTTAATTTTACACTCTTATAAGATCTACTTTTCAATTAATACGACTGTTTACTAATACATGATATGAATATATTATGATCAGTACACGGAGACTAGTGTAATAATAACAGTCAAAATATTGTATATCAGCACAAGTAATAATAAATAACATTCGCTATTTTATCGAATCTACCATTTTACTCTCGCCCCCTTCACATACAGCTAGAAAATGTGATAACCTATTTCATATTTATGTAAAATTGTAGAAGGTGTGGTCAAAAGATTTGAGAATTTTCATTTCGATAGTCCACTAACATTATATCGCTTTCAAAATATTTTCCTTTTGCGCATAAGAATTTAGGAAATCTTTTTTTCAATTTGCGAATGCTTCCTTACTCAGATTAGTATTTTTTCCTTTCGATCCCGTTATTTCTAGCATGCTTAGTCAAGGTCAGCGCATTGCCCGACCTTTATTACCTGCCACGGTTAAAGAGAAAAATTTGTAATATTTGCGAGTGGATGAGTCCGAGTAGGGCGTAAACCATGCTTCCCTTTCACAATTTTGTGTAGTTTACATAGCCAATTAGAATGATTCATCCCCGTCAGTGCTGCGTGAGCTAAGTGATATCGAATAGAACATATAGACTAGTAACATAGTTTAGAAGAAATTAGACAGCAGAATAATTTCGAAGAGATTGACTAGCAGCTTAGAATATAAAGTACATAGTTATAAAATAAATCCTTGGAGTATTAGAACATTGTAATTTATCTGCACAAGCGTGCAAAACAACTACAAAGCTCGAACTCTCTTTTTGGGTAAATGCAAGTATTTAACATCGTCCTTATAGTGCTCTATTGAAGCAAAAGACGAGAAAAAATCCGCTTGCAATTTTCATCACTAAAAGCAATTTGTAGCATTTCCATTGTTTCTAATCGTGTACCAAGATTATATGTACTAAGATTATCCATATTTTCTATTGGTGTAAGTTGCTTGTCTTTAAGAATTACCATGGCAACAGCTTACGATTAACTGAAATGGTTAAGTACTAGTTAACTACACAACTGATTGTTATCAATCTTGGACCGTACAATATACTGCAAGGTTCGCTTTTTTCCGCTGTTTCTAACGCCTTTTACACCAGAAATATCCACTTTATAAACACACCTCGTGTAACTGTCGCTTTTTTAAACTAGCTTTGTGGAAATTATTGACATTCCCATAATCATTCGAAAAGAGAGCAACAAAGCACAGTTCAGTTATTTACATTTTTAGTGTACGTACCAATGGAATAAACAGATGTTAAAATGTTGTCATATACGCATTACTCCTGCAAGGTAGGAACATACATATATTTTAACATATTACCATTTTCGTAATCACGTATCTCTTCTCTGATAAACTCCCTTCTCTCCTCCGATCTAAGTAGCTTTTATTACTTAGAATGTTCACCTTAACGTAGCGCATCCGTGAACGATACGACATTTCGAGAAGACTGATAATTTCTTAATTTATGATAAGCCATACTCGCTCCTACAATCTGCATCCTCGTTTCCTCATAACATAAATCATTTTCGTCTCTGACATTAATTGCATGCCGCCCCTCGTTACTAAAGGCAAGGAAATATTTTTAATTGGCAAATTTTTCATCATATCTGACACTATGATGACCCTCTTCTGGAGTTTTCGCAACTGCATTCTGTGAAAAAAAAAGTACTTGATAAAATGAAAAATTTTTTTATTTAATACATATTAATAAATTCAACTGAGCCATTAATAATGTATAAATTTTCACTATTTAATACCGCTTTATTTTATTTGATTTCTTTGCTGTTCGTAATTCTTTTAAATTCTTAAGTTGCAGAAGAAATTAATGAAAATGCGACAGTTTTAAAGAAGTTGAATTCATATGAACTTTGTTATGGCTGTCACTGTGGATATTGTAATATCCGTCAAAATATAGCATTATTTTGCATAGAATCAATTGCACGATAATCTTTAGCGTGCATAAGTTGTTAGAACCATTGGGGATCGTAGCAGCTTGTGTCAAACATTCGTTGACTTTTATGTTTTCGTAGGAAACTAAAAGAAATAGACAGACACATTATTTTTATGTAGATTAGTGGGAACCATGCTTGGTATGAGAGCAAGAGAATAAATATTGCAGAATTGGAAACGTGTATGTTTTATAAGCACTTTATGAGTAGAATATTTATAATAAGGGAAAAATATATGTAGAAAGTAAAGGAACATTACCATAAAGAAATAGGGTGACGGATTTGAGCGAGCCGCGAATTGCGTCTTCTTTTATTTAGCGTTCCTCTTCCTTGTTGTGTTGCTCATTGTCAGTCCAGTATGTGAAGTACGTCTGTGCGTTCTCTTTTACACTATATCTGTTCTATCTTGATATACATATATATTACAACTTGATTATATTCAAAGATCACATATGTGTTCGTCTTCGCTTGCAATCCCGGCTCCTGTTAACATAGAGACATTACTAAGTTAATGAGAAAATGAATAAATAAAAATAAATATTTTTAATAATTTTTAAATTTAATTTTCTCCAAAGCGAAACCGTAACTAAGAAATTGTCATAGTATACATTGCATTTATTTTTTTATAAGATTGTACTGAACATGCTCGGTTGTAGTGTTCATCTCGAGACGCTCTGCGTAACCTCTGTTGTCCGCCATTTTAACGTACATGTAACTCCACTTCTAAAGTCAAAGCTATCAGTGTACATACTCCGATTTCGATTTTAAGTATAATAAATTACATTCATAGTGATAAGAATATTAAACATCACAAACAAGTCGCAATAATAATAATTAATTTCATTTCCTTAATATACCACTCTTATATGACTTAGCATTGGTGTTATTCTGATTGACATAAACATACATACAGGGTGTCTCGTAACTCGCTTAGGACCCGAAAAGGGGTTGTAGGGAGGTGATTCTAAGTAACTTCTTTCTTTGCAAAACTGGCGTTTAGGCTTTCGTTTTTGAATTACTAAGGAAAAACACCGTCCAATCAGAGCGCAAGAATAGCGCGCGCTTAGACGCGAGAGCAAAGCGATACGGCCGACCGCAAACACGAACAAGCAAGTTAGTATCATGCTATGTTAAATGACAGTTAAATAACATAACGAATGAACAAATTTGGACCTGTTGTACTTTAAAATTATAACGAGAGTGATCATTCCACGCCGAATTGATCACTTTTTGACCTCACCATCTGCGATTTTGTTTTAATCAAAATATGTTATAGGCTATGTGAAATTAGGGGGGTAGTTTAAGTCATCATTTTGCCGATTTCAAATTTGTTTTAAAATTACAAGCCTTTAAAAATTTGCAGTTTTTTCCTATTTTTGCGAAAATAGACATCACTTACGAATTTTTTTCTCAAAAACTACTCGTCCGATCGAGCTAAATTTTTTTTTCGATTTATTCATAAAGGATTGGGTTACTATAAAATATTTTTTCTGACGTCGTCAATGTGTTATATAATATGAAAAAATTTAAACAAATTATTTTTTTACGTTTTTCAATGAAAAGCATGCTGGATTAAAATTTAAAAAAATATATGGCCATATTCCCTGAAGCTTTTCCTTTAAAATGAGCCCTTTCTGCAGCAGAAATGTCTGCTCTATCGCGTACGATGGTTAGATTTTCGCCTAGATCCATAGTTTTTTAAATAAATTTCAAAATATCAACAAAAATGGGTGCATTTTTGGGGTCTTCTTTAATTTTATTAATGTTTGAACATATTTAAATGTTTACAATGTAATAAAGCCACTGAATAGCTGCTATGGTAAAAGCACAAAAAATTCCCAAATTTTTAAATTTGTAATTTTTTTTAACATTCATTTCTTAAAAAACTCTACTTACCAGAGAAATGGATTTCAGATTCTTATTCAGCTCGGAAAAATCTATAAGAATTTCATAGTGGTGATCAAGAAAAATCGAAAAAGTCAAAATTTGTTGTGTTGTGTAATTAGCACTGATATTTAATCGTTCTAAAACTGTGCCTCAAGAAAACTATCGTTAAAATAAGAAACGTGTGGATACTTTATTTAATGTTTCCAATATTTCAAAACGAGCATTATTTATTTTAGATAAATGAAATGTTTCATATTTGCACATTTAATATAAATCAACAGTTTTTTTTTAAATTTAGTATAAATAATGGTGGAACAAAGAGAATATTACATAGTTTTTAATTAAACGGATTATTATGATCTAAATCTAGCAGATTAGTTCCTCACATGATGTGAAATTTATTGTTCATTTATTTTATATGAATGAAAATTAGCACCGTACCCGATACAAGAATAGTTTTTATGTATTTTAGACGCAGGAAAACCACTTCCAAATTAACGTACGACTTCATAATTTAAACGTATTTTTATTTTTTCAAAATTATTGCTTGAAGTTGCTTTTAGTAGTAAATTTTGATGCTGCAAGGTTTTATTATACTCGAAATTAATATTACAACTTAAAATCTTCTAAAATGGTCAAGACAAAGTTATTAATGACTGTCTTATGAGCCGTGCATTGGTAACATGGAAGAGTAACATCGGCATACATCATAAACAAAGTAATAATAAAATAAACTATAACATGAATTACATTTAAATTAAACACAATACTTTTTATTTTATTTCAGATGTTTCTCCGGCATTTCAAAATTGCTTCAGAATAAAATCTGTCTATATACATACAATGTTTTGTATGTGTGTAACCATTTTTCTAGATACATAGTTTGTAGTTTTAAAGAAATTTTTAAAAGTTCTTTCTACTTTTTAGAAATGGATTTTGCAGCCATTACCAATGAGTCATGTGTTCTTGAATAGGTATAAACTTACTACAGAAAATGTTTGGAAATTCATGCTGTAGTTAACTCTGAAGCTACGATTAGAATAACACTTCTATTTATTAGATTAACACTTTCTAAAATTAGCACATTTTCTACTTGCAGTTATGAAACCGTGAAAATAAATAACGTCGTAAGTTTCAAGATTAAATTTTAAAGGAAAAATACCTTCTGTGAATCAAAAATTACTGACAAAATTGTAGAATTTGTAGGTCAATTAAACGTATTTTTCGCAGAATATCAATTCGAAGTAATTGCTTGTACAGCAATTTTAATTTCTAATATAAAGCATCTAGGTGCTAACCAGTGCCCAACGCATGCAGTCGTATCTCTTCTGGGACGACGAGATCAAGGTCGTTAACACTGGCGGG
The DNA here is from genome assembly GCA_947623535.1 of Coelioxys conoideus. Classification (NCBI taxonomy): domain Eukaryota; kingdom Metazoa; phylum Arthropoda; class Insecta; order Hymenoptera; family Megachilidae; genus Coelioxys; species Coelioxys conoideus. The sequence continues at coordinate 27,510,442 of OX392452.1, forward strand.
TACATCGACGTCAGACGAGAGTCGGCACCTTCTTTTTTCGATTCTACATACATACCAGCGGATATACACATTGATTTCATTTTTGCGTTTGTGCCGGGTAATAATGCTAATTTGGTAAGTAGAAATGGGCATCAGCGGGCGGTCGAGCAAACCCTGGAACAGACGGTAGCACGAGCAGCAGTAATGCCTTGTTTTTGTTTTCTTCTCTCCTCGGTTTACTTTCTTCTCTTTCATTCTCCACCTTCTTGATCCGCCACCACCAACTTCCACCACCCCTTTTTGTCCCGTCCTCCTTCATCGCCGTCACCTCGGCATTCTTCGTCAGACAAGCCGCCAACTACGGCGACAGGCGACATAATGACGGCCAGACCTCAAACCTCAAACTCTTAACTGAATCATGAATCCTGTGATCGTCCGCACCCGGTTGGCTGACTCGCAGCGACGCATCTTCTCGATTTACCTCACAGTAGACCCTCTCATGAAGCAACTTCGACTTGTTTTACCTTTTTCCTTTCGGCTACTTTCTGAATCGATGTTTCAGTCGTATTGAATTGCAAACACCCAGTAAAAGGGATTTAACCATCACAAAAGGAGCCCGCACCAAATTTGTGGTAACATGGCTCCGAGTCAAAATATGTAATTTTTCAGGTATCTTATAGTTTATGATCGACAGATCAAAATAGCCAGTACGAAAAGATTGAAAGAATGAATACTTTTTGCTCCTGCGTTCATCGAAGTTGGCGTCGTTCTTCATATCTACTTCTTTTAGAAAACTTTAACAAGGTCATTTTAATTGGTCATAATTGCAGTTACTTTGATCAAGACTTGCCTTAACATTCAGCGAGCAGTACTTTTTCTACATGAGTTAAAATTTTCGTTCGCGAATAACTTCTAAACGCGGAAATAGAGTTATTAAATTGTGTAACTGTTAAATTTTGTAGACAAAACTTTGGTTCGCGAAGTAACAATCAAATTTATGTAACTTGCAACACTTAATGTTTATAATTATGTAGCGATCCTGTAAGTAATATAATAGTTTCCATTATATTAAATACAAATATTATTTTTGAGCTAACTTTTGATCAATTATTGTTGAATCTTATTTAACAGTAGCCCGTAAAATATCTTAGTGTTATCCGGCACGAGGTTTATCTTTATGACTGCAACTTCTTGGTTTAAGTTTTTTAAGCCATTTTTAACTTTGACTTATATTAACTACTTTTTTATACATTCCTACGTAAGTTTTTCGCTATTATAGTTGCATCATTTTCTTCACTCGCAATAAATTTACAGACGTTTGGTGATTAGTTATTTCTAAATTGTGATTATACTAGAAAAATAAGTGAACGAAGGATAACCTGTAAATTTGTTTATGCGATGATTCTTTATCTGATAAAGTAACATATATTTTAATAGAAGCTTCTTAATATCTCCTGCAATTTCGAAGAAGATCCATGTCCTTTTTCCCATAAATTTAAACACGTAAGAATACTTATTTGTCTGTTTGCGAATATCTGGAAATTTAAAACGCTGATTTTTATGAAAAGATTCCACGTCACAGTTGGACAAGATGTAGGGCTATAATTCTCATAAAAATGCGATAATTATAACCTATAATGTACATATGACAAATAAACGATAAAATTGCTACGCCAAGGTGTCGACCCGCAGAAACATGGATGTACCAATATATTAAATTTTTCAAACTTACAAATAAGTCGTTTCGTGCCATAAACGCCAATTAAGTATGAAAATAGCGTATATAATAAATCGACAAAGTTAAAAATTCAAAAGAACGTTTGGAAATTAGTGATTATCTGATGAAAAAAAATTTCAAATGTATTCTACATTTCGATGTAGGTTTTTATATGTTAACATATAACTTTTTATATGTTACTTACAAGAATTGGAAGTCTGCAAGATTAAATTATCTTAATACCTGGTGTAGTGAAATGAAAACCACCATTTGTGTAAATATATGACGAAATTTACAAAAATAATATTACAATATAGTTCAAAACATACTTTCTAGTGTAATGTAAGGCGGATAACTCGAGAATCCTCACATATGCGAACAATAAAATTCTAAAAGGCTTCATTACTTTTTTTCTAGTACAAACTGTGGATTATAATTTCGATGTAATTAAAAAAGTGGACAAAATTCAACAGATTCTCCAAATATCTAAAATACCAGCGCAAAGGTACAATCAAATTGAACGAAATACGAAGGAAGAATGTATATATATACAAAAATGCAAATGTTTCATATTTTCCAATTTTTAAATTTCGAAATTATGCATTTGTTGATACTGTTTACTTTCAGTAAGTGAGTCTTGTCACATTCCGTGAATTTTATTTCGTAAAATTTTTATAAGCTTCTTATAATTCGGAATTGTAACATCTAGCAATAAATGATAAGATAATACATATAACAATAAATATAAAATAAGATATATTTTACAGAGAAGGTAGTTAGTAACTCGAATGTATTTAAGTAAATATTTTGTATAGAAACTTTATTCTGTATTACCTTTTACATTATTCACTTATACACCCTCTGTCCCAAAAATAATCGGAATGGATCTAGTTTAACGAAAATATTCGTGCCATCTGTTAATTGGCGATTGATTTATTAATCGTCAACTTTCTTTACTAACCTGTAAAAATTTCATGACATTTCGTTCATTAGAATCCAAGGTGCGACACATTTTGTAATAATAGGTTTTGTACGCCGGTCAAAAAATGAATAAAGAACAAAGAGTCAACATTAAGTTGTGTCTTAAGAACGGTATAAGTACTATGAAAACGCTTCAAATACTAATCGCTTTTGGAGATAATCGGAGAGAGGGCAGAGAGGATGTGGATGACGATAAACGTTCAGGCCGATCAATTGAGTCAAAAATCAAGAGTCAAAACAATGCTCATTGTTTTTTACGATTCCAAGGGGATTATCCACAAAGAATTCGTTCCACGTGGTACAACAGTTAAGGCCGAGTATTATCTTGAAGTATTGAAACGTTTGTTACGACGTATTCATCGTATTCGCCCTGAATATCGAGAATCTGGCAGTTGGCGATTGTTGCACGATAATTCACCTGCTCATCGTTCACTAATTGTGACTGACTTTTTGACCAAACATCATGTTTTTTTGCTTCAACATCCACCGTACTCAGCCGATTTGGCTCCCTGCGATTATTTTCTATTCCCAAACCTGCATTTGGCAATGAAAGGAAATCGTTTTGCATCAATTGAAGACATTCAACGGGTAACGACGAGCAATCATAGCACCGTTCCAATCAGCGATATAAAAACGTCATTTAACGTACTTCTCGAACGCGCAAATCGCTGTATTTCTCCTGAGGGAGAATATTTTGAATAAATAAAATGATTTTTGCCCAGATTTTTTACCTATTTTTGTTTCTACATAGCCATTCCGATTATCCTTGGGACAGAAGGTGTAGTTATCCTACAATCTTTAATTATTTCATTTTACTTTTAAATTAAATTTTATACATTTAGATATTAATATTATCTGGAGAAGACTGAAAATTATATTAGTCAAAATGTTGTCGATAAATCTTAAAGAATAGATCCTTATAAAACAATTTTATGTTTTCCGAATTTGGCTGTTCCATTTGGCTGTTTTCCGAAGACTGTTCGGAACTGGCTCTAACAGATTGACTGAAATTATTCTGAAATATTCTAAAGTGTTCTGGTTGTACTCTTACTGTGTCGCGATGATCTTCCTCTCTTATAACATTGGCAAGGAGGGCGTTACCTCAGAACACTGAAGGTGGAGTTTGCCAGTAGCACTGTCGACGCCCTGACTTTCCGGTAGGGGTAGAATTTGTTATAAACTAAAAGGTGGTCATCACGTGTACAACAATCTTTGGGTCGTAATGGTCAAGCGACTGTACTAACCGTGACATCACATGGCTGGCAGCGTTTTACGAAGGCTAGTCTATTCAGCCAGACACATGCTAGATAGTAGAACATAATTTGGCCAACTTAGAGACTTTAGGACAGGCTTAATTGCCTATACCTAAGCATCTGCAAGCGGTCAATGTTATTTCCTTCGACACTGCGACCCACGTGTCGCTACACTCAATTGTATAGTATTATATTGTACAATTTACAATTTTCTACCTTTCGAATATAAAATTTAAATTTAGAAATTATATACTTAGCTATGAAATTGCAATCTCTTATTACGTAATAAATTTCCTTATCTAAGTTAGAAGTATTTTATAGCACCTGAAAATTCAATAAATTATAGTTTTGCAAAACAAGATGATGAAATTCATCGGTGTGATTGTGCGGACTATTAGAGACACTTTGTTATGTTATGTGTAAGAAGTATTTGTGTTATAGAAACTTAATACTTTGAAAAATATATGTTAAAAGGTATTTATTATGTGTTTATAAACCTACTAAATTTTTTGAAGACTACTGCTACAGTGGAAATTATGTTGAGTAATGGAAATTGTGTATCATTATTTTTTCCACCTCAATGATCATTATAATATTTAATACTGCCCTAACTACATTGTACTTCATTATCAAATATTTTAAACCGTTATCAAGATCTATTGTGCACATACATATTCATATGTAATACATATTTGTACATTATATTTCTGTTGGATAAATTACTGGAGGCAGCAGAGAAGGAGAATAAAATGAAACAAAAATACAAAAGAGGAAGACTTAACTATTTCCTACGCACAATTTCGCTTACTACTTGTTCAACTCTTATATCCGGTCTTATACTCGGTCTGACATCGGGCCGATTTCTGGCAGCTTCCACTTTCATTCCTTTACTCATTCTCTCTCTCTCTCTTAGAATCCCTCGCACTCATCGCTCATTCGTCACTTCATTCGTTCTAACACTTCGCGCGTAGTTTCAAAATCTCTAACATTTCTCTACACATATATGTAGCGGAATTGATATTTCGGGGTGAAATAACACTGGATTCTGTTAAAAGAAATAAAAATATACTTTATTATAGTCTGTGGTTTCCGCTAGTTTACTATTCGCTCTCTCATTCACGCTGTTTGCTGTTCACTAAAGATTCTCACACTCGCTATTTCACTGTTCACTCAAGACTCGCTGATACTCTGTTATACGCTGTTACACTGCTCGCTGAAGACTACCTCGTTCACCCCGAAAACTATACATTCTTCCCCTCACACTCACCATGCGTCCATTCCACATATCCTCGCGGTCACGTCCACCATCCTTATCGTCTTCCGTTCAGACGATCCTGTTATGCTCGGTCCTGTCATACGCTTCCAAACACTCTGCTTTTGCACCTCAGCCTCTCGCACTCAATCGCACACAATCACGATGTTTACAGTCGCACAAATATTCCATCGCTTGCTTTTCCCAAACACACCTAATTGCATTCAGCCAAAATATTCTCATCCTACATATATTGACACATATGTCAGAAAGTATACAAAACATAAATTTTATCAAAAACGTTATTTAGCTAAGCGATTATTAACTGTCTTCATTTTTTGGTTACTTATCGTATCTTATCAGCACGATAACAGCTAGTACCGAAATATGTAAAATTAGAACGATAATTATATGTGTAGAAATTACAACGATTATACATCGTGCTATATCATTGAACTTGCAATACAAGAAATTTTTCATTCCTCTCAGAAAAAGGGCAAAGTGAAATCCAAGTTCTATAGATAAAATTTACTTATTATATTTTATCTATGACCATCATAATTATTATTAAAATACTCAATATTATAGTGATAATTACAATACATATGCCACATTCACAGTGATTGGATGTTATCAGTCATCATTGTACTGAGAGTGAAAGGAAACCTTTTTTTTCGAAACAGTGTAAAGAGTTCTAAAGAAAAGTGAAAGTGAAATGATATTTCTGTGAACAAAACTTTTTTATTCTTTCTTTAACGATATACATATAGGGTATTTCAGATAAAACAGGCCATTTGACTATTTATCTGCGAAACGGGACAAGCTGTCTTCTTGGTGAATCAAATAAAGAAATACCAACTGTAATAGATATATTTTAGAATATACAGAGTCTGTCCGGAAAGTAATGCAATTTGTTTATTTCCGCCAGTCTTCCTCGTCCGAGCGTGTTTGGACTTGTTGGGATAGGTGGAAGGGACTCATAACTTCATTCGTTTACAACCTCGACCTGATCCGCGCTTCGAGGGCGTCAAAGTCTTTATAAACGTTAACCTATTGCCAATGCCTGTTTCACGACGCGCAATGGAGGAAACGGTCCAACAACGTTATGTGATTAAATTCTGTGCTAATTTGAATAAAAGCCTCGCCGACACCTACCAAATGTTTAAAGAAGCATACGGGGACTCTGCTATCTCTTGTTCTCAAGTTTCTAGATGGTTGATTTGGTTAAAAAATGTTCGGGAAAACGTGGTAGGTGACTTCCGATTTGGACGGCCGACAAGCAACAGTGCTGATGAAAAACCATGCTCAATGTCTTTTTTGACGCGAAGGATTTGGTCCACGAAGAATTTGTAATTCAAGGGGACAGTCAATTCTACATATTACATATACAAGTGCTTGACAGTTTGAGGGAAACGGTGGTCCGTACCCGGAAAGATACTGCCGCTACGTGGCAGTTGCACCACGTCAACGCTCCCTGCCATACCGCTCTCCGCGCCCAAGAATTCTTAGCCAAACTCAGCTTGGCCATGTTAGCACAGTCCTCTTACAGTCCTAACATGGCTGCAGCAGATTTCTTTATGTTGGTGAGAATTAAAACTGATCTCAAATGAATCTATTTTGGAACCATAAAAGCGATTCAATCCGCCGCGACGAAACCATTAAAGGAGGTCTCCATCAACGCTTTCCAGGATGTGTACCAAGCACGGAAAAGTCGCTGGAAAAAGTGTGTTGATACCAAAGTGGAGTACTTTGAGGAATTTTAAAAGATTGTGCCAATAATATACATAAATTTTTATTTACGTACGCAATTGCATTACTTTCCGGACAGACCCTGTATATGGGCATACAGTTACTCACTTTAATGTCCGGACACTATAATACCTTTATAATAGTTTATATCTTCCTGAATTATTAAAATATTTATTCACTAGTTCTTTACTATGTTAACTTATTCATTATAGACAACAGAAACATTAAATTATTTTATAATTGCAATATGTCAATACGTACTGAAGGATAAACAAAACGATGTCTACTTTACGCGTTACAAAAATATTCGGACACTACAAAAATCTACATTATGTACATACACTTTACCTACGACTAAATAAAAATTCAGTATTTTGTTGGATATCCCTTATGATGAATAACTTGTCTTAAACGTTTAGCCATGTTTGGAATGATTTTTTCTAAATATTCGCTAGTAATATCGTTCCATTCTTCTTGTAGTCGAATTTTTAATTCTATTTTTGAGTGTATTGCAGTTTTTCTAATCCGTTGTTGTAGTTCGTCCCACAAATTCTCGATGGGGTTAAGGTCTGGAGACTGGGGAGGTGGATGCAACACTTTTGGACAATTATATAATAAGTACTTCTACACAACTCGCAATTTGTGCTTAGGGTCATTGTCTTGATAAAACTTGAAACGATAGCGGATTCTCATTTTCACAGCATAATTATATGAAAAATTAAGGAAAATCCACAATTAAGTGCACCGCAATTAACGTCGGAATTATACCAGAAAACTGGAAAAAGTGCAAACCCACAGACTGTTCGACGGGCACTTAAAGAATGTGGTTACATAACTATAAAAAAACGTTATAGTTACTTGTTGAATTGTTGTTCTTCGAGATTCAACTTAATGAACACGAAGTAGTTCGGTAGTGGAATCAGTGAATCCACTCGAAAGACAAAATTAACAAAACAACTGACGAGGGTAAAATGTTTGTGCTTTATTAAAATTAAGACTTGATATAGCACTTAAGAAAAAATAGTAACGCCTCGGAAACTAACAACGAACTTTAAAAAGATAAATATAAAATTGATGTGTACTCTTTGAGAGTTATTGGAAATCTGCTGAAGAGAAATAAAAATGTTCTTTCCGGAAAAAAGTATGTAGTGGGGTTTGGCGTGATGCTGGGGGTAGACAAACGACTAAGATAAAATTAAAGTATTTTCATTGGTTCTAGAAAATTGAAGGGAAATGGACAAGAACCGCGATTACCAAATGCTCATCGCGTGATCACTCTTTACCTCAGCAACCTAAAGTAAAAATACGACGTCGTTTGTCACCTAACGGTTCGACACTCATAAAATAGTAAACCGCGCTGGCTCTCGAAAATCATGCTAAATTAAAAAAAGTTTAAGAATATAAATTGCACGTTGTAGAGAATAGCAAAAGGCAGTTGTTGATCATTCATGAATTTTCTAAAGTTACAAATAAGCCCAATGGCTTCATTCTTTTTTCTTTGAAAGATATTCTTTTGTGAAATTTAATCGCTTTCTCCTGTTTATTTTATTCGCGTACGGCTTCCTTCATGCAATTCATCAGCTGTAACCACATTCTTTAAGTGTCCGTCGAACAGTCTGTGAGTTTGCACTTTTTCCAGTTTTCTGATATAATTCCGACGTTAATTGCGGTGCACTTAATTGTGGATCTTCCTTAATTTCCCATATAATTATCCTGAGAAAATGAGAATCCGCAACCGTTTCAAGTTTTATCAAGACAATGACCCTAAGTACAAATTACGAATTGTGTAGAAGTACTTATTATATAATTATCCAAAAGTGCTGCATCCACCTCCCCAGTCTCCAGATCTTAATCCCATAGAGAATTTGTGCGACGAACTGGAACGACGCATTAGAAAAACTGCAATACACTCAAAAATAGAATTGAAAATTCGACTACAAGAAGAATGGAACGATATTACTAGCGAATATTTAGAAAAAATCATTTCAGACATGGCTAAACGTTTAAGACAAGTTATTCATCATAAGGGATATCCAACAAAATACTGAATTTTTGTGTAGTCGTAGGTAAAGTGTATGTACATAATGTAGATTTTTGTGGTGTCCGAATATTTTTGTAACGCGTAAAATTGACATTGTTTTGTTTATACTTCAGTACGTAATGACGTGTTGCAATTATAATATAATTTAATGTTTCTGGTGTCTATAATGAATAAGTTAACATGGTAAAGAAGTAGTGAATAAATATTGTAATAATTCAGGAAGATATAAACCATTATAAACGTATTATAGTGTCCGGATATTAAAGTGAGTAACTGTATGTCCATATACCTGTAGCTTCCAAAATATGCGTTGCACGAAAGAATGTTATATACACAAGTTGCATGGTTTCAAAGGATACACTATATACTGTATTATTTTTTTTTTTAAATATTGTAGAATATCGAATTGTAAGGAAAAAAGGATTGACCATTATTACCCCTAAACCTAATACCTAACGAGTAATTTCATTTTATTACTTGAAACTTTTCTTGACGTAATATCAAGTTGGGTATCATCAACATTATATCCCAGTTTTCCGCAAGATAGCGATATTTACGTGACAGTTTATCAACACAAGAACATCAATCCCGATTCGCAATTTTCTCCGTGTTCACAATCCAGTATTGAAGTTACCTTCGGCCTTTGTAAGTAAATACCAGGAAGATGAAAGTAAAAATATAATTCTCGAATAGCGAAAAATTGATATGCTTTTATTTTATGATGAGGGCCATAAAAATGTAATAAGAGCCAAAGTCATGTATGTGGAAATGTATCCTAAAAGAAATCAGTCATCTCGAACCATACAAGAGAGAATGAGTGAATCGCTTCGACGAACCGGAAGTTTTAATGTTACTTCCAATACAAATACTATTGCGGCCCTAGGAACGGTAATAGAAAACCCACATATTACGACACAGCAGATTTCACGAGGATTTGGAATTACTAAACCAAGTGTATTAGGAATTCTTCGTAATGAAAAACATCATCCCTATCACCTAGCACTTCATCAGGAGGCCCATGGAACAGATTATGAAAACCACGTTCGATTCTGCCAGTGGTTCTTGCATCAAATGAACAATGACTTTTTCGGCTGAATGATTTGTTCACTGATGAAGCAACATTTATCGCTAAAATATGTATTATTGGGCACCAGAAAATCCTTACTGCATGAGAGAAGTCGATCACCAACGTCAATGTAGTGTTACTGTGTGGTGTGGAATACTGGACAATCTGTTGATTGGACCATATTTTATTATGACCGACTAACGGGACAAAAATATGCTAACTTTTTGAACGACATTTTACTATTTTTACTGGAAAATGTACCTTTAACTATTGGTACACAAATTTGGTATCAACATGATGGTTGTCCTCCTCATTATGCAGATAAAGTAAGGCAAGTACTGGATAGAAAATTTCTCAATCGCTGAATTGGTCGTGGTGGATAATTTCTGTGGACTTCATGCTCACCGGACCTTACTCATTTAGATTATTTTCTGTGGGGCACATTAAAAGACAGAGTGTATCGTTGACCACCAGCAACACTTCAAGATATGGAACATCGTATTCGTGAAGAATGCATTACACTTAGTGCGGATATGATTCAGAATGCTGTTTCTTCATTAGTTAATAGATTGCGACACTGCATTAATGCCAATAGATATCACTTTGAACACCTAAATTAATTTGCGTTAAGCCACTGGATCACACATATTAGTAAACACTATTACATCGATATCCTGCAGAAATCAGTGATATAAACTTGAAGTTGAATATCCAACTTCATATTATGTAAAGGAAATTTTTCGATTAATAAAATGAAATTACTCGTTAGGTATTAGGTTCAGGAGTAATAATGTTCAATACTCTTTTAGTTACAATTCGATACTCTACTGTACTCAACTCTAAAGTTGACTTTCAAATTTCTGAAACGCCTCCACCTACAAATAATTAATTCAGTATGTAGTGTATCCATTGAAACCATACAACTTTTGTATATAACATTCTCTCGTGCAACGCTTATTTTGGGAGTTATAACGGCGCATATGTTGCGCGAACCACCCTTATTTTAAAAGAGACGTAATAATTTTTCACGGTAAGACATCGGTTTTGCACATGATAATTTTCAATCGTAGACATTGATCCTAGCGAAAGGCATATTAAAAAATTATAGCCGAAAACTTATTTGTCGCAGATATTTCACAGTATTCAATACGTAACTTATTCAATCCAAACGAATCCTTTTGTGTTTCACATTCATGATACGGAAAGCAACGAATTGAAACCGTAAGGAATAAAGAAAAAAGCAGCGTCTACTAAGGGATAGGATCGAAAGAATAAAGAGAAAATAAATTCTACAATTGTAACCATCGGCCTGGCGTAAACTAGCGGGCTAAGCGAGGAGAAGATTAAAACGAACTGAAAGAATGGAAGAACGAAGAGAATCAAGAAAGATCCTTCGTATCGATGAGAAGGGACAAATATAATGGTGGTTGGTAAAGAAGGAGTTACAGTATCGAAGGACATGCAGTAGACCAGTTAATATTTACACGTATATAGTCAGTTAAGGGTAAATGTAGGGAAAAGAATCTTCCAACTAACTTATTCCTGCTTCTCCATATCTTATTTCTTCCTCTGCTCTGCTCCTCAACAAGAAGAAGCCTACCGTGCACGCGTGTGTACGTGAGATAATAAGGCGTGCTCGGGCATGCCGATGGAAACCGCACGCGGCATTATTCAAATTGAATCCGGTAAGAATTATTATTGGCGGGTAACTCCGGCCGGGCTCGCTTATTCCGCAGGCGCATTTGCGAATACAAGGCGAAAAAGAGGAGTTATCGAAGTCAGGTAAAAGTAGAAGAAGGTAGGAGAACTAGAGGGGCTGTAAATAAGAAAGAAAGAAGTGGTGATGGTGGTGTTGGAGGTAGTTCACGGAGTAGGAAAGGTACAACTTCATGACCTCCGCTGTAGTATCACTCGATGACCCTGATGTCATTACCCCCCACTTTGGATGTCATTACGCTAATGTCCATCTCTTTTTCTCATTCTTCATCTTCAGCCTTGGTACTTTTCGTTTCTTCGTTGGTTACCACACCGCCCTCTAAGAATGCTTAACGCTATTAGTGTTTCCATCCTTAAGTAGTCGTCGCCTGTGCTGTTTTTTTAAATTTCTGAAGTTATATATTGATCGCTTTCTGATTATGGCTTAAGTTACAAATCTGTTTCACTATTTTTTCTGTTACCATCTGTAATTATTGCGTCATTAAATAAACCATAAGCATTTTCATTGACGTTTCTTGCGGTAAAGGATGGGACCGGTATGAAGTGTCTCGCTCGAGACACATCGAGAGTATCTGATTAGTATACAATTTTACCTGTATATACTTCTGTGTGAACCTAGGTACAAGCGGAGGTCACTCCTTATTTGATATTATCAACTACTGCATTTTATATGTATATTTTATTAGGGTAAAGTTGCCTAGCCCGAGATCTCGTTTTACGCGAGATTCCTGGTTATCTCTGTTACCGAAATCTTGAATGTACAAATTGAATTTGAAATTAATGAAATGGCTTCAGCAACCAAATATTTGTCAAGTACGTTGTACAGTTTCTAAAGTGGTTCGATTATTATTACAGATGCCTTAAACATGTTAAATGTATACCCAATTCCGTAGCTCCTGCTTTCCAGTGTCTGCAGTAGAATTTAAAACTTACAAATTGTATGTTTCTAAACACCGAGAACTCGATTTTGAAACTATTTAACGTTTATTATTATGTTGCGATTTCGAAGTACGGGACCTCGGACTTTGGTGAACTATAAATTAATTCTGTAACTTATTTTCCTGTGCTTCCTCATACGTGTTGTATATATTTCTTCAGTCCAATAGTTCTCTTGGCTCGACCGATAATACTTCATACATTTAACAGCTAAAGTAGGTTCCTACATTAAGCGGTTAAGTCGATACATGTATAGTGTGTTCTTAAAATTCCTAATTTGTGAAAATATTGAGAAATGAAAAGTTTCAAGTAAAAACGAAGTGGGTTTCATTTTTGAGCATATTGTTTTATATAGGTATTTGTATACATTTTCATTTATATTTTGTCATAGAGGAACTGAATATTTTTTATTCTACTAATAGGCTACTAAAGATCATGTATTTTATTATTAAAACATTTATCAAATTTTACTAAACCTGCTTTTAATAAAGAGGTATAATCTGGCATTAAACAATTTTGTCCCAGATGAATTTGAGTGAACACATCTTGCGATTTAAATAACATGGAGTTATCATCAATTATATGTTTACAACACATACCTACACTATAAAGACTATATTTTTCCTGTCAAATAGAATGAATCCAACTTTAGAGATCTTTTCTTTAACTCCAAGAAATATTTCATTCGCATGTGTGCGATAATCTCAGATCTTTCTTTGTTTTTATACCGAAAATTTTTATTTTTAAAATATACGTTTTTAGTTCGGATAAAATTTATAGAAGAATAAAATAGATTTTTGTTCACGTACATTCAGCAAATTGTAATGCAATTATTAGTTGCATCTAATGTGATCGCAAGCACGAGCTAAAGTGCCTCAAGTAGTAATAAAATTCGTAACTACATAAACGTTACTATAACGAGTGAAACTCTTAACCTCAAACGAATAACTGAGGAGTACTGTGTTTAAAAAATATTTACAGATTATTACGTGATTTTAAACAAACGGAAGCCAATATACAGGGTGAATCACGAATCGTGATCAGCGGAAATTACTCTGTTATTAACAGTCCGATCGAAAATGTTTTTATCAGCTTTTGCATGGTTTTAAGAGAGCGTTAACGTGACTATGAAGAATTATTTTTCAACTCTCTTTTTTTTTGTCTTTGAAAGGTCATTCTTTCAAACACATAATTTTTTATGCCTATCTGTTAGAAGATTTCAAGACGAATCTGGTGGATATCGGGACATAGTTTTTTTTTATCATGGTCGAGAAAAAATTAATAAACTTAATATTACAAGAAATATCATGTGCTACGCCATTGTGCGTGTTCCAATGTTGTCCACAAATCGAAATTTACCAACCTTAATTGTAGTAATCTAAAACAATACGTTCATTGGCATTGTTCGTCTTAGATTTTGGATAACTTTTCTTTCGCGGAAGCAAACTACCAGTCTCCCGAAGTGTTTTCAATGTCCGCTCATAAATGTGTCGCGAAGGATGTCGTTTATCGGGAAATCGTTCAGCGTATAACTGTTGAGCTAACATTGTATTCCGCCCGCAGTGCCCGTAGATCAAAATTATCTCCAACTTTTCGTCAATACTATAACTCATCGCTAGAACCTGTACGTTCACCAATACTACAAAGACTACCAACGACATACTTGTTATTACTGTTCAGATATCATTAGATGTTATAATAATGCACAGAACGATATGTTTACAAACAGTAGGCAAGAGATCAGAACAAATTTCGATTTGTCGACAACATTGAAACGCATACAATGGCGTAGCACATGATATTTCTTATAATATAAAGTTTTTTCATTTTTTCTCGACCCAGATGAAAAAACTATGTCTCGATATTCATCGGATTCGTCTTGAAATCTTCTAACAGATAGGCGAAAAAAATTATATGTTTATTTGCAAAAAATATACGGTGACCTTTCAAAAACATAAAAAAGAGAGTCTAAAAATAATTCTTCATAATCACGTTAAAGCTCTCTTAAAAGCATGCAAAAACTGATAAAAACATTTTCGATCGGACTGCTAATAACTGAGTAATTTCCACTGATCACGATTCGTGATTCACCCTGTATATTGGCTTCCGTTTGTTTAAAATCACGTAATAATCTGTAAATATTTTTTAAACACAGTACTCCTCAGTTATTCGTTTGAGGTTAAGAGTTTCACTCGTTATAGTAACATTTATGTAGTTACGAATTTTATTACTACTTGAGGCACTTTAGTTCGTGCTTGGGATCACATTAGATGCAACTAATAATTGCATTACATATTAGATTACATTTATCTTTACATGAATCTGATGGCATCTGTCGAAGATCGGTAAAATATTATATGTATATTAAGAATTACTGCTTAATGACGAAACAATTAACTTACTAGAGCACATTAGTAAATAAAAAAATCGCCGGAAGTACACAGTATGTCCGAAAAGTAACGGAACTTTTTAAATTCAAGGAAAACTACTAGCACCATCTATTAAAACAATATGATATCTGAAAACAGTATACCTCCCCTACAAAACAAAACAATCATTATTAGAATCGAGCAACGAATTGCAAACTTATAGCGGTTAAAGCGACAGAACCTTTTGTCACCGTGTCAGAAAATCACGATGGAGCAGAGAGCGAATATTTAAATTTGTTTCAAGCTCGGTAAAAGTTTTACAGAAACGTTTGAATTAATGAAAAAAGTTTATGGTGACGATTGTTTATCCCGTACACTTGTGTTCAAGTGGTATAAACGATTCCAAGACGGCCGTGATATTTTGGAAGACGACCAAAAGCCAGGCCGGCCAAAAAAGGAAAATCACGATGAGTTGGTGAAAAAAAATGCGTGAAATGATTGCCTACGACGCGAATTTAATTGTGACATACATCCAAAAACATCATTCACGAAATTTTGACAAAGGATTTGAAGAAACGGAACGCCTGTGCTCGATGCGTTCCTCGCGCGTTAAATGAAGAGCAACAAATTGCTCGCGTTGAATATTGCGATGATCAGAATTTTTGGCGAAAAACCAAGTCTGTGTGCTCCAACATCCTCCATATTCGCCTGACTTTCTCCATGCGATTACTTCCTTTTTCCAAAATTGAAATTAGCCATGAAAAGAACGTTTTATGACACTGTTACACAAGTTCAAGCAGCTGTGACAAGGGTGACTGAAGCGATTCCGCAAAACGACATAAGAACATCTATGTTAACATTGTCTGAGCGTGCCCAGCGGTGTATTGATGCGGAAGGGATGTATTTTCAATAAAAAAAATTAATTTTGGCAAAATAACTAATACTTTTTTTTGTATCTAAAAAGTTCCGTTACTTTTCAGACATACTGTGTAATTCGAAGAAATTATTCCATGAATGAAATCATAAAAATGTTGTGTTTTGTCGCGGTAAAGTGATGTAGCACCCGACAACTACAGATTCGTTTCGCGAAAATAAATTACGCCTGGGTCATTCCACGCCGAATCGATCACATTTTGACCTCACCATCTGCGATTTTGTTTTAATCAAAATATGTTATAGTCTATGTGAAATTAGGGGGAGTTTAAGTCATCAGTTTGTCGGTTTCGACTTTGTTTAAAAATTACAAGCCTTCAAAGTTTGCAGTTTTTGCCCATTTTTGCGAAAATGGACTTCGCTTACGAATTTTTTTCCTAGAAACTACTCGTCCGATTGAGCTAAATTTTTTTTGTTTTATTCATAAAGGATTGAGCTACTATAAAATATTTTTTCTGAATTCGTCAATTTGTTATATAATATGACAAAATTCAAACAAATTCTTATTTTACGTTTTTCAATGAAAAGCATACCTGATTAAGATTTAAAAAAAATATGTCATATTCCTTTAAGCTTCGCCTTTAAAATGAGCCTTTCAGAACAATGAAACCTCGAAAATTGACGTCACATTAACCTGGAAAATGACGCGGTGTACCTCCGTTTCAAGTAAGCGAGTCGCGCGCATCGCGTCTATGATCGGTTGCTTTATGCCACTGGCCCCAAAGCAATACGCAAGGACCTGGTACTCGACTAAATGACCCTGTTTATAACTCGAAGAGTATATTAGTAACCACTCTTGACCAATGACACATTTCTTTTTATTCATCATCATCATTTTGAAATATAGCATTTAATTAGGTAACACAAAATGAATATATTGAACATGTCGATTATTTATAAGCTCGCATTGCAACAACATTATGTATAACAGGCACTAGAGGTTTTACGCCATTAACGAATAAAGAAATACTATATAAGACTTGCTCGTATGATACTGATGGGTCTGTATTTAGTGTAATGAAATAGTTGTCATTTTATGTTTTCTTACAATTCCCAAGTCTACCCACACAATGATCCTCTCGATAATTTTGATTACAACCCCTCCTTATCCCTTCTCGATGGAAGAAATCCACCATCTTCTCACGGTTTTCAGTGAGCAATGGCGTCTTTTTTGTAGAGCATGAACAATAAATGTGGGAATTAATATTTATAAATGAAGTTATGATAAAAAATGTGTCATTGGCCAAGAATGGTTACTAATATACTCTTCCAAGTAAAAACAGGGTCATTTAATCGTGTACCAGGCTTGATCAGGACCAGTGAAAGCGGAGCGCACAACTCGCTCAACTGAAACGGAGGTACAACGCGTCGTTTTACAGCTTATTGTGTCGTCAATATTCGAGGTTCCATCGTTCTGAAGAGCTCACTTTAAAGGGGAATCTTCTGGGAAGATGACATATTTTTTTTTTAATTTTAATCAGGTATGCTTTTCATTGAAAAACGTAAAAAACGAATTTGTTTACATTTTTTTATGTTATATAACAAATTGACGATTATACAGAACTGTATAATTTTTCAATCTGCTGCAGTGTTTCCGAAATATAACAGTACATAATTCAATTACACTGTACAACAGCCAAATGATTTCGTAACCACCACTATGATATTCTTATAGATTTTTGCGAGCTGAAAACGAATCTGAAATCCGATTCTCTCAATGTCCTACAGTTTTTGAGAAAATTGTTGTTAAAAAAAATTGCAAACTTTCAACTTTGGAAATTTTTTGTGCTTTTATCATAGCAGCTATATAGTGACTTTTTACACGAGAAAAATCTGTGAACTTTCCCGAATAAAATGATATAAATTGTTATTGCATTGTAAATATTTAAATATGTTTAAATAATGATCAAAGTAGTAAAGACACCGAAAATGCACCAGTTTTCGTTGGTATTTTTCAATTTATTTAAAAAACTATAGGTCTAGGTGAAAATCTAACCATCGTACATGATAGAGCAGACATTTGTGTTGCAGAAAGTATCAAGCGAAGTTAGAAAATCAGTTTTGTTCTCATTTTATAAGAAAAATAGTTCGGCAAAACACGCGTTGCTGCCTGTGGTACTGAGTGTTATATCGCCCCGCGCCGTTCAGTTCTTCCGTTATACCAAGGCAGTAGGCATTGTGAGAGATATAAGTAAGTGCTAGCAGGGCCCTGAGCGTAATGTTACCACAATTCGTGTAATTTCAACGAATTCTTGGGTAATTTTTGCACCGCGTATACAGGGTGCGCCAACTGTAGATACCATATGATAAATGCTTATGAAATAATGAAAATGTAATTAAATAAACTTCAGCTCGCGATATTTATTTACTTTGGTTTATACCATTACAAAAAATGCATTTTTTGAATACAATATCGGGCAAATGGTTTCCTTTGTGAACAACGCAAAGAAATGCTCGTTTTTGGGCATTTTCCATAACTTTTTGCAACGTTTCGGGCTTTATTTACTTCGGGTTACTTCTTAACGAATTGCATCTTTTAATTTCTGGAGGGACCGTGGTGCATTAACATACACTTTGGACATTAAATATCACTACAGAAAAAAGTCTGGATCCGTGAAATCGGGCGACCGCGGAAGCTTTTCGTAATCGCCACTATTCGAAATTAAGCAATTGGGGAACAATCTTCCTCTTCTCAATATCGACCCGAACATCCTGAATGTTCTCATTGCTGGTCTTTTAATGCTGTCTTGCACTCTTTGCACGGTCACGAACATTACCGCTATCACGAAACTTATCAATAATTTTCGATATAGTTTTTCACGTAACGTTAAAATTGCGTCCATACTTCCGTCACGTACCACTTAAAGTTTTGATAAACGAGGACCCTTCTCTAAATTATACTTCTACAATGTCAATCCGTTGTGCCGGTGTTAAGTTGTTCATGGTGAATAATAATGGTGTAAAATAACCTGTCAAATGGCCTAATATGTTCTTCGAAATGTTTACAATTGTTTTAGCGTTCAACATATATTACCTACAGTTGGCGCACCCTGTATATAAAAGAAGATTCAAAAATTCTGAGCGTAATGTTACCGCAATTCGTGTAATTTCAACGAATTCTTGGATAATTTTTTATCACGTATATATAAAAAGAATATACGAATATTCGGCCCGTTCGCAAACAACCCTTCACTGTGACCGAATTTCCACGACTATATCTCTGCAAAACCAGATGCCCCTTTGTTTAGGATTTTAGCGTTTGTATTGTAAATTCATAGCGTCTTGAAATTGAAAGAGCGCGCGCTCCAATTAGCGCGCCGATCATAAGGTGACAGCACCTGCCGAACCAATTTACCGAGCGCCGCGATCGGAAGAAATTGTAGTAATTCGGTAAACAATTGAAAAGGCAGTCGCAGCGAGAACTTCGAACGAGAAACTAGCTATATCGAGCGATTCTAGCAGGACCGGCGATTCGTATAAGCTATCAATAAAAGCGAACATTGCGCAAATTCACAAACACCCTTTGTGTCGCATCGCGATCGCTTCGTAAACGAATATAAACGTATATAAACGAACGCTTCGACACCTGTTATTATGCTGTAATTTGCATCTCTTATGTTAATTTAAATAAATCATAATGTAGATTTATACATTTTTTTATAAAGTTTATGAATTTCGAAATACATATTTAGTAACTTACTAAGATCTGGCCGTATACTTGTTAATTAGCATTTTAATAATTTGAATTGGACACTAATGAGTATGTTTACTTTTATTTACTTCTATTCATTGTTCTATTTACTACAAAATTTCAATCCTGTTTCAAACTTTTTCACATTTAGTGAAATATACTTTCTTGTAAAACCAGTAACTGTAAACATCTTAAATTTGGATTGCGAATTTGAAATTAAAAATTTATGAATTTATTAGGACGAAATGAAAATTTAGAAATAAACTTATATGCATAGAATTTATTTATGAATAGTTTTCGATTTAGTTGTTTACGAATAGAAGTGTAGCGGCTTTGCCGCGGTCTTTGTTGGCAACGGCAAGGTGAAAGTTTCTTTAAATGTTCATCTTACCGTTGGCATCTGGCGAGCACTTGGGTGCTTACTTTTCGCGCGTTTTTCTGGAGACGCGGTTGTCTTTCCGCTAAAATTTTCGCGGGCTTTTCCCCCGCTTTTCCGCCTTTGGGACTCATTATAAAAACCCTTGGGAAAACGGCCCGCTCGCTCAGTTTTAGTTTTGCTGTCAGCCTTACGCGTTGTGTCTGTTACGGTTATCTCGAGTTTAGTTTTTGATCTTGTAATATTTGTCACACCGTTGCCAACGCTTACGCATCTAATAATAAATACTGTTAATTGAACTATATTATTTCGTTCCTGTACTTTACCCCACAGAAGGCAATTAATTTCTCTGAATAAACATTAACAAGTAAGGTTTTTAATTTAATGCCTTGTAAATAGATGATACATTTAACGTTTCATGCCGATCATTTTTAGAATTTTAAATTCATTATATTAACATTTTTATATAACTTTCTTTCGACGAACAGGCTGAAACATGCAAATGTAGCGATCCAATTATGAATTGTGTAAAAAATTGTAGCGACACAAATTTCGATGCGCCATTTGACATTTATCATTTTATCCATAACTTTGGATTTGTATATTCATTTAACACATTTACGATTACAGTTAAGAAATGGAAATAGCAACATAACTCCGAATATTATTATAGCAATATAAATAATGTCAAACAGTAACCACTGGTTTAAGAAATTAATCTTTAATGCCTTAAATGATGTATTTAATGGTATGGCTTATCAAATATGTTGAGGGAATCCAAGGAACACACTTGATCATTTAATATAAGTAATATTTATTATAACTAAACCGAATTGAATATGATACTAAACATAATGTAATATAAAGAAAATACACATGACGCTACTTTAACCCACGTGCGTCTACATCGGTAGTCACCGGAAGAAGAACGATTTTTACTACACGATTCGCCGCGAGGCTCGCACGCTCGCATGTTTCGATAGCACGAACTTCGAACACCAATCCTACAAAGTATATTCGTATGTTGAATATAGGACATCGTGAACTTCAGTCATTATTAGCTTTTGTTTTGGTCCAATTATTAATCTTCTCTAAATCATCAATGTTACTAAGAGAATATATTTTTAGGACGTTAAATGGTAAGAATGGACAACAGAATTTTATATTTTGTATTCGTCACCGTAGAAATATTCTGTAGGTTATAATATTGAGATTCACATTCGATAATAATTTTCTTATCTACAATATTCTGGTTGTAAATTCGCCTCTTTGTACCCTTTTTCCTTTATTCTAGCATTACGCAGACATCCTGGCGAAGTGTTTGGACCGCAGACCACACCGAGTCACGCACAGTGAATACCCTTCGAGAGGGTGAATATGGTTACCGTCAAGTTAAAGCCTTACGTGTTTCGTCTTGGCCGCTATACTTCGTGTTTTTACGGTTCATAATTCAGCTGAGTATATTTCAAACGCCTGCCAATGTGAGACCGTAACGTCGATGTGCACCGTCTTCGTTCCTTACCCCGTCGCAGTTTGGACTCTGGCAACCCCGCATTACGAGGCCGTCGTTTCGGTCTCGAAGAGATTTAACGTTGTCGTACGCGACGCGAAAACTCGTCACCCATGATTGCCTGGTTATTTATGCACTTCGTCGTGAGTAGACGTTCGGAAATTAGCTACGAACCCTTAACAAAATGTGCGGTCGAAATTGCTGCAACTATTTATAACCAATGAAAATATGTCGCAGGTCGAACAATAAGCGTCAGTTGCAATGAAATTTACATGAACGAGCGATAAATCTTCGGAAACAGTTAGTTTAAAAAAAAATTACTTATTCGATCATACGACAGAATTGAGTGAAACGACAAAGGAGAAGAGGATCAAACGATATATTTAAAAATCATTGTACTTATTTTTTATTGTGGTATTCAGTATATTAAATTTCACTACTAAATAATGAAGCCGATTCGCACTTAATCATTATTTCGGCTCCTTTTGAACAAACTAACACTGCGATATATTTTAATTTCTTACAATCCGTTAATAAATGTAGGTACATAAACAATATCGATAATTATCATTAACATACAGTGACTCCCATTAATATTCGGACACCACAATGTTCCATCAATAATTGCCCTCCTACTTCGAGCATAATTGAACTAACAAACTTTTTTATTTTTGTTATAATAAAGTATATATTCTTTTTTGCAGGAACGCCAATTTTGTTTATTTAAACTAATTTGTTTATTGTATAACAAATAATATGTTGGGAAATGTACAATTTGTACGTCTCAAAAATATTGGGACACCGAGTATTTATCAGTATTTCTTAAGTACATTTCTTTAAATTCACTAGTGTTTACAAACATATATTGAGCAAGATGTAGAGCATACCTCGACACATCAGTTACTATTTAAAAGACATCGTGATCAATCAGAAATATTAAGCATGAGACGGAAAAGCAAAAATACTTCGTTTGACGTGCGACAATTAGTAATTTTCCACAGTGAAAAAGCAAAATCTTATCGGCAAATCGGCGTTTTTTTAAATATAAGCAAGAGTACTGTGGCAGATATTATAAAAAGGTACAATCGTGACGAGCGGATCGAGTCTATTCCTCAAAAAGGACGGCCAAAGATACTCGACGATCGAGATAAAGGGAATATTGTAAGAAAAAGAAAACAGAATTCTGCTTTAAGTGCTCCTAAGATAAGTGTTGAGTTATTGGAAGAATCAGGAAAAAAAGTTCTCCAGATACGGTACGTCGAGTGTTAAAGGAATATGGATATAATAGTAGAGTAGCACGTCAAAAGCCATGTATAAATGAGGTGAATCGTAAGAAAAGATTTGCATTAGCCAAACAATTTATTAGCAAAGAGCAATCCTGGTAGAATGATGTTGTTTTTGCTGATCAAAATAAATTCAATATATTTGGATCTGATGGACGAAAAATGGTTTAGCGTAAGCAGAATCAAGAGCTTAATTTTAGAAATTTAAATCCAACAACTAAACATGGAGGTGGAAGTGTTCTGATGTGGGGTTGTATTTCGTCGAAAGAAGTTGGGTAGTTGGTTTTTATTGATGGAATTATGGATAAGAATAAGTATTTTGACATTTTAAAGCAAAATCTAAAAAAAAGTGTATCAGCAAGGGACATTGAAGAGACATTTAAGTTTTATCAAGATAATGACAAAAAATATAAAGTCAGGATAGTTCAGGAATATCTGTTGTATAATTGCCCTCACGTATTACATCCGCCATCACAATTACACCAATCAGGTCGAAGGAAGAATTAAAGCAACGATTATTAGAAGAATGGAAGTGTATCACGCAAAATTCTGTAGAAAAAATTATAAATAACATGCCCAATAGATTACATCATATAGTTAAACAAAAGGGCTATCCAACAAAATATTGATATATTAAAAATTTATATAATATATATGTACTTTTTATGTAAAATCTTTGTAGAAAATTAAATGTCCGAATATTTTTGAGACGTATAAATTGTACATTTCCCAACGTATTATTTGTTATACAATAAACAAATTAGTTTAAATAAACAAAATTGGCGTTTCTGCAAAAAAGAGTATATACTTTATTATAACAAAAATAAAAAAATTTTTTAGTTCAATTATGGTCGAAGTTAGAGGACAAGTATTGATAGAACACTGCGGTGTCCGAATATTAATGAGAGTCACTGTAGATAAAGCTGTACCCACGTTATTGAAGCTATGTAAAAATGAGTATGTTGAATGAACGTAATAAACATTAATATAAAATATAATGTTTAAAATGTTTAATGTAATAAACATTAATATAAAATATAATGTTTATTGAAAGGATTAAAGAAGATCTAAATCTTCACAGCCTATAGTATACTATTTCGATGTATTACTGTAGTTGCCTTTGTACTACATTATCTTAGTCATAATTTTATTATAATAATATAGTTAACATCCATTCTGACAACATTTATTTCATCACTGCACTCTTATTAAACACCTCCTCATCGGATTTTTGTAGGTAATTGAGTAGGGCTGGCGAATGTGACATTAAGTCATTCATTTAACAAGCAATATATGTAATTCAAAATTGTGTCAATAAATGACAAACAATACATTTATAATCCTATATGTGTCTGGTATGAACAGTCAATGTTTCAATCATAGCATTTATATTATGTATATTATAACAACCATTTTGATAAGGAGAACTGGTTTACATAAGTATACAGCGAATCCCAAAAGTATTTGTACCCTCAAAATTTTCAATACTAAATCATTATTTCCATGTTTAACAAATCATAACAAAATGTTATTTGTGGGGTAAGATAATATATTATTTAATGAGCTTTCATTTGATACGAATTTTATTACAGAATTACAAAATTAGTATTATATAAACGTGACTTTTTACAAGTAGATGGAAAATCAATAAAACAAAAGTATTCGTACTCTTTCAAATTAACACGATTTATAAACTGAATTGTTTAATTAATATTTAGTTGGACCTCCTTTAGCTAGGATAACATTGCGGAGACGATCTAGCATGGTGTGAACAAGATTCCAAATGTAATTGGGTTGAATATTATTCCAAATTTCAGTTAATTTTTCTTTTAACATTTTTTTACTTCTTATAATATGTTGTTAATTTAATTACACTGTTGTTAATTTTATAAGTTTTATTATTAACTACACAAAAAAAAATTCAATGAAGATTTGCTTTATACTAGACACTTAATAGACACTTCACGAATACTATGTCGCTCGCTTGTCTACAGAGGACTACCTCTCTTACGCTTATTGTTTAGGCGTGTCGCCCTCGCATTGCCCCCCACCAACTACGGACGCTCGTAACGTCTTCTAACTTGAATTAGAATATACATAATGATCTACATAATATTTTCTCTTAATCTTTTTTCAATTTCGGCCCATAAATGTTCTATAGGATTAACGTCGGAACTTTGAGGTGGAGTAATCAACATGGGTGGCGTATTATATAATTATACCAACAATAAAAACTAAATTTCCAATATCGCCTGCTGCCATACACCCCCAAACGTGTACAGAGCCTCCCCCATGCTTTACGGTAGGTTTTACGTTTCTTAATTCTGGCTCTGTATTCGGTCTTCTCCATGCCATAGGACATCTAATCCAAATATATTAAATTTTGATTCGTCTGGGAATATAATATGTTCCCAGAACGTACACTCTTTGTCCACGTGTTTTTTTGCAAATTGTAAGCTTTTATGTCTGTTAGTCTTACTAATGAAAGGCTTCTTCCGAGCTACTCGTCCATTAAAACCTTGTCTCCTTAAGATTCTTCGGCATGTTTCGGCACTAACATCCTTTTTAAAATCTATATTAGCAATAGTAGCTAATTTCGGACCACTAATTTTAGGATTTTTTTGAATTTCTCCAACTAACATTCT
Organism: Coelioxys conoideus; assembly: GCA_947623535.1. Classification (NCBI taxonomy): domain Eukaryota; kingdom Metazoa; phylum Arthropoda; class Insecta; order Hymenoptera; family Megachilidae; genus Coelioxys; species Coelioxys conoideus. The sequence continues at coordinate 27,535,939 of OX392452.1, forward strand.
CTCTTGTTCGCTCAATTTTCGAGGCCATCCTATACGTGGTTTATGTAATACCGTATCATTCTTTCTTATATTTTTAATAACATGCTGGATAGTTGATTTACTTCTACTAACAGCGTTTGCTATTTAGCTGTATGATTTTCCTGCATTATGCCATTTCCAAATTAATTTTCTCTCTACTATTCAAACTTCATTACCTTTCCAACTCATTTTTGTAATTATCCAGAGAATGTTGTATCGTCAACGTAATGTAGTCTACTAATGATCAATCTATCGTTTCCCTCATTATACGAATCAATACAATGTTGTATTTGTACATGTGTATTTTAGTTTTAATAAGCGTAGAATTGAAGGGCACGAATACTTTTGTGTTACTGTTTCTGAGTCTGTCTGTGTTGTCTTACCTGATCAATACAATTTTTGTTACTACAGTGAATCCTCCCACAGTGCAACAGAGGCCGGAATCGAAACTGCTCACTGTGAGCATAGGAGAAGCGAAATTTAATACTCGGCGGCTGTCCCTTGCTGGGGTGATCCCCCTCGGAATCAGTCAAGCGTTAAACACGATCGGTTACTGAAACGACCGAATATCGGTGAGACACATACTAATGCAAGCAAAGAAAAAGATTGCAATTTTCTTATTTCCTATTATTTTTTCATGAAACTTGTACCATCGTATTCGTCTCGTTTTTCTGATTAAAATGACACCAAACATAATGTAATTATGTTAATAATTACGTACGTAACGGGTGATTAAAGTTTTTAACGTGAAAGAGGACGGCGAGTGGAAAAGACAGAGAGGCAGAAGGTTGAAGCGTTCGGCAAACATGAAAGACTCCTGCATGTTCTGTCTTTTAAATTCAAAAATCAAAATTCTTTACTTTTGGTTTTTCGTGAATGAAACTTTTACCATCGTATTCGTCTCGTTTTTCTGATTAAAATGATACTAAACACGATATAATTACGATCATAATTACCCGTAGAACAAGCTATAAAAGTTTCAGACTCTAGAATCTAAGGAATTCGTATCTCTGCCGTAAATGTAACGTCTGAAACTTGTATGGCTTGTTACACAGGTAATTATGATCGTAATTATATCGTGTTTGATCTCATTTTGATCGGAAGAACCTCACGAATATGTTAACAAAATTTGCAGTCAAAAAAATATATATATTAAAAAATTATATTGGTAAATTTGGAACTGGAGATCTGTCGGCCCGCATCAAAGAGACCGCGGCGAGTATCGTATTATGCTTGGACTGGCTCGAGCGAGGCGAACACAGGCGTAGCAATGACGCACGCATAGGCGCAGGAAGAGACGTTTTGCACTATGGGAGGGAAACAAGTGTCGCACTGTGGGAGGATTTACTGTATTTATTAAACATAAAACTAATCATTTATAGTTGGAAATATTGACGGTACAAATATCCCATAAGTTTGTACCAACTTTTATGCATGCAATTCGCGCAACGATTTCTAAACAACCGGTGATAAGAGATCAATGTACTTGAGTTTATCTGTTCGGGAACAGCCTCAAAAAGGTATTCGTGGGTATAAGATTGTGAAATTTTGAACACAGTGATTTCTAGCCGTGAAAAATTATGAGCGATTTTCATATTCATTTTCGACATCTCATGTTATATGAATTTCGGAAAGGAAATTCAGTAAAAATTGCCACGTGCAACATATGTTCTGTTTACGGAGAAAATGCGCTTTGATCTCGTATGTGTAGGAAGTGGTTTCAACGTTTCAAAGCTGGGAATTTTCGTTTAGAATGCGAAGAACGTTCTGGGCGTCTTGATGTGACGGATGAAGTTAAAATTCGCGATCTAGTAGAACAATCACGATGCTTATCAGTTCAGGAGATGTGAAATGCTTTAAAAATACGAAAAACAACAATACATAGGTATTTAAAAAAAATGGGGATGGTATCAAAGCTGAATGTGTGGGTCACGCACGAACTTACGGAACGGAGCCGTCTTGACCGAACAACAGCGTGTATGTCATTACTTGCACGGGACGAAATTGATCCATTTCTTAAACGCCTGATAACTGGTAACGAAAAGTGAATATTATATAAAAATTGTGAACGGAAACGGAGTTGGTCCCAAGAAATCAACCACCTCAACAACGTGTAAAACCGGGCTTACATCCCCGTAAGGTTCTTTTGTGTGTGTAGTGGGATTACAATGGAATACTGTATTTTGAACTCTTACCAAGCGGTGAAACCATTAATTCTGACCAATATTGCATGCAGTTAGAAAAATTAAAGGAAGCACTTGTGTTATACGTATCCGCGACAAGACCGAACCGTTGCAGCTCGCGACTATGAGGGTCGTAAATCCTCACTCGATTATTCGATGTCGTTAGAATCGTATTTCCTGACTAGTAAATTAATAGAGTCAGGATAATTCTTTAAGTGTTTATTTTTAGAACTTAGACTTTATTTAGCTTGACAAGATGATTTATAAGTAAAGATATGTATGTAAATTGTAGGATCGTGTCGGACGATTGATGTTTTATGTGTAAAGATTATTTGTGTTCTGTCTTTGGAGGTGAGAAGAATCATGTAAGTAAACTTGTGTAGACGGGTAGGATGGGGGTGTTGTCTAGGATTCGTGGAAATCAAGTCGGAGGCGGAAACAGGGTAAATTACCTGATTGGTTGGAAAATTGGTGGTGTGGGATCTGAAGTGACCGCCTAAAAGTGACGTCGACTGTTTTCGGAAAACCCAGAAACTGGTGACGTAGATGTTTTTATGGATTTGACCCTTGATCTTAGCAAGCAATAAAATTAGGATGCGCCTTGACGTTGAGAAAACATATTTCTAAGGATAGCGAAAAGTGCAAGAACTATTACTGGTAATAAACGTAGGTAAAAACTGTGACTTTAAAGAAATCTGCAGAGACCGTAATGGCTTCATGAGTTTATTGCTGCTGTAGAGGGTTCGGAGCTCGCGAGAGTTCGGAGCTCGCAAGGGCGATGGTTAGGAATTTTTATGGTTGGGGAAAGGTATTGTCACAATCGACGAAAATAACGGACGCGGAATCTGTCCGCGTAACAACTTGTCAAAAAACGTCCAGCTTTAGTGAATAGAAACAACGTCATGTTTCATCGCGACAACGCTAGACCACATGTTGTAAAAAACGTTATAACAAAATTATCTGAACATAATTGTGAAATTTTACCACACCCTCCATATTGCCCAGATATTGCCCCATCTTATTATCACCTGCTTCCGGCATTACAACACTTTTTAGTGGGTAAAAAATTTGAAAACATTAACACCCTCAGAAATAGCTTGGAAAACTATTTTGAAGAGAAACTGGAGAATTTTTATCGGGATGGAATAATGGCCCTACCAAAAAAAAATGTGAAGAAGCCATACAATCGGAGGGTGATTTCGTTTTTGCGTGAAACTTAATGGTATGTTTAAGAAATTGACATGTGCAACCGTGTGAAAAATTTGGAACTCACTGTATATTAATTTGTTTACATCCGAAAAGTATGATCAAAAATAAAACTATTGAGTTACCCAATTACACTGTACAACAGCCAAAACTTTTCTTGACCGCCACAATGAAATTCTTATAGATTTTCGCGAGCTGAATACGAATCTGAAATCCGCGTTTCTCTGGTACGTACAGTTTTTTAGAAAATAAATGTTTAAAAAAATTGCAAATTTTCAAGCTTGGGAATTTTTTGTTCTTTTACCATAGCAGCTATTCAGTGGCTTTCTACATGAGAGAAATCTGTGAATTTTCCCGAATATAACGATATAAATTGTTATTCCATTGTAAACATATAAATATGTTTAAACAATAATCAAAGTAAAAAAGACCCCAAAAATGCACCAACTTTTGTTGACAGTTTTAAGTTCATTTAAAGAACTATGGGTCTAGACGAAACTGTAACTATTGTACACGATAGAGCAGACATTTCTGCTGCAAAAAGTATTAAGCGAAGCTGCAAAATCAGTTTCGTTTTTATTTTATAAGAAAAATAGTTCGGCAAAACACGCGTCGCTGCCAGCGCAGCGGTACTATAATAATCGTGTGTTATAACGCGCCGCGCTGTTCAGTTCTTCCGTCATACCAAGGTAGTAGGTAGTGAGTACCGCTGGTAGCGACGCGTATTTTGCCGAACTATTTTCCTTATAAAATGTAAACGAATGTGATTATTTAACTTCGCTCGATGCTTCCTGCAACAGAAATGTCTGCTCTATCACGTACGATCGTTAGATTTTAGCCTAAATCCATAGTTTTTTAAACAAATTTAAAAATATCAACAAAAATTGGTGCATTTTTGGGGTCTTTCTTACTTTGATTATTGTTTAAACATATTTAAATGTTTACAATGTAATAACAATTTGTATCGTTATATTCGGGAAAGTTCATTGATTTCTCTCGTGTAAAAAGCCACTGAATAGCTGCCATGGTAAAAGCACAAAGAATTCCTAAATTTGACAATTTGCAATTTTTTTTAACATTCATTTCTTAAAAAACTGTACGTACCAGAGAAAAACGGATTTCAGATTCGTATTCAGCTCGCGAAAATCTATAAGAATTTCATAGTGGCGGTCAAGAAAAGTTTTGGCTGTTGTACAGTGTAATCGAGAGAGCTCGCTGATTGCGGACCGCACATTTGCGAAAACGCGAAAACAACGACCAAATGTTAATATCTCTCTCACAATAGCGAATGCGGCATATTCTTGCTGAGCTTTTTCGAAATAAACGAGATAAATACCACGGTTGCCAATTATGGAAATACGCTTTGTAACTGAACATCGTATTCCGAAACAAATCTCGTATTTTGTATATTGAAATAAAATTGATTATTTGAACTTACGTTTAAACTTTTCTAAAAATGAATAAATTTATTATTGGGTTGATACATAATCGCCCACTGTTTATGTAGATGCATTTTTTGTTAGTCAACATTCAAGTTTTGTTTACTTTTTATTCCAAAAATTTTCTTGTATGTTTCGTGGACAAAAATGTTTATTGAAAATTATTTTTATATTTATTATATTATACTATACAATTATAAGAAAGGAAGGAAGGTAACTTTCTCATTTCCCGATCTCATCGAATTTTTTGGCGAAGAAACAGGTGGAAAACAATGTTGGGAGTGGTTTGCCTGCTTTCAATCAGACACAGTAAATTCTCGCGCAGAGCAGCACTTGATTTTCTCGCACAATGCAAAACGTCGCTTCCTGCGCCTATGCGTGCGACATTTCTGCGCTTATGTTTGCCTCGCTCGAGGCAGTCCAAGTGTAACACCATACACTCACCGCGGTCCCTTTGATGTGGGCTGACCAATCTCCAGTTCCCAATTTAGCAATATAATTTGTTAATAATTATATTTTTTTTACTGCAAACTTTTTTAACATATTCGTTAGGTTTTACATTTACGGCAGAGATACGAATTCCTTAGATTCTAACGTCCGAAACGTTCATAGCATGTTACACGGGTAATTATGATCGTAATTATATCGTGTTTGGTATCATTTTAATCAGAAAAACGAGATGAATGCGGTGGTAAAAATTTCATTCACGAAAAACCAAAAATAAAGAATTTTGATTTTTTAATTTAAAAGACAGAACACGCAGGAGTCTTTCATGTTTGCCGAACGTCTCGAACCTCAGTCCCTCCTTGTTTTTGTATCGTTATACTTTTCTACGTTCGGTTTGCGTCGTATCCCTCTTCAGATTGGCTTGAAAACACATACCAAATAGTGACAGTTCGTCGTATCCCCCTTTAGATTGGCTTGAAAACACATACCGAACCGTGATAGAGTGTCGTATCCCCCCTCAGATTGGCTTGAAAAGACATACCAAATCGCGAGAGTGCGTCAAATCCCCCCACAGACTGGCTTGAAAAGACATACCAAATCGCGACAGTGCGTCGTTCGAACATCGTCGGACATTTAAATGCCTCACCGTCTCAGCGACGGTTTGTTTTTTCGGCCGCCGGGAAAGGCGGGCCACGGTGAGCAGGGACAGCCACCGAGTATCAAATTTCGCTTCCAGAATGCTCACAGTGCACAGTTTCGATTCCGGCCTCCGCTGCACTGTGCGGGAATTTACTGTAGTACGAGATTGGTTTCCAGAAAGAGATCAACCATCGGATGGCAACGATCAGACAATTCACACTTTACAAAGCTTTCACCAATTGCTTCATCCCTAAAAAGTTCATTAAAATCGCGAAATAACTACGCTGTTTCCATCCGTTATTCCAATTGTAAAGCATGATATGATTAATATGAATATGATTATTGTATGCGCGTCGCAGCGTCAATAACTATTAGGGGGACCGGGAAGTAATGTCGTTTCTGTGCATTCGTTTTCTTCAGATATTTTGCACAAAAATCAATTGATTTTGATCGATTCGACATGGAAAATTTGTACAATAGATGGCAAAAGGTTGTTGATAACGAGGGCGATTGCATCATTAATTAAAAATAAAAACGTATTCAAAATTTATCTGCAAAAGAACGACATTACTTCCCGATCCCCCTAATATTTTAGTGACGATTAAACAACGCGTAGGATTAATGGCAATCCCGACAACTAAGATTAGTGGACTGTATTGAATTGATTGAATATAACCCCCAACAACTAAAGTAACAATTATACATTATTAACAGTTGGTAGATTGAGTGTATAAAAATGAAAGTACAACTAAGATGTACGAAACTAGAATGCGATAAGCGAATGTCTAATGTTGAATGTATAAAGTCTAATGAATGAAAGTGCCAAGTTGATTGAATCTCCGACTTTTTTTTACAATCCAAGAAAGCTTGGAGCGGGCGTGTAAGTTTTGGGAAAAAGTGAGGGAAAGACTATATCTATTTCCTGGTTGGTTAACCAAATTAGGGTGGAACTGAAAGTGTGGAGAGGGACAGAGGCATTTCCAAAACGTTCACAGCGAGTAATAAATGTAAGCAATATCTTGACGTGTATAGAAAATTCCAAACAGAAGACTCTGAAAACCAGATGGGACTAAACAAGACACTAAAAACTCTCGAGATAATGTAACGATTCCTTGGGTCTTATTTGTGCTACGGAGCGACGAATCTCTTGACTTTCTAAAAACTAAAGTGTTCGAAAGGACGGAAAACAATGTCTATTGGATTAACGAAACTTTGGGTGGTCGCCTAATTTTCTCAACGCTAATTGTAATGTTACGGCCTAACAATTGTTGACACGTATTTTTATTAACTCAACATCGCAGAATATTTTTATAAAGGAAAGTAAATGAAACACAAATTTTGACTAAGAGAGAATGCGCCTACATGAACGGTGGATAGTTAAATATCAACCATATTTTGTTCGGAGATTTCCTCTTGTTTTTTCCTGAAAATTCGTGTGATCTCCTACAACTTGTACAAACTGATATGAAAACAGGAATGGAAAAATATTTAAATCTATTGTGTTGGTTTTGCCTTTTTTACATTTTAAAGTAAGGGTTAAATGAGTTACTTGAACCTGCAACATATAGAATTTCGAAATAGTATAATATTGTAGAATAAATGTAAGATAGAATGTAAGAAAACGCCGACTACGCGCGACCGACGTGCAACGCAGGTCAGACCATAAAATCCCTTCGTACGCGGAGTTGGGCCTCGCTGATTGGGCGGACCTAGCTTCGCTTTTCCGTATAAATAGCGGCCCTTTTTACAGAAAAGACAGTTAGCGAGAAGGTGTCCTGCGTGTAATTTAGAGAGAAGACGACGTACTGCTTGGCACTCTCTAAGTCTAAACGATATTCGTTTAACTTAAACTGAAGACTACGGTCTGTTCGGCACTCTCTAAATTCAACCATTCCTTCCCCGTTTACCTTAGAGAGCAGACGACGGGTGTTCGGCGCTCTCTTATAGCGTTCCTAACTCACAAATCCCTACAAGTCGAGGAAGACGTGGATACGGCACCTCGACTTTTCCTTTCAAGAACTAATTGTAAGAAGAAGTCGTCGCCTCCGGTGTACGGCACTTCTTAGCTTCTAACCCCATCGCCTAATTCTTCACCTCCTCCTTCACCTTCGGTGATCTAAACACGTGTTACAAAACCAATTTTTATACCACAAAGTATTATACTTCATTCGATATTCTACAGACGGTTCATCTGATTTTGCTTATTAAAATAATATGTATATCCAAGCAAAATTCAAGGTCAATAATTTTGTTGTAATATTCATTAAAGTGTTATAATATCACGCAATGACTTTATGAGTTAAAACATAAGAAAAATGTAGACACATATGTTTAAATTACCATTCTAATATCACAAATTTTTGTTGCTGGCATGAGGTTACAATTCATAATATCAAATACAAAATGAACAATGAGTGTTTACAGGCGGCAGGTTTAGACGATGTACAATATTGAATTCAACAGAAGGTGGAAAATATTCTTACCATCAGATTTTTACTCGTATTATATTGTTACTGTTTTATGTCTTAAGTTTTATGTACTTGGGTATGTTGTGGAATCGAAGTATGTAGATAGTAATTTTTTTTTTGTAATTTTCCTGCGTAACGCTGCGCGACTTTCATTGTGTATCTGGTAAACCAAAAGATCGCCACGAGCGCGTCGTAGTAAGATTCATTAATTAATGTGTTGTTAATACGGGTATAAGCGTTTAAAAATTGAATATATCGTTATATTCTTAGGGATATATGTAATTGTATGTGGAACTGGTACACACTACATATAGAATTTTAAAACTTTTCAAATTCCTAAATTTTTAAATTCGAAATTAGTAATAGAAATATTAAATTTCTATGTGAACTTCTAGTGAATTTCTTGGAAATGTTCTACACTTCATAGTTTTTAAATATGTATACTTTTAAACTGTACATAAACATAATTCCGCCCATTCGTAAGTTTATCATACTATCAATATTTTATAATATACTTTTATAATATAATTATTCTTACATTATTCCAGCACGTAAATTCTTCAAAATGTCGATAGAAGTGACATAGAAAATACTTACATATAAAAATACATTTAAGCAAACAAAGTTTTATATGCTATATCTAATATAGGAGAAACAATCTAATTGTAAATAATAAAACAAATTTATTCTAAATAATATACTTTTATTTCACAATATGTTACCATTTTGATTTTTGTTACCAATAGATGAAAGTAATGAGTTACAACATATTTAATATTTGCAATAATAATAAACTCGGTCAGTCACCTTCACGACTAGCACATGGTACGCATATTACATACTTACTAGGCCATATGATCTTTGGAAAATTTTATAAAATCTACTAGGCCATATGATCTTTGGAAGATTTTATAATATAGAAGAAATTGCAATTATCCTAATTGCTTTCTTGATTGTTTAAGCATTCAGATATTTACCTTCAAGCATGATAGATTTTGTAGTAGGGAGAATAATATCTTTCGTGCCCAAAATTCATCGAGTAATGTTCCACAGCCTCCTAATCACACCTTATACTATGCACTGCCGCGCGTTTTTCTCCTCAACGTTCTTCTTCTTATTCTAGACGCGTGCATCTTTCATTCGTTTTACCCTTTTCACTAAAACTCCGTATCTTGTTACTTGATTAACGATAAGACCGTGTAGTCTTGACTATTCCGACATTGTATTAATTAAAGCTCTTATAATAATGGCTTAAATAAGGCATACAGTAGTTACGAGCTAACCGAGATATGTTGCGCCGAATATTACTTCGTTGGGTACCTCTTCGTTATATCCATCTTTCTCTTCCTTCCTTCCTTTCTTTCGTGTATTCGAGATACGTAAACGATCAATTATAAACCATAATTATTGAAGTTTGCTTGGCTGGGTAAATCGTATTCGGTTTCTTATCGCGTAGAAAAAAAGGTATAAAAGGAATTTTGTGGAAATAATACCTATACAGCAACTCTGAATTCTACTAAATTTGGTTTGCACAATTGGCTTTGGAGTATGTAATAAATGACGGCTGATAAGTATATTAAATGACTGGAAGAAATATTTGATGCCTTATTACAATATCCATTAATTAAATATTATCCTTAATAGTAATTTATTTTGTCACCAAAACGATTTTACCAAATGTGTTCTTTCCAATTGGGAATAGAAATGAAATTACAAAAATTAATTGATTATACCGTTTTTTTGAATGGCTATAATTTAATATTGTCACATCGTCGCTGAGGGAATTTAAGGTTTCAATCAACCAGTTTGTTTGTAAACATGATTATTAAATTCGTTTTTACGATAGACATCATTTTACCAATAAGATGTTCGCTTTGTATTTTCGATAAACCATAAAGATATAAAAAAATGAACGCAAATGAAATACAAAGTATTTCAGGTTTATGAATGGAGACGTAATTAACTAATACAATTTACAATGAAAACAGAAAATGATGTTTAAATAAATATAAGTTTCACTCCTTTTATAAACTATTATATTTTCAAAGTGTTCTTTAATTTACTGTTTTTATTTGTATGAGTATTTGTACAGTAATAATTAATATCTTGAAACTTTAATACATTAACAATTGAGAAATTAACGTTCACGTTTGCATTTACAGAATGACTATATTTTTTAAAAATGAATAATATAAATTATTCGTTAATGAGTAAAATGTGTAAAATAAATACTACTTTCGACACTCGGTATCGGTACTTGTTAGTGCACATTTTAATCGTAACCATGCATAGTGAAAAGAACAAGTTAAACACTTCGAATTTACAATAAAAATAAATTTTATTTATCAATTTTTTAAACTAGACAAACATAGATAACATGTCTAGAATAGTGTACATTAAAAAAAAAATGATTATAATTGGTTATAATATAGTTATTTAAAAATGATCTTTTGCGCATTTAGATTGTTGACAGATTAGTTCCCATATATGTAAGTAGAACTTTGAAAACTTAAGGACATAGGAATTTGGAAATTTTTTAGTTTGAGATTGAAGGATCTAAGATTTAAACATTTCTTATTTGGGACTTTAAAGTATGTACATTCTAGAAGTTGAAAATACAGGAATTTAGAGATTTGGGAAGATACAAAGTTGGATTATTGGAGGTATAGAGATTAAGAAATATGGATTAAACCTTTAGAATTTAAAAACCTGGGTACCTGCAATGCTGCAAATTTGTCGAACTCTAACATATGCAAATTCAAAATTTTGAAAATTTGAAATTTTGAAAACGTGGAAACTTGGAAAATGTAGATATTTCAAACTTTCTAATATGGCTTTAGGTAGTTTGAAAATTTGCGAATTTAAAGGTTGGGTATTTGAAGATGTGGGAATTGTGAAACTGGACTATTTAAACATTTGAAAATTTGGGATTTGAAAATTTTGAATTTTGAAAAATCACTTATTCTTTTGTTGCGTTAGGGACAGTTGGGTCTCGCTACAACTTATAAATTTTCGTTTAAAAATTGACCATCTAAAAATAAATACATACTATTTCACGAATCGCCACTATCTTGATTTTACCTGTATCCAATCAACTCGAAGAATATTTCAGACAAATTCGAAAAGACTTCATAGAACGGAATCTATTGTCGCTTTGGTTGTGCCCAAAAGTGTGATCGATTCTGAATATTCATTGCCCTTACACGTTGTCGTTTATTAACACGTTCCTGACATAGGGTTTCTAAGACAAATACTGCAATATAATTGATCTAATGTTTCCGATTCAAGGGCGTTAATGGCACGCGTTTGGGTGGAGTTGGGACTTGGGATCATTGAGTCTGATTCCTTTCATTCGATCCGTATCCGACACGAAGCCGTATATAATTACAATTAAAAGAGATCGCCATCGATAAGGGAGAGGATCCTCTCGCATCTTCTTTTCTCTTGAACCGCGCATCGTCCTTTTCTATTGCTCTTCTTACCGCTGTGTCGGTGCACAGTCGTTAAGGGGAAGGTAGAGTGGGGCGGATTACGAAGAGGGTGGGATGAGTAGGAAGGAAGAATGGTGGCATAATATCCGCTTGAACTTAAGTTATATTCCTCCTCGTGTAGCCGAGATATCGGTGCGGAGGTGGAGTTCGGTTCGGGGGTATGCTAATTCCGGCCTCGGGCCACCACGCAGCCCTTAATAGCCAGCTGAGCAGGTCTTATACCAGCAACTAGCGCTCGTATATACAGAGAAAGAGAGAAAGACAGGGGGTGAAATGGGGGAAAGGGAGTATCTAATAGTTATTAAGGTCTTTCGGAGTCGATAGTACGATCGGCGAGAATCACCGGTTTTTCGAAATGTTAATGTTCCGGCAACGGCGCTCCTATACGTTCATGTCAACGGTTAGTGCTTATACGTGTAATTGGGATAATACGGTGATTCCTTCATATTACTCGTTTTCCAGGTATTCGGGACTTTTTATCGAATTGAAGTGGGGGAGTTGAGTTCAACCTAGAATTGCCACGGTGATGTAGGCATATTTGTGCTTATACGGTGTCGATGTAATGAATTCTGATACAGAATTTTTTCTACTTCATCTCGTGTCATGATGGTGGTACAAAATTTATATCATCTGGACTGTTTTCTATTGGTACAACATTAATTTCCGTCAAAGTTCTGTAAGTAGTTAAATAAATGTATTTCGTATGTGCACGAAGTACATGATCTAAAACACCAAACACTTTTAAAATCATGTTGTTTGTAAGCTTACAAAAAATACGGAACTATGCAGATTCGCGAAATGAAAGAGTGGGAATCAACGTAAGTTTTGTCGATATAAAAAATTTCAGTACAGTTGAACATCAACATTTAAAATTTTGGAAATTAGAAAATCTTATAGAAGAAGAAATCTTATAATCAAAGAGGTTTCGATTAGTGATCTGAGCATTTTGAATAAAAGAGATTTAATAATCAAAAATTTGTGACGCACAAGTTCACTACAGTGGTCAATAATTTTCTAAACGTAATCGCTTATAGAAAGAAAAATTTAGATTTTGAATATGAATTATTAGTTAAAACAAAGAAGCTATCGATTGATTGATTTTCAACATCTTGGCCAATAATTACAATCGGTGATACAATAGAAAACGGGGAGATCCTGTATATAAAAATAAGTGGAAAATATAAGATAAATCTTTTCATAGGACTTGCTGAGAAAAGCGAATCTGTATATTCGTCGAAACATTTGTAAGAAAATTAAATTACAGCGAAAAAGGCGACAATTTAAACAAATTTTTCGTGAATTTAATAATTATGGGATGTTGTAATTGCTTAATTATATTAATGTTTGTACGTAGTAATGTAAGCACGACGAATTTAGTTGAAAATGTGATAGATACAGGCCCAATAAAAACTATTATAAAAAACTAATGATAAGACTTTTATCGTTGAATACTTGTACGAATCAATTTATATTGAAATTGTTATACTTTTTTTTCGTAAATAAATTTACTTAAAACTATTTTTACTCATATTTGAATTTAATATTTTAACAGCTAGACCATGTACAAAAAAGTTTATTCTGTATTAAACATTAAACCTACCGGTGTATAATGCAGCTTTATTTTGAAATCAAAAATGTAGGTGAACAATGAATGAAAAAACGATAAAAACGAATTCTGTACGCATTAATTCTTTGTCTTGGTGAAAATCAACATGAATTTCAAAAAAGCCACCTTAACATACATTCCAACTTAAAATTACAAACTTGTTAAATGGTAATTTTGACCGCTTTGGTAGGCTTAGTGTTAAAGAATGCGGACAGTTATTAATTCTAAAAGAATTCCACAAAATGTTTAGTGGTTTGTACTGCTAAATTATATCAATTTTTATTTATTTTACAGTAGTCTTAATAATTAACCGTTTTAGTGCCACGCAGCGCGACCGCGCTGTTCACGTACTGTGGTGAACCGTGTCGCCATTTTTTCTATTAGTTCAGAATGTATCTTGTCGCGAGTCTGTCAGAGTTTCCTCTCGTAATTACAAATTTCCTTTCAAATAATTGTAAACAACCTGCATAATTAGCTGTCTTTCTTTAACACATTGAGTGACAAGATTTATTTTTAACAATAAATGAAGGAAGCGCTATCGCGCTTCATGGCACAATTCGACACGGATTTTTAAAAACCCCTGGCACTGAAAGGGTTAAGCAGTATTTAAGTAGTGACCGAATTCTTGTACAATTCGTACATTCGTTCATTTTGTCCAAATTAAGAATATACATTTTATCAGTAAAATTTGTTAAATTTATTATTATAATCTGGTTATTACTCAACTCTCTATTATCAATCTAATGCACATAATGTCTACGCCATTCATATGCATAGTTCCTGCTTGTGTGGTAATCTCGCGAGAGTCTAATGAAAGACTTTTTTGTTACTCCTGCACGAACCATAATGAAGGTTAAGGTTTTGAAACGTGGTGCTAAAGCAGAAAATAGAAAATTTGGCCACATTTGCATTAAAGAACCTGGTATTGGGCGCAGTATAACGATATATGTACGTAATTAATATCTATTCCTGTATTTTCTTTTATTTTTACAAAACATATTGCTCTGAATTAGTAAAGCTTTCTTTATAAACGACGAAAGAAAGTTTATTATTAAATTTTGGGTATTGTATTCGTTTGAAAGAAAATTAATTTATTCATTTTGTGAATAGATGGTGAAATTATTGAATCTTGTGCATGAGCATAAAATAAATTCTCTGCGAGTACTTGAACTTAATCACCGTCAACAGTATTTCATAACTATTGCTTCAAATTGTTTAAAGTCAATGCTTAATTTCTGCGTTTATTCCTATTTTAAAATTTTACTTTTGTTCTTAAAAACTGTGTGTACAGTTGATAAGTCTGACCTAATATGTAGTATTCGATTTGAGTATATCGTACTGCTCAGTTTTTATTGTCACTACCTTTTATCTTGAATAAAAACAGAACTATGGCTTATTTTTAACTCAGGTTCTTCTTTATTGATCTTAGAACCGGGTTTCTTTTTCTCTCTTCGTTGTTATCATTATCAATTTCGACAGGATAGAATGCAAGTACTATGGTTGATCAAAGCTGTGATCAACATTAAGATCAATGTTATGATTAATATGTTCGATATATTTTTCAATTTTAGAATTTGAAAAGAAATGGATACGATATAACATTATTGCTGTCTATAACCGTCATTTTGGACATAAAGTAAATATGTTACGTTACGTGTAAGTACTTTTTTTTATTAATAACTGAAAAGCAAATGTTTGAAGACTTCTTGCTTTTTCTTCTGAAGTGATCGTTATTGTATATATAACTATTTACATAGCAATATAAATTATAATATTTGTAATAAATACCATACAAGCACCAGCAGAAGCATGGGTGATGATAAACTGAAACTTATGGTTAGACACAGGTGTGTCGAACAGATTTTTAAAATCGCTTTACTCGGAAATGAAGCAATGAAATTAATTTATACAAGACTTTCAACTTATTTTTTTCGCTATTGTGCAAACACGTTGTACAATAATTTTATTAATAATTCTTCTTTTCAATCGCAATGTCCATTGGCCAGAAATAAGTCATCATTTCATATTACGTGGCCAAAAGTGATGCACTTGTATTTTCGATATACCATTTTTGGTTGGTGCCTAATTAAAATATATTGTAGGTTATATCATTGAAATTGTTACAAAAATCGCAGTGATACTTATTACATATAATAAAAGTGTATTAAAGTTCATTTATACTTTTATTAAATACTGGTTGTTTCTGTTTCTGGCCGTCAAACTTTATCAACATATTGCGTACGGTAAAATAAGAAAGAGTTGTTATATTAATATGGGGTTTTATGGGGTTTTAAATACTATATTGAAAGGTTATAATAAAGCTATAAAGAGTAATTTTATTATAATTTTAATAACAAAATGACTTCAAACTTCTTTGTTCTTCGATGTCACGTACAGTATGTCATAGCATTTTACGTGAAACTTTTACATCATGCTCTATAAATAAAAATGATTTCAAAATGTTAAATAAATATAGTTTTATTGAAAGATTATGTGGAATATATGAAATGATAATAATCGATTTCCTCCTTCAATACTACATATGAATAATTGCATACTTTCATATAACCTTCAATAATTCTTAATAATGCATTCAGAAACTAATGTATATAAACATTGTTTCTTATTTTTATTTTGCGTATTTATAGAGTATGCTCCCAAAATTATCCCATGATATTGACAAATATAAAGAATCCCACGATATTGACAAATATACAAAAAAGTAATTGCCATATGTGGCGGCGAAAAATGTATGACCAACTTGAATAATTTCGTTAATTTTACGTACAATTGTTCGCACTATAAAATACCGTAGTTGCTTATTAATATGGCGACTATAATTTCTTTTTTAATTTGAAGAATTGCGAAGGATATTTTTTTTCGTCTATATTTTCTCTGAAATTACATGATATTTACATATAACATATACGACATCAGCGTGGTATTTGATATCTCTGAAACACATATCGATAAGCAGTATTAATTATCTTTTAAGCTATTAACAAATGACGTAATGCTGATAAACACAGCACATAAATTGAACTACGTAAGCAGGAAGTGCTAACTCGAAGCAACAGATAATGCTTTATTACTTTGACTTATAAACCAGATTTCAGAAAATGTGTGTATTTTATTATTCTAAACTCTGATATTTGGACTGCACAATCGAGATCAGCATCTCAAAATATTATTATGCAAATTTTTGTAAAATATTCCATAATTTCAAAAGGATATTTCAAAGGAAGGATGCATAGTTTCCAGAAATACATGCAGTGCTGAAAGTACAATATTTGTTTGTTGTTAGTCTGCTGTTTTTCGAGATACAAAAGTCAGCTTCAATTTTTTGGTTGTAATACTTAGTATCACTTTTCAAATTTGGAGAAAGCATGAAATTTGATGTAAAAGAATATAAGAAATTGCAGTTTCGAAAAGTAATATTCATCGAGATATTATCAAAATTAGTTATAGTTTAATAGATGCTCAAACTGTTATCGACTATTATTAGTATACTTTTTAAATCTGATTGCAACTAAACGATGAACTCTATGTACATTCCTGATAAACTTCATTTTTTTACATACACAAAAAGAAATAATTAAGCTGCGTTAAATATAGTAAACGAATTAGTCAAGAAATTTTATTCCGTATAGCAATTAATAAATATTATGTTTGCTACCTTATTCAACAAGTATTAAATGTTGGATAGTTGATATGTTGATACTATTACAGTCGTGAACGTATTACAGTATTACAGGTACATCTCCTAATAGGCGTGGTAATACTGCAGATTGAAAAGTGGAGTATGTTTAACTTCTTACTGATCCATTAATGAAACGTTGCTTAGTGATTAATTATGTTGCATCAAACATCGACATTCCACCGATATTGGTGGTTGGTTACACGAAGATAATATGGACTTTCTGCTAATCAATACTGCATATTTTTTTTAATTTGCTCTGTCAGGATTTGTAAATATTGATTCATCAAACCACAGAATGGTTTTTATACATGTACTATTTATATTTTGCACTTAATGCAGCAGTTTGAAAAATTATATGTTTTTTTAAAGACCTGCCTGTGTACTTCCTAATGTACTGGTAGATGATATACATACATGAGATTTTTGAAAATGAAGAATACGAACAATACTTCACCGCACGATACCAACGCCACATTCAATCTACCAGATATTATTATTTACCTAATGGACATTATAACAAATGTGAAGTATTCTTAGTTTTTTATAATTCTACTACGTTTACATTATTTTTATGCATTGAAACAATTATGTGTGTTTATTAATTACTAATTCTTAAAAAATATGAGTGTGAAGTTGATTTTGATCAGGATATTTAATTTCATATAATATATTAGCTCTTGCAGCATTTTCATGAACGTATTATAACTGATTTCGTATTACATTTTTCAATGCTAAATATGACAATTAGTACAATAATGCATGTAATAGTATCCACGATACTACAATTACTACTATTACTGAGTCTCGGTAAACAGTATTAACAATAAGATAGTGAGATATTTCATGTTGGTAACATCTAAAATGCATAAAAAATGCTATTTGAAAACATCACTTGGAATTATGAAAAAAAGCTGTATTACAATCATCTCGACCGAATCTATTTTCTAATCTAAAATCACCATCTTGAAACTGCCTCAATAATTATTAATTTAGACCGTGTATCTTAGAAAACATTTCCTAAAAAATGTCATGCTGTATCAAAATCAAAGAATGGAAATCAGGCATTTAATTAAGAAAACTGAATATGACATGCATATCTCGTTAAGAGACGATAAAGCGATTTCAGCGTTGGGTGTGCTCTTCGAAATTGCAGAGATTTTATCGAAGAAATTGTTGTGTGGCGCGAATAATTTGCGATGTATTTGAATTCATCGCGTCACAAGCTACGAATAATCCATCATTATTTATTGAGTACTTCTAGTCGATTTAAAAAAAGAAAAATATCTGCCATTTCCAAATAAATTCTTTTGCACCGCGAGGAAACCTTGAGGCCTACGGCACAGAATTCTTAAAGCGAATGGTCCGACGCCAGCCAAGGATTCCTACCTCATAGGCAGATAATCGTCTTTGATTTCTCTCTTCGATTCCAGCAATCCTCCCTCTCTTCTGTTCCGCGCCCTCCATCTACTCCCGCTTGAATCCGCGCGATCCGAGATCACTCCCTTCTTATATAATTACCTTATTTCCGAATAATTGGCCAATTTATACTCGAGTTCCAGCTGAAAACAATCCACCTATTTCGCTCTCTCACCGTCTCTCTCTGTCCACCTTCGTCTTCCTCGATCTTTCTCCACGGACCGTACACGGTATACCCCATAGGGCCCCATAGAGCAGTTATTTTATGTATATGGGAGTGTGATTAGATCAGGCCCCGTGTAAGTGTGTGAGTATGATAATTCTGCCCGTAGGGTTTCATGGGGCAGTCTGCACCCACGCCACGCACACACCACGTACTGTACCTATCCCCCTTTCTCTTACCCTCCTGCACGAGACTTTGCTCTTCCTCTATCTTTTCTTTACTCGTTGCCGTTCCTCGATTGCTGTCCGCCCTTTTTTGTCCTTCGGTTCTACTATTTCTATGATCTCCGTACGATAATATCATAATCATTCTCATACTGGACATTTTTGCACGGTGACCGTGCAGTTGTTTCGATGCATTTGAATTCGCGCCTCTATGGTCTAGAATTAAAGATCGCGAGAACTCTGCGTTGCTTCTTTGACTCTTGTCATCCCAGATAGTTAGGTATAAGATCGTAACTAAAAGGCAAATTACAGTTGTTCCGATTCTATTCTCTGATCAAATGAGAACTAATTACTGCATGATGGTAAAATGCTTCCGACAAGCGAGCACAAAATATGATCTAATTTACGTCGGAATTATTTATTGGTGTTATCATAATAACATTTATGGAATTATTAATAGCTATAATGAAAAATCACATTGGAATTATTTACAAGTATTATGATTTTTTTTAGTAATTTTTCTTCAGCATTTATGTAGTTTTATTTTTGCTATTTCATTGATATCAAAACGTGATTATTAAATAAATCATTTCTTCAAGACCATTATTAGTTAATAGCTATTCTATTTTTGCATTTATATAGTCATTTCAACGTAGTCCAAATCTCGACAAATTTTTCTTCCGAAAGGCAAAATGTGCAATATTTTTGGATATTGTAGGCTGAAAGGTACAATTAAAGTTATGTCGTCGGAAGTGGACTACGAGTTTAGAATTTTTAAATAGTAGAATCTTAAAATTTTTGAAGTTTGTAATTTCAGAACTTAGAGTGCTTGAATTATTTAAACTTTCGGATTTTTTTAATTTTAAAACGTTGAAGTTTAGGAATCGTGGCATTTTAGAATTTATGGACTTCAGGGCCTTTAGGCTACAAAAATTTGAAGTTTGAGGACTTTATAGTTTTGTAACCTTAAAATTGCAGGATTCCTCATTTTTCGTTAGTGAGTTTTAGAATTCTATAAATTTTCAGCTGTAGTGTTTTAAGTCCAACTAAGAACTTAGAAGTTTGGAATTTTTGAACCTTCAGGTATTAGGACATTGAAATTTCTAAAGTTTGGAGTAGTACGATTTACAGTGGAAAATGCAGTGGCTACCAAAAATAAGTAAACAATTGAAGTTTGTAATAAAAAGCGCTTGTATCGAAGCAATACTATTAGGTTGGTGCAAAAATAATTGCGGTTTTCGCAATCAGAGGCTTCAGCGATTAATATAAAATAAATTGTTTTGAATCTACGTTCATATGCTATACCTTTTTAAAGCGTGAAGTTGACTCTGTCAATATATGTTTATCACTTATTTTTGTTTGTTGACATTTTGTCATATTTGGTTAGAAAAAACAAAATGGAAAAATTACAAATTCGTGCGATATTGTTGTACGAGTATAAACTTGGACGTAAAGCTGCAGAAACTGCTCGCAACATTAACAGAGCCTTTG
Source organism: Coelioxys conoideus (assembly GCA_947623535.1). NCBI lineage: Eukaryota > Metazoa > Arthropoda > Insecta > Hymenoptera > Megachilidae > Coelioxys > Coelioxys conoideus. Next base: position 27,556,430 of record OX392452.1, read on the forward strand.
GCCAGGGAACTGTGACTAAGCGTACAGCACAACATTGGCTCTAAAAATTTCGTAGTGGTAAAGGCTTGATAACGAAGAGGGTCGCGGACGTCCCTGTGTAATTGACAATGACGAGTTAAAGACAATTATCGAAACAGATCCCCGAAAAACGTTTCGAGATATTGCAGAGGCACTACATGTAGATCACTTAACGATTGTTCGTCACTTATTTCGAATTGGTAAAAGCAAAAAACTCGATAAATGGGTACCGCACGAACTAAACGAAAATCAAAGATTTTGTCGGTTTGAAATTTGCTCAGCTCTGCTTTTAAGAAACACAAACGACCCATTTCTTGATCGAATCATAACGTGCGATGAAAAATGGATCTTATACAATAATCGACGGTCATCTGCTCAGTGGTTAGACAAAGATGAAAAGTCAAAACATTTTCCAAAACCAAACCTTCGTCAAAAAAAGATTATGGTCCCTGTGTGGTGGTCCAGAATTGGGATTGTCCATTACAATTTTCTCAAACCTGGCGAAACGATCACAGCAATGAAGTATTGTGTGAAAATCCAAAAAATGCATAACAATTTTAAAGATTTATGTCCAATACTGATCAATTGAAAGAGACCTATTCTATTGCATGACAACGCTCGACCGGACGTCTCACAAATAACCGTTAAAAAGATGAATAAATTATGATACTAAACTTTGGATCATCGACCGCACTCACCAGACCTTTCACCAACAGATTATCATCATCTATTCAAACATCTCGACAACTTTTTGCGTGAGCAAAAATTCAAAACTCACACAGAAGCGGAAAAAGCATTTGCAGAATTTGTCGGCTTTGGGACACCAGAATTCCATAATAATGGAATAAACAAACTTGTATTACATTGGCAGAAGTGCATAGAATCGAATGATACTTATTTTGATTAAAAAAACATTATTCTAACCTAATATATATTGCTTTACAGTTTACATTTCAAAACCACAATTATTTTTGCGCCAACCTAATAATTTTATACAATAGTTATATGTCTACATATGTAAATCACACGGAATAAGCTACATTACCTTGCCAACAAAACTTTCATTAGCCGATAATCTATTCGTAAACCAAAGAAGAAAGTGTGAAATTAAGTAATGCAGGATGTTCTCCTTCAATACTACATTCGCATAATTGTCGGCTTTTATATTTTTTTAATAGCTTTTGTAGCCATGGTTTAGATTGATTGGAATAAGGTTTTGTGAAGGATAGGAATTTCTTTGATTACAGCGAGTACATAGGTTTTGTTTCTTATACAATTTGTACAATTTTCATCTTCGCAAAAAATTCAATCTTTCCTTTTACAATTAATATTCAGCTAGGCGTTCAGGTGTAACTCTGTTCTCTCCCGCTCGATTGGCGTCCAGATATTATCGCCGAACTCTCCATGTCGGACATGTATCCAGGAACAAACTCCCGTACTCTCCCCCTATTCTACATGCAGGCGGCCAGGTATTCTTGCCGTACTCTACTGTCGAAGTTTATTTACTCCGAGTAGGCGTCCAGGTATTTGTCGTTGCACTCTCCTGCCAGAGTTTCCTAAAATTACTATCACCTTTTTCAGTAGGCGTCCCGGTACTATCGCCGAACTCGCCTAGCTGAGTCTCTAAGCTGTTCCAAGAGCGGCCGCAGGTACCTACCTCGTTCTCTCTCTCGGAGCAACTGAATAAGTAGATCCTAGCGCGTTCCGAGGCTTATTTTATGTGCGCTTGTTGCTATCCACGATCGACGTTATCAACAAGCTCATTGCTAATTCCTCGATACATTTCGATCTTTCGCGAACTTTCGTTTTCCTAGAACTTTCTTGACGCTACACAATTTTACATTATTTCTGATGGATTTGTTTTAAATATTGTATATATTGGATGTACAACTTTTTTAACAATAACACAACATTAATTAATAATAGTCTTACAAATATGAAAGTGTTTTAATCAATTTTCCTTATCGCTCGCGAATTTTATCGAATATTTCCGCCGTATGCTATACTTTTAATAATGCGTTCTCGAATCTGCCAATATAAACATTTTAGTTTTATTCTTATCTATAGAATATCTCAGGAAACTTATACGGATAAAAGCAGAACACGCTGTATATAATATCGGGCATCATAGTAGTCCATTGTTATTCCACAATTCTTATACCACTCTTTAATAATGTGTTTGAAAACCTATTTTAATATAACATTCCTTTTTTATTTCTGCATATGAAGTCTGTTGGTACAGTATTAGATTAAAAAACTGGAACAGCCCTTATGTTTAAGCGTATTGAAACATAAAAAAAGATCTCTATGTTAAATTGCGCAATATTGTGCTTGCCAAAATGCAAAGTAAAATTGACAGAGGTATTCAGTCTTGATCTTTCATCCGTTTTAAGACTCTTTGTCAACTTCACAAGTATATCCGAATATATTATTGTAGTCGCAGAGCTGGGATAAATGATGCTATGAATGCGCGATAGGCACGAGTGATTGTTGTGAGACGATATAATTTATTAAATAAATAATAGTAGAGTGCAGGAAATATAACAATTAACAAATATACAAAACTATTGACGGACGATTGCCTAAATGCGAGAGGAAGACGCGGAAGACTGTTCGGAACTGACTCTAACTGATTGACTGGAGTTATTCTGACTGACATTATGCTCGTTGTATTCTAAAGTATTCTGAAGTGTTCTGGTTGTATCCTAAAATATTCTGACTGAGCCGCGATGATCTTCCTCTCTTATAATATTCGTAAGGAGGGCGTTACCACCTCAGAGCGCCGAGGGTAGAGTTTGCTAACACCACTGTCAACGCCTTGACTTTTCGGTAGGGGTTGAATTTGTTATAAACTAAAAGGTGGTCATCAGGTGTACGACAATCTTTGGGACGAGATGATCATGCAACCGTACTAACCGTAACGGCAGATGGCTGGCAGCGTTTTACGAAGGGTAGCCTATTCATCTAAATACGTTCTGAAAAGTATAAAATAATTTCGCCAACTTACAGACTTTAGGACAGGCTTAATTGCCTATACCTGAGCATCTCCAAGAGGTTAATGTTATTTCCTTCGACCCTGCGACCCACATTCTGCTACAATTATTATTAAAATACTGTCTAGCCGAGAGTAAACAGAATATTTCTTGTAAAAAACTTTATTTTAGAAATACTATCATTTTCTAGACTTGGAACCTGCTGTACGTAGAATTTTATAACTTCTTCTAATCCAGAACTCAATCAATAACGGAAGAAAAATAAAATAAAAAATAGATATATGATGTCCCAACCAATGTACTCATACTTCAACTGACTATTACACATGTATTTAACGTATATCAAGATGTTTATTAATATATGTATAGGTCTAATAGAATAAATTGGGAATAGTTAATAAGTTATTGTGTAGATTGATCTTCTTGATCTGACAGAACATATTTTATATAATACCATTTATTGTTACAAAAATAAACAAACATCAAAATGCTATTAAAATTAAACAAGCTGTACTCTAAATAATTTTTTACGGATTTCCTTCCCCTTTTTGCTATTTATTACGAATACTTCAACACAAGCTGCTGCTTCGTTTTTACTTTCTTACTCTCACAACCGGAAGTGGGTCCTCTACAGTCCTCCTCATTGGGTGTCCTCTTACAATTGAGACACTTACTTTTTGTAACAATAAAGTTGTAAATTACTAAATAAACATACATATAGGTACGTAAGTAAATTGTCCAAATGAGTCTCGTGTTAAACTTAATTAGTCATACCTAACATGAATTTATAATACAGGTATTGTAAGGTAAAAACAAAAAGTTTTAAAAATGACTGTACTTTTAACGCATAATTTATGAAAATATACATCATCTACTGTTACAATTAGAAGGGAACATGTCCAACCCGAATACATCGATTTCAATGAAACTTATGTGAGATATACATAGTTTTCAAAAGAGTATTTGAACATTTTAAAGGGCTGTTAAGTTTGGGGGTGAAAGTACTTACGTTCCTTTGAATATCTTGGGAACTAGAAGGTGTAACATCATAATTTTTTCTTAAATTGTGTGTCGTTGAAGGACATATCCTAGAGTAAAGAAAATTTGAAAACAAAAATTTATTTAAAAAATATTTCAGAAATTTTACTTTTCCTTACAATTTTTCTTGTTAATCATTAACTTACTTTCAAGTACTTCCGTATACGTGATCTATGGAAAGAAATAGAAAAACCGTATTCGCGGAATTTTCTGATCTTTGTGATTTAAAAATTCTTATTATACGCATAATTCGTTATATACACACATATATACATATACATAATTAACAGTTTTGTTTTGGCCGAGTATATTATAAATTTGTACGGTACATTCAATAATTTTGAGAATTCGATATACATAATACAAGTAATACGCCATAATCGTTTTGTATATGAAGCATATTCATAGAACGTGCGGACTGGTGATATTAATGTAACCGTAATTATGAGAGCCATTAAAATGTACTGGTTTCCACGATACATACTTCGGGTTCATGTGAAAGAATATCTGTGTGTATCGTTGAGTGTACGAGCACAAGAAAGAGCGCCAAAGAAGGCCTATAGAGAGGTCCAACGTGGGAAGAGAATGAAAAAGTTAGGCCAATGAAACGTGGAGTCTGCGGGTGTAGCAATTAACTCAATGATTACGAGGATAATTAACGAAAGATTGAATCAGACAGCTGGTCAGCGAAGAAATCTTCTTTGTTACCCTTACTTTTGCCGTGATCCGACATTTAGTTACATAATTATCATTACGATTATAACTGTGTTTAACTCGAATCAATGAAATTTGCAGACACGTTGTCGCCTGATGATAGGTTTCCTTTTCCTTTTTCTCGTATTCCTTGTTGCAGATTGGTCCAAAACGGTAACTGCTCAAGCATTTGCAGGAACAGCATTTTTATACAGGGTGTGTATATGAATAATCATACATGTATGAGGTATATATGTGTATGTATACATATTATTGTATTTAGGCATTTACAGTGTATAATCAGGCATGCATGCGATATTACCAAATTGATGGTACAACTGAAAAGGTGGTAATTCTTTATGAAGAAACAAATCAAAGATATACATATAATAAGACCCGATCATCTTCAGCTTGATTTACGATGAAATTGAGTTGAACCAGTTTACTGCGTTTGACATGTATAAACATCGATAAAAAACTTTAATCGCGGTGAGGTTGTCCTTTATACCCATCGTGTAACGTTAAAAACTATTACTTATTGTAAAAACTATCTTCGCAGAATTTATAAGAGAAATGTGCCTGTTATTACTGGATTTTAATTACACATTAAGTCCCTCAGTTAACTGATTAAAATTTCTTTGAAACGTGTGTATGCATATTTTTGTACGATAAACATTAATATTTTTAACTACTTTTTCACTTACTTAACAATTTATGGATATTGCGTATTAATAAATAACACTGCAGATTAACATTGCTAAAACGTATCAGTAATTATTATTTTTCTGGACTTTAACGATTTTTAATGTATGTAGTTGTAAGTATGTTATTTTATACACAAATATTAGTACTGTGAAAAGTACTGGCTATTATGACAATATCAATGTTAATGACTACATTTGTTAATTTATAGCATCCATTAATTGCTAGATTAACGAAAAGATGTTAAAAATCGTCATTTTTTGTAAAGAATTTTCTTCCAAATGTTCTAAAAAATATTTAAATTTTTTATTTCTTTGGGAAACAAAATCAGGTCAAAGGGATTGTATTTTACAATTCCATAATTACTTTTTTATGCTGAAACATTCCTTTTATGTTGTATCAAATTGTAGCACCCTATATGCATACGCGATGTTCCTAGAAAGACAGTGAGAATAGTAGGAAAAAGGAGACGGTTTATTTTGTGGCTTGGTACGAAAACAGATATCGTCAAATGTGTATGTGGATAATTGATTTTTATGAAAGACGGAAACGAAGAAATATTAGAAATGCAAGGACTTACTAATTGTTGTGGACGTTTAATTAAGTAATTACAGAGTTGAGTGAAAATTCGACTAATTTGAGTACAATCACCCTTGTATACAAGGTCAGGGATCTGCCAAGCATACAGAACATAACTCTTAACTCCGAAAAAATTTGTACAAATGCTTCATAATTTCAACGGGAAATATATAAACATGCTTTATATATTACAATTTTTTCTTGAGTGAAACATTTCAGAGATTAGAAGGACAATTTTATATTTTTAAATAGAATAGTACAGTTTGTTGTGCAATGGTTTGAAGAAATATTACATTGTAAAGTAAAAAATTTACATCTAACACCTAACGAAATATTTTATTCATGTTTAGTTCGATTAAGCATGATAAAAATTTATTTTAATGGGTTCGTCGTGTTGTATTTACTTTATTTTTCATCTTCGACTCTTATAGTTCAGTTGGGTTAATATCGCAACCAGTATAAATGTTCGTTATACTGTAAAATTGTATTGAAAGTATGACAACAGTTTTGTCTAAATCTGAAGCCTAGAATGTATTTGTCTTAACTTGCCAAATAATTAAAAAATAGGACAGCTTCTTTGCTTTGTATTACATAATTTGTTCTCAAACTAATCAAAATGTAGTAGCTGTACATAAAATGATAATTCAATACGTTACATAAAATCATTATTATACTATACTCAAAGAATCAACGTTTTCGAACTCGTTTCGGAGTAATTCAGGTAAGCGAGATAGTAGTTTTGTTCAGATTGCAATTAATTATTATTATACAACTCTTTAAATTGTACATTTATTTTAGATTTATTAAATAATACAGAATTTCGATTAACCTTACCTTTTATACTAATGCACTTTCGTAAATTTATGACATTGTTAGCATTTATAATATTAAGGTAAGTCTACATTTCTGTAAATAATATCTATACAAAAACGTAATTGTGAATATTTATAAAGTCGCTATAATAACCTAACACATTATAATATACTTTTAATCCTTTATTTTGCATTATAAATGCACATACATTCTGCAGAACAAAAATAAAAATAAAAGCCATTACACACTAAAACTTGTTTGTGTAGCAGTGAAAGCGTTTAAAACAAGCGCTCCTTTACAAGTGGGCAGTGCAAAGTTTCATGAGCTAAAGGGAATTTTTGAAAAAAAATTCATTACAACTGATTAAATAAATTTGTTATAAATAAAATATTTCCATTCCACACAGTATTATCAACTTTCATTAACAAAAATAAAAATAATTAAATTAATTTCGCGTTTAATTTCTACGACAATAACAATGAATGATTAGACACATTTGCAGATTTTAATTAATTTGAAACTTCTTTTTATACAAATTTAGGTTCTTATTATTCTATATGAATTTTTCATACTCTAAATATAAAAGAAGTACCAATAATCTTAACTAATATATTCTTATTCGTTTAACAAAGGAGCGTTTGGCTTAGTTTGTACTGTGATATTGAGTGGTTAATCGCATTTTCACGTATAAGTCACGCCAAAAGCATAAATTTCACGAAATTTCATCAATATTGTGCTATCAGCTGAAACTGAAAATCGAAAAATACATTACTTATTGACGATATTTCAATTTTTAATTGCAACAGATTTAGAATTCTTAATTAATAATAATACAAAACTGTCAGTGAATGTCTTAAATATTCAATAATCTACAGATCTGTATTTCATGACTGCATTTATGGAATAATAAGGTAAGATTTTTCTATATAAAATAATACTGATATACTTAAACATAATCTTAATTTGAAATTAGAATTTTTCTAAACTGCGTATTAGAAATGCAACAATGATACAACAGTGTATAACAGCGTAACTTGCAATAGCACACGCTTTTGCAGTTTATAACAGTAACTTTAAATAAAAGATTTTTTTTGTTTTACTTCCGTAAACACTCGTTCACACTGAATCTATTTTTCGTTGGTGTACATGAATTGCTTTTGAGCTTTGTCAGAGATTTGCACACAAATACTAATATAATATACAGTAAGCCCAAAAATATTCGTACCCTCACAACTTCGAACACTAAATGATTATTTCTATGTTTAACAAATCGTAACAAAAATGTTATTTGTGGGGTAAGATAATAAATTTAATTAGCTTTCATTTGATACGAATTTTATTAGAGAATTACAAAATTAGTATTATATAAACGTAACTTTTTACAAGTAAATGGAAAATCAATTAAACAAAAGTATTCATACTCTCTTAAATTAACACCATTTATGCACTTAATTGTTTAATTAATATTTAGTTCGACTTCCTTTAGCTTGGAAAATACTGCTGAGACAATCTAGCATGTTGTGAACAAGATTTGAAATGTAATTGAGTTGAATATTATTCCAAATTTCTGTTAATTTTCCTTTTAATATTTTTTGTATTTGTTATAATATTTTCTCTGAATCTTTTTTCAATTTCGGCCCATAAATGTTCTATGGGATTAACGTCGGGAATTTGGAGGAGCAGTAATCAACATGTGTGGTGTATTATATAATAACCGTTGTTTAACAATATAGGCCGAATGTTTGGAGTCGTTGTCTTGTTGGAAATAAAAATTATTTTGTAACTAATTTTTCGGCACTAGATGGTAAATTTTCTTTAAAAATGTCTAAATATTTCTTCTTATTCATTATGCCAACAATGAAAACTAAATTTCCAACACCGTCTGCTGCCATACACCCTCAAATGTGTACAGAGCCTCCCTCATGCTTCACGGTAGGTTTCACGTTTCTTAATTCTGGCTCTGTATTCGGTCTTCTCCATACCATAGGACATCTAATCCAAATATATTAAATTTTGATTCGTCTGAGAATATTACACGTTCCCAGAACGTACATTCTTTGTCCACATGTTCTTTAGCAAATTGTAAGCTTTTATGTCTGTTAGTCTTACTAATGAAAGGCTCTTCCGAGCTACTCGTCCATTAAAACCTTGTCTTCTTAAGATTCTTCGGCATGTTTCGGCACTAACATCGTTTTTAAAATCTATATTAGTAACAGTAGCTAATATCGGACCACTAATTTTAGGATTTTTTTTAATTTCTCCAACTAACATTCTCTCTTCCTGTTCGCTCAATTTTCGACGCCATCCTATACGTGGTTCATGTAATACCGTATCATTCTTTCTTATATTCTTAATAACATGCTGGATAGTTGATTTACTTCCACTAATAGCGTTTGCTATTTAGCTGTATGATTTTCCTTCATTATGCCATGTCCAAATTAATTTTCTCTCTACTATTCAAACTTCAGAGAATGTTGTATCGTTAACGTAATGTTGTCTACTAATGATCAATCTATCGTTTCCCTCATTATACGAATCAATACAATGTTGTATTTGTACATATTTTAGTTTTAATAAACGTAGAATTGAAGAGTACGAATACTTTTGTGTTGCTGTTTCTGAGCATATTTACTTAGAATGATATTTATATTGTTCCGGACGGTTTGAGATGAAATTTATATTTATTGAAGGCTCATTAAATATGTTGTCTTACCTGATCAATACAATTTTTGTTACTGTTTATTAAACATAAAACTAATCATTTATAGTTGGAAATTGGGAGGTACGAATACTTTTGGGACTCACTGTATGTGCATAAGAAAAAAGGAATAGTTCTAATGTTTTCATAAACCTTCACCGTGCAGCCATTACAGTTATGCAGCAGTTCCTTTATGGGGTAGCTAGAAGACGACAAAGAAGGTGGTAGATGGGTGGCAGTAGCTCCGAGAGATGACGGAGGAGAGTTAAACGTGGGGTGGTTTCTTGGATCGATGTGTGTACCTTAGTCTTCCACGAAGAGCCACCCGTCTTCTCCTTCCCTTCCTCCTTTCGCCGCTCCTGGGAATAGTTATACAAATTTCCAAGAGTGTCTGCCTCCTCTCCACGTTTTCCTACAATCGCCCCATTCCCTTCTTTCCCTCCGTCGAATCTCCGTTCCTTGGTTCTCCGTCGGCCTCCACCCTGCATAGGGCATCTCTTACACCGGCTTCGGAGTCTCCATAGCAACCTGGGGGCGGATCTTTGCATATTATACTCTGTGTGTGACAAGCTGACTCGTTATGTATGCTCGTATAGGTGTGGAATTCCATCGGCGTTGTATCAGTGACCGTGTACGTATTTGCTCGCGTCGGTGTATTTAAACGATCGGAAAACCACATGTCTTTTCTTTTTGCGCGTATGCGCGTGGTGTAAGAACGTGTACGAATAAGTATTCGTTTCTTTGTGATCTGGACGGACTGCAAAGGAATTGGATGGATGTGTAAGCACAGCTAGATGAGGAATTGTCACTTTCGAGGAGGCCGGCAAAAGGGTAAGAAGAGGAAGAGGTATTGAAAAAGGAATGTAAAACGACAGATAGATGAATAAAGATGGAAGAGTAGGGTGATAGAGGAAGAAAGTGCACAGTCATGTCGATTTTTGTATTAACTTAGATGCTGCAAACTTCCGTATTCCGCTTCAGCTTTTATCGAACTGGTGAATTTATACCATCCCATTTCGGTTTCTCTCACCCTTCAAATCTGGAAATTCTACACATGCCGATATCTTATATGGAGAAACAAAAGCAGCGAAGATCCGTCGCATTCTAATTTCTACTAAGACACCCACTTTCTGAGAACCGCGACAAACCTCCCTATGTGTGGTCTTGGTTTTATGAAGGGAATCCGAAGTTTTGAGGAAGCGGTTTACAGATAGCAGAAGTACCTCTCGAATATACGCTCAAAAATGTAATCTCAATACGTTGAAACGAACAGCATACTATTTTCTATTTTAGTACTCGTGGTAATATCGCTTATTTGTTCCAACAGTTTGTGAATTTTTCAAAACGTGCGTACAAACAATATCTTTACAAAGTTATGGTGTTTCAGAACATTTATGTGGTTATTCTATTGAAGCTGAAAGTCTAGTTTCTCCTTTTGTACTATTCATCTTCATATTGTCTGAAGAATACGTCTGATAAGCTATGTTTTGTGAGTGAATAAATTATTATTGCTGTGAGGGTTCGAAGATCTGGATGCATAGGCGTCTTAGATGACTCATAAGTTCATCTCTTGAAATACCTTTAAGTGGAAGCTGAAGAAGAAGGATGAGAGACGGCTTCTCACTACTTTCAATACAGGTGACAATCGCTAGACGTCTTGTAGACTGCGTGGTTTTTCGCTAGTGATCTGCCACATGTTCTTTAGTAGATATATGAGCCAAACCACTAACTGGTTTGGTGATGGTCCTAAGATGATAAAATACAGGGTGCGCCAACTGTAGGTACCATATGATAAATGCTTATAAAATAATGAAAACGTAATTAAATAGACTTCAGTTCACGATATTTATTTACTTTGGTTTATACTTTGGTTTATTTTCCATAACTTTTTGCAACGTTTTGGGCAATATTTCCGTTACTTCTTTGCGAATTGTATCTTTTAATTCCTGTAGGGACCGTGGTGCATTAACATCGACTTTGGACTTTAAATATCCCTACAGAAAAAAGTGTGGAGCCGTCATACATATAAGCGATTCGTGCACATCTTCTTTTTTTCAACATCGGCCCGAAGAACCTGAATGTTCTCGTTGCTGCTTTTTGGATGCTGTCTTGCACTCTTTGCACGGTCACGAACATTACCACTATCACGAATCTTATCAATAATTTTCGATACAGTTTTCCACGTAATGTTAAAATTGTGTCCATACTTCTGCCTCATACCACGTAAAGTTTTGATAAATGAGGACCCTTCTCTAAAATATACCTCTACAATGTCAATCCGTTGTGTTGGCGTTAAGTTGTTCACGGTGAATAATAATGGTATAAAAGAACCTGTCGAATGGTCTAATGTGTTCTTCGAAATTTATACAAATAGCAATTGTTTTAGCGTTCAATATATAGTACCTACAGTTGGCGCACCCTGTATTCAATTTCATTTAGCATAGTATGCAAGTACGTGCGTTTGCTTGTAATGTAAATGTACACACGTGTTTTTACGTAGTTCAATTTCTTGAAAAATTTTGAGCATAAATATATTTTTCTAATTTTGGAAATTACAATGTCAGAAAACTAACAATTCTTGAAATATTTAAAGATTTGCGAAAGTTCTTTAATTTATTAGTTTTTTGAATGTTATATTTTAATGTTTTCTTCTGCGTAGTGCTGTGAAGGACCCATCGTGAGAGAATATGCATTTTTATTTAAAAAGTATCGATAATTATCGTGTATCCTGTATGCGTTTACTTTCAAACAAATTAATTGCATTAATTTACGTGTTACTTAAAACCATTCGAATTGTATTTCAACATTTTTCGATGTGATTGGCAATTTCAGTAATTTGATATTTTAAGTTCCGTTTTTACAGTTACATGACTTATCTTGTGTAGTTTTACGTACGAAATTGAGAAAGATATTGAAATCATTATAAACAATATTTTTAGAAGAATTACTTAGGTACAATCATAGTTTCGTATAAGTATAACAATATAAGATAATATACTAACAACTTAAATTAAAATGTTAATAAAATGATCGCATCTTTAACAATTGGTGTTATATTGCATCTCATATAAATTAAATTTCCTGATAGGAGTAAATGTGTTGATATCATAAATTTTATGACGTCCTCTGAAAATTAATGATTCAAATATAATTTAAGTATGATTTTCAAATCTGATTTGATTTTATATTTCATAACGATGTAAAAGAAGACTTTTGATTTCAAGATTTTTAAATTCTTTTCTAAGAGAAAAAGTCTGTGGTTGAAAAATATTTGATTATTACTACTATTAATAATAAAGGATAAAAAACTGGAAGTTTGGGTTTATGCATTAACTACACGTATCATTCATTATTGAAGCAGTTAGATATCTCACTACACATCTTCACTGTAATAATCTTAGCAACAAACAAATGCTGTTTGATTTCAAGGGGAATATGTAAATATAATCTAATGTCAATAATGTTTTGGGAAGTCAGACAGTTTGAATGATAACATAGAATATATCGATTCAATGAAATTGATAGCAGCTATTTTAACATAAATTTGAGATAAAATTATGTCTATTACAATTTATTTTAGACATTTTTCTAACATTTTTAGTTACTATTCCTTACTTTTTAATAAAATAAACGAAGTTAGTAGTTATTGGTAATACGTTAATCAAATTCAATATGATTTAACAAACTTTATGATTATTATGTACCTAATAAGTTTTCTCTGAATTTGGCTAAGTCACGTTGTTAGATTTCAATCATAGGAGTAATAACATTATTTATAATTATACAATTGATTGTGAACCATCATCTACAATAAAAATTGCCAGTGCTCTAGGTGTTAACTTCTCATTCACTTTACAATTTACAAATTATAGCCTTAAATCTTGCCTTAAATCGTTTGGTCGCATCTACAGAGTTCCAAAGTTTTTTAGGAAAGCGATACTCTCAAAATGTTATACTGCCAATTAGTTTTATGTTAGAAAGAATATTAGTATTAATTATATCGAATGCATCCGTAAAAAACTTTGAAGGTCTGTTGCCAGGAGTAATGGTTGCCCTACTCCGTTTAGTTGTTGCAACTACAATGCAAATCTTAATAACTTGAATAAAAGCACTACAATACTACACTGTGGGATTAGGGGTATACAGTTAATAATAATGCGTGTTCTTGAGCGATAAGTTAAAATATTTATTACGAGATCCGCGACGGGTAGTGCAATCGACTCAATGTGACTCCTACGAAAAACTAAATCCCACTGACTGTCCGCCGTTTACATCTCCTCCACGAAAAGTCATTGTGAGAAAAGGAAAGAAATAGATCTAGAGTGAGAAAATTAAGAACGTGGGAAAGGACTGAGAAAACCGTCGAGAAATTCGGCAAGGGAGAGACATAGCGGAAAAGAGTCGTAAATATAAGAAAAGTGAAGAAGTTCGCAAGGGCCTAAGAGCTGACGCTGACCAGGCCCCGGCGAGACCCTGTAGAGACGAGGAAAATTAGCGAGCGTAAATCTTAAGAGGATACAAAACAGAAAGAATCTTTAGAAACTTTGGAAAACGGAGAAGATTGAGAAAGAACAGAAAAAAGGTAACGTCGTGTGTGGTGCCATGGGCACCACAACACAATAAAAGAAAAATACGCAATATAATATTTTTTTTTGTAGAACGGTGAAAGATATAATCTTGCCCGATGATTATTCTGCTTTTCTCTTAGAATGTAACCTCAACTTGCCTAAGAAACTGGATTTTAATTTTAAATTGTGATAATTCTGTTCATCACAAACATCGATATACTTAGAAGCTCCATAACATCCTCGAAGCACTTATTAGTCAACTTGATTTAATTCTCATTATGTTTTACTTTTTTTTGTTATTTGAATGCTTAAGGTCACATGCACCTTTTTAGGCTATTAATGACCACATTTGGTTTAGGAGTGTGTCGTAACCTGTAAGTATTACATTTGGCGATAGATTCCAATATCTCTCAGGAAACTTAGAATTTTCCTGCACAAATTTACATTTTCTAGCATGCTTGTTACGTTTAATATGTTATATTGTGCCCTTTTGCCGTAGTATTTAGGGCACTGCATTAAGATATGATCAATGGAGATTTGTATATTGCACACATCGCACATCATTGGGCTCAATTTGATAATAAAAAAGGAATGTATTAATTTGGTGTGGCTTATTCTTAATCTATTGTAGTTAGTACCACTTGGCCTGTTCGGTTCATAAAGACTGCTGGACAAATATCGTGTATATTATCACGAATTTTATGTAATGCGGTAGGTAGTGAAGTTTTCCAATTTCTGTTCCACAATTCTTTTTGGCAGCATTGATGATCTGTTTTTGAAAATCTTGGTAAAGCATAGGTATAAGGAGCGTTTCGGAAGTTATAGTGCTTGTCATTTTTGCTACTGAATCTGCTTCTTCGTTTCCTTCAATGCATATGTGCGACGGGATCCAGGAGAAAAAAAGATCTTTGCTGGTGTTTTTAAGTGTTACGTTGTTTTCAATAATATTCTGAATTATTGTATAGTTAGTTTCCAGATTTTGTATAGCGGATATGACACTTTGGGCGTCGGTTAATATAATAAATTTGTTATACGCTGATTGCTCAACATACACTATAGATTGGAGAACAGCATATGCTTCGCTGGTAAAAGTACTGTAACAGTTTGGTACCTTGAATAGACGTTGGTCTTCGAAGGTATACACTGCACATCCTGTCTCTTCTTTTGATTTGGATCCATCAGTAAATATTTGCTTGTGACTTGGATAATCACAGGCTAGTTCTAGATATATGATTTGGAGAACGCTTCGGTCTCTTTTTTTCGTAACTTGTGAGAATTTGCCAATTATGCGAAGTGGTTTTATTGTCCATGGCGGAATCGCGAATTGTTTTCTTGTAAAAACTGGAGGAATTTTAATCTGCATGTCTGGTAGATATTTCTTTAATCGGAGATGTAGTGGTTTCGGATACCGAGGTTTTATGTAAGGATTGTATGAATATTTGTCTACTGTTATTAAGTCGTATACCGGATTTGACAGTGTTGCGAGTTTAGATACTGCATAAGTTAGACTTAATTGTTTTCTTCTCATTTCAAGTGGCGGTATATTGGCTTCAGCTAGTAAAGCTGTAATTAGGCCGGTCCTGAATGCTCCTATTGCAATTTTAACTCCTGCATTATGGAGCGGTGATAGCATTTTGAGGAGATGCGGTCTTGCCAAATCATATGCTATCGCACCGTAATCTATTTTAGAGAAAATTAAGTCTTTAGAAGTTCTGATCAGAATATGATATTCAGCCCCCCAACTTTTCCACGCTATGGCTTTTATAATACTTAACTTTCGGGTACATTTGGTTTTAAGGTTTTTGAGGAATGAGATCCATGAGTATTTTTCGTCGAAGATCAGTCCAAGAATTTTAGGGGTCTTTGTTATTTTTAGTTAGTGTTGTTCAAGACGTAATTGCAGTTGGTAATTTTTGTACTTCCTGTTATTTGAGAAAATATAATAGTTACTGTAGTGTTTTCTTTGGAAAATTTGAAACCAGTTCGTAGTCCGAAATCCTGAAGTCTATCCAGATTTTCTTGTAATATTTTAATATTGAAATATTGTAATATTGTCACACTTAATACTGAGACTTGTGGTATTCCGTTTTCAACTGTGGTTTTGTTTGAGAGGTAGCCAGTTGCTCGAGTATATATCGATCTCTTTCTGATAAAGTTACTAATGAATTGGAACATATTTCCGTTCACGTTTAGTGTTTGTAGTTCTTATAGAAGTCGGTGTCTCCATATCATATCATAAGCTTTTTCAAAATCCAGGCAAATAGCGATCAGGTGTTGTTTCTGTAGAAAGGGTTCGCATATGTTTATGTCTAGGGTGACAAAACTGTTAGTTGTTGATCGAAATTGCCTGAAGCCGTTTTGATTTTTCCCCAATAGGGAGCTTTTCTCTAAGTACCATCGTAATCTTTTGTTTAGAATTTTTTCTAATAGTTTGCACATACAACACGTTAAGGCAATGGACCTATAGCTATCAATGTGGGATTTATTTTTACTCGGTTTCAGTATAGAAACAACTATTGCTTCATGCCAACTACAATCAGGAACCACGTTATTTAGCCACATACAGTTATAGAGATATAGAAGATAGTCCAACCGCGCTTTCAGCATTTGCTGTATAAAAATATTTGGTATATTATCAGGTCCGGGACTCGAATTTTACGGAAATTTGTTATTTTCTGCGCTATTGTCATTCCATACGGTTTGTTCAGCGTGAAGTTTTGTACTGAGAAAATCTGGCTCGAAATTTGTGTTACTGGAGTTCCTGATAAATGTATTTGCTAATACGTTGACTATTTCTTTGGGGTCGTTTCTGATGGTATTATTTGGCGCATATACAGAAGTAATTTGGGTGTTGCATTTGTGGCCATTTATTTCCTTTAATATAGTCCACATTTCATTACTTGATGTTTTACTATTTAGCGAAGATATGTAGTTCATCCATGACTGTCGTTTGGTTTGTTTTAAAGTTTTCCTAGCTATTGCACTTTTAAGTTTGAATTTGATTAGGTACGCGCCAGTCTTATGCTTCTTGTACACGTTGAAGGCATGTTTTTTGTTTCTTATAGCGTCTTCACATTCTTGACTCCACTATGGTAAGCTTCTATTGCATTTGTTATTGTAGGTTTTAGGGATGGAGTGTGTGGCTGCACTGTTAATCAATTTTTCGAATTCTTGAAGTAGCTCGTTAATCCGTTTACAGTTTTCACTATTTGGTTCAATTAATAACGGAATATTTTGTTCTATTATTTTGCGGTAGTTTGACCAATCCGTATTTTTGAATTTCCATCTAGGTGTGGATATGAAGTAATTTGTATTTTCCTCCATTAATTCAATGAATAAAGGGAACTGATCGCTGTTGTATAGATCTTGGGAAGCTGTCATTTCTAAAATATCACAGAAGGAGGGACTGCGCAAGGCCAAATCAATCGAACAATACGAACAGTTTGTTGAGTTGGAATGAGTTGCTACGGTGGTATTTTATAGTACAAGATCGCATTTGATTATTATGTTTTCAATAATTTTACCTCTAGTATTTGTATGTGTCGGCCCTCACAACGTGTTGTGACTATTTAAGTCTCCTAACAAGATGAAAAGTTTAGGAAGTTGCTATATGAGACTGATTAGTTCTACCTCCTGTAGTTGGTAGTTGTTCGGGATATACACATTGCAGATACATATTTTCTTTTTGATTAGCGTAAGTAAGACTGCAACTGCTGTTAGAAATTTTGGATATAAATCGAATGTTACCTGGGTTAGTTAGATTCCCCAAGGCCTGGACGTAATCCCTTATCGGTATTCCATTTTTGAACACAAGCTTCAATTACGATTGCTTGTTCTTTCTTTGGGAGGATGTCACTTTGAACAACATTGGTGTAGCTTCGGTGCTGCTGTACAGTGTGGGTGTTGTTGACAGAAGCCATTTCGGTGAAAAGGTTACACCGAGATGCTTATGAGATAATTTTGACATGGGCTTACACGCTCCCGTGAATGAGTGATTATGTATGATTTACTGCACTTAAATGAGTAGAAAACTTCATTTATACAATTAATTTGACTCGTAGTGCCACTCCCGTTCACATTACGCACGAGGTTTGTAAACACGTCCGATCGCTATGGTTCCCACCAGTAAGCTCATGTTTTATTTTTGTATTGGCGTGAGTTATGTATACGAGGTGTGGCTATTAACCTTTTAGACACTATGAGCCACTATAGTGACTTTCGCGGATGTCACCTTTCTGTAATACACGCCACTATAGTGGTTTTAGTGGATGTGATCCTTCTGTACGGCGCGCCACTATAGTGGCACACTCTACTGGCACACTCGCTAACCTTTTGAATAAAGTAATCGTTTTTTGTATCATTTACACGTAATTCGTGTTGAACTCTGCCATACAGAGAAACAGCCCCCCCACCCTGAAAAATTCAGCCGTGCCTAGGAGGTTAAATAACGAGACTGACACTGTGAAACGTTTAGTTTTCACTTCATACCTATTTACACATTATCATCCACAATATACATCTCTCCTCCATTCCTACAACGCTCCATGCGAATTTTCCATTGTTCGAAACAGTGCTGGAAGTGTATTTCTGTCAGCTACTTCAGGACGCGTGCCGCTTTCTCTTTCACAGCCTCAACGGACTCAAATCTTGTTTCTTTTAATACGAATTTCACCTTAGGAAACAAATAGAATTCGCACGGCGCAAGATCCGGCGAGTAAGGCGGATGATCTAATACCGGGATGCTGTATGTGGCTACAAATCTCTTGACAGATAATGCATAATGAGCCGGCGCATCGTTTTGGTGGAGAACCAATGATTTGTGTTTCCACAATTCGAGACGTTTTTTATTTATTCTTTCGTTTTTTTTTTCGTTGCACGAATACTTAACTAACGGTCACATCGAACCAGATTACCGATTTTTTCGATATTGCCATTCGTTTTTGACGTGGGAGGGCGACCTGGGTGCGCATCATCTTCAACGTCCTCTTGCCCATCTTCAAAACGCTTGAACCATTCAAAAACACGTGCATGCGATAAACATTCATTGCCGTACACTATTTTCAACAAAGCATAAGTCTCAGTAGCGGTTTTTCCAAGTTTCATGTCAAACTTCACAACAATTCGTTGCTCCATAGTTACACTTATCATTTTTTCCGGCGGAACGAAAAAACAACGCTAACGAAAATTAAGGATATGGCTATACGGATTGATTTACAGAAACGAGAGGCACTACTATCGAAAGAGTAGGCTTCACGCTAAAAAACAATAGGTCACTAGATGTTGGCGCATGCGTACTTTTTCTGTAACAGCGTCAGTCTCGTTACTTAATAGCCACACCTCGTATTTCATATATTATTACGTCGTATTCTTTCATACTGTATTGACTTCTCTTCGTTCCCCGTTTATCTAAATTTTAATTTGTATCTTATTTGTTCGAAGAGATTGGAAAACTATAGAACACAATAAATCTTCTTTCTGTACATCATATATCGTTTTGTATAAACCAGCTTGCTTCATAAATAGATGAATAGAAAGAAAAGTAAAATAATAGTAAAATTATAAAGCAACGTTTATTATGAATCTGTATAGTTTGTACAATTATTTTCTTGAGTCAGGTTGATATGTTTGTGTTGTGTTTTTGGGAAGAAAACGTTGGAAACTTTATATTATTATGTTTTACTATTATACACTTCGCCACGTCCGCGTATACCACGCGTCACGCTTCGCCATTACATCAGTTATAATTTAAACAAAAGTGTTGCCTCGCAGACCCTTCAGGTCAAAGCAACAAAAGAATAGGCCCAAAACACTAGCTACGCGAACCAGGACCGCGTACATCATAAAACACTCTCGCTACCTACGAACCCTCGACAGCAGCAATAAACTCATGAAGCCATTACGAGCTTCGCGACCTTCGTTAAAATCACAGTTTTGCCTACATTCATCACCGGTAATATTTCTTTCATTCTTTTACTATTCTTACAAATATGTTTTTACATCGTCAAGGCGCATCCTAACTTTATTGCTTGCTATGGTCAAGGGTACACACCGTAAACTTTCTACGTCACGAATTTTGGGGTTTTCCAAAATGGATTGACGTCACACTTAGACGGTCACTCAAGACCCCACACCACCACGTTCCCACCAATCAGATGATTTCCTATGAGTCCGCCTCCAACTTCATTTCCACAAATCACTGACAACACCCCCCTCACATCCTTCACTCCAAGTTTACTTCCAACACGTTTCCTCATCCTTCCGGCAGAATAACACAATCAATCAGTAGACACACAACAAATCACAACTACAACTCGTTACACTACGTATTACAAGTTCATACTATATCACTCGACAAGTTGTATTACATATCATATTTATTTAAGTACATATTATTTATTTTACAAGTGTGCAACTCATTTTTCATACCACAACATCCTCAAATAAGAACTCCAAATATTAATTTATTCCGGAGTTCGCTAAGGCAATCGAGAGCGAGACGAATTACTTCGTTCTCAAGCCGAAGCATATACAAAAAGAAATGCGCTAACGGCTGCCAATCCATCTCTTGGCCAGTATGGAGAATCTAACAAATATTTATATAAAAATAAAAATAAAATAAACTAGAATGAATGCGCAAATCTCCACATTTCCCCACCTGCGTAGAGTTATACACATTTTTTTTTTCTTTGCGAAATAATCAATATAAATTTAATGCACTACAACTCAATTCAAGTTTATCTTTGGTCACAGCTTTGGTAACAAAAATCCGCCTTCATTAATTCAGGATTAGTATGGAATACATGGACACGACCCTTTGCAACTTCATCCTTGATAACAAAACATGTCGCAGTTTACGTGACGATCTCGCATCTCTGAGTACATCAGTTGCCGATTGACTATCACTAGCAATACGCACGGGTAGTTTACATAGTGTTACAAAACCAAATTCCGATAACAACTCAATTAACCATTTTACATTTTTAGTTAAATCATGAATCGCAAACAGTTCCGCTTCACATGTAGAATCTGATACGCACCTTTGCTTACGGCAATGCCATGTTATAAGAGATTTTCCTTATAGAATTACCCCGCCTGAGAAAGACTTCATTTTTACTCCATTTGCCCAAGTCGCATCACATCTTCCATTAAGTGCACCCTGTTCCCGATCATAACGTAACTTATAATTTAAAGTATTCGATAAATAACGTAAGATTCTTTTTGCCATTCTGTAATGACGCTTCTCTGGACAAGTGTTGAATAGTGCGAGGCAACTTGTCGTGAAGGCGATGTCTGGCCTAGTTCTACTACTTGAATAAAGTAATTCTCCAATTAATTCTTGGTAAGCCTTTATGTCGATGACCTCATCAGGCTTATCAGGCTCTTTATCTTGTCTTGGGACTATAGGTGCAGTCGCTGGTTTGCAATCAGACATTTCATATTTTTTCAATAACGTACTAATATATCCCTCCTGAGAAATTGTTATTTCTTCCTCCGATTGTTTAATTGCCATACCCAGAAACGTATTTTTGCTTGTAGTCACTTTAAGTTCAAATACACTGTGTAATTTTTCAATAAATACGTTGCAGGCATTATAATTATTATCAATAATAGAGAGGTCATCGACATACGCACTCATGCAAATAAATACATTATTTTTGCTTAAGACCTAACTTTAATAATTCTTTGCAAAGCCGTTGAAACCAATTGCGTCCAGATTGGGGCAATCCATAAATACTTTTACGCAATTTACATACTTTGTTAGGACCAACCATTCCTTCGAATCCCGGAGGTGGTTCCATATATACGATTTCATTGATAGATCCATGGACATAAGCCGTTTTCACATCAATGAATCTAATACGCATATTTAGCTTGGCAGCGATGGTCAACAATGCTCTCCATGCTTCTATGGTAACTACGGGGGAATATGATTATTCATAATCTCTATATTTAACTTGGTTAAATCCTGCGGCTACTAATCGCCCTTTAAATCTTTCTGTTTGTTTCTCAGAATAATTTTAATAGTATAGACCCATTTACTTTTGATAATTCTTACATTAGGTGGTCTATCAACAACCTCCCACATATTATGGGAGTGTAATGTCTCGTGCTCATCCTTCATAGCCTTATGCCAATTTATCCAATCCCCTCCTTCTTTTGCTTCTTTAAAATTATTTGGAATTACGGTATCATTAGCTTCGTTAGTCTCATTGTCAGCGTCCCTGCCAGCAATCCGTCTTGTCCTGCGAACACCTTGCTCCAATAATCTTGCTTCGCGTTCTTGCCGTTCCTCTTCTGAACGAACTTGTACTACGGTATTCGTAGTTCCTCTCGGTCTACCCCTACGATTATTATTTACATTAGTGTTTTGTAACGGATTATCTCCATTATCGATCATATCCAATTCACTATCGGATTCCGCATATACATAAATTTCGGGTATACTCTCCTCGTTTCCCAATAGTGTATCCATTAAGTCGCTGCTAGTTTTTTCAAATAACGATTCTGTACGGTTTTACATCGCCGTACAGCACATGCCAATATACCTGCGAACCTACAAACCCTCGGGGTAACGATAGAAAATTCAATACATCATAAATAGTTCCAAACCTCGAACGCACCCCAAGTCCAAGGCCCGTTGCAGGCCGTCATAAAAACTCTGGAAAGTCCAAAAAGTCCCGTTCCTCTCAACATCCCTACTACCAACTATTTTCCACCACCTCGTTCCTCCAACTTTTCCATCTTCCAAAGATCCCAGTTCAATGATTAATCAATATTTCCCACTTTTCACCAAGTCCATTCCAACATTCCCACCAATTCACCATCGACTCCTACCCCAAAATCATTTACGTTTTTTGCAACACCGACAAGCAACGACAGTTCCATTTCAATTACCACCAACTAAACATTGAGTTCAATTTCAACCACCACTAACTAAACAACAAGATCAATCTCAACCACCACCAACTAAACATTAAGAACATTTTAAATCATCACCAAGTACACACCGAGAACAAGTTTAACCACCATTTAATAAACACTTAAAATCATTCGAATCACCACCAAGTACATTTGAACACTTTCAATAAATTAATAAATAAATAAATTAAGTGTTATATTTAAACATTCATTCACCATCATACCACCACCACATCACCTACGAAAAGCGTCCTCACGTCATTAATTTGCCGTCGAGCACAACGGTCACAGTTTTTGAGGATTTCACGATCGAAGAATCAAGTTCCGAGACCGTACAGATTCGAAGTCGAATGTTTTAAATTGTTCTTGATGCGATTCCTTAAAATTGAAAACAGAACCCATAGTACTCTCGTGAGATTTGACTGTGCGTTCCTCTATTACTCTAAGATTTTTAATATCATAGATGCGGTATCCGCTACGATTCCTAGCGTAACCTAGCATTATGCCAATTTCGCCTCTTGGTTGTAATTTGTCGCGATGTGATTTCGGTATATAGAAAAAAGCAAGACAACTAAATACTTTTAAGTGATCCAATGAAGGTTTACGGCCGAAATACAATTCAAATGGAGTCTTCGTTTTTCCCTTTCTAGGAGTGAGATTTGAGACGTGACATTCAGTCGCTATCGCTTCTGCCCAAAATTGGGGGGGTAATTTACTATCATTAACACTCTAACGACCGCTCACACAGCATGTGTGTGATAGCTGGAACAACCGTTAATGACCACCCACACAACATGTGTGTGATGCTACCGCCGAAGGTTGTTGGCCAGTATCACAATCGCTGTGTGATAATTTACGAACGTAAACAAGTGTGGATATTCCTATTGGCTTCGTATTTCATCGCCACATCTTTGATTTTAGGTAATTATTGGCTATTTTTAATTTTAGATTTTACACTACAGTGGTGTAGCACGTAAATTGTGGACCAAATGTCGGCGGCTCTACGTTAGTGTCGTACGCTAAGCTACCGTACAAGCGCTAGTGTCGCGTATTTTCTATTAGCTTTGGTGTTATGTGCGAAGCTACTACTAAGTACACAATTGTTGTTGTTTTTGTTTTATGTTAATTTTTCTCGAGAATTTGTAGGATTTTTAATAAGTCTTTATTAATTAACGTGTGGACAAATACTCTCTATCACTCTCTTTAACTCTCTATACTCTCTCTATACTCTTTCGCTCTGTATTCTCTCGCTTCTCATTTACGACTCTCCCGCTCGCTGCATTCACGCACCTTTTTATCCTATAACCTAAACATTCAGCCCTCGCACCCCCCAATGTCTCCAGTTCTATCACGCAGTTCCAAACGCTCTTCTCAGTCACTCGATCTCTATCGCTCGTCCATAAACACTTTTCATTCGCACCTCAATCTTCCTAATTCGGTCACTTGGTTACAAACATCCTTCTCGGTCACTCGATCCCAATTACTCGGTCATAAACACTCTTCATTCGCACCTCAATCTACCTCACACCCTACAAATTTAATAAACTTTCTTTAAATTAATTCTTCAAAAATATTGCCGGCCCCTCGCGACTTTTGACTGCGTAGACATGCGGCCGTTAAAGTGTTAATGATAGTAAATTATGATCTAATAGCACACGATTTGCTCTTTCTACTTTCCCATTACTTGGTGCATTGAACGGCACGGTTTTTTGATGTCTAATACCCGATTCATTGAAATGCTTACGGAAATTTTCGTTAACAAATTCTCGACCATTATCGATTCTAATACTTTTAATCCTTGTTTCTAGTCTGTTATCGAATTTTTTCTGAAATTCAATGAAATAGTTTAACGACTCACCTTTATGTTAGAGAAAATATACAAAGTACATGCCCGTGTAGTCGTCTACTATCACCAACATGTATCTGGAACCTTTAATTGAGTCAATTGGCATAGGTCTGCACAAATCGACATATAAAAGTTCTAATTGCTTACTAGTGATTTCGCATTCTATCGTTTTAGGGGGTTTTTGCGTTAATTTGGATATACTACAAGTGTTGCGTCCTTATATTGGGGACATTTCAAATCTATTGTTATTTTGTACAAAAGGAAAAATCCGATGACCATTTAACGATCTGTAGGTAAACTCTGAACAGCGGAAATTTTATTATAGGAACACTTTGTAAAACGAGGCAATAAACCCTCTACGTCACTAGTTTCTGGGTTTTCCAAAAAACTACTGACGTCAGAGTTAGGCGGTCACTCAAGACCCCACACCAGTGCTTTCAAACCAATCAGATGATTTCCTATGTTTACGCCTTCTACGATATTTCCGCGAATCCTAGAATATACCCCCATCATATTAACCTATACGAGTTTACCTACAAGACATTTTTGCACCTTTAAGATAGAACTCAATCAACCTACAAATAGATAAAACCTAATATTCAAAGCGAACATATCTAACTTTCAAACCTAGTAATAATCTTCCGAGTAAGATTGAACCAAATATATACATATAAGTTAGTTTAACCGAGTATTTATATTATCAGAACTTAGACAATAAACTCCAAGTTCAAACCAACACTATATAACCTACAATCATTTCACTCGCGAAATCAATAATCGCGTCTTACCCGCATCTAAAGGGTAATACCTATCGTGGCGCCTTCAAAAAACTAAAAACGAAGAGCACGACACAACAACAAGACTCGCATTCAATCTCTCCTTTGAAAATCTTATTAACATTTTCGACAAGAGATTCCTTAACCAATCTACTGATATATTTAGCACTTAAATGAGCTAAGCGTTTGTGCCATAAAACCGTGTTATTTATGTTTTTCATGTTTTCTACACTCTCAAAACAATTATTCATTACAATCTCGCTTTCTATAGCATATTTAGGACCGTCTTTAACCCTTTTACCTACAAGCACTTTATTACTATCATATTATAGATTAATGCTAAGTCGTTACCAAAGATTACTTTATAGCCCATTTCATCTAATTTTCATATAGAAAGCAAGTTATTTCTTAATTCATGCACAAATACTGTATCTTTGAGATGCACATTATTACTGTAATTATTATTAATTTTAAATTTGCTATTGACCCAATTCCCTCTGATTTAGTTACATTCCCTAAAGGTAAACCTGCCAGAAAAACGTCACCGCGTATATAACAAAAATCATTAAGTACATACTTCTTGTTAGTCATGTGGCTGTAACCCCTATCGAGTACCCAACTTACGTCTATCCTGGCGATTTTGTGTACGGCCGTGCTGTTGTCCGTCGCTACGCTGATATCCACGTCCCTTATCCTGTTCTCGGTTATTTTTTTCGGTATCGTTGTTATTTGATCTGCGAAACCAGCACGATTTAGACTGATGTCCAGATTTTTTACATACGTAACATTTTTTCTCAGTGTTGCGTTTTCCATCTCTTGCCGCATAGGCCTCATCGTAACGTTTTTTCCGATTATTCAGCTCTCTCTCTTCTTCCCGTAAATCTTCTAATACATCATCAAGTTCCTTATCTCGTTGCGTTTTTAATGTATTTCGTATACGGTTAAATTTACTGTTCAAACCTCTTACAACGTAATAGATGAGTTCTCGATCTGAAATTTTAACACCGTCACGTGCCGCGCAGTTGTTACTTTTCTTCTGTACTAAATTTATTATACTCGTATGTATGTATACTCGTCAAACAATTGTTATTTAATTTTTTAAAGAATTTTACCAAAATCATTATTTATTTAATTAGTAATTAATTGTTCATAAGTTATTTTGTAAAGAATATAATGATTAACACGAGTATTTATAATATGAATATTCAAGGATATTCACATATTCAGAACAAAAATTTTGTTTTAGGAAATTTCTATTTTTCCATAATTACGAAGATATATTTGGGATAATTAATTATAATTAAAGATTTATAACATTTATTTCTTAAATTGTTTCAGTTTAAGTTAAATAACTTTAAAATGTGAAGTGTACATGAAATACAATTCCTCAATAACTTCTTCTCGAACTCTCCGATATCTGGAAACCTAACGTTGTCGTTCAACATCTGGAACACATACCATAAGAGAGGAACGTTCTCCCATTGATCTTTAGCTCTTGACCGTGTCGTAAATTGTCGAAACACAAGGCAAACTAAACCTTAAAAAAGACATGACAGCTAAATTTTTCGCACTTGCTTGAGATTTTCTTCAGTTTCTTTCGAGCAACCAGACAAAAAGTTACACTGCCAGAGCCGTGCGTTGTGTATATTTTCTTGTGTATATTATTCTTATATTCTGTGTATTATTTAGTGTGTGCAGATTTTATTATTATTTAATTATTGTTTTATGATTTTATTATTGTTTAATGTAAATAACAATGTCCCGTGCATGTGTTAATCACCAAAATAAATTTTGTTATGTGTGTGGTGAAGTGGTGTTTAACTATTCGGTAAAAAACATTTCGCAGCCATTTGTCGCTGGTGTAGTGCGGGATTATTTCAGTATGTGAGAGATGAAAGAAAATATGTACCATTTGATATACCAATGGTTTGGAGAGAACCGACAAATCACAAAACTGATTGTTATTTTTGTCTTACCGACCTTACTGGATGCACTTATTAAGGAAGAAAAAATGTTTGCTATTCAACTGTTACGTCGGCTATACGGCCAATATGCCTAAAAGATCAAGCACCGACTTCAATTGTCGAAACTCCGGATACGATTGTTAAAAATTCTCCCGAATTTTTAAATACAGAAGAAACTGCTGCTGTAGCTTCAAATTCGAGCAACACAACGTCTAGTGAAGGCGATGAGAAATTTTCAAGACGAAGCAATATTCACCGGATTACTCAAGCAGATTTAAACGATTTAGTACGAGATTTACAGTTAACAAAAAGTAAATCAGAACTTTTGGCCTCCAGGTTACAACAATGGAATTTGCTAGCACACGCGATAACTGTAAGTCATTTCCGAAACAGAAATGAAGAGTTAAAACCATATTTCGCGGTTCACAATAATTTATGTTACTGCTGCGACATCAAAAATTTGTTCAACGAATTACACTATAAACATCATCCCGAGGATTGGAGGCTCTTTACATGTAGATTCATCAAAAATCAGCTTAAATGCAGTCTTTTTACATAATGGCAATAAATATCCGTCAGTACCAATTGCTTATGGCCGTAAGCAGAAAGAGACATATGATACTTTTAAAAGACTTTTACACGAAATAAATTACTATAAGTATAAGTGGCATATCTGCGGAGACTTGGAAGTCATTGCATTATTAATGGGTCTTCAAAGCGGCTATACCAAATATTCTTGCTTCTTATGTGAGTGGGACAGTCGTGTACTATCAGACCATTATAATATTAACACTTAGCCGACCAATGGGGTAGATCTACCCGTTCCAATGTAAGTCGGTAGCCGACTGATCGCGGAAATCTCCCACGTTGTCATTAGCAACTCGTTTAATTTTTTTTTATTTATCTACATACTTGCCGTTTGGTCTCGAATTGTTCTCTTCTGACGAACTGTTCCTCTAATAAAATCCATCAATTTAATGGTGTTATAAATATTAAAAAATAATGGTTAGGGTATAAAAAAGTACCGTTAAAAATGTCAAGAAATAACAGTGAACATTTAAGTAATGAGTTGTTGTTTTTATCTTCAGTCATTTTTAATGTTCATAATTTTCATAGTCTATTACCTATACTTTTGAACAACCTACAAAAAATAAATATTATATACTTTTAATTTCTTGTTTTGTATAAACAATACGTGAAATCGTTAAACGAAATTGTTACCGAAAGATATAATTGACCATTTAAATAATTTTCAAACTTCTTTGATTTCAAGTACCGAATATGAGTCCGCGTCATTTGAGAAATATGCGTAGTGGACAGCGTAGTTTGGCTTGCTCGAGCGTGGTGGATATCGTACAGTTCGTTGCGCGCGCGTGGTCGGCTAAGGGTTAAGACATGGCCACTGAGAAAAATTTGTCATCGCGGGAAAAAGAATGTACAATATAAAAGTTTAGTGGATAAACAGAATATATATTTGTCGCCACTCCACATTAAATTGGGAATCATGAAGAATTTCGCTAAAGGGATGGATAAAAACGGAGCTGCTTTAAAATTCTCAGCTCTCTCGGAGGCAAAAATTAAAGAGTTG
The DNA here is from genome assembly GCA_947623535.1 of Coelioxys conoideus. Lineage (NCBI taxonomy): Eukaryota > Metazoa > Arthropoda > Insecta > Hymenoptera > Megachilidae > Coelioxys > Coelioxys conoideus. The sequence goes on from OX392452.1 coordinate 27,585,625, forward strand.
TGGCGGCACGTGGGTCGCAGCGTCGAAGGAAATAACATAGACCGCTTGCAGATGCTCAGGTATAGGCGATTAAGCCTGTCCTAAAGTCTGTAAGTTGGCGAAATTATTTTATACTTTTTAGCACGTGTTTAGCTGAATAGGCTACCCTTCATAAACCCTGCCAACCATGTGCCGTCACGGTTATTACGGTCGCATTACCATCGCGTCCCAAGGATTATTGTACACATGATGACCACCTTTAGTTTATAACAAATTCTACCCCTACCGGAAAGTCAGGGCGTTCACAGTGGTGTTAGCAAACTCCACCCTCAGCGTTCTGAGGTGGTAACGCCCCCCATGCCAATATTATAAGAGAGGAAGATCATCGCGACAGATCAGAATACTTTAGAATACCACGAGCATAACTTCAATCAGAATAACTCCAGTCAATCAGTTAGAGCCAGTTCCGTGTCTTTCTCTCACACTTAGTAAATCATCCGTAAATAGTTTCATATATTTGTGAATGATCATATTTCCTGCACATTACCTTATTTATTTAATAAACTGTATTATCGTACACTATAAATCACTCGCACCTATCACGCATCCTTCAGCAACATTGCATATCCCAGCTCTGCGACTACAGTGTGTAGCGAAGATCACCTAGTGCCCGCCAGAGGAGCGTCCCGGTCGCACCGCCGCACAGTGGAGTATTTGTACCAAAAAAGCGGCCAAAACCGACTTTTAAAAATTTTGCATTAAATGTAAAATTTCTGGTGCTTGAGTTACTTAAATATATGAGAAACAATGTAGCAACATTCATTTATTGATTTATGCAATCATATAGCAATGTTCTTCAATGCAACTGAAGGATTTTATGACTCGCGTTCCTTCCCAAAAATTTGTCCAAAATGCTTACATTATAAAGATTTTTCAATACTTTGAAAAAATTGGATACATTGTTATTATATGAAAACTTTTCAAACAAGTATAATCTTCACTTTCCAACAGGTTTTACTCTGTTATCATACATATTTGTCCAGTAATTAATGTTTGAAAATGATCAATAATTTAATCTTTTTTTACGATTTTAAGATTTCATTAACGATTTTGTTATACTTCCGGGTGCGTCCCGATGCTTTATTTGGTATCATTATATTCTGTAACAAGTTCTGATTGTAATGAAACAAAATTTGGCTCCAACCGTGTCCGACCGCGGGAGTTATAGCAAATTGAAGTTTAATTATCGCCGCGTTTCATAGGCTTGTACGCCCTCGTTCATTGAGCATCCATGAGACGCTCAGACATTCTTCGAAGGAATTGTTTAGACTATCGACGAGTAAGGGTCCATGAGCTGTTTATACTATGATACAAATAAGACTTCGACTCTATTCTCTATTTTTTGAATGCATTCAGTGGAAAAAGTGGCTTCAGAGACTACGGAGAGATACATTCACAGAACGATATTTTTTACATAATTATATACCTTTGTTTCAGTTATATATTTTCTAATTTCTTGCATTTTATTCAATTTACGTTTTATGTTGTGTAGTTTATGTTTAGTTTATATTTTTCAAATACTCATTAAGTGGAATTGGTTCAGTTATTCATTTAAACTTTTATTTAAGTGTTCTCCTTTCTATTTCCATATTGAAGTTCATTTAATTCATACCTGGTAAGTAAACTTAAACATGCAAGTATATTTTTTCATGCAATTTGTGAATTGTGAATATTATTTAACTCCAATAACTGAACATATAGATATCAAAATGTCTGAAAATTACTCGGTATCAACTGCAGGGCCGTCTGGCGTTAAAATAATGACTAGAAGACAATTATTTCATATAATGCAGGAACAGAGGATAATACTCTCTAATAATATGTTTAAAAATTGCAAGAAAGGTGTTCGCAGTTCGTAGTATTTGACAAATGTCGAGAAATTTATACGTGTTGAAATACTCCTCCTTATATTCCGTTTCTGCTTTTTTCGTACCAACTGTGATAAAAGTAGTTAATAGTCTAAAAAATGGGAATTTCGAGCTTTAAAGTAGTCTTTGTTTCATTAATTTTGGACGAATTTTTATAAAGTTATGGAAGTTTAAAGAGCGCGACAATTTTTAGATACTCATGTCCGCCTATTCGGTACAAATACTCCACTGTGCGCCGCCGAGTTGCCGATTATCTAGGACCCACCCCTACCCTAGCAGCCAACTCCAGGAATGAGATTAAATAGGCGATAATTTCCATTTTTTTCATTCATTGTCAGTCACTTCTTGACATATCTGCTCTATTAGCTGCTCCCCTGCGCGGTCAGTTGACAGACAGCTAACAATAAGTAAAGAAGAAACTCTGCTTTTAAAGCGCTCCCCGTGTGGGACACACCAGGACAGAGTTGGAGTACAGTCGGTTACCCCGTGCGTGTAGTTCTTATTTTTATTCGCGTTCGCCAAAACAAAGTTCGAAAATAGTTTCTTAAGTCTCCAGTGTAAATTTTAATAAATAAACTTAATAATTATAACAGTAAATGTTATAAGAGGGCATTTTTATAGAACCACAAATACGCACATTATTTAAAGGTCCCGAATGGGAAAATCACATGTGACAGGTAGAAAAGAATGTATGGGTGGAATTTAAAAACACTAGCGAAAATTTTCTTGGATCGCATCGTTCAGCAAATTATGCAGAAATTGTTGAGCAATTGCTTCAAGCATGTAAACAAATGGGGTGTAATATGTCATTAAAAATGCATTTTTTACACTCTCATTTAGACTTTTTTCCTGAGAACCTCGGAAACGTGAGTGATGAGTATGGTGAACGATTTCATCAAGACATTAGTGTTATAGAAAAACGTTAACTTGGAAAAGACGTACCTGCCATGTTAGCGGACTATTGTTGGCAGTTGGAGGTTGAAGGAAAAGAATTGCATAAACGACAAGCAAGAAGAAACTATTTCTAAGTATGTTCTCTAAATTAGTATGTATGTATACAAATTCTACTCCTCTTATATTCTTTACAAAATAACTTATGAACAATTAATTACTAATTAAATAAATAATGATTTTGGTAAAATTCTTTAAAAAATTAAATAACAATTGTTTAACGAGTATACATACCAGTATAATAAATTTAGTACAAAAGGAAAGTAATAACTGTGCGGCGCGGCGCGTTCTGTTATTCCGTTGCGCCAGGACAGAAGGTAGGGCGACCACCGCGCCGCGCCAATATTGTGAGTACCACTGACAGCGACGCATGTTTTGCCGAACTATTTTCCTTATAAAATGTAAGCGAATATGATTTTTTAACTTCGCTCGATGCTTTCTACAGTAGAAATGTCTGTTCTATCGCGTGTGATGGTTAGATTTTCACCTGGACCCACAGTTTTTTAAATAAATTTAAAAATATCAGCAAAAATTGGTGCATTTTTGGGGTCTTCTTTACTTTCATCGTTGTTTAATCATATTTAAATGTTTACAATGTAATAAAAATTTATATCGTTTTATTCGGCAAAGTTCACAGATTTCTCTCGTGCAGAAAGCCATTGAATAGGCGCTATAGTAAACGCACAAAAAATTCCCAAAGTTGAAAATTTGCAATTTTTTTTAACATTAATTTTATAACAAATTGTACGTACCAGAGAAAAACGGATTTTAGATTCGTACTCAGCTCGCAAAAATCTATCAGAATTTCATATGGCGGTCGAGATAAATCGAAAAAGTCAAAATTTTTTGTACAGTGTTACCCTTGCACGTTCGAGAGGAAATAGTTTCTTTCGAACAATTGCTCTCCGGTTAGTGCTGTATACATAATTTACCCTATAAAAGTCATATATCCGCACATATAGGCACACATGCACAGGCACCGACACAAATTAAATATTGTAACGCGCCAACAATTACCCATTTATGAAATAAACGTGTCTCGGTACGGAGCGGCGGGTCAGGTCCGGAGAGTAATAAAACGAAGCCTCTCCATGGTCCGCTCATGGATAAAAAAGGGCTCAGTTTTTAGGAAAAAAAAAGAGAAAGAAACCTCAGCGAGTGACCCGGGAATGTGCGAAGAACACAGTGGACAACACTGACTCCCGCACCCACGGCAAAACTCAAGTATTGAGGCGTTTTCACTCGAACCAAGGAACCTTGTCTGTACGGTAACGGAACTCGATTCTTCGATCGTGGAATCCTCAAGAACTGGGACCGTTGTGCTCGATGGCAAATTAATGACGTGAGGGCGCTTTTCATAGGTGATGTGTTGGTGGTATGGTGGTGAACGAATATTTAAATATAACACTTAATTTATTTAACAAAACTTATTAAGTTAAGAATAATGTCAAAGTGTTCGAGTACTTGGCGGTGTTGAAAGTTGTTCTTAGTATGTACTAGGTGGTGGTTTAAATTGTTCTTAATGTTTAGTTGGTGGTGATTGAGATGGAACTGTCGTTGCTTGTCGGTGTTGCAAAAAACGTAAATGTTTTTGTGGTAAGAGTCGATGGTGAATTGGTGGGAATGTAGGAATGGACTTGGTGAAAAGTGGGAAATATTGATTAATCATTGGTCTAGGATCTTTGGAAGATGGAAAAGGTGGAGGAACGAGGTGGTGGAAAAGAATTGGCAGTAGGGATGTCGAGAGGAACGGGACTTTTTGAACTTTCCAGAGTTTTTATGATGGCCTGCAACGGGCCGTGGACTTGGGGTGCGTTCGAGGTTTGGGACTGCTTATGATGTATTGAATTTTCTATCGTTACCCCGAGGGTTTGTAGGCTCGCAGGTATATTGGCATGTGCTATACGGTGATGTAAAACCGCACATCGTCCTTTGGAAGCACGGTGAACAAAACCGACTCCTACTGCACGAATATCCTCTGGCAGGCCTCTCTCTTGAGCCAAAGCACCTTATTTCCGCGACGCGACTCTCCACGCACAGCACGTCACTCGTGCCGACGATTGGAGTAATCAGTTAACATTCGCTTAACTCCTCTATCGAAAATTCGTCTGTGACAGTATTTATTTAATATGTAATTAAGATGACGAACAAATGAATACAGAAACCTTTCAGTCACTTTGTCGATTTAATATTGGAAATGCATCCATGATTCATTACCACATATTTCTCGTTTATGTTGATATACAGTCGTGGACAAAATTAAGTGAACAGGTATCATAAGTAACAAAAGGTTAATTTAATTTAATAATGCCTATAAATCGAAACTTTATTACACAATTATATACATTAAATAAATAAATTGTATATCAAATAAATGTTTATTCAAGCCTACAAAATCATTTCAGGTTATAAATTTAAAATTTATTTAAAGCATTGTAATAAAACAAAAAAAAATTTACATTTCTGCAATGTCCACTTAATTTTGTCCATGAGTGTACCAAGCCACACTCTATTCTCACATCGTGTATACATGCTAGTAGATAAATAACAAAAATATTTTGTTCTGTTACAGTTCTGTCTACAATAGGCAGCATAAAGAAATTAATACAAATATAATACTTTTTCTTAGACTTGCGTCGTTTCGACTGCTGCACAGACTAGAATGTTAAAAACAATATTATTTATTGCGATGGTTCATAGAAATATGGTATATATATATATATAGATATATACACCTGTACAAAAATTGATGAATAAACCTGAGGTATAATGTCGAGGATTTTATTAAATCGTAATCTCTGTCACAGAAAGGTTATAACCAGATTATTCATAACGAAGAAGGTTGTTCATTAATCGTCAACTGATATTCTATTTCATAAATCTTACTACAAATTTGTAGCTATATATTGCTAAATCTTTGTATTTAACACGTTTGCAGACGGCGTAAATTCACTTACAAGCACCATCTGTCAATACAACTTTAATATTTGATAGATGGAATTGGGTAAGAAGGAAAAAAAATAGAAAAAGAACCTATAGAAAATGAATGTACTGCATTTGCAGTGATGAGCTACCACACAAGTCGAATATACTGTATATGCAGTAGCCGTCTGCGAACGTGTTAAGGAATGCAAATAAAGATAAAAAAATGAACGATTATACTGCCTCCATTAGTGCTGCTGTAATTTATGATTCATAATCAGAAGTACATGTACAACAATTTAGAAATGTATAAACTGTTAAATAATAAAAAATGTTTAAAGGAACAGAATGAATAAGAAATTTATGAATACCATAGGTTCTTGTCGGGATGACATATTCTGGCAGCTATGGGGTGCGAGCCCCTAATTATAAAATAAAAAAATCAATATCTTACCCCAGCACGATCAGAGGCACAAAAAATAGGGTAACTCCCCTGTCTTCTCATCATTTACACTACAGATCTCAGTCTACAATCGATCCCTGCACCTTGCATTGGTTAGACCCTGATTATTTCGGCCACGTAGCTGATACTTCGCATATTTACTGCGTGCTTTATTTCATGAATGAGCATACTTATAGTTAGAAAAAGTTAAGAAGAACAATAATTAAGAAAACACAAGATTAGAAGAACAAGAAGAATGGAAGATGTAAGGAAACAGGTAAAGTAATTTAGTTTAAAATATTGCTATAATATTAAAATATTACTCTAATTAAAGAAGTATTGCGTTCATGACAGTTGTATATACATATGTACATAGAAAAGGAGGAATTATTAATATATGAAATTTTCTATGTCTCAAAAAGTTAATGATGAATTTCCTTTATAATTGTATTATCATATGATTAACTGCGTAGTGAACTGCAATTGTACAACAATAAGTTGTGGGTTATTCGGTTATTTGAAATAAATATACTTCATGCTTAATAAATGCATTCTTAAATTCAAAACTAGTTACTCGAAATTACATCCATTTTTTTATGAACTAGTGATGTTTGTTGATAATATCTGTATATTGAAAGTGGTGAAAATAATATAAATCAAGAATATATGGCACGTATTGAAAAAAAAAAACTCTCAAAAGAAGATGTTACGCACAAGCACGAATTAATTCACTGTTACATTGCAATGTGATACATGAATGATCTACTAAAAATAGACAGTATTAAATATATTGAAAGTATAGCAAAGAGATTTAAAATAGTAATTGCAACAAAAGAGTTACCGTAACAAATATTCGCCATACTATTTTCTTTAAGTTCTTAAAAACTACGCATTATTTACATATTCTTAACGAAGATTTATCAGCTAAAGATACTTCATTATGAGAAAGTAAGAGTATTCTTCATTCTATGATTTTATCTTTACGCAAACTAAGAAAACATTTTTTACACAGCTGTCCTAATACTTTGGAATTTGAGTCTCCGAATTTGATTAAATTCCAAGAAATTATTTTTTGTTTTAGAAATGCCAAATCTCCTTTTTTTCAGACGGCACGTTGAACAGTCCCCCCAAAAAATAAACTTTAAATAATTGCAACAGATGATTACAATAGTATATTAGATATTATTTAATTACAATAGTAAATTACATGCTATTTACTTACAATAGTAAATGACATATTATTTAATTATGACAGTAAATTACTAAAGCATTTAAGTTACGACATATCATACATTTCTTTATTTAAATAAATCCCAATATCCAAATTTCCAAATCCTCAAACAAGGAAATTCTCAGTTTTTCAAATTCGAAAACATTGAAATCTCTAAAAACCCACATTCGTAAATTTCTCTATCCCCACTGCACAAAATTCTGAATTCCCTAAATTTCTCGATACCTTAATTCCTAAAATTCGGTATCATTAAATCTCGAAATCTTAACATGACCACATCCGTATATTCTTAAACTGGACTCTGATGTCTCTACATCACTCCAACTTTCTGGACCAATGGAACTGTAAATTTCGCAAAACGATATTGATGATATCAAGAAATCCCCAAATTCTTAATCTCCAAATTCCTAACTCATCGCCGCATTTCTAAATCTCCGAACCTTCCTGAAATTAAACGAACGTAATACACATTACTGTATTTTATGAAGAAAGCCAAGTTTGCTTTTGACTATATTATAAATACACTGGGAATCACGAAAGCTCAAAACTGTCCCAAAATTACAACTTTTAAGAGAACGCAAAATAGATACAACATTGTTTACATCAGGAATCAAAGTTGAAATTACGAAAACAATCATAAAAATGGATCAGAAAGGAATAAAAAATGCTAAATAGGGTTACAGCTCCTTGATTACACATGTGTTATAGAAACCTTATTGAATAATCTATATTCATATTTGTTTTTAATAATGAAGCACATGAAAGAACTTTAATTTTGACACGAAGAAACACGACTTAAAATATTTTACAGTAAAATAAGTTTTGCAACAATATTCAAGATTGTGTTACAATGCACGAATATTATTATGTACAACCTTAACGTAATTGTAGCGTAATGAACTACGCTTTTTTTATCGTCCTCGGATCTAAGTTATACAAAAACCTCGTTAATATTTTAGAAGCACATTACGTTAATAGTAATTACATTAGTCATGTGTAAATCATTGTCACTAATACATTTAGAGAAGATTTGACGATAAAAATGATTATGAAGGAGCACTGAATAAAACATTATAAGGAATGTAGTACCCCACTTCTAAATACATAAATATTACTTTTTCCAAGATGGGTTTCATGCGAATTGAAAGTGCTTGGAGAAGTCGCTGGATGTGTCAGTATTCAATCAATAGATACATAAATATCATTTCGTAGCGCGGTCTTATTCCGGGTATATAGAGTGAATGACCAAATTATTATACACAAGATATTTTAATACTCGTCAGTATTAATAGTACCAATGCTCAACACATTTTAGAACAAGAAACAGGTCATAGGGTCATAAGTTGATGGATTGATAAATTGATTTCAGAATATTGCAACATCACAATAAAAAAAATCTGTTCTATTCCATCTGTTAATATTATAGAATAAGGAACTGTTTGTTCAAATATAACAATTTCAACATATTTTTCAAGTTGGAGTATCTAACGTAGAACATTTAAAAAATAGGTCCAGCAATCGCTAGTTCGAAGCCGTACTTACTTTTTTAAGTTTTATATCTGTTATTAATACAAAATTGTTACCATTTTGAGGATCAACTATCAAAGCATACTATAATATGATTAACCAAGACCTGCTAAACCATAATACTTGTTGTATAATACAGGGTGTCATTTTTTATCCGTGATTATTACATTAGGCAATTAGTGAAAAGCGACAGCGAAAGTACAGTGCAGTGATAATGAACAGCGACAGTCACAAGAACATACTTTTTCCCCGGAGTAAAATTATTTTTAAACAATGGGTGAGTCTGATTTAAATTATTACCTTATTTTTTGCAAATTTAAAGCGGTGAAAATAATATTTGATATTTTATTCCAAATTCTTCTCAAATAACGAGTGCGAGTATTTAAAAAATTGGATTTATTTCATTTACATAAATAACGAATAATTGTTTTATCTCTTATTCAGTAAAAATGTAATAAGTGAACATTATTCTTAATTTGCTTATTCGTTTGGTGATTTAACCTTGGCGTAACATATCACAATACTAACTTGCTTGTTCACATCAGCCGTACGATCGGAACTTCATAGTGAATATTATCAGCTACAAAAAAATGCGTGTGGAATATTTTTCGGAGAACTAACATATATTTCTGCTAAGTTTCATCAAAGTCGGTCAGTAAGACTTCGGTATGGTCTCTTGTTAGTTTTGTTTGTAATGGTTGAAGGGCAACGGTAAAGTTCCACCCAACCTGTATTTACATTTCTCAAATGTAAAACATGTTTAAAAATGTATAGTATATATGATATCATGTTATTATGTAATAATTCTTGCTATAACTGGTAAAGGTAATAATAATAAATTTGTAGCAATAAAATTTGATCAAGGAAACAGAGGTATTTGTCTATGATTTAATGAACAATTTTTTATTATTATAATTGTTTCAATAAAATTTAATGATTCAATTCAGTAACTGAAGAAGTTTTTGATATGTGAAGAGAAATTATATTACATTATTATAATGAAAAAACAATAAATTATACTATTATTGACATCAATAACAATTTATTGTAACATTACAATAAAGATATTTGTTCTATTTTATTCGTTAAAGGTGTAAAATATGAAACAATTGAATATAATAATTCGGTCTGCCACTATATACTCGATATACACTCGTCTGCCTCATATTCAAATAACTAAAAACCTCCCCTGGCACCTCAGAGAGTCGGTCAACACTGGGACCTTACACTACCGCCCCTATTTCTGTAAGGTTCACTTATTTCGTCTTTCCCGCTAGCCCCCCTCTTTATTTCACCAATCCACCTCCCCCACTGCCAGCATATTCTCAACCTCCTCTCGTTCTCTTCGAGCTAAGGTCGATTCGAGGGATGGGTCGCGACGAGATTAAAAGAAGAATCAATAGTGCCTCTCACCTCATACCATCGTTTTGCCCCTCACTTCCATGAAGGTGGGTGTCTCCTCTTGCCCCCGGACACCCACACCCCGCTCCCAACCTCAAAGGCATTTGCCATATATTGAAATGCTCTAACAGAGGACTGCTTTGGATCTACCCCATCGCCGTGTTTTGCAGCAGCCACCATCTACGTGTGTGGCCATGGGGCGACCACCTCTTTACCTTCTACCCTCCTCCATCAACATGCTTGCTACTCTTTCGAATTCTCTTAAGCAAACACTATGGGCAGTATTTCTTCTTCTTTGTTCCATCTCTTTCTCTTCATATTTCCCAGTGCTTTCTTATTTCTTACTAAAGCTATCGCAAGTACTGTTTTTATTCTGTATACATATGTTTCTCCTTCGCCTTTAGTGTTCACAGACTATGCAATGCTAGTTACGGCAAGAAAACAAGAAATGGAAGAGATGGATGTTAACAGAAACTGTGCCCAGAAGAATTTCTGATTTCTGCAACTTGTTTTCCTTTCTTGTAAAAAGGTAAAGATAGTGTGCTAATAGCTCAAGCTATAAATAAAGCAATAACTCATAGCTATAATTCGTACTACTGTATAGTAAAATAGTAAGTTGTGTAATCAGAAATAGTATTCTAATTGTTGCATCACTTTAAACAGTTATGCATCAATACTTATATATTATTATCGATACACGACCTCGAAGCCCCCTCGTAAATCTCCAGGTTCGGAATTTCTATTTTTGTGCGGCAATAGCCAAAGAAATCCGAACCGACCCGTACCAGCAGTAAGTTTATGAAACCATTGACCATCGTTCTTTAGAAAAAATAATTTCGCGACGACGACCCCAGTTTATTACTTTGGGTCCCACATGTTAATCCTCGACTCCGTTAAATTCACCCTTCGTACCTAGAGTCAGAGTGTTTCTCCAGCTTGTTACCTGCTACGAGTTTTTTCCCCAAAACACGCGGACATCCGTCGCACGTCACCCCCCTTAGTCGTTGCCGCCTCCAGAGATAACCATCACCTCTACGAGGGCGGCAACTTCCAAAAAATCATAACCAATGGCAAACCTCACCCCCATTCGAATCCTCAAAGCGAAGGTGACGTCGACAGTAATTTTGCGACAAACGACAGAATAAACTTAAACAATGTATGTTTAAATAACAATGTATGCATGCATGTAAGCATGCACGTACAGTCGTGGACAAAATTAAGTGGACAGGTATCATAAATAACAAAAGATTAATTTAATTTAACTAATAATGCCTATAAATCAAAACTTTATTGCACAATTATATACATTAAATAAATAAATTGTATATTAAATAAATGTTTTCTCAAGTCTACAAAAACATTTCAAGTTCTACATTTGAAATTTATTCAAAACATTGTAGTGAAACCAAAAATTTTTTTACATTTCTGCAATGTCCACTTAATTTTGTCCATGACTGTAAGTACTTATGACCTTTTTAAAAATTTTTGTCCATCTGCATCTGATATCATGTTTACGTAGTTACCTATATGGATCTATTCCAGTGATTTCTATTCTAAGGATATCTGCCATAGTGATAATTATTAAACAATAATAATTATTTATATTTAATTATAAACAATGATAATTATTTATATGTGCTACAGTTGGCAATGTCCTAGGAAAAATAGGAAACGAAAAATAAAGGTATACCTTAGTTATAATGAGTAATAACATATTGCCACGTAATTTAATGGCACACAAATTGAACTTTGTAACTTACGGCGAAAAATTTGATGAAGGAAATTGATCAAAAGTGTTTGGACTTATATTACAAAATACTGCAAATCAGAATCGAGCGGCCTAGAAATAACTCAACATAATCTCTAATTTATTTCAGTACGTCAAAAACTAGTGAATTTCCCGGACATGCCACGTGCGCAACAAAAGATGACTGTTAATTGGAAGGCCTGGAATTTCGACCAATCAGGGAATTCATCCCTATCGACACTCCTTCGCACCGAACATTTAAAAGTGTATTTCTTTGGGACAGATGTAGATTTCAAAATGACACGGACGCGCGACAGAGACTTCTCCAGTCGTCCTCTGGTAAACACATATATAGTATCCGTCTGTTGAAGATTTAGCAGTTTAATAACACCACTGGCGTCATCTATATGCACCTGTGGTGATTAATGAGCGTCTGTGACAATCACGCGTCGATCAAGATCAATAGCGTCATCTATGAACAATTACAACGATTCACGTTACGATTAATCGATATTTAGATCGATCGTAACGTGAAGTCAGTCGTCTCAGAGTCTTCTCAACGGTCTGCTCGTGTCGGTTATGGTCCGCTCATGTGCTCGCTCGTACGCTCTTTATGTTGTAAAGTGTTAAGGTCCGCTCAGAACTTTCATGAGAAAATACTCCGCGAGTGATTAATATAATCACAGACTACTCATGAGATCAGTAATATCTCACAAGTCTGTTTCCGGTCAACTCTTTGTCCGCGTGCTAACATGTGCGTCGATACGGTCCGCTCAACGGAAGAACTCTTTGTTCCGTGTTATATATTAAGGAAGACTTCTCAGAACGCGTAATTATTAATAGAACGCTCCGTGCATGATTAATATAATCATCGTCTAATCAGAGATCAATAATATCTCGAATTAACTCTGAACACTCACGATCACGTGTCGTATACAACGACCGTGGTCAGCACGCTCGTTAGAATAACTGTTCTGTAAAGACTTTGTGATGTGCAAAAGACTGTATATTTCTGTTTGTTACTCGTTTAGTCGACTCTGTGCAATAAACGTTGTGCAGTAATTCACGAGTTATCAGTAATATCCGAATCACCCTGTCCGAACATCCGTAAGCAAGAACGAATGCTTAAAAATCGTTACACCGTCAAATTATTATCTATATTCATCTTATAGTTTGTTAATTTTCAACATACAATTATACTGAACTTTTACACAGCGCACTTAGAATTATTTATTTAATATTTCCTGGTGCACAAAAACAAAAAGACTTGCAATTCTGTAAGATTATTATGCGTTGAATACATTGCAAATCCAATAGTTTCAATATTTTCACTAATCCATCAGAAGTAATATAAAATTTTATAGCGTCGGGAAAGTTCTAGAAAACGAAAGTTCGCGAAAGATCGAAATGTATCAAGGAAGGATCGCGAAGCGAGAACATAAGCTACTCCTCGGAATGGGAAACAAGGAACGCCTCGCGGTCTCGCGCTAGGCTCTGTTTAGCTGCTCCGAAAAAGAGGACGAGATAGGCACCAGCGAACACACTTGGAACAGCTCCGGGACTCCGGTAAAGCGTTCAGCGATAATACCTGGACCCCAATCGAATGGGAGGGATCAGACTTTTTCCCGAGCGCCTGTTGAGTATTAATTATATAAAAAAAACTGAATTTTGCGAACAAGGAAATAGTACAAATTGTATAAGAAGGAAAACCTATGTTTACAGACCTAGTGTTGTATTATTAACTATCGAAAGAGATTGTTACGGTAATTAGGACAGCATTTGTACACAGGAACAACAGTTGGCCTGCACATTGTTAGCACATTCATGGCATGCAACGACCATAGCTGTTTTTGAGAGTCTTTTCATATATTTCCTCTTTCACGATTTCTATGTTCAAGTGCTTTCGACGGTCTCAACAGTTTATTGCAATGCCATAAATGCGAGTTTCCGGAGGGTTCGAGGACAGGGCCTCGGAGACAGTAACCAGGACACTCTTGACGACCACCCAAAGGAAATTCTGTCTTAGGCCCGTTTTCTCTTTTTTACCACTTCCACGCGACTTTTCGTACTCCGCGCGGACTGCGTTCAGGACGCACGGGGTAGGATGATGTCCAATTTGGGACATTATCATTGGCAAGGCGAAAAACCAATCAGGACAACCACCCGCCTTTCCCACTTTTCCTCCTCAGGAACTTTTCCTGTAGGAGTTCTTTCTTAAAAAACATTTGACAGTATCAACTTCGCTTCGCAACCTTCACATACATCCGACAGTCTTATACATTTTTCAAAGTTACATTTCCACAACACATACTTACTACAACCAACTGTAAAATTTAGTTTTAAGTGTTAATACATTAAAGATTTTATTGAATTTTAACAAGTACATAACAGTTTATTTTAACAACATACCGCTCTATAGCCGTAAAACGCTCTAGAGACACACGGGTTCAGATTTTAATAAAAAAACTCTGATCGTGTGTAACACCTATGACCTCGCTCTAATACAATAAATTCCTATCATTCGAGAAAGGTTCTTCTTTTAAATATCATCAGTTATGATTATACAGGTTGAGGAACTTCAAGTCGGTATCTGAAAAACTTGGCTGTTATTACTAATAAGAAAAAATGCATCAGGTCAAAATTATTTGATATCGAAAAACTGATCATCCGATATTACTAGTTTTTTGATACATGGAGGCAGCAAGGGGATATGAAGCTCATCTCGTTTTTTTTTAACGAAACGGTATATTTTTTTACTTACATTTGTATGGAGGATTTCAAGACGAATACAATGACATATTGGGAAGGTCAATCGTGGTCTGTATTAAGAAAATTATGATGGAAAATAATTTACTTTGAGAAAATGGTCAATCACCGTTGATTTATTTATCAAATAGTGATACACAACTAATACAAGTGTTCAAAATGATGACCTTGGACATTAATGCATGCTCCGAAGCATTGCTTGACGGATAATACCGCATGTTGAATTTCAGCGGCACAAACTCTTCTTATACCCTCTTTCATGTCTTCCTTGGTTCTTGGTATTTCATTATACGCTTGCTTCTTCAATTTATCCCACAAATAGACGTTAAGAGTTGTTAAATCTGGAGAACAATCCGGCCATTTATGTTTTCATACGCGAACAATCCAACAATTTCCGAATGTTAGGTTTAGGAATTGTTGGATTGTTCGTACATAATGAGCAGAGCACCCATCTTGTTGGAACCACATAGTTTGCCATATATGAAGCGAAATATCTTTCAGCAGGTGTAGCAAAATTTCCATTAAAATGTCTTTATATCTAGAAGTGTTTAATGTGCCATCGATAAAGTAAGGACCAGTTATTTTACTGTTAAGAAGCCTGCACATAACTTTTACAGACCAAGGTCTTTGTTTATCCACTTCTTGCAGCCACCGTGGTTTTTAATTTACCGATAATGCATTATATGACGATTGACTTGGCCACAGTTTGTAAAAGTGATTTCGTCCGTAAATAAAATTTTAATCAAAAACAACTCATCGCTCTGTAATTTCTGCAGACCACATTTTAAAAAATTGACAGGGTTTTGAAAATCATTCCCATGGAAATATTGGTGAAGTGAAACATGAAAAATATTCTTGTGCTAGCTTCCTTGTACTGGCATGGGGATTTTACGTTACACCTGCTATAATGTTCACTGTATTTCGATCATCAGTTACTATTTTGTATCTTCTTCGTATTTTGTTATTTACACTTCCAGTTTCTTGAAAACTTTTAATAACATTCGTAAAGGAAGATCGTGAAGGTGTGGCACGTTCGGAAAGTCGTTCAGCACACAAGCGAACTGCAACTCGCACAATTTGGCGACATTCCCTATAAACAAAGACATCTCTATTGAATGACGCATGTCAGAAAATTACACTTTAGTCGGCAGAGATTCTCATAAATGACTACATCATATTATATGTACTGTACAGATGAAACCTACAGCGTGATTGAATATTTATTTTTATTCAACGGCCCATAACAAGAGATCACAAAGTAAGGATGAAGTAATATCAATAACCGAAGACAGTAAGGAAGTGATCGACCAATTCCACAAAATAAATTATTTTTCATTATAATTAACTTAACCTGGACAAATAAGTAATTGAATTCGTCTTGAAACGCTCTATCAGAATGTAAGTAAAAGATATACCTTTCCATTAAAAAAAATGACAGATATGACCTTCATATCTCCTTCACGCCTCTACCTATTTAGAAAACTAGAAACATCAGATGATTAGCCCCTCGATACCAAATAATTTTTACCTGATACATTTATTCATATCAGTAATAGGAGTCGAGTTATTCAGTTGGTCGGTTTTAAGTGTATACAGGGTGTCTCGTAATAAGTTTAAGACCCGTAAAGGGGTTGTAGGTGATTCTAATTAACATTTCCCTTTGGAAAAATCGGGTCTATGCTCTCGTTTTCGAGTTATTAAGGAAAACTATCGACCAATCAGAGCGCGCGAAGGTTATTAATTTTTACGGAATAAGGGATAAGACAATTTTATGTGTGATTTAACTTTGACGTAACATAGTACGATACAAACTTGTTTGTTCACATCCGCGATCGGCCGTATGTTCGGGGCTTCGCTCTCGCGGCTGAGCGGGCGCTATTCGCGCGCTCTGATTGGTCGATATTTTTCCTTATTAACTCGAAAACGAGAGCCTAGACCCGATTTTTCCTAAGGAAAATGTTAATTAGAATCACCTACAACCCCTTTAGGGGTCTTACACTTATTACGAGACACCTTGCATAACGAGAAGTTTTGTAAAGTATTAATTTTTAACTAATCTTTTCAATTTTAATGATCACATTCATTTTACTAAATTCTTGAATTAATGTAAATATGTGCTATACAATTATCATTTTCGTATCGAATCTATAGATAAAGAATATTTTATATGAAATTTCTTATTTCCTTTAAAGTTACTTTACACGGAGTCGTGATGCAAATTTTGCAGCTTGACAAGATAGATACTTTAGCAACACCCTTTGTGTTGCTAGTTTTCATACACGTATGAGCACGTATTTACATTTGTACAGGTTGAAGATTCTCCTCGGTCAACATCGTCGAAAGATGTATTAAAGACAAACACATGCATTCCAACGAGGTTGGGTTCCATTTCCCTCCTGCATTTTCTCCTTTCCTTTGTTTGTAGTCCGTCGATGTACATATATCCACATATTCATACAAGCTAAAAGATACTTTTACCAACCTTCTTGTGCTACGAGGTATTTTATACATGTACACTCATGTTATCTAATATATAAACGTGTTGTTTTCCGATCGATAAGACCGAACAGCTTGCAACGGGCTCTGAAGTTTGAA
The DNA here is from genome assembly GCA_947623535.1 of Coelioxys conoideus. Lineage (NCBI taxonomy): Eukaryota > Metazoa > Arthropoda > Insecta > Hymenoptera > Megachilidae > Coelioxys > Coelioxys conoideus. Next base: position 27,603,114 of record OX392452.1, read on the forward strand.
TATGATCTTCGTATTGATGCAAATGCGATTACAATTGTGCCGAGAATTATGAAACTGGTGTATGTAAAAATTTCGGAGACGATACATTTTTAATTTATTATAAATGTTTATTATAAATCTTCGTGCCGTTTTCGCACGGTTGCATACGTCAATTTTTTAAATATACCTTCAAGTTTCACGAAAAAACGTAACACCTTCTCGTTGTATAGCTTCTTCCCATTTTTTTTTTGGTTGAGCCATTATTCCATCCCGATAAAAATTCTCTAATTTATCTTTAAAATAGTTTACTAAGGTATTTCTGGGGATGTTAATATTTTCAAAAATTTTACCCACTAAGAAGTGTTGTAATGCCCGGAACAGATGGTAATCAGATGGGGCAATATCTAGGGAATATGGAGGGTGTGGTAAAATTTCACAATTATGTTCAGATAATTTTCTTATGACGTTTTTTGCAACATGTGGCCTAGCGTTGTCGTGATGAAACATGGCGTTGTTTCTATTCACTAAACCTTGACGTTTTTTGATCAGTGGTATCAAAAAATAATTAATGGTATCACCGCTTGGTAAGTGTTCGAAATACAGTATTCCTTCATAATCCCACTACACACACAAAAGAACGTTACGGGGATGTAAGCGCGGTTTTGCACATTGCTGAGGTGGTTAATTTCCTTGGGACCAACTCCGTTTTCGTCCACAGTTTTCATATAATATCCATTTTTCGTTACCAGTTATCAGGCGTTTACGAAATGGATCAATTTCCTTCTGTGCAAGTAATGACATACACGTTGTCGTTCGGTCAAGACGGCTCCGTTCCGTAAGTGCGTGCGGCACCCACACATCCAGCTTTGATACCATCCCCATTTTTTTTTAAATACCTATGTATTGTTGTTTTTCATATTTTTAAAGCATTTCACATCTCCTGAACGGATAAATATCGTGATTGTTCTACTAGATCGCGAATTTTAACTTCATCCGTCACAACAAGACGCCCAGAACGTTCTTCGCATTCTAAACGAAAATTCCCAGCTTTGAAATGTTGAAATCACTTCCTACACATACCAGATGAAAGCGCATTTTCTCAGTAAACAGCACACATGTTGCACGTGGCAATTTTTACTGAATTTCCTTTCCGAAATTCATATAACATAAGATGTCGGAAATGTATACGCATATCGCCGAGGATTGTTCACGACTAGGAATTACTGTGTTCACAATTTCATGATCTTATACCCACGAATACCTCCCTTAGACTGTTCGAGAACAGCTACACTTAAATGCATTCATCCCTTATCACTGGATGTTTATAAATCGTTGCGCGAAGTGTATGTATAAAAGTAGGGACGAACTTATGGGATTGAACTCCCCCTTCTTCCGGGAAGTTTCTCCGGGCCCAAGTGCCCTAAAGAACGATCATACTAACAGGGGTGTTCTCGATACGAATTTGTTGTCTCTGAAGACATTCTTGTATGGGCTTTCGCCGAGAGCAGATACAATAAAGAAACATAGTATTTCGAAATACGCCCACAAAATTTATTCGGTTGAGTATATACTTCGCCGCCTGTGATTACGTATAATCTTACAAGAAACTAAGTTTCGTGGAAATGAATGAGAATGCGATGAAAACGCCGGCAGATTGCAAACTTTTTCATCCTAAAGCTGTGTTGCAAAAGAAAGGGTTGTGTACCATGGGTAATAAAAATGAATTGAACGAGGCTGAACGAGGCTGATCCAACCTGCGAATGGATCTATGAACATGAAGCAGGTTATAGAAGTCCGACACGTACCTTCGAATTTGAATGCGATGGTCACAAGAAACAGAAATGACTGTACAAACGAAGACGTGTTACGGGAAGTTGAATTTATGAGAAGAGAACGTCAGTTTATGAAAAGACAACTTTCTACGAGTGGCAGAGCGAGAAATTAAGATCCTTCGTAAATCCCCGCACGTCAGTCTGAATTTATTTGAAACGCAGGCAAAAATCAGTATAAGGGCTGATTATGATTTGTTCAATGATTTTGATGGCTCAGGTGGCTGCGTATCTTGAAGTTGGGAGAAATGGGTGAAGTTATTAATTTCAATCTACCAATTGGATGTGCAAAAATACTGGTTAGAACGCGCCTCAAAGGAACGCGTTCGATTGGTTACATTCTCATCCCGTACACTTAGGGATGAACGTAGATCAAATCTTGATGGAAATACGGAAAATGTTCGACCATTTCGACCAGTTCGGCAAAGCATATTGAAATTACGTAAACAATTTGAAGAGAGAACTTGGCGACCGGTCGAAGAATTTAGAGTGTACTATAATGAGAAGATGAAAGCGGGTAATCTCGTGCCAGTGAATAAAGAGGAAATATTGGAATACATTTTTGATAAGAATTTCTAATATCCACTTGCGAAACCTAGCAACAATTTAACTCAGTAACTAGATTGCTAGCGGCTTTCGAAAATATTAAGCTATTTGGCGGGGAAGAGCGTTCGAATCGAGGATCAGCAACGACCGGAAAGGAATTGATGGACAAAAGATTTCAACATCAAACAAGAACATCAAACAAGATACGTCCCAAGGAAAAACAAGATGTTACAATTGCAACAAATTCGGACACGTCTCTACACGTTGAGACTGTAAGTTACCAAGGTGTGAAAAAGGTGCATGCTTTGTTGGATTCCAGTTGGATTAACAACACTTTATTTTATTCGAAGAGAAACTCGATATAACTTGTATAAGGTCGACTATAAGTATTAACGTTTTTGGCAATGTAGGGTTATATATATATAGTGTTGCGGGTAGTAGGTTGAGGTAGGGATGATGGTTAAGGGACAATGTGACTCAGGGACAGTGCGAGGTCTAGGATGAGTAAGGATAGTATGTTTGGATGGGGATGAGTCTGTTGTGTTTGTCTGTGACGAGGTGTTTACAGGATAACGTTGGTCATCCAACAGCTTCATGTGCGGCGAAAAAGAGCACATGGTTAATGAGTCTAAAAATAATCAAGGGCGATCACAGGTTAGTTGTGTACATAGTAATTTCCTAATTACGAGCATCTTCAGAAAAGTAGTTATTTTTCAAATAGATTATTCGAATGCACAATTCAAAGCAAAATTAGGTACTCTTATTGACATAGGAAGTGCGATTAGTTTTGTAAATGAAAAATTTGTACCAAATTGAGTTATAGAGCAAGCAAATGATTGTGATGCTGAATTTTATGAAATCAAATGGCAGTACGTTAACAATAATTGGAACTGCTATGGTTAATATTCAATATACTCCGGATAATCAAGCAAAAATGCGTGTTTACATTGTATCAGATTATGGCGTCGATATGCGGCCGCCACGTCCCTGCCATAATATAATTATTTAGTCCAGGTTTAAGATAGCGTGTAAGAATGAAATATATAAATGAGTCGAACGCGTGAACGTTTGCTCAGTGGTACTTGAAATGTTTACGTGACAATGTTTGGAAAATCGGATCGAGTGTCGCGTTGGGTGTTTAAGTTTGAGGAATACCTGGGAGAACGAGTGTATCATGAATTATTGGTTTAGAATGAATGCGACTCGGCGTAAAAGAAGAAAGAATGATTTTGGGAGCTCTAGCTATAGTCTATACACTTGAGCGATTTAGAATATATTTACACAAAATTTCGTTTAAAATAGTCACCGATTGCAACATTGAAATTAACGCATCAGAAAAAAGATGTAAACCCGGCACTACAATTACAAAGTTTTGACTACACAATTGAAGATCAACCCGGTGAAAGAATGAAAATCGTCGATGCGCTTAGTTGATCAATTGGAATTCGTGTTGTTGAAGATAACAAGCTTGAATACAATCTTGCAAATTATTAATCTGCAAATGAAAGAATTGAGGATTTAATTAAAAAATTAGAAAATACAGAGGTCATGTATTCGAAATGTGCAACGGGTTAGGTTATCGAAAAAGGGCAAATGAATTATTATTTAGATCAAATAATGGGACCATTAATGGGACAATTGAGACCCTTAAGTTTTTGGCGAGGGCCAGGATACTCTTCGCATGGCGAGAAAGGACAGTCTTTGGAGAAATATTAACTACGCGATATCGCCCTCTTTTGATATCACCATTTTGTCCTCTAAACAAAATATATACATTTTCCTTTACGCTCATATCTCCATATTTTTCGCATTATTCTTGCAAGAGGTTACTGAATATAGATGCCTGAAATCTGTTCAGATAAGAAATACACGCTATTCACAAACATTGTTGTTATTAGTGCAGTTTTATCCTTTATTCTGCTACACTACATTGAAAGTCAATTTGCAAACATAGTCTATCACAAAACTTTTTACATTCCGTTGCCATCACTTTACTTAAAAGTAAATAATTGACTAATTACTGAATTCGGAAATTCAGAAATAAGGAAATTTGACGGTTTAAAAATCTGAAAATTCAAAATTTCTATATATGTTTATATGTTTACCACTTTTCACCTTCTGGAAACCCAAAATTAAAAAATTTTCAAATTATAAAATTTACTAAAACTTTAAAACGTAACTGTAGAAGTATTGTAACTACCCATTACTGGACTATTATTACATTGTTACATTATAACGGTGAAAGCTACTGAAAGTTTTGTCTTTAAGTGTGCTTTCCAAGTACCGCAGAGGAATTTCAATTTTGTTTCTTTACATGATTTATAAGATTAAAAGGTGGTTTTATGAAATGCATATTAGAAACATTGAATAAACTACGTGCGTGGGCGTTAAATAAAATACAAAAAGATCTGCTATAACTTTATATATTCTCTTCTTGTAGTCAAAACGGTCATAGAAAGAATGTCCCAAAAAGGGTGTGTCTAGTCTTAGGACGCCTTTCCCTCAGAGGCTGCGGATTTGTCCACAATACGGGATGTGATGATCCCGACGTACCCGAGCCACCCACACCGTAAGTCCGTGGCCATGTTTCGCAGGAACGGGAGTCCTGCATTGATCGGCCAGGCCGCGAGGAGTACACCTGTCGTGCGAGGCAACTAAGCAGTATTCCAGCCATTCCTTAAGTAGGTCCAATTACGTGCGTAGTGATATCGGCCGAGTTTTCGGATCATGGCAGAGACTCCCTCGCCGGTAAGGCTCGGACGGAGAACTGAGACACAAACGATTCAATGAGAAGGTCAACCACGGCGATAGGTTCATGGCTGCCTGGTTCTTAAATAGGTACAGTGCCGAACGATCCCTTGAGGGAATCTGTCGACACTCGTGGGAACCTCATGGAGTGTTCAATTTCCAAAAATTCTGGGAATAGGGGGATGTATCATGTTCGCTAGAACGTGAGTGCAACATTATGCTGGAGAAGTTACAGGCTGATGCGGTGATGCAGTCGCACTCCCCCTCACCTGCAGCCGGAGGTGAGGCGCAAAGCGCTGATGATAGTAGGACGCTGACGCAGAGCGGTTCGGAAGGGCGCGAAGATGACGTTTTCATTACACCCTCGCGAAGCAGCGCAATGGAGGGGAGTAGCCGGTCATTCTCCTTATTACGCCGCTCGCGTGTGTCCTCTTGGTCGTCCTCGATAGACTCGAGGGCAACGGCGGGGGATGGGATAGACTCAATGTTCCTCACTGCGATGCTGGAAACAGCATTCGCGGTTGAGCCCAACGCTTCCACCTACTCGAAGCTCTCCCTCGACCGTAAGAAGGCAGGACGACCACCGACCACCGGTGAGTACGCCGAGTTAGCCGCCGCGCAGAGGCAGCTGCTTGAAATAAAAGGGAAGGCCGCAGAGGTCGAGGCCAACAAGGTGATCTTCCACTCGATCGTGCTCGCAAGACCCCCGCCCAAGTCAAGCCTGCCGCACCCGGACGAGAGGGTACTCTCTAGAGAGTTTTGGTTGCTGCAGACAGCCGACCTAGTGGCTCGGGTAATCGGTCATATGGAGGTGGTCGAGAAGGTGGCGGCCACGAGTCAGAACGTCAACGGGCGTTACGAGCACGCATTTCGGTTGGCACGAAGTGCGCCTCGTTGTGATGAAACTCTACACTTAGTCGTCGACAACGGCGGCCTCCGCCTTAGAAGCAGAGAACCGCGCTTGCGCCGTCGCCACCGCGGAGGATGGTGACGATGACGAAGGGAGCCGGGGTCCCGATCGCCGGACCCCGAGAACCGTTGCCCACGAGGGAAGAGAGACTACTGGCTCGCCTTTTCGAGCTCATTGAGACCCGTTTTTCTGAGATGCGAGCGGAGATGCTAGCGGCGGTGACGCCGGGAGGTGCCCGCGGGCGGTCCTCGGCCGATTCACCGGGACTTTACCAGATGGGGCCCCCGTCGTCGCCCCTGCATCTGAAAAAGGGAATAGGAGGAATCTTCCACCTCCCTCGAGTTTGGGTGGCCTGCCTTCTGGCCCGGCAACCGTCCTGTGTGGGCGAACCATAACCGCCACTCTGCCGACAGCATCGTTGTCGCCTTCGTCCTTGCCGGGACGTGGGGAGGCATGAGCAACCGTTGTCGGCCGCAAGGTACAGTGAAGGGTGGCATCTGGCCCGGTTCGTCGGCCGCAACACCCCGCGGGTGGAGTGGTGGCGTGAGAGAAACCGGCCCCGCCTCGCACCCCCAGTCTCAAAGGCACATCGAGGTTCGCAGAACGCCTCGGCGATTCCAAGTGCCAACCCCACCTCCTCGTGGTGACCTGGGCACCGTACAGGCGGTGGCAAACGAAGCTCTGGCTATACGACTCTGGGAACTTTGCTGGGTGAGTCAGGATTCCAACGAAAAGGACCATTGAGACAAGAATAAAGTTCCTTACACAGCGTTGAGTCGAGCGTTGACCTTGCCCGTACTGGAAGCGGTGGCTAGTCGAGGAGCTGGTAGGAAGTTTATTGCGTATGCCTATAGTTGGCGGGGTAGCAGATCCGCGTCCCACCTGGGTGGGCCGGATTAATAATAATAAAAAAAAAACCTATTCGCCTCTACGGAAGCGCCCCCGGGCAGACCACAGTCCCGTAGGCCATAAAACTGCTGCGCAGGACGCTGCGCGATCCCAGGAACCAGAGCAAAGTGCGATATCCGGCAGACGAAGATGTGGTATGTGTTTCGACTCGCTCCGCAGGATTGGCGTGACGGGGCCGCCACTTGAGGTGTCGGGGTGTATCCCTAGTATCCGAGACGAGATCCTGGAGACCACGCACCGCCATCCCTAAAAAGCTACCTATGGAGCTATCCAATCCTGGATCCCCGGGTAACCGATGCCATTGGTATGCAGACTTGCGTGGAAGAGGTGACTCGTATGAGCTCTCGATTGGTTGAGTGCACGGCCGTCGTTTGAGGTGTCGGGCAGATGGACCTAGTCATGCCTAGTATTCGAGACGAGTCCGTGATGTAGACAACACGACTCTTAACCCTTGAGAACTGCTATTACGGAGCTGCCCAATCTCAGGTTTCTGAGTAACGGATGCCACTAGCAGGATTAGAAGTGTTGTAGAGGAAACCCACGCAGACTACCGATTGTTTACGGCTTTCGCGTCAACTAGTGTGCGTGACCGCGCGAACCAATAAATTCCGCCGCCGAAAATACGTAAGACACGATGCGACCATCTTTTTTTTCCGGCCAATTACTGCCGTCGCGTTCCGAACGTCTGGGAAAACCTCCTCACCGGCAAAGTTCAGGGTTGCTGACAGTACCTGCGTCGAGCCGGTAAATGACGACGGTGTGCCTCCATTGCGGTAAGAAGACGGTCACGGCGCTGCATGCGCTGGACGAATGCCCCACTTCTCAGGCTCCCGCCGTGTCGTCTATAGCCAAATCGGCTACGACTTGTCACTACCAGCATTAATTGGGGCGAGCATGTCATACTGAAGCAGGAGGACTTGAAACGGGTCAGGGAGTTTTCGGGCCCGTTGCCCAGTGGCCGGGGGAGGACGAGGGCCGCCTTGTTCTCCGCACATCCTTCCCCCGCTGAGGGCGGCACACCGGATGTCCATGTGTCTAGCATGACCGCCGGCTACCGGGCGGTACATTGGACCGGGTTGTGGGCTGCGGCATTGGCGTGACTCGTGACGCCCGCTGAAGCCGCCACGGGGGCTGTGACGTCCTGTGTGGTGGCCCTGCGCGTCCTTCCATTCGAACCCCAGGAGGGCCAGCGACACTTCAGTGGCCCGAATGTCATTGGAGTAATTAGGGGCCATTTTGGGGGAGAGGTCGTGGACCCTTCCTCCGGGTAAGTGCCCCGCAAGGAGCAGGGCAGGATGTGGGAGAACTCCGATTGTATTCTTCAAGAGTTCGCGGAGCTCTCCCGCTTGCGCCAATGAGGGCCACCATGAGGGTTTTAGCCTGTAAGAATTCAATAATATAAATGTTTTATAAACAAAAACTTTAATCAAAGTCAAGAAACGCTAAAAGGCACGTCTTTGCAAGTCGAAGAGAACCTTTAGAATAAAATAATCGTTAAAGGAAAATTCGTCACGCGCCTATAGACTTGTAGCGTTGGTTGGTTGATTAATAAGTACACAGTGATGTCACTTATATGCTAACTTATTATTACCAATCTTAACTATACAAATCTTAATTTCTACACTTAACTTGGGCTTACACGCTACTGGTAAACTAGACTATTTACAAAAACGAGGTTCGACGACCGAACAGTCAGCTGACGGCTACTGTGAAAATGTTATATCGCGAGCGAGACGTGTTTACTTCCGTGGCGCGGCGATGACACTACTGATGCTTGATGCGTGAGTCGGCCGGTTTTAGACATTTGTTTCTTCGCGAATGTTCGTATTCTGGGGCCTTCGACTTACACGTGAGCGGGGGCGAGGTCGTGTGTCGTCGCGAATGTTCTCGTGCGTCTAGAGTTTTCGGCGGTGGTCCGCTACAGACTTTATGGATCCTATTGCAATAAACTTCTTAATTAGCACAGCTGCAATCTCTTGATCCGAGCCACCAACGTTAGAGTAAACTTTCGGCTTGATAATTTTGATGAAGAAAATATTCACGTTCTGGTAAATAAATTTAACAAATATTTGAATTTAAAATAGAACTGTAGTGTACTAACTTTCTGAAAATTCAAAACACGATTTTAGCATGTTTAATTAATACATTCTGCAATACCTTTGCAGGATGCGAAGGCCATAGAAGACATACCTATGTTATATTCAGTTTTGGGTAAACTTTTAAACTAAATGGTGAATCGTTCTATGTAGTGTTACATTTAAATTACGCGGCCTAACCAAGTGCATCGGTGAGCAGAGCGAGAGGGAACCAAACTTAATGTTGGAATAAAATTAATCCATTGGAATGGATGAGTGGAATAAAAGATGCGCTGACGAAAGGCACATGTCTGTTCGACGATTTCTATTTCTCTTACATAAAATAATATAACAATAGTAAATAATACAAATTGTTAGCATATTATTAAGTATTTTTAGATTTAGGTGAGAGTGAATAATGTCTTAGGATGTTATATGAACAAATAGCAATAATTTATTTATAATAATTAACAAGTGCAGTGCCGCGAACGTTCGCATGAGACGCCGAAAACCGACTGCCTCGTGGCCTATGCTTGTCGCCACACGTGCACCTACGGGTCAACTAAATATCGTTTCAGGGGGTAACCGTTTTCTGGAAAGTTACTGGTCAAAAAAGCATCATGTAATGGTTGCACATGGAAAAATACATAGCTGAGAACAAAGACATTCGCAGTGACCGTCCGCCACATATCCATGACAATTTTTTCTCCTTTTCATTATACAGGGTGTCCCACAAATATGGTACGAGCCGGAAAGGGGTGGTAGGTGGGGATATTCTGAACAACTTTTTCCTTTGCAAAAATATTGGATGAGGCCTCATTTTTAAATTATTAGGGAAAAACACCGACCGATCAGAGCGCGAGAACTGCGCGCGCTCAAGGGCGTCGTGCAGGCACGAGTACACTATGCGTCCGACAAGAAGTCCGGTGAGGAGGTTGTCCTGAAACAGACGTACGCGATCGCACCTCCTACCCCCACCTAGAACCGTCGAAGCTTGACACCGATTGACTATCGCAGACTACTGATTGTTTACGGTCTTCGGGTCAACTAGTGTGCGTGACCGCGCGAACCAATAAATTCCGCCGCCGAAAATGCGTGAGACTCGATGCGACCATTTTTTTTTTTCGGCCAATTACTGTCGTCGCGTCTGATCGCCTGGCCAAACCTCCTCACCGGACTTCGTGTCGCTCGCATAGTGTAACAGTGACCGTCGCCGTCAACGAACATATGGGCATTGCAATAATAGTAGAAGGCTATTAGGTGAAAGCCGGTTAAGCAGAAAAATCGGAATAATTGTTGAATTATTCTTCATTCATTAATAATAAATAAACTAATTCATCTTTAAAATATCGAAAATTACACTCGATAAATATTATGATGGTGAACAAGGACAAACTCTCATTCTGGAAAAAATACATTTTTTCATTTTGAAGAAGAATGAACTTTTTCATTCACCGAAAAATATTTTATATCGAATAACTAATAAATGTAATAAGTCCTGCGTATGTTCAATGAAAAAATGTACAAACAATTTGAATACGTCTTACCCATTGATTAAAAAATAATCCTGTTTTGATGCAAATGAATTTTCGTCATCTGGACAATTCTTACAGTTGAAAAAATTGTTCTCATTGCGCATAAACTCTCAATCCACTTCACTCGTTGGAACATAAATTGTGTCTGCAATTATACATGGATTGTCAACCTTATGAAACATGTCTACATCAGAAATATACAGGGAGTGCGTGTTATGTATGTGACTTTGAAACATGTTGTTAATATCGGTTTTTAAAATAAGATGATCTTCTTACAAAACAAAATCACCCGTTTCAAAAATGTAAAGCTTTGACTTCGAACAAAGCAGCCTGCACGACAGCAATCAACGATATCAGGTAAGCGAGTCAGGAAAGAAACAAGTATCGCATGTGCTAAGTTTAACGAGTGTCGATTACATTTACACATATACTCTAGATCGAATTTGTGGCACGCAGATATCCACATGATTGTCGTTTATTTCGAATTATCGATCGGTCTAATCAATCCACCCATAACCGAGAAGCGTACTCGAGTTTATAATATTTGTCTTTTTATTAAATATATGTAAGTTACGATTTACAGAGCTTAAAAGGAGCGAAGTTTGAGGTAAGGATCAACAAATATATGATGCAGTAATCAACTGTAATATTAACAATATGTACAAATTAGCGAAGTCCAGAAATACCATAGTAAACAAGTAAGCTTAAAACTAACCTGAATCAAATACAATTGCCGAAAGCAAACCTTTGTATACATCAATACAATAACATTAATGCTAACCGCTCGGAGTCTTGTTACATTCTGACTCTCACGCGCGTGCTGACAAGCGACAAGCGACCAAGCCAAGCCCCACCACGCATAGGCTTACATATATTATGGTTATCTATCATTAATAGAAGTTGCGTTATTATTGGATCAAGAAATTCATCCCTGTGAAAATTAAATTTCTAATTTCTCGAATTTAAAGTGAAGAACGACGCATATACACTATCGTATAAACGCATTTTTATTGAATTGCAAACAGTTGGAATGGAGAAAATACATTCATAACTACGAAATACAGGTATTACCTCATTAAAAAGGACGAAGGACAACTTTAATTTTGTTATGCATAAGTTATATTTCAACAGTATAGTAGTTAAATTGGTTATATCGAGACGGTCATGCTCTATCGGATTGAGCTTCAAAAATCGTGTATGTATGTGTGCGTGTGCGTGAGTCTCCAGCAGCGAGGCTCGGTGTTTGGCGAAGGTATGGGGAGTCGCGAGAGTCCTTTATTTTTTGATCGAGGCGTGATGCGTAACGTGTCATTGCCGAAAGGCTGACTTGCGTCATCCCGGGTGCGAACATGTAACCGATTTGTAAGTGTTGTGTATACTTGACCTCCTCGACCAGGAATGTCCACCGGACATATAAATTCATCCCTTTCGAAATCCCTCGTCAGTCCTTTGATTGCAATCGCATCCCTTCCGAATAAGTCACGTAATTTTGAAACAGACCTTTTTCCCAGAAAAAGCCCCAAAGATTTCCCAATCAGATATTGATCCCTTTCTTTTACAAACCATGTTCCTTCCATTTAGAAAACTCTATTCTTTTCCGCTCCAAATACAGATCACGCATACCAACCCCACCACAGGTCCTTTTCAGCCTTTTAAATAGTAGCTCCAAACGTAAAGCATACAGTCTAAAAGAAAATCTTGTCAAGTGCGGAACGTATCGCTGTTTAAATTTTAAATAAAAATCCTTAATAAAAACTCAGCGTAGTCTTTCGACATACGGAAAATATACAGTAAATTTCTACACGTGTCTCTTCTTATTTACCCGTTCCTGCGTAACACAATACGCTCAAAAATCAGAGCAATGATAAATTAGGCAAACGAACTAGTTTTAGTCAAAATATTAGTTGCATAGTGCATTATTTTTAAAATAGCATTGATGCAAGGTAAATAAAATCGCGTTAACAATATGCGCTAAATAAAAAATAAAAAAATTTTCCTGTTAATCTTCGCTCTGTCAGTAATATTCTTCCTCCTTTTTAAGGTTTTAAGGTTTCATTTCTGAAAGTACGCAGTAATTCAGTTTCATTATAATAAGTAAAAAAAAAGGGAAAAGCGTTCTTACGTTATAGTTAGAATTTACCAACAAATTTTTAACTGATAGACAGATTAACAAAAATCCATTTTCGTTACTTTTCAAAATAAGCAGAATTATTTCTGTAACTTGAAACCGATGATAATATTGTTCATCTGTTTATACGTTTATGACCTTGAATAACCTTGAATAAGGTTAGTATTACTTATTTGAATAAGGTTATGAAAAGGGCTACAATCATAGGAGGTTGGAAATATATGGTGCCATTTAAAGAAACTAACGAATAAGTTGACCTTCAAGTCTACTAACAAGGGACATCACCCAAACGTTACACGCCGATTTGGATGAATTTTTGATATGTTATAGAACTCGAAAAAATATTTGACACGTATTTTTTTATACGTGCGAATATCCATTCTGAAGTGGTGAAAATAACCCTTAAAGTTGGGGTTGAAAAAGCTGTTTTTCAAATATCTCGGGAATTATTAGGCCTAGGTAAGAAATTCAAAAAGCAAATTTTTCCTTTTTAGAAGGCCAATAATATAGCGCAAACAGATTTTTGAAAAATTTGTTTGTTTAAAAAATATATTAAAAATTAACATTTTTTGTTAAATTTTTTGTATAAAACGTTGAACTATTTTTATAAAATTTCACATACGTAAACTATAGGTTCAAACAAAAAATACGGATAAATTGGAATTTTTAATTTCATTCGTAGAAAAAAAAATTGCTATGGTTGAAGTTATACGCACATGTTATACCTTCCCTTCGGGTGTACGACGGATTTATATAATATACATAATATTCTGGAAATTGTATTACATTATATTTTTTATACTAATTTATTAAAAAAAGAAACTTCTATGTCCTTAGTTGACCCTATAAAACACGGGGCCCGAGGCAAATATCCCGTGTGCTCCGCGTTATGAGTACTGATGATCCTATTCGATGTACGGAACAGGTATACGCTGAACTGTATCTACATAGTTATATGAATCTATTAAAATGCTTATGTATTTTTATATATTTTTTCGAGTTTTATAACATATCAAAAATTCATCCAAATCGGCGTGTAACGTTTGGGTGATGTTCCTTGTAAGTACCTCCACCTGAAGAAAAGTTATGTGTTAAATACTCGTGATTACCCGAGTAGGGAGATTCGAGCTTTGTAGGCGTTTTGCACGCTTGTGCCAACAAATATAATAACTACTCGAAGGACCACCCGATATGAATCGGGACTATACAAATTATCTATGTTTCAAGTATACGAATGTCTATGTTCTTTATTCAACTATTCAACTATGTCTATACAAATCAACTGCCCTGTCTTGGTTCTTAACTCAACTAACTTGTCTGTCTATGTCTATGCAACTCACTCAGATTCTATTAAATCTATCCGATGTCACCTCGGTCGGCTAGACTTGACGGGGGTGCATCGTTCTAATTGGCTAAGTGAAAATGTACAAATTGTGGAAGGGCAACAAAGTTAACGCCCTACGTGGGCCCCTCCACTCGCAAATATTCTACGTTTTGCTCCTGGACCGTGGCAGGTAATAAGGATCAAGAAGCGCGCTGACCTTAACTAAACATGCTAGAAATAACGGGCTCGAAAGGTAAAAATGTCAATCTGTCGACCAAATGTGAACAATGACTTGAAAACTACATGGAAAACGCGCGGGTCTTTATGGCTTCTTGAGTTTATAGCTGCCACGGAACGGTCCGTGAACCCTTCGATGGGACGACGGTCTTATTTCTAATTGCTATGTAGAAATCCTAAATCTATTGTTAATGTAAGGGCACTGGTGGCCTTAACATTATGTGAACTACATAATGGGCCCCGCGAAACGAAACAACTATTGCCCGAAACATTTCTTCCTGTCTGTAAAAATGTAGAAATTAGTCAGGTGGCCTTTCTTAGCCGACTAACCCTGTATATTCCGGTAGGTATAGTGTTAAACGGAACTATATCTGTTCCGATGTGATTAACGTTTTTGAAATTTGACTAGTGTATAGATATCATTATTATTTACACCTAGTTGAAATTTTAAGAAATGTCAGGATAAAGCGTGTGTTACATGACCACCTTAAGTATGACCACTAAATCTATTCGCATATGATGTACAGTTAGTTTGAAATTAAAAACGAAATTGAAAAATAAATAACGAAATTATACAACAGAAATTATTGTATACATTAATTCTTTATCTTGATGGAAATCAATACATATTGCAGAAACAAACTTTATAACTTAAAATAAGAAACTTATTAAACGGTCTTTTTGACCACTTTAGTAGACTTACTGTTTAAGGTGTTAGACCACTCTAGAATTTTCAAAAAAATCGAAAATATTTTTTTTGCTTAAAACGTCCCTAGGGGCCTTAAGAATAAAATACAACATTATTTATAGTTGGGAGAGTTTTATAAGTGCCTTTATTTTAATCCCGACTGACATTACCTCCTGCACGCTCGGAGTAGATAGACTCGGCCCTATGCGCACCAATTTTCACCATTATGGATGCTTATGTTCTTTAGGATAATAAAGTATTACTCGTCCGTTTGATCTAAGTGGTCATACATGACATTTATAATACTACCGCAAAAAATATTAGTTTTATTTTTGTACTTTTTTAAGTGCATAAATACAAATTTACATAATGAGTGAAAGCAAAGTGAATAGTCATCGAAAAGGAACCAAACAAAGCAGCGGACATTCTACCACAAAATGTCTACAGACGAAGAGCCGCAACACGAATGATGTCCGTCCAGTAAAAGATTCACAGTGCTCGTGGCAGCAAATGAACGTCACCAATACATTGAACATCGTCATAAACCACCCCTTCCCCAAGATATATTCGACGGTATAAAACGGATATACAAGGATTTAAGCACCGATGATCTTCTCACTCGGTGTATAGATGGTTATACACAAAATAACAACGAATGTTTCAACTCAACAGTGCGGGCGATGGCCCCGGAAACAACGTCAAGTGGCAAGACAATTCTTGATATTGTGACACACATTGTTGTTTGCACGTACAATGAAGGAATGCCACCGATAATGGAAATGATGCAAACATTAAGAATCAAAATCGGAGCAAACTGTTACAATTTCTATACGGAAGCCGACCGTCACCGTAAACAAACGTATGGGCATCGCGATGGTAACTCAACAGATCGGCCAACTGTTACTCGTGCCTACACTCCCGACCACTCGCGCTCTGATTGGTCAGTGTTTTCCTTAATAATTTAAAAACAAAGCCTCATCCAATATTTTTGCAAAGAAAAAAGTTGTTCAGAATAGCACTGCTACCACCCCTTTCCGGTTCGGACAGTAATTGTGGGACACCCTGTGTAATGCAACAAAGAGTTAAGATATACAGGGGATATGTCGAGTCTCAGAATGTCAGGGCCAAGTGTGCACTAGCTGTTAATCGTATAGGTGCAAGCTTATATCCGAAAATGTGTTATTTAAAAATCATAAACATTTACGAATTTCCACAACATTTGTTCTGAAATCTCACCGAAGGGCATCACAAACAGATGCAAGTCACTATCATTAATAGCATAAGCTCGCATCAAAATCATATTAGGAGAGGACACTGATTTTAATTTCGTCCATCACATCATATTAATATAGAGTACAAATTGAAATTCACTCGATCATTTTAAAATCGGAAAATACATGACATTGAAAATAAGAATTTATTTTGATTATTACATTATATATTTTTCGAATCATTAAAAACAAGCGAGATATTGAAGGCACTCAAATTAAATTACGCATCCTGTATAAGAATATACCTATATCTTCAGGTGTAAGACTATTATACCTACATGTACGTTTGCCAGGAGGTCGTATCTTCTCGTTAGCTGTGCGGTGATTGTAGCCATACTGTGGAGTCACGTTTTTAATTTCTACCAGGCTGACCTTAATTTATTTTCACACACCCTCGTATTCGCCACCTGCCTAATAAGTAAATATAACTCGTTTCCTCGAGCTGTCCGTGCAATTAATATAAACTCCATAGCAATAGCTTGTGAAGAGATAATATTTATTTTTACTGACTGCGCTTTGGAGTATTTGAAAATTCGTAACTTCCGTCAGAAATGCATTTCCGTCGTACAGCATTCAAACGCATAATAAAATAAATCTGTAAATATAACCCATATTTCATTATATGTAATAATTTTTAGGATAACGTGGGATAAAAAACGTAAATGTAATACTTGTTAACAGACAACAATATATATATTTTAACAAAACAATAACAATAACGATAATATATAATAATTGGAGGTCTGAACAAAATGACGGGAATAAAAACTACGATTATAAAACACGATGCTATTACTACGAGAGCATGTTGCCTTCTGTCAGGATTTTCCAAACTCTCTTTACCCGTTGGAAAAATACGTGGCATCGGGAGCGACCTTAACAAACAAAAGCAAGGGCCTACGCGCAAAATGTTCAAACGGGCCTGGGTCCTCAAGGACCCCTCAGGCGCTCCAAATAAATTTACAACTTAACCGCTACAAATTACATATTACGTATTTGATGTTTGCAAATTTAAAGTATTATTAGAATTATTTTTAGGATACCTCTAAGTACGTCGAAATGATATACTCCTCAGTTTAATTTGTCGCTGCATTCTATTACAAATATGCTGCAGTATAAAATACTGTACTATGGAATTGTTATATTTCATCGAATATTAATGAACATCATATTTCATAACTAATGAAATTATTGAAAATATCTCACATATTCTTCAATTACATTTACTGTGGTTCCTCTTCAAAATGTTGCAAATTTCCAATATTATATACATAATTTAAGATAAATATTTGTTGCTGTTTTTTCCAGTATTACTTGTGACAGTTAAAATATTCATCATTTTATAACATTGAAAAATCTATGTACCAAGGGCTGAAGTAATACCAAATTTCCCAAATTTCTTTCTCAATCGTTTTTATTGTTAGTAAAACGCAGTTACTTCTTCTAGTCTCCTATTTTTCATAATACATACTCTTCCTTCTCAAATATTTAACTTTCCCGAAGCTTTCCGATTGCATATAATTTGATTCGAACTAATTTGATTGTTAATGTTTTTTATTACGTTAATATGGTTTTAATTCGGAAAATAAGTATTAGACATTTTATTAACATGTACTACCAACATATAAACATAACTATTTTTTTGTATATAGAAAAAGTTACTGAAGAAATTAAAAATTAGGTTAAATAATTAAATAACAAAGTAAGCAATCGAGGATTGATAAATAAAATTCCAAAAGAGTGTCTCGATTTAACTTTCGTAGAGATAACACGTGTTTACGAACGAGTGTCAACGAGGTGCTATAATGGAAGTAAAAGTGCTTACAGGAGTCAATTCGTCTAGGAACTGAGTAGTTCGGAGCGCCAGCTCTGTAAAGCAGGAGAAAAAAAGGAAGGTAGTGAACTGCAACAGTCTCTGACTACAGAGACTACAACGTCTTATGCCAAAATGGTTTCACAAGTGCAATACCCCACAAGGACCAAGCAATTATTCTTGACTCGATTGAAGGTCTCACAGTAAAGGATTAATACAGTTGCAATAGTTAACATAGTTCAACCAAATAGCGTTCGTTACGTTTCTCGTATATCTCATGGACGCGTTTGTACACATTTGAGCACAAAGGCGATTGCTGACAATCTCACCGATAATCACACGAAGGTAAACATTGGAATTCATACCTCAGAAATCCGACCGGTAGTATCAAAAGCAAGACGAGTCATCTTATCTAACGTGTGTCCGATTATTCCTTCTTCAATAATAGAAGAGCAATTGACTAACCTAAACGTTAAGCCTATCTCACGAATTACAAACATTACAGCGGCCATAAGCGCCCCAGGCTACGCTCATGAACTTAGTTTCCGGAGACAAATGTACGTGCAGCCAGAAGATGTTAACAATCTTCCAGATACTCTTCAGATCAATTTTGAAAATACAACTTATTGAATTTACCTCTCGACGGAAAAAGTCTCATGCTTCCTCTGCAAGGAAGAGGGCCACCTCGCAAAACACTGCAAAAATACAGAATTGAACACCCCGAAACTGCAGAATAGTCCTCTCCCGAAAATACAAAACGAGCAAGAACAATAAATGAACATCTTACAAACAAATAATGAAGGCATTAAAACCATTCAAGATATGCCTCCTCCTCCTCCAAGTTCCAAAAGACATCTGTCGAACTCAGCATCATCTTCAAGTAGTTCCAAATGCACAAAAATAGACAATAAAGAAGCTAAATCAAAAATAGTCATACAAAAGCCAAAAAAAGTGAAAAGAGGACCAAGGGAACAAATATCCACTACAAGTGACGTCGAAGAAAAGCTCCAGCCAGTCAAAGATAATATTACAACCAACACACATCTATACCCGCTTTCATTCCAAAATTTTGTTAAATTTATACATGAATATCAAGGCAAATCCGATATAAGAAGCATCGCAGATAAATATACGGCCGACACCACAGCTTTAGTCAATATGCTCAGGAAATCGTATTGTTTCCTTGACCAAAGAAGCATTAAAAATCGTATCACCAGAGTCATTAAACGAATACAACCTGAAAATCCAGACTTTTCCTGCAGTGATGATTTAACATCTAGTGATGACTTTACCATATCAAATATTAACTATGGAGAAAGATTTATCAACATTAAGAATATTATTTTGGAATACACGATGTTGCCTCGTAGACCCTTCAGGTCAGTGCAATCAAAGAATAGACCCAAAATATTTGCTACGCTGACCGATACCGCGTATAACCATAAATCCTCTTGCTAGCTACGAACCCTCGACAGCAGCAATAAACTCATGAAGCCATTACGAACTCCGCGAATTTCTTTAAAATCACAGTTTTTCCTACATTTATCACCTGCAATACTTCTTTCATTCTTTGATATTCTTAAAAATATGTTTTCACGACGTCAAGGCGCATCCTAACTTTATCGCTTGCTATGGTCAAGGGTACAAACTATAAAACCTCTACGTCACGAATTCTGGGGTTTTCCAAAAACTACTGACGTTACATTTAGGCGGTCACTCAAGACCCCACACCAATCAGGTGATTTTCTATGATTCCGCCTTCGACTTTATTTCCACAAATCACAGACAACACCCCCATCACATACATCTATACATGTTTACTTACAACACACTTCTTCATCTTTAAAGCAGAACAACTCTAGAACTCGTGAGAACAATTCTAGAACTCGTCAGAATACATTAAACCATCACACAGATCACAACTAGAACTCGTCAGAATATCAGTGTCAGTCAAACAGAACACTATCATATCTCATAGAGAAAACTACTAGAACACAAATAGAACTCATTAGAAAATAGAACACAGACTCTGCAAAACACAACACTTAGTAACTTGTACTACATATCAGGTTAGCTGAAGTATACAGTATTTATTACAAAGTGTCTACTTCATTTCTACATCGCAACCATTCCTAATTTGAATTCCAAATATTAATTTATTTCGGAGTTAGCTAAGGCATTCGAAAGCGAGATATTTACATTGGTCTCAAGCCGAAGCGTACACACACGAAGCGTCTCTAAACGTAAAGAGGAAATGCAGAATATTGTTCAAGACGTTGACATCCTGGTATGCGTAGAATCTTGGCTAAAACCCGAAGATGATTTCCAAATCACAGGCTTCGTTTCCTTCAGGAAAGATGGAACTCACTCTCGAGGTGGGGGTATTCTTATTCTAATTCGTAAAAACTTAGCTTTTACAGAACTACGTAGAATTACATCTCCAAACCAATCCGTCGAAATAGTTGGTATCCAAATTACAAATACAAAACCATCTCTTGAGCTGGTGATCTGCTACCGAGTCCCAGGTTGCACTCTTACACAAAATCAATGGAACCAAATTATAGAAAGTATACACAAAACTCATTGCAGCATTCTAGTAGGTAATTTCAATTCACATAATAAAATCTGGAATTGTAGAAATACTGACAAAAATGGAGAAAGATTCTGGTCCAGCATTGACTCTCACAATCTTTTTCTGCATAATACCGATTCTTTCACACATGTTGACATTCAACGAAACGTAAAATCTAATATTGATCTAGTTTTTTCTTCAATGAATATTGCAGATAAAATTAATGTTATAGTAAGCGACGATACTTGGCGCTCGGACCACTACCATATTCACGTTGAAATTAATGTAAGTAAAAATTACTATAGCAAAAGAAAACCTTTATTCGTTATTCCCGCGCTCCTATTGGTCTGTATTTTTCCTTAATAATTCAAAAACGAGAGCCTAGACTCCATTTTTGCAAAGGAAAAAGTTACATAGAATCATCTCCCCTACAACCCCGTTTCGGGTCAAACGAAAGTTACGGGACACCCTGTATACAATGAAATGTACGAATGTAAGGATTGCCCACTCAGCTGGAAACAATACTTCGTCCTTTTTATTGATAAGTCAGACGGCAAAATTGTTAGACCAATAACACTCTCTTCTTTCTTGTGCAAAGGTTTTGAGTCTCTTATAAAAAATAGGTTGCGGTGGTAAGTAGAAACTAACAACGTACTACCAAAAGGCAAATCTGGCTTCAGAAAAGGCAGATCGTGTATCGATAATCTTGCGAACCTTTCCCTTCAAGTGAACGAGGCATTGACGTTCAGGAAGGTGCCATAGCGTCCTTTTTGGACGTCAGTGGTACGTTTAATAATGTTAATAACGACATACTACTTACAAAATTAGCGGAAGTGGGCTGTTCGGAAAACTAATTAGATTTGTCAGGTTCTTATCGTATGAAAGGTTTGTATATACAGACTATACTGGAAGTGAAGTCTATAAGGGACTTCCCCAAGGTGGTGTGCTTATTGTTAGTCCGTTATTGTACATGATATATGTGCGCGGTGTAACTGATGGAATTCCAAAAAGTGTCACTGTTTCCGAATTTGCAGATGATATTACAGTTTTCTCAATAATCTCACCTATTAATAAATGTCGCAACGCTGTTGAGAAGTCGGTAAATATTATAATGAGGAACCTTGCAGACCTGGGTTTGGATCTGTCCCTACAGAAAATTGTTTTAATACATTTCGACAATAAAAACGTTCCGCCTGGTCAAACTGAAATGAAAATCGGTGGGCATGCTATAAAATCTAGTCACACGGTACGCTTTCTTGGCATCATCTTTGACTATAAAATGACATTTGTCCCACAAATAAACGCAATTGTAAGTAAGTATAAGAGAACATTAAACATCTTAAAGTTTCTAGGCGGTACATACTTTCGCTCGGATGCTCAAACGCTAATTACTTTGTATAAAAGCCTTGTTCGGCTATAATTGACTATGGTTGTTTTGTATACTTTCCCACGCGGAAGGTCCCATCTCTTAGGTTGTTCAATTGTTTTCGCTCGTGGAACGACAAACGGTACGGCCAATATGCAATTGGTTTATCCATAGTTAATTCTATTTTCATTGCGGCGCAACTAGCTTCTCCTAATTGTCTAAAATTTTTCGCAAAGAGATCGCGATTTGCATTTAACATATTTACAAGTTTATTCGCGTCTTCGCCAACAAAATCAGTGTCTACCTCTTGTCCGTGATTTCATCGCTGTTGACCTCATGTGCTAACTATAGTGGATCTTTGACGTCGGTTTCCTCTTCGCACACTTCACCTCGAGCGATCACCTCGCCGCCGCACAGTAGTCCCAAATCCCAAAAAGCTGGCCAAAATATGAAGACGTATTTCAATTTAAATGAAACTTCGTACCTAGGGGTTTTTGAGGTCGGTCATTACAAATCAAAAGTCAAAATTACGAAAAACAAAATGGCGATTCCAATATGACTGATGAGTATTAAAAAAACAAAAACAGAAAGCTGGGCAAAGTATGAGAGGATTCGTCAATTTAGCTGAAAATTTGTACAAAGTGGTTTTCAAGGTCACAAATTAATGCAACATTACGAAAAACATAATTAATTACGTTTATTAAATGAAATAACTCCACACATCGGAGTCATATTCGTTGTCGGTTGTGTCACTTTCCGTGCTTGATTCTGATATTGTTGTTGGAGGAACTAATAAATCATCTACATATTATACTAAACTATATTATAACGCAGTTTCATTTTTTCAGCAACAATGTAATATAGACGCACGCACAAACATATCAATATAGGTTTCATTCATAATGTTAAATTTTATAGGTTGATTTCAATTATGCTTTTTTAATAATATTTATAATAATTCTGTGACGTCTATATCAATAGTCATAAAAAGCTATGGAAAAACTGATGCTGAATATTCTTAAACTCAACGTTTATTTGCTTCATTGTACTTCGGCATTATGTGTCCGGCGGTCACGTATACCTGAATGTTAGCCTCTTCCCTATTTGTAATTTTTACGCCTTTTTATGAAAAAAGGGAGTCAAAAATAGTGAGCGAATGACTAATTGTATGAAACAGAGAAAGCGAGAGGGAGAGAAGCGAACACGCATGAATTTCGAGGGGCAAAAAAATTCGAGGGGCAGATATGGGCAGCATTTTTTTGTTGATTCTGATGCATTGCAGTGTTAACTAAATATCACAATTGGATTTGTAGCCGAACTCCGCGGAACTCATAAACCTTTCCCTATTTTTATAAATACCTAGGTCACTATTTGCTTGAATTTTTCTTAAAAAACGTTATTCAATTATTGTATCATGCTTTGTAAGTATTGATCTTGTACTGTGTATATGTATTCTACCTACCTTCGGTACTGTTTTCCATTTTGCAGAATCAAAATTGATGCACTGAGAACTGAGTTACAAATTTTTCTAATGATGGCTATTTTTGCTGAATTCGCGCGCTAGGGATTACTCGAACGAAAGTCAATTTCCTACTAAAATACCAATGCAGGTAGATGAACTGGGCAACTGTACCTTTTGTAATAGTACGCATAAACTATCAGTGTACCCAACTCAATAGTTAAAAGGTAAAAATTCAGTACTTCATTTTTCGACTTTTGGCCAGCTTTTTGCGATTTGGGGCCACTGTGCGCCATGCAGAGTGATCGGCGCCTCGGTGATGTTCAGGACTGGTAGCACCGGTAGTCCTTCCTCGTCTGTCGAAACGATGCATCTTGGAACGGTAAAAGTGTGTACGCGCAATCCTCCCTCAACGCAAATGTCTTGCGCTGGCAGCTGACTACGCACCGTCACGTGTCCTAAGTAATTCCGTGGAATTACGTGCGATTCTACCGATACAAGCAATTGCTTGATATGCGTTATCCAGCGAAGATGCAACGATCAGTTCACCCGCCCGACTGAGTATGACCACCCCTTCAGCCTCCGTATATGGGTGCCCAACAAGGAGCGGTATTGCCTGGCTACTGCTTGGCACCACGTGGACCGCAACTCGGGCCTCTACGGTATCAATATTAATATTAGCGGTGAATACACCAATTGGACGTACCTGTCCGGCTCCGTATCCGACAAAGGGATCCAAAGTCGTCTCGTGGTACGTGAATCGTAGTTCATCTGCAATATCCTGACGGACAGCTACTACGCTGCTACCTAGGTCGATATAACTATTGACCAGGTGCCCGTTGATGAAAGCATCTTTATAGTATTTCCGGTGGGCATCCTCCGTAATATGCAGCACTGTCGGTGGTTCAATTTGCGTTCTTGCTTTTGCATTTGCAGTAGGCGTCGTAGATGTCATCGTCTGATTACTACTTCTTCCATCTCGGTTCGTCATAGGGCAGTCACGTGACATGTGGCCTATGTTTCCACATTTGAAGCAGGTTATAGTTCTCGTTCTATGAGGACATATATGTGCTTGATGTCCCGCCTGTTTACAAACAAAGCAGTTAGAATTCGCGGACCTTGTTGTCGTGCCACGTGCTATACGTTGGATTGCTACGGGGTTCTCACGTATGAATGCAGATCCCGCTTCCAAATCAGGAAATAGTTCGTTCGGTTTTTCATAACGGTTTAGTGGTCCCAAAACATCCCTATAACTTGAGTTACTTAAACCGACTACAATCCATTCCACGGTTTCATCATCCGTCTTCATCGCACGGTTGCATCGTGCCAGCTTTTAATAAAAGTATTCCATGATATTTGGACCAGGTAATTGTTTATAATTTTAAGCTTCTAATCGCGTTTTGACGGCACTCTTCCTGCAAGGGAAGTCCCGCGGCAACAAAACTTTCCATTCCGTCCATGTACGTTCTCGCCGTGGAAGGATATCCCCCCATCGTTTTGCGACACCCGCGAGCGAAGATAGAGCATAATGTCTTACCGATATATGATCCCATTGATACAAGTCACCATATTCTTCTATTTTTTCAATCCATTCATACACAGCGAGCAGTTTAGACACCGGATCGAATTTTGGTAGCACCTCGTCCACGTTGCGAAAGTGTTGCTCCGCCATCTTAACTTCTGTTTTCGATACTCCAAAATCGAACAATCGCCTCACAATCGGCATCGATTTTCTTCTCTGTACCGCAGACTTCGTGTCCTCCTGATCGACGATTCCCAATCACGGATTCCACTCCACGAAAAGTGTTCCTCGTTAACACTTTTCACGGCCGCAAACACAAATTCCTCCTCACCACGAGCTCCTTATCGATCGTCCACAACACTACTCTCGATCGTCAGAATATTCGCGACTCGCGAGTATCAGATCCCACTTCTGATATTCTGTTGTAGTTTTGATGTATCATATATTTTATTAGTCTTTACCGTGTACACGTCTAACTCGCTTTCGCTCGGTCTGCTCATTACTTTCTACTGATTTCGTACCTCACCTTTCCGTCTTCAACGATTCGCGCTCTCTCCTCTCGCTCTGTCACCCATTCCCTCTCATTCTTTCCTCACACAGCCTATCATTCGCTCCGTTTCTAACAGTTCTAATTACCCATTCGTCCTTTTGAAATCCTTCTCTCTCTCTCACACACACACACTTAATCACTACACAATGCTCGAACTCTCTTTTGGGTAAACGCGAGTATTTAACAACGAGCGCTTGCCAAAAGGCAAGCTAAAAACGATGGGACATTGTTTTTGATTTTGGAAGTGCATGTGCGACGCAGCGTCAACAAATATTTTAGTGGCGATTAAACAACGCATGGGATTCATGGCAATCCCGACAACTAAGATTAGTGGGCTGTATTAAATTGATTTAATGTAACTCCGAATAATTAAAGTAACAATTATACTGTTGTAGCGAATAATTGTTTGAATGAGTGCGGGATGCGCGCCGAATGAGTGAGAGCGAATGGAATCGAGCGACAGGTGAAGAATAATAAAGATTGGTCGTGTGAAGAGCAAAAGGTATGTGTCGAGAGTACGAGTGAGATGAAAGAATGTGTGTTGATAAGTACGAGCGCAGGGAGAGAGTAGGGGGAGAGTAAGTTGCTCGGCGTTGAAAGACAAAGCATAAGTATAGAGAGATTGCGACAATTAGAAAAAGAGTGAGACACTTTATTAAAAAGTTTGTTGATTGAATGTATAAAAATTAAAGTACGAGTGTGTAACAACAAAAGATGTACGAAACTAGAATGCGATAAGCGAATGTTTAATGTTGAATGTATACTGTATGAAAACGCAAGAACGAATGTATACTGTATGAAAATGCAAAGACGCATGAATGAGTGTTTAAAGTCGAATGTATGACGTCTAATGTATGAAAGTTGAATGAATCTCCGAAGCCTTCCGCAAACCAAGAAAGTTTGGAGTGGGCGTCTAAGTTTTGGGAAAAAGTGAGGAAAAAACTGTATCTATTTTCTGGTTGGTTAAACAAATTAGGGTGGAATGGAAGTGTGGAGAGGGGCAGAGGCGTTTCCAAAATGTCTGTAGCCAGTAATAAATGTAGGGGAATTGGTGTTTCGGGGTGAAATAACACTGGATTCAATTAAAAGAAATAAGAATATACTTTATTATAATGTCTATTAACCACGCTATTTCGCTATTCACTCTCTCTCATTCACGCTGTTCACTGTTATTCGCTGATACTCGCTGTTTCACTGTTCGCTATTCGCTCAAGACTCTCATATACGCTGTTTCGCTGTTCGCTAAAGACTGATTCGTTCATCCAGAAAACTATACATTCTTCCCCTCACACTCATCATGCATCCATTCCAAACATCCTCACGATCGCGTCCACCATCCTTATCGTCTTCCGTTCACAAGATCCTGCCACGCTCGGTCCTGTAGTACGCTTCCAAACACTTTTCTTTCGCGCCTCAGCCTCTCGATCTCAATCGCACGCAATCACGCTGTTTACAGTCGCCCAAATATTCTATCGCTCGCTTTTTCCAAACACACCCAATTACATACAGCAAAAATATTCTTATCCTACATAAATTTAAGGAATACCTCGACATGTATAAAAAATTCTCAACAAAAGACTCTAGTACTAAGGTGAAGGACTCTGAAAGCCAGATGGGACTAAACAAGACACTAAACTCTCGAAGAATTGTAACGATTCCTTGGTATGATTCTTATTACTGCTACAGAACGACGAACCTCTTGACTTTCTAAAGCTAAAGTGCTCAAAGGGATGTAAAACGATGTCTATTGTATTGACGGGACTTTGGGTGTTCGTCGAATTTTCTCAACGCTTATTATAATACTACGACCTAACAAGAAGATTAAGAGCTTGTTACGGGGAATAGATGTAAATATTGATGAAAGTGTAAGATAATAGGAAAATGGAATGAACGATGAAGTTTGCACTTCACCGAAAAAACGTTGCGTGGGCGTATTTAAGAATACTATCTTTCTTTATTATCTCTGCTATCGGTGAAAGCCTATACAAGAATGTCTTCAGAGACACATATTCGTACCAAGGACACCCTCGTTAGTATGGTCGTTCTTTAGGGCACTAGGGCCCGGTAAAACGCCTCTGAGGGAGGGGAAGCGCTGACGAAAAGCATATGGCCTGTATCGACTATTCGTTGATTTCTAATTTTCTTACAAAAGTTTAAAAAAACGACTGTTGTCCGCATTTCCTGCACATTGTTTTTATATTCCTAGGAAAAGTTCTTTATTTAACGTGAATTTGCTACACAGTGCCGTAAGAAACTGTGTATGTGGGGCAAATGTTAGAACAGTACGTAATATGAGTAAATCCAAAAAATATATGTCGATAACGCATCCACGTGTAATTACTACATTTAATTGATATTCATAGCATACCTATTTAATACAGTTCATATAGAATATGTTTTTGATTTTATGGTACAACTAAAGAAGATGTCAATCGACATGAAAGAATAAGCTCAACATAGAAAATAAAGCTTTTCTATATTCAGCCGCAATTTCAAAAGAAAAAACTACACGCTTCCCAAATTCGCGCTCCTCAAACACACACTCATACACACCTCAATCGCGCATCACATTCGCGACCGGCGCGCAATTTTAATGCCACAACTTGCTGTTTTATTTTTCTTCTGTGTAATTGCATTAATAATTCTTCGTACAGTGTAGTGTCTCTGTTATTAAAGTTCAATTAATAAAACAATTGTGCGAGCTCATTAAAATTTAACACGTTGACTGCCATGGGGGTCACCGCTGACCGGCACACGACTTGGCTACAGCGCCGTGGGGGCCACCGGTGACCGGCGACGCTAAGAATAGTGAAGATACAAAATTAGGGTAAACATGGATCCCATAAATTTTTAAATAATACCATTGTTGCCATAACGTTTGAAGAAATTAATACCATACGGAACATTTAAAAATAATTTTCAAAACTCAACTTATCTGCTGTAAATAATATTTTAACATAATACGCATCGCATAAGGAACAATCTATTGTGGCGCCCTGGGCAAGTCACGTAAAATTCGCGTGGCAGTCAACGTGTTAATCGCCAATTAAGTTTCCAATAATCCTCGAAATCCAGCCCTTTGACAAGGGCGGCCCAGCCCAGGTCCTTTCAAATTGAACATCAAGGATTAGTGAATGGAACTGAATAAATAAAACCAGCTCTTTAATACCACTGACGTTTATTATCAAACATTTTTTATTATAATATTATTGTTATAAGTACTAATGTATAATGCAATAATAAATCACACATTAGTAACGATGCGTATTATAAATAATAAAGATAAACGTATTTCAGTAATGTTAATAATTTAATTTATCGATTTTTAATATGTACTGACTATGTTTAACAAACAATTTGTTGATTTTATCAATTTCTACATTATAAACTAGCATATTTGCTGATAAACCTGTAGGATACATAAAAATTTTCGGACTCAACGGGACTCGAACCCGCACCCCGTCAGATTACGAGTCGCCGACGCTACGCACTGAGCCACTGGCGTCCGCTTAGTTCTTTCCGTAATCCTTGTATCCTTTTCGAGTCTGGAGGCCCTGCCAATCTCACAAACCTATTAAATGATTTACACCACAGAATTAATTTTGAGGTCGTGGGTGTGTGGATGAAAAGTATACTGCTTAACAGTCACTCAACAAAATATACTTAACAGAATAAACCAAGATTAAATAACAACTGAGTAACAAAAGCTTCAGAGATTTCGCGGGTGTAAGCGTGTCAGTACGAAAATCACGAATGTCTCGAGCGCGCGATGACCAATATTCTTACTCTCTTTGACAAGATATTGACATAGAAAAGAAAAGGAGAAGTATAGAGTGGAAAATTGAAGGGGTGAAAGAGAAAGTCAACGGAAAACTTAAGTCCGCACAAGACTGGCTGTCAAATATGCCATCTGACATTGACCAGACTTGCACTAGACCCTGGGAAAATTGAAGATTGTCGGATAGGTAGGAAATGCTTAGAAATATTCAGGCAGAAGAGAAAGTTAGATAAGTTTAGAAGAAAAGATAAATTACATGGTCTGTCCGGAAAATAACGCAATCAAGTACGTAAATAAAAATTTATTTGTATTATTGGCACAATCCTCTAAAATTCCTTAAAGTACTACCCTTGGGCATCAACACACTTTTGCCAGTGACTTTTCCATGCTTGGTACGTATCCTGGAAAGCGTTGATGGAGACCTCGTTTAATGCCTTCGTCACGGCGGATTGAATCGCTTCTATGGTTCCAAAATGGATTCCTTTGAGATCAGTTTTAATTCTCAGGAACAGGAAGAAATCTGCTGGAGCCATGTTAGGACTCCAAGGGGGCCTTGGTAACGTTACCAAGCTGTGCTTGGTTAAGAATTCTTGGACGCGGTATGGCAGGGAGTGTTATCGTGGTGCAACTGCCACGTAGCGGCGATCTCTTTCCGGGTACGAACCACCCTTTTCCTCAACCTGTCAAGCGCATGTATGTAATATGTGGAATTGATATCTACCCTTGAATTACAAATTCTTTGTGGACCAAACTCCTCTCGTCAAAAAAGATAATGAGCATGGTTTTTCGTCAAGACTGGCGCTTGTCAACCGTCCCGATCGGAGGTCATCTACCACGTTTTCCCGACCATTTTTTAGCAAATTCAACCACCTGGAAATTTGAGAACAAGAGAAAGCAGAGTCCCCGTATGCTTTTTTAACCATTTGGTAGGTGCTGCCGAGGCTTTTATTCAGTTTAGCACAGAATTTAATCACATAACGTTGTTCGACCGTTTCCTCCATTGCGCGTCGTGACACAGGCATTGACAATAGGTTAACGTTTATAAAGATTCTGACGCCCCCGAAGCGCGGATCAGGTCGAGGCTGTATACAAATAAAGTTAAGAGTCCCTTACACCTATCCCAAGAAGTCAGAACACGCTGGGACAAGGAAAACTGTCGGAAATAAACAAATTGCATTACTTTCCGGACAGACCTTGTAGAAAGAACGTAGTGGCGGACACCGCCACAGTTTCTTTGCAAACTATGTCAATTGAAATTATGTAAATTGAAATTATTACGAATTAAATTAGTAAATGGAGACCAAATTAAATTGTATTTGATTTCATTTTTTTTTTTTACGAAAAAGTAAAAAATTTATTGGTAAAACTTCCATAACATAAAAACAAAAAATATAAAATCATTATTGTTAGATTATCATTATCAAACTGTTCTCTTTTATCACCTTCTTCTTAAATTCGTTATTAGAAAAGCCGTATAAAGCGATGTCATATTAATAAAGTATCGTATAAATCGGAAAATAAATGTGAAAAATGTTCAAATTCAAATTCTTCGAGAACGAAGCCGTGTAAGACAAAATTTTATTACATATTTCTACTTGTCATGTCGATTCATCCTTTTTTCGGTGCTACAAATGGCTAGATACTTACCAAATAACCACGTGCAGTGAAACCTTACATCCACAAGAATTTCGAGAACTTTTATAAAATAGCTGCAGAATATTCCTTTTATTCCTTCCAGTTCTCCAAACATTACGAACAAGTAGAGTGAGTCGTGTATATTGTAAATGTCGCTATTGTTTTGATACGAGGAGGGCTCGATCTCTATCTAAACTTAATTTGCGTTCCATCTCACAGAGGCAAATACTTTTTTCCAAAGGTGACGGCGATCTTCATCTCCTCTTTTTCTACGTGACCTATTCTGTTCTCTTGAAACATTGTAAAGTCATTGTGAATGGATCGAGATTGTTCTGGTCTATTCTACGAACTCGTCACCTGAAACTATTATTCGAATTAGAAATTGTATGGCTGCATGTACTATACAATAAATTGACGCAATTATAAAAAGTTTATAATTACTTCAGTGTCAGAATACATTAATACATTAATTACTATAGTTGAAATGATCTTATGAAGCATTTTTATAGAAATTGACTCTTTAACCTGAGAAGATGTCGAGTAAATGTACTTACTATTACCTAACAAAATTGGTATTGTTGTTAATAACTGACAATGAATAGAATTTGCATTGCCTTTAACTGCTGTCAAAAACGAATAGTCTATCCAAAATTTATTTCAACGAAAAAGAAATTATTTATGTTTTACGTAGTACAAATCAAAATTGTGTAAATTTATAATTTGGTTCGTGGAAGTAAAAAAGATGTGCAAAAGTCTGCCATAAAAGAATGTGTAGGTAGCTAATATCACCCACCCATGAAATAGTGATGCATTTATTATTATTATCATCGCAGAGCCACCACCGTGTTTCATAGTCGGCTGCAAATGTCCTGGATTTAATTCTTCTTCCAATTTCCGCCATACTCTAATTCTTCCATCGTTTCTTTAAATATTAAATTTGGACTCGTCCGGGGAAATTACGTTTTCCCAACACTGACTTTCCTTTGAAATATAGTTTTTTGCAAAATTCAGTTTCTTCGTTCTGTTGTTCACGTTAATATACGGCTTTTTTTCGAGTTATTCTTCCATTATGGCCATCTGATCGTAATCCTCTTCTACTGTTTTCTGGATGCACTGATATTCCACGGTCATTATTTAATTCGGCTGCTATCTTTGGAGCACTTATCCGGGGATCACATTTGATTCTCCTAATTATCGAGCGTTTATCCCAAGTATTGAGGATCGCTTTGCGTCTGCTTTGAGGGATAGATTCTGTTAAGGCCACCAGTGCCCTTACATTAACAATAGATTTAGGATTTCTACATAGCAATTAGAAATAAGACCGTCGTCCCATCGAAGGGTTCACGGACCGTTCCGTGGCAGCTATAAACTCAAGAAGCCATAAAGACCCGCGCGTTTTCCATGTAGTTTTCAAGTCATTGTTCACATTTGGTCGACAAATTGACATTTTTACCCTTCGAGCCCGTTATTCCTAGCATGTTTAGTTAAGGTCAGCGCGCTTCTTGATCCTTATTACCTGCCACGGTCCAGGAGCAAAACGTAGAATATTTGCGAGTGGAGGGGCCCACGTAGGGCGTTAACTTTGTTACCCTTCCACAATTTGTACATTTTCACTTAGCCAATTAGAACGATGCACCCCCGTCAAGTCTAGCCGACCGACGTGACATCAGATAGATTTAATAGAATCTGAGCGAGTTGCATAGAGATATATAGACAAGACTAGTTGAACTAAGAACAGATAGAACAGTTGATTGTAGAGACATAGTTGAATAATTGAATAAAGAACATAGTCATCCGTACAGTTAAACCATAAATAATTTATATAGTCCCGATCATATCGGGTGGTCCTTCGAGTAGTTATTATATTTGTTGGCACAAGCGTGCAAAACGCCTACAAAGCTCGAATCTCCCTACTCGGGTAATCACGAGTACTTAACAGATTCAATTCTATCTTCATTATTATAACGCCGCACATATCCCATACCGTGCTTTTACTAATGTTTAATAAATCAGCAATTTCGCGAATTGATTTCCTCTTTTCCCGATGAAAAATTACTAACTGTCGCATATGAAACGACGTCTTTACACTTTTGTGTCCTATTTCACACAAATTTTGAGCAAGACTGACAAATATTCGATCTCTAACGTGCTCTATACTGTCGACCCAGCCTTATCGATACTGCGATCCCAATCAGTCCAGACCGCCTAACGCTTCAATTTTCCTTTTCTTTATTTATAGATCTCGACCCTTTTTCTATTTTGTCGTCCCACTTGCATAAACTATCTTCCCTACACGGCCCTCACTAACGCGACCCAGATCCTATTTACTTTCCTCGTGGTTGGACTACTACCTCCAATTCCAGACACCCCGACCCTTAGTTTTTCTTCCAAAGTTCCTACATAAAAAGGGAACAGGAAAAGCTAAGTCAGTCTCTTTAATTTTTTACCTCGGACGACATCGAACCTCTGTCAGGGTCCATTGTACAAGTTTTGTAAAAGAAAGATAAACAATAAACTTCATACAACTGTAAAACAAATCGATCCTTTGGGTACTTCGACAACAATAAATAGTATGAATGATATGTTTACTGTCGTAAATAGCAATAGCTTCGTTCATTCATTGCATTAGTTGTATTCCTTATGTTAAATAAGTTTATGGTCAAATAATGTATTTGACAGCGATAGTTAGTTTCCTTGATGTTTTCTCTTCTACGTTATATCTGTGATTAATTGATTCTATGTTCTCTTTACTTTTCATCTGTTTTGTCTATAGCGTCTAACAAACTGTCAGTCTTATACTGTTCAATAAACGTTTGTAATATTCTGTTCAGTATATAATTATATCATTCTGTTCATTACACTAAAAATTTACAAATATTGTTTCAGTCAGTTCCTGGGACCTGGAAACTTGAGAATTAGAGCAAGTGTCCGAATAATTTCGTGACATGAAAATCAGCGTACTTGCCATTTTTGTTTTATTATTTATGTAGTCACTCATCGGAAATAAATATCTCTTATATTTTCGTTAACTATGCATTGCATAGTAATATATGTGATATCTCTTTTTGTTCTTATTGCATAAATTTCTGAAGTTCGGACTATAATAGTCAAAACTATAGTGGTGTCCGAATATTTTCTTGGCCGACTGTATGTACAAAATCTATATAAAAATCTGGATAAATATCTGTATACACAATTGAACTCAATAGACGTGGGAACGGTTCGTAAAAGATTCATTAAAATAATTCGATGAGTTTATAAATTCTGAGAGCTATCGTTTATTTAATCTTATGCAAGGGAAAAAGCTCGGAAGCATAAAAAACCCTCGATGAAATGTATGTAAGAGAAAAAGCCATCATTGTAATGATTGAATTATCATTGTAATGAGTGTGTGAATGTGTCGCGTGTGATAAGGTTAATTCGTGTACACGATAGTCGGGCGTCCGTCAGCGATTAATTAATTAATCGCATTTGATTTTTGGGAAAGAGTTCCGATTAATGTATTCAACGTTGTATTATACGAAGACCAGGCTCCGTTAATCTCCAGTGCGAGAAACATCCAGTTAATCTGCGATTACCAGGAATCACTATGATGCGGAAAACCAGGCCTCCGATGGAGAATCTCGCACTGGGAGATGCGAATAAATGCTAGCAAGGCCCTGAGCATAATGTTACCGCAAGTCGTGTAATTTCAATGAATTCGTGGGTAATTTTTGAACCGGGTACATACAAAAAGAAGATACAAATATTCTGCGTGATCGCGAACGACCCTTTACGGCGACCGAATTTCCACGACTACGCCTCTGCAGGGGCAAAGGCGACGCGTTTTCTCTTCGACCCCCCCCCCCCCCCGTGCAGCACACTTCTTAAAAACCAGATATCCCTTTATCTCGCATTGCGATCGCTTCGTAACGAATAATAATGAACGCTTCGACAGTTATAATTTGTAGATTATAGGTAACAGGTGTTGAAGGAAAAGTGGAGTACTCTACGACTTTTATGATTCTAGTATGTTTACGTTTTTGTGTACTGAAACAATTATATGTGTTTAATAAGTAGGATAATGAAAATCAGTGGTATGCATGATTGTCTACGTGTGCGTGTTTAGAATAAGATAGTTTATGGTAGGGTCACGACGACGCTTGAAGGGCCTTCAGGCCTAGCGAAGCGAAAATCGCAACGCACTTGCTCCCTCAGGCCCAGTGACGAAAACTCTGGGAAAATATCAAGAAAGAGACAAAGGACAACGAAGGCGAAGAAGTCGAGAAGGGGTGTGCGACACCTCAGCGATGGGCAGTCGTTGTACGTCGTTGATCGCAGAAAGTCGTCATTTGGTTGTCATTGTCATATTCTTGCAATTATATTCGTACTAAATATAGTCTTAAGTTTACATATTGTAATTCAATTGGACCACGATCCGTTTCCTCTCCACCATTAATAGAAAAATTCTACTGTTGCATATTGAAAGAGTTACGACTGGTACACCTGTAACAAAGGATTAAAACTTCCAGGGTAATCGATGCTGAATGCGGAGATTAAAGTTAACTCGAACGATTGTCAGTTTATTCTGAATTGTGACACTTGCAATATACGAAGAAGTACGCTTACTTATAAACGATACGAAATAAAACAGAACAGAACAAAGAAATGGTTTGGTTTGGTGATTATACCGCTTGGTGTTGTAATTTAACCCCTTCCCGTGTCGACAATTTGTCAGATGCGTCAAACAGAATTAACTATTCATAGCTATAATATTAAAACGAATAAAGGAAATTTAAATGCTAGGAGTATTTTATATTCAGCGATTCTTGACTACACGAATTATAATCGGACTTGAACTTCAAGTTGAGGAATATTAAAAGTTTGAGTAAAGTTTGCTACGTTTGAGCTGTGAGTGCATTACGAGACAGACTCCTAAGAGTACGGCGAGGGGTTAAGCGGTTTGATAACGACTTACTTCTCGAAATTACATATACAGGGTGTCCGAAAAGTGTTGAAGGAGCCGGAAATGAAAGGTGGGTGGGGTCATTCTGAACAACTTTTTCATTTGCAAAAACGTCGTATGCGGCTTCATTTTTATATTATTAACGAAAAACACCGACCAATCAGAGCGCGGGAATCGCGCGCGCTCGGAGGCAAAAGTGTAGGCCCGAGTTATAATTGGCCGTGGTCGCGATCGAATCGCGTGGCGCGCGATCCTCGCGTTCCGATTGGTCGGTGTTTTTTGTTCATAATTTAAAAATGAAGCCCCATACGACATTTTTACAAATGAAAAAGTTGTTGAGAATACCCCTACCTACCTCCCATTTCCGGCTCCTTCAACACTTTTGGGACACCCTGTATAACGAATTCATGTATAACGATGGTAAGTAAAGCGCATGCTCGCAAGCGATTAATTGCCGATTTCCCCAACAGGGAGCGCTGTAGCGGCCTATTATTTCCGCGGGACACGCCAGCGTGCTCGAACGTTTCCGAATACCCACAAACATTTACCTGAGTTGTAGCGGCTGGCTATTACAACTTAGACGAATATTTACGGGTTTAAATGGTCAGCACGGTTGCCAATGTACACGGTCAAAAATCTATTTTTGAGGATGCCGTTAGATTTGTTATCCAGGTATGTTTTGTAGTTTTTTGGCAACGGCCTCAACAGCTACGTACGGCATTGTAAACCGGGATCCTCGAAGGGTCCAAACTACCAGACCTGGCATGACCGACTGTGCAAGAGAGAGGTCATATGGTTATTGGAAAATCCCGCTGAATGTTTCAACTTTTCGGCACCTCCATCAAGGGGCATCTTCGATGATAATGAAGACAACGAAGGGTGCACTAACGAACAGTCGGTTCTGAGGAGTCGACTAAGAACTTTCTAATCGAGCAATACATTTTCTAATGAAGTTCAATCTTTCGCGTATTTTCATTAAACGTACACTGCGCGATTTAATATCACAGTTTACGCTATCATTAAATGTGGCAATAAAAGTAGTACATAATAATTTTCACGGCATTTTAGGATAACGCGAGGTAAAGGTACGTAATTGTGAAACAGATTAACAGACAACAACAAATATATATTTAAATAAAACAATAACAATAACAACAATATATAACAGTTAAGCGTCTGTACTAATCACGGTAATAAAAAAAACTATGGAAAAATACGATGTGAAGGGTACGAGAGCCTGTTGCTTTCTTCCAGGATTTTCCAAAACTCTCTCTCTGCCCGTTGGAAAACACGTGGCATCGAGAGCAACCCTGACGAAGAAAAGCGGGGGCCTACTCGCTAAAATCTTCGAACGAGCCGGGGTCCTCAAGGACCTCCCAGGCACTCGAAATAAATTTATGACTTAACCGCTACAGCATTATTTTTACTATTATT
Source organism: Coelioxys conoideus (assembly GCA_947623535.1). Classification (NCBI taxonomy): domain Eukaryota; kingdom Metazoa; phylum Arthropoda; class Insecta; order Hymenoptera; family Megachilidae; genus Coelioxys; species Coelioxys conoideus. Next base: position 27,640,367 of record OX392452.1, read on the forward strand.
AAGGGTTAAATAACTACGTTGAGAATGAGATAGGTATTTTACGTTAACAATGTGTAAAATTTGACAAAAATTGTATTTAGGAATATAATCTGCTAACATAAACAAAGTTGCGTTACAACCCGTTCATTGAATAAATTTCCTCATACCCGATCATTAATTTAACAATATATCGGTAGTCATTATTATTGGGTCTTATGCATTTTAAATTCAGGAAAAAAATCAAGCATTCTTTTTAAAAATGAAGTTAATATTCGTATCCTGATAAAAGTACAAAATATCAACAAAACTGTCACAATAATATATTCAGGGTGTCTCGTAACTCGAGTAGGACTCGAAAAGAGGTTGTAGGAGAGGTGAATCTAAGTAACTTTTTCCTTTACTAAAATGGGGTCCAAGATCTTGTTTTTGAATTACAGTAAAGACCCCCACAGTGAAAAAGAGGCCGGAATCGAAATGTGCACTGTGGGGGACAGTGGAAGCGAAATTTAATACTCGGCGGCTGTCCCTTACTGGTGAGATCCCCCTCGGAATCAGTCAAACGTTAAACACGATCGGTTACCAAAACGACCGAATATCGGTGAGACACATACTAATGCAAGCAAAGAAAAAGATTGCAATTTTCTTATTTCCTATTATTTTTTCATGAAACTTGTACCATCGTATTCGTCAGGTTTTTCTGATTAAAATGACACCGAACATGATGTAATTGCGTTAATAATTACGTACGCAACGGGTGATTAAAGTTTTTAACGTGAAAGAGGACGGCGAGTGGAAAAGACAGAGAGGCAGAAGGTTGAAGCGTTCGGAAAAGACGAAAGGTAGGCGGAGCTCAGACCTTTAAATTAAAAATTAAACATTTTTATTTTTGATTTTTTGTGAATGAAACTTTTACCATCGCATTCGCCTCGTTTTTCTGATTAAAATAATACCAAACACGATATAATTAAGATCATAATTACCTGTGTAACAAGCCATAAAAGTTTCCGACGTTACATTTACGTCAGAGATACGAATTCCTTAGATTCTAACGTCCGAAACTTTTATGGCTTGTTACAAAGGGTAATGATCTTAATTATATCGTGTTTGGTATCATTTTAATCAGAAAAACGATACGAAGGCGATGGTAAAAATTTTATTCACGAAAAACCAAAAATAAAGAATTTTGATTTTTGAATTTAAAAGACAGAACACGCAGGAGTTTTTCATGTTTGCCGAATGTCTCGAACCTCAGTCCCTCACTGTTTTTGTATCGCTATCCACGTTCGGCTCACGAACGTGGCCCGAATCGAAACTTCTGCACTCTGCGGGACAGTGGAAGCGAAATTTGATACTCGGCGGTTGTCCTTTCCACGCCAAGGCCAAAAGAATAAATCGCCGCTAAGGCGGCGGAGCATTGAAATATCGAGCGAGGCTGGTTCGTGCGAGGCGAACATAGGTGCAGCAATGACGCACGCATAGGCGCAGGAAGAGACGTTTTGCATTGTGAGGGACAACCAAGCATTGCACTGTGAGGACATTTACTGTATTAAGGAAAAACACCGACCAATCAGAGCGCTAGAATAGCGCGCGCTCAGATGCCAGAGCGAAGCTCCGAACATACGGCTAACCGCAGACGCGAACAAGTAAGTTAGTATCATGCTATATTACGTCAAAGTTAAATCACACATAAAATTGTCATATCCCTTATTCAGTAAAAATGAATAACTAAACATTATTAGTGTAAAGTGACAACAAAATAGTACAGTGAAAAATGGTGATGAAAAGTGACAGTGAAGTAAAGTTAGTTCACTGACCTGACTGTGATTTCGGCTCTTCGGGGTGCATACTATTTTTATGAAAGATCAGGATCGGTTAAACGCCCCAGTAACAAGGAATCCCTTACACAGAAGCAGGATTATTTTCAAATAAATAGCCGAGTTTTATTTTACTATTTTTATATTCTCTTCATAAACTTAATGTACACCAGATCTTAATTTGTTTATTCGTTATGTGATTTAACTTTGACGTAACATAGCACGGTAACTTGTTTGTTCGCATCCGCGATCGGCCGTATGTTCGGGGCTTCGCTCTCGCGGCTGAGCGGGCGCTATTCGCGCGCTCTGATTGGTCGGTGTTTCTCCTTAATAACTCGAAAACGAGAGCCCAGACCCGATTTTTGCAAAGGAAAAAGTTACTTAGAATCACCTCCCCTACAACTCCTTTTCGGGTCCTACGCGAGTTACGAGACATCCTGTATACCTTAGCAAACAAAGTGTTATTTCCTCCTGAGTCATGTCCTCCCCTACATATATTTAAATAACGATGAAATTCAGCTAATAAAAATACTCAGGAAAAACGGAATGTTGGGAAAGTTTAGAAGAAAAGATAAATTAGGAAGAACGTAATAGCGGATACCGCCACACCTTCATTTACCGTCCCCGAACGAGTACTGAAGTTACTGACAAACATACAAATATCCTCGTTGAAGGTCACGCGAAGGTCAACATATTACACCTTGTTGGATTCGGATTTATATTTAAATAAAATATAATAACCTTGAAATTTCGGAAAAAAATAACCTTGAGAACAAAATTCGAACAGAATATTTTCCCCGTCTAACATTTTTTCTGTTATACAAAATAAGCGATATATTTAAGGTGGTCAAGTTAGCTGAAATACCCTGTATGCTGTCTCTAATACTCATACCATAAACTTGACAGCATTAATATAAGACGAAAAATAAAAAGTATTGGAACTTTATTTATTTATGTATAGTCTTCTATAATCTTTAATCATTAAATATATCTTCATTATTCTTGTTTTGAATAATTTTATTTGTCTTACAAATCGTCTCATAAATTAATTTTACGACGTAAGATCCGTAAATTAATAATATTCAAAATTATTATTTCATTCATTTGCATTAAATTTTTAGCGTGTCAACACCTTCGTGGTTTGCTTTAATACATTTGATATTTGGATAATGTGGGCGCTCCAACTGATTTCAATCAGTATACTTAAACAATATTCGAAATATCCTAGATATTCAAAACGATGAAAATGTGAATGAACTGAAAAATGCAAGGTACATGTTTATATTCCTTTCCTTTGGAATATACACTGAGCAACTAAATTAGCGCAATAACAATTTTTATGAAAATTTCACTCAACTTCGAATAATCGTAACTCCGTGAAAAATCGTCATCTTTGACAAATTCTTTTTTCATTTTAATATTTGAAGTCTCTATTTTGAGCATAATGTATCATATTTTTATTTCAGCCTTTCCCCGCCCCCGTCATTTCTTTTAATGTGAGGGCATGTTTTATTTTAAACAGTTTGCATACTTTGATGCGCTGTACGCGGTGCAATAAATTTTTTAATTTTATATTGTGTATTCCCGTCTCATGTTTGAACAACTACAACCCAAAATTTAGAAAGACCGCCAACTACCCCTCAAGAACTAGAGTCCACGTTACAACACATATGGCGCGAAATTCCTCAAGATACAATATGATCCTGCATCAATATGCAGCAACCTCTTCAGGTATTGTTCAAAAACGAGGCGGGAATACACGATATTAAATGACATAGTACACGCAACCACAGACGCACACTCGCATACACACACAGACGCATATCCAAACACCCATACACACGATGCACAATATCCAACCAGCAAGCTTGTGTGGTGTATATCGGATAACGCTGATGTTGGCGGTAACAAGCATAAACTGACAAAAATGAATTGGTAACATGTCAACGTTGATAACCCCGCCAAAAAGAATCGTACGGACTTCAATTTTTTTTTCAATTTGTGCACAAACGTTTGTACTTTACAGCAATTTTTGGAACGCTCGCGAAAAAAATTTATTGCATCCCGTAGAACGCATCAAAGTATGCAAACTTTTTAAAATAAAACATGTCCTCACATTCGAGGAGGTGGCGGGGGTGCGGCAAAGCGGAAGTCAAAATATGATAAATTATGCTGAAAGTAGAGACTTCAGATATTAAAATGAAAAAAGAATTTGTACGATACGACAATTTTTCGCGGAGTTACGATTACTTAAAGTTGAGTGAAATTTTGATAAAAATCGTTGTTGCGCTAATTTTGTTGCTTAGTGTATATTTCTCCAATAAATTACAATTGGACGGTTTTTTTTTAGTCTTATTTTTATGAACGAAAGAAATATAATGTTTATTAAAGTAAAATGAAAAATATAAGAATATTTAAATTATAAGAATAATATATTTCGATAATCAGTTTGCTAGTTTCCGTGGCATTAATACTATTTATCATAATAAACGAAAATTCTTACTTACCGCATCTGTATGATGATGACGCAGCTCACATATAAGTATCGTCTTCAAAGATGTGAAAGAACTAACAGCGAATATTATGTACGAAAATAGAAACAAAATTTTTAAAAGAACTTCGGAAAAATATTACGATAATACGAAACACTTCCATGATGTAACATTTATTAACTGGCATTTAGAACACATCAAAAGGCGGTATAGTTAAATGTCTCTTATTGATAACTTATGGGACTGTATCAGATGTTCAAATTTATGGAAGAAATCGAAATATAAAATAAAAATATAAATTAGGAATAAGATGAAGAATTCAAAAAATTATATAAATTTATCATAATAAAATTCGATTAATAATTTTTATCTGAGTTTAATACAAAATGAAAATAAAAATAAAATTCATAATTAATAAACAATGACTATAAGCACTATAAACGGTTTTCTTTAACTACAATTAATGGGTATGGTCTGTAGCATCTGTTGACTGGAAGTACGTAACATTAAGTGCAGCTATGTTATTGTTTGCAATTTATAACTAAATTCGACTAATTTATGTCCTACCTTCCAGTTCATACTGATAGATGAATTATTACAGAATTTTAAACGATGCAAGATTGTATGGAACGGAAATTAAATAAATAATTAAATAAATATATTTAGCAGTCAATGTAAAATCAATAGAGTTCATTTATATATAAGAGCTTTGACAAAATTCTGAAAGATGTTTTTACAAATATATTCAGTTGTAGATAAAAATATACAAGAAACAGTTATTGTAATTTGATATGAATTTTTACATTATATTGATTAATAAATTATTTCAATTAAGTAAATAAATGAACCACTGAATAAAAATGAATAACAAATTTCAAGAAAACCGTTCAGATAAGAAGATAGCAACAATTGTAGAAAGAAGTGAATTCAAAGTAATTTTTATCAACACATAATTATAAGTTAAAAATTGAATATCGTATGCAAAAAAGTGGAAAATATATTTGATCTTTTTAATAATTGTGTCTAACTTATCCCGTTCTCTTTCCAAATTCAAATTGTGTATCTCTTCATGGAATAGTTAGGATTACAGTCCTATTGAAGATGAATTTTTCTAACATGTTTCATATAAGCTGATTAAATCACAAATTTATCAATGTTTTCGGATAGAAAACAGTTCATGACGTAACGAAATTGAACCACGAAGTAGAATGTGTATTCAAAGAATAAGTGATAAATTATTTTTCTTACCGAAGGAAAGTTTTATTTGTTCTCAAACATTTTCCATACCGTGTTTAGTAAAAATTCCTTATCAAAGTCTCTGTTGTCTTAAAAGTAGAAGAAACTGGATTAAAGTAACTCGCAGGTAGGACGAATGTTCACCGACGTAAAAAGGCATCGAACGCGTTCATCGAACTCATTCGAGAAGCGTGTTTCATCAATCAAAGGGGAGAATTGTAATTGAAAAGTGAATAGACTCCCGCGAAAACTTCGGAAAATTAAAACTGCAGGTCAAACAGATTCACAGTGAAAAGGAGAACGATACTCTATTCTTTAACTTCTATTTTCTTTTTGTTTCTTTTTTTTGCAGAATTCTCTAGAACAATGTGAACACATAGTAACATTAACGAGCATCGTGTTTGAACGACGCACGAGGAACCTAACGTTTTTCACCTTGCTGTCTCATTTTTTCCCTTTCTTATTTTTCTTAGATTTCTTACTTTTTCTCCCCTTTTCGCCTTATCACGTCGTCCCACTTTTTAAGCATTGCTCTTTTTCAATCGTAATGACTTTTTGACGAAGAACGAAAGATTAACGCATGCTTCGGCGGTTTACAACATCGACAGCTTAGTAAAACACCAGAAGCTTGAGCCTCATTTTCAATTAACGCGTTACGTGAAAAAAAAAGATTTGAACGCCCCGACATGTTTGGACAAATAGAAATCCTGAAACTTGTATGAGCTGCTACAGAGTACGATGCAACGCAGGTTCAGCTCATAAAAATATGCCGATCGAGACAATTCGCGTGTGAATTTTTGTTCGTGAGCGCGCAAGCTTCTCAGAATGTATTTACGCGACAGCAAAAGATCGATGTGTATGGGAAAATATGTTGCATTTCTATCTCTTTGAGGAAGGAATCGGAGGAAAGGGAATTTTTTTCAATTTCATAGACTAAATCTATATAATCGTATCGTATGTATGTATGTATATATGTATATATGTATACATATATATTTATATATACATATACATATATTCAGTAATATATATATATATAATATCATTATATCCTTCTTCATCATTTATATTTAATAGTATAATTAGTTACTCGCTTAGATATGAAACCTAATAGGAACATGATTGCACCGCACCCGTTTAGCCGTACGATATTGGTGCCCAATCGCAGCTCCGTCGTCATTCTTACATTCCTATTTCCACTTTTTTTCTTTATAGGAATAGCGCACGTAAATATGTGCATCACTGTTGTGTTTGCGTATATTTATATACGTATACAGGTACAGCCATCTTGCATGGCACATGTGTGTATGTATATGTATGTACGTATGATTTGTAAGTAATGTTACAATTACGTGTGAGTAGGTGTATCCATAGGTTCTTCCCGTTTCCACGCTGTTTCTCTCGCTCTCTTTCGATTTTTGTGTTTCTCTTTTGTGTTTCTATTATAAAATCTAGATGCGAGCGTGAACACCAAAAAGGTGTTCACGCGCACATACTAATACATATGGCACCATAAATATATATTTGTACACAAGGGCGAGCATAAGTGGACAAGATGGTAAAGAAAACGTGTACGCGATGTACCTGAAATTTTACTTTTCATTTCTTTGTCTTCCTTTCTTACTTGATTTTGTCGTTTATACATTTGTCAGAAACGTAACAGGAATTATGCGACATCGGAAACTGTCTGTACGTAGTCGATAAAAACGTCGGTATCTTTATCGAGGAAAGCATGCTAGTAGAGATTGAAAGGCGATTCATGAGCTCGGAAATAAATAGAAAATTACACGCGACACGTCTTTCTTATCCATCTCTTTGGGTTAATACAATATACGCCGTTCGGCACATGTGGTTGCGCGCCCTTTCTTTTTTTCTGTTCGGTGTTTTCCTTTTGTTTATTAATTTACCAGAGCCGTCTGTATCGTTTCGTTTCTCGTCGTAGTCTCCCCGGGCCTCCGCGTTTTACAAAAAAGGGTGAAGCGTGAGACACGAGGAGATACAAACGTAATGCATCGAGTACATACGACACGACGATCCTCGAATTGTTCTTGCATGCGGGTCAATATGCGGCACCAACATCGTCGGAGTTCTTGAGCCGGCATTTTGGGTACCACGTGTCACGGCGGCTTTTTAATCCTACCGATGGATCACGGGATCCCGTTAGTGAGTACATATAAGATATACACATGGCAATCTCTCACAAGAATTATTCACTATCGTTATCAATTAGTATCCATTAGTAATTAATAATTAATGACAAGTATCTGGAACAAATTTACAATTCAAATGGCAATAATGTGAATCATATCGACAATAATAATAATAATGGTGATGATGACAAGAATAATGATAAGGACAATGAAAAAATAGCATAATGTAATAGGAATGGTGCTGATGTATGATATCGAGTATGACGATAACGAGGGTGATGACGATAATAATAATAATAATAATAATAATAATAATAATAATAATAGTAATAATAATATTAATAATAATGATGATGCCGAGTTTGGTGATGATTACAATAATAATAGCAATTATAATATAAAAAACAATAGAGACAATAATAAATAATTGCGATCACTACATTTCGTACAAACTTAACGAGATTAGAAAATTGAAAAACCTCCTGGCCGCTCGTCGCTCTTTCTCTCCTTGAATGTTAAGTAAATTTGTTTTCTTTTATTATCTAGTGAACATAAAAGAATCGTTCTTTCGATCATTGTTCGCAATGTACTTTGCTGTTATTACGAGGGTCTATTGTCCCCTGAACGTTCACGTTTTCAACGTCAATTTCTTTCCATTATCAGTATCAATTATTTCATTATAAAACCCTGCAAAAATCAGCTTTCTTGATGCCCTTTATAATCCATTTTTCTTCTCGATTCATTTCTTATACACAAAAGTTTCTTTTAGTTCATTAGTGAGACACTCGACGATGGAAAGGAAGGGACATCAATTTCTCATTGTAAATTTTCGGCGTGTTCCCGGCAAATTAACAACGCAATTAACGTTTGAAAAAATCGAGAGAAATATAGCGTCGAGACGGCACCGGACGCTCAAGTCCCGTAACGCAATAATAGTTTCACATACTCATTGCATTTATCTCCTTAGTCACTCCTTAAATTATTCGCGCACGCTTATCACTCATTCATTATTGATTTTAGGAACAGCTAGTAGCGAGGTTTGGTTACTCTATCACGCAATCTCCCGTACTCGAAATTCATAATGCCAAAACCGACCCAGTTTTGCGTACACGCGCACGTACGTTATCTCGTTCTTTCAGAATCGCCCGCGTATGCAATATAGCATATACATTGACTTGAAATTACTCCTGGAATTTAGTTCTTGATATAATCGTGTGCATGTGTATGTGAACAGGTGTACATGCGTATATCGCGTACATGGTGTTGCGCTTATGTTAATTTCTCACGTATAACTTCATGTAGCAACGTTATTGCAAATCGATTAGGAATATGAAATATTTGACGTATATACGCGCGCATGTTCGTATATACTTAATGTGATGTTGATTTTTTGTGTGCGTAATACATATCCTTTCTTAAAATGTACATGCAATCAAAAATTCGTCACGCTTAACACTTCATTTACCGAAAGCATATTAATCGGCTTTTTGTTAATAACGTTTATCTACCTCAGTATATAATATACCTGCCAGTACATTTTGCTGGCACAGATGAATAAAACCAACAGTTTTTTTGAGGGTACAACTCTTTTCTAGTAACATCAGCAATTTGTTATAGTTGACACTACTATTTAAAATTATTGGTAAATTTTGGAAACGACTTTCCGGTCAAATAATTGTTAAGTATAATAGAACGGATCTTGATATTAAAGACAAACTACTTTTCTTATTGTTATTTATCAGAGTATAATAGATGTTCGTTATGAATAACAAAAACAACATTGTATGCTGAAAATATGATTCTGTGCTGGTAACGAAATATAGTAATTCCGAAAGTGATGTTAACAATATTATATTGTGTGCTACTTGTTTAATTTCCAAATAAAATAATTATGTAATTCATTACTATTAAATATATGCAATCACTACAATATCATGCATATGTAAACATGAAATATAAACATATTTATTAATTATAATTTTATTTAAACTGTCAATATTCTCAACTTGCAAATTACTGCTTCATACTTTTATTTGTAGAAATTCTGTAGTTTTGAGTTGTAACTGTGATGTACGAATCAAGTACTCACCAATAATATAACGGGCACTGGTGTGCACAATAAATTCAATAATGAAATGTCACACATCTGCGGGGATTTTTATTTTACAAGTTCCAAATATATTCCTAAATGTAAAAAAAATTGTTAATTGCAAATGTAGGCTATTGCAAATTTCGGATTTTCAGGATTTAGAAATCGGAGCTTTCGAAAAGTTGGAAATTTAAAGATCTATAAACATGAAATTCTGAAAATTTAAAAATTTTGCGTTTCAAAAATTTAATAATCTGGGAAATTGAATATTTAGAAATTAAGAATTTGGGAAATTGAGAAGTTGAAAAATTTAGATATTTGAAGATTCGTAAACTTACAAATGTGAGGATCTGGAAATTTGAAAATTTAGGATTTATGGAATTTGAGTAATATAGAACATATGGTTCTTGCAAATTTCACAGTTTGACAATTCGGAAAGTTAGGGTTGAGAAAATGTATAAATTTAGAAAGTTTGTAATTACGAAAATGAGGAAATTCGAAAATGTGGGAGTTCGCAAGTTCGAAATTTGGGAATTTTTAAATTTAAGATCTCAAAACTTGAAAGATCAGGATATTTTAGAATTTGGAACTTTCAGTACTCGAAATCCCCTAATGTTTGGCTCTATGAACTGAGTGGTTTGAAAATTTGTGCAGTTAAGAAGCCTTGAAGATTTAACTATCAGAAAAATGTAATGTTTGAAAAGTTGGAAGCTTGGGAATTTAGAAATTTGGAAAGAGGCTGACAGATCAAATTTTAGAACTTGGAAATTAAACAATTTAAGAATTTAAGGACATCATTAATTTCCTAAATTAAGAACTTAGAAATCTCAATATTGGTGTTTTGGAATTTAGAGTTTTAAAAATTTGAGAATTGGAACACTTGAACAATTATATATTTAGAAATGTTTAAATATGAAAACTTAATGAATTCGCAAGTGCAATTACTCATTACTTGTTTAAAGTTTAAAATTCATATAATTAGTGAAAATCGACGCGTTATTACTCACACAAGCCTATATATTCGTCCTGTATGCTTTGCTAGAACGGTAAGTAAAGTGTTAAAAAGTGAAGTGCCGTGCTAAACTTAATAACATCATTTGATTACATCTTTGATTCAGTTCCGACGAATAAATATAGTTTACAACTATAAACGGATAAAGGGGATCACCACTATATATAATTCAATTAGTCTACATAATTTATTTCACTTGTGATCCTCGGATAGCGAAAATTGTTCTATTTTGCGAGGTATAGTTTATACGTTTAATTCGATGTTGATTCAGAAACAGATTGTTAAAGAGCAATGGTGGTGAATTGTAAACTCCGATCTGTGTATTCGTTATTATGAAATCGATGTTAATATGTTATATGTCGTGCAATATACGTATTAACACGAGACGATGTATTCGTGTACTTCGTTCAGCAGCTCAAAACTATAACATCATAACGAACATGTATATGTAAACATAATATTGAAAAGTATAATAATAACAATGACGATGATAGCGATAATGATGGTGATAATAATAGTAATAATAGTAATAATAATAATAATAATAATAATAATAATAATAATAATATTAATAATCATAATAATAATAATATTATTATTATTAATGATAATGATAGTAATAAGAACAACAATAATAATAATTATAATAATAATCAAATATAATATTAGTACTCGCCATTATTAACATTACATTTTAAAAAGCATCTTTTACAGACAGGAACCTCAAGTTACTTTGTTATCTTACAAATAGTTACTACGTTGTTTCTCGTTCGACGAAAATGACTAATATATCTCAGCGCCCGTGTTTTTTACCTACCCTTAGTCCTTTGCCCCCTGTTCTCCACTTTCTTTCAATCTAACTCCTAGAACTGAGTATACTCGATTTGTTTGCTGTTCGTAGCCCTCGTTGGTTTTGCTTTTATCAAACTTTCTGACTGTTTTGTTAATTGCGTAAATGATTCTAAGCATCTCGTGTATACGATGATTCAAATATTCACTTTTACACGTAATTCTCCTTTTTTTACGCTATTATTTGCATCGGTATACGTGTGTATTCTGTATTGGTGTTCATGCAAAATGTTTTTCATCGCCACCGTACGTACGCGTGTATACATGTCACCGTTCCGGATAGTTCCCGCGAAAATTCTAGTACGTTACATCATATACATATACACATATATATGTATATATATATTCGCATATACATATACATATAAATATGCATGTATGTATTTATCTACTTAAATATATATATATATATTTTTTTGTTCATTTTATTCGTCATGTATGTATGTGTGTATACATATATGTATATGTGTATACACATACACGAGCGCATGAGTACATCTGTACATCTACCGATGCACGACTTTCCCTTCCCCCAAATCTACATCTAGATGTAATTAACCGATAACTTACGAGCTAATAGTGAAGTTTTGTCGTCCTCGAGCAGACCTTTACAAAATTCCCGTATCAATTGATCGAAATGCGACTTTCCACCATCTTCGCGATACTAGTTCAGTTCGTCTTCTCGGTTACGAGCATCGTTTTGCGCGTACATGAATTACCACACTTGTTTCTTTTTTTTGTCTTTTTCGAAAGAACCATTCGCATCACGTAATTCTATCACTTTCGAAAACAAGAACAAAAGGTTCTCGCCTGTTCGATTTTATCATTGCGCTCGATCGTGTAATTACATCTGATTGATTGATTAATTGTCGACCGTTAGTTAACGATAATATAGTTACAGCTATCGATGGCTATATCTAATTATTTTATTACTATCATTATTATTACTATGCGTGTTATTATCATTAATGTTATTATTAATAATTTTTTTTTCTTACTTCGCGTTATTAAATATAATTTATTAAGTATAGGAACCATGTTGCTGGGTCTTGCCTGTCATGAATGCGAATTGTGTCGCAATGGACAACTTGCCCCTTCGCATTTCTTCTTGTTCATCTTTTGTCTCTCGTCGCTGTTATTCTCCATAATTACTGTTCACTGTCGTTTCAATACGGCGTTACATTGTTCTCGCGGCCAAAACAGAGCGGAATATGTTAAAATTCACACGTCATTAACGATATATCGTACCTAAACCCCTCCCAGCCGCGGGGTTCATGCCCTGTATGTGTTTAAAAGTATGTATGCATATATATAATATGTTTGTATATATGTACATATCGATATATGCGCATATGTATATGTGTGTACGTGTTGAGTGATTTGGGTGTTGTTGTGAACGCGTACGCGTGAACTCTCTCGTTTTGCCACCCGTTTTCAAAAGTCGCAGGTCGGTTTCCTAACTCGTAATAGGCTTTTATCGTTCATTCGCGCGTTTCCTTCATCTTTTTGTTGCAAATTAAAAAGAGGAACATAGTGGCGTGACTTCGATTCTGTGTCTTTTTTTCTTCTAGCAAAGGCGCTCTGTGGTCATTGTCTGTAACGACACGTTTTTTTCGCATTCTCCTAATACACACTTCCCAGTATCACTCATACACACGCACGCAACAAGAGAAAGAAAGAGATAGGAAGATAGAGAGCGAACATTTTGTTAGATGAACAAGTACGTACGTATCCGTAACAAATGCTTCCACTTAGCTTCGTGAACGTTGCACCATGTATCCTACTTCGTCGCGCTTTAACGTCTGTTCTTTTTGAGTAATCCATTAGTTTCATTTTCTTCCTCTTTTTTAAATCTTTATTATTACTTTACATAGGAACGTTTAAATTAGCCCACCTCAACGCGTATTCAACGTCGACGACCACTAATCTCCTCCCTCCACTTTCCGTACATCGCGTTTCCCTATTAGGCGTTTTGAGCTTTTTCTTCTCGTCTAACGGTAAGAATGGCATAAGCTCACGGATAGGTACGGTATCGATATATTGGTAATTCGGCAAAGAAATCTACTTGATACCAAGCGACGCCTTTGCGAATAGCATCGACCATTTTGTTCGTTCGTTCGTTAATCTAATGCATTATCACTCCGAACCTCTTCGTTCTTTCTAATGAAGGAACTTTAGTGAGCGTGCTTCGTACCGGCACACTTGTATATTCGTCGTAACAAAAATATTAGTTAAATAGGTGAGTACACGACGGTAGCCGTGACCAACTAAAATAGAATGAGATAAGAGAGAGATCCATATGCGCTTTCAGTCGTGATTGGTCCATCGTCTACATGCAAGTACCTGGAATCGGTGCTGGATTCCCTGATGCCTGGAGCAGAAGAAAAAGTCCCCCACGAACAACGCTAACCTGGATTTAGAAACTCCTCCCCTTTATCTAGTCTGTTAGGAACGTTGTTTGCTTTCGTTATCGAGTACCTCTCTCGAAGAATATCTACCCGACACTTTTCTAATCCCTTTCCTTTTTCCCTACTCTCCTTTTCTTGTCCGAAGAGGTCACATTAGAAGGTGATTAGATCCTGCACCAACTGCCGCATATCTCTAAAGTTTCTTACATTTTTGAATTTTTTCGAGCACAATTCTGTCTTATTCACCTTGCTTCGCGGCATATTGCTCGGCATTTAGCGTGCTCCGGCCAAAGCAGCAACCTCTTGGACTAATTTCTGTCTTTTTACGTCGGGACCGTTATTGTTGTCTTGGTTCCCTCTTTCGTTACCTTGCGATTGACCGGTCGTGCTTTCGGCGGCAGCACGAGCTGCCAATAAAGTAATTTGGTTAACGACATCCTCCATTTCGTCCGTCAGTGGATGCACTTCCTCGCCGCATTGGGCACCAGATTCCACGCCGATATTGCAGAACTGCTGCTGCTGTTGCTGTTGTTGGTGACGTTCTTGGTTGGCTTCGAGACGAGTTCGATGCTGTGGTGTTTCAGCGTGACGACGCCACTCGCTCACGGTTGTGTATGTTCGTGCGGGGTTGTTTCCATCGCACACGGAACAAGCATAACGAGATTGAACAAGACGTAGGGCGCCGCGACGTTGTTGATTGCCTAGATAACAGGACCTTTGGTGCGCGAGAAGCGTTGATTCTTGCGGATAAGCTCGACCGCATCGGCGGCATACAAGACACAATTCGATTTCTACTTCGCGACAGTGTTGCGGCGGGCCGTTTTCATCTGAACCGCACGGAGGCGTTGGCAGTCGTACCGTCTCCAATCCCGGATGATTCGGATCTTGCTGCAAAAAGGCCTGCATTAAAGAGCGCGGCACTTGGACCTGTGTACCTCCTTCCACGTGCAAAGACATCAGACCACTCCCGTGCGTGCTGCCGCTTAAACCTGAAGCCGCTACTGAAAACAAACAATAGATCGACGTTGTTAGTAAACAATTTGTTACAAAATTTTCAATTTTTGAACTCAAACAAAATATTGAATGTACAGTTTCAAATGTACTATTGTACATTTACAATAAGGTGATAAATGTTATTACATTTTATATTCGCAAAATATGCAATATTCGTACGGTCCAATTGTCCGAATATTTGTTTAATGGTACGAAATAAATGGACTGCGGATGTTTATGTATTCATATTTATATGTATATTGTATATAATGTTTTCATTATATCCATCTGCCTGCTACCTTATAATTCAAGACGTATTGAACCTATTTTCATGAGATCTTTTTTCCTACGTATGTAAGTATATTATATGGCCAAGTTTTAGGCTATGTTTGGTTAAAATTGGTTATAAGTAACTAAGCAATCCGCCGCGTCAGAGCGGACGCTCCGTGTCCCGCCGATGTTAACGCGACGCAAGGAACGATCGCTTCGTTTCCTGCGTTGCTATTCTGCTTCTGGTATCGTAGAAACAACGACGTTGCAACTTCCTTTGGGTTCTTTTTAAAGCTGAAAATCTGCTCTATCTCGTGGTATAGTTCGATTTTCCACTACACCCTTACTTTTTGAGATAAATTGAAAAATGTACGTAAAAATTGGTGCAAAATCGGTATCTCTCCGCGTTCATAGATTGTTTAAACATGTTTAAATATTCAGAATGCATAAAAGGCGGACACCTTTGTATTCAGGAAAGTCTACAGAATCTTTTGATGAAAACGGAATTTCAGAATCTGTTACAGTTATCTCACAAAATTGGTTTGAATTTCAAAAATGTGTTCTTTTTTCTGAATCAAATTTCTCAAAAACTGTACATGCTGGTGAAAAACGGATTGCAGATTCGTAATCAGCGCAAGGAACACTATAATAATCACTGATCTGATATTAGAACATCGAAAAAAAGTTATTAGTTGGACAGTGTATCATGCGCTGTCGTCAACTAGAAAGCATGTAACGTGTACGTCATGCAGTCAACGGACGTAGTCACGATACAGATAGTTTATGATGTAGTGAACTGTGTAAAGCAAATATAATTGTTACAATCTGCAGATTGTAGATGACATAGATTATATAATTTCCGCAGAGTAAAACTGAGTTTCAGTAATTCTGCAAAAAATGCTGTAAGTAGACAGTAACTACCGCGACTTAAAATGTTCAGTTTACTAAAAGTAAACTTCACCGAAATAATTAACGCAAAAGATTTAGTATTTCCAGATTCCAATCTCCGAAAGTATTCTTGTACAAAATATTTAGGAACCATATTATGATGTAATAGAATTAAGGAGGCGCATTGTATATTACTGAATTTCCGATACGCTGTCACAAATTTACCCTACAATTTATAAATTTGAGATCCTATAAAGTATTCAAAATTATTATGTCCGGTAAATATATTTGAAACGAAGAGATTTTTGAACCGTTCTATAATACCGATATCGTTATTCATTTTATCGAAGCAAAGAACATGAATAAGTTTCTAAAGTTGAAGTTTGTATAAAATATTTGGTGATTAAATATTAAATGGTATGGTAAGTTGAAAAGCAAACTGAACTTAGATTGTTGAATATGTTAAAATTAACTGTACCGGTGTATAATGTATACATACCTTAAAAGTAAAAAAAAAGTACAAAAGTAAACAAACAAATGATAAAGCATAATTCAATATGCACACTAATTCTTTATCTTCGTAAAATCGACATAGATTTCAGGAAAAACATTTTTACAAATTTTGTATTTTGATATCAGAAATGTGTAAATCGGTCATTTAACTAATAGTATATTGTAGTATAATTAATGAACCATACTATAAATAAATTTGCAAATTCTCTTTAGTGTTAAATGCGTATACTATCGTTCGAGTAATAACATATTTGACTTGAATGTAAACCAAATATTCATATCATAAATTAAACTTTAAAATATTTTCTAACATAAATTAGGATATGAGAAATATATCAGATAAATTCATGAAAACTACTTGATTCTTTTCAGTTTAAATGACTTTTAACTAGATATGATTGTAAATGTTCATAATAAACATTATTGACACTTCCTTTTCAGATATTATTCAATATAGAAAATTAAGGAAATAATATTTATGTCCCACCATAAATATTAATAAGCTGAGTATGTACAGATAAGATAGATATTAGATATTAATAAATCTAATAGAACGATAATGCAGAAATATATGCAATATCCCAAAATTACTACAATGCTTTATTAATTCTGTGGAACAAAAAAACTGGTAATTTGTCTAACTAAAGGATGACGTGTCTCGTTGAGTTAATTTTAGGGTAAAATATCATGTACCCGACATTAATTTTAGTAACAAGGTGCACAGTGTATGTTAATACTTCAAAGTTATTCTTATATCAATGTACTCAACAACAAAACCTTCTTTGCAAAGTAATATTGCATATGCTACATAGTATTGTATAAATGTTTTTATGTAATACAATTAAAATTGCGTGCGATTCTTGTCGATAAGGATTCGATAAACGAAAGACATGTCAGTTTGTATCAAATAATAAGTTAGACATGATTGTACAGTGTACACATACCAGATAGGCAACTTTTGGCAAGTACAATCAACTGTACTTATACATAGTGCCAGGAATGGGACTTTGGGAGTAAAATATCCTTAGCAATTGATAACAGATAGATAACAATCCATAAATGTACCACTTAAAGGTATGCTAATTTACACATTTCTAAGTGCAATTTGAAAATTTTTTAATTTTTTAATTTGTGAATGTTTAATTTTAGTAATTTAGAAATATGAGAATCAAAAAATTTAAGAATTTAAGGATTTGAGAATTTGAGAATATGAAAATTTAAAGTTATAAATTGTTCAATAAAAAAGTTTATAAATGTGGATAAATGAACAATTAATTGAATAGCATTACTCGCTGATATTCGTTCGATGTATGAATTTTCACAAAAATATCTCGCTAGATTTAGTTGAAACAGTTCTACTAGCTAAGTTGAAAGCATATGAAAATTGTTATCAACCAACAGTTATCAGTACATTAATATACTTAATATATAGAAAGTGAAATTGCCAACTGAAAGAGTTATTTACGCTCTGCGGCACTAAAAATGTTAACAATTTTCTGCGATGGAATAGTTGTTTGTACTTTAAACAATTGCATAATTATTATGGCTTGAAAATTCGTTTGTTACGATGACCCTCATAGAAAAACATTTTGAACCGTGGAAGGCTTGTCTGACATATACGTTTGTAAGAACATTAGACCATCAACGGGCTCCTTTTCTGTCATCAAGGTCAGCAGCGGAGACCGACACTACCCCGAATGAAATAATATAATAAAGAAGATCGTTAAGTAACACGCAGTAGATCGCAGCTGTCCTGTGCGACACCCTTGAAACAATCCCGGCTGAGAGAGCAGAGGGTTTTATTACTCTTAATGAGCACTGGTTATTTCTTTGAATGGCTTTGATTTGCCCTCCCCTTCTGCGCTTCTCAACCTTTTACTCATCCACACGTGTACATATGCGAACGATCAACTTCGCCATACGCGTATTGGTACATGCGTGTTTAATTTACATCCACCAAACGTGCGTATTCACATGTGTCCACGCGGAGGCACTTTACACGCGCATCGCTCTTGCTTCGTCTCCTTAGAGGGCAGGGAAGCTCATTTGCGTACGGATTGAGATAGTAGTACTTCGGCACCACCAACTAAATGTGTGTTTTTGTTTACATGTGTGACTACATACGAGATTCTGATTGCCGGCCGCTCCCAAGTCACAACGGTTCTCAAACCTGTTATACCGCATCGAACTGCTAAATGTTATATTTATACCAGAATTAATTCATATATTTTGAAAATCGCTATAAGTTAAGCTACTTCGTTAAGTTAATTATTTTTTCTGGAACTATAATATGACTTCGTTTAGTACGCATAAATCTTATTCGTAAAAGTTAATATATGACTCTGAATATTTATAACGAAACTGAAGAGACATAATTACAAGAATCATGTAAAATAGTTTTTTAACGCGTGTTTCATGTTATCAGACATATGGAACATTTAGTTGTCTCGGAATTGAAAAACTTTGTAATAAATTAGCAGCTGAGAATCACTGAACCTAAGATAGCCGCGACGCATGCTGGAAATTTGTTCAGCAGGAATTTACGAGCGAGTTTCCGTATCAAACGCAGTACCGTCGATTCAAGTGAAATAAAATATCGAATAAAATAATCGGAAATGTCGTTAGTTAGCGCCTCCAGGAATTTTAATGGATATCCTGGAACGATGTAATAACAGAATGCAAATTTGTCATGTTGAATCTTGTTTATTCAATTACGCAAACGGTTTAGAGTCGTGCACTGATAAGAAATTTGCTGTGAACCTTTCTTCAATATTTTTTGATAACTAGTAGGTAAACATAACCTGCGTCTAATATTCGTAAATATTCGTTAAACGTTTAAGACACTGAATGATAGCTGTAGATAGGCATTTTTCAAAATTGTAAATAATAGCAGAAGCGGAGATCCCTGTAAGTTAAATATAATGATTAGAAAAGTAGTTCGATTCTGTATTAAATAATTCATCTTTTATCAATTCTATAAAGATTATAATTAATAGAATGTGTGTACACCATTGAAGAATAATCACTACTCTATTCGTTTTTTATTTTAAAATTTACTTTGATTCAAACTTTAATTTATTTTGTAAGTATTGCTAGAGGTGACGATAAGCTAAAGTGTTTCTTATTACCTTATTTAGTATTTCGATATTATAAAATTATTATTAATACTGAGGAGTACTATTGCAGATAACATTTCTAAGGAACATCACGCACTGTTTACTGTATTTCAAAATCAGAAATGAAGGTCCTGATAAAAGAAGAATAAAATACATTATTATAGATAAAAAATGTTTAAGTAAATGAAATAATTGAAATATAATATATAAATGGATTTATAAAATGGAAGATATTAATTAATTTCAACATGCTAATTTTTTGAAATCATATTTTACTATAAGTGTCGTACACAAAATATTTACTTATATACGAAGTTTCCTAATAATTTTATAATGTGGAAATATACATCTTGTTTAAAATCAATTGCATAAATAAATGTTATTAACCCACTTTTACATAAAGAAGGAATTTTACAAATGGCATGACCGAATTTAATATAAAGACAAAATGAGTGATGTTCCTCATCAACTGAAATCTGTACAAAGATCGCATTTTGTTTTATTAACATCACAGTTTGTTTAATATTATTTTTTGTTATAATTCTTCCTTTTTTCTGAAACTACTGAAAATACTAGTACAAATAGTCAGTTTTATTTACTAAGAGTATTTATTTATCGCGTAATATCCATGTCAGATATAGGAATTAAGTAAGATAGAGTAATTAAAAATATGTAATAGGTATATAAACAGTTGTATAGTTTAAGTATTTGAATCAACTACTTAAATAAGACTTTGTATATACTTTGTATATATTTTCCAACTATAATATATTGATTAAAGGTATTTGATAAGTTCCTAAATTTTCAAATTCCCATATTTCAAAGTGCTCAAATTTATAACATTAAATTTTCGAATTTTTGAATTAACAAACCACCAAATCTGCAAATTTCTAAATTCCCAGCTTCAATATTCGCAAATATTCAAGTTCTAAAATTCTCAAATTCCCAAATTCTTCAATTTATATGTTCTCAAGTAGAGACATTCACAGATATCGAGATTTTCAAATTCACGCGCTTCCAAAGTACCTGAATTTACAAATGTTAAAAGTACCATCTTTTTTTAACCAAATTATTTTTTAAGCCAAGTTTTTCTTATCGGAATGAGTTTCAATTATCTAAGAACGTTTCCCTATATTAATGTACTTTTATCAGTTACCGAATATCATAAAATATGTATCAGCATCTTTCAATGACTGCACCTTAATACGTGAAGGGTTAGTATAACGATATTATCCTTCGACTTTCGTCATAGTCAATCATTGGGCAAGCACCTTATGAATTATTTCGAGCAGAAGCGAATCGAACAATCGGGATCAATGCATCCGCAGGTCCATAACTACGCTGCGTGAAGTATGCGACAATGGCGCATTCCGCGTATTCTTACTAGCGCGTTCTCGCATGGTGTGACCAGTACACCGACACACGAAAACACGTTGTGAACGTGGGCGTACATTCCTGTCTTCGCATTCTCCTTTTCATTCCCTTTCGTTTTTTCTCTCATTTTGTCCCGCAGCCGCGGTAAGTGTTCTTCTTTCCTTCTTATTCACCTTCCTGCGGTAAAATCCCTTCCTTTCTCTTTTTATTTCACATCGAGGCCCGCTCTCATGGATACCACGGTCCAGAACGGCTGTTTCACACCTCCGCTTGCGCGAGAATTAGGAAATAAATTAGCGGGCCGGCTAATTTCGTTATCTCGTCCGACGCGAGACCCTCCCGCTTGAGATGTCAAAGGACCGATGTCCCAGCCTTCGAACCGCTGCCCAGACACGATTTCAGTCGAGTCCCAATGCCAGGATCAATGACTGTTCCTTCTTTTTATGGCTGTCTCTTTTCTTTCATGGACCTTTCGTGCGATGTATCTCCAGATCGACAAATGGACTTCGTTAGAAAACGATTCGATTCCGATTGACTTACCAGCTGATATCCTAATACAACTCCTATTTTATAAGAAAGAATAACGTATAATCCGGTTATTTACTCGCAAGAACGACTTATTGACAATTTTTGTTCAAATATGTATTTCGAAATTGCTTATTATGCTGGCTCCACTAAATTATGATAAATCCAGATCAGAGTCATATGTCCTTTGATAATATTATTACCGTACTGTAAATTCAATTTAAAAATCAAGGAACTTCTATTCGCTTTGTTCTTCAAATGGAATATACTCTTTAGTATGAAAAAATAGATAATGATAGAGAATAAACTTATTGTCAATTTTATAGATGAAGGTATGTGAAATTTGTTTCGAACATATAAAAATAATTAATGGTATGTGTTTTATGATTTAAATTTATATTATTTGATTAACTTTTGTATTGTATCTCTTTTGTTTTAATTAAACAAGTGACTTTTACTGATTAAGTGAAAGGAGCGATTAATTAATACTGAAAACTCGGATTAATTAATACCTGTAAACTTAATCTAAAATAATCGTTGTTGAAGAAGTTTTAATAAATCAATTTAGTTTCATGAACAAAATCATTATGACTATATAAGTAAAAGTATAAGGCTATATAATTTCAAAAGAAACTACCAACAATAGAAGCAAAATTTTAGAAATAAGTAACTATGTGATTCTGTAATTATTAATATTATGACACTCCGAAGAAATTGTTCAATGGAAGAAACAAGCTTTTTCATTTTATAAAAATAATGTTATAAATTTTGTGTATATTAAAACAAACTTTGTACTCGCAACAGAAGTGTTTCGCCAAGTTAAAAATATATTCGATTTTTATTTTATAATTTTCATTTTACTTATAAAGATTCTCGGTTGTAACTAATTTGGCGTAACTATATGATATGTACCATCAACATGATTATCTACACAAAATTATGAATAATTATAGAATGTTATGAACAAATGTTTTATCGCAGTTATACACTAATAACTTGCGGAATGTTTAACAATTAGAGTTTACATTTATCGGATGAAAGAATATTGTATATGCGTAGGGGGAGAGCTATCATTGAAAGTGGGAACAGTTTTTATATCGCTAAACACGTGACATTCATATCGAAGGAATTAAATTTGGGTTGGACCATTCTGGAATCACCTGCCCACCCATTTAACGTCGATACGGGGGACAACATTCGTTGTAGAGGTTCCCTGCGCCTTCTTTAGGAAACGTTGAATGTCGAGGATCACGAGGAAGTCGTAATTTCTACGGAAACGAGACAGCCGAGTGAATTGACGACGGCTTATCTTCTTGTACGGCCACAAAATCGTTTCGTACGCGTATCGGACAAGATAACGGCAGTGACGTATCGATAAATTCTTTTAATTAATTATTGACGTATTTCGGAGCTGTTTCTGTATTCGACACACGTGAAGGTAAGCGGACACTTTTTTTGTTTATTTCCAAATTTCGTTTATCTCTGTGCTAAATAACTGAACAATTTGTTTCACTTTCGATATTTTATCTTAAACTATAATTTTACGTACTGTTAAATACATATTTAATGCGATTTAGATATATAATAATTCGTGTGATAAATTATTATTGAGATCTTCATTAAAATTATATTATATATTAGAATAAAATCATATATTAGAACTATAGTGCAATTGTATACTGCTTAATGGAATTTACGACTGTAGATATTACGTCTGTTTGACATCAGAAGTTCATATTGAGACATTTTCAGAAATGCATTTATAGATATATTGCGTATATTTACATTTGCGAATATTTTAAATTCAAATAAAATCATATTTATGTATCTGTTATATACGAATTTTGATAAAATTTTATAAATATACGGAATGCCTCAGAATTTTCTAAATATAGCACGGTACTATATTCTACAATTAAATGTAAGAAAATACACTGAGCAACAAAATTAGTGCAACAAGAATTTTTATCAAAATTTCACTCAACTTTAAGTAATCGTAACTCCGCGAAAAATAGTTTTATCTTACAAATTCTTGTTTCGTTTCAATATCTGAAGTCTCTCCTTTCAGCACAATTTATCATATTTTGACTTCCGCTTTGGCGCATCCCCGCCACCTCCTTGAATCTGGGGACATGTTTTATTTTAAAAAGTTTGCATACTTTGATGCGCTCTACGGGGTGCAATACATTTTTTTCGCAAACGTTCCAAAAATTGCTGCAAAGTACCAATTTTTGTGCAGAAATTGAAAAAAATTGAAGTCCCTACGATTTTTTTTGGCGGAGTTATGAACGTTGATAAGTTACCCATGCATTTTAGTCAGTTTATACTTGTTACCGCCAACATTAGCGTTATCCGATGCAGACCATGAGGAGGTTGCTGGTTGGCATGCGAATGTACCCCTGTGGGTTCGTGCACTGTGTCATGTAATGTCGTTTATTCCCATCTCGTTTTTGAACAACTACCCGAAGATGTTCCTAATTGTTAAAGAGTAGTTGGCGGTCATTCTAAGTTGTTCAAAAGCGAGGTGGGAATACACGACCTTACATGACATAGTACACGCACTCACAGACGTACACTCGTATACGGGCCCTTGGGCAGACCACAGTCCTCTGGGTCATAAAACTGCCGCGCATGGCGTTGCGCGATCCCAGGAACCTGGGCAAAGTGCAACCGCCGGCAGCGGAAGATGTGGTAGAGTTTCAACTCGCTCCCCAGGGTTGGTGTGACGGGGTCATCGTTTGAGGTGTCGGGATTTAACCCTAGTATCCGAGACGAGATCCCGGAGACCACGCACCGCCATCCCTAAAAAGCTACCTACGGAGCTACCCAATCCCAGATGCCCGGTTAACGGATGCCATTGGTACGCAGACTTGCGTGGGAGAGGTGACTTGGATGAGTTCTCGACATAGGGTGAGTGCACGGCCGTCGTTTGAGGTGTCTGGCTGATGGAGCTAGTCATGCCTAGTATCTGAGACGAGTCCGTGAGGCGGACACACGACTCTCATCCTTAAAACTGCTATTACGGAGCTGCACAATCTCAGGTTTATGAGCAACGGATGCCACTAGCGGCATTAGAAGTGTTGTAGAGGAAACGCGCACTTCGGTGCTACGCCCTGGCGCATAACCTGTTCAGCGTGGCTCGTAGTTCTTTTCTCGTCAACACAGGTACTGAGGGTGGTGTGAAAGCCCCCACCGGGTGCGCAAGGGCCTGGTGTCATGCCTATATGGAGTTGGACTCTCAGGGGTAGTAAATGTGAGATCTAACAAAGGGGCATTAATTTGCATATACCCGACCGGGTGAGGAGGTACATCCGCAGTTTTTCTAGTCATTGTTCGCATTTGGTCGCCAGATTGATACTTTTACATTTCGAGCCCGTTATTTCTAGCATGTTTAGTTAAAGTCAGCGTGCTTCTCGATCTTTATTACCTGCCATGGTCCAGGCGCAAAACTTGTAATATTCGCGAGTGGAGGGGCCTAAGTAGGGCGTCAACTTTGCTTCCCTTCCACAATTTGTACATTTGTAGCATAGCCAATTAGAACAATTCACCCCCGCCAAGTCTATTCGGCCGAGGTGACATCGAATAGATCGTACAGAAATTCTTCTTGTTGGGTATCAGAGATAGTATAGTAGAAGAAGTTAGTTATCACACATAGTATAGAACATAGTTTAGAAGAACAAGTTAGTTAGCAGATATAGCAACATAGTAACATAGACTCCAATAGCATCATAGTTCAAAATTATAGATACTTAGATAGACCAGATCTACCTGGGGTATAGAGCAGATAGAAACGCAGCGTAGAAATGGTCTCCTTAGTTCCCGAAGTATATTCGTGTGGTCCTTCGATTGTTAGTCATTGTAACTTCTACAAAGCTCGTACTCCCTTTTTGGGTAAACACGAGTATTTAACATATAATATATATTAAATATATTATGTTTATATTTTGTGTTATTAAAATTATGTTATCAGAACTTTCACTACATCTGTGGCATTTGTTAATAATTTTTTCTGTTATCTAATATTATTATATAATTACTTCCTAAAATTAAAATTTGAATTTTTCTTATATGGCGCTGTTTTAGACATTCTTTTTTCTTTATATTCTATTCTATGAGAACTTTTCATTTTTGTCTCCATTCTTGGTATGCATCATTTTTCTTATCTTGATGTAATTTTTATTTCATACGTACTTCATTATTAATATGCAAATATATTTATATCCTGTCACATAAATGTGAGTTGCAAAAAATTTATTAATAATTAAACTCAAGAGTATAACTACTGCTGAAATGGCTTCACTTTTCACTGAAGAGTATTTATTCATTCTTATTTACATGACTTGTTCGATTTTGTAAAAATTTGAAGCAAAAAATGATTTAACAAATATTTTCTATTAAAAATGTTTGCTTAAAGAAAAGTGATAAGATGAATTCGCAATATGCAACATTTTAAAAAAACATCAAAGGATTGTAATTACAGAATATAAGAAATATTTTTAAGAAGTTGATTAATAATATAATTAGATATTAATTAACATAACAAAATACAAGAATTTGACAGTATACTATCTTGTGTAATATATATGCGATGACCTGCAACGAAGGGTTAAGCCTGACCATAATGCTAATACCGAAAAGCAAATAGATGTCACATGCACGTGGATAAGCAAATAATAATGAAAGAATGATTCAAATACGATATACTAAATGAAATTGAATCTCGGATATCGTTGGATGCAAATTTTGAAATCAAAAGCGATCTTACAAAGCAGGTGTTTTTTTAACACCTGTACGAATGTCAGATCAAGTGACGGGGCGAAATTAAGCAAACACTTTTTACGAGCAACGAACGAGATACAAGTGCTCAACGCTATATCACTGAATTACAATCCTTGAGTAGGACTGCTATAAAAAAAGAAATAAGCTAACAACAATTCACCCTCATGGCTGAAAAATTTGAGACCACCACACCACCTGTACTACATTATTCATTATTGAATTTCCGGTTAACTACTGATTGATACCTATACAGTCGTCGGTGCCCAAGTGATTTAATTTGTTGCGAACCGGAAATAATAGATGTATGTTGAATAAACTGAAGAAATTACACTTATTAAATCGATAAGCTATTTTTGATGTGTTCGACCTGATTTAGGTAATTGAAAGCGTTTCAAATCTCTGAGTATTTTTTTGTTACATTTTAAAGAAAGTGTACTTTGAATATAAAGAAATCGTTATTTTTAAATTTTATTAACAGTTTGCTGTTATCCTAATGTTAATAACCGTAATAGAAAATGTAATATGCGATGGATCGGACTTTACAAGAATTTTAACATCTGTTATTTAAATAGAAGTAATTTTCAATCAGTTCAGACAAATAGATTCGTTAATTTTTCTCATTTGTTGGTATTTATATAATGTTCATCAACGTTTTCGATCAAAACAATAAATTTCTATATCTGTTTTGTTTGATCTGTAGTATTATTTGAGACTTGATAGTAACATTAGGCATGTTCTTGCAAACTTTTTGACACTAGAAAGTCAATAATAGTCATTGTATAAAGATTTATTATTGAATGATTTTACTAATTATTATAACAATGTATAAACACTAGTTTTCTTTCGTTTTGTTCAATCGTTTGAGTGGTCATGTTAAAAGGCAATACATTTAATATATTGTAGATGTAATGTTTTATTTACTATTTTAACGAATGCCCCTTTATTAAGATTTTTTTTGTACGTAAAAATATAAATTTTAATAAAATATTTGAATAATACATATATACCTGCGAACTTACTAATTGTATAAAAAAGATATGAATTGTTTCGGTAATTTGTTCAATTTAACAAAATACATTCAACTGACAGTGTAAGAAAAAGAAAGTATTAATGTTAAATGTAATTTTTATTCATTATTTTTTGGCGAATATTCAATATTATGCTTGAAAATTTGTTTTGGAACTTAGAGTGACCTACATTAAATGACCAACATTTTATACAATAATTAATGTATATTAGTGAAAAGGGATTATTTTTAAATGGTCACATTCTGATATGTCCAATAACAAACCCATTTACCGCAGCTATGTGATGCCTGTTTCAATAATTATATTTGTAAATATTTCATTTTGACTTTTGTTGGTGTAATTTTGTCTAAAATTTATATAAGCTACAGGTTTTAACTGATTTCTAAATTAAAAAATTCTATGAATATTATTTCTTAAGCAAGGTTATATGGCGTTAGATTCTTTACTTGAGCCATATAATAGTTTTTAAGTTGAGTCGGCTCACATAATGTAACGTTTTTTTCCTTTTAAAGATAAAAATATTGTGCACAACATATGAGAAATAAATTTAAGAATATATAGGAAAGATCATATAATTTTTATATTTGAATATCTGAATTAAACTAATGACGGTGGTTGGAAAATATTTGTTTCAACAAGCTACATAGAATTTCAATACAGGATGGCTGGAATGAACTGTTACAACTTCAAACCGTTGCAGCAGATACACTTTTAAATATTTTGTTTCATCCACGGGAAAAAAAGTCGAGAAACATTCAAGAAAATGATTTAATGCTCGTTGCTCGATATAACCTCCCTTTGCACGAATAATTTCATTGAAACGGTGAAAGAATTAATTGCACGCTGCCCGTACGTGAGATTGTACAATCTTCTTCCATTCCCTGACAAGTGCTGATTTTCGAGTGTCCAAACTTGGATGTTTCATTACATTCACCTTGGCCTCCAAAATAGCCCAAATACATTACATTCAATCATTAAATAGATTACATTCAAATCCTGGAGCTCACGAACGATAATTGGAACTGATGTTCCAGCTAAATATAAAGTAATTACAGAATTACGCTTTAAATCCATCACTATAACCTTACTTTGAGATATAGTGTACGAAAATGCTTCGTCACGCATATAAATAATTGAATGAACTATAAATATGGCAACTTTCAGATGGATTGCGTGAGCGGATCGACAGATGCATCAGTATGAACTTACTTAGTAACAGATCATTCCAGCCACCCTGTATATTCAAGTAGAGGTATTTGTATGTTCAAGTGGAGGTATTTTCTTGGATAATTCGATGCAGGGAAGTTTTCGCTACTTTATAAATCCTACATTTTTATTTTCAACGACTTTTCTTTATATGGCTTCATCGAAACTTATAACGTGAGAAGGGTTTTTGAAATAATTTCGTGATTCATATTTTATCACTTTGACTGACTATATTATTAAAAAAACCTATTATCATATATTATTAGTCACTGATATTAGTCACCTATATTATTAAACAATTGTTCGCTTATCTAACTGGAATTACTCGCGTTAACTACTTCAATCGTGAATAATAACAATGTATAATGAGAATACATGGAAAGATTTTTTAAAACTAAAATAGAGCATAATCAAGTTTTCAACCGCTTTAGCGTGACAGCGAACGCGTTAAACAGAACCTATTAAAAAGTTCCACAACTTTTCCGGTCCTGGTTCGAAATCTCCCAATGCATTATCCTTAGCCTGATTCCTCGCCAAAAGCCAGAGGCTGTACTGAGACTGGAAGCCAGAAGGAGCCGTCCACTGTCAGATACCTGATTCCTCGACCTATGACGAAGAGGTAAAGAGAGGTCTTCGACCGGTAGCCTAAGCCGCGAAGCAGTCCCTAAAGAGGCACCAGGGTCATTAGCGAACGGAACATTTATCCTTGTCCCTCGTTTCTTCTCTTTCACTTGGTTGGGTGTCCGTACTTGATTCGCCATTGGTATCAACGGGTGCCAGGCAGGAAGACCCGTATTATCGAGTCAATTGTCTCTCACCCTCCTTCCCCGGGCAGTTCAGCTGACTATAAAATCATTATCACTCGTCCACCACCACCGTCATCAACCACCAACCTTCCTCCTCCCCCACCCCCGGCCACTTCTTGTTCGATGTTGAACGCTCGATTATCCCATTAATACGGCCAGTCCGTGTGTCCATCCATCCCGTCGGATCTTTAATTATTTAAATGCAGAGCAACGTTGGAGATCCGACGTGAAGGGTACACGAAGCCTTCAAAGTCAACGGCGAATTTCATCCACTCGAATTCATTTTGTTATCTCACCTTTGATCTTCTTCTGCATTTGTCATACGATGGATTAACCATTTATCGTCGACATAATAATAATGCCATTTTGCGTTGTCTACATTTCCAATCGAAAGAAAGTATGATACGGTGTGTTGAGAGCACAGAAGAATGTTTAAAGATAGTATATTTGTGGAGTTATATGTGCAGTTTGGGTCTATTGACATATTCGGATCATTTGTTTATGAACAGTTCTGATAATTATGAGTGAAAAAAGATGAACATATCTAGTAACAATATTTGTCTTTATAACGCAGACATCGACAGCATCGGCCCCGACACGATAGAAGCAATACCCCTTGAAGATATACCTTATTGGTTCTTAAATTCTTCATGCGAGAAGCATACCATTCTCATAGTCATCCATTCTAGAAACGACGAGAAATGTTTCTTACATTATTGTTGACCAATTTGCAAATGCAATCATGAATGATCGCAGAGGGTCATGGCTGTTTCTTCAAAAATATAATATGTGTATATCTGTATTTCGACTTTAGCCGTTTTATTAATATTTCATTTGTTTCTGTTGTTCATTACGCGGGTGAAATAATATTGAAGAAGTAAGGCACAAATAATAAAGATTCTGTGGTAGAGGATAATTTATAATTTAAGAAGTACATTATTCTTAAGTAGATCATTACTGAAATTCATAGTTAAGCAATATTGCGTCAATGAATAATAGATAATATGTACTAATTGAATGCTACAATTATTATAATTACACGTCTTAAATATGTTCATATTATGTATAGAACAATGAATTAGAGATGTAAAGCACAGAGCACAACGGGGAGAGTACTTACACGTGATCACATATCTTGTAGGGGAAGTTGTATGTATGTACATCGCGTGATGACATGTTATAATTGAGATCGAAGATAGAAGCGATTACTTCTAATTTAGTTACTTTCTTTATTCCTTCAATTGGGAGGGATACAATTATTCTACGCAATTTTGGTAATGCTCAACTTCGTTTAAAATAGTCGCAATTAACTACGCGGGAGCATGGAGCACAGTCTGCTATGATGGAATATCAATTACTTTTCAATGAGAATCGTCAATCTTCCAAATTACTAAAATTAAACAATTTGTTAATTTCCACATTTTCAAACTTCTAGTTTCCTGCTTTTCGAATTTTCGAATTTCCATATATTCTGAAATTTTTAAAATACAAATAACAGTGACTTTCATTCACCGAATCATGACGATATGTGTATCTCTTCATTAAACTTAAAGACAAGGTGGATATGTAAAATTTTAAATGGCCAAAGAGGTGTATAAAATGTAAAAGACTAATGTATCTTGTTAAAAAATATTTTTTGAATAACTTCGAACATCAAAAACATATCAAACACGTAGTCGTTAACGATATATAATAATTCTGTCGTCGATTGCGCATATGTTTAATGTTCAACGATATAATCCATCGTAAATAAAACTTGCATTCGTAATGATAACTAAAGAAGAACATGAATCCTATTATTATAAATAATTATTAAAAAATTATTATAAATAAATCTTGAACAAGTTATGATATTTGATAACATTGTATGGAGTGAGATGATTGGCGTGCAACCTAAAATTTTAATTATTTGTAGTTATACGTATTACAATTAATGAAGTAAATAAGAATTATAAGTATCGTTGTTATTCTCTGTACTCAATTATATTCAATCTAAAAAGAATAGATAATGAGAAGGAATAAAGCAAGAACGATAAGACTCTTTCTTCGAAGAAGATCCACGGTAAGGGGCACTCTTCGGCGACATCCAACTTACTATTCCATCAAGGCCTTTCCTTTAACAAACGTCACGTCAGCAGATTCGATCTCGTTAGGATATCGCAGAGTCGTTAAAAATAATTGACAGCTGGATAATTAAGGGGTGGAAGCTACCCCTTCAAAAACGGAACAAGCAATACCTTCCTCGCTGAAGACGAACGATTTCCATGATCTGTTTCTTAAGACCTAACCTTCTCAACCTCTTATATTTATTTTCTCTGCTTTTTTTTTCTTTCCATTATGCCTTGGCATATAGTAGCGTCTTCGTCAATCTGCTTACGTTCCTCCTCGAGTAACTCTTTATCTGCGGCCCGACTTTTATTAGCACATCGTTAGGAAGCCCAGAAAGGGGTGCATGATTCCTTCAGACGAGAGGGTGAATACAGATTCTCGAGGCTTGACTAACAGGCATCCACGGCTTGTTACATAGATCGATGGAAATTGAATTTTTTAATAAAGGAAAAGTTTGATTATTTATAATTTACGTCTACATGACTGCGATAAATCGAAAAAACCGTCAACTTCTGGCAAAAACTCTGAACTATTCATAACTTTCGACTTTTCGATTTTTTTTAACAATTTTTGGTTTTCACAATTTTCGAATTCCACGTATTATTTTCCCATTTCAATATTTTACTGTTCTATTTTCTACTATTCTTTTATTTTTATTGTTTCATATTTTTACTATTTTTGCCACTTGCATTGCTCTTACTATTTTACTATTTTATTATACAGTTCTTCTACTTTATTACTTTATAATGCATTTGCATTTGAGTATTATATTACTTCACTATTCCAATATTTCGCCAGCTCTTAATTTTGCTATTCTATTTAGGTTTACGAGCCGTTGTACTTGCAACATATATGTAATATATTAATTATTGATATGTAGATGCAACGTAAAATATATTAGTAAGTGTTAAAGTTTGTATTTAAATTCTGTTCAGATTCTTAAATTTCAATAAAAATTGGATGTTTCAAACTACATTCCTAATTTCTGGACCGGAGACTAGAATATAATATTTGTTTTTTGTACTTAATTCTTCATTACATTGTGTTCCACGTATGCTGTATAAAATAATATTATACAATCCTTTTATTTGGCCAAATATAAACGGACTACGATTTTATAATGAATGAAATTATCCAAAATATTTCTTGTTTTTTGAAATTGCGCATTTTTGTTACAACTGCTCAAGATTTTATGATTTGTTGTAAACTTGTACTATTATACAACTTCTTTTTGAATACAGTTTTTAATCAGAAACCTATAAAATAAATATTATATTTTCATTATTACTTGTAAGTGTTCCAACATATATTTGTTTTTAAAATTGGAAAAATCATTCAACGAATAATTACTACAAAAAGATTAAAAGATTGTATGTTTTATTGCTTCTCAGTAAACGTTAAATGAGTTTGTTGTTAATGCACGTTCAACATTTCTTTATCGAAAGAGCTAGAGACATAGTTTTAATAAATATTTCGATTTAGTGGAAATAATTCATTGAAGAAAAATAATTTTTGCAATTAAACAATAGAAATAATTAAGACTGCAAGATTCAAAATTATTAAAAAATGTATAAAAACTATTTCTTTATAAACTCTTCAAATAATTGTAACAACTTAATATTAGCTTATATTTACATAACATTAGCTTTAATAAATACAGGGTGTCCCAAAAGTGTTGAAGGAGCCGGAAATGAGAGGTAGGTGAAGTCATTCCGAACAACTTTTTCATTTGCAAAAATGTCGTATGGGGCTTCATTTTTAAATTATTAACGAAAAACACCGACCAATCAGAGGGCGAGAATCGCGCGCCACGCGATTCGATCGCGACCACGGCCAATTATAACTGGGGCCCACACTACTGCCTCCGCGCGCGCGCGATTCTCGCGCTCTGATTGGTCGGTGTTTTTCGTTAATAATTTAAAAATGAAGCCCCATACGACATTTTTGCAAATGAAAAAGTTGTTCAGTATGACCCCACCTACTTCCCATTTCCGGCTCCTTCAACACTTTTGGGACACCCTGTATATCCACCTTTCCTATGAGTAAAAACCAATTTCAAAAATATGGTATTTTTATTTTATTCAATTCCCGCGCTTCAGTTACGAACCAACTAGTCACAGTTGGCGAAGTATTTTAGAATACTTGCAAAGAATAATACTAAGAGAATACTAATAAATAAATGGTTTCTACTTAAAAAGCTTGTGACAAGGAAATTATAAAACATGGCAAATTTACATTTTGGAAAAGTACAACGAAGAATAATACTCACGGAAAAGAATTTTTATACTATCTTATATAGCATATTTTCATCACAGTACGAGGAAGAGTTACTGATAATAATTCTGCTTAAACTTCATAAAGTACAATGCACTTGTTATAATTTATACAAATCTCCATTATTTGTTGGTAGCATTAGTAATGTGCAATAATTAATATTATTTATTGAAAATATAATTTGTCGTTCATAAATTCGGCAAAGGCTGTAGAAATTATTGAATTATCCGACGAGTAGTGAAATAAAAGGAGAAACTAAAATCTTCGTGTCTCGTTTGCTGGTGCAAAATTCGTGCAAGGAAAATGAGCGAAAGGCATCATAAATATTACACGGCAACCGATTTCGAGTAAAAGAAAATACTTGAATAATAATTATCGATGCCCCCTCAGCTCTTATTTCGTGGTTGTATAATGAGGAGATTCAGTAGCAGAAGAAGAATACTGGCAAAGACGAGAATTTTCTAATTAGGAAGATTCGAATGAAGCCCCTAACTACGAGCAATGTTAAAAGTACCACTTTCACGAGAAATCACTTGAAGCCCGCAGGAAAGAGAGATTTTAATATCGAAGACTACCACTTATTTATTATCACTCCCTTATTACAGTTACAAAGGAAGATATCGGAAGATATAAAACTTTAGTCCTGCCAAAGTTTCCCTCCGTGATTTACAGTTAAATTGGAATAAGGAAACGATCTTCAATTAAGGATACTTCAAGATTCCTGTTGGCTGGTTTATCATTTGTGATCGACGAGATGCGTTGCAATTTATGTGCTAATAAAGAAGTCTTCGCGAAACTTGTTAAACAGGTAACCGATACCACAACTTTCATCAACGACAGTCGCGTAAAATAAGAGAAGTTTTCTTGAACATCCTTACATATTTTATTCCGCTGCAATTAAACATATCTAACATTTGATAATGAGTCACGATAGAGATGTCAAGGTGCTCCAGAAGTTCAATAACATTTGTGCCTCGAATAAAAAGGTAGTTCAAATGATCATCTTCTTTCCCTTTCTTTTGTTAATGCCAGGTGAAATTTCCCGAATTTCCAATAAGTCATAATTGGTGGTCAAATTATTATAGTCAAGAGATTCCTTTTCAAAAGTATGCGAGGTTAATTAGCTTACGAATGTTGCTTGATATATGCTATAATAAATGGCGGGTTATGTTAAGTATTTTATGTTCTGGGTCTCTGTTCGTGGTATAGAATACTTGATTTTAATTTAAGTGAAGTTATATTCAGTAGATGCTGAACTTATATGTATTTAAAATTGTAAGTGAAAGAGAGGGAATTATGAAATACGAAATGATTCTTCTTTTTGTATGATATAGTGCTCACCTCATGTTTATCTTTACTTTTAATTACGTGTATTATAGTTAAAAGATAATACATAGTGACGTTGAAGAAAGGCATCTGCTTTATTCCATTGACAAAAGTTATAAAACATGAAATCTTTCGTCTCAATATAATGATATATTCACCTTCTATCGTTAACAATATTAGCACCAACGATATTTTTATGTCTTTACTGTTTAAGAAAGCCACATTTGATATTTTTCAAAGAGTATTATTATTTTTGTTATAGTAGTAAAATAAAGAAATGAAAGAAAATATATTTTTTTAATTTAAGAATTAAAACCACGGAATATTTATTTAAATTAAATTGTTAAATGTTTATTTTCATTTAATGACACATATACCAGAAATTACGAGACAAAGATGAAGTAATGTCAATAACCGGAAACGGCAAGGAAGAGTTCGCCAGTTCCCTCTAAGCAAATTATTTTCCATCATAATTGGCTTAATCCGGACCATGAACGACCTTCCCAATAGGTCATTGTATTCGGCATGAAATACTCTATCAGAATGTAAGTAAACAAATATACCGTTCAATTTAAAAAACAGAGAAGACCTTCATTAATACGTTTTTTCCTATGTGCAATAGCAGCCACGTTATTGAGGTGGCCGGTTTTAAGTGTCTCAGCTTGTATATCAGACTATTCAGCTTACAATTTAATTAAAAACTGAGTTAGTATAAGTTCGATTAGCTAGTTTAAGTACAAGTAGATGGGTTGTACAAGTGGGTCGGTTAGGTACATTAGATAACAACGCTACCTGGGTAGTTTAGGTAGGTTCGACAAGTTAGGTGGGTTAGGTGGGTTAGGTAGGTTAAGAAGATAGGTTGTATAGTTGGGTTGGCTTGGTAGATTGCGACATTTAAGTACTGATTACATCTTCATTACACGTACTCATGAACTGTTTGTTATGTTATACCATAATCCTCTATTCATTATTGATTTACTACATCATTTTTATCTGCTAATAACATCTTAATGAGGAGCGGGCTGCAGCTCGTAACTTGAACTCCTAACATTCACAAATTACGTGAACATCACAGAGACATTGAATACACATATACACAGATTTCACTGTAGGAAACTTTAGTAATGGCTTTTTACCAGAAAACGAATGATCGCTAAAACCTAGCCATTTAATTTTAGATGTTACTGAAGAAGGTTATGACGATAAAAACATATCAAGGTCAAGGTCATTCGAGCTGCCTTCCCTAAACATAAACATCACCATTAATTGTATATTTATTGTTAAGTCTGAATGTTATTATTATCGAGAACACTATAATTTTAGTCAACTTCTATCACTTTTCCATGCCAGAAGTAAAAATTGCTTCTAAACATTTAATTGTATCAGAACTAATACTTCTTCACTCGGCAGCAAACAATTTAAAAATAATTTAAAATCCTTTAGAAACAGAACTGTTTTAGTTTTATCGAAAAATTCCAGTAACCACAGATGTAGCTGTATAGTTGTAATTAAAATGTTTTAATACTTCAGTTGAATGAACAATTTCGTATTATTAAGGTAGATTGTTTCATATTTATTACATATATACAGAGTGTTCTAACAGTTACTATTGTATTTAAAAAAAAAATGCTGGCTAGTAATAGCCTGAACACCCTGTGTATATAATATATATGTATTGACAGATTGACATGTTGCTACAGTAATTAAGCCGACGCAATACAATTAGTGTAAAGTAGGGCATTTCTGTGCCCGAATACTAGTACCTGTACAATTTGAATTCGTATACGTATACCGTGACCTCAGCAATCAAAATCAAGTTTGAGTTTGTTGATAATTTATACGAATGTTACAATTTCATTAACATATATGAATAAAATAAGTGGTTCAACTACATCTATTCTCCGATTCACATTAAAGATGGGTTTCTCAGAAATCCGTGTAAATCGAAAATATCATCAACTATGTGAGTAAATGAAGAGTTTAAAAATTTCGAACAAGTAAAAAAATAATATTAAAAATCTGTTCATAGAAGATTTCTATCATTGCAATCTGAAAAATATATTATAAAAAAACTTTCGGTACATTTTTGCAGCAAAAAATGACATCCTTACATTAGCATTATCAAAACGTCCCCTTTAACTAGTTTCCTCTTAATTCGTTATCTTAAAAATTGTGTAAAAGTAAAATCATATGAATGGAGTACCGTAAATCGAAAGATATGTGTATATAGTTTTAGAGAATATTCGATTCCCATCATTTTAATTTGCATATTATCATGTAACTAAGTTTTCAGTATTAGTATGGCGCATTTCTCTTTTTAATTCATGCTATGAAGTTAAATTAATAGCAAATTAACTCGTAAATGTCATAGAACGATAAAGTTTGAACCTATACTCCATTCAAAATTCGGTAACGATACATGTTATTTTTATAATAGTATTTATTGCACTTTAATATAAGTACAACTTTACTATTACATAATATCTTAATAAATGAAAAAATGAAAAATGCTACTTAAAAACATCTAAGGAACCACATAAGACACATCATATATATTACACTGGTGAACTATGGTAGTTATCAACAGGTAAACAAATGTGTTATAATAGGAAACGTTAAATTAACAATTTATTCGGCTTATACAGAACGTTGCTTTAATGAGTCGTACGCAAGAGTAACGAACGTATCTAATTGAAATTCAAAATTATTTACTGATCTAAAATTCTTGACTTTAACGTAACACAGAACAATAAAGCGTAGGAGACGTGTGGTAAGAAAGTAGGACGTCAGATTTGTCTTGAAAGATTAAGAAGCCCTATCGTGATCAAGTCTCGGACATGTAACTATTAGATAGCTTGAAGCCGTAATGAGAAATGAAGATTTCTAGAGTAAAGTGTAGAGTAGAGCCGTTGCTCGGCTGGTCGATTGGACAATGTTGCTTTAATGGCTGTCTAATGGGAAATACCGAATGAGAATCAGAAGAATGAAGGTACCGTAACCGTATCGGCAAAGAATAAACGCCGGGAGGATCGAAATGAGAAGTCCACGGAATATGTAAACGTTGTTAGCGAGTTCAAAGGGACTACTCGGAATAAATCAAGCAAGAGGGTTCACGGTACGTGGTTTCCTTCTTTCCAGCTGCTTTTCTGACAGTCATTAGGATAATCAACGAATTAGCGTTTCCACGCTAAGGAGTGGATAAGGTATAAGGAATTAGGGGGACAAAGTGCGTCTC
Source organism: Coelioxys conoideus (assembly GCA_947623535.1). NCBI lineage: Eukaryota > Metazoa > Arthropoda > Insecta > Hymenoptera > Megachilidae > Coelioxys > Coelioxys conoideus. Next base: position 27,678,838 of record OX392452.1, read on the forward strand.
AACACGCGATATACTAACTAACACTCATCAAGATCCACATTCGTTCCAACAAGACTCGACTATGTATCGATCTTGTATTACTTTAATTCGGTACGTTTTAAAATATTTCTGAAAATTTTCAATTTTAACCATTTACTTATTTCAATGTTATTTATTATTTAAAGTTCATAATACTAAATAGCATTTTACTAAGTAACATTCATATCTGTATTTAATACCAATATTTCCAATATAATAAAATTAAAATTAATATTTCAAATATAAATATTTAATGTAATTTGTAGTTAAATATTTGGTATTAGAATACCGTTTAAAAATATTGATTTAAAATTAATAACTTCAAGTATCATTCTAATAATAAATATTCATTGTTTACCAAAAAATGACACACTTGATAGACATGTTAGAAAATTAGAAATCGACAAATGGTGGGAGTAGGCGATACGCCTTTTGTCAGTGCTTTTTCTTCATAAGGGAAGTTTCTCCGGGCCCAAGTGCCCTAAAAATCGACCATACCAACGGGGGTGTCGTCGGTACGAATTTGTTGTTTCCGAAGACATTCTTGTAGTGGCTTTTGTCGAGAGTAGACTAAATAAAACCCCTGTTTTACACTTCAAATACGCCCACAGATTTATTTGGTAAATTTCCTTTTGCCAGAAATATTGCATAGTGTTACATCATCTTACAGAAATTTCATCAAATAGTATTTAACAGTTCATGAACAATTTAATAAAAGCATCTAACATAAGAGAGTTGTTCATTTTATTTTATCTTGAACCTGTCATTAAAGAACTGTTTTTTGAGATCTAATAAACATGATTTTAATATACTATCTAGTTGAGAATCCATGTTTTCAAATAGCTTTAAAGAAAAAGTCGAGTTTCTGAAGTAAAACAACAATATTTTGTATTATATCGTTATTCTTTATTGCTGTTTTGTAACCCTCCCTGCCAAATAATTAATTTGTTAAATTGTGCAGAATGTATTTTTGATACGACCGAATATATTGATTGTGATAATATAATTTCCCCAAGTTCTTACAGTATTACGGTATATCAGACAATAATCACAGTACAACGCAACATATGTAAACTTTTAATAACTTTGTTAAATACATGATTTATAAATATTTAAGATTTGCCGACATGTTTTGTATACAATGATACACCAAATTTATCATTCTCGTAATTATCGGGGCGACTTTTACCGGATTCTTTTCCGTCGTTCCAGACCCCTCGAAGAAAGAAACTCAAGCTATGTTCCGAGATCTTCATCGAAGATAAACCAACCCATGTGGTCAAAGAGCTGAACTATCTCATCGTGTTTTTCACGCCCTAAGACAGAATCGTTCGTTTCTCGCCCTTATGGGGTACATAAATGTTAGCCTGTGAAATTGAGCAGGACAAGAGGTAACTGTGTTAACCTGTACTAATTAAATGCTTGTTAACCTCGACAAGAAACAATTTTACTGTGCCTACGTCCCCCTGTGTAAATACACCTTGGATATTTATGTTAACGAATAAATGATGCGAAACGTTAATCTTATTTTTTGCACCATAAACGAATACAATTTTTTTTAATTAACTTACTTAGAGGACGCTTAATCCTCAATTTCAAGAAATTAAAGTGATTTTAAGAATTAACAAATTAACTACCGCTAAATCTGTAACTGATACCATAAATTATGAGCCCCTAATTGTTAAAAAAAATTTACCAATTATAGGTAGCAAATGTTAGATAATGAAATAGACAGGTTTCAAATAATTGCAAATAATAAAAGTTCAATGATTTCTAGGATTTAATAGTATGCAGAATTAACTTTTTGATAGGTGAACATGTAGATACATATGAAGGTAAAACTGTTTTTGACGAAATTATTAGTTTTTCTTATATTATTTATATTAGTTGATCTTCTTCCATAGTTTCGTATGAAAAGTACTAACACATTAATATCAAAAGACCGTACCTTTATGAAATATTTTCACTTTAATTATACATAATAATTTAACTGGAGCCACAGCGTAATTTTCAAACCAATTTGGCAAATGTGCAATGAAATCTACAATATTTGAGTAAGATCAGTAGATTTTTGAATGTATTGCTACCGCTTATATTTTTCAAAATTGCAAGCTGATCTTCAATCTTTTATGTAGGAATCATGTTTTTTGTCATAATGTTTGTGATAATAAATTAAATTCAATGATGTATATTACAACTATCATTAAATAATTGTTTACAAAGATATATTTGATATTTTGGAAGTTTAACGATTGGAGAATCTCCGCGCTATCATTAACAGAAATTTATCGCTCAGTAAATGTATTTCACTTTAATTTTTTGATAAAGTTGCACGAATGCTAAAATTATATGAATAATTTCATACTATTTTATACTCAATAATTAAAAATAGATATTCATGGGATTGTCCTTATTGTCGTTTTTCGATCGTTATAACTTGAATGTTCCTTTTTGGACTATTTTTCTGTAAAATACAATCACTCCTCACAAAATATTAGCTTCAAATACTTTTTATACGTAATTATCTATTAAATGCAGATAATAAAGTGAAACATATTTTATTAGAGCTTCACTTGTAATCGATATAATTCATAATATTTATGTCTCGACCCGTTGACTTTAAGTATTATACCGCTTTAATCCTTTTAACATCTGACCATAAAGTGACTGTAATTATCCTGGTAAATCCGAGCGCTCACCCTCATCAACAGGCATGCAAATAACTTGGGGTTAGTTAGCTAAGGGGTTGTCGTGGGTCGGTGTCCATGAACAGAGTTTATTCATTAAGGGTTGATGGCTTAATTGCCAGCTCGCAGCATCACTGCCACCCCCATCAGTCACCACAGACATCATACTACCCCATCCTTCCGCTCTTCTTCTTCCGTTGCTATACAGTCACGCCACAGAGCAACAGGTTGCAAGAGGAGACGTTTTGTACAGAGTGCTCTCGACCAAGTTGGGATTCAACTCATTTACACCCTAAATGAGACGGTTGAACCAACATTAATTAATTGCCTCGGAATTAGTTTGTCGTTTCGATTTCAAGATTTGTTTAACTTATCGATGGGGAACACTATTAAGTACATTATCAACGGAATCTTCACAGATTTTTCAGTCAAAAAAAATGCATATTATATACTTATGTACTCTATCTTTTTTAATAACTATTCGGTTTAAATAAATCAATATGGTAAACTGTAATAATTTACCTAAATTCTGTAACAGTTTACCTAAATTTTATATCAGATGTTAAATGTCAAATTACTTTATAAAGGTATAATTTGGGTACCATAAAATGTTTACGTTCTATTGTCAAAAGTTTGTCTGTGGTCAAGTATGTTAAATATATAATAGTGAATTATAGTGTAATATAAATCCTATATTATCAAACAACTTTTATCGACAACATTTCTTATATCTTTTATGTTTCATCAGATATTTGAGCGATAGATGCATAATTCAGCTAAAAAAAAATATAGTTGTAAAATTTTAAACAGTTAACCTTTATTTATTAAACCCCTATATTATGCGAGTAAACTCATGAGTAGTCGCGTGGATAAATTAACCAATAAACTTTAACTGTTTGTTTTTGTTGTAGCAATATGGATATAAATTATAATGTATACAAATTATTCGAATAAAGGTTAAAATAATTGATCTGTAACGAAGGCATGCTAAATTTGAGATTTTAATTACTAGATTGCAATGATTTATACATTACATAATACTAAAATTTGCTAAAAATATGTACAATAGAAATCGATGGTATATCAAAAATCAAAGTAAATTAGTTAAAATACAAAAAAATATGGAATGTATGAATTAAGATAGAAGGAGAAAATATAGGTGTTAATATATTATATATTAGATTGTGCACAAACATGAATAGGTCAGTTATTTTTCGAGATTAATGGAACTCACTCGACTTCAGTGTTCTAATAATAATTAAATATCGATTCAGTTATATAGCCTTGCTATTATATTGCAGCTACTATCTGCAAAACAATTTTCTACGGGTGAATTGTACAAAATAATAGTATTACGTTAAATATATTACAAGAAATTAGAAAGAGAACACTTAACGACCTTGAAAATTGAATTTCATTCATATCTTTCTATTCATCTTGGAATTTATTATTATTTTTTTCTTCTTCGCATAAACCTGTTTCTTGCTTTACACAGTGGTAATAGTTCTGTGAATTCTAGCCATTTGTATGCTGTACAACAATATTGCAAACATGCGCTGACATAAATTACAACGAATGTCGAGTCTTACCACCCATTCGTACATATGAACGGCGTAATTTAAAGTCGTTGGTTTAATTTCTTCTAGAAAGTGTGCTTTCGAACAATAACTAGAATACATTGATCGTGAAAAATGGAAAAGATGTTCCGGATTCGAATGTTTCGGCACTTTCATGCCATTTGTTCGCCACGCACGTATAATTTTATTTGACTTTATCACAATACTGCCTGATTGGAAAATCATAAAGCAAGTAGAGAAATTGTATCCTCGTTTTTCGATGTAAACTGTTCACGCAAGAAACAGCTAGTGGTTTTCTTTCAATTACTAAGCACATGAGAAATGAGAAAGACAAGAGTTTTGATACCTTTTAAGACTCTTATACCCATCTATAACCTACGTAAATTTTTTATACTTTTTTTAAGAACCAGTTATGGCGTATATAAATGTGACATGTAGCAGAGCGTGGTTTGTGCAAGATTAATAAAAGATTAACGGATAAGAAGTAAGTATCCTCTTTTTCGTACGAGAACACGATAGAAAGAAAGATGGAAGAATTTGTGTTACAAGTTTTTAATGGTTTGATTTATGATAAATGGAAATTCAGATTAAAATCCTTTTTGGAAATGAAAGAGTGTTACCAAGTAATTGAATTCAAGAACAAGCCAAATGAAATAAATGATGTGGATTGAATGAGGAAGGAGATGAGGGCAAGGAACTATATGTATAGTTAATAGTGTATCAGACACACAACTAGAAATGATAATAACTGATACAACCGCAAAGATAATAATCGAGAAACTGGACAGCATTTATGTTGTAAAAAGCAGTGCAGTTAAGTTACTGTGTAAACGAAGACTTTTAGATATGAAAATGAAAGAAAACGACAACCCAATCGAATTTTTCAATGAATTTGAGAAACTAATAAATGAACTACAAAATGCCGGAGATTGTAAGTAAAGATGACAAATTCAACTATTTACTGTTAGCTCTACCTGAAAGTTTCTCACACATAGTTGATATAATAGATGCATTGCCCGATAAAGATAAGTTAACAGACTACGTAAAGTTAAAATTGATGTTAGAATATCAAAAGCGTCAAAGCTCAAGTAGTACGGCAAAAAGCGAATTTCAATTATTTAACCAAAACACATTCAAACATAACAAAACTCATAATCCTGAGTACAAACAATTTAATGCAAAAAGATTTGGTAATGAGCAGACAAGAAATTTAAGACCTCCAGAAAATAACTATAGGCCAAATAATCAAGAAAGGAGGTGTTTCAGATGTAACAAACCAGGACACATTCAACGCTTCTGTAGAAACAATGCAACTTGGCAAAAGAGACTTCCACAAAATTATGATCTAAGAAAAACAGCCAGTAATTCTGAAGTAGGAAACAGAGAGAAAAATTCATTCAATGTGGAAATATTTAAAGCAGCAATCAACAAACAAGAAAGTGCAGGCATACAATCAGACAAAAAAATTGAGTGGCTATTAGATAGTGGCTGCTCGGATCACATAGTTAATACAGATAAATATTTTGTGAAAACTGAAAAATTGTCAAACTAATTATTTGCTAAATGATTTGAAATACTGAAATTGACTTGTTATGGTGGAAATTAGAAGTAAACAGACTGACAGTGATTAACAACATCATCTGATTCGTATCAATAGGGAATTCTTATAAACTTTTTCGTACCCAATATTCCAATTGTTTCTTCCATCCCTGACTTTGCATGACATTGATGGTCATTGTGTAGCATATGAATGAATTCGTCTTGGCATGCGCTTTTATATGATATAAAAAAATATATGGCATTCCATTTAAAAAATAGGAGGTCACCTTGGTTTTTCCCAAAGTAATATGAATGGAACAAAAATGCATATGTGTGTATTTTTCCTCTTTCATTTTTTTCTAACAGTTACTGTTTAAAAAAAAAATGCTGGACAGTAATAGCCTGAACACCCTGTATATTTTTCTATAAATTACTTAAGTCGGTATCAAAATAGTTACAATAGCACGATTCATAAATATGCTTTGCCTATTCTTAAATATTTATATAGCACTAGGTAGTTGTATAAGTTTAATGTATATGTTGGATTTTCTGCGTAAATTACGAGTAAATATTTTGGAAATATTTGTAATATACATCAGCGAATGGTTGCTTTTCTTAAGAAAGCAAAGAACTGCGTTCAACGATGTCAGGTATAGCTAAGGGTAATAAAAAACGGTCAGCTCGAACCGTGCGTCGAGGCCGTAGGTGACCGTTTTGAGGAAAAGAGAGATTCTCTCACTTCTAGGGGGTGCATAGCTGTACTTCCCCTTAGGTTATGCGATAAAATAGCCTTTTTAGCAGTACAACCTAAGCAGTCGGTTCGGTAACAACACATAGTAAGCACAGTCCCTGAATTTAGCGCGTTTCAGGACTGAACACTCTGTACATCTTTTCTATTTTTACTGTATATCTAATAAATATTCGTTAGCGTTTGTTGGAGGCAAACAAACTCTGTGGTTAATTATTCAACAGTATAATATGATTCTAATTATAGCCAGTCCTTAAAATATTCCAGTTCTGATCCTGATAGTGTCCCTAGTGAATTAATAAAAAACCTGATTGATATTGGAATGGAGATATTGCTCAAATTATACAATTCTATATGGCTTAATAACACATTGCAAAAAAAAATGGTCGGAGCCATTTGTTGTCCGTGTACCGAAACCTGGCAGAGACCCCATTAAACCTAACAGTTACAAGCCAATTGCACTAACATATAATACGTGTACAATTCTTGAGAAAATTGTAAACGCTCGATTAACCTCCTAGGCACTACGCGCCACTATAGTGGCTTTCGCGAATGTCATCTATCTGTACGACCCGCCACTATAGTGGCTTTCGCGGATGACATCTGAATTGTATTATTAAGTATTAAAATAAATTGTTGAAGTTAAAATGCGTGCATCATATCTTTAAGAAAAATTATAATTTAATCATCAAACACTTCATTCCAGTGTCCTCGTGTAAGGAACAGCATTATCCGTCACATATTGCAGTGCCGTATCATTTACGCGTAATTCACGTTGAACTCTGCCATACAGAGAAACAGCCCCGCGCAAAATTCAGCCGTGCCTACGAGGTTAAGGTGGTTTCTTGAATACAATAAACTCATCGCACACAATCAGTTCGGTTTTCGACGGGGTCACTCCACCACGTCCGACCTGGTTAGCCTAGAAACCCACATCCGCGAAGCGTTTGCCAAGAATCCGCACGTTCTAGCAGTCAGTCTTGACATTGAAAAGGCTTATGGCATGGTCTACAGATGGCAAATCCTACTGAAACTCCATGAAATGGGAATTGGTGGCAACATGTGACATTTCGTTAAGAACTTCATTCAGAATAAAAGTATTCAACAGAAGTTTCCCTTTAATAACAGTCTATCACAAAAAACAAAATAGAAAATGGCATCCCACAAGGATCCGTCAATAGTGTCATACTATTCTGTTTAGCTATCAACGCCGCTTATTTAATCGCCAAAGCCCCTGTCATCGCAGGGATATTTGCTGAAGACGTTACCATCCCTTTGCAAGGGGAAATTCATCAACATCACCCAACAGCTCCATCAACGGGCTCTTAATAAACTAACCAAATGGTCCGAAACGAACGGCTTCAAATTTTCAAGTACATAAACAGAATGCAAAATATTTTCTAAACGCCCATTCGTTTCCAGTATAAAAATTCACGGAGTAACCTTCGATCACAAACATATTTTTAATAAACACATAAGCAACATGGTCAACAACGGCAAAGAAAGAATAAAAATAATAAAGCACTGGCACACAATAATTAGGGAGCAGACAAAACCGTTCTTTCACAGGCCTGTAAAGCAATTACCAGGTCCAAACTTGACTATATATGAATAATATACAACTCAGCTAAAACAGAAGCTCTTAAAAAACTGAATGTAGTTCACAATACCGGATTAAGAATAATAACAGGCGCGTTTCATACTAGCCCTATTGGGAGCATTCTGATTGAAGCCAGCGAATCGTCGCTAAGACACAGAAGAAAACTACTGACAAAAGCCTAAAATATTCCGTAAGAGCTGCCACATTTATAAATCCAATTATATACGACGACTGCTTCCCAAGTTATCGACATAGCACCACCCATAAATCAGACAACACTCTCCTCCACTGTAGAATCAAATCATACTTCGATGAACTACAATACAACCTACCGAGCAGTCACAGAATACAAAAAGGACGATTTAAAAGCAAAGGAATGGAAAAGATATTCTCCCCCTTTTGGAAAAATTACGCCGACTTCGCCCACGTCTATACCGGCGGGCCCAAGCACAATAAATATGGAGGAGGAGCTGCTGTTATTATATAGAATAGAACAATTAAATGTGGAATGAACCACTTCAACAGTATCCACACAGCTCAATCATACGCACTCCTCTCAGCCTTTAAGCTCATTGACAGTTCCACCAAATCAAAATTTATTATATTCTCCGACTCCCTCTCCTCCATATTGAACACTCAGAATACGGAACAAACCACTGAGATATTTACCGCAATCCAAGAGACATATGATAAATTGATAAAAACCAACAAGGCAGTAACAATACTATGGATGCCTTCTCACAAGAACATAGTTGGAAACGAAATGGCTGACCTGAAAGCTAAAATTGCATCAACTTCAGATAGCGACAATCAACCCATATTCAACACGACCATAGATATCAACAGACGCATGGCATCCCTGTGGAAACAATCGTGAAACCAGATATGGCAAAACTATGAAGCAAGTTTTATTTTGTCTATTCCTAGTCGTAAATGATCTTAATGACAATTGTATTCGACACAATTAATTTGTTTCTTACTCGTACTTTCAAGATATATAAAAACATGTAGCGTGTCATCAAGAAAATTAAATATGATTTTGAGTTTTAAAAAGAATATTACGATTTAAAAAAAAATAACAGAAAAACGTATCACTTTTAATTGTCTTCCGTATTTTATTAGCATTAAATTATAAAATAGTATTTATCAAGAAAGCGGGTGAAAAGTATATTTGCAAAAATTACTCCGTTAACCGTTAAGTAACGAACCACGTATTTAACCGCTCCGAGTTAGTTGTTCATTACGTATTATAAGATTCCTCGAAAATTTCGACGGGAAAAGTACAATTTTCCGCCAATGGAAATAGCTAATCGTATAAAGAACAGATGTGCCGAGGATGAAAATGGTCTTACTTAGGGTAGAAATTCTCATCCACGTGATCGTCTGTCTAAGCTTCTGTCCAAGAAAACGCGAACACAACCGAGGGCGGGCATGATTTAGTAATGAAGATATTAACGGACCAAAAGCATACCACAGAATACAGAGATTCAACTATCTAACAACTGACATAATTCACATTTATGACTCCATGACGGCCATTCCGTTGTACCACCCTAGTCGAACTTCTTTTCATTTTCGTACACCCGTTACAATTAATGCCTAAATCTCTAGGGAAATATTTAGTAAACATGACCGCAATTTCTATACAACAAAGAATGTTTTTTATTTGGTATGTTATATAAATTATATTAATTAATTTCATCGTCGAATTCATAAAATCAAATTTTATTGATTAAACAATTTCTTCTAACAGCCCTGTACGAATAATTGTTTTATATACTTATGAAATAACAAGAAGATGCACGTAATTCTGTAATTAAGTACTGTACACCGAAATTCTTAATACATTTTCGAACAAAATATTAAGTATATTAATAACGAAAGATTACTATGTTTTATATATTTTGCATGTTTATATGTTTATACATATATTTCGTTATACTATCAGTTTTGTTATTTAGTTTTATTAGTTAATACACTCACTTCTCTGTGAACAATGTATACACGCCCATCCTCACACTGCGCCCCCAACCCCTCATATGTAATACTTTATTTGTATAATTTTCATTATGTATACCATACGAATATTAGCTTTATATGTATACATAAAGAATAGGGTAAGAAGAAGTAGTAATATTATTGTGGAAACAATTTTCAAACTGTCACAATTCTTTTGTAATGTAATCTTAATTTTTAGGAGCATGTCTTGTGCATTATTAAGATCTTATTAAGATATTATCTTAAAAATTCATTGAAGTGTTTTATTTCTAGACACTTAATAGTAGAACTACCAAAGTCTTACTTTTGAATTGAAAATAAATTACAAAAATAAACAAATAATAAAGCATAAACTAACTCGCAATTATTCACAAACTAATATTTTCTCTCAACAAAACATAAGAGATATTTCGACAAAAATATTATAACATAATTTAATTAAATTAAATTATAATAAAATGTGAAATGTCAAACACGTTATTTTGACAAGTTGATAGTTCTAATCTTAATTAAACAGTTCGTTTTATTGTATATATAATTAACAATATTACAATTATATATCATTTACATAACTGAAAATGAGAATAACAAAATTTCTGTTGAAACGAGAAAGGAATGTTTAAAAATGCAAATCATTGTTCCTTTAGCTGATGCCACTCATGACATGACATTACACATACATGACAAATTTAAGCACGTTGGATGTAATGACCAAGTGAAACAAGGGAAAACTACCGTACCGATAAAGTTGGGTCGATGATAGTCCATGTACCCCTAAGAAAGGGACGAAAATGATAGTAGAGGAAGTTTTATCGTATCTCTGTTGCAACTTTTTATAATAATGATATCGAATTTTATTTTCAACTATTCGCTTATTTGAAAAATGCAACCTACCTAAAAACTGAAAATCAACGTTAAAATTGACTATCTATTGGTAAAATCTATCGCACAATTGACATTGATAACAATTTTAGAATACCTTCACGTTATATTCTTTGTTTGTATCTAATAACTTTAGCAACTAATAGTTTTTAATTTTGTAATTGAAAACTATTATATCCACATTTAGAATCCATAAATTTGAAAAGCATTAATTTCTACTTCTCATTATTAACTCTGCATATTGATCTGTACAATATTGTTAGTTTGCTATGAATATACAGTAATTATTCAAATAAGGAAGATAAAATACAACATTGTATTATAACAAGTGGATCCTCTCTGTTTTAAAGATACATTATTCTTATTAATCCTACGTTGTCCATTTACTGAATTATACCGTCGTGAATTATTTCTCCCTATTTCCTGTAGATACCTTTTATTATCGGGAATACAACGTGCGTATAAGTATTGATCATAGCAATTTTTGTAAATGTATCCAGATTATACGTAGTTCCGCCGTATATTTTTATACGCACGAGGGACAATTGTCGCAGGTGCTTGTGATAGTAAGTGTCGAAAAAAATAGCTTATGTCACGAACGATTATTATAGAGTTTTTCAAAGGGAATGGCACGTGACAACGACAAAGGAAGGGTCAGGGTTAACCCCGACCTTGTACAAGGCAAGGACGCGGTCATCGACCCTGACGAATGTACTTTGGTATACAAGTACATTGAAGAAATTCGAAATGTGTATGATAGCTACCGATATTAAAACTTTAGCTGTAATCGTTTGTTTTAAAAGTAACTATTGTTAGATATAAATATTTTGAAATGCCCACTTGCAAAGTTTTAATTATAAAGACAAGTATGAATATTTGTAATGTGTTGCTTATATAAACACGTTCTGAAAATAAAAGCACATATGTTGAATAAATTTATATAACCTCATAGAAAATTTATTTAAACTTCATTCGTCATATGCAAGTTGGTCTAAAAAGTCATACCAAATTTATTATTACATTTACATTTACCCAAATTGACCCTAGAGTATATAATCTGCATTTTATGGAAGAAGAAACGTGTTCTTATGTTCTCCAGATCAATTTTTTAAGATCAGACAAGTTTGATATAATATAATATTTTATTAATCATAAATAAGTCATTGCAAGTTGTTTGTATTATTTTTGGATCTTTTATGAAGCACGTAAAGATTTATTTTGGGGATAAATTAATCCTACTGTAAGATGTTGAAGAGTTTCCTAAATTGTACACTATACGAAAAATCAGAGGTAACGCAAAATGAGATTGTAAAATTATCGTAAATAATGTATAAATAAATACTACGTCGAATGTGTTTGTTTTAGTAATTAATAAAAATTAATTTTGTTTTATGCGATGTTCGTTGCAAATATCGTAAGAATTCTTTAAACCTATGTATACATTATAGTTTTTAACCATACATATTTAACATCTAACTATATTCAAAAATTTTCTTTCTACTTCATAAATAACTTTTTTAAATTATTTCAATGAAGAATTAACTGAATCCGAATTATCAATTTAGCCGACACAATATTCGTGTTTCTACAAATACATATAAAGAATACATAAATTGAGAATGTGATTTGATAATGTGAAAAAGTTACTACTACTATTTAAAAAAAGATGTTATAATATCAAATATTTAATTGCTTCCACTAATAACAATAACTAACAAACATGCTGCACTTCACAATGTATTAAAATAAAAGCAACTATTTTTTGTCCTGACAGTTCCTTTGTCAAAAGCGAAGAACTCTGAATCTTTGGTCAGGTCAAACACGTAACTGAATATTATCATTAACATTGAAATATTATAAAAATATTATCATTTACATTGTGAACTATGTATTTGACTTTCGTACGATAATTTTATAAAATTTTCATATAATTTAGCATAATGTATGATTCACGTTTCCACCAAATAACACCTTTGCTACCCAACTTCATATATGCATGACATTCTAAGAGCTATTCAGGCCCATAACAAAACCTGCATGTGACACTGAACAACATATTTTAGTAGTAGCTATCTGAATATATCATTACGTTAAATCATGAAAATTTTGTAAACGTTCCATGAAGAATAATATTTCACTTAAAAGATGATAGTAACGACGTTAACACTTACATTAAAGATTCGTAGTTGTGCATTTATAAAAACAGCGGTTTCAGTATTTTACTCTTTGTTAACATTAGAAATTTCCGTTTAAATTAAGGTGATACCAGATGAAATATTTATTTCATTGATAACTATACGCTTACTTGAAAAGGTAAAAGGGGAAAGTTATTTTTACGAAACAACCGCTGTCATTTCCATTTAAAGGATTTTGATTAAGAACACGAGTTGGCGTGTCTAGCTGTGACATTTCATTGCACGCCGTTATCGTTCGCAGCCGACATGGTAGTGGTAGTCACGAGATAACTCCAGGTATGATTACAAAAAGACCAAAAAACGGGGAATAAAGAAAGATGGAAGAGCTTCGATTGAAACATCGTTCTCACCCTCTGTTTCGTTTTTTTCTGGAACGTGACACGCTGTTTAATCGATAGGGCAATATGATCGACGTACAGCCAGGAACTGGTATGTTTGATTTTTTAGAAAAAGTGATTTTCCGCATTTAATCGGGCCTTTATTTCAACCTCTGCAACCTTCAGTCTATTTCTTTCATTTCTCTCCTTCACTGGTTACGCCCCCTCTCTGTGTTGATTGAGCGCCGACAATCACTATTTTTCTTTAACTTCAAAGTGGATACTTTTTGTCATTGGACTTTCCACTTTCTTGACACTACAGGTTCCTTCTCTCTGGCCTACAGATTCTCTCATATTCTGTATGCTAACAACTTACTCTTTCAACTCTAGCTGAATCGAGTACTATAACTAGACAATAATTGGATAATTTTTCTCTTTTCCAATGCTTTGTGTCATGTTTATTAACACAGTCAAGATCGATATGGTTTTACGCCGTTCGAAAATGTGTAGATGAAGACTATAGTAGTATTATCGTAGTCTTATCGTAAGAATAAGTACATATAAGGACGTAAGTCAATCAGTGAATTTCGCATAACACGACTGCGTTACAAGTGTAGTAGTTTTGAAATTATTTTAAGATTGTACTAAAGGTTTAACACTATTTCTACCACGATTTTCCGTATACCTAGTTCAACCAAAAGGTGTCTTTTGACGCCTTTTGAATACAAATCATTGCCGAAACTGGTTGGGATGTAAAATTATGAGTTAAACATAGATAATTTGAAGAATATATTTATTGATACACTGATGTGTATTTATTGGAGATTATTTAATTCATCAAGTTATAAAATATTAGGGCCACATAAGTTTCTTCCTTTTTGTAATATGACACAGAATGGGATAGGGGGATGGAGAAGGTTGATACAGCTGAACAATTAATGCAACGAATCAACTTATAAACTATAAATATTGCGTTTGAATGTCTATCAAAAAAGGAAAGAACTTATGGGACACTCTAATATACAATGAATGCAGTGGTGTACACTAAAATGCAACAAGGGAAATTAGCGAATATTAGCTGGAGAAAAATGATATCGCTGAAGGAGTTTAACAACCATTGTATGAAAAGTAAAAAAATTAATTGTGGAGAAAGGATTCAACACAGAGAATAATTTTATGTTAAAATTTGAAAGGTGTCTTTTGACACCTTTTGGTAGAAATAGTGTTAATGAGTAAAGACTATATTGTGTTGAAGTTTATATCTAACCATATTGTATTTTTCTTCAATTAAATTGTATTATTATCATTTTATTGTTACACTGCTACATTATGCTATATTATGTATTTGAAGATTTGTAGCTGATGGCTACCAACGTGTAACAGAAGGTACACTAGTTCTTTCAACCTGTTAAGTGTGTTTGACGACTATATCTGTTATGGAGATGTGGCAGAATTTTGTGTCATGTCGACTATATCCGTCATGCATAAACTTTAGTTACCATTGGTTATCTGAATTGTAAGTTTTGCAAAAGTTATTTAAACTGTCATTTTTCGTAGATTCTAAGATGTTTTGAACATTTGGAAGCCAAGATGCAGTGAAACGAACAAATAAAATGTATAAATAATTTGTGATAAATTTATGCATCCTGGAGCTACTCATCATCGTCGATTTTCACGACATATATAGGTGCACGTTCTCAAAAGGAGGCGTCACATTTAACTGGTTAAATAAACATATAAGGACTTCATACAAAAGTGAAGAATATTATGGTCATTTGAATAATAAAAATGAACATTAACCATCATATTGAAAAATATTATTATTAAATATTATATTTTCTTGCTAAATTTGATATTACTTACCAAGTTAGTAATGCACTTTATATTTCAAATTATTATTAAATAACAAGTGTTCACTAATATGTTGTGTATTATTAAATGTCAATATGCAAACGTATTATGTAAATTTAAACATATCATTAAGTTTAATATTGTAGAAATTTTCTTATATGTATTAGTAACAGGTATCTAAATAACTATTAAAAAATTATGAAATACTAATAATATTAAATATAAACTTTAATAATTCCAATAATTAATTTCGTCAACTTGTGTTTATACACTTTGAAATTTCAGAAATCAAAGTGTTATGTAACTTAACAATATTTCATATATTTGTACACATTTATATACCAACAATCTGTAATCTTCAGTTATAGACGTTTGAAAATAATATTCTGTAGTAAGACAAAGTAAGTAGTAAATATAGAAGTTGAGTAAATTGAGTGAATAGAAAATTTGTTTATATGCACTCAAAAATTCAAAAATTTTCGAGGTACTGATTTATCAATGCCTCAAATTTCTAAAACTTCAAATTTCCGAATTTACAAATTTAAAAATTATTGTTACAACATAAGAAAATATGCAAGTGACATTAAAATAATTGTATTTGTAGTTGAATCTTCAGTTGTACTGTAGTTAGAAGGGTACTATTTAAATGTTAGGGTATAATCTGTAAGAGAAATCGATTTTCGTCGTAAGTATAGTTATGAATCATTGAGCAGTCAAACTATGGAGCATAACTGCTGCATACATATCGAGAGTTTCACATTTAGCTATCGATTGGGCAATTCATCTCCTTAGTATAATAAAATAATCGCTTGTATCATTTACTTTCTTGTACCGTCTTTCGTATCGATATAAAGACGCTTGCATGAAAAATTGTTATAAATATTATATAGTAATTACGGAGATATTGAGATTTTTACAGATGGTTTCAGTATTTAGTTAGTGTTATAAACATAAATGCTATTAAAAGGTATCGTATTTTATGGACGAACTCAACAATTTTACAATTTTTTACACAAAACTTAAAAATTTTTTAATTTTCAGAACTCCAAATTTTCACACTCAGAAATGTTCAAATGTCAACTTCAAACTTCAAACTTCAGACTTCAAACTTCAAAATTTATGTTTCCAAGTTAACTAATTCACATATTTGAGTTCTCATCTGTTTGAATTTGATTGTACACGCACCCACAGACGCACACTTGCATACACAAACAAACACACACACATGCACACACGATGCATAAAATCCAACCAGCAACCTCCTCGTGGTGTGCATCCAATAACGCTAATGTAGGCGGTAACAAGTATAAACTGACTAAAATGCATGGGTAACTTGTCAACGTTCATAACTCCGCCAAAAAAATCGTAGGGACTTCAATTTTTTTTAATTTGTGCACAAAAGTTTGTACTTTGCAGCAATTTTTGCGAAAAAAATGTATTGCACCCCGTAGAGCGCATCAAAGTATGCAAACTTTTTTAAATAAAACATGTCCTCACATTCAAGGAGGTGGCGGGGTGCGGCAAGGCAGAAGTCAAAATATGATAAATTGTGCTTAAGGTAGATACTTCAAACATTAAAATGAAAAAAGAATTTGTAAGATATGACCATTTTTCGCGAAGTTACGATTACTTAAAGTTGAGTGAAATTTTGATAAAAATTCTTGTTGCCTTAATTTTGTTACTCAGGGTTACGTATCTCGAGAATTTTTAAATTCTCAAATTCAGAAACTTCTGAACTCCCCACTGGAGTAACATATATTATTATTTATAACATTATGTAACACTTAGTCATTAAATTCATAGTTTCCACAAATAATGGTTTATTGAAAAATGTCTGACGTGACAAAAGGAAATGTGGTTGGTCAGAAATATATCAATTTATTTCGTAGCAGTTAATTATTGTAACAATATTAACGATGTTGATGATTCAGCTGTTCTTTGTAAATAGTTTCTTTGTATCGAAGTATTTTTGTAGATCGTGACCAAGCTTTCATAATAGGTTTGACAAAGTGACTACTGACATGACTTTAATAAGTATTCATACTATTCTCAGAGTTCAGTGCCTGTATTATTTGGTATAATGTGGAAGATTACGAATCTACATGACAACGGGCGGAGTTTGTCGGTTTTTGGATCACGTAAGGGGTCGAAGTAACGCTTAACATATCTGAAATTAAGTTTATCCTTATATGCTTAATCATTTCTTCAGGTTTATCATATTATTTCTCCAAGTAAATCCGATACCATATTTGAAGGGAAAGCTATACTGAACTTTCCATTGTATAATAACTACTGTTTCTATAGTATCTACTAACTGATTTTCTGCAAATATGTGTTCTTTTTATTACCCATTAATTAATACTAGAGAATACTGGAAAGAAGTATTAATAGCTCCATTACTATTAATTTACTATACATTTACAGCAAAAGGGGAATCCAACAATAATTTGCTGTGTCCACCTTTTAATTAAAATCTGTTTTATACAATAATTGCACCAGTACGTCAACGGCCAAGACCAGAAAACTCTAGGTAATCTCGTATATAGGTTTTTCCAAAAATTAGCCAGTGACAAAAAGCTTGTAATATTTATCATTCCCATCATTTTCAGTAACATTACTCGCTGTCAGAAGGAAAGCATTTAGTAACGTACACTTTCTAATACAATCAACTGCATTCAGAGCTACTATAAGCTTAAAACGAAGAACACTACCTTCAATTTCTTAAAAATCACAAAGGTTACAAAAGTTCCATATATTGTATTTGGAGATTTTACGGTAGTAAAATTACAAAGGTAGTATTGGCCATAAAAGCCAATAATTCTGGCTGCGATGATTACAACCGCGTCACATTCATATCTACGGCGCTTCCAATAGTCATTCAGGAATCAACTAACAGCATACAAAGAGGATCATAATGTTTGAAAATATAGTAAAAGACTGTAAAAATAATTATATTTTTAACAAACAATGCCTCGTTGCCCCTGTTCACAGGAGGGGATTTCAAATTATATAACTAATATACCTCGCTAAAAACAAAAAATTTAAACAACACTTATCCTCTATTTTCGTCTACAGTTTATATACACGACGTTACAAGAAAATAGATTAACATTTAGAAAAAAAAATTAAACAAAAAATTTAAATTTTCAATATATTTTTTAAACAAATGAGGTTTATTAAAATTTTCTTTTTCAGAATAATTCCCTATTAAAAGACTCACAATTTACAAAAAAAGCATTCCATTATCTCTTTTAGTTCCAGAGATATTACCAAAAATATACTTTCAGTCCTTAACTTTGAGGGCTGTTATCACCCCTTCAATGTAAACGATGGCCAATATAAAAAGGTACGTGTCAAATATTTTCGTGAGAACTATCTTCCACATAAGTTTCATTGAAATCGAAGTGTTCAGGTTGGATATGTTCCCTTGTAAGAATACATTAGCAGTATGCAAGATATTTGAAATATTCATAGTAAGTGCCCGAAGATTAAGGGTCAAAGATCTGAAGGTTTATTTCAATTGTCTTCGTTCTGGACACGGGTTTAAGACCTGTGCTCTGGAATCGTGCCATAAGTGTAAAGCTAAACACCATAGACCAAAGACCAAAAGTACCAAAGAGTTCATCAGACTGCGGTGAATCAAGGTCTGAGAATTAGAGTTATATTGCTCATTGCGCAACGGAATCAGACTTAGTTTTACTATGGCTTTACTTGGGTGTAGAAGCTGTCGATTCGAGTAAACGTATCATAGGTAAAGCTCATATCAGAATAGCGTCAAAATAAATGGGTTCCGTGTAAGTTTACAATCTATAGTAATGCCGGAAGTAACCATTAATATCCTAGTTTCAAGCTCCTGCGTTCAATACTACAAATGCCATCTTACATCCAACTCGCAGGTCCACATTGTGTCGTACCGCGTGATGCAGATATGATAATTGGAAATAGTCATCTTTACGGCATCATGAACGTGGGGTGTCACAGACTAGGCCCGGGTTACCTGTTCTCATGAAAACACAAATGGGTTGGGTTTTGAGGGACGCTTTCGGAGTAGTATTGTTTCACAACCGTAGATTTGTAGTGTCGTAATTAATGATCAATTGAGTAAACAGCTTACACAGTTTTGAGAGGTAGAAATAATTGTAATGCAAAGGGAATCGTTAGCTCATTCAGAAACATTTTATACAAACGTTCACAAAAAATTGGAGCGGTCGTTTGATTGTAGATATCCCTGTAAGTAATGATGGTAAAAAAAACTTGGCCATTCGGAAACTATGGCGGAAACTAGGCTTCGAAATTTAGAAGAGCAATTTATGAAAGCACCTTTATTACAACAGGAATGCATAAATGCAAACGCCATGCTGTAATAAAGGAAGCGGACACAGCTACAAAGGTGCGGGTAGTTTTCGATGGGTCCGCAAAAACGTCGACAGGAATCTCTTTAAATGAAGTTCGAAAGGTTGGAATAGTAGTACAAGATGATCTATTGTCCATCCTTATTAGATTTAGGCAACATCGCGCGGTTGTAAGAGCAGATATTGAGAAAATGTATACGCACATACTTCTGACGCCCG
Organism: Coelioxys conoideus; assembly: GCA_947623535.1. Lineage (NCBI taxonomy): Eukaryota > Metazoa > Arthropoda > Insecta > Hymenoptera > Megachilidae > Coelioxys > Coelioxys conoideus. Next base: position 27,698,821 of record OX392452.1, read on the forward strand.
AGCAAAGGGCATTGCAACATTTTTTATGGCGAGAAGACCCTTCACGGTCAGTCGATGTTCCTGAACTTAATACAATTACGTACGGGATCGCGTCGGCTCCGTTTTTAGCTACAAGATGTTTGCGGCAGATCGGGCTCGAGAATACGGAGAAATACCCCAAAACGAGTAGGGTAATTGTTAATGATTTCTACGTTGCTGACCTTCTGACAGGTGCGGATTCAGCAGAAGAGGCTTGGCTCATCAACGGGGACGCTGAACGGGTTTTGAACGTAGCAGGGTTCAGAGTCAGAAAGTGGACATTGAATGAGGAAACTGTAATTCAAAATATTTTGACTGAAACCAAGACGATTGCGTTACCGTTGGAAAAGCATTCGAAGATTCTTGAGTTGTTTTGGTCACCTAGTTCGGATGACTTGCGCGTTGTCGATAGTAGGCATGTGACGACTCGAGGAACAAGAAATATTACTTTGTTTTATCTGGCGAAGATTTTCAATCCTCTGGGGTTAGTGGGCCCGATAATGATCGGTACAAAATTACTGATTCAATTATTGTGGCAGTTGGGCCACGTATGGGATGAATCAGTACCGTAGCATATACACCCGGCATTTCAAAAAATTCAGAAAGAACTCGAGTCATTGTCCCGGTTAGCAATTCAGCATTTCGTTCCGAGTGCAAATTCGGTGTACATAGATCTTCATCGGTTATGCGATAATTCTGAAAGGGCATTCGAGACGTGCATATACCTGCGAACGATCGATCAAATAGGACACATTACGGTACGATTGTTGTGTGCTAAGTCGTGGGTTCCGCCTCTAAAAACAATAAGTTTTCCGCGGTTAGAATTGTGTGCAGATTTATTGTTGAGTCAATTAGTTTGCAAGATTCGAACAGCATCTTAAGGTCGATGAAGTTCTGAAACATATTGGACAGATTCGATGATCATTTTGGCATGGACCAAAGGATCTTCTAATCCTTGGAAAACATTCGTGGCTAATAGAGTCACTGAAAGTCATAGCTTGTGTCAGGGCATTTGGAAACACGTTGCATGTCAATATCATCCAGCAGACTGTTCCTCTCGTGGGATTCAAACATTCACCTTAAAAACGTTAGATCTTTGGTGGAATGGTCCAATATGGTTCCAAAAAAATAGAGATATTAACTAGGTATTTTAGTTAAATTTTATCGTGCTGTCTGTTATTGCCGATGAAGGCAAGATAATGAAACATCCACTGATATTATGGCGGGCCATACCTTGGCATTGGATAAGAATTTAGCGGTTTAAGACCTGAACTTGGCTGAGGAAACTATTCTTCGGTTAGTGCAACGGCAATCTTTCGTGCAGGAAATTCTTGACCTGCAATCAAAGAAGGAGATTTCCAAGTCGAGTTCGCTACGCTGTCTTAGTCCATTATTAGATAAGAAGGGACTCCTTAGGATGGGCGACCGAAATGACTTCGAATTTAGAGTAAGAGCATCGGCATCCCATAATCCTTCCCAAGGAAGAGGTTGATTATACTGGACCGTTTTATGTAAAGGAAAGAATTCGCAGTAAAACAAGTACAAAAGCATACTTATGTCCATTTGTATTTTGAGTTAATGCCGGTAAACATGTTCCGATAACGGGACAAATGTCATAGGCGCATGGAATGAAATCCAAAGGATTCAGCAATTCTTGAAATATAAAGTTAATCAGCGACAGATTTTAGAATTTGCGTTTACCGAAGGGATAGACTGGCATTTCGTTCCTCGTTACGCACCACATTTCGGTGGGCTATAGGAGAGCGCAGTGAAATCAGCGAAACGTCATCTGTTGTCTGTAATCGGGGAAACTCGCTTAACATTTGAGGAACTATACAGGATGTGTCGCAACTCGCGTAGGACCCGAAAAGGGGTTGTAGGGGAGGTGATTGTAATTGTAAGTAATTTTTTCCTTTGCAAATTTTCGGAATCACGATCGGCAGTTTAGGACAAAACGATCAAAGAGCAACGTTGAAGAGAAGAAAGTAAACACTGAAATTATTTTTGAATAATTGTTTGCACGTATTCGCTTATTAACCGTTGTTACTGTATTAAGAAGTTAGTGAAAAGTGACAACAAAATTATAGTGAAGTGATAATGAAAAGTGACAGTGAAGCAAAATTAGTTCACTGACCTGACTGTGACATCAGCTGTTCGGGGTGCATACTATTTTTACGCAAGATCAGGACCGGTTAAACGACCCAGTAACGAGGAACTCTTTGCACAGAAGCAGGATTATTTTTAAATAAATAGGCGAGTTTTATTTTACTATTTTTATACTCCCTTCGTAAACTTAATGTACAGCAGATCTTAATTTGTTTATTCACTATGTGATTTAACTGTGACGTAACATAGCACGATACTAACTTCCTTGTTCGCGTCTGCGGTCTGCCGTATAGCGTCGCTCTCGCGTCTGAGCGTGCGCTATTCTCGCGCTTTGATTGGTCGGTGTTTTTCCTTAATAATTCGAAAACGACAGCCTACACCCGATTTTTGCAAAAGAAAAAGACACTTAGAATCACCTCCCCTACAACCCGTTTTCGGGTACTACGCGAGTTACGAGACACCCTGAATATTGTTTTGACGTAAATCGAGGCTTTAATAAATTCTCGACCATTGCATCCTGTCTCAGCTGATCCTAAAGACTTGACTCCGTTGTCTCCTAGGCACTTTCTTATGGGAGATCCAATGTCCGGTATACCTTATCCTGACATCACGGACGTTAAGGCGAATCGCTTGACTCGGTTTCAGCTGTTTGTATCAATGCATCAACACTTTTGGAGACGATGACAGTGTGACTACTTGCACCAGCTTCAGCAGTGGAACAAGTGGAGAGTCACCATTCCAGAGCAGTTTGGCCCTGATACCATGATAGTCATTAAGGAAGATAACCTCCCCTGCGTTGAAGACTGGCCGCATCACTGAGGTACACCCGGGCATTGATGGAGTTAGCAGAGTTATTTCGATGAAAACAGCCGATGGATTTGACGAACGGCCAGTGTGGAAAATCTTCATCCTGCCCATGGATTACGAGGAGTCCACAACTACGCACTCATGAGGCGCAGAGGGACTTGCTTCAACATTTTGCATTCCAATAATTGGAGCACAAAACGTATAGCGTCTAATTGTTTATTGTATTTCCACTTGTATATACATATATCCATCTACAACTATCATAGCTTGTAAATAGTATCTAGTAATTGTATCAATGTATATGTTGCGCTTTATATAAGATTTATAGAACACATAGATTTAATGGATGTCATTAATTATAAAGGGAAAGTTTTCAACCCCACTTTGATCGTGCACTGTAAGAAGAACTGGGAGGAGAAGCTACAGGGGTTTGTTTTTCCTTTTCCATTTTTCGGGCAGATTGGTCCCAACTAGCACAGTGTTAGCAAGTGTTGTTCCGAAACCCACATAGTTTTTGTTATATTACGAAAGGACAGTCTCTTAGTAATCAAGCGTCCACAATTTAACGTACAGTCCACTATTACAAAACAGTATTGTCCTCTTACTCTGTCAATCTTCAAATCCGCGATCGTTTGGGCGCGAACACAACGCACACCGGCCCAAAAAACACAGGTGAGAATTCATTAATATATCGGACGTTAAAGATGAACTACCGATAAATTTTGCAGAAGGTAAAATTTAGCTGCACCGTTTCGTCAAGTTTTTATTTTTCGTTCCGATTACGATTACATATTTCACTTTTAATTATTATTCAATAATTGTAAAGTAATAATTATTTTGTAAGAAGATATACTACGATGAAAATACAATATGTAACATACGGGAACTAGCATCACGGGTTCTCTAACTTTCCCTTTTACGGACGATTAAGTAAATAATTGCTGTACAAGGTTCTCTGTCATACTTATCAAATATATCAGCAGTAGATACATTGCTATACAATACAACAAGATCTGAAGACATATTAAATTTCACATTTCATGCATAACGTTTAAATTTTGAAAAACATTTTGAAAAAAATTTTGAAAAACAAAATACTTTTTTGGAACTAGTCGATGAGAACATCGTTAATAAAGAATTTGTACTCCCAAAAAATTTGAATTTTTTTCAAAATACGGCAATTCTTTTCTAACTCAAATAACAGAAAATCACATAGAACACATCAATAAAATTAGTGCATCAAAATTGCAGCAAGAATGTCTTCCTCAATAAAATTATTTTTTCAGTTAAGAAGCACAGCGATTTTTATTTATCAACGTAAAGGAATAATTACAAAAATATTAATATATAATATATATTTATATTATAAAAACGATTTTCATAGATAACTAGTTCTAATTTTAGTTTCTACAAACAGTTCAGAGGTGTCTATTACTTAAAATTGTGTCATAAAGAATGTCGTATATAATAATACACATGTAATAATACATGTAATGAAATTATTCCTTTAAATATTATTCCTAAAAATACTTGAACCTGCTTGATATTTAAAAACAAATGTTCCTTGCATTTGACCAAGCATGTAACCAATCATCGATATCTATAGAGAAATGGTAATTTCTACATATCATTGAAATGTGTACGAATACTTGACATATAATTTGCATATCATTATCTGCGCTATCACGTATAGTGACACTACTAGCGATTTTCATAATGTGTTCCATAGCGTGTAAACGCCACACTAATACGCGTTTACATAAAAACGACTAACAATGCCTTTTAACACAGCTCTATTATATTCCACGTAAAAATTTGAATAATATTTATCATTTTTACTGACCTGTTGATGGCCAGAACGCGACCGAGGTTGGGAGAGAACCTGGCCTGCATGGTCTACTTGCACCGCTGAAACTATCACAAGCATTTGGTGTTTTATTTCGTCGTTATGGAATTTTGGTATTTTTATTTTCACACACGATATAATTTTGAAAGAAGTGGGATTTTGCATTTAAAACATTTTCTCAACTCAGCTTTAATATTACATTGTAATTAACTTTGTTAATAGCAGTGTAATTGAGTATTAATTTATTGCATTGTACTGTAACCACGATTACTTACATTACATTGCATTGTGACTGTAATTAATTACACTGCAATTAATTATATTGTAAATTTTTAATGGATCGGAAGAAAGTACAGAGCGGGCCAGACTCTCTCTCTCTCTCTCTCTCTCTCTCTTGAATCTAGAAACTAACATCTCTGTTGATAATGTGAAGAATTTTGTTAAGTAATTACTTTTCGGTCATTGTTGTGGAAAACTTTATTGTCTAGTGACTTGAATATTATGACACTTAAAACTATAAATGCTAATCACTGAAGTAATTACTGAGCTACATAACTTTATGATTAATTCCTTCGTCCCTAACAGGTAAAAAAGTAACTGCTTGCTGTGCAACTTAGTTTTAATCTAAAATTAAGAAACGCATTGATAATTGTCCATGAATACAATGTCATGTCTCATAGTTCCTTGCTGAAACATACTCACTGTTTAAACTAACAACTGTTTTTATTACATAATCACTTTCATGACTACCTTATGAATGGATATTAATAATGTTTTATACAAGTAAATACTTATTTGATGGTTCGATATTTTGATATTTTTAATAATGTATATTCCGTAAAAAAGAAGTATTAAAGTAATAAAAACGAAGAATATTAGATAGTACTAAATTAATAGTATGTTAAGTATATTAAATACTAAGAATATTTTATGAAAAATCACATATTTCTCTTGAAACTACTAAAACTGTTGATTTTGTATAATTTTAGCTATTTTCTGTACCTAAAATTGTAGATTGCAGTTAAACATCAGTAGAATGTACTTGAATACATTTGATCTGCGAATGGCAGATTTATGTGAACGGCGATAACACGAAGGTGTAAAAAGTATTTTCCAATGTACGAAATTCATCTCTGAGAGGTTTTAATTCAGAATATTCTGTCTTTATCGTTCCTATATTCTATAATTAACTGCATTTTTTCTCTAAGCGATAATTATCATTCAAAAAATGCCAGCCGTACAGAGTATGTTGCGTGTCTTCAAACGCCGCTGAAATCGAAGATGGTAACTCATAAAATTCGCATACAAATGAAACTGATGCAGTTAGAAATCTTCCGAAAACATTCTAATGTTAATAACACTTCATCGATGCTTAAAAATAATAAATTCTGAAATAAGCTACTTCGAATATTATAACAGTATAACTTGTAGTCTACGAATTGACAATATATTGAAAATGCATACAGAAGTTGGTGTAATACTGGTTATACAGTACCACCTTCGGCAGCGAGTAAAGAGGGACCTGTGTTTAGAGCAGTTCTAGTACTTAGACATTCTTAAATTTTTTACATATTAAATAATTCAAATTTTCATTACTTTTATTCTGATTTCATAAAAGTAATATGCTATTGAATCTTGAACATAGGGACCGTAAAAAATTATGACAGTGAACTGTAGTAATCATTTCTGGGTTAATGTTGAGTTAGTTTGGGTTAAATTTCGATTAAACATCGCTAAGGTCTGGTTAATCCAACGTAATATTGAGTAGTATTAAAAATGTTTCACATCTTTTCGTTTTACAATCTTTTAAATTTTCACACAAATTTGTGTTACAGAAAATAATTTTTATATAAAAATATGTATATTTTATATATATATATATATATATATATATATATATATATATATATATATATATATTTTTTTTTTTAAACGGTTCATAAAATGTATAAATTTGCTTGAAACATCAATAATTATAAACTTCACCTTATTTGGATTATAAATTTCTAGACACATAAAAACTGATTTCACCGATCATTTTATTATTATTAAAAATCAATAATTGATTGAGCGCGTTTGACTTAACCTTATCGGAGCGGCGAATACATTCTTCAAGTTTCAAGTTCCGCAATTCGAAATCAATGTCATTTCCGTAAATCATTCGGGACATCCTTTCATTTTTATTCTTCGGTAATACCGAAGAGAAAAAGATTCGAAAGAAAGCACGGCCAAAAGAACGAGGCGAACGGGTTGCGACGAAGGAGCAAGAGGTAAGAAAAAAAGCGAATAGGGGTCTAGGGAGATCACGAAACAGAGGGTGATCTCGCGATGGAATTTAGTTAAACAGTCGTTGGAGACGACAACGGGGACGAAAACGTCGGCCGGTCGGTCGGCTGGTTGGTCTGTCTGGGTGCTTAATAAAAATCGGAGTCTTTCATTGCTACCCCCAACCCCTCTGACACGTTCTGCGGTAGAGAGAAGAGAAGCGAGCCTAACAGCCACGACATACCCTCGTTCGCGGTTGTGTTCCGCTTACACGGATTTCTCGAGTAAGCGTGTGTTTCTATCGGGCACGCGTGTGTCTTGCTCGTGGTGTTTGTAACCGTATCGAGTGTGCGTGTATGCATATATGCGTATGCGTGTGCGAAGCGAGCGCAAGTGGCGCGCGCGGGCGCGCCCTTTGGCTACGAGTACGGTAGCGATACGTTTCTCCGACAAATAAATAAAACGAAACCGTAAGCGAGGGAATAAAATGTGATTTACAACGGTGGAAAGACAATGGCCGAGGCTCCGCACAATAATGTATGCGGATGGCGCGGACTGGTACCCGGGGATACTGACTTCTGATTGGTCGTGCCCCGACGCCAGCGCTACAACGGAAAGCGATAAATAACTGCGAACAGATAAAACCTTTCTTTCTGCCTGGGCTTAGCTTGGCCACTCTCTTGCATTGGACTTAGCACTCGAGTTCTCCTTTTCCTTTCTCTCTTTTTCTCCCTGTGCCTCTATCTCCTCTCTTGTCTTCGTTCCTACGCTCTCCTTTCATACTTTTCTCACTCTTCTCCTCTTCTCCTTCGCTTATTCTCTTGTTTTTCGTAGTTCCTCTCGTTGTCTCCTGCTGCCGCTTCTCCAGAGCAATTTCGAATCGCAGGGGCCGATTCGCACAAACCACGACAGCCACCACCACACCACGACGAACCGCCCTCATCCTACTTTACTTTCTCGCTACTAGCTCATAATATCGTATTCTTTGCGGTATTTTCCTTTTCTTGCTTTCCTTCAACTAGATATTTCGATACAAGCCCAATACAGTTTTAAAAAACCATGGCTCGATCTATACTCTAGGCAGTTCGCGAACATCTCTGAAATACGTGTCTGTGCTATAAGTACAATAAGACGTTTAATTTAATCAACATCGGCTAATATTTTTCTAAGAATCAGAAGAAAATGAATACTGTCTACCATGAACTGGTCGGAAACTTTATTGTCATATGTATTATATTAATGTTGCATCATATACATATTATTATAATACCAGTTTATATACTAGTTGAAAAAAATTGTAAGTGATAGAAATTAATACAAACGTATTTAATGTATATTTGAACTACCTATAAGAAAGATATTTGTAATTTTTGCATTCAATGTTTCATAGAGTAACACTCAGATAACCGTGCCAGAGTGCCAAAAATGTAGAAATCCACATCGTTTTCGGCATAGTTCTTCATTATAACCTCATCCTCATTGTTTCTTCCTTTTTAAAACGTGTAATTTTCAAACAATCGACAACTATTCTTATGTCAATACATTTTTATCGTACATTTGTGTACCAACAAAAAATAATAATTAAAAATTAAACAAATAATAATAGTTAATAATAATTAATAATAATTAATAATTGAAAAATTATTAAGAATCATTACAGCCCCTGCACATTTTATTAAAACAGCACTTGTTTTAACATTTAGAATCTTCAACACGTCTACAATTATAAATCACACACACTCATAATCTTTCAATAGAGCATTTAAGAGCTTATGTTTACGTATCATTTGATTAGCAGACCAAAGTAATTTTATACTTCTGTTATAACTTTTTAATAAAGTGTTTAGAACCCTAAATGAATATAACATCATCTTATTTCCTTGAATAAAATATATTGGTAAAATTCGACGGTCATAAACAATTATATTGCTTTGATAAATAATTATATCGATAATTACATCAATAATTATATTACTCAGAATAAAGTGTGTTTCAAACTAAAACATCGACCAGGAACATTAAAATGTCTATTTTTTAATATTGTTTCTGTAACTAAGAAATTAATTAATAAAAATATAATTTCATATAACACCTACTTTCCTCAGTATATTTTCAAAATGCTGTATCTAAATAATAACAAAGTACAGATATTTGTAATGGAGTATGGATAAATACGAACGTCTGCCTATAGTAATATAATACAATACTGTATAATACTAGTACACATGTATAATGTTGAAAGTTTATAGTAATAGCAGCTTTTCCCCCTCACTGCCATTTTCCTTAAGTATAAGTTTACTATGCTCTGCACTGTACCTATCTTCCTTCTGATAGTAGTTGACAAAATTAAATACGGCAATTAGTACATTCTGCATTATAATTTTTTAATACTGCCAAATGTTCATCTTAACATTGAAATAATTTTTAATTAACATTAACGTCTTTCTTTGATGGCTTAGTTTTAAATCAACGAGTTTGTCAAAAACGTGGGCTTATGTATAGAATTTATACTTTAATTCTGCAAATGACGTATTCCTGATTTGCGTAAATACGCCAGACCAATAGCCAATTTCATAGAGTCATGTTTGGCAACGTGTCTCGCAACGCGACCGGATGCCAACATTTTCCTTCCGCCGATACGTACATACGTTAGCACGATTTAATTAAAAATCGCGATTTACTGAAGCTATCTGACGATCCGATGAAAACATCGAAACGGCTTCACAGAGGGTGAATAGGAAATGGAAGAGGCGTGGTCGATTTCAAATATTTTGCACAAACGAATCGAGAAGAGGAAACGGTGGTGACGGGATGACGGTACAGAGATGCAATTATTTAAAACAGTAATCACGAAAATGAAAGAGTGGATTGAATAGATCCACCCTTCCAACTGCAGGACGTAGAATATTCGAACGGCTTTCCCACGTGGAAAAAGAGTCTAAAGGTTTTTCTTCCGGGCCGACAAACAGTAATGCAAACCAAAAATCAAACGTAACTGTAAAGTTAGCCTCTTTTTTTGGTGTCCGTTTTACTCCGTACACAGACAACCATGTTCATATATCTCCATCTTTCATACCTGTTTCATTTGCGCGTAGGCCAAATTCCTGACGCGTATATTGACTTAATATTTCATTTATTTATATGGTCGAATATAAAAAGAAATATACTTTTCTTTTTTAAATTATGAGTCGAGAGTGCATATTTCAGTATAATCTTCTCGTAGAACAAAACTTTACATGATAAACACGCTATAAATCGATCGAGTGATCTTTACTCCTTCGACTAGGACGAAGGATGTTTGATTCGTAAACGTTATTCAGAGAAATATAGTTATTACTAATAGAACATTGTACAGTACAAATATGAAATATATAAAGCACAATACTACAAATATGAATATTTTTTATTTATTTATCAATTATAATTTTTAACAATTAGAAAAATTTAAAAGAATATATAGAACATTTCTGAAGTCAAGAATTTAGAAATCTAATTAAAAAAATAAATAACTATGTATTATTGGAAAATGAACCAAATTGTATTCATTATACAAATAAATGAACAATGCAACAAATAATTCAATTTAAAAGTATTCTTTATGTTTGTCAAATTACTTCCGCCAACACACTTCAAAGTACTATGCTTCGATTAAATTGTTTATACGACACAATATCACGTTCAACGCGTTCCTTTTTCTAAGAAGCTTCACGCAAAAGTGTATTAAGTTTATTGTTGTAACATGATCGTGGAACGATTATAACGTTTACGTGAGAGATGTCCGCATATATTCACATGATAGCTACCACTAACTGAATTGGCGGATGACCTACCACCATTTTTCCTCTCCCTAAATTTGCTCTCGACGACTTCTACGACCTTTACCAGACCCTCATGGAAACTGTGAACCGTCTGTTGTGTTTGCCATATTGATGAGAATACCACTTTCTCCGGGTATTCGCTATTGACTCCAATGATTGATCATTTTGATTTTATAATAGAATGCAATCTAATCGATTAATATCGCGTGGGAATATCTAATAAACTGATTGCGATACTGCAGTAGCTTTGAGAAAAATTAATGTGAAACACTTTTTATAATTTGATTTTTTAGTCTATTAATAATAAATATAGAGCTATTATTTTTTATGAACAAGATATGTATAACTTTTACTGTACAGTTAAGAGTAAATCCTAGCAAAAATACGGCAATTAAGGGTTTTTAAGGATTTTTCGAAATTTGGAAATATGGAATTTCGAAGGTTTAGCGACTTAAAGATTTTGAAATTTTGAGATTTACAGACCTGGCAATCTAAGTATTTGGGGATCCACAGATATGATAATCTAGTAATTTTTCGTGTAAGAATTTATGGACTTTGTAGATGTAAAGATTTGGGAATCTAGTAACTTACGAATCTCAGAATTCAGAGACAGAAATTTGGGAACGTAAGTTTTTCGAAATCTTGGAATTTGAAAATCAAAATATTTTGAAACTAGGCTGTAGAAATCTATCATAGTACAAAACTGTCAAATATAAAATGAAACAATGGCTTTTTGTTGCATTCATATTTCATAGAGTAGGTACCCTAATACTTTTAATATTATATTGCAATTTATACTTGTAATTATATTAGGACATTATATGTAGAAAATGAGAGCTGATGTTTTTTATTACATTTCAGTTCATTCCTGCATCACATTTACACATCAATTTTATTCATAAATTTATATGTATTGTACACGTATTCATAAATTCATACATTTATATGTATTGTATATTGTATAAGTTAGTAACCTATAACATTCTTAGAGCATTTAATTTATTAAAAACATAAATAGTGGATCTACCGGAAAATGGTGTTAATTCTTGTGTACGTTTTCAATAGATATTAATACATACTAATATTTATTGAACAATATCATTTCTATCGTTACTAACGACGTTTCCCATTTTCCTAGAACGACTTATCTTTCAAGACGAAAAGCTCAGACAGTGACATTATCAGTCAGTCTTTTCACATAAACTTTATATAACTCTCAATTTATATGATAGTTGCTTTCAGATTATATTTTTATCCAGAGCTCAATGAATTGTTAATAAGTTGTAATAAATGTCCCGCAACAATTTTTTTGCATTCATTTCTCCCTTCAAAACTTATAACGCTAAAAATCTCATTGAAACAGCAATATTCCTTTCGCGGTTAACAAACCGCGTAAAAAAAGTGGGCAAATAAAGTTTACAAAGAAGCTGTCATTCTTTTTGGGGAGGATGACAAGGGATATTAGACTTTAATATTCTTCGACAGACGTATCACCCCTCTTTCCAACGGAAAGTCCTTTCGTTTCTAACCGCGTGTCCCCATCCATCGTTCGCGGATGTCCTCGAATTTTAATAACTTCGTGAATGCCCAGAATCCAATAATGTCCCTAGACACCTTTGTTTGTAGAGGGTGTGGAAATGAAACGTGTTATGTACAAAATAATGTTTATCGCGATGTATTTTACTCGATGATTAATATATTTATATAATTCAGTAAGGAAACAATGATCATAACATGTTCTAATCATTAATTATTACCATTCCGACCATCAAATACGTATTAGTTTAATTATCTTCATCATTTAACAAAAAAAATTCAAGATGGAAATGTTTTGTGAAGTAACAATGTTTTATTTATAATGAATTCATTTAATTAATTACAATTGATTTTTTCGTGAAAAGCCCTGCCCTTAATTTCAAGATTTAAACAAAATTAATAAGAAATACGATTGATTTAAATTCTGTATCATTTAACAAATCTAAACTAAATTTACTACTTAAAGAATTATCTCATAATAATTAATTGCAACTTTGGCAAAAGTACTCTTCTCCTTGCAAGTGACATTATAAAACAAGTTTAAAAATGTTGAACCTTGGAGTATTTACAATAATATTTTTGCACGATATAAATATTGAATTATAGAAACTAATAATTATATATGTACAAACCTAATGTATTCTGCTATCACATTTTGATTAGTTTAAATGCGCGAAATAAACAGAAACGTTACTATTAATAAAGTAGTCATTCAATTGTTATCCGGTATAAAATTAAAAAGAATCTTGTAACTGCAAGGTCAAGTTCAATTTTTAAATAAATTCCTCTGGTCAAACTCGTCCTCGGAAACACATAAATATATCTGTGAAAACCATGCTATATTCTTCTTACACCCTCTAGTCAGCGTATGCAAGACTTTATCCCGTGCTAGCCGTTACACCCACCTTTGAATTCCTAACCTTCTCGTCTATTCACGTGTGCGTACTTCCAACCCTCTTGTAGCGTTGCAGAAAATCTCATATTCTAGAATGACGAGGCGATTTCAACCCTCAGTTCCCTTTTTCCTGTCTTACGGCAAATATTCTCTTTTTTAGCACTGAAATGTCTTGTGCTCGGGATATCGCAGTTCGTAATTCGATTATAAGTAAATTTCAACCTTTCTTTATGAGAAACGAAGTCTATAACCGTGGAAATTTCATTTTGATTTAATAAACGGACAGGTTCGTATATTTCGCAGGCAATACACTCCTGTTTTAGTTTGATACTAATACATTCCTGTTTGAGTTTGAATACGATCGTTTCTAAGAGGAAAATAGGATCCTTTATGGTGTAAATATTTTATGCAGCGTGCAGGCTTATTTAACATAATAAGTTGCACTTATTTTGATATCATTTATTACGTGGTTCTTAAGTTATGTATAACGTAGTAACTATCTATTAAAGGTCTGTTTTTACAGATGAGACATAAAACAAATTTTTTTTTTAATACAGTATTGTGTATCATTACAATCATCCAATATATTAAATAAGCATAATGTTTATACTTCTGTAAAAATTTCGGAATTTAAACTAAATATACTGAACATGCTTAAATGTAAACTGATCATACGGCGTAAAGGAGCTGTATATCATAATTCATGACATATAAACTGTAGCAAAAATTACTTACAATTGCATGAAGTATGTAGAATATATTGTAAAAAAAATAATATATTCAGTTATTTGTCGTTCACCCCAAGTATTTACAAAAAAACATTCAATGTGAAAAATATGTATTTGCATAAATATGTATGTTCAGTTTACTTAAAATACCACACTCGAATGGAATATAAACTTCCTATACCTATGGCTAAGAATAGCGAGAGGGGTCTACGATTTTCTTGTATTTTTGGGAAAACCTAACAAAAATGAAACGTTGATGAAAATTTGTCAATCAAATTTTCATGTTTGGAAACATCCAAACTTAGAAATTTATGAACTTGGAACTTTCGGGATTTTATTATTTGAAAATGTAAAGAATTTTTGACATTGAATATTTGGAACCTAAAGATTTGGAAATTTAGAACTTTAGGACTTTGGGAATTTAGAAATCTAGGAATTGAGAAATTAGGGATTTTAGGAATTCAAGGATTTAAAAACTCGAGAACCCGGGAATTCCCAGATGTAGAAACTTCAAAGATTGATCAATCTTGGGAATTGAAGAGTTAGAAATTAAAAAATTTAGATGGTTTGAAATTAAAAAATTGAGTAATTACGGAGCTTTGACGTTTGAAGGTTTAAAAATCTAGCGTCTGGAAACATAGTCATTTCAAAATTTGGAATTTGGAATCCTAGGTATTTGAAGATTTAAAATTTGTCAAGCTTAACCCGTTTGATCTTTTACAATAAGAAATTTTCTAGTAGGAAGCTCCTCTACCTACGCCAGTTCCTATTAGAAGAAACCGTACACTGAATCTGATTGTATTTGAAAATATACGAAGCGTTTTTGATACGTACTTAAAGATTAATCTCAAGTTTCTCAAATCGATTTCATTTTCATGTCATAACTTTTCGGTAACAAATTATAATTGTGATCGCTAGAAAAATAATTACGAGTTATTTTAAACTATGATTTCACAAGGAAATAAATCTGCAATTTACTGAAAATATTTGAAGCATTTTTTTCTTTATGGTGTATTGAAAAGAATCACGAAACCGTGGAAAGAAAATTACCACCTTTCTTTCAATTATACGATCAATTATACGAACATATTTGTATTACACTGAAAACGAAAATTGACACTTTTTGTACAAGTAACGCAGATATAATTATTCGATGAAAAACAACAGACAAAAGAATGCATCGGCTTCACGCATTGAATTATTTTTCGATCTATTGGATCTACAATATTCCGCTAGGCGTCGCACCGTGCCAGCCGAGATAAGTACGTAGACATACATATGTCAAAGTTACCAACAGTTTCAACTTCTAGTTTCGGTAGAATAGAAGGAACAAACTTGTTCGCTACAAGGATTTCTGTGCGATATCCAAAGCGAGTAGAGCGAGCAAAGTAAGGCGAGACATAGCGACGCGAAGTCGCGACCGATAAAGTCGCTCGCCGATGTCCCGAATCGAGAATGGAGAATCGAGGATCGAAGAAACGAAAGAAGACTGTCGGGTCAGAGTGGTTGATGGAGGTTAGTTCGTAGCTGGAAGGGAGCTGGGCGTCGAGCTTCAAGCAATAAGATAAGGATAATCGAAGCAATCGAACGGCGCTCCTGACTGGAGACGGGGGCGTTGGATCGCGAAATGAATTCCACCCTTCCCCCAGGGCTGAAAGAAAGAAGCACCCTCGCGCTATCGCACACGCGTGCACAGACACATCGTCGTTCCTCGAACGA
This sequence comes from Coelioxys conoideus, assembly GCA_947623535.1. Taxonomy (NCBI): domain Eukaryota; kingdom Metazoa; phylum Arthropoda; class Insecta; order Hymenoptera; family Megachilidae; genus Coelioxys; species Coelioxys conoideus. The sequence continues at coordinate 27,714,559 of OX392452.1, forward strand.
CGCTCGAGACTGCCTGAAGAATGATAATGTCACGCTGAAACGAAGATTTGTGAATACATTAAAGAAAATGCGCGGGGGTAGCACGGAAGAAAGAGGGTGACAGGAGGGACTCTAGGGGATAGTGGAAACGATTTCCTCGGGGAAGCGCTTCGAAATTCTTTTCTGCCTGAGTATTTATCTTCTAAGAATCATGGGATTTACCATCATAGGAGGACAACGAACTTTGATATGCGTGTATCTTTCTAAAACGAGGGGCAAAGCAGCTGAGGCTACTATATATCTTTCATTTTCAGCTCAACATTCTCAGCGTGCATGTTACGTTTATACCTGGAATTACGATGCATTCTCATTACATTCTTATATGGTTTATATGATTGACGTTCGTATGGGGAAAGTATAATAAATGTATCGTAAGTTATTTGTTGTAGAAAAATCCGAAATTAATCAGTTATACGGTTTTAATTTTCTATCTTTTATTCAATTAAATAAGTTGTACCTTCAAAACCTTAAGAAATGAAAGAAGATACGAAACAAAATGAAATGGTACTTATCGCAAAGGTTGCAATTAATGTATTTATCATTTAGATAAATGTAATTATACACTTCTATTTCTAAGTGGATTGAAATATAATTATTACTAATTGAAGAATGGTTTTGAACATTATTGTATAACAAACAACTTTTGTTGTGAAATTTCTTGAAAATTTTATAAGAGGTTCATAACAATAATAGCATACCAACACATGAGTATGTTCGAAATCATTGTATTTACCATGTGAAATGTACAATACAAGAAAAACATTGTAACAAATGTACGTACATTTTTAATTATAGCGCAAGGACGCTATATATAAATCCTTTTAACAAGTAAAGAATTATAACAAAATGTAATACTGAGTCGGTGATAACAAAAATGGGATTATGTAATTTGTTAAAAGTTATTTTGCTATATCTTTTGTCCACTATCAAACCACCGTCTATTTTTCTGACACGATTGTGTTTTCTTTTACCAAATCGTTTTTTTTTTTTTTTTTAATTAAAGTATTACGTCGCATCGACCATCAAGTCATTAGCGACGACTGGGTCCTATATCCTACGTTTTGATCGGCTAAATTTTTTGGTAAATATTGATGTCTTTCAGATATTTTAGGGAATTTTCTATGTGCTTCTGTGATATTGATGCTCTGAATATGATATTTATTGAATTCGAATAATAGTCTTGCATCAGCTACAGTCGTGGACAAAATTAAGTGGACAGGTATGATAAATAACAAATTAATTTAATTTAACTAATAATGCCTATAAATCAAAACTTTATTGCAGAATTATATACATTAAATAAATAAATTGTATATTAAATAAATGTTTTTTCTAGTCCACAAAAACATTTCACGTTCTAAATTTAAAATTTATTTAAAACATTGTAATAAGTAAAAAATATTTTTACATTTCTGCAATGTCCACTTAATTTTGTCCATGACTGTATGCCCTGTGGGTTAGTTATAAATTTATTGTTGCCTAGGCCGAAAAATTGGATTTCTGTGTGGTATTCTATTCCATTAATATTTCTAATTTTTTTCCATAAGATATTTGTTGGACTTCTATTTGTGATGGTTGATACATATGATTGCCAAAATTTTCTTTTACTTTCTGTTATTATTTTGCGGAATTTTGCTTGTAATTTTTTGAAGTTTTCTAATTTTTCTATAGTTGGTTGTCTCTTTGGCTTGAAGGCCCTATGGCTTTCTTTCATGGCTGCATGGCATTCTTCGTTCCAGCAAGGGGTGTTTCTTTTTTTTGTACTTACTGGCTTAATTGTGCCGGAGGCTTCCTGCGCTGCTTTTATAATAGTTGTTTGCAATATTTCGATTTCATGATTGATGTTGATTGGATCAATTTCGGTATTTGGGATTTCTTGAAGGGCATTTGTGATTATCGTTTTATATGAACACCAGTCTATTTTATTAATGTGTAATTTGTTAATGAGTTTATTTTGTAACTGTGGGACAGTGTCTGGATATGTAACTTTTATGGGAAAATGGTCGCTGTCGTGGAGGTCTTCCAGGGATTCCCATTCTAGCGGTTGCGTCAATTTTCTGCTATATAGTGTTAAGTCGATCGCACTCATTTTCCCAGTGTTTGCCGTAAAATGCGTTGGACTGCCTGAGTTGAGAATAGTGATGTTAGGGTTTTCTAGTAGGTTCTTAATCATTTTCCCACGGCCATCTATTTTGTACGAATCCCAAAGATAATGGTGTCAATAAGAATGGTGTTGGAAGGTGGCTTATAAGCAATTCTAGATCAGATGAGTTTAGAGTATGGCTGTTTGGGAGGTATATGTTGCATTTGTGTATCTTGCTTATGAATTGTACTGTAACTGCCATTGCTTCTAGGTCTGTGTTTCGCGGGATTTCGGTGGCGTTGAATTATTCGGATACTGCGATGAGTACTCCTCCACTCGCGTGGTTATCGCCGTCTCTAATTTTTTTGAAGGTGGAGAACCCCTTGAGATTCGGGTGATTGTGTTTTTTGAGGTTTGTTTCTTGTAGGCAAATGATGGTTGGGTTGTGTTGGTTTAACACAAGCTATAATTGTTCGTAGTGAGTGTAAAAACTATTTATGTTCCATTGGATTAGCTGGAGTAGCCTGCTTTTCATGCTTCGTACTTTGAGTAAAGGATGGATTCTTATTATTATTACGGCTAAAGCAACGGTATTGTTTGTGTATGTTTTTGCGATTTCTAGCGGATCTGGTGCTGTGATTGAGTTTTCAAGGAAGCTTTTAAATTGGATGTAACTTAGCACGTGGTTCTTTCCTTGGTCATCAATGTAATTTTTGGCTGGTTTTAGCATATCATCGATTTTGTCTAACGAAAATGCAGGAGATGGGGGCCGTTTTGTTCTCTTAGAGGCTGGTTCTGGGTTCCTATGGTGTTTTTTAGCTAGTACATCTGGTGGCTTGAATTCATGATCCCTTAGTTTCACAGGTTTGGGGTTGCTTTTTTCAGATGTTTCGTTCTTTATCTATAATCTGGTTTTCCATTTCTATTTCTTTGAGTTCTGTTGTGTTGGGGACATCTTGCTATACTGTTTCTATGTGTTCAGGTATATTGGGGCTTTCTATTTCCACATCTTTAGACTGGTCATTGGTGGGGGAGGGTGTGAAGGGTTGTGTGTTAGGGTTTGTTTCTGAGCTGGTTTCGCTAGGTTTGTGGTTAGATTATTGGGACATTGCTTGATAATATGTCCTTCTTGATTACACCTAAAGCATGTCTGTTTCTCAGTGATAGCGAAAATTCTGTAGGTGATGTTTTCTAACATGACTACAAAGGACCTCGGGATTTGTTTAGTGTCTTCTGGGTCTACGTAGACTTGTCTCCTGAAACTTAATATATGCGACAGGTCTGGGTCGGCGATTCCCGCTTTTAGTGGTGTTATTTTTGAATATCATTCGATGTTATTTCTTCTAAAGGCGTTTTCTATAACTGAATTGGCAATTATGGGTGCGACGTTTGATAATATGATTCGTTGTGCCGGTAGTACCATTCGACGGTTTTCTATGTTTACGTTGTTGATTGAAACCGTTTTGTGTTTAGAAGTGAAGTTTAAAACCGTTTCTTTACAATCAAGATACATACAGATTCTTCCGTTGGAGATCCTTGAAAAATATTTTATAGCTTTGGGTCCTGTTATGTTACCGATTGCCCGGGCGTATTCCTTACTGGTGATACTGTCGATTGATTGCAGAATGATAGCTTGGTCTTGGGTTGGAGTTTATTCGTGTTTCGTTATGTTTGCGTATGAAGTTTTGGTTTCGGTCATATTGAATTTTTGGTCGCTTTAGGTATTTTCTGCTTGGTTATATTGGATTTCATCGAATTGTGAAGGATATGTTGGTTTGCATGTGTCTCTGTAAGGGTTCAAATGTTTTGACATGGTGATACGTACGGTGTACGTATACCTATGCCAGAGATTTATGTAGTGGTGATTTTATCACCAAATAAAATCATTTACCAAATCTTGTTTTGTCGTTTAAGAAAATTAAATTAAGAAAAGGTCTCTAAGACCTTTCCTAATAAATTCGTTGTATTTCCTCAATAAGTATTGAATGCTATCGAATTATGAAAAGAAGGTTAAAAAAGGCGGTGCTCCAAAACAGGAAAAAAGTTTAGCTTCATATTTGTACGATTGTATAAAATATCATAGATTTATCTTGGAGTGTAAAAAGATTGGTGAAGCTAAAATTGTCTCGCTGGTGATTAAATTCCAATAATATATCGGAAATCCGATTTACACTCGCTTAAGAGGCTTGTTAACGCCTGCACGAGTCTTTTCTATCTCATTTCTTTACTTCACAAGGACACCTAATTCTCAACTCAACAAAGCAATCGGCCCGATCTAAATTGTCCTCCGTTACTCTCACTTCCCGGGCACTCGTGCTCGGAACGTTCAAAAGGCACCGTGTTTCGCGACAGTGATAAAAAGAGCCGTCGGTATTATGAAGGTGGAGACATCGTTCCGAACCTGGATCCGTGTTGTTACCCCTCTCTCTCGTTTCTCCGTACATGGCTTACGCTTCTCGTTCGCTCTCTCACTCTCCCGGCAAGAGACTAATGGCGGTTTATATTACGCGGATTCATATTACTACCAATTAAACTCCTATACCACCTCAAGCTCGTGGTGTTCATACGTTATACTGGAGGATAAGGGACGCTGGAACCCGGTCCACGATTCTTTTATACGTCCGTGTTTTGCATTTCCTAACGGGTGTTCCGTTTCTCTACGTTTTTCATGCAATTTCATCGTTTCACGCATCTACAATTTCCAGTAGTACATATCTACGTACTTTTAATTAATTGTTGCAATTAATACTACTACTATTAATGTCAAATGTATATTTGTTGGACAATCTGATAAGTAATTAAAGTGACGTTTTATATATCATTATTTTTATTTTCTTTGAATATTTTAATAGTTAATTAGTAACAATAGCTTTTAGTTGTGAAGACTTATTATATTTTGCATTTGTTCTGCTCTTTGCTAAAATAATATTACACGGAATGTTAGGTATCATTTAAACGTAGTACTACGCGATGCTAAGTTTACTGGAAAACTAATAATGTGATGTTGTTGAAATAATACGATATAAATATATTAAACCGTGATAAATTATAATAATAGTTTATTATGATGATAATCAAATAATTTCGTAATTATAGTGGATTCTGGTATAGTACAGTATACAATGAATACAAAATTTACTTGGAGAATTATAATCGCCACATATGTAACTGTTTATTGCATTCTAGCAAAAATTAGAATATAGTAAAACAAAAAAGAATGTCTAAGCAAGCAAATCGTATTGTGTTGTTTGTTTATTGCTTTTTTATATTAATGAATAGTATTAAATAAATAAATCTAACCATTAACATAACCAAAATTTATTATTCGCCATTTTTTACAACATTAGAATGCTGGGACCGCAATAAATTGTGGTGAATTTATTCGATAAGAGCATACATAAATATGCTTTAAGTACTGAAGATAATTACACTTTTGTGATATTAATAATTATATCTACTGACCTAATATTTGCTGATTGTATAATTAACGACTAATTCGATATTGGAAATATGTTAAAAATCAGTTTTCTTAAAAACGGAGTTTCCTGAAAAAGTCGAACAAAAAATTTTATTCTAAACTTCTGACTTACTTTTTAACGCAGATTCTTGATTCGTAGAAAATGTAATGTTCTTTGCAGCGAAAACATTATTTTCATATATAAATTAATTATAGCTTAACCAATTAAGTGTGTTCGACATGTAAACATCACAACCCAAAGTTTAATTACTATGCGGTTATCATGTGTACTCATCGTGTAAAACAAATGATTACAGTTCACTATAACAATTCGAAACTTTAAATTTGGAAAAAAATTTGGAATAACTGTAACAACAATTAGTGGTTAATTTTTTTGTTTTAGTTATTTCATAGAATTTATAATAGGAGCATTCACTCAGTGTTTAGCGCATATGTATACACGTCAGTGTCTGATTTTAATTGCGCATCTGGTGAAAGAATTCTTTTATAGTTGGTGGGTTAAAAGCTTGTTGCTATTTATGAAAAATGAATAAATCGGAAATTTAAATAAGCAACATTGAATCGGTGTAACTTTTGATAATTGGAAATTTCACAATTTAGGAATATGTAGAATTCGAAATTAATGCATTACGGTACTTAGAAATTTAAAGAGTTGGAAACTTGAAAATTTGATGATTTCGATGTTTGATAACTTGGAAATTGAAAATTTGGATATTTGGAAATTTAGAAAATGAATATTTAGATATTTGGGAATTTTACTTCGTTGAAATCGGAAACTTGGAAATTTGGAGATGTTGAAATTTTGAAATATGGAAATTTAATTCTTTGGATATTAGGATTTTAGGGATTTGAAAATTTGGATCTTAGAATAGTTCAAGATCCAAAGATAAGAAAATTTAAAAATTAATAATTGTGAAATTTATGAATTTATGAAGTTGAAAACTAGAGATCTGGAAATTTTGGAATCGGAAACTCATAAAAGTTAGAAATTCACGAATTCAGAGACTGGAATATTCAAAATTTTGGAAAATTTGACGGTTTAGTAATTTGAAACATTTGAAAATCTAATTTGAGAAGGTAATTTAATTTGACGTGTACACTCCTTAATCCACAGCTTCATTTCGTTGCGGATGACGTTAATGAATTGTTAATTTCCCTTCGAATAAAAATGCAATCCTTTCTCGTTTTACTATACTTGTTTCGTAGAATTTGTGACAGGAGCATTTACTGTTCGATGTACCCATCATTATTTCATTATAACTACGTATCATATAAAACTACATTTATTTTACTCTTAAAACTACATTCTGCTGTTAATTGTTATTAATGCTAGGTTTACGGATCCCGTCAAAATGACGTATCTCAAATTTTGTATTTTCAATTACGGAAGCCATTAGGATGCTTTATTCTGTAAAACATATTATCTATTATTTAATTATTTGTATAGTATAGTTTTCATTTAAATACAAGTGGTTATTAAACGTCCGTAAATATAAGATTATTTAGTATCGATTAATTTGAAAATTGTAGAACAGCTCATCAACCTAAGTATTATGTATGGTGAAATGTTTCTGAAATTTAATATACATTTTTCACAGCTACCCGGTATACAAAGATGCAAGGATTCCACCGCGCAAGAGGAGATATTAATATCAAGCGACCCCACCCGGGAAGCACGAAGATCACCGATAAGATTTTTATAGTGTGTCCGCGTGGTGGCGAACTCATGCATTGTCAAATCGCCCGAAAGTTCTATACTTCGAGTTTTGTATTAGAGAGTTATACCTAAAGCCTTTTCGCATCGATTTCTGTTAGCAGATGTCCGTGACAAATGTATTTTGATGCGTCTCTGCGTAAAAAGGGTATACACCCATCTAAATTTCGATGCTACCATTTTTTTAACGTTTTGCAAAATCAGACATCGCTACTTTTAATTTTAATACATTCAGTATCACAGTAGTTATTAAATTAAAATCATTCTAATAGCTTGAAATAGCAAATTAGGAGATTATATGTATTACATCCTTCATTGCAGTTTGTTGAAAATATGTCAAGTAAAATAGTATGTTGAAAATGAAATGGTGCAACGGAATATTAACAAATTATGCTCTCATATCTAATAAATAATCCATATTATCAGAATTTGGATATGTGAAAAGACACGTTACAGTACAAGTTATCCACAATATATATACTTAATTTTTTAATTACATTTTTTAAATTTATTATTCCATAACTTTGGTTCAATGTGGGGGTACTTAAAATTCTTTTTGTTTTTTTTTTCAGACGTTCAATTTAATTGAATTTGCAGCACCGGTCATTTGCATTAAATGAACTGAATTCGATTTGTGCCTCTCAATGTAATGAAGTTTAACTTATATATGTATTATTCAGTATTATTATTATGAAATCAGGGAATCTACAATGACTTACAATGTTTATAAAACCGATGATAATATCTGACAGTGATATTAATAAACAATAGTCATAAATTTATGAATTTTTATGAATTTATTAGCGTTTATCAAAATTTGATAGTTAATTCAAATCCATGTCCTAAAATATCTCAATATAGGCATAACTGAGCCTATATCTGAGAAATGTACGACTCAGACATTATTTATCTTTTATTTAAAGCTAAATAAGAAAGTTGAAGCTAAAATGAGAAGAGATATAAACAAACGATAAAATTTAAATTAATAAACATAATAATCCTTCATTTCGTTATAAATCAGCAAGGGTATCAAAAAGATTATCATAAGAAATTGTGTTATTTAAAATAAGAAACACGAGAAGCAGTCATATGACCAATCTGATACTTTCGGTGTTTTAATATTCAAAACAATATAGTAACAACCTAGATTTAATACTGTGAGGTGAAAGTTAACAATTAAAAAGATCAAGTAGTCCTTATCGTTTAATATTACAGGAAAACCATAATCGAATTCACATCTTCTACCTCCTTGCCTTTCATTAGAAGGTGTAACTAGAAAAAAGGACCTATCTAATGGGACGTGAGAATTCAGCGTTGGTTAGACTGAAGCTTCTTCGGGATTGAAAGTTCACTGGCATTGAGATTACCGTGAGGGTAACGATACGTGCAAATCACGTCGCGAGTCACGGCCCCTTTCGTGACCGGCGCTCGTGAATGCCGATGGGCGTATTCGTGTATATGTCCGAAAGCAAGAATCGATCTGAAAAGATCGAATGGACTGTCAGTACAGAGGCAGCGGTAGTCAACTCTCTTATTGATTAACAGCACGTTATGCCTCATCTTGAACGCTTGAACATCGATCAGGGTTAAATCAAACGATGATCGTGCAAGATGTAGTGTAACTCAAATTAACAATAACATCCGAATTATAAAGTAATTGAAAAAGCTTTGGGGAGAGCCGCGTGAACGTCAATTTGACCTCAATTTTCATTAACACATTAGCTGCAATTTCGCACAGTATTCGATTCGCGTAATACGCTTTCCTTTTATATCGTTACGCTCCGTATTCGGTCGAACAATTTTCTGTTAATTACTGGCATCATTTATAACGATCAAAATTTATGTATAGCAAAGTACAAGGTCTATGCATTTTTGATATATCGAAGTTTACGAGATTAATTTGAACCACATAATCTGCCGCCGGTGACTCTCACAGATTATATGATTTACATATTAATACTTTGCCGTCCTCGACATATCATAAATAATACATACATTTGGTTATAACTCACAAAGATTTTAGTAAAAAAACTCTGATTTTTATGAATCTTACCATAATATTTCAAATTTGATTATAACAATCCCCTAATTCCACTTTTTAACAAGAAAACAAAATTTTAATCTGAGAAGCAATATTTTGCTTTGTAGTGGACAACAAGCTCAAACTGTTATATACAAGGTCAACATTTTGTTATATATTGTATAACAAGTTTAAACTATTGTTATTGAGCAACTATAGTAGATGTAAATTGTAAAAGGATTATATAAAAATATAATCAAATCAATTTTTGACCACTAACATAGAGGCAAAAATGAAATTGTATGAGTACCGGTTTAAAACGAATTACCATTAAAGAAATTGGATTGTAACAGAATAGATAATAAGAGATTTGTAATATTCCAGAGGAAACTATCGTAAGAGATATACTAAATGCAAGTACTTTAACTTTATACGTCAGAAGGGCTTGTAACGAGTACGTCATTACAGATAATGAAACTCTCTGTAATAGTTCACACTTCTTTTAATTATGTTCAAGGCAATCAAGGAATGACGAGAAGGTCGGATAATCACACGAGGAAGTGTAACATGATTCAGGTGAACCTTTACGGAATCCTGTTTGAATAGAACACATTGCGCGAGTTCATGCGCCCACGGTTTAAAACAGACTATAACTGGTATTGGCGAAGGTGGCACTTTAACATTGCAATCGTGTTTGAGTGAGCGAAAGTTATAGTTTGAGATATATTTCCAACTTTTTATTCGCATGATAATCATTGGCATAACTAAAATTTTTGTCTGAAGAACGCCAAGCGTTATATGGCTATGGGTTCGATGCCCACGCATTAATTGCTGCCATTTGTACACCTTATGCACAAAAAAAATAATATATTTTATATTTTTTAATATTTTGTACTGTAAAGTAATGCAATTTCGAATTTGACAACATGAATAATTACGCGCGTGGTTATAAGTATACTGTATGTAATACCAATCTGTAATAAATATGCATGTAATAAATTCAGTAGGAATGCCGTCTCTAATTCTTGCTTCAACGATTTGATACACTTCGTGAGATGGAGGAAAATATGTTATAATTGAAAACTGTTTGCAGAAAATTTTACATTCTCAATTAATGTTGAGACTGTCCATCATGTTTTAACCCCTAGATTTAGTTGTCAGGGCGTGTCTGTTAGAACTAACTAATCACATGTTAGACTCATCAAAATGTGGAAAGGGGTTAAGAAAGTGAACATTTACATCGAAAGAAAATACAACGTAAACCTTGTTTAAGGTCTGTAGTTTGCAGAGAAGTATGTACTTACATATGTAGTATAGATGAATACAAAATGGCGGAGGATTATATTTATCGATGAGAAAAAGTTTAATCTAAAAGAATCTGATCACTTCACTTTCAATACCACGATTTAAGACGAAATTAACAGATTTTGAGACGCTGTACTATGCGAGGCGACAGTGTAATGATTTGGATTAATATCGGATGTTATAGTAAGATGGAAATAAGATTTGTACGAGGCAAAGTGAATAGTAAAAACTATTTTTAAACGATAAATGAACAAATAGATGTATATGCTACACTGAATTAATTGCCAGAGATAAATATATTTTTCCACACTATAATTCGCTAGTGCATATTGCAAAAGCGGTACAAGCATACTTTTACAACAAAAAAATTCGAATTTTGAAATGGCGAGTAATCCTTCGACCTAAATATCGCAGCGAATTGTTGGAGTCTCTTTGCCAGAATAATATACCGAAATAGAAGACAGTTTAAGAGTATTAATTTAAAAAGCTGTATTGTGGTGGGATGATAACAATTACCATAAATAGCTATTAAAAAACTATACAAATCGTTGCCGAGAAGAACGATTGCAATAATTAAATGAAAATAGTGACACACAACATATTCAATATTAATTACAATCGCCTTACTTATCATTATCACCTTTTTTTAATAAATGTGCTAACTTTTTAACCCGTCTGTGATGTATAATATTTACGTTTTCATTTGTATATCATAGTGGAAACGCGTATTGGAAATAACAATCAATCTGAATATAGAATTATGCTCGAAATTATTGTTGCATTGAAGTATGTAACCGCTTTATTTCATGGCACAAAGTTATAAAGAAATATAGGACGTGCTATCTTTTCCCTCGCACCTAGTATCGCGACACATTTTATATCCTCAAGTTGTATGTCCAGATATTATGGAATAAATATAATACTTATACATATAATGTGTGTAAGTAGAATACAATACAGGGTGAGGTACTTAAAACCGGCCACCCGATAACATGGTTGTTATTGGCGATATGAAGAAATGCATTAGGCTAGAATTATTTGGTATCGATGGGCTTATCATCCGATGTTACTAGTTTTTTTATAGGTGGAGGCGTCAAGGATATGTGAACGTCATTTCTGTTCTTTTAAGTGGAACGGTATGTTTTTTTACTGTAATTAATTATTTGAAGTCGAATACAATGACCTGTTTGGAAGGTCAGTCGTCGCCTGATTTAAGCCAATTATGATAGAAAGTAATTTACTTTGAGAAAGTAGTCGAACACTTTCTTGCCGTCTCTGGTTGTGATATTACTTCATCTTTGATAATAAGATGCAGTAAACATTCCATCACGCTGTATGTTTCAGGGGTACATACTATGATTAATCGTTTGTGAGGTAGATATGAATTTTATTTATGGGAAATGTCGCCAAATTGTACGAGATGCAGTCCGTTTGTATGCTGAAGGAATTCACGAACGCGTGTCACCTTCACGATCTGCATTTTCGAATGTTATTAAAAGTTTTTAAGAAATTGGAAGTGTAGACCATAAAATACGAAAAATATCCAAAACAGCAACTGATGTTCGAAATACAGTGAACATTTTAGCTGGTGTAACTCAAAAACGAAGTGTTTTGAAAATATTACATTCGCATAAATTCCACGCTTTTCGTGTTTCACTTCCCCAAAAATTACATGGGAATGAATTTCAAAACAGTGTTAACTTTTGTGAATGCAGTCTACAGAAATTACTGAGCGATGAGTTGGTTTTGACTAAAGTTTTTTTTTTACGGACAAAACCCGTTTTACAAACTGTGACCAAGTCAACCGTTATAATATACATTATCGGTCAATATAAAATCCACGGTGGCTGCGAGAAGTGGATGAACAAAGACCTTGGTCCGCAAACGTTTGGCGTGGACTTCTTAACAGTAGAATAATTGATCCTTATTTTATCGATGGTACATTAAACACTTCGAGATGTAAAGACATTTTAACAGAAACTTTGTCACATCTGCTAGAAAATATTCCGCTTTATATACGGCAAACAATGTGGTTCCAATAAGATGCATGCCCTGCTCATTCTGCACAGATAATTACTCAATTCCTCAACATAACATTCGAAAATTTTTGGATTGGTCTTGCAGGAAATCGTGAATGACCCACACGTTCTCTCCAGATTTAACAACTCTGGACTTCTATTTGTGGGGTAAATTGAACCAGCAAGTGTATAATGAAATAGCAAGAGCCAAAGAAAATATGAAAGAACGTATAAGAAGAACTTGTTCCGCTGAAATTCAACATGCCGTATTAACCGGCAAGCAATGTTTATGAGCATGCATCAATGTTCAAAGTCAGCATTTTGAACACACTAATCGTGGATTACTGTTAATCAACGGTGCTTGACCATTTCCTCAAACCATTTCCTTGTCCATTTCCCATCATAAGTGGTTTAACCCAGACCAGGAATAATCTTCCCATAAGTCATTGTATTCGTCCTGAAAAACTATATCAGAATATAAGTAAAAAAATATACTGTTCCATTATAAAAAAACAGAGATGAGTTTCACATCTGCTTGATGTCTTCTCTTCGCTTTCGTTATTGTGTCCTAATACATCTTTCCCTATAATACTTCGAAAAATTAACTTTCGTAAAAACAGTATACCAATAATTTTATCTAGCTGTAAGAATCTACAGTTGCATATGCACTTTAGGGGGTATGATGTAATATCACTTTGTCGTATAACACTGCTCCCAAAGAATGATCAGTTTAGCCATGTCGTATCATATGAATGTACTTTTTTAATTGCATACTGTAGCTGATATTAGTGTTATAAACATCATTTCAAAAATTTTATATTTCGATATCATAATGTTATACAACTCTACAGAAGTAATATATTCTTTACATGTATATGTAGATATATTTTAGTTAAAAAGATGTAGAAGGATGAAACACGGAAACAGCATTTACAAACACCATTGACAATATGGAAAGATTGTTTTGCTTGTTTTCTATGTAAAATATGAACAAGATCTGAATCTTTAGAGCATTATCTTTTCGCGCTCAAAGGTGTTTGTGTCTGTTTTATGTGGTCTAAGGCATATGTTAATCGAAGTTTTAGGCTTTTCAACAAAAACAGATTTATATTTAATACTGCAAATTAAACATTTCTGAGATTTCCCATTAAATTAAATGTTTGCGTACACATTTACAATAGACAACGTGTCCATAGCGCCGAGTAACTTTTAATTCATTGGTACCTTAAGTTTCGTTGCTAACTCGACTACATCGCGTTTAACTTTCGTAGAACTCTACGGAAATAAATAAGGAGAAGTCAGGATAGCAAAAAGGAGAAAACATATAGGAAGGAAAGAAAAAGTAAATACAAGCAGGAATGGGCGAATGAGTGGAAGAACGAGAAAAAAAAGTAAACGTGAAGCAGGCAAGTGACCCTTTTGTAGTTGTTGGGTGATAATTTTTAATCAGTGCGTCGTAGGGTCACCGTGAACTTGTTACTTTCTGTTCTTTTCGTATTCTCTGAGCAAAAAGGGGCATCGACTCAAATCAAGGGCTGCAGAACCAAGGGACGGAAATTTCACATGTATCTGAAAGATGCCAAACAGTATTTGTTTCATACCATGATTAATTTTAGTAAAATGTAGTATCAGTTGTAAAATTACTATTTATACGCCACCTTTGTATTGTTTTAATACGGATTTCATTTTCTTAGAGAGTGCATTTAATACTAATTTAATTCACTCCTGTGATATTGATTATTAAATTGATTTTAAAACTAATGCGCTGATGAAATACACATACACAGTTCCGAAAGGAGAACGCATTTCCATTACTTGCAAAATTCTGTAAAATCTACTAAATTAAATGTATCCAGTACAAACCATGTTTCAATTACCTTTTCATATTTTTCATATCCCTTAAACGTTTTCTAACAACTAATAATACGTTCAAGAATCTATATTCGTAGAAACATTGTTTCTTAATTTCATCCATAAAATATGTTAGTAAAATTGCGTGTACAAATATTGTTCACCTTGTTTATGATATTGAACAACAAAACACTTCACTGCTATATCGTATTTTTCAAATAACTCTTTATTAAGTTGTTTGAAACTCTATTTCCATCTAACATTTTTTTATATTTTTATAAATAGAATATGTTAACATAGTTCGACGGAAATAAATTGAATCACCTAATATGTTAATAAAAAGTGACTCACATATCCAATAATAGAATCATTTACCTTACATCGTTTTTTACAAGTATCGAATTCATGTTTTTAAGAATACTTGTTGACATAATCTTGTTTGTCAGTTATTGATAGGAAGTTAAAATAATTAATATCAATGTACAATGTCAATGAATCTGGTTCGCTGTTAATAAAAAGACGCATGGAGAACGTGGATGAGCAGTTAGACATACATATACGTGTTTGTGTATAAAAGTGTCAGTGGCCACATTCCAAGGTCCATTCAGACAGCCATACTCAACGTTGTCAGACATAACCACGAACAGACAGGCGGACGCCTGAATACACCGTTTCTCAATCAAGTCAATACGTTTTAACTTAACTGTTGGATAATTTAATGTGCACTCGTAATTCTAAGTTTTGATTTTATTAAAACGTGTTTAATAATGATAATTTTGTGTACACTGATTTAAGCACAGAAATTGCAATTTTTCGTTATATCGTAACAAAAGTTAATTGTATCCCAAAGATAAAGAAATCATTGAAACTTTATTTCTACATGCAACAATATGTTCTTCCTTTTCTATAATTTTTTATTATTTTTCATTGCTTCACACATAACTGTACCTGATTTATTTATTAACGGTTGGGTATGTTAGTGTGTATATATTGTATTAAACTTTTTAAAGTAATCAGGAACTACGTAATCCATACAACTATTTTCTTAAAAATGACATGATATGCTTATATTTAAAAGTTTGCAATCCGTTATTTAATAATTAGAATTTCTGCATTAATATATTTCTTTACCCTATTATATTTTTTGCTGTAATACGGAATCAGTCTTTACTGATTTTTCATGCAAGCATATATATATATATAAACATGAATGCTCGAATAAAAAATTTCTTATGAATTCATTTATTTTTACGTCACGTATAATTTGTTGATTTTATAGGCCACTATTTATTAGTATCATACTCCTAACTTTTATTGATTGTATTAGGTTAATATACAAGTTCCCACCATTATTAAACTCTTCGTCGGATACAGATATCAAATAAGTGTCACACAAGTGTCCATTATCTCAGCGAATTTACTAGTTGTCCAACAAGAATCTTCACAAGTGTCAACATTTTGCCGCACCATGTGGATCTCCAAGAATGTAAATTATAATTAAAGTAAAAACTACGTTTTCCAACCGAGGAAAATTCTCTAATGTTAAACATCGTGAAGGAGATGGGTGACGATGTGATGTTTTAATGCATCGAAATGAAAGGGGTGCCTCTATTCGCAAACAACCAACGGATCAAAATCGTTTTGTGGAATTAGGATCATTCGAATAGCCTGATGAGAAACAGAGGATTGAGAAAGAAGATGAAGAAGGAAAGATACGATGAATACGAAGAGGAGATGCACCCTTCTTTTATCCGCATACCTTTAATATCTCCACACGCTGTCCTTAGTAGCTACTGGACAGCCACGACGATGACGTGACACTACTGGAGTTAAGTGGCGAAACGCGCGGACAAAAAGCCGCATGAAAAACCAAGCCGAAACCGAAGCGAAGCGGCTAAAACAAAGGAGGTGTGGAAGTGTGACGAAATACTGAAGAGGGAACAGAGGAAGAACCCATTGGTTTCACGTTTCGCATTTTATATTACAAAGTCTTGTCGTCGTGCTTTTGTCGGAACGTCTATTGTATTTTGTAGAAAATGGTTGTACATGCTTCTGTATTTACTTATTTATTTTCGTTTTAAATATAAATGTGTATTTACCGCCGAAAGTGCTGGAATTAGGAGAATCTATTCGCAAACGATAGAAAACTAATAATGGATGAACGACTTATCGATCAATTCAAATTACATGAATTTACAAACTTTTAATTTATTTATTTATTTTACTCTCACATATCCCATTACCTATTTTATAGTATAATTCATTGAACGTTTTCTTTATATTATACAAGTTTATATCAGATGTTACAAATACTTTGAATTCTGTAAGTGAAAATGACAGAAGTACATATCACTTTCGCAAAATATCATTTTAAATATGTTAACAAAAATATTAGTATTCTACTCTTCAGGCACCCTCGCCGCATAAAAATTTAATTCAGTCAATTTTTTAAAAATTTGCTGGTATACCAAGTTTTTTTAATATCTGATTGTCACTTAGCTTGTGGAGGCAACTTTCTTAAGTCTGGGGTTGGACCGTTCAAACTTTATTCAGTTTGTTGATTAGTAATTCTTTCATAGCATCAATTTATTAAAAATTATGATATTTCTCAAAATAAATGGTATTAGTTTGATTCCGCTCTTATATCATGTTCTTAGATCAATAAAATATTTTTCATATGAAAAAATTGCAAAAAATCTAATGACTTAAACATATAGATCGGTCTCACTTTCCACTATCAGTTAACAAATTACATTATCCTAAATTTATTTATAAAAACCGTTGCATCTTTTATAAATTAATGAATAGATTCAATTTAGGAAACCTCAAATTTAACATGGAAGATCAGATGTGTTAAGTGAACTGATAGTTATTATTATAATTTATTATGATGAGTAAACTGACCATTATCATAAATTAATTTGTATTTTTGAGAGAACTCATTACATCATTTAATGACTATCACTTTAATTTCTATATGCACTAAAAATGTTTAACTATTGATCTAGATTAAAAAATAGTTACGTCATTCAAATCCGTCTCTGTATGTGCACATTAAAGTAAATGGAACTAGACTTCAAAAGTGATCAAGATTTATAAACAAAATTTAAGTAAATTATGATTTATTTGCTCGATATATAAATCAGCTAATAATATTCTACAAAATATCTGGTAATATATATAATACAAAAATTCAAGTTCTTGGAAATCATAAAAATTCTATAATATTATTTTAGTATTCTAGTTATCTTCCCAACTTCTTTTAAATTAAAGTGTTGGTGCAACGTTTTGATTTCCAAATCAGTAAATGAAATAATGAAATTTTAAACAAATCATTTATAGATGAAAAAGTAAAAAATGAAACGTTCACTGTATACAAGCTTTACGTAACTCGCAGTGAGACTCAATCAGATCCACGAAACATTACTACGCTACCTACGTAGATCAGGATCAAAATTATTTTTCGCCTTGATTGTGATCTCTTGGGAGCACAACCCTGAGTGAGTAGTATAGACGCGTGGGTCGTGTTTCAGATCCGACCCTATGAAATATCAATGGCTTATTACTAATGTAATTTTTCGTTCAATGCTCGATGATTACCAAACGGGGAAACATTCGCCGTACACTTTACCAGAGATGTACGATCAAGAATTTTCCTCTTGTATTGATACAAGTATCGCAAAAGCAGATATTTCAATTTTTTAAGCGCGAAATTAATAATCCCTCTTCCATAAATATTAAGTTTGAGTGGACTAAGGGTGTAAATGATCTCGGGATTAAATTTAAATACAAGTCAATTTACATTCTGACCTTAAAAAATTTTATACTATTCTTTTAGACAATATATTTCCAATATCAAATCTTTAGCAAATCTTTAACTTTAGCGAATCGACAGTTCATAGTTTTAGTTATAGCTTAAGATCGTAAATATCAAACATAATGTGTTTTAGAAGTCCAAGTGGTGATTGATCTTACTTTGTTTTTTAAAATTTAGTATCAGATATAGTAAACAATTTTTGTAACATCTACTTAATATATCCAATGTAGGCAATATCAAAATTATATTTATTCTTAAGTTTTACATTGCAATTTAAAAATTACAAATATTTTTAAGTAATGGGGTATTGAAGAAGTATAGTGAATGCACTTGCTGTAAAATTGAAATAAATTATGAGAAAATAACAAATTTTTCTAGCTGATTATGTTAAATTTATATTTGTTTGTGGTAAACATTCATGCTTATTATTTATAGACATTATAACTTGATTAATTCATGAACAAAGTGCACAATGAATATTTGAAAACAAAAATGTTTTTATACCAAATAATCAAATATTTTGAAAAAAATTAGAAATCAGAAATTAATATGTTTTTGTCGCAGTAAATAAGAAGCTAAGTATTTAATATTTCATTTACTCTTGAACATACTTCGCTATTCATATAAACCGTTAAGATCTCTTATAATAATCTTCAAATGATTTGCATGCGTGTTTTAAAGTTAAATCGTGTAAAAAATGTTTCACATTTTTTTAATGTAAGTAAAATATTTCAATATAAGAATATGATCCATTTATTTAAAAAATGTAGCATGTCCACTTGACTATAAACATTTTATTCCAATAGTCTGGTCGAAGTGACACTGTACCAGCGAGGATTGCAAAAGCTATTACGTTCTCAGTTTAAATTATATGGTAGAATATAATTCACGGCAATTGATCGAAGAATAATCTATTATTCTAAATCGGGTATGCAGCAAATACAAAGTGATAGGGGTTAGGAAAACTAAGCGAAATAAATCCAAGAGAGTAGGATGAGCAAGGGCTTGCATGCCATACAGTCATTTTTAAAACTCCACGGGGAAAATAAGAAAAACTCATCAGGTAGGGATGATTGCTGTTCCCTCCCATACTGACAACGAACCACCGTCACCCACGGGAGTCACCAAGATCTATACCCTACTCCCTGTCTGTAATCTAGGCCCTTCTCTTTTCTGGGTCCTCAGGAATTCGCCTACGGGTTATTGTCCAAGTATGTTCGTTATGTTGACCTTCAATAATGAAAGACTTTCACGAATGTATCTACAGAGACGTGTACAACGTGTTGCGGATGCTGAAACTTGGATTTGGACTAGGGAAATATTGACTAAATACGTTTCAGCGAAATTTGGGGTTTTAGATGGAATTCTAATTAGATAACGTTCATTCATTGTTGGTAGAACTATTAATACCGCTGTTAATAGTATTGCAACATAAATGCTAATCTTAACTCATGATGTATAAATATGATTTCTATTGTGTCATATGATTTTATACGAAGATGTACTAAAAGTAATGACATAAAACGTGCCATCAAATCTTTAATGATATTCATACTTTCTAATCATAAATGGAATTTGAATTGTATAAATTGGCGGAACTAGATGTAAAAGTATTACTAGGAACTAGAAGTATCTAGGATGAGCTAAATAGGTTTGAGTGGGGACAACAACGACACGCGAAAAGCCCTAGGAAATTGTCAAGAACTGTCAATCTCGGAAGAAATGACGACATAAGAGTAGAAAACCTAGGGAATTGCTAAGCACTGTAATCTGCTTTAGGAAAAATGTCGGTATACGAAAGAGAAGTTCTGCCAACCGCATAAACTAATGGATATTACGGGGATAATATTATTCTCATTAAAAGGATCCGGTCCAATTTCTTTTAAAGTAATTCATCGTCACACAACTCAAACTAATTTTATATTCGTTGTCCCCATCAAATCCACGCCTCAAGACTCGCTTTATTGTTGGAGAAAAATCTCATTTTCCGCGCCTTAGGGACTCCCATAATAATCGCAGCTTTCTGCGTCCCTGTGTACTAACAGAATCAATATTTACCTAAGGAAATTCAGAGAAGTTTACGCAAGAATACCGAAATTGACTGCCTTCGAAGCCCGGTTTCCCTACAGTCAATTTTCTTTCTCCCTTTCTTTTGCTTCTTTACTTCTTGTGACGTTTCGAGTAATACGAACATATATCGGGAACATTTTTATATGAAATAGTAATACTACGTGATTGCAAATATTTAAATTGCTCTGAAATGTTAGTTAATGCGATATTAATGTGAATTGAAACACCGATAGCGTATGAAACAACATAGTCTGTAAACAACACAAACCAAGGGACTATGTTATTTTATATGGTAATAAACTGTAAAATATTTCGTTCAACAAGAAAAGGGCGAATTTAATGATGTTGCTTCCAATCCGCGATGTAATTATTATGACTATCGATTCATCTGCATCTCAGATAACTACATTATATTCATTAAATATACATATATGTAATAGTTTGAGATGTAGTGGTTGTAGATGGGTTCTATTACCGGTTAATAATGTTTAACTTTCTTTTCTTTCCCTCTTCTAGCCATAAATGTACATAATTGTTCATTCAAAAATCAACATACCGACTTTTTTATCACGATCATTTTTTAACACTTCATTTTGTGTGTAATAAGAAATGTACAGCCCGCAACAAAAAATAGGGCCATTCGTCTATATTTACACGATACATACTTCTTAATCGTCATAGAGTTTTTTTCTGTTTGTTTGCAGCAGTAGGTAATACTTATTGTAGTAATATTAGTTACCAAGAATAATTTATCTTGAGGTTTCATAGTTTAAAAGAGCATTATATAATCATGGCTCTCATTTAATACGAAAAAAGAGTGCAATTCGTTCGTCTGAATTATACATATATGTGTCATAATTCTCAATGATAGTTGTCGGTTATCAATAACTTTGGAAATGTGTTCAAAATGCATTTAGTAGTACTTCCAATACTGTTGGAATATTTGAAAAAGTTCGATAACACTGTACAACAGCCAAAATTTGTCCTGACCGCCACTATGTAATTTTTATAGACTTTTGTGAGCTAAATATGAATCTGAAATCCGTTTTTCTCCGGTACGTATAGATTTTTAGAAAATTAATGTTAAAAAAAATTGCAAATTTTCAAATTTGGGAATTTCTTGTGCTTTTAATATAGCAGCTATTCAGTGGCTTTTTACACGAGAAAAATCTACGAACTTTGTCAAATAAAACGATATAAATTGTTATTACATTGTAAACATTTAAATATGTTTAAACAATAATCAAAGTAAAAAATACCCCAAAAATGCACCAATTTTTGCTAATATTTTTACATTTATTTAAAACACTATGGGTCTAGGCGAAAATCTAACCATCGTACGCATTAGAGCAGACATTTCTGCTGCAGAAAGAATCAAGCGAAGTTGCGAAATCAATTTAGTTTTATCAGAAAAATTGCTCGGCAAAACACGCGTCGCTGCCAGCGGTACTCATTGTCAGTTTAGTTGTTTCTGTTGGTTTGCAACTAACTTAGAGTTGAAAATATATGCAGTCCGTCGAGAGCAGAAATACCGTCGATTGCAAAGGATTAATTAATTATAAACAGGCGGTATACCAACCGGTCAAGTAGACTTACAAAAATAAAACAATGTTCTTCAAACCTTTATAAAGTGATGTTAATCTTATTATATGACATTTTGAGTGCTATATTCTTTTAAAATCTTTGCCAACTTTTTGATGAAACCAGAGTAATAGTTATCTAATTTTAGTTCTCATCTTCATTAGAATAGAAGAAGAAATGTGATGACACGAAAGTAATATATGGAAACCATGTCATAAAACTAAAGGTTCTTTAACTTAAAGGTCACTTCGAGATAACCTTCGTCCCATTATCTCCATAGAAAGAAACTAAACAACTCAATCAAAACGATCTTCATACTAAAGCAAGAAATGTAGAAATGTTGATTTACTGTTAATTAAAACAGTCATCGTTAATAACAAAGATGTCAGTTTCGAGTGAGCAGACATTTAAATGACTGAAACTGATTCTTAACTTTTAAACCAGAAAAATTATGACGACATGATACAATTCAAGCACTACGACTTATATGACAATGCTTGTGTGATTTATAGAAATTCAATTTTTAAATTCATTGTGAAACAATGGTGATATATTAAAAAATTTCTAAATGTAAGAATTTATAAAGTTTCAAATAAAAAATTTTAAAACTTTAAAACTTCTAAATTACTTTGAAATTTGTCAATTCGAAAACTTTTTAATTTATAAGTTTAAGAATTTAGGAGCTTGGAAAAATATTAATTTTTCAACTTAGATATAAAGAGATTTGAAAATTTTGAAATGTGGAAACTTGGAAATTTTATAATTCCAGAAGAAGAAAATGTACAAATTTGGAAATTTTTTAATAAATACGTTTAAAAATTAGGAGATTTGATCATTCTGAAAAATGTAGGCTTAGACATTTCTTAATTTTTGGGTTTAGAAAATTTGGAACTACGAAATGTATTTAATTTAAGAATTTGAGAATGCAGAAGTACAAAAATTTAGAAATTTATGGAAATTGGAAAATTCAAGAATCAAGAAATTTGGATAGTTTAGAAATCTTGATATTTTGGAAATTATGCATTTGAAAATATGAAAATTAGAAAATTTAAAGGTTAGAAAGCTGAAATGGTATCAGCTTGGATATTTCAAATATCTGTCACTTATTTAAACTTAGACACCTATAAATTTAGTAACTTGTACTTTTAAAAATATCTAAACTTCTAATATCCACTAATTTGCGCAAACAGTATGTCCCCTTTTCTAATTCCGCCAGTTCTTTTTACTAGGCACGAGTCTAATATTGTTAGTAATTCCCCAGATTTTTCTGAGTTACATTATCGAAAAAAATAATGTAGGCCAATTAAGTAATGTAAATATAAAATGTTTCTTTCCTATCTGGTACTAGTTCTGAATTGAAGGAATCCAAACATGACTGACTGTAATACTAATTTTTGGTATTTAATGTTGTTTTGTCTAAAATAAAAAAGCGTCGTACAATACAAAAATGTTGTGTTAGCGGAGAAGATGACAAATCACTTAAGAAGGCTTAAACAGAGTTAAAACTGTGGATTTGATTTTAAGAAGTGGAGTGCGAGATAGAAGGTGAACTAAGATTAATGATGATGAGATATTCACATAATTAAGAAGGATCCAGGATACACAACACTACACGCTGCAAACATATATTAAATATTTCGCACAAACCAGTTTCTTTCGTATGAAAAAACCTGGAAGCCCAAAGAAGTACAGCGTTTGGATTCTTCACGAATTGTGTAAAAGAATGAAACTAAATCTCTTTATTTCTGTATTATTGTCACAACAAAGATTTTTTTGAATTTGTAAGATTCGTCCAACAAGACTAAGTGTATAATTGACTTACAATTAACTTACAACGTCTATCTAATGATTTTTAAGCACACCGTAGAGTAAGAAAATACTCATAAACCGCAAATCCTTTTTTTACTTTATCAACCCCATGTACTTTCATAATGTATTCTAAACCGTAAAATGTAAAATATTAAAATATAAAACACTGAATTAAAGTATGAAGTCAAAATATTAAAGAGATTGTAACACGTGAACTACAGTTCCTCCATAACAAATTTTTAATGCTAGCTTTTATTTGTATTATATTTCTGTACTGTAATTAGATCAAATAGATGCTATTTCCGCTATATCTATTTATGGGAATTTCAAAGAATTTTTAAATATTTAAGTTCAATTTTGTGCACGTGTATTATCTTGAACCTACTAAGAAAAGGTTAAATTATACCAAATTATGATCGACGAGAGAAGGAATCTGATCTTAATTAGACCATTCTCACCGACCTTCAGCGTAGACTGAATAAATAGAAAAATACCGAAATTAAAGTGATAGTCCACTTACAAAACACGGACATACATTAATCTAAAAGTGGAGCATAAATATAAACTAATTTGAACATACAATAAATGCAATTATTATTTTTATTTTCCATCACATTAATCAGGCATTTATAATAATTATTTAAATAACTATGTAGTTTTATTTTGCAATAAATGTTTCCATTGTATTGAGATAAACTTTTTAATGGTTACACGTTGTTGAATTTCATTATCTGTTTACAAAATATTTGTATTAATTTTTGTGAGCAGGTATATAATATTACAATGTTATAACACTGTATCATTGTATGTTGTATTATGATATAGTAAATATTTATAATACTTGAGTCTGTGTAGCTCACAAATTTCAAAATTAATATGAACTCTATTATAAAATATATTTTAGTAACTTCTGCTTAACAGGTATCTTCAGAAATAAATCTATTTACAGTTAGGCACTGTTCGATATAATTTAAATACAATTTAATCTCACTTTTCTTTTAATAACTCATATGTCAATTTTCCATTTCGATTAATTTCAACTGAATACATCAGGTCATCCCCATGCATTTATTGTCAAACTTGTCTGGGATAGTAGTGAAAAAACGATCATAATTAAATCCCTTTCCATTATTCACTGCAGTTTTCATCTTTCTGCTATTATTCATTATCTTGAAGGTCGTAAACACTATTCTTTACATCATATTGTTAATCAGAACTTCTCATGTTGCATAATAAATATGCAAAACGAATGACAAAACCCAAAATTATTTTTTACAACGATTATCAACAAGAAATTATTAAAATTGGTTATGTAAAACAGCACATATCTACTCTGCAATGTTCTGAGATATAAATACGTAAATAATAAATTCTAATATTTGAATTATATCACTAATCTTTTTTTTAAAATGAGTATATTGTAAAATACAAATACTGCATCAGTATTAAATAATGCATCGTTAGTGTGTGTCCCTCGTGACAATATTACATTATCTTAGTTTAATAATAATATTTTAAATATGTAAATTATGTATGTTTGATTCTAACAAATTAAAGATACATGAAAATATAATTTTCTAGGAACCGTAGGGTTACTAGCGAAGAAACTCTGTACCACCCAATACATTGTATTTACTTTTTATAAAAAATTAGCCATTGGGTAATTCGAACTGCCCACCACGTTTTACCCTGCATATAGACAACTCGAAACAAGGTTACAGACCCACTTTATTACATTTCCGCGCTTCCGTTAAGACTGAAGTAAAGTATAAGGAATATACCAAACCATATCAAACCGTATCAGATTTTATTCGTAGCACACCAAGCCCGAAGAGAAATCAGTCAGCAGCTGTTCCACAAGTAACAAAGTATCTACAATATCCATCATCCATCATCATCACTTATCATCGTCGAAGTGGAATTACAAATCTCTTCTGCAAACTCATACGTTCTCGCCTTTGTTAATCTAATGGAACGAGTCAAGCATCTTCTTACGATCGAATTAATTCAACGCCCCGTCACTTACATTCCTCGGCCGGCGGGACAACAAAATGTAAAGGTAAGACCGTAAACGAATTCCGGTACGATGAAAACAAGGAGTAATGAGAAAAGGAGAACAGATCAATAAAAAAAGGAAGGAGAAGCAAAGTAAAAAAGGAAGAGAAAAGAAGAACAATCGAATACCTAACTGGTAAGAATTCGCATCGCAAATCCGTCCCACGTCAGCGTCGGACCGAAATCACGAATTCTCAAACTGTTGCGTGATCCGGCGTTGATTTATGACAAATAAGAGAATTCGGGCTGGCTACGCACGTTTTGAGCGGTATAACCAAGCGCGTACCAATAATGAATACGTATAAGGAAGGGAAGGAATACTCTGGATGGAGAGGGGAAACCCAGAGAGGACGAGTACCGACTTATTTGAAATGTAAAGACACGCTTCCCTTTCCTTCTCGTCTTTGCTTCGCTGGCAACGAATATTGCATTATAGACGATACGTGTAGGGTACTGCGCGTGGCATACATTTATAATTTTATATATCATACTATTTATACGATGCGTGTCATCAATATATTAACCTCCTTTAATTTTAATCTTTCGACCTTCGAATAAACCTTATTGTGTACGGTTGTTACTTTTAGAAAGATACATTCCAGAAAACGTTATGATAATTTAAGATAAGACTGTACCGTTGGAAGATCTTAGCACATGATATACGTCGGTTTGACATGCTGAATACGAATATCATTTTTGGTGTAAGTTACACTACGTCCGAGATATTCATGAAATCTTTTTGATAATCGTATAATAATATGTTGACGTGCCTTGGCATAACATTTTAACCAAATCAATTCCTATTTCTTGTTTGTAAAGCAGATTTTAACGATGCTGTCCTATAAACAAAAGATATTTCTGTATCGGTATTCGAGGAGATCTTTGTGCTTCTAAAATCTCTTTTTGTATTATATGCACATACAATAGTTGACCAAATTATTATATTGGTATAAAAAATTCTACATTTTCAAAGGACTTCACGCCGATTTCATACATTATATTCAAACTTTACATAATTATAAGGAATAACAGAAGCAATAATATAGTGAAATCACAAAGTGCAATTCTGCAAAATAACTGAAAAATTTATTTTTAAAATATATTTCGTTTCCGTTAGGCTTACGACTAGTATGCAGTAAGACTGTGTTGCAGCTTCATGAAAACGTCCCAGGATTATTAACCTAAACCTTGCGAGTTTAAAATTAGCAAAATTAATATAAACTTTTCTGCATTTCTTTTCTTTCCTGTATTTGTTTAACATAAAAATGTAATTGTAAGATGCGATGCATCTTAAATGCAGAAATATCAGTGATCTAATAATGATATATCAATTGAAATTAAACACTAAAGTCATTGAACCCTAACTTTTCATAAATTGAAACATTTTTCGGCTTCAGTGGTAGCATCATGCTAGGTGTATCATAGACTCTATAAAATTTATAATATTTCAATGTACAGTATTTGTAGGAACTTGTTCTGTGTATATTAAAAAAAGAAATATCAGGTAGTGGTTCGTTTAGAGCCTTAAAGAGTTCTTTGCCGAAAACATTCTACAAAAATCAAAAGAGCTTTCAAGAACTTCGCGAAATAGTTCTTTCAAAATGTGCGGAAATTTATTAGGGAGACCCGGTAATTATGCTTTCTGTGCAGACAAAAAAATTCACAGGAGACGTTGTACATTATATTCACTTTCGAAAATGGGTAAAGTTTTACTGATGACTTAATGTTTAAAAACGTGCATTCTGAGACACGTAAGTACATAATGCGTATTTACATGAATGAAACATGACGTTACCGATAAATGTTTTTGAAGCCTATGAATCTCCGTTCATTTAACACTTTGCTAAATTTATTCCATAAGTCATGTCAAATTCGACACTTTAAATTGTTACAGGAACTTAAATCACTTCCAAGATACAGCGCAGGTTTGGAAATCAGATCTCGCCAAACTACCAAATGTTTGTGTATCAGATTAACTGCTTTATTGGAATTAAGAAGTTATACATGTTTATCGTTATGCTAATAGAACTATTTGCAAAGAAGACGACAACAGAAACCTAGTTATTTGTAACTTCTTTAGCAGAAATGATTAATAACAAAATTATAATCGCTGAGTAAAGGCTGGAACAGAAAAACATGTTTGCTGAAATATTTAATTTAATCGATAATTAATTTCAAATCGGTATTCTTTTATTACATTTATTTAATTGAAGTATGTATTTTGTATAAATTTCAAATTTAATACAAGCATTTTTGAAGCGTAATTTAACTAAAGTAGGTACTGATTTATTTCTAGAACTTTAAATTAATTGAAGTAGGTACTTAAGTAATAATATTAATTTAGTTGAAACGAGTGTTTTTTAATTATAGAAATGGTAAACATTATAGATAACTTTTAGAATTAAATGCATGATGCCGACCTTCGCAACTTATTTTTTGTCTTTAACAATATAAGTATTTCTTCTTTTGACTATGTCTCCTCTTCTGGTTTGTGTATTCAACGTTTTCTGAATTTACAATTTTTAGACTTCCAAACGCGAGAGCTTCTGATTTTGGAAATTTATCAATTTGAAAATATCTAGTTTTCACAATTTGTTTTTGTAAAAATTTCTAAATCCGACTGTTTATGACTTTGTAATATTTGTAAATTTTCAGATTTTCAAACTTGTAAGTTTGAAGACCTTTAGATTTTTAAATGTCTTAATGTTGTGAATTTCTAAGTGTCTAAACATAAAAATAAAAAGAATTTAATTATGAATTTTTTAAACATAATGTCGGATGCAAATAAACTTAGTTGGTATAAGAAAATATGTATGTACGCATGATTTTCCAACAAGTGATAATATACCATATTCTATCGGAGATAAATGAAATTCACTGAAGTTTCGATTATGACATTTACCTGCTAAAGTTCAAAATATCCCTCACTAACTTATTGCTTAACAATTTTAGTTGGCTTATTTCTGAATACCTTGCATCCCTCAGATCATATAAGAGTTGCAAAGAAAAAAAATAGCCGGCAGAATGAAGATCATTCGAACAACTATTGCTTCGTTCCATTGCGTTCAGCTGCAAAAGTGTATATGCGTGTTATCTCGTACACTTCGTAATTGCATCTTCAGGCTATTCGATGTACATGTGTATGTACATATACTCTGAATTGATACATCCTTCGTAGGTACGCGTACGGATTATCCGCAAAACGTCTCCCATTATGATTATGTTACTCTACGATCCAGATGCATGTACGTGGCACGTTCGATCGAGCTCAGCTTTTGTACGTGATCCGCAAGAGGGTACCACTCTTCCTTTCGATATTCTTATTTTCTTTATACTGTAATACCACAGTGTTACCGATCGATTACCGGGACTTAATATTCTACCACGCAAAATTTTGCTAAATGTGTTATTAATGTTTTGTTATTTCTTAAATGGTTTTCAAACTATCAAAGGAACAAATTACATAATGATCGCAACAAATCGTTGCAATGCACATCATGCAACAGCGTATTCGTTCTTGCATTCAAACGGTGCATTTTGGTAATATTACGTTTTTATGCACTCGGTGTTCAATGTGCATTACTATTTTTATTTAGATATTTTCAATAACATAAGAATGTAACATTATAGAAATAATAATTGTAAGAATACTTTTGTTTCTGATTGAGAACCAAAACTACCTATTTTAAATGGCGTTATATATATTTGATATAGTATGGAATATAACATTAATACAAATTATATGTACAAATACATTTTGTAGAAGTATGTAAATTTTGATACAGAGGTGTAATGATACAGATTCAATCATGCAAATATGTGTAGATAAAGACCCTAACCGAGTAATAAAATAGTCAAGAAGGTTACGATGACGACGTTATTTCTCAATAATGTTTATTACGCGATTTAATTTGTAAAAAGTGGAGTGTCGTAACGAGAACACAAAAGACATTTTTTTATGTGCTTTTAATCAAAACGTTTTATTTTCATAGTAGCTTGTGTTTCTTAGTTGTAATTTTACATCTAAAAACAGTAGGTCTTCGACATATATTTAAATAACGACTGGCAAATTACAGTATGTATAAATAATGAAAAGTTTCATTAATTGTGCTTTAATATTTACATATGTTGTTGCAATGTGTATGCATTTCATTTATAAAAATATTTTAACTGTTACTTGAGAGGTATAAATTAATGTATAATTATTAAAATGTATTATTTATGTAAGTGATATCATTTTGTTAAAATGCATCATTTAATAAAAGTCTACGAAATGGCTTTTATTGAAAAATGATGGCACTAATAGAAGAATGCAACGGGTTAGAAGTACTCTATATGCAAATACTAATAACATTTTGTAGAATGTTTAGGTAATACGATTTCGCATACTTGGGTATATTGAAGAAACGACTAATTTTAAATAATACAAATAAGAAATGTACATCTGAAATTTGATTTACTAAGGAAAACGAAGGCCGACCAGTAATTATTATTAGTACAGATACTACTAGTTAATATAATAGTTAACATTTGAAACAACTCTTGAAACATTTTTGTACTGTTTTTATACGTATTGTAACTGTAGAACAATAAAAACAGTTACATCATTTATTTAAATTTGATCCTGGTATTCGCAACATATGTTACTGTATGGAAAAATTTTATTAATGTTATATTAACTTTACTTATCAACTTCTGATGATTATTGTAAATTTTAGAATTACCAAACACTGGCCAATAAATACATTTTAAACATTTTATAAGTTCCATTTATCTTGAAGAAAAGAAATTATAAACCGTATTACTTACTATTTTATATAAAATACGTTTAAAAACTCAGGATATGTAAATCACGCAGTATTAAATCTTGAAAAATAGTATGGAAACATAATTTTTTTAATATTATTTACTGAACTTCAATATTATTTCAATATTGTGTGTATATAAGAATTTATTTAACGAATTGTTTCGGTATATAGAATACTCACATTTCCAATTTCCTACATTTTTTAAAAAGATGCATTTCAATTGGTGAGGTGAAAGATTTAAGTAGAATCAATCTTTGAACGACGAGAAAATAACATACAAAATTAGATGACCTCTAACAAACATATAGTTAATTTCGATTTTTCATTCGACGTGGTTCCTGCTTCCCTGATTTCTCAAAAGTTCTTGATTGATTGGTAGTTCGAAGCTTCGATTAGTGGGAAAAATGAGGAAGGATGGATTTTACGTGAAAACCAGGCGAAGGGGAAGATACATACACACGTACTACAGGCCTACGTGATGAGCATTAATCCCCATCAGTCTTCGCTCTTTTTTGCTAAAGAGTATTTTAAATTTTCTCGAGTATTTCGAAGATGGTTCCCTTTGATCGGTGGAAATGTCATTAAGGTTTCTACTCAGGCAACCCTGATTACGATAACCAAATTTCCAAGTTCGGATCGATTTCAAATTTCTTTTATCTAGCTCACGGCAAAGCCGATTTCACTGTATCCACTTAATATTTGAAATGCGTCACACTTACTTTATAACGAAGATATTTGAAAGCATCAATGTTAAAATAAAATCTTTCTTTAAAACAAAAATTCATGTAGAACAGGCATGCATAATAATTTATTTATAGTTTTGTCGTGAAGTATTTTATCTAGTAATTTTTATATTGGAAGAATGCAAGAAATATAGTTATAAGTAGATTCATAAAAATAGATACACTTATAAAATGGAAATAGGGCTATACAATAGTATGTATTATATAATAAACAAAGGAATAGCAAGAAGAAATAATATCGAACTTATAATTGTACAATAATTTAATCATACAGCAATAATTTAATCAATTATAAAGCTATACTATTGTAAACTGTATTCGCGTGTAGCAGAAATTTATTTCTAATCTTTCAGACAAAATATTGAGAACTTGGATTTTTTTAACCTTTGAACCTTGTGAATTGTAAGTTGCGAATATTTAAATTTTTTAGTGTTTGCCCTTTGAAACTTTAGAGTTTCCTAACACTTTACGATTTTGAAATTTTCGTCGCTATCTATAAACTGTAATATTATGTTCCATGTTGTTTCAACAGATTATGATAAAATATCAAATGATTTAACAATAGGTTATAATAAAACATTTAATTATCTACCAATTGGTCATTTAATAGTTCACAAATGGTTTACGATAAATATTTGGTTTAAATATGCAAAACAATTTTGATTCCGGGATGTAATCGACCAACTGAACACGTGTCCAATTTCAAAATCGATTGTAATAATACTTTCTTCTTTGCTACTTTCCTATTCTATTGTGAGACTTCATTCATTACCATTCCGTAGCAAATCGAATTTAAAATTACGTACTTAGATATAAGGTACGTGATCGTTCATCCGTTTCCATAGCGCGAAGCCAACACATTAGCACGTGGTACCGTCAACCATGCCGAAGTGCGAAGGGAGGGTATTGCTCGAAATATTGATTGCCGATCGTGTCGTGCACCCCTGACGCGAATTATCATTGACGATACTAAAAAAAGCCCTGAGTCATCGGTCGTTCGATAGTTACCCTTCATCAGGCAACACGGAACATTTGTTCGTTGGTTTCGTATTCCGCAAACGATCGGCTTCTCCTCTTTGCATTCTTCCCTTCCGAGGGAAAACTTCAATATCATTTATCACAATTCATTGACATGCCCAGATATAATAACGATTTAAGTCGTTGCATCGTTTAATCACATGAATATTAACAACCAGAGGCAACATAAATTCACGTGATTGGTAGCTACAATTTTAAATTAACAAAGTAAGCGGTCTCTGTCCGTATAGATGTTCATAAAACTTTAAATATGGGTCACGGGTCGAGAAATATTTATATGTGGCGCATTGTTTTTCTGAACTGCGTCGAAACTTTGAAACGATTGAAACATTTAACATATATTGATACCCTTATATGTATTTAATGTAAAATATAAATGGTAAATCACAACTTTATATTTCGAAATGGCACTTTGAGATTTTGAGGGTGTGAGACTTTACAGCTTTCGAAGTTTCGAACTTTGCAATTTTTTTATCTTTTGAAGTTTAGGATATTGGAATTTTGAGAATTTAAGACTTCAAATTTCAAAAATTGCATCTTTACAACTTTAATACTTTCAACACTTGAAACCATAACACTTTGAGATTTTGAATTTTATAAATTTTAGATTTTAAGACTTTGAGTCCATCGAATTTCAAGACTTTAGAACTTCAAGAAGTATTAATTTTGTAACCATTAGACTTTTAGATTGAAACATTGAAATGTTTATTTATTTTTATAATTCCGAACTTTTAAAAATTTTTAATTTTTTTATCTTTACAACATTTGAATTTCGTGATTCCGAAAATTTTTATGGTGTTCCAGGAATATAAGGCATTGACAATTTCTATCATGCGCCCCGTCATTTAATGGTACCCTAAGAACGAACTTATTGATTTTTTTACCAATTGAAGTTCATATTAAAATAGTAGAAGTTAACGACCAGGATGAGATATTCTACAAAAAAATTGTAGCCGAATATAGTATAAAATTAGTGAACTGCATTTTAACTCTGGTTTTATTTTTTACGTTTGTGGATGTTGAATTTAAACTATGTTTCTGCGAAAGTGAATTTGTTAGACTAATACGCTTCTGCATATTTCTTAATAAGAAATAGAAACATAAAATTTCATCAGAAAAAAATAGAGTTAAAACACATTTTTTTTAAATGTTATTAAAAATCTAATGATAGACAATTTATTACTGTCTTTAAAACATTGCAAATAGTATCAAGTTTTTAAGCATTTCTTCAGCCAGCCTTTGTATATATTAAAAGATATATTTTGCACGAATAATTTTCTTCCTGTTTTAACATGAAATTTTGTTTAAATGTAATATTGTGTTCTAACCTTTATTGTAACTCAGAACATTAATATTTCTAAATGCTAGGCCCCCCAATAAAAATAAATGAAAGTGCTCAAATAAAAAAATAAGAATAAGTGCAAAATATATAGCATAACTTGAGGTAAAGATTTTCTGTTTAAAACGTGATTGGGCGTTTCCATAAAGGCGTTACGAACCAGATCCGTCACGAGTATGAGGGAAATCTTTATATAAGCAGGCATAGTATAGTTATTCACGTTTTGATTTGCAATTCGATTACCTAATTAGCCTAGTTCATTGGTACCTTTGTATTCTCTTTTCATTTCTTTGCTCGGACCAGACTTATTTTAAGAGAAAATTAGTTTATCAGTGTCAAATAGTAACAATAGTTCAAAATACTGTAAAACAATTGTTAATATAAAATCAGATTATACGTTTCAAATACGTATAATCTTATATCTTAGTAAAAATAAGAATGTATTAAAAATGAACGAAAATAAAAATACGTGAAATCAAGTCATAGAATGATTTTGTACAATTAAATTAGTTAGAAAATGATTTGTATTCAATCAGCTTCTACGATAATAAGTTGTAAGGAGACATTTTTAATGATGTCAAATACGTTTCTTGTATTTAAAGAATTAATAATAAGAAAAGTATATTAAATCTAGTCGAAAATAGAATGTCTTAATTAACGCAATTACTTTATTCATATAGAATATAAATTGCCCTCAATCAGCTTCTATTATTAGTTGAAGCGGAAGTAAATTCTACTTCCAAAATTTATATTTAGATATAAATAGAAATTTATTCTCATTTAGTAGAATCAGAAGTTCACTTCTTTTCGGTAGAAGTAGAAATTGATTCTACTAAATACAAGATGTTATTTAAAATCTAAAATATTCAAAGAAAGTCTAATGATTAGTTTGTGCTGGGTTTCGTTATAAATAAAGCACAAAAACTTCATAAATTTGGAAATTGCGAAAAGTCCATTTGCATATAATGAAACCTTCATTTCTTGTAACCGACCATTTTAGACACTGTTGATAATAAATACAATACAAAATATTGGTCGATTAGTGCTTACCAATATTCATAAATTTGTTGAAATGCAAACCCTCAATGTCTCACAGTAACAATCACTAGACTGATACCATATTCACAATAACCGAGTTATAGAAACAAATGGTATTGCCAGTAATAATTCTATTTCTAATAAATAAAACCAAATTGTATACAATAACATAACACCGATCCAGTAATATCAATGACTTTCCCAAGATTTGAGAGAAGATGATTAGTCGACATGATTAGTGAAACCATCTGCACGCTCTCGTCACGCAAAATCATCCATTTAAACTAAACCTTGCACGAACCATTAAGAAAGACTAAGTCGTTATAAATAATTCAAAAGTTTGTGAACGTAAGAATGTAAGAAAAAGGTCGAAGGTACTGTGACGATACCTTAATACTTACATACGTAGTTTTTCCTTTCATTGCTGCAGCTTACGGCACCCCAGAGGCGCAAAAGGCCCGACGGCGAGAATACCGAACAAGCATTACTTGATTGTCCCGCTAGAAACCAACCAACGGTCTTTTAGTCCTAATTTAACCTTTCTTACTCTCTCTTGGGCCCAGTATTCTATACGTAGTACAAAAAGTACAAATCGATCTCGAAAATGACGATATACTGAAATTTGTATGAAACTTGCTTCTTTTCTATGTACATACTTTTCAGAACTATTTGTAGTTTCGAAAACGAAGCAAGCAAGCGATCATGTACATTTGTCGCTAGAAAATATGTATTCATTGTTCCGTAATTTATTTGTTACGATGCATGTAACCGACGTTATTGCGTACCGTGACGAGGTGCAAAGGAACGTGCAAACTTTTGCAGCTGAAATGTAACATTATATCAAAGCTATTCGAATATATACAAAACTGAATAAACTATTCGGTCAAATAAACACGTGCTTAGAGTGTCACGGTAAGAAAGGTATTTTGGAAATCTTGTAATCCTGGATTTACAATAGACAATATTTTTGTAGGTCCCAAATTTCCAAATCATTTTTCGAAAATTCAGATTTCTGAAATTCTGGACTTTTAATATTTCAAAATTTCTAAGTCCAAATACTCAATGTTCCGAAATTCGAAAGTGTGCAAGCCTAAATGTACAACACTCTGACTTCATTATTTAATTTCATATAATTCATATATTATTAAATAACATAAATACACACTGTTATATATAAATTAATAAGTTCATTGCTAAAATAAGATGATAGTTTTTATTGATAGAATTTATTGATAGTTATAAATAATTTGGTTAGCTTTCATTTGTTACTTCAATTCGTATAACTCCAATACACCATTCGAAATTCTGTTAACTCGCTACTTACATTAATCAGTATTTCTTCTGTTTGTGAGACGACAGAAAAGACATTTCCTCGTATTCATTGTTGGAACTAAGAGTGGGTCTGTCTAATTATCTGAATATTTTCAATATTGTTCTCCTGGATATATGTACGTATAATCTATATTTAAAAATACATTCCAAATTATACTTCGATAGGAAAAAACGAAATAGAATATTGTACACATCATAGCAATAAAACTTTGGGGAAAGGAATTCAGAACATTTTTGTTTCTTTCGTCTCCTTTCTCGGAGATATTATCTGAAATAATTCACAAGATATCACGTATTCGTGAAGCTTCTTTATATATGCACCGAATTATACAACCGGGAACAACACAGAATTCCAAATAAAATTGTTCTACGTCATGTGAATAGATCCGAGGACAGAATCAGAGGTTGAAGCTCTAAATGCGAGGATAGTAGTATAGATATAGTACGATAGATAGTATAGATAGTCCCGTAACTGGTGGTACAACCGAGTAGGGAGTGCTCCTACGTGCAAAATTGAATCGAAAATTTAAAATACAATTTTTTCATATGACGCTTTATTTCCGAAAAAAAATAAGTTTGAGAATTTGTTGAGTACACGTGCACTTGGACCACCTTCAGCTCAACGGATTTCATTGTAGATCACCTACATTCTTTTTCGTAAACGTTTAATGGATTATATGATGGTTTAATGGACCGATGGACAGATCTCCAGAATTCGTCCGATGTATGAAGTGTTGGAAGTGATGTCCACGTTGTTGCAAACATAACTATCCTCTTCTTATTAAATTGCATCGAACGTTTTCCAATATGTCGTGCAATTTTAATTATCCGAACACCATAATAATTTTTTGTTTTAATTGTTCGACAGTCGTCCTGCCATCACTATACACAATCAATTTAACATGACCCCACATATAAAAATCTAAAGGTGATAGGTCCGGAGATCGTGGCAGACTAGGTACTTTGCCATGCTATTATAGTGTGGTACTGCTCCATCTTGTTGAAAAATTAAATTTCTTCGAATTATAAGAAGAATATTTTCCAATAATTTAGGTAACACGTCCCGTAATAAATCTCCCGATTGCTGTAAGTTGTTATGCTCACAGTATTTCAGAAACTGATGGTCCTGTTCAGTAAGCATAAGAAGAAAGTAAAATCGATGTAAGAGATATCATTCTGTTGATAATTTTTGTAAACATTGCAAGAAGCACGGAAGTACTCTCCTACTGGGGACAGTAAGATAGTAAAATCTGTCTAACTGAAGCTGAGTCAAATACACGCGTACTTGATAAATTTTCAAACATATTTTTTTCGAAAATAAAGCGTCATATGACAAAATTTTATTCTACATTTACGATTCAAGTTTCCACGTAGAATCACCTCCTACGCGCTTGTACTACCAGTTACGGGACGCCCTGTAAAAAACTTACTGTAAATAAAGACACGTTTTCTTTCCAACAAAATTAAGATTGATATGAACGAAACAATAACGTTGATAACTAAACCAGACAAAGTTGAGATACGACCAGACAAAGATGGTATTTAATATGCAACACGTAGAAAATTTGTAAAAAAAGGAAACAGAAAATTTCATGTTTATTATAAAAAATAAATTATTGTTTAATATATTAGATAAATAAAAAAACTGCATTTTTTCTGAATTTATCTTATATGACATTAATTTCGTTCGTATTCTACATGTTACGCATGTGAATTGAGCCAATTTTTCTTCATTGTTATCACCATAATGTACCTAGGTCGATAAAAATACATCCTAAAATACTATATGATGTTAACCAGAAGTATGTTTCCAATACGGAACATGCTTCACATTACGTATAATCATATCCCATAATGTATTTCGACACAACATCGAAATACGTTCCATATGTATTTCGGTAAAAGAATAATAGTTATACTAACAAGAAAATGTAATTGTAAGTTGGTTGGACTAACTTAATTGAACTAAAAATTTAATTCCTTAACTTAGTTTCACTAAGAATTGAACTATTTAACTTGCTTTTTAGAAACGTTTATGCTCTACGAAACACAACCATGCTTCACATTTAACAATTTCGATCTAAACCTCAAATATTAATATAGTCGTCGATTGTTTATAACAAAATATTCAACATGGCCACCGATGGATTTGCTATTCATTTTCTAAACTACTGCGGTGTTTCATATTAGGTACTTATGAAGTACTTTCATTATGAGCTGTGTATGATGTTTTTAAATACGAAAACCCAAAATCACACAGAAGTAGATAAAAGAGTTAATTTAAACTACATCGGCAACAAAAAAGACTACGAGTACAGCTATTTATCTCTTTCCACCTTACGCGATCAATTAGTATCAGCTGCTTGCGTCGCGTCGTCACAATTAGCACGATCCAGTCACGAAGTGTTTCCAATCCGATAAGCGAACAAATGTGATTAGCCCCTGGCGACCTCCGATTACAAGCAGGCTGTTTAATTAAGCAATTAACGCTCTATTCTGATCAGTTAAACAAATTAAGCGATCGGTGACGCAAGAAACGTTAAACGGGAGTCTAGGCTGGCCCGAATGCGGCTACCAACGACACAGTATCAGCCACTCGCTCCTTCTGCGTTTTTGTCTTCGTCCTCTAGCTAGTTCCTCAGAGGATGGTAATTAGAGGCATGCATAATTAAGTTCTGCTGATTGTTGACACCAACTGTTAGCAAGGCCGACGACTGTTCTTCAAGGGAGCGTCTCAATTAGTATGAACCGTGAACGAGAGTTAAAGTGTTTGCGCTAGCATTTCACGGGTACAAGTAATTTCATCGACTCACGATTGCTTTGTTAATTATTGTTCGCAAATTTCGAAAAGTAAAACGACAAATTACTGGAACTGAGAAACCGTGTTCCAGAAAAGTCGACAATGTCTAGAACACTTGCTGCCTAATTGCTTTTCAAATATGGATCAGTAAAGACAAATCTAATACTAACGAAGTCAAGAACCAAACTAGAAGGTTAGAATATTCATCGATAAATTTAATTTTATTCTCCAAATTGTTCGAACGCTTCTTAGTGTCGCTGGGTCGTATTTTCGGGAACAACATTTTAGCGAACTGTACTTCTTGTAGGCATACTTAAAAAATTCGGAATACTAATGTTTAAAACCAAGCGGAACATAGCGATGTTTTAATTTCAATTTCAGATTATAATTATAATTCAGTAATAGTTGATTTCAATTCTTATGTAAGAATTTTCCAGAAATAATCTTAACTTTCGAAATGACAAAAGTGAAAACTTTCCTGCATTAAATTCAATCGCTTGCGTTTTTATTGTGCGATCTCGAGAAAGAATTATAAACATAACAATTTTCGAAACAAAAGTAGATACATTTCTCATAAGTAGCAAAACTGTTCCCCAATTCACATTCAAGGATATGTGCAAGTATAGGGTACACCGTGTACGTGATTTGAATGACGGTTCGATCAAAATCTTTATCTGAGTGTGGTAATTTTACGATGAACGTGAGATAATTAAGTCTTTTTTAGGAAGCAAAGGGTCGTGAGTAGAGTTTTAAAGGAATTCGACATAGGAATTCCTTGGAACTTGTTTAAGAATTACGCAGGAGACCTTTAAGAATGTCTCAGTGCCCGTGCTTGAGGTTCTTGACGTTTTTAGGAAACGTTTTGTGAATTTATTTGTAAATATCTTATGAGAACTATATATCCTTGCTAATTAACTGAATTTTAATGAGCGCCTAAATATAGTAATTTAATTATTGTTCAAGTTTAAAAAAGTTAATAGAACATTTTTTATTTTTTATCCAATAAGATCTCGTTTAATCGAACCATACTATCAAATGTTATAGAAACTTGATACATAATCAACAATCAATTCACCATAAGTTTAATATTAATATAAATGTTATATTTAAATTGAAAACCTACGGATGTTGATAAAGTATCGTATTTTAAATGCCCCACTGTTCCCGATTTGTTACTGATTTATTATGTTACTCTATACATGTTACATTATTATTAAACAGCCTAAATAACGTTTATTAACGACTGCTACTAACATAATAATTATGACGATAGTTACCTGGAAGTTTTAAGTGCATTTATTTTTGACCGAAGTTGAATATTTTTATACATTTAAGTAAATTTCAGTCATTTGGCCGACGATACTTAACTCAACCCGAATATTGTATCCAAGTTGTGATAGTTGAAAACTTAAAAATTTTGAAATTTTTTATTATCAATAATTATTTCCTTCAAGTTTTCTGGATAAAATAAACACGATTTACCACGATATATTACAAAAATGTAACAGTAAAATTCTCGTATATAATTGTATGTGTCACTTCTCATACTGAATATACAGTCATGGACAAAATTAAGTGGATATTGCAGAAATGTAAACAAATTTTTTGTTTTATTACAATGTTTCAAATATTTAAACTTAGAACGTGAAATGTTTTTGTAGACATGAAAAAACATTTATTTAATGTACAATTTATTTATTTAATGTATATAATTGTGCAATAAAGTTTTGATTTATAGGCATTATTAGTCAAATTAAATTAACCTTTGTTATTTATGATACCTGTCCACTTAATTTTGTCCACGACGCGAAGTACGTGTTGTTGAATGTGAATGTGATGTTAAACCAAAAAAAAAGCATTAGTGAGTTTTAAAAATTAAAATGACGTTAGTTCATTTATAAATCCTTAAATCTGTCCAAAAGAATGAAATAAACCTCAGCAAATCTAAATGTTAATTTAGATGAATTGAACGATTACAAAATTGCTCGGTATAATTTGACTTATGCAATCGAAAACTTGTTACATAACAAACAATGTTGTGTAGCAGTACATGCGAAATACAATCGGCATTCATTTATTCTCTCGTAATATGTTACTTTTCGAATTTTGGAAATATTATTTTTACTATTTTTTTATGATTCTCTTCTGACACCTTATCCTATTACATCAAATCGGTTCGATATTCTTTGCGTAGGTGCAGGCGGCACTATCAACGACATTGACACTAAAAGTCTTCAAGTACTGGATCTTTTACCTTAGTGCTCTTTATATTTAAATTAAACCGATGACCATGATAATCGACGTCCATACTTAAGGCAACAACATTTTCTCTGGCACGACCAAAAATCAGAGTGTAGGGGTGACTGGACTATCGTTTACGTTGCTATTCGTTCGGTCCACCATGTCCTTGTCCTCGGCAATTCTGGTGTCTATTTCTGTCGAGCCGGTCGTTTACTATCGGTAATCTGCATAAGCGTTTAACCGAAACGAGGCTGAATCATACGCGCGAGAAGAATAGGAAGGTGGTCGAGGTGTTTGTGCGTAGGGGAACGTTCCTCGAGCGGGCCGTAGTTGAGAGTCAGAGCGAAGAAACGGACGAAGAAGCGGAACATGAAGAAAAAGGGTGCAAAAGAAGGAGGAAGGTGGACCAAGGAAGGCGCGAAGCCGCTCGCCGATGGAGGCGAAAGTTTACGACGCGTCGCTTGGCAGAGTTACCGACGCTACCACGGAGGCTCTCCGGCTCTTTTCACTCCACCTCCACCTCCTCTCTTGCTCGCTGACTCTCTTTTTCTTCTTCTTGCTCACGTACACCTATGTAACAACGTCTCATATACAAGGATCCGCTCCAGTGTATCGCGGTAACACTATACACTGTTCAGTATAACAATGTGCCGCTCCGCTAGTAGGAGATCATTGGCCAGCCTCATCGCTCATTCTGCTGTGTATGTGAATGACACGGTGTGTGGCGTTCTATGCACCATTCTCTGGAGGTAACGAAATTTTGTTTGTTTTCCAGCCTTGGTGATGCTGTGGTTATGGGATGTTGTATATCAGGAATTTTTAACCTTTCCTCTGTACTTGTACCAGAACGAATCACCATCTTAGGTAGAACAAAAATGGAACATTTTGCTTCGATCGTATCGTTTTCTTGAACTTGTTTCGTCTCGAAGGTGGATTTTCTACATCAGACAATTTTATCGAAGAATTGTATCGTTACAAAGTTAACAAACTCATCACTGGTGATCATGAAAAGATTCCAATCAAATTTAGGCTCATGGAAATGAATATTATCTAAATGAATTATTTTGAGTGAATTTGTGGAAAAAGATTTTTTTTATAGAAATAAACATTAAAACGAATTTTGACTTATGGAAATAAATTACATCCAAACGAAATTAGACTTATGTGAATAAACGACATTTCTATTGGTTTCGTTAGTAATGCAAATATCGCTATACACGAAATATAATTTTAATAATTTTAACTCTGGTCTTGATTTTCTTAATAATACCGAAAGTCATAATTTACGAATTTCGCTTCTTAATATCGTATAAGTTGCGTTTAAATCGGTTTTCGTATGATGTAACACATTCATTTCGACCACGATTCTCCTGGAATTTAATAATTAACCTATTTTACAGTGAAATACGAAAGTCGGTATTTCTACAACTGCCAAGTATCGAGAATAGTAATTAACTGGATTAGAACCGATACGTACACTCAAAGTATTTCTTTACTTACGAATAGCTGTCACTTTGAAATGTTTATATACACTGTTTCATTCCATCTCAGGAAAATTAGTTTTACAAAAGGTAAATCCAACGTGTATGGTATACGGTGATCGTCAGTCCAGGTAAAGATTCTTACCCGACAACCGAGATACGTATATAGTAACGAAATGGCAAGTGGTTGACTGTGGATCATCGATCCACTTTGTCGACGAGAGTTCCCCTTGGCATTCAACGAGTCTATCATGTATCTTATTCCCGACCAGAGCATTTGTGGCTTCTTGAAAAGTCCATTGATACACAACGTTTTTACTTCACTATCTGATCCATTTTTATTGCATCACTTATAGTATTTTAATTATAAGCGGTGTAGCGTAATATAACACATACACATAATTGAAACATAGCCTATAGAAGTCTATAGAAAATATAGACATAGTCTATGGGAAAGAGAATATGAAAATAGAAGAAATAATAGCATAATGATAGAAAACTCCGGTCAGTTGGTAATACTAATAATTTGTATCAAAACGAAATATTTTGATGAAACGATGAAAAGCTTTATACTAAACAGTATGTAATAGTAAATAGTTTACAACCTGAGAAAAACAAACGCAACATACAAGACACGTGGGAGTACCAAACACGAACCAATAACTTACACATATTCGTTGTCGGAAAAAAACGGGTGGGGATCAAATAGACAGAAAAATAGACGTACAGACGCTATTAAG
Source organism: Coelioxys conoideus (assembly GCA_947623535.1). Taxonomy (NCBI): domain Eukaryota; kingdom Metazoa; phylum Arthropoda; class Insecta; order Hymenoptera; family Megachilidae; genus Coelioxys; species Coelioxys conoideus. Next base: position 27,757,959 of record OX392452.1, read on the forward strand.
CCTTAGCTGGCTTAACTCTAGCGGTTGCAAACACGTCGAAGCAATCTTCCTCGAGAGTACGTGTGAAAAGTGAGAGAGGGTGCGGGTGAAAGAGTAAGAGGGCCAAAGCAAAGGGCTGTAAATTATAACTCCACCGCGTGGAGTCGAACCTTGAGTCTAACCTCAGTCAGACTTGTAAAAGTATCTCTCTCGTTCGTAGTCAACAACTGAGCGCAGATCTTGATTCTTCTACACAATCGGAATTTCTTATCCTCGTTAGCTTCATCTTCTAGATTTTAGTCAATTAAAGCACGATATTACGTACATATATTTAGCATTTTCGTCATTACATTATTCTTATACAGGCGACGCATCGATACATGGTTTCCAAAATAAAACTTTGGAAATAAATATTTTGCATCCTCACTCGTTTAACATGGATCTTGTATCATTTGTAACTTTAAATCTCGCGTGTAATGATTATGAATATCTTTAATTACGCAATTTCATTAGTTATTAGTAGTACATAAGTTTCTAACGTCTGTTTCATTTATAGGAAATATTCAGCTAAACTCAATTTTAGAACGTACATACGTCGATATTTTGAATATATCCCATATGCATAAAGAGCTCCAAAACTTTCTGTAATATAGATTTAAAAGCAAAGTACAGTTATTATTTTATTTTTGCTTTATATTTAGATTTTGACTATAAAAACTTAAACTATTAGTTCCCTTAAACATAGTTCGCTTAAATTAAACAAATTTAATTTATTTGATCCAACTTTCATTTAACACCGGAGCAAGCTATTTACTCAGAATTACGGTTTTCAGATTTACTTCATACAACCTAAAATGTAATATGTAATTATCTCCTGCCTTAAAACCATGAAACTTCGACATACCCCCATTAAATTTAGTGTCGGTTTTAAATACTCAGTGCAGGGTATTTAACGATTTTAAACACCTTAATGAATGTAATGGACAAATAGGATTCATAATATCGTAGCTTAAGTTAAGCACAATAATTTGAACTGGATTGTCCGTGATGGGAAACACCGTATCGAAAGGACGTCGAAAGCTATATGACTGCCGCATAGGCAGTTTTTATCAACGACGCATGAATCAAAATTACTTTCATTCCGATGAGCTCTGCACAGATTTCTCGAAGTGCGTCCCTCCGGCTGTCGCGTCTGTGTCCGGTTTAAGCTATAATTTCGAATTAAACGTTCGAAGTAATGTAATAAAGTCGTTCAGGGGGATAAATTTAGTACGGTCCGCGTGGCGGTGGCGGTGGCAGCGATCACGGTGTGTGGACCAGGTCAACGGAGCTTGGAACGGATACAGTTGTGCCGCGGCCATGTAGGTAGGTGTTGGACACCCAGCAGGGTATATACCGGGAGTGGGCGGCCCGTTGCACGCGTTGCAGAAGGACCCTGACAGAGCGCAACAGAAAAGAACAAACGGTCCACCAAGAAGGACAGGGAACCGGGGACAGAAGAAAAAAGACAGAGGAGAGAACCCAGAGGAGGAGGTATCTGTATTTCTAGATACCAAAGTTCCACGGCGAGCCCGAGAGTAACAGTGAGGGAAAGAAAGAGTTCGGTTGAAGCGGCGGCCCCCAAACCCTCTCGACACCCACACACTACGACGTTGAGCAACCGGCCATAACAATAAATAACTCTATCCTTCCATGTGTTACCACAGGATTCCTCCTCGCGGTAGAACCGCGCCCTCTCCTTCCTTCGAGGAAGTCGCGCACCACCGTATTGCCACCTCTTTCATTGCTCGCGAGAAGGTTCCCCTTGGTCTAACGCAGTCTCCTCCTCTTATTCCTCCTTCGCCGCTCTCTCTCTGCTCCGCCGTCCCCACTGTTTCACTTTAATCGAGTTACCTTTTACGCGAATCGCGGCTTATGACCGAACGCATTCCCGATTCAGACATTGCGTGGTTCCTACCTCAACACTCCCTGTTAAAACCACGTGTAGACTGATCGTGTTGTGAGCTCGCAACAATGCCGTCGCGAAGATTTGGTAACGCGCTTGATGTGTCACGTCATAAATTCTAAACGGGCACAGCATGGGCTCCGTGCATATCTCGCGTATTTATGCAAGCCATTTTAACGTCGAAGGACGAAACTCGAGCAAATAGCGCTGTACAGAATCGAACATGTAATTCGCTTCGTTTGATGCGGACTTGCCAAGACGATGGCTTCAAATGTAACATTGTGGAGTTCTATAACTGAGTCAAATTTCATGACTTAGACCTTTCCAACCCATATTAGTTTTAATTGATAAAAACGATTTCCTTTTGTAGACCGTTATGTTCTACATATCTTAATTCCAGATGTATAATCCAATGTGGAGAAACTTTACGCTTAAATTCTCAAACAATTTTTTAATACATTGCCGTATGGCAGCGTTAACATGAAAAGAAATGAATTCGATTTGAATTGATCGTTGCTAACGGCAGCATTGTGTAGGAGAGGATTCAACTAATCAAGATTGGTGACGTGTGATGTCATGTCAATCAAAATAAACTGTCTAATTATACTCTGTATGATGTGACGTCACATGGACTTTATCTCTGGCAATCCTACATTCAAACATCAGACATATTGTAGTAAAAGACAAACAATTCATATATCATGGATAATATTTTATGTGACAGGTGTTACTTATTATTTCTTTAAATGATAAGTTTAAATCTAACTGACCACTAACTATATTCGAGAATAATAAATCATTCTTAATACAAATATATTCAATAATTTTCAAATGAAAATGACAACTAAGAGGAAGTTATTAAAAAAATAAGTGTGTGTAATAAGTATAAAAATTCGATAATTTTGGTTGACATTTTGCCTTTACAAAATTATTCAATTACTTCAAATTACACAATTTTTAAGTTAACTAACATCGCTTTTCAGTGATATGACATTTCTTTTGTATTTTAATTCTAATAGTTCGACTATTTTCCTTACTAGGTAACATAGCTATCATATGCAATAATTAGAAATTTCAAAAATTGCAATTAAAGAAAAATGAGTTAAATGACAGCGCTATAACTTCGCAAAGATATTATACAAGAACAACTGCTTCTACGTATTCTAATGATTTTAAATAACCCTTAAATGTAATAACTAATCTAAAGAATAATAATATACTTATAAATTTTATTGAAACTACTTTATGTATAAATGTTGGTATTGGTCAATTTAATTTATGAATAATATAAATACATGCAGTAAAATTAAAATTAATATAAAAATTAATATTTTATATTTATGAATGTAATTAAATATACATCCTTTTTTATAAATACATAATATTTATTTTCACTTCTAATACTGTCATAAATAGAAATTTTTATATTTTCATCTATTACTAAAATTCTTCAAATTAATATTACTCGATCAAGTTTTTGATACAAATAATTTCATTTTATATATTATATTAATGAACAAGATTATATCATCAAATGATAGCTTCAAAAGAATTATCTCTAAAAGTAATTATAGATTCCACATTATTGAAAAAATATATGTAAGTACTATGTATTTATAGATGTATCTAATTCTTTGTTGCTTAGCAAGAAACATGTAATTATATGAATACAATTTTTACGAATGGTCATTAACAATTGTATAGATTATTATGAAGTTCACTCTACTATTATATCACATTCACGATCCAGCTAATTCACATAATAATTAGTCCTTTACGAAAAATGGTTCGTCGTTCGAAAACACAGTTCAACCACCAGCAGCATCTTACGTTACAATTTGCAGAACGCATTCCAGTATATCGCGTGCGCGCATAACGTTTATTATAAATACGATTATCTCGAATCTCGATCGCGGCAATATAGCAATTTACGTAGTTTACAAGGGAAAAGACAAGCGAAGTCGGCTTGTCTGATGGCTTTAACTAGATCGAACGCCAGCTTGTCGAGAACTAGGTAGTTGAAAGTTTTTGCACGGCTAGCTTCAGCTGTTCCCCCTTTCTCTCGTTCTTCTCGCTTCTAACCATGCCGATACCGCCGATGCCTGCCGGCGAGTCTGACGACCAGGCTAAAGCATCGTCCAACAACGGAACAGAAAGAAAGGGAGAACGAGAGAGAAACACGGTACCGGGGAAAGGAGGGTGGGGGCGAGCGAGAAAGAGAAGAATCAAACGGCAATAAACCGAGAGAAGATAGGCGATCCAAGGATTCGCCATGGATCCCAGACAGCTTGGAGTCAGGTGGTATGCTGACCGCGACTTGGCTCCAATTTCTTTGGGGATTCGATAAGTCTGCTTCTAATCAAAATTCCTATTACGAGTGCGTCCACAAAAATGGAATCAAGCAGATGATGAGTGAAAATGTATTGGATGAAGGCGTTAAATGTATTGATATGTTCGGAAAAAGAAATCGTTGTTGGATATACCAGTTAGTAATTTGTACCAGTTACTTCGGACACGATAGATACCCCTCAAAAGGAATATACATCAGTTATTCGTCTAATTAGCTTATTACATACCTAATAATAATTTTTTATATCGATCTGCATACAAAATATTTGATGTATAAAATGGAATATTGAACAATTAATTGTTCCATTAATATTGTCATGGCGATCGATGAAACATTTAATTACGTTTATTTTTGAGAATAATTTATGGATACAATTCTTCTTGTATTAATAGTTTTATACATTATTTGTCACGTTATATTTATATACTCCTCGAAAGAATTAAGGAGACAGAAGTACTTTGGAAAAGAATTGCGGAACTTTGAAGTGCTGTAATTTTGGTCAATAATTGACCAACAGGCACTGATGCACTGAAATTTTAGACCTGGCTACAAAGTGCAAAACGGCAAATGAAATGAAGTCAAATCTGAGATTTTATTCCAAGGGTTAAAAGGTAAAACTTTAAACTTCAAAATACCATTTTCAATATTTTTGTATGATGACCGTTTGCTTAATAAGGCCTGTTAAATTTTGAAAAATGTTTTTTTTTGTGTAAAGTGCAATAACTCGGCAAGAAAAAATCGTACGGCAAAAAGTGAAATTGAAATTAAAACCAAAATAACAGTCTTTTACGTGAATTTGATATGACGGTCTAAACAATCATCTTACTAACTTTTATTTCCATACTTGCTTTAATCAAGGTCATATAACTTCAAAATTGACGAGTGCATTGTAAGGACTGAAAGTGCACCGAAAAGTAGATATTTAAGGATTTAATATACATATTTCATTGCCACTGCCAACAGGACAATTCCTAGCAGAGTTACAGTACTTCAGTCTGTCAATTTTTTGCAAAAAGACAACATATTGGTATGTTATTTACTGAAAGCGACCTAAAAATAGTAATATACTATTAGAGTTGTTAAGACTTTATAATTATATACTAATTTTTTTTATATACTGATACCGTCATTTATTAATTTAACCTTACTTCGTATATATGCAATGTCTTAGACACAACTAGGCGAAGATCATGCCTATCGATAATATTTGAATGCTATCAGTAATTCGATATATCGATGGTATTCTTTGGTAGTTATATATATTATATAACTAACTATTGCGAATTTCGGGATATTTAAATTTCTAGATTAACAAATTTACAAGTTCAATCAACAAATTTACAAATTATGTATATATTTGTAATGTATGAATATTTAACGACAAATTTAGTACATACACGTTCCATCTTACGATAGAATCTCAGTAACTTTTCTCTATTCGCATTAAATTTCACTTCTTATGAAAGAGTATGTCATTTAAAATTGTTAACTTATTTTAAACAAATTAGTTGAATGTGTTTTGTTGCGCTAGATCAATGTATTTTATTTCTCCAATCACAATTATTAAATTTCGGTAGTATTACTAAATTCTTCAACAGACACATATCAATGAATATATCCTTGCTCAAAATTGATGGGATACATGAAAATATAAACTTCAGGAAAAAGGTATTCCAAAATTTACGTTTTCAAAAATAAAAAATGTAAACAATACAATCCTGAGTTATTATTAATTATTACTTACATGCGACAATTAACATATTATGAATATGCTACTTTACTCGGTAAATAATCTAACCTTATATTCGGTGAAAGTAAATTTGAAATTTGTTGTGCCAAATCATAATCAGTGGTCAAGTGGAATGTTACCTTCGCATCGGTGTCGCAAAAATTTTAATAACCATACTGATATTGAACGAAAAAGAATATAAATTAAATATTTCAACGTACGCGCCTAGAACATGTCAGAATGTGCTAGCAAATCGCATACAATACTACGAGACGTTCACGACGGTGGTACGCATTTCGTTTTCTTTTTTCGCCATCATTCGTCTTGTTTCTTTTTCAAGAAGGGCGAACGAGGTGTCGGAGGGCCAACGTTTATACACGAACCGATACACACCGAGCCTTCACGGCACTTGTTGTATTTATTTTAACGGCATGCACGCCTACGTCTATATGCATTTAAAATATAGCACAGTTGGGTCCTAGTTTATGAAGGGTCAGGTCATGGAGCGCGGTCAGCGCTGCGAGGAAGGAAGTAAAAGGTGGAAGGAGAGAAACGAGGAGGAAAGGTGATAAAGGGAGAGAAGGGCGACTTCAAGAGAGGTACTCGGAGAGAGAATATCTGTCCTGGAGACCACAGAACCGTCGAACCTCCGTTGTCCCTGAGGCCCCGTTTAACAAGACTCAGTTAATACAAATCATAGATCATGTCGGTATGCACTAAACGTTTAAAGTATAAATAAGTATAAACACCGTGTAAATCAACACGATTGGCTAGAGATTCACACCGGGCTGTAACGATTTTTTAGCGATCACGCAATTCGAACAATTTACAGGTCGTTCCCAATTTAAACATTAAAATTACCAAACAATCGTTTTTCTTATTTTAGTGTTAATTACCGATTTGTCTTATTTCTCGTACTTTATTTTCAAATGTTGAAATGAATTGATAATTTTTAAAACGGAACAAGACCATATTTTGTTATTGCGAGATATGTAAGGGTTTGCATTTAAATAAATTAAAAAATATTGGTAAGCACTAAAAGACGAGTTTCATGTATTTTGTGATATTGGATAACATATTTATAATCCAATAGTATTTGCAGAGCTGGTTGAAAACAATAAAGTTTTTATTACACTCAAATGGACTTGCCGCATTTTCAAAATTAATGAATAATTATAATCGTTTATTAAATGAATAATATTTCGATTGTTCAGTTATTATTTTTCTTAATTTCTTTCGTTTTGGTCCAAATTGTCTTCATATTTAGATCCTGAATACAAAATTCTTCTTTTATTACCAATTTGTATAAGTTTCATTTCTATAAATGTGATAAAAATAATAACATTTTTTGGAAATGAGGATATATTAGAGTGGCGTTGTTACCTAGAAAAGCATTTTTATGTTGTTATTACTACTTATCTCTCTTAAAACTTCACTTACAGATGTGCCTCAGTTATTACTTTCGTTAAAATCATTCTGAACCGTATTTCTTTTTAATAAAATAAATCACAATTCATAATTAATTTTCAAATAACAGTGGAATTATTAAGGGATTCTGTGCGCCCACACTAAAGCTAGAACTGTATCATGTTTTGTGAATATTAATTAGAAATTGAATTAGAATTTACTTGGAAGCTAATAATAAAAGTCAATAATAAGACCTAATCAAGCCAACAGCATATCCTCGTTGGCATTAAGGATACCTGAATCATGAATATGATATATACTACCCAGTTGTTCACAGTATTGTAAGTATTACTAAAATTTACCTGAACAAAATTATACCGTAATATATTCGGCCAAAACAATTTCAACCTAACATACTGTGGATTTTCACCACTAACGAAATAAACATCTTTCTAATACAGTTAATCTTCCCAAAATTCCATCGTCTAAATATTAGGTTGTTTGAATTATTTTCTTTATAGATTGTTTCCAGATAAAATATATGAGGTTTAATAGGTTTAGGTTTTTAGGTTTTTTTTAGGTTTTATTAGGTTTAGGTTTTTTTTATCTATTGTTATCGTTGTTTTGGTTGTCATCGAAAATGGACTTGCCTTACTTTCAAAGTATTGTTTAGCGTTTTGTTAGCTTGTCCGTCATGTCGGTGAAAATTGCAGAAGTGGTAAATATCGCAAAAATTATTCTGGCGATATTTGAACGTACTACAATTACGATTTAATCTCTGAGTCGCTGCCTTGAAATGGATGTGAAGAAATAGACCTACAAGTAAGTATACGAATGTATGGTAATATTGATGGTTAAAATGTGCCCGGCACCAATCAATTCGAAAGAGCAAGTAAGAGCAACTGCATCAAATATGCAGTGCATCAAATATCAACGAAACAATCTAGCTAGATCTAGAATACCTAATATCAGATGTAATCTTTTCATTGCTGTAAAAGGTGACCGTTTTCAACAATATCTTTATTAAATAAATAATACGAGTAAATTCTTCCAGAAAGAACAAATATGATTACAGCGTTAAAGGATATTCTTCACTTTACCGATATTATTCACGCTTCTGAAGTTTTGACATATAATTTGAGGGTACCGTATACATACATATATTTAAAATAATTCGTGAGTTGGGTATTTATTAAGCCCTCTGTAACAGTTTGTTACTATAAAATAATAAATAGCGAAAACATAACGATCAAAATTAAACATAAAGATATAATTTTTATGAAGTATTATCATTATTATCATTATTACTTTATTAACGCAATTAAACTATTTGTTAGAATATATTTTTTGTAAATGATTAGTGTAGTTGATAATTTGATTATAATATGATTATAATTTAATATAATATAACAACAATTTAGATTCGGACCTGCATCGAATTTAATTCTGATATTTGAACATCTCCATTCAGACAAAATATATATGAATAATAATTAAAGTATAAACTTTCTGTTTAGCTGAGTTTATATCAAGTTGCTCTTCTGTATTTACAATAAAAAACAAATTGACGCAAGTGGATCTGCTTTCTTTGCGGCAAATATAAATACGGCATATTTTTATTAAAGTAAAAATATACCGATACATGTTTATAAACATTGTACAAGAAATAAGTTGAAATTTGATCGATATAAATTGATATTTAGTAGATAAAAGTTGACCGATGTAACGTCGAGTTAACTCATTACTAGTTAAAATGTTGGAATAATATGTATTAATTTTTTCCGAGCTTTCTAAAATCTCTGATATTTCTCATACTGGTTGATAGAAATTACGATTCTAGTTGATGCAAAGCCCGATATAGAAGATGCTTGAATTCGCGAAACATTAAATTCACCCTCCCTTGTCAAGCGTCATTATGTCATCGTTTTGTAAAACCGGTTCCGCAACGACGCGGGCGACGATTTTTGCGGTCGCACTTTAACAAAGCACTAAGTCCCGAATCGATTTCACGTCCCCTCTGGGCAGGGCTTCGTCAAAATTCAAGAAGCACAACAGAGAGAAGAAAGAGTACTCCGTAATCGTTTACATCCGCCGGTATTATCAATTTTACTCGCATAATATTCTGTCTCTTTTCTTTCCGTCTCGATCGAGCACTTTTCGCCTTTCGATCTCATCCCGACCAGTCACTTTTCGCTTTCTGCACCAGCCCAGCGCACAGATGGCATCCTATTAAACATCACCGAAGATTCATAAGTCATTTTTCATCTCGTTGAAATTGGTAGCCAGCCTTCTATCGCTTTCCGCCTTCCGAAGACAATTCAAGGGTCATTAATTCTTCCGTGATTGTCGTCGGTAATCAACTCACCTGACTGAAAACACTGTCGCTTTCTCCAAATTATTATATCGTCCCCATTATGCCAGATTCATGAACGTCCACCTTTTTCATCTCATGATCAGACAATCAATATACACGGTGCTTCTACGAAGTTTTAGAACGAAATTAATGAAAATTCAATTCTCCATGATATAATTTTATTTTTCTTCGATGTTCAATATATTCTTCTTCTAAGACTGCGCGGTAAATATCGTCATAAGTTTCTGAATTCTTCTGTGATCAGTTATCAGTATTAAAATATTGATTAATATCTGCGTTACTGTGAATCTATATGATAGAAAGAAAGCAACATCGCTCCAAATTAAACTTCGTTTGCAAAAATAACAAATGGTACAAATGGACAATTTAGAATGATTAAATAAGCAATCTCAAAACAGTGTATATTTTTTACCTGTTCTTTGAAAATTGTTATTTTGAAATGAAGAATTAATAATGTAACTACCAAAACGATCAAATGACCGTTTGCAAGTTTCTTATTTCAAAATGCACAATTTCTTAAGGTAATTTTCCGGAAATCTACGCTAATTTTCGAGGTAAACAATTAATATGTCCATCCATTCGTGTTTTAACGTCTTGCTCGGTTCTTTTTTAACTTCATTTGTAATTTCAAAGTAAATGTGGATTATAGGTTTAGAGTTTTGCAGTTGAAATCTTTCAAAAATCATGTTACGGTTTTTTTATAATATTAAGATGTATCTGGTGCAAATTCTCAAGATTGTCATTATTTAAAAATGCGAAAAATAATAATTTATTTTAACGTTGCCAAAGTTTTGTTACGAGATTACGAAATTATCCACACTTTGAAATGTCCCATTAGGGAATTGTGCACACTAATAAATAATCTCAGATCAGCTCTATTTATGCTATAAGTACTATACGTAGTATTACAATATTTTGTGGCACGTTTTAAATCGAAATTTAAAATATGCTATCTTAACTTGTTCGCTATACGAATACCTGCATATTACAACGTTATATTTAGTACAGAATGACGTTCAATCGTTATTCAAAAGTGCTCATGAGAATGAAACTATGCATAAATCAAATTTAGACGTATTACTAATTAGCTGCTACAACGAATTTATAGATAAAATAGTATTCACTCTGAAAAAGTGATAGTCTTTAGATATGATATACGTAGCGTGTATGGTGCCAATATGTATTTTACTGTTTTCAATATTCACCGACGATACTAAAATATCTTAAATTTTATAATATAAATACTGTATTATCGATGCAATGATACAAATATTGACAATCGGTTATTAAAGTATTCGGGCATACTATACATGTTAAGAAGTTCCTTTTAGACGCACGTACTTATGTACGCGCTTATGTGAAGTATCATGTAGCTGAAGTACACCAGCTACTAAGAACTATAATTGATTTGTATTTAAAACGTTATGTGAAAACATACTTACAAAACACATTTCTCTACACTAATATTCTGACTGTGCACGCTCTCAGTATTTTGAAAATTAACTTGTCCGCAGTGGCTCTATTCATAGAATTCAAATAACATCTTCTAAAGGTATAACTTAAATAGTCTTGATAGTAAAAAGCATTTACTGGATTGTTAAATTATTCTATTCGAACAAAAAATTCCATATTTGATGACATTCCCGGCGGAACAAAACAGATAGTTTTATCGTAACGTTACCATATGTTACTTTTACAATTTCATATATTGAATATTTTGTGAAAATGTATTTCTTTTTAACGATAATACATGTAATTATAAGTAAAACGCGAACACTTTATTTATACAAGAAATTATGATTGTGTAATATCATCACTCCGCATTTTTTATTTACTTAAATATATAAAAATGAAGGTTTTTCAACTTCTAACGGAGACTCGAAACGTAGAACACTCAACATATATGTGTATCCACGTCCGTCTGTTATTTTAGAATAGATCAGGTATTAAAAAGAAATCTCTGTAGTATAATACTTGGACCACCCAGTGTATGTCTTCCATGACAGCAGGAAGGATCTAAGAATATCTTCTTCGATTACAGGAAGTATTTGACCCATGAAAAGTGAAACGATTCGCACGAAATTGATGACCTTTGTCTTGACCTGAATCATATGGAGTTTGGTAAATGAGTACAGTGGAAAGAGTACAAAGATGACCAGTGGGTTTGGGCCTTCCAGGGAGGATTCCAAGGAGCTGGACGCGTAATGCGATATAAATGGAGGCAGAACAGACCCAATGAAAAGCCAACGGACAACCTCGGGTAGGAGATACATCAAGATTGGGCTGACGGTTGACTCCGTACACGATAGAGAAGGGGTTGGGAGAGGAGGACTGCCAGGCGGTAAAAACTGGATCCCTCTCGCCACTCGGTTCGGTCGTTTCGAACCTCCACCCTGGCCAAGCATAATAAGGACAAACCTTTAATCTTAGACTCAATTATAATTTCCTCTCTGGATGTCGTGGTTCCCCCAATCGACGTGTAGAATTCTGGATCGAAAATGGACCACCAGTTTGCTAGTTTTTACAATCGGCCGCAGCCTCTTGACCTGAACGTTGCGTTTCTTATCTTATCTAGAATATATTTCGTAAATTCGGATATTAAGTGACCGCGGTTTGCTCACGAGGTATCATTGAGATATTTTAGCAAGTCTTACTCCCTTTTATTGTGTTCTCAACACTCTGACTATCATGTGACCTACAAATAAGTGATACTTATTCATAGGAATCAATCATCTATTAACGAATGAAGCTTTAACTTCCATAGAAATCTGCCACCATAATATTAAGAATTTGTTCAATTGAAATATAATCGTAGTAACAACTTGGTATTGTAGATAACAAATATAATAAAATATCGTAACAATATTTGGTAAGATTTGTTAAAAATGAAAGTATTATCACATCCAATTTTTTATTACGTTAATGTGGAGGTCAACGTATTTTGTAGATTTAGTGTCACATTTATTAGTTTTACTGTCCGTGATTTTTAAATATCTTTTAATAATTTATTTTATTTCCTAATTTTGGTTCCTAACAAACTAGTTGTTGCATGTGTAATGATAAAACTATGCAATGAAGTTATAACATATAACTTTAAAATTGACTAAATTTGAAACATATTGTCTTTCTCAAACATTAAGATACCTACAATATTTTTGAAATTTGCATTACTATTGACAGTTTTTATTGAAGTCCGGATATGTATTAAATACTATGTTTTCTGTTAAACTGCACATGTTTCTGATGCTTTCCATTCAGTCCCCTCTTCTGTTTATCTGTCTAAATGAAATTTATACTTTTTAATTTTTGTACTGTTGTATATGTTGAAATTGTCTCATGGTGAACTACCTCTGTGATTATAGATCCATTAAAATCAATTGTTTACTTAGTGTTCGCAGTTTATTCTTTCAGCGATCGATTTCACATTATTAATATATATCATGTTTCTGTATATTGTGGGTTAATTTATTCAAATTCGGTGTAATTTCTTTATTTCGCGAGCTCTTTGCAATAGTATATAATAGAATAATTTCATAATAACAGTACATTGTATATAGTAGAATAATTTTATAGTAACAATATGTAGGACACGGAAGAACAATTATTGTAAGTGGTATCGAAGAATGAAATTTTTAATATTATTTGTTGCTATCGAGTCTAATTTTATGTCCATTGTGCTGTAGGCAGGTAATCTGGAGAATCGAGGACTCTTTGTCCTTCCAGGGCAAGAAAACGCTTTGTCATCTGCGCTTCCGTCGTTGGGGGTGTGCGAACAGCCCTTTCAAAAGGCCAGGCCTCGATACATTATGTTCATTCCATGCGGGCGAGCAAACCTCGAAAAAGCAATGCTACCCAACCAGGTGTTCCTGTACAATCCGAGTCGTTACAGCATTTAAAAAATGTTCGATTCTTTAGAATTCCGGTAACAATAGTGTCGCTGGTCCTTTCCAGCCTAACAACGTCCTCGCGTCACTTCAAAGTGGAGCAACGTATTTTATTGCCGAGCACGGGCGAAGCGTAAGTGTGATCATTGGTGTTTTGTCGTAAACAGACGTTTAAAATTTACTGATGGTCATGAGCAAATCGTTTTTATTATAAAATTAAGTATTTTGACCATATGGAAGTTGACCTACCTACACATATACAGGTATTATAGAAAATTTGTTCATTCTTCTAACTGAAAATGTTTGTATAAATTACTTGGAAATATTAGTACTAAATATAAAAAAATATTATAGGAGTATTTGATAAGATTTGTTAACGATTAAAATACTATCTAATAAAATTTTTGACTCTTTCAGTGGTAGTCAACGTATTATCACATTTGCAGTAAGTAACGTATTAGTATGCCGAAGTCGTACTGGATGCCTTTACGCATGATCTGCTAAGGTATGAAAGCATTACGTGTTGCTCCAACGTTAATGTATAAGGTGCCAATATTTGTAAATCAATTTGGTAGCTTGTTTCTACCTCTACTGGCAATAACTTATTACGACGATGGTAAAGCAGATTGTAAGAAACTGCCCTAATTTTCTATGGAAATTAACATAGTAAAACAAAACGATAGTTAATTAAAATGTGATGCTTGTGACAATACTATTATTAAGGTATTTGTTAATTTCATGAGAATTTGCTTATTTTCTGCCTTATTCATTTCTAAGAAAAAATAGCAATGTATGTTTTCTGTTGGTTTTCGATTCGTAAATCTTCATATTTTCAATTCATTTTTAGAAATTGTTGTACTTTAAAATTTGCAAATGTTTAGAGTCGTAATTTTAAAAATGCAGAGATTTGAAAATTTAGGGATTTCCAAACTGAACATTGGGAAATTTGGGAATGCGAATATTCTCTAATTTTTTAATTTACAAATTTAAAAACTAAGAAGTTTACACATTGGAAATTTGAAAATTGGAGAATTTGAGAATTATATATTTTGAAAATTAGGAACTTCAAAATTTGAAAGTTTGGAAACATCGAGATTTGCAAATTTATAAATTTATTAATTTGGAACTTTGAAAATTTAGATAATCGTAAATTCAGAAAGCTGAGAATTTGTGTATATTTTGAAATAAAAAAAATGAGAAATCTAGGGTTAGTACATTTAGAGTTAGTATGCCCTGGAATTTAAGAATTTTAAAAATACTATTTAGAAATTTTTAGAAATTATAGACGACTTTGCCGTTATAATTAAATAAATAAAAATGTAGCATTTTGAGAATTCATAAATTGAAAGATTAAATCAATTCCAAACTAAACTGGAGTCTTTTCAAATATATTGGAGTGTATTTTCCTTCACTCTGACCTACATCTTTTCACTTTACGTCATGTAATCTGAAACTAATGAGTACTTTACATAAATTCAAGATACGTTTGCATTATAATATGTATTCTTGAAACAATAAATATTACGTATTTCAATGCCGAGATTTATACTCGCATGACGTAAGTAAGTATATTGTACAAACTTAAAAATCTGAACATTCGATAATATATTTGAAGATTGATAAATGTTTGCTACTTCTATAAACAAACATTTTCTATAGATACTATAGAAAAACAACTACGTTTCTTGACCAAAAAGTGTAACCAAGTAACAAATGTCCATTTTAAAAGATTACGATCTGTTAGTACCACAGAGATAACGACGGATACATCAGGTGGATGTTAATGGTAACCGTTGATGTTAGATTCACGATTCTATTGAGCCGATAGCATTTCCTCCTATCCTGCAAGACAATTCTCTAACGCAGTCCGAGCATAAATATGCAAAAGCAATAACGTCGGCATCCTATCAGTATATTACCACGGATCCTCGTTGTGGGCTTAGAAGACGTTTACCGTAGCATCGAAGCAAATACAGATTGAAGATGGAAAGACAGAGGAAAAGAGTAAGAGAGAACAGGAGGAAGATCCTATCAACACCTTCGAGGCTCTCCCGCAACCGCCATTTTCTCTTCATGTATGTGCATGAAGACTCACCAACGTATCGATAATGCATCGAATACCGCTCGTGGACGAACACTATGCAGACTAATCGATTTCCTTTGAATGCCGATGGCCCCAGGATCGCGTTTCTGCCCGGTATTTCGCACTGAATCGGTTTCATCTTACTGTTGATGCCTGACCTGATGGAGTGCAGCGAACTCCGAAAAAACCGGGTGTCTCTCACGAGGATGGTCATTTGGCATTTTACGTCCGTACGGCACGCTTGTTTCGACGAATACCTGTTTATTATTGCAGCAATTTCTGCTCGAAGTTGCTTCCGAGAACCACTACATTGTGCGCCTTTTGGATATTTAGGTACAGGTGGATGACTTTTTGTGCACCGCCAGCGTTTCGATCATTCCAATAATAAATTAGATTTCTGTTATTGTTGGTTTGCGAGATCAACTATTACATGTACGGAGAGCATCACTTGTAACAAACATTCGATACTTCAATCTGTTTCGAGTGGTTAGAGATGAACTGGAAATTTGGACGCGAGATTTCTTTCAAATCTTGTTTTGTTCTTAAAAATATAACTATAATTATTC
Organism: Coelioxys conoideus; assembly: GCA_947623535.1. NCBI lineage: Eukaryota > Metazoa > Arthropoda > Insecta > Hymenoptera > Megachilidae > Coelioxys > Coelioxys conoideus. The sequence goes on from OX392452.1 coordinate 27,774,276, forward strand.
AATAAATACGGTAAGAAGTACAGATAGTGGCACGTAAAACAAGCTGCTGTCCTCAATACTTCTCGTTTTAACATTAAAATTGTTATTAAACCAGTCAAATGGCGGTTTGCATGTTTCTTACCTGAAATTGCAAAGTTCGTTCAAATGAAATTCACGTCGATTTTTATGGAGAAAATGGATTTATACTTACTATATTTTAATTCATATTTTACATAATGTTAATTTACTTTTCTACTTCGCTCTCAAGTTCAAATGAAATATGCATTATATCATGGTAGATTTAGTGTTAATGGAGATAAAAGAGATTTTGTATTGAATATTTTATGTAATGTCACATCGCGTTCGCAATATTTTCTAACAAATTTCAATTTTGGAAGATTGTCAAATTGAGAGGTTGGGAGAGATTACATCTTTATTACGTACAATTTTTGCTCATTTAATCATTTGTAAATCAATTGAAGCATTTGCTTTTTGTGATTATGAAAGTTGATTTTGATTAACTCTGGCACGAAATGGGGTCTCCGTTAAAAAAGGTTCTGAAAAAAGAACTCCTTGTTGTGATGGAAAACTGCATTCTCCAAATGCTGCGACCGTCATATTTTTAATGATATTTTGTTCAGCATTGTAAGAAATTTCAATTTTTTTTTAAATGTTCGGAAGTGGTTCCGCTATTTGAACGTAAACGGGTTCTCGCAAAATCATCGGCAACTAAAATTACAAAGCACAAATCATATTTATATTTCCTAACAATTTGTTATATTTGCATCCACTGCGTGCAGATATCTGTACACATCTGGTAAGTTGACACCTGGATGATGTGGATTATACTGATTCGTATGCTAACTTAGCAATAACCAATCTAACGCTACAATGTTTCATAAAACATTTCTGGTCCTAACACGGTACTGAAATGGTCTAAAATTATTTGCATTGAGTTAATAGACTACCGCCTTAAAAAACACTCATTTTTTTCGTTAACTGTCTTGAACAAAATGCAACAACTTTAGCATTACAATTTTTCAGAACAACATAGATTTCGATGATAAGCAACGATTACAGCACAACGGTAGGTTCATAACAACGTCGAACTGATCATAATCTGAAATTCGTAATGTTGGCACTACGGTCCGAAATATTTGCGATCGTTAACGCGCGATAAGCGATCAAATCGCATAAAATAAATCAAAGGCTAATGGTGCATGGTTCGCGTAATGAGGTTGACACGCGAAAATTACGAGGTGATCGTTCTTATTTCGAAGATATTTACGAAGACAAGGGGGATTCCCCGTTCCTCGAAACGGAGTCCTTGAACCCGCGAGAGGAGCAAGCGAAGGAACGATATAAGTGGACAGAAATATATAGTGCATCGTACTTAAGTACGTAGTTCGTAGCGCATCAAGAGAGAATTTGTCCCCACCAGGGGAGGAGAAGGAGGACAAGGAAGCAGTAGTGGAGGACGAAGGTTGAGGAGGAGGATGAAGGTGGAGAAGGAGAAGGAGTAACATCGCGAGCACTCTCTGCGTACCGAGAGTCGATTCGAAGCTCTGTCTCGCGTACGCGAGAACCAATCCCAGTATTTGCGCTTCCTTCCTACCGTAGATGGCGACCACCTCTTTCCAGGGGCGTAGCCGTTTCGACCCCCCACTTTCCGTCACCGGCATGGATTTTTCACGCGCTTCAAATTCCGCCCCGAGCATCAACGAACCGATTCTCTTCATCGGCTCTCGAACGAGAAGCATTACAACTGTTGGTATCGCGTTTGGGTTCATTCACCTTGAGCGACAGGATCGGTCCGCCGATCAGATTTTAAAATTAACTGCTCGTTTAGTATCGGAATCGTCGGAAGCTAAGAAATTTCGGGAGGTAAAAATCCGAAGCTTTAGAAGTTTGCGAGTTTAGATATTTAAGGATGTAAGGATTCGGATCCTAACTGACTTGATATCTCAGGAATTTAAAGACGTACTGTCAGCAACCCTGAACTTGGCCGGTGAGAAGGAGGCCGGAAAAAAAGACGGTCGCATCGAGTCTCACGCATTTTCGGCGGCGGAAATTATTGGTTCGCGCAGCCACACACATTGGTTGACCCGAAAACCGTAAACAATCGGTAGTCTGCGATCGTCAGTCGGTGTCAAGTTTGGACGGTTCACGGAGGAGAGAGGAGGAACGACCGCGTACGTCTTATGTTTCAGGACAACCATCTCACGCGGCAAGTCCAGGGTTGTGACAGTACGTGTCCGAAGGCGTAGGGGTTTTGAATCTTAGAAATTTAGAGACGTAAGGATTCAAAAGCCTAGAGATTTGAGAGCTTAGAAATTCAAGGATGAAAGGATTTGAGGCTCTAAAAAGTCCTGAGAGCTTAAGAATTGAGGGATGCAAGGATTTGAATGTCTAGAAACTTCTGGGAGCTTGAAAATGTAGGAATGCAAGGATTTGGAGCCATAGAAATTTACGAATTTGAGGATAATAAGAGTTTGAAGATTTTGGAAAATGCGCGTCTAGAGATATGGAAATTCAGAGATTTAGGGTCTAGAGATTTAAGAACTTAGGAATTTGAAGACAAAATAATTTGGCAGTTTTAAAAAGACTACTATGACTTAGCTAATAAGATGAGAGAAGGTCCAACCGGGTACTCGGTTCACGTACATAGCTCAACTTTCTTATATTACATGTGTTTATTAATACTCCCCAGGGCTGGTAAGAATATGCGTATGTTTGATTGGTTATAACCGGTACAAGAACTATAGCAGCACAGAGTGTTTAACCGAGTCGTATTATTGGTCGAAGCGGTCACAACTACTGATTGAGTCGCGTGATGGGAGGGTATTAATGGTGGGAATAGGAGGAGCCACATGCACTCTTTACAGCTGTGAACAGTATATACAGCCGTTTTGACAAATTACAGAAATCGATGATATTTCTACGATTGTGTTAGAGAAAAATAAGGCTTTGTGGGCTACGAGTGTAATCAATTGAACTCATTTTTTTCCGATAGCCAACAAGTCATCTTTGCAATGTATGTTCTGGTATATAAATATACGCTCTATAAATTTTCAATATTCAAGTTTTCGAATCCTCAAATTCTTAAATTTTTTTAATTTTCAGTCTCCTAAAATTCGAAATTCCTATACATTTAAATCAGTATGTTTCTACATTACATAGATCTCTAAATTTCTATATTTCCGTATCTCTAAATTCCCAAATTCCTTGATTCCTATATCTCTAGGTCTCGAATTCAAATGACAGGAAATTTTTGGACGCTCGAATTGTTTCCAATACTGTTGTTCCGCATCTAACTTCTCTTATTCTGAAAAATCCCTAGAAATCGTCTTACGATTCGCGTAAGAAGTGAAAAGCATCTTTCAAGTGAAAACCGTTCAATTGACACATTCCTCGCAAGGACAGTTGATTTGTTCTTGACTGTACAGTGCGCATCTCGCAAAGAATACCTTGGAAGGAATGTAATTCAATTGGATATACTGCTGTAGAATTCACCTTTCTCTAATAAAATCATACAGATATGACTCAGACATTTCCGTCATTTGTCAAGACAGCCACATCTATTCTATGTCCGTCATAAGAAGTCTCACGGAGCCACACTGTAGAACGAGATACTTCGCATGCGTGACCATCTTTGCTAAACTTATATTTTAACTGTATTTCATATATTTCACCGCAATTATTAACGATCTACAAATGACGGATAGAGCAGTCGTGTATGAAATATTTAAGATCTAAGAGCTATGTTCATATGTCTTCAGAATTATATCGACCACGTCAAAGGATCATACGACATCACTTAAATGTCTGTATAAAGTCGTTACAGTAGTTTGAATAAATTGTGATTTTTTATACACTTGAACACCAAACTGTTCAGCATAAATTTCAAATGCATTTAAATAATACGATGTTTACATTAAATATAAAGATGTAAACATTAAAATGTTGTGTTATTCTTAACATTTGTGGATCATGCAGAAGAGGAAGTAGTTACAGATGTAATGTTCGACTGACTTACAATGAAATTCCTCGCGAATTAACTGACGTCTGACTGCTGTAGAAGGTATTATATTAATTTTCATATTTCAGTTTGGTTCAGAGAAGTGATGACCTATTTAATTATGACTCATCAGTATTGAGTTTTAGAAGTTTATAGCTCATTAAATTTAAGAACGTCAGTTGCGTTATGTATGACGAATCGCGATATACATATCCGTTATCTTGTACATCATTCATAGAACTATTTTCTTGAGAATAATCACAATAAGAATTACAAAGGATAGTCTTATACACAGATTTGGTTTAATTAAAACGCAGATTTGATTCAACATTGTGATACTTTGCACTGAAATCAAATGGAAAACATACACGCGGTTGCGTCACATACTGATATATTGTATTAAATATTGTTTTCTACTAAAAATACAGAAATTGAAACGATTATCAGAAGTTTCGGTAAACAATTTTATACGTGTATCAATATAGGCCAAATCAGTATCAACTTACCTCATGATGGGTACACTAATACATTTTATTATCAGTAAATAAGCGTTCTGTCATTTATTTTATATGTTTTCATATGTTTTAATACATATTTCATTAAATAATTAATACCTACTTGCAAATAATTATGTCAAATTGTAGAAATTAGAATATGGAATGTATGAACCTGACCCTGTATATCGATACCGTGCAGTTTCCTGATTTCTATAAAATTCCGCCGTGTTAATAATTCGTGTAAATGGCTAATAACAGGAATCGCAGAACGAAATACACGGCATTAAGGGAGGCAGCGAAGATAGGGGAGTGCATAGACGGACGGACAAAGCTGTAGAAGAGGCCGAGTATTCAGTCAGTGACGCGAGTAGATTTACGGACGGCTCACCACGCAGACTCAACAGATTCTTGGGCTTCCACCGATATTATTAACAATCGCGTCCTCCTTTTGATCCTGCCAGAAGGATCGAACCTCCTTTTAGTCCTCAGGCTCGATCGTGGATGCGGCAGGTGGTTTTTTTTCGTAGCCGCGTATAATGCGCTCGATAGAAGTTGCTTGCTCGAAATCCTTCGAACCCTTTTTCCCTTGTTAGAACCAGTCAGGTTCGAACGAGTACTTCAATCCGTATCAAGGGGGCATGAATTTATTTCTTCTGACGGCATTCCGTTTGCATCGAATGACACGACCACGAACGTTTTCTAATGATATGCAGCCGAACACGTATCATTCTCTAGACTCGAACGACTTTTTCCCCTTAAAATTTTGTCCCGAAACAAGTGTATCCAACTGACCTGGTGAAACTCGTTCCTTCGTGCCAGGGCCTTGCAGTCTGTCACACGAATAATGGGACAATCTTCCAAAAATAAGATTAAATTTTACAAATTGAACACTGCTCAAAATGACTAGTTTTAGGATTCTGTTTTAAAATTCCTGTTTTATGTTACATCTTTTTTGTAATGACATAACGAACTTTGCCGCGATAAAGATTTAAACAATTTTATTTTTTTACTTACTAAAAATCAATATAACATTGTATCATGACTACTTATATCGATGCCAGTCGAAACGACTCTTAAACACTTATCAAAGTGTAAAAGGATTCTATAGTCTGTTTAGTGAATCTAAATTATCCAGTATCCTCATTTTGTTCATTTTCTCACTCGGTTTTAAAATTTTTATTATGTGTTAGTCGTTGGCTATAATTATCAGAACAATTTGGGCTCGATCGTGATGCTAATGCAAAAATAACGATAGAAATTTTAAAATATCATTTCATAAACCTACTCTTCTAACTACTGAAAATTTGTATTCGGCTAACGGGCTCAATTCTTGAAGCCCTTTAATTTCACTTAGGCACAGTTAGTGTGTTTGTATAAGTTGTCGAAATATTTCTGTATAAGACTGTGTAAAATATAGCGGACATTTCGGTAAACGATTTACATACAAATTTTGCAAACGGGCAGTGCGTGTAACGGAATCGTTCCTTCCTGTTTGCTTGTCATTTATCATTCGGCCCTGGTTGTGGAAGAAACGCATAATTACGGATAATTTCATCGGCACTTGCTATGCAGCGGGATAATTGGCGCCAGGTATAGTGTACCATTGTTCCCTTCCGCTATCCTTTTGATTATGGCAATTCAGAACATCTAGATAACGAAGAATATTTAATTGAGTGAAAAACTGCACTTCCTTTTAACAACACGGAAGATCGATGAGGCATGTGCTAATATACTTACTAAAATTTGGCTTCATTAACATTAAGTCTTTATATCTTTCAATATTTGATGATCATTGTCATTCTATTTAGTGGTTTTGGTACGAAGGTGCACATTCGTCACGAAAACTCTATTAAAACCAATTTTTTTATCGGTAGAATTGTTAAAAAAATGTTAATAAATTACAATTTGAAAATTCGATTATTCAATTTCGAAAGTACTGTATAATTTTTTAAATATATATGTATAAGTCAAATATCGATATTTACTAACAGCATCAAAATAAAATAGTGTAAATAAATTCTAAAGTACTATATTAAGATATGCAATGAATTGATATATACACTGAGTAACACAATTAGCGCAACAACAATTTTTATCAAAATTTCACTCAACTTTAAGTAATCGTAACTCCGCGAAAAATGGTCATATCTGACAAATTCTTTTTTTCATTTTAATGTTTGACGTCTCTACTTTAAGCACAATTTATCACATTTTAACTTCCGCCATTCCCCACACCCGCTACCTCCTTTAATGTGAGGACATGTTTTATTTTAAAAAGTTTGCATACTTTGATGCACTCTACGCGGTGCAATAAATTTTTTTCGCGAACGTTCCAAAAATTACTGCAGAGTACAAGCTTTTGTGCACAAATTGAAAAAAAATTGAAATCCCTACAATTTTTTTTTTGGCGGAGTTATGAACATTGACAAGTTACCCATGCATTTTACTAAGTTCATGCTTGTTACCGCCAACATTAGTGGGTGCGTGTACTATGTCATTTAATATCATGTATTCCAGCCTCGTTTTTGAACAACTATTATACCTGAAGACGTTCCTGCATATCGATGCAGGATCTTATTACATTTTGAGGCATTTCGCGGCATATGTGTTGTAACGTTGAATCTAGTTGTTGAAGGGTAGTTGACGGTTTTTCTAAATTTTGAGTTGTAATTCTTCAAAAACGGGGCGGGAATACACAATATTAACACTATTTCTACCAAGAGGTGTCAAAAGACACCTTTCAAATTTCAACTTAAAATTATTCTCTATGTCGAATCAATTTCTACAATTAATTTTTTGACTTTTCATACAATAGTTTTTAAATAAATTCAGCGATATCATTTTCCTCCAGCTCATCGTGGATTTAAAAATGCGTATTCAAACGAAAATGCGTCAAAAGACACCTTTTGATTGAAATAGGTATACACAAAATCGTGGTAGAAATAGTGTTAAATGACATCAGTATACGCAACAACGGACGCACACTCGCATACACATACAGACGCACATCTGCATACACACATACACAGTACACACGATGCAGAAAATTCAACCAGCAACCTCCTCGTGGTGTCCATCGGATAACGCTAATGCTGGCGGTAACAAGCATAAACTGACTAAAATGCATGGGTAACTTGTCAACGTTCATAACTCCGCCGAAAAAGTCGTAGGGACTTCAATTTTTTTCAATTTGTGCACAAAAGCTTATACTCTGCAGCAATTTTCGGGACGTTCGTGAAAAAAATTTATTACACCGCGTAAAGTGTATCAAAGTATACAAACTTTTTAAAATAAAACATGTCCTCACATTAAAGGAGGTGGCGGGTGTGGGGCAAGGCGGAAGTCGAAATATGATAAATTGTGCTCAAAGTAGAGACTTCAAACATTAAAGTCAAAAAAGGATTTGTCAGATATGACTATTTTTTGCGGAGTTACGATTACGTAAAGTTGAGTGAAATTTTGATAAAAATCGTTGTTGAGCGAATTTTGTTGCTCAGTGATAATAAGTCTTTGTACGTATTTTCTGCATAATTTTGAATACCTTTTTTCTATAATAAATTTTATAACAGATAAAGCGTCCGCATATGATTCACTGAAAAATTCACCTTACAATCCGTCAAAGATGAAGTGTCTGTAATATAATACTGGAACGGTTCCAACAATTTAGATATCAAGAAAAATAGTTTATTTTTTCAATCAAGCAAACACAATTGAACACAACGAGAAAAGCTTGTAAAATATCCTATACAATAACTCCGAATTTAAATAATTGAAGTAAGTAATGCAAGTAAAAATACGGGTTTACGTGTCATCGGCCAACAAACTTTGGGTATGAAAATTCGAATAAATCCTAAATACTAAGAAAAATAAAGGAAGATCAAATATTAAGCACATTTCGCAGTTAACGATTTTGTAGGTGTGGTGTATTGTCACATTTCAGCTATAGTATACGTCACGAGTGTGATGCGGTATCATAAAGCAAGAAAATGACTCGTTAGGCGTGAAAAAAATAAGAAAGTACCGTAGTGGTTAGTAGTTAAGCAAGTAAACAGCTGATACAGTAATATCACGCGGGAATTCGAGCGAACGCGATTCATTTTCAAATTCACATGGTAGCCCCCGCGAATCTCGCGTGCTCCACAATATGGAATCATATTGGATATTCAAACCGGGATACCTTAACAGCCGGGATTCGATGCATAGGAGCCATAAAGTATAGAATACAGGGGCCGTGGCGAGTTGAGATCCTGCGAGTTACCGTGTCTCTTACGATAGGCATTACCGAGATTACAGGCGCGGACTCAGCTTGCCTCAGTCTGTAAGCAACGATCGAAAGGAGGAAAGAGCAGATCCTAGCGAAAGAAGCGAGCGTGTAATGAACCCTTCCTTCCACGATCCCATATCTACGCAGTCGATAAGATGGTCCTTTACGTCGCTAAACAGCCCGACGACACGGGACTCTCTTGCTCCGCCTCTATTAAAACCCGAGCGAGATAATAGGTCGGCCGATAATGCGCCGCAAATACGTGAACTCGCCCTGACTACATTTGCAAATACACCTTTGCGAACAGCAATGATTTCTGCCTACATTTCTCACATCGGAGTTCAATCGAACAGCTAACGAGACTTATCCGATTCTTAAGCAGTGTTGCTGGAATTAATCTTCATACCGTAAAACAGCGGTTCCCAACTGATAGTATATGAACCGTCCATTTTAAAAATGAGATAATTGTTTGTTACTGCGAGATACTTGAAGTTTCCCATTTCAATAAATTAAAAAATATTGGTAAGCTCTAATAGACAAATATTTTATATTTTTTGCTGTTACATAATGTATGTCTATTACTCAATAGTGTATAGAATGTCGATTATAAGAAATAAAGGTTTTATTATACATTTCAAAATAAACATCTTCCCAACATCGTTAATCACCTAAATTTTCATCGCCCAAATATCAGGCAATTAAAATTATTTTATCTATAGATCTGTTACAGATGAAAACATTGTATTAAATTTGATCGACTGTTATCGTTATCTTTATTTTTTACAAATATCTACTTGCCCCACTTCCAAAACGAATGGCTCATATGTAAAGTAAGAGGCTCGGTGTACGAAGGAGTCCTGAAAGTTAATTCTGGAATCTATTCAGCAATTACATTTCTGCTTGTTTTGAACGTTGGAAATAATGAAAATGCAATAGCAAAAATTTATCAGTTTTGTATAGATATAGAATTGCTATAATTGAAGTATATAACGTCAATCAATTCTAGGAAATCTAGAACCAGTGTATTTATCTTCTGAACAAAAGTACAAATACAGCTGAAGAAGAAGCATTTACTTCGCATTCAGTTGCAACAAAAACTGTTTGTGACAATAGATTGCTACTGTATTATGATTTTACAGGAAAATTTAGGTTTTACTGCTGTTAATAAAGTGTTCAATTACATCTTTTTTCCATTTTTTCCAACACTCTACAAACCATAATTTTTAGTTTCTTCGCCGTTGAATATTTTTCTTCTGTTTACGAATTTAGTTCAGAACTTCCCATTAATATACATTGTCAGTAATAGCTATATCCAGAAAACGTGTTAACCATTTTTGAATTTGAATGTGGGTTGTTGAAACCATGTGTGCTTACATTGCAGTGAATAGGAGCATTATGCCGCTAAAATATGAGTGATATTTCATCATTTTCATGAAGATAATGGAGCAAATGGGATTACAAAGTTCCTCGACGCTTCTTACTATTCATCGTAGCAATTCGACATACATTCTTGCGTGATATTGCAAGAGGAAACAGCAATAAAATTATCTATAACAGTAAGCTGTATAAATTGTAGCGAAGTTATAGTTTTAATAAGAATTACGAACGATTGAACTATACGCGAATAACATTCATAATATATGCTTATAATAATGTTATCGTCGAAAACTTGATTTAGGGTGACAGAGATGCAAATGTAGAGTGAAGCTTAAGATGAAGATCAAGTTATGTTTATAATTAATGGAACCAAGAAACTATTTCTTGTCGTGAAAATACAAATTGTCGAATTAAATCATTTTGTTGATTAATAATCATGGCATTGTGAATTATATCTAAAGATTGATTTATTTAACTTGATCTTTGCAACTGAAATATAACCGCATTTAAAATTAAAATTAAAGTTGAGTTATCTGTTTCATAACGTTTCTAAATCGAAGTTGGAAATTATTAAAAAAAAAGTCGTAAATATGTTCTATACCTTTCTCAGAAAATGGATACAAGAAAACATGGGTAGACGGATAATTCCAGCGAAGCAATGGAGCTCCGAATACGAGTCATAATAGAAGCCAAATTGTTCCAACTGATATGTACTTTCCGTACAAATTTGATCGAAAGATATCTCACGCTGGAAAAGAAATAACTCAGCATAAAAGCAAAGATGGCGGACGGGGATGATGTTCCTGAAATAACTAGAAAGGATTGCTGGAAGAGTTTCCTCGTTTCTTCCTAACAAGCTCTGCACAAGCTACCACCCGTTAGTCATACATTTATATAAGGGATGTATCTTCTTATTCCAGGGGCGGAATACAGGAGATACATATCTTCTAGTTATTAATGTATGTCTGCAACCTCTGCGCTCAACTCCCTTTCCCGGGGTTTCCGAGTTAACTTCGAAACCGTAGACGCTTGGGATGCCAAGAATATATATGATATTGCACAAAAAGCGTTACCCACGCAAATTACTAGAGATGCAAAAAAGACTAAGTTTTAAATAGGTAAAGTTATGTTCACCTCAGGATAGTTTACGCGTTTGGTTGGCCAAAGGGTTTCGTCATTTTTTGAGGAAATATTCGATTACAAGTCCAACATAATGTAATTAAAACATGATCGTACAAGATATTATTTTCGTTTCAATGCGTACGAGGAATTATTAGTGGTTAAGACATTCTGTTAATCACCATTGTTCATCTACAATTATGCTTATTTTGTTAGAGCAGGAACCCATTATTTATACGAGTATTTTCAATACAAAATTTCCCAAACAGAAGCTGACATTTGCAATCATTTCGAAATCTCATTTTGTACGCAATTTTACCAAGCATATACAACGTTTTCATCTTTATGTAAAACGATGTAATATAGTATTATTTTCATCATTTAAAATAAAGAAATTCTGTTATACTTGATAGTTTCTTTAATAAGGTATTAGTAAACTTCGAGATCACGTATGCATTTTCAACAAAATGGATGATCATTTATCAAAGAGAAAAGTGGTGTTGACGCATAAATGGAAGAAATGTCATCCCACAGAAAAGAAATAACTTGTTAGACGACCCAATATGTTTTATTATTTTGTATATTTTTACGAAGCAAAATTTCAAGATTTTACAATCAAGAAATTTTATTTATGTTCGTTGGAAGACAGAATGGTCTTTTTTTGTATTATGAAACACATGTACAATTAATAACTTTCTGAATAATGGGACATATGCAAGTAGTTAATAAATTGAGAAATTATTTTATTGTTTTATTTATGCTTCTATTGTTATTAAAAATCGCATCAGTTACTTTATGTTAATTGCCTGATTTTTATATTCAAAACTTTTTTTTTTATTATTTTATTCTGATAAAAGCGATAAATATACAGATTGTGTTGTATTCATTTTATGATTATAATTCTTATATTTTTGTTCATTTCCAAAATGTAGGAATGATGTAAAAAGGATGTTAAATACTGTGTGTCCATTCATTATCTCAAAGCAAAAGGACAGAAGACAAATTCATTGAAAGCAAATTAATATTTGGACATTGAAGATTTGGAAATTTGACGGTTTGAAAATAAAAAATGTTTATAATTTAAGAATAGCAAAGTGTGTGCTTTTACAAATTTCAGAATTTAGAAATTTGAAGATGTTGAAAGTTTAAAATTATGAAACTTGGATATTTTGAAATTTTGAGCTTTGGAAATTTAAACTGTTAAAAATACGGGAATTAAAAGTACTTGACATTTTGAAATGTGAACAATTGAGAATTTGGAAATGTACTAATATGGAATATAGAAATTTGGATTTGAAGGTCGGCCGTACTGCTCGCATCCGAAATAGTGCATTGACTATGTAACAAGTTTCACTTTAGAGAGAAACATTAGTTAAATTCAATTAAGTGTCACTGCAGTTAATTCTCAATATCTTACTTATTCTTCTTAGTGCAATTATTGAATTATATTCTACAAACGACTATTTTGGAATTACAGTCTACGAAGCGTCGCATTATACCAACGCAGCATATACCATCGCTAATCCCGTGGCAACTGCAATTTACTCCACTGATTTCCTACACACGAATCTCCCTCGAACACGAATTGAGTATCGATGTTCATAAGAAGAACTCCGTATTGATCACATTTGAGAAACCTCCTACCCTGCGGAAGATATGAATTCTTAATACTCGACGTGCTCCCTTTGAGTCTTCCGAATTGTCAATATTCCTGTAGATGTATTCCGAAGTAAGGTTAACCCGTTATCGTGTTCGCCAGCTCGGAAAGTTCTCTGTTCGCAATTCCTGTTTCTACAGTGAATCCATCCCGAGTCAGCAGCGAGGTGAACTCGTTGTATCTTCTGCGAGATCATTTTGCAATTTTCGTCGCTCGGTCACGCGGTACGAGTCTGCCTGTAACTAACCGTATTTGCGGCATACGTAGCCGGGGGCAACGACGAACAACTATGTGCCAACGTCACGTAGAGGCAGCGGCGACTTGGATGATGCTCCTTCAATCGAGTCGTAACTTGAAAATCGCGTTTCCACGACGCCCGTCCGACCAAGAATAGGAAGATCAGTCTAAGGAGCGCATTAAAGTGGATTGTGCCGGCCAACCGAACTTGGAGCGCGGATTGATGATAAGCAGTTTGATGGCAGTCACGTCTCCTGCTCCCGAAGAATTGCGGATGGAATGTTGGGGAAATGATTTGAATCGGAGAATCTCTTCCGGTATGCATCTCCGCGACACGGCCAATGTTTCCCGGTTCGACCGCGAACAGATAAACTCGCACCCCAGTCTTCTCCTTCCACGCGAAATTCCTTGTTAACTGCCGCTTACGGGGACTTTGACGCCAAGCATAATGGAGCAAATAAATTCTACGTTCAAGTGCAACCTACGCTACCTTTTGATAGACACGCGTTTACACCTGGTCATTTACAAATTTTCGTATATTCCTATTTATAAATTTTTAATCATTCAGGTATGCACAATTCTTAAGTTTTTAAATATCCAGATTTTCAAATTGCTAAATTTTCATATTCACAAATTTCTAAACATTCACATTTCCACATTTTGAAAATAAAAAATTTGCAAATCCATCAATTTCTAGATTTATCAATGACAAAATTTAAAAATTTTCTCATACCCAAATCTCTGGGCCTCCCACGAATGTACTCTAGAAGCCATAATGACACCAAATCCCAAGGTTCGTGAATAGTTAAGTTCTCGTAAATTTATAGACCTTAGAGTTCTTAAACTCCTAGTCCTCTAAATCTCTATATCTTGAAGTTTATGGACCGTTAAATTTCTGGATTTTCATGTCTGTAGGTTCAAAAAAAGTTTCATACTTTACAAATCTTAATGTCCTCAAATTGCTAAACTGCCAAAATTCCTAGGTCACAAAATTCCTGCGTCCTCAAATTCTGTTTAGAAAAAAATGATTATGGTAATCTGTAAAGTATGTAAAAGTTATGTTTGTTGTGAAACTGGTTTATGTTGAAAGTTTTTAAATTTCTAATGGTTTATAAAAAGCAAAGAAGTTCCATTTATTGTCGTATTACTAAGAAATTTAAGAAGACATACAATTAGCTTTAAGGTAAAATATGCGTTTATCTAAAAATTGAATCCTTTCGTTATCAAGGAAGATATATGTTCTCAACATGGGATTATTAGTGTAATTCTATAGACGAGGTACCAGGCGTCACAATTTCGCTTTTGTAACACAACGCAGACATATGTACATACATAGTGTCTCAGTATTTCTTTCACAACTTAACCAGGACATTTTTTCTGCACAATTATAGACGAAATATTATGAACATATAGGCTCTTAAGGGATAACGCGACTGTAGAATTTAAAAAAAATCGATTCTATTTTCTTAAATGATGCTATATTATGTGTAGAATATGGAAAAAAGTTTTATGTGCAAGAATAGTGGAGAACACGAATTTCTTTTAAGTGGACTGCAATTATTCGCAGTGTGCTGCTCATGCAGGCAGCATGAGAAGTGTTCACTTGGAGAGGATTCCTGGTGTTCCTGGCAAAAGGCGAAGGCTATCGGTACATTAGATCAATATAAACACAATGTGTATTATCATGTGTATCAAGATCTCACCAGCTACGACTTACTGACACACTGCAGTTTCAATTCAGTGGTGTGGTCTATGGCTCCGAAAATTGTATCCAGTGGCAAAAATATATTTGAAATTGCCAAAATATGGCTGTTTGCATATTCAACGACGGACTGTCCACTATAATGCAAGTAATGAAAGCCTTGGATATGTCTGTCGAAGAAAACTGTTATAATTTATGCATCAGGCATCGGCTTGCAGGCACAGAGTTTTCAGAGCGATCACTGACTGAAGCTACGAAAAAAGCAAGATTGAACCTCAGATCCAGCAGGAATGAAAAGAACGAGGAGGATATTAATATAGAAGGCCAAATATATAGCGCAGACATTGCCGATTACTGGTATATAATAAATTACTTATAAAGAATGACAATCAAAACTTTAAAAGCGTTTTTCTCGGAATCACTTTTTCGAACCGGCCGAACTCATACTCCGAAAAGTTTTCAACTAATCGACTTGAAACTTTGTGGAGAGGTGTAAAATAACATAACTCAGTGAACATCGTACGGGTTTCTTGATTAATCAACTACGTTTTTTAATTTCCGTACGATGTTCCTTAGATTATGGTATATAATATCATAAACTTTTGGATTTTTTGTTTTTGGACAATCCGTTAATGAAAAAAAAGTTCGGCCATCAACCCACTAAAAAAAAAGATATTATTGCTTGCTAGCACTTGCAGCCGCCATTTTTAATTCAAGTGGTTTAAAAAAATTCTCAAACCATATTCAAAACATATATAATAAATATCTTTTGTCCCTGACCTTGTACCTTGTATGGTTTTCACTTTAAAAATTCCCGAAAATCACCTGTTTTCTGTCTTCTAGAGTGGCGTTACCCCTTAAACGATTAACTAAAAAATTGTGGAAGAAACACCATACGACAACGAAGTGCTTCGTTCACATACATATCAAATGTAGGGTGTCCTTGTTTTTCTAATCAAACTTTACTAGCCTATTCTATAAATAGTAATATGAAAACAATATGCATGTATATTGTATATACAATACATATTATATACTCTGTAATGAATTATTAAAAATTGTTAAGGAATATATGAAAGTTGACAATTATTTGTATGTTGTATTGGAGAAGAAAAACGTCCATTATCCTTTCGTATATTCCTCATAATCTGTCAATAAAACATTTCGAAGCCTATGTTTATATAACATTCTGTTATTATCTTTATCAATTTTTATCTACTACTAGTATTTATGTAATCATCAAATAAGACTATCAAGCCTAACTACTACATAACTAATTTAATAAATAGTTAATAATCAATAAATTACTAATAGTAATTTATTAAATTTGTTACCAAGCTTTTAGTTATTAAATCCTGTGCATAAAACAAACTGTTCATCAAGATCATAAATCTAATATAAAAATATCAAATTATCGCGCCTAACCTACCCCAACCTAACGTACTCATTGTAAACGACACAATTCCATTAAATGAGAGTGATCAAGCCCATAAATATTTCTGTGCATACGAAAAAGCACCCTATCCAGCATACATTGAAATCATGAAAGTGGTCTCGCGATCAGATTCCGACGTGGTACCGCGCCATCTATCATTCCCTTCTCCTATTACTTCTTCCTGGCTGCATAAACGTTGCTGTCAATTGATCCACGAATGAGATCCGTGATGAAAGTTAATCCTGGTACGATACAGAGTTGATCGTTTCTTTCGTTCGATCCAGCTCGTTAGGATCAACCTTTTTACCAATCGAGAGGACCTCGTGTTACATGACCGTTTCCCCTCCGCATTGCTCCTCTTTTCCCTATTCCCCACTATGATCCTGGCTTCGTCCTGAATGGTGGCGCGCAATGCCGTAAAGCAAATAGGCTCCTCTCGTGGACGAATAGCTAATTATGTTTCTTAGCATTCCTATTTTTAGTTAGGCAGTCAACAACAACAGCCGGCGAGCCAAAGAGGAAGACGAACAGCTTGACTGGTTAGCCCAAGAAATTGCAAACTAATTTTAAACTCGTAGGGGGACACAATCAATCCCAGTCATTCAACGACCAGGAAACCTTCCTCGTCGTTCTCTTCTCCTCAACCCATTTTTTATCTTTCTTTTTAAACATTATTTCTTGTACTCGCGTTTCTCGTTTCGCTATTATTCGGCATAATGGTGTTGTTTAATGTTTAATCATAGTCGACGTGGGCTTGGAGTATAATTAGAGTATAATTCAGGGAACATCAGTCAGCGGGGCTAGCCCATGGCGTGCTCGTGCTCTGAGATACCCTTGGGATTTTACGAAGACACTAAACTTGCCAACTGTTTTGTTCGGTTACGTGTGCTTCTTTAACCCTTTATACTGCCGATGACCAAATTTTATTACGACAACCGTACTGTGTCGTTTAGAAATATTCGACAATCACAAATAGGACAGTAGCGATATTTTATATATATATAGGTATAAGTACTTAGGACTCTAAACAAAATTTATAATGTATTAATTTGTAATTTGTATAATAGGATAAGTTGAAAGTAATAGGTATTCGAATTTTAATGCTGCATTCGAATATATGAATTTTTGTAGCTTTAATAAGTCACCTAACCAGTGTATAATGCATGCATAAAATAAAATTAAAAACAAAGTCGAGAAATAAATGAACCAACGGTTAAATGTAATTAAATACACACATTAATTCCTTATGTATATAATAAGGATATATTATTAAACTATTTTTTAATATGTGTGTTTTTAATTCATTATTCTAAATTACTAATAAATATATATTTTATAATCTATATTTCTTTTCCGATAAATATTTTCGCATTATAATACTGTCATGCTATGATTATTAAATGGATTGTAAACTATTTTATATTATAATTTTGTGTAGTTTTATTAATTTATATTTATCACAATAAAAATTAATTTCAAATCCCTATCTTTTTCAAATTATATACTTCAAATTTCTATATCTTTTAATTTTATATTTCCAACGTTTATACATATCTTCAAATCTTTATGTTTTCCAATTTTTATATTCTCAAATATCTATATACCTCAAATTTGAATATTTCAAATATTTATATAACCCAAATCTGTACATACCCAAATGTTTATGTAATCGAAATTTCCATATATACAAATTTGTATACCATCCAAATGTCTATATCCGCCAATTTCTATTTCTATTTTTACTAATGTAAAATTTTAACATTCCTGCTGTATGTTTCATCTTAACTTGTTAACGTGATATTAGTTCAACGCCGTCTGTATCTGAGAATTTTTCTTATATTGATTTACATTGCTTATTTCTTACATCCGAATTACTTTCTATCATGTTAATTCTGTCGTTTCTTTCTGATTCATTATTTCAATAAACAAGCAAAAACGTAAATAATAATAATCATCTGTTTCAGGATATTAAACATAATGTTCTTCAAAAGCAGAACATTTTACCGTTTCATCTTCTATGTCAGGAAATTGATTTATGAAAGGATTATAAATAACAATTCACATTCTTTTTACTTTAGCACGCACAACGATCATATGTAGAATGATTTGGCCAAGTGTATGTAAATATAGGTGCCCTACTGTAACAAAGTTGCAAACTGTCGTTTGTATAGCGAAGTACATAAAACTAATTTTAAGTTTATATCCGAAAATGGAAACATTGCTACTTTTATATTATATAACCCGTTTTAATTCGACAACCGGTTTTTCGTGTTCTACGCAATTGAAAAATAAATAAATTCTACGGTTCGATGTACGTTTACTTCTATTTACAGGGAATCATGAATATTTTAAATTTAGTATTCTAAAAAATTTAAATCATTGGTTGTATCCATATACAGCAATTATTGTCAGATTTTATATATGATGCGAATTGTTCATGAATATTATATATGTATTTTTTTTAAATAAATATAGTTATACACATTAAATAAATCCACTCAAATAAAAAGAAGATATAAAGCAGATATAACCAAATATTTTTCCAATAAAAAAATTACGATATTGTATTTTGCGCTACAATACGCATTTATTCAAAGAGTTCAAGAGAATTTTTATTTTTCAATCTTCAACTTTAACTTGTAAAAAGTTTTTAATTCTGAGTATCTTATAATACCTTCGGTTATAGACTCAATTTTTAAGTTATAATTCAGTTTTGCGATATGCATCTGTATTTCTAAACATAATTGTATTTTATAGATGTGAAAACGATTAGTCAACCTGTACATTGTTAAATAGCATGATTTAGATATGTATTCTGCGTCTCTATTAAGTATCTGTTTGAAAGACTATTTATGCCTCCTACATTCGATGTCGCAGGTAGATTGGGAAGTAGATTTCAACGTTTGATACTGTATATTCACATATGAATAGTTCACATCAGTTTTCTATTATTCGACATAATCATCGCGTAACGGTATAGTAAGATCTATTTTTAAATATATCAAATAGTGCCATATAATAGTAGCTTATTAGTAGTTATCTGCACTGTCGCTATTATTTAAGGCGCATTGAATAATGAGAAATAAACGACAATAATCATGTCTACTAAACAGTTAATTATTTCACCGCTATATTGCTTCCGTTTGCCTATAAATGGTACATATGACTATCCAAATGAGTTAATGATACCTAACATTGTCTTCATTAAGTAAATAAGTCGCAAGTAATTTGAAATTTAATCCGATCCAAAGTGAACAATTTTTCACTTACAATATGAAAACTTGAAGGTGCAGAAGTGTGGTAACAGATTTTTGGAATAGAAACATAGGAAATGTAGAAATGGAGAGGTATGACTATTTAGAAATATAAAAATTGGAAAATATAGAAACAGGACTGTAGAATTTCGGAGATGTAGAGAATCGAAATACACAAATGGGGGAGTACAAAGGTTTGAGGATATAACGGCTCGAATACACAGAAATTCGGAATTACGAAGTACTGAATATGCAAAAGTTTGGGACATATAGAACTTTTGATGCAGAAATTTTGGGGAGTAGAGACATTTACAAATTTACAGATTTAAGTATAAAAATTATAGAATATTTAAGTAGATGTGAAAAATGTTATGTAAAATTGTTAATAATTCATTTAATAATAAGCGTAGTATGTTTCAGTCTGATTCTTTCAGTTGACTTCATTCACTGGATATGACAAATAAAACTTGTGATAACTCTAATACCGAGCAGAGTGTCAAAATAACGCAGTTCAGAAAGGAGGGTGTTAAAAGATGCCCATTTTTCGCATTGCGTGGAAATGAAAAACTCATGCAGGATCTTTTAGAGTGTCTTCCAAGGAACAAAAACGTCCTTACCACTTTCCCGAGAAACGATAGGAAAGTTGTCAAAAATACGTTGAATGTATATAAAAGTAAAACCGCACTGTAAGCCATACTCGCACACTCATGTGGATGCAAAGTCGGAACACGCGTTGTTGGATGTTGTTCCCATGTAGCCATGATTTTATGATACTTTGCATTTGCTCGATTTCAAGCTTCAATTAATCTGCCTGCTAAGTTCCTTACTACTTATTTCGAAGGCGGATATCCGAAGAAAAAGACGACAAAATGTAAAATATATGTAAATTTCGTTATAATTACATTCATACTTTGAACGTATTTTTAACAATTTTCCCATCGTTTCTCGGGAAAGTGATAAGGATATTTTTTGTTCCTTGGGAGACACTATAAAAGATCCTGCACGAATTTTTCATTTTCGGGCGATGCCAAAAATGTGAATTTTTTTACACCCTGCTTTCACTAAATCCCAAAAATTTGACAGAAATCATATGCCATCTGATTAGCTCCGTCAAGTTAACAGTCTGGTTATAGAATTAGGAGTTGAACTGTCTAAATGATATTTTATATTTGACAATATTTTGTACAGAGCGTCTAAAGTGCCAAGTACTTGCTAGCTTTATTCAGAGCTACATCACGCTATTCCTTTTTCAATATTTTGCAACTCACGTGTTATGAATATTTCGAACGCTGTTTACAACTGCTAGTACGCACAGTATGTTGGTTCGCTGTCAGGAACTTACCTCACGAATCACCGTTGGTTATAACGAGATGGAAAAGTTTTTAATAATTAGCGTTCGATTCTTTTGTATGGTTGACTGCACGGTGCACATCAAGGTACCGAGGATGACTTATTTTGCTCCTCTTTGATTGCCTCAAGGTCCATCGGTACTTGTGTCATGCCGAGTCATGCGTAGAACTCTCGACATCATTGCCATAACTCGTCTCGCCGTGTTGCCTTCGTGGAGTTTATGGTGCCATCGTTCTCGTCCCGTAACAATTCGGTCGCCTTGGCATCATCTACGGACAATTGCGAGGAAATGTTTGCCGCGTCGCTGCTCGATCGCGATTCACCCTTGATGAATTATTGTTGCAATTTTTAGTAATTTCGCGGATAGGATTGCGAGTATCGTCATGGCGAATTATTCTTTCTAAAGGAATAAAGATGAAAATAGCATTCACGCGATAAAAAACGCGTCGGGTATCTAGAAAAATGTTAATTCTTTTTGGTGCTTATACAAAACAGTAATCTATCGGAAAAAGGAGTAAGCGGTATGTACGAGCGTTGAAGCGAGTCCAGATCGAGTGGGAATTTCGTTAATAAAAATATTTCTGCATATTTTAGACGTTTAAAGTAACCAAATTGCATTGGCTTTGTTGAGAGAGAACTTTGTTTAAATAATATTAATATTATTAGTTTATAATTAATAATGTTAATATTTAAATAATATAATTTTTTGAACAGTAAAGTTGTTTTAGTTTATTAAATAACAAAGAATTTACATTAATCTTATTTGTTATTAATTTCGTTAAAATATTCATATTAAATATTGCGTTTCTCTACTGGCACGAGATAACATAGCATTGATCGGTCGTTATCGTCACAGATAATCTCATTTCACATGAAATCGAATTATTAAACAAATCAGTCTTACAATATAGGTTATGTTGATATTATAATTATAAAATAACAACCATTTTATAATATACATTTTTCATTTTAATTACAACATAAAGGCACGTAAGTTCTTTAAAATGCCGAAGGAAAAGAACAGAAAAGATCACAGTAATTCGTTAAATAATTGATTAAATCATCTACCGAATATCGTTGTTTTGACTTTTTTATCAGATAATGAAGATGGTTAAATTAATGTATATTTAATATATGTGATAGTAATAATTAAGTAAGTAATTTAGGATATGACAATTGTTTAATTACTTGGTCATATGAACATTTGCAGATTTTATTTTAATTAATTAAAAACTTTCTCATTCATAAATATAAATCCTTATTATTCTATGTGAAAATAGAAATTCATCTTCTGCGAATAAACGTATTTAGTTACGATTTTGCATTGTCTAAATATAAGAAAATTACAATTATCTTAACTGTTTCCGTAATTATTTAACTACCGGGGCATTTTTCTTAAATAAAAACAATATTTTAAATAAAAGTAAGTATGTTTGGAATTTCGTTAAATTGTTGCGAACCGTAGTAAATTCATTTGAAATTGTTAATTAATAGATATCGTCTATCTTTATCCACACAATATATGATACTTTAGAACCACCGAAAAATATACGATTTAATACACAATTAATAGTTATTCTTGTAATTAATGCACCAATTGATACCGATGAAACAATCTTATCAATTGTCGAGTGTTATTGTCTCAATTTAACCTACAAACATGATATTTTCATGGTTATTTCTGTTCTTACTGTGATAAGTGGTAATTATTTCACATAGAGTAATTTTATCATAATTATCGATGGTTTGCTTTAA
The DNA here is from genome assembly GCA_947623535.1 of Coelioxys conoideus. NCBI lineage: Eukaryota > Metazoa > Arthropoda > Insecta > Hymenoptera > Megachilidae > Coelioxys > Coelioxys conoideus. Next base: position 27,796,920 of record OX392452.1, read on the forward strand.
ATTAAAATGAAGGAAGTTATTTCATATCCTCAGTTTTGTAGCCTTAGATAAAACATTTTTGAACCGTTATTTAAAAACATACACAGTACATAGTAAAAATATAATTTTACTATTATAAAACAAATTAATAACTTTCTTATTATAAAGCGGCGAGAAAACAGTAAATTCGTAACAATAAGAAATTTTGTTGATCCAAATCGTTGTTATAAAATATTCATGGAAAGAAAATTAACACGAAAGCAATACGTCAACAGTCATATTCAGAAATTAAAATGTAAGATGAAGCGGATAAAGATAATCGCTGTATAGTTTCTCTGTAGTTTTTTCTTTTTAATTTCTGTGTTCAAGCAACCATTTCTATAGCGTTGATATACACGATACGGTGCCAACGTTGAAAATAGCATGTTACATTATAAGCAAGCGTTAGAGTGACCGGTAGCCGACCGGTGAGTTTTTTTCTCGAATTCCAGTAGCACCTACGACAAACACCGGCGGAGAGAAGAGTTTGGCCTTTAATTCACTATAGAATTTACTACTCTTACTAGGTTATTCAAGAACGGTCTCGTGACTTGGACCATACTACATTCTCTCAGTATCTCGGGCGACTGGTGAAAAGAATAGTAAAGCCAAGGGCTAAAGGTGAATGCACCAATCATCCGGCTACGCACGAAATCGAGCTAATCCTCTTATGTGGCATTGTTTAACCCTCCGAGTACTATAGACGCACATATGCGCTCAGAAAAATAAGCTCGTCATGATTTATTGCTAAGTGTACATACAATTGGTGTTGAACGATAGCAGATATAAGAAAGTATTTTGATTTATAATTTTACATCTTAAATAATTCGCCGCCTGAAAAACGGCATTGTTTCAAGCAATAGTGATATGGAAAGTGAATCATTTATCAGGCGTTGACCATTTATTATAATATACCGAAAAAGTAAACTGTATAGCCGTCACAAGATATTTCTTTATTTTTTATTTAATTATAAATGTACAATCGGAAGTAACATCTTTCATAAAAAGCTTAACAAATTTTGACGTTTGCAGATTTGAAAATGTAAGAATTTGGAAGTTGGAAAGTCTAGAAATTTGATTGTTCAAAAATTGGTAAAATTGTAGAAATTTCGAAACTGAAAAGTTTAGAAACTTGGTGGTGCGAGAATTTGAAAAATTGGAAAATATTAGAATTCTGGGAATCGGAAATTTTGTAATTTATTAATTGCATAGTTATATAAAGAATTGTATAAATTAGAATAGAAGAGTAGAAACACAGTAGTATGATCAAGTGGCATCATAATAAAGTAGTAAAATATAGTAAAACAATGTAGTAAAATTATTAAAAAAATAATATGGAAGAGGAGTAACATGGTAAGGTAGTAGAATAATAGTAAAGTAATAGAATGTAAAGCAATAAGATAGTATTGACAGGATCGTAAAATACTAATACAGTGGTATAGTAAAATAGTGGAATAACACTAAAATATTAAGGCCAAATAATTACTGATTGTACATAAATACACTTTACCTACCTCTAGATTCTAAGAATAATGCGAGAAGCAGCAGGTTCTCAATACATATGTAAAATATTTTACATTTAATTGTACATATCAGAGATTCATGCTAAATGCATTTAATTTACATCTAATACTAAATGGATACCACAAATATCAGCAACTTTTACAATTTATCTCGATATTTATATCCTTTGAGTAGCATACGAAAGCTTGACTCATTGTTACACTTTTCTCTCCAAATTAATAGCTGCATCATAAGTAAGTATTTAACAAAAGCAAGTGCCATCATTCCACAAACGATAGCGATTCCAAATATTTTAAACACGATCTGAAATAAATTTTGAAGAACAACTGATGCAATTGTCAATAAAGAAATCAATCGAACCAATCATTTTTTTCTCATGGAAAATAAGAAAGGAAAGCAAAATCGATGGCGGTTGGCAGTTAGCGTAGGGTGAAGTCTACCTCGTGTAATAGGATTTTTTTCACCTCTCCTTTCCACCGATCTCGTTCTCATCCCTGTCCCCAGCCATGAGTCATATAATAGTTCCTCCACGCCAAGCCCTAATGATTTATGCCTCTGGTCTGGTTTTATGTATTTCTGTGCAATGCGCGAGCCTTCAGCATTTTTTTAGTTTCTCACCCAGCTGTAGCAAGGGGACAGGAAAAGAGAAACGATCGAGAGGGGAGAAGCACCATAAAGCGTTGCGGGGCCTGATACTGCTTTTCGCTACCATGGCTAACTATGCAGCCTATATAGATCGATATAATTAATAGCTCCTCCGTGGATCAGGTAACATATGGCCTGGAACGCGGTAGAAGAATGAAAAAGAACACGGAACGCGGTCAACTGGGGAAAAGAGAGGAAGGATAGATGACAGAAAGTGGAAGAGAAGAACCGATGCCAACGTACACTTTCGTTGCCACCACAAGGTGGTCGTGCGGTCTTCATGCTGAATCCAAAGGGATTAACAACGAATAAACGAAGAACACGAGCTTTCTCGTGGCATGCTAATTCCTACCTGGTGTTATCCCCAAGATTCTTTTCTGCGCGATCCTAGCGAACTCGTGTGCTCGTTCAATTTCTGACCGTTTGGGATGTTATTGTCATTTTTTATTCCACGATATTTTCTGACGGAAATCGAGTGTTCGATAAAACGCGGTAGAACGGAAACCGCCTAAAGTTTACGATAGTTCACGAAAGTTTACGATAGTAAAGTTACAGTAATGTAAAAAGTTACCACCCAACAAATAATAAGAACTCATGGTAACCAATGCAGAGATAAACAATATGGTCGCTTCTAAAACACTTAGGTTTTTTTATTATGAAACGGGGGTACATATTCGCACTCCAAAACGGGATTTAAAATTTTTCAAATTTTAAAAGAGAACAAATCAAAGTTGGAAGAAATTTAGTTTAGCAAGAACTTACTATTACTTTTATATTCCTTGCAAATAAAAACAAAATTATATTTGTTGAATTCATATGAAATTAACGTACAAAAATGAAATAATTTTTACTGTCAAAATAAGTGCATTTTGTACAGAAAATATGTAGGTTATCATTTTTGAGATACTCGTACACTTTGGCTATGAAGTCCACATAGCAAAGTCTGCACTGAATAATTTCTAACAAGTTATTTGATACAGTACTCACGTAAGAGTTGACATGCATATATATCATAATAAACGCAAATCAATTCAATTTGATGGTCATCAATCCAAATCGGTACGTAGGAATCAGTTATGTCAAATACCTGAGAAAATTCGTTTGTATATTTCCTGCATGGTCGTGGTACTTTTTCGTATGATTGCAAAAACGAGCAAGTGTTGGGATACAATAAGTCTTGACAAATATTCGCTGTATCAAATTCACGGTCTAAGTTAAAAACCATAATTTGTGTTTTATCATGAAGCAATAGCACAACCTGTTTGAAAAGTACTAATCGGAAAAATAAATATGGTGAGCTTTCAGATACAAAGATAGTTTAGGTTTCAAGTTGATAATAAGAATTTTAGACCTGAATTAAGAAGAGAGCAAACAACTTTTCTGGATAGAGATAACCCTTGAGCGGTCTTCTGAGTCTTTTACGGCCCACTGCATTTTTATTTACACAAAACTGAATGCAACTGTTGCTAAAACTAAAATGAAATTTAGATATTTGTTTCTGTTATAATGTATAAAAAACTTACTTGCAGATTTACAAGTTGTTTAATAAAAGTTAGTATACTTGCGACTTTAAGAACATTGTGAGTATACAATAATCGAACAAAGGAACGCGTAAGCGATAAACAAAAAGATACAAATCGATAGATATAAACATACAATGTTATATTCTTTTTAAACGATTTAATGTATAAAAAAATGGTATGAAAACATTTATAATGTACATGATTTTAAGAAATTGTATGGGACCGAAAAATTGATGTAAAATGGAACGATTAATTAACTTGTGACAAAATGTAGGTGATTTTTACTATGAATATCGCTAATTATATTCTAAAAAGGCAACTTCTTCAATGTCCACATTGAATTTTCATTAAAGAAACATTTTATTCTATGTATGACGAACAAGAGAAACTAATCATCTCAATCTGCTATTACAGGAGCTGAACCATTTTTTGTAATCCTATATTTCGCACAACTTACAAAACTGTATAAAACACTTATTAAAACGTACTGACGTGCAATTCTGACCAATTGAAACAAATCGAAAATATGAGTTTCCGAAATGAGAAAATTTGTATCTCTATTTTTCTATATTGCGAACTTACCGTAACATCAAATTTTGAAATTTCCAACCAAATCTCCAAATCAAATTTTCAAAATGCCAATTTCCAAAAAGCCAAATTTAAAAATTGTTTAATATTACACGATATCCAATCCTGAAATCTGCTAATTTTTAATTTCTTCAATCAGAAATTTTCAAATGTTCAAATTATCAAGTTATACATTTCCCAAATGTCTAAATTCTTAAACAATTAATTTCACTTTTGTTAATTGTTGGAACAGGAACTATACAATTCTTTATTGTTAATATAATGTTATGAATACAGCGAATTAGAATACACAAGAAAGCTGAGTTTAAGAAATAATAGCACAAAAGAAACACTTTATTGCTAACAAAATCTTTACTGCGTGGTTCGCCTTTAGAGTCACAGAACGGAAGAAGAAGTAACACAAAAAGTAACTTAATGAATATAGCGCAGAAAAACAAAAGAACAATAGAGGGAAGCGCATCTATGTTTACCCCAACCAATTACGCGGTTTATTCAATTTTAATATTCCTAACATTAATAAATTCGACAGTGAAAATACTTTCATGAATCTAAAGAGAAAAAGTGATCGGAACGATGTCCTTGTCAACATATTTCGAGGTCATTGCAATCGGTGAAGCGTGCCCCTTTCTGTGCAATTACCATTCAAAACATTTTCGCGGTAGCTAATTACGACGCGAGCGGAGTAGGCTCGAGTATCTCTCGACTACCTGAAATCTAAAGAGAAGGCTTCCAACCCTCTAGAGAGTTATCATTTGCATTCCCTCGTCGGCCAAGCCACGTGCCTACCGTGCAGAGTCGTTTGCACACCCTCGGCGCGCACGCACGCGAGTAAGCGGCATGATTCGCGCGACACGACGTGTGTTTTGCATAATTTCACGAATCGCGCGTATAATCGTTCCCTACCGCTAGAGAACGAGGCGGCATTTCGTGTCGCGCTTGCGAGATCCCGCCGCCTCTTTGCATTAGCATAAGCTTTTCAAAATAACGTATACGCGCATTGTAGAAGCCGACACGTGGCCCGCCACGAGCCGGAAGAAACGGACCCTGAAACCAACGTTCTCCAGGCGTTATGAATTTCAACTACTCCTTCTTCATCTTTTTCTCCCTCCCTTTGTTCGTTCCTTGCTTTAGCTCTTCGCCGTAATACAGACATGCTTTTATGGTAGAATCGTATTTATAAAATACGCATGAAAATGAGGATTCTTTGATAGACACGTGGCTGTGAGTTATCGCTTTCTTCTTGAAATTGTTGCAGGTTGTAATGGCGGACGGCATTATATTGGCGGTTGCACCGGGTCACGGTATTGTTATTCTAAGACGCTTCTCTTTTGTTACACGCGTTGATGTGGATTTACAATGACTGATTTTTCGAGCTGACAATAAAGTCGTATTTGTGTTAATGCGAGGAATTCCTAATATCAGTTACATTTTTAACCCTTTGCATTCGAAATGTGACTCGCATTCACAATTCGGCTTAATACAACAATTGTTTGACTAAACCTATAGCATTGAACATGCGATGAATGAATATAGCGAAACTGAAAGAAGTAGTTTTTGACAAAATCCATATTGTTGTACATGTGATATATAGACATACTGGAACTAAAAAAGTATGTTTTTACTAAATCTATAGTGTTACAAATGTGATGTATAAATATAACGAAACGGATAATAGTGGCAATTAATAATATAGAAACACTTTGAAAGAATTTAGCGTTTTCAAGTATAAAATTTTGCAATTGCCATCTCTAACAGAGAAAATACCTTTATGTGAAACTGGTTAATATTGTACAGAAAAATAGTATTAACAAAAGGAAGATCGAACGTCGCTATTTTTGTTTCAATTCTAATTCTTCGGAATGGAGGCCATTCTTAATAGCTTTGTTGATTTAGGCACTAAAACGCATAAGTTTTTAAAAATTGCGAGTAAAATAAATAGATTATGTAAAAAAAGAGGTCATATTCGATTCCGACTCTGTGATGAATATTTTGATATCAAAAATTGCAGCTTCGAATCTTGCTCCCAAGTTATTACTTTTTCATTGTTTTCAGGTGTTTGAACGTGAACTTCTTAAACTTCGTCTTAAAATTCATCAAAATTATACAAATTAAAAAACATCTAACAATTATTTACAGCGGAAAACTCTTTTGTTTGTATTTTTATTATCTTTCTTTAGAAAAATCAATAATTTCTACCAAAGTTATTTATTTAAAAATATTACCATAATATTATTTTAGTGCGTAAGTTAATTACTATCGTACTCTTACATTAAAGTAAAAATTCAGTACATAGTAAAAAAGTTTGATGTAGAAAGCAAACAAAGATTTCTCACACTTAATAATTATTAAATATTTATTAATTAGCACAATTTCACGACGACGGTTTTAAACGTTTATTGAATTTCAATTTTTATATACTACACTAAGTTATATTGTCCTCAAACATACAAATGTTATTACTATTTTCGAAAATGCGATAGTTACTTGTTATTTGAATTTAACTGCAATAAAATATCCTATCATTGCGAATTTTTTTAAACGTTTGTTTTAACAATAAACACTATTGATAAAAACAATGAATTTATCGCATGATTTACTCACTCTTTCAACTAATTATCAATATTTATTATTGTATGTTTTGATACATAATTAATGCTTAATTATAGATTTTTGCGAAATACTTACAACAAAAAAATATATAAATGCATAAGTTAGCGCAGTGATTGGAAGTATGCGTGTGAATATTGTCAATTTCGACCAGTTTAAACATCTTATCGGGTAACGCGAAAATATTATAATATTATACATTACTGAATTCCACTTTTCATGTTCCTAAAAAGTGTTCAAAACAAAGACAACAATCATAAAGTGTTTAAAGCATAATAGATATATGTTTTCGTTATGATATTTTCGAAAAAGAAACCTTATAAGGACAAATTTTAATTGCTCAAACCGATAAACTTATTTACGTATAACGATCGAACAAAACAATTTCCCTGATATGACCTCGTTTAGCATTTTGAGGTCATTGACGTTTTTTTCAATCGAAATCATTATATCTGTCTTCTTATCACTTTTTGAAGTAAAAACATACCGATTCAATTACTTAACGGATCATTTCGATTATCTAATCTCGAATCTAAAGGTCTTTTGTTACACAAGGAAAAAGTAAAAATCGACATGCGTGAAGTTAGTGTTTTGTTTCATGCATTTATAGAATATTCCTGCATCATTCCCGTGCTATATTTGAATGCAAGTTAATTTTTTAGTTGTCACAAACTAAATTAATATGTGGGATTGGCGGGGCCTCCATACCCCAAAAATACAATAGGATGACGAAAAGGATATACATTAGGCGAACGCCAGTGGCTCATTGCGTAGCGTCGACGACTCGTAATCAGAGAGGCGCGGGTTTCGAGCCCCGTTGAGTCAAAATATTTTTCTGTAATCCTATTAATATACAGGGTGTCCCAAAAGGAACGTAACACCCGGAAATGGGAGGTAGCTAGGGTCATTTTGAACAACTTTTTCCTGTGCAAAAATGTCGCTTGAGGCTTCATTTTTAAATTATTAAGCGCGAATCTCGCGCGCTCGGAGGCAGTCGTAGTGGTCGGCTTTCGTCGTCAGGAGCGAACACAGTCAACCATTTCCGGGTGTTACGTTCCTTTTGGGACACCCTGTATACAAGATTAATATCGACGACAACGATGGCCTATGTATATGTTGAGTGGACCATCATGTGACAGCTGAATCACTTGCTTTGCAAGTTTAGCGAAAGAATAAACAGCAAAGTAACATTGACAGTAACTGCTACTATTTTTTTTTACTAAGTGTGTAAAATCAAATTTACCTATGTTATAATTACACATATATTTCGTTTATAACGAATTTCTCAGAAAAGAATTCAAAACATAGAACAAAGAATGTTTAAAATTTTATTCTGAAATGTTGTCAAACTTTTTAGTTTGCGTAACAAATTTAACTGAAATTAAAATCTACCAAACATGATAAATTAATTAAATAATAGTATTTTTCTGTTCTTTAGTTCTTTAATTTATCTGTTAATTTCACTCTTCGATTTACTTTCTATTCATATGGCTCAACATTTGTCAATTAGTTATATAAATATATGTTTCATAAATATCTATTATTGATCAAAGATATAGCTTTAGTATGTGTACCGCCGTTTTTATATTGTATGTTCTTTTATTTATTTTAAGGGATTAAAATAAACATATTACTATACAAAATTTTGTCTCAATATTTTTCTACCATATTAACTGTGCACAATGGCAGCCATAATTTCATCCTAGTGTTACCATTATATTTATTTTGTACTTTAAGCTCACAAAATGGATTTGGAACATTACACCTCTGGTAATTAAAAGAAGATATTACATAAAATTCTAAAATTATTTATTATAATTCTCTCATTCTATTCTGTCCATCTTACGCTTTGATATTAAATTGGAAACTACAATTCTTCAACTAATTAAACCTACATGTTCAATAAATGACATGAACCATCGATACACGGCGCGATATGGAACATATTAATAGCTATGTTTTACGCAAAACTCGGGCAATCGATCAACCAGGTTACTAAGAAACGCGCTATCTCCCACGATGAGTATTACCTTCTGTATTACAAACAATGTGCATTTAATTGGAAAATCAGAAATTTCTATCGCTAACATTTATACAATTAAAAATCTTACAACATTTGTAGAATTAAAAAGCTTCGTTCTACTTACACAAAAATCTGTGTTAACACGTGAGAGGGAAAAAACAATGGCTTGATGCATTCGGTAGGTATTTATGGCAATGACTTACCCCAATAAAAAAATAAGCATGGTGAACTAGGAAATTACGTAACAACGATTAAGCCGATGGAAACAGGAAACTGGAAATCGGGCAAAAATGTCAAATAAGAAGAAAACCAAAGATTAATCTTATGATAGTATAGCTTTATTTTAGACTAGAACGGAAAAACAATATAATATTAATAATAATATAAAATAATAATAATAATAATAATAATAATAATAATTAATAATAATAATAATAATAATAATAATAATAATAATTAATACTTAATAATAAACTATATACACAAGAATAGTAGGGATCGACATACATAACATTATGTATTCTAATTTTTTAATGTGTAAATGTAACGTTTACGTGTGTTCATCTTGTGTATGTACGAATGCGATGCAGAGCGTACAAACGTCCGTTCGCTTTCGTATTCCGTGTGTACAAGCGTGAAATCACGCGTATTGTGTACAAGTGTCTGACATGTTGATAAAGAAAAAAGCAAGAAAGCGGAGGCACACCCTCGTTGGCCACGAATGTAAACTAGCGCAAAATAAAATACATCGAAAACGAGAAAAAAGATATAAAGAACGCGGGTCTCGAGCTCCGTTCAAGGTCGAGGTATTTCTAAAGAAGTCGATTCGTTGACACGGGGCAAACGAGAGTGTGACTGTCATAAAAGGGGAGACGAAGGTAGGAGGAAGGAACCGAGGGTATTCATAAATAACTAAACGTATAAAACAATAATAATTAATAATAGCCCCGATTAAGAGCGATATCGTCGTGGTGGCAAATAGGATCGTTGCGACGATACGAAGGAAATAAGAAAATAAAGAGAGGGAAGCGAGTGAAATGACATTACAGCGAGAGTGAAATTCAGGTGTATACATAGTATATGTATCTGTTCTTCGCAAGAGGCTCGCCTCTACGGCGGATTGTCTGGTTCACGGAGGTCAGACTCAGGATTGTTCGAGATAAACAGGCCGTATGCGAGCCTTGGATAACAGTGAGAGATTCTGCGAAGTATTTACAGTGAACGCTTTAAACATAACGAGTTGGAGACTTTAAACGCGAAACGACAAGGTGTTGGAATGACTTTTGTGGATACAAAATAACGACGACGATAATCATGCAGAATCGAAATGAGAGGGGGACGAGCGGTTTCGGGGAAGAAAAGGGGAATAAGGGTACGATATTTCATTACGCAATGCAGGAATTAAGACGACATATCTCCGTTCTTTCTGGCTATACTATAATGAATCAAACGCTTCGAATAATAACCAAAATTGAATAGTGCTAGGGATCCATTATAAAATATAATAATAAAGTTTTTAATAATTTGTAATATAGTCTTTAACTGTACAGCAACGTATAATCGGGACACTTTATTCGTTTCTATCTGTCCGACGGCGATTATCGATTATTTAAAAGTTAATGCTTGAAACACGCATCTCTCAACTTTTATGCTATTCTCTCTTTTTCTCTCTCTCATTTTCTCTCACTCACGCACACTTTTTGTTTCTTCGTTCGTTCGTTCGCATTTTCTCTTACGCTAAAATAGTCATCTGATAGGAACTTTCAGTATTGCCTAGCTCTGGATATATTATATTCGCACTATACATAAACGATTCCTCGAACTTTTTGTATAAATTCCATAATCGACAGGCCCCCTAGAGTATCACACGGGCCAGATTAAAAAATATGGGTACGTATACACGCGATAAAGGGACACGTGCACAACATACAACGACAGTGACTCGCGCATGTTCGAAATTCAATATTACTACGAAACGATATCGGATAGAGCACACTAAGAGAATACAGAAGTATGCATGTCCGTGCTCGAAGGAAAAGTTAAAAATAACACCGACGCATCAAACGCGTCGGGAAATTAATTTGTCGTCGAAAGTATGAAATCAGTCGCGTTTCCAACTCGATAACGTTTTCCATCGAACCGATTACTGGAAGAACGCGAGTTGTGTCAAATGATATAAGAATTTCGAACGAAATGCGGAAGAACGGTCACTTAGGAGTCTAAGAGGTCAGCCAGACACTCACCGGCCGTGGTGGTAGCAGTGCTAGCCGCTGCAGCGCCCGGGTGTTGTTGTTGCTGTGGCTGGAACATCGCCGTAGGATGGAGGAACAAGGATCCATACATCATGTTTTCGTCCGATTGCTGCTGCTGCTGCTGCTGCTGCTGAGCAGCTTGCTGATTAGTGGCTCCAACCACTGGCGAATTGCCGATTCCTGCTGCGCCACTATTGCCGCCAGGAACGATCGGTGCGCCGGGTGTTGGTGGCACAAGACTGCCTTCTTCGACGGCGACACGCACCGACTCGATGTGCCGTCGCGAGAAAACATGTTCCTGAAGCGGCGACTTGGCCGAGTATCGGACTGAGCAGAGTCTACATTCGTCGGGCCCAGTCGGTCCACGATGCGGTTGGACAGCTGAGCCCTCGGCTGGCAAACCTGCCGCCAATCTAGCCTTTTTCTCCTTTGCACGAGCATTCTGGAACCAGACCTACAATTCGTTTCGGTTAGTTTGCGAGTTGGTCAACGAGGAGGTCGTGGATTGAACTGCACGGTCGGGGGTCAAAGTCGTGTTAAATTTGGGAATGCTCACCTGAACCACACGCTTTGGCAGACCGATCTCGCGACCGAGCATCTCGCACTCGGCCATCGTCGGTGTTTTGTAATCCGAGAACAGTGACTTCATCACCTTCACCTGAGTGGCTGACATCTGAGTGCGATATCTCTTGCCACTTTGTTGGCCAGTTCCGCTACCGGTACCAGTCGCCGGTGGACCCGCAGTACTTCCAGTTCCCACAGATGCAGATCCTTGTCTCGAACTTTGTGTACTCGAAGCTGGACTCGCCGGTCCACTCTCGTCATCTAGAAATTCTGTTGTTTCGCTCATACTGTCGTCGTCGCAAATACTTCGTTCGGAAAGATCGGTCAGTGGACCACAGTCGCTGCCACCGCGGAAGTGTCCGACGTGTTGCTGTTCTTCCAATAGATTGCTCAATCCGAGACTCAGTTTCATCGGGCGACTAAGATCGACCGGTTTGCTCAAATCCAAAGGAGTTTCACCGCTATTGCTGCCTGTCTGGTGATTTGTCGCTTCTTGTTTGCCGTTACTGGCGTGTGCCTGCAACTCGCTGATGTATCGTTTCATTGACTCTTCGTAGTACTTCTTCAAGGATGCTTCCATATCGGTGTTGAAAGGTGGAAATAACGGTGGCATCATGTTCGGTGTGCTTGGATTCGAGGGTACAGATTCCATTGAAAGCTCCTCGTCGGGAATATTATCGATGTTAACCTCTCCTCGGGCAACTTGATCAGCGTGTTTACTACTGAGATGCGACTCTAAAGCAGATTTTACTTTGAACAGCGCCGGGCAAAACGGACAACGTTTATTGATCACTTGACTGTGCGCTCGAAATTGACCTTTTCGTTCCCGAGCACGAGTATTCTGAAACCATACTTGAACAACCCGTTTTTTCAGACCAACCTCGCGCGCGATAGTCTCCAGCATCTTCCTCGACGGATTGGATTCGACTTGATATTTTTGATATAAATAATCCAACTGTTCCGGAAGTATGGTCGTTCTCAAACGTTTGTCTTTGGGCTGTTCACTGTGTTCGGAATTTGATCGGGACTCGCCACCAGTCCCTTCCTCGAAATCTTCGTATTTCCTTTTCCTATCTTGCATCATCGCGAGAAGTGGGTGAGGAGTATCCGTAGCTACGCTGGAAGTAGCGTTCAGTGCTTGCTGTTGTAGGATTCCAAAAGGTGAGTCTGGAGGATACGCCGGCGGGAATAAGGACGGGTTCATGATATGTACCAGTTGATGTTCTCTCCATTGCTCAAATCGTCCGAACATCAGATTGCATTTGTCGCACTGAAAGCTACCTTCCTTCGACTCGGATGGGGACTGTGTCTGCTGTTGTTGTTGTTGTTGTTGTTGCTGCTGCTGCTGTTGTTGTTGTTGCTGCTGCTGTGTTTGTTGTTGGGATTGCTGAAGCGATTGAGTCACCGTTTGCTGTTGATGATGCGGAGACGTAGTAGTGCTTAGCGGTTGTTGAAGCTGTTCCGCGAGTGCAGGCGTGGTAGTCGGATTACTGGTTATAGGATTGACGGTGGTAGTTGTAGAACTACTGTTACTATCTTCGGAGCTTAAAACCGCGGCAACTTGAGCCGCAGCAGCTTGTGCTTGAGCGCTCCTTTTCGCATCCTCCTCCTTAAAACAGTGTGTCTTCTGATGTCGGATGAGTTCGTAGTATCTTTGAAATACTAATAAACACTTCTTGCACTGGTAGTTTAAGCCTGGCGTCCGCTGAAAACGACCTGAGCCATCGTCGCCCTCACGGTTGCCAGTTGTCACAGGCTCGGCAGCGGGTTGATTCTCGTATACTTTGCGTGCTTTCTGCCTAGCGTTTTGAAACCACACCACGATCACGCGCGGGCTTAATCCGAGAAGTTTGCTCAAGTATTCTAAATCGTCGTCCTTTGGGTACGCGTTGTTCTCAAAAAACTCTTGAAGAACTTTGATCTGATAATCGGTGAATCTGGTTCGGTTTGCCCGTTTCCCGGAGCTGCTACTAGAGGAACTATTTCCATTGGTACTCCCCCCAAAAGAGTAATCAGTCGGTCCACGTCCAGGGCTTAGAGATCTTTGAGGGGTCAAAGCCATTGCCGTGATGGCGCCCGGTACAACGCCACCTGGTCCAGGATTGGGGCTAGCAAAATTCTGCGGTGCTAATTTTGGTGGTAGCATAGGTGTGGTTGGCGCGCTGGTCGTTGATGGAGCGTGCGATGAGACGTCATGATGAATTCCGGAAAAAACCGAGCTCATACTAAGGGCCGGAGAATGTGGCCTAGACTGTTGTCCACCCGAACTGCCTGGCGAATGATGCTGCTGCTCTTCTTGATGCTGCGTTTGTTGCTGAATGTGGCACGGCGGTTGTTCCTGAATCTCTTGCTTTATTTCGCTAGCCTGAGATATATTGATTGTTGTCGACGGCGGAGGAGTTGTCTGTTTATTTGGACTTTTGTCGTCGGAGGAACTACTTCCAGACACGCTAGAATTTAGTGGAGTAACTTTCGCCTCCCCAGTCTTTTCGTATTCTTCGAGATTCAAAGTAGTGCTAGGAGGATTGTTGAAGTTGTAAGGGCTATCTTTGTTGCGTTGTCGTTCTTTAAACAACGTGTTCCGGAACCAGTGTTTAATCACTTTCGGCGGTAATCCGCTTTGGGCTGCCATGTCTAGTATCTGTTCTTCACCAGGGGAATTATTAATATCGAAATGTGCTCGCAGTATCTTAAGTTGTTCATCCGTGATGCGAGTTCGTGCTCGTTTCTGAGAAGCAGCTACGTTAGCCTGGAAGAAAAAATGTACCTATGCTTCCTTCCTTGTTCATATAACCTATGTAATAGAGTTAATATGTTCTACGGTATTTTAGTAATATTATCTAACATGTGCTCATATTTTCATATCAAAGATATAACCATTTGTGTATTTGTTGATAAAAGATATAAATGTACAATGATAAAAAATAATTAATAGGAAATAAAATTTACTGAAATCCGATATCAAAAGTTACAATAAACCTCCACAAAGTTTATGGAAAATATTTAATAAATTTTATTCAAGTTTAACCATTATCTGCTTTAAATGATGATAATTGGAAGCTATTATTTTCCTAATTCCATTGTCGGTTGACTTTGATTCGTGGGCCCTAATTCAATTATATATCTTATTTTTGTTTTAGAAGAATTTAAACGTTAATCATAGCGGCTTATGTCATACATTTGCAAAGTGAGTTTAGTCGAAACGTAAAACTTCGAGAATACGACTCTCGATGATCTGTTAAACTACTTACATTGTATCGAACTAAAATATTAGTACTATTCAGATCAATTTTAACCTTAACACAAATGTAAAGATATCGAGTTACAAAATTTGATTCAAGTATAAAGTAAGTCACTTTAATTCACTTTTGAATATTTTTAGAGAAAAACTTCTAATAATTATTTAATATCACATAAATTGCAAAATTAAAAATTCTAAAACTGCAAAATTTCAGTCAGAACCATCAAAAGCCTATTTCTATAAATATCGTGACAAGTTATTTCTAATCTGGTAAGAAAAATCTAACTTAAAATTTTATTCGGCGAAATATTCTTTAAAAACCTTTAAACTTTATTTGATAAATTCGACAATTCGTGACACAAATATTGCGTATTAAAGGACTGTCAAATTACTCACGGCAGCTGCTTGTTGTTGTTGTAAAGCCAGATGTTGTTTAGCAAGAAGATCAGCTTGAGCATTGATAGGCGGATATGCGGTGGCTGCTCCATCATACGGAGGTGGTGGTAACATCATTGGTACTAATGGCGGTTGAAGATTCATGGCAGCTAAAGCAGGTACGTTTAATCCAAGAGGTAGACCCATCATACCCATCATCAACCCAGGATACTGTTGTAGTTGTTGTTGCAGTTGAGAAGCAGCCATGGCGTTCAAAGCAGCTTGCATTTCAGACATTTGTTGAGCCAACGTTAACTGAGCATGCTGCTGCTGTTGCTGCTGCTGCTGCTGCTGCTGTTGCGGCTGCTGTTGCGGCTGCGGCGGTTGCTGCTGTTGCGGTTGTTGCTGTTGTTGCTGCTGTTGTTGCGTTTGTTGGATATGAAGAGACGAATTCGTTGGCAACACAGTAGGCGTAGTTGAATCTGTGCTCGACAGCGGTGTATTACTTAATGCTGGAGTCGATACTGGAGTAGTCGAAGTGGCTTCTGGAGTCTTGCTAATACGATCTTTGTTTTCGATAGAATCGTCCTTTTCTTTTTCGCGTTGTTCCTTCTCCGAAGCAACGTCCTGAACCTGACCAGATGCGGGTGTAGAGCTCCTTGGTCCAGAAGACGTGGACGAGGATGTTGCAACGGTTACCACAACACTTTTCTTCTCGTATTCGCATTTGAATTGTTGAGCATACTTCTCCAGAAACTCGCGGGGTACCAAATCGCGATGTACCTCTTCACAGTGAGCTTTCAGAACCCACACACTACTAAATTCCTTGTTACAATGTTGGCAAGTGCTCCTAGTTAATTCCGGTATGACGTCGTCGTCAATTTGCTCCTCGGCTTCTTCTTCCCTTTCGCGCGCAGCTTGGGCAGCAAGAGCTTGTTTCTGTTGTTCCTGCTTTTGTTGCTGTTGTTGCGCTTGAAGCGCGGCGGCAGCCTCCTCCTCCTTTCGCTGACGCCTCTGATGGTTTTCATTGAACTGCATTACTAGATCAAATCCGAAACTCTCCAAAAGATGCTTGTACATCTGCGATGTTTTGTGACGTGGCTGCGATAGTATGTCTTGCGTCGTTTGAGACGAATGTTGTGTACTTTGCTGCATGTGCTGTTGAGGACCCGGCGTCGTAGACACTGGCGGTGGCGTTTTAGCAGGAGCGGACGAAGCGAGTTGTTGCGAAGCTGCCAATTGTTGAAACAACGCCAACGGGTTGCTGAAGATGCAATAGAGTTGTTGATGCGTGGCGAGTTGCTCTTGATTTACGAACAGAGCGCTGCATCGCGGACAAGACAACATAGACCCTGTGTTACCAGCATTTGTGTTAAGGGGCGAACTATTTGGACTCGTTGGTGGTGGTTGTTCGATTAACGGCCGAGCAAGATCTAATTGACCGCTAGCAGCGAGATCCGGAAGTTTACTGGCCCTTGTCTGATGCAACACGCTTCTCATGTGTATATCCAGAGTGCTACCTTGAGAGTATGCTACTTTACAGATATTACACTTGTAAGGCTTCTTGTCCTGGTCTTGCTGCGAATCAGGTGATTCTGTTGGACTAGCGGGTGGCACAACCGAGATCAGAGTGTTATTGTTACCCTGCTCTTGCATGGCTCTCTTTAATTTGTGCAAATGGCTAACGCTGTTATAGTGAACCAACAGTATATTTTTCTGAGTGAAGCTTTCCTTGCAAACGTCGCATTTGTAAGGTCTATTCGGATCCAAATACTTCTCCATCGGATAAGACATCTTCTCTCCTTTACGATGCAATAGTGTTTTATTGTGTCCAGTTAAATAGCTCTGCCGCGTGAAAGCTACCTTGCAACGGTGACATTTGAACTTTCTACCTGGATCATGGTAAGAATCTTCGGCAACCGTTTGGCTATTCAAATAGTCCTCCAAAAGACGTTGTTCCTTATGCAGAGGCGAAGAATCGCTTGCGTCGCTCTCTTCCTCGTCCGCCTTGCTAGTATCGTCCTCCACGTTCTGTTCCCCGCTCAAGTTACCTTGTCTACGTAGAGCTTCCTCGGTTAGTGCTAGAAGCAAAGGGTGAGCGTGCAGCAAACTCTGTTTATATTGCGCGAGTTCTTCCTCATGCAGATCCGCGTGCGCCGATTCGAGATGTCTTTGAAGTGCCTGAACCGAACGAAATGATCGGCCGCACAACGCACATTTCGTCGCGTCTCTGATCGCGTGATACTGCGAATGCTGTTGTAGTTTCTCCAGGGTCTTAAACGCGAGGCTACATTGGCCGCATCGATATTTGTAAACGTGTTTCTCGCTAACTGCCAACGTCGGTGTAGTAGCCGGATGGATCTCCCTATGATGTTGTTGCAATTCCTCCAAAGAGCGACACACGCGTCCACAAATGGTGCATCTCGTGATCTCCTCGATTTCTTCGTTCATACTACGTTCGTTCATATCTTCTTCCTGCACCGGCTTGGTGGTCGTGGTCGGGGACGTTGGCGTAGTTGCTGCCGGGGTTAAAGTGTTTCTGGGATTGTTGTTCAACCAGTGGCTCTGATCCACTAAAAGCAACAGCCGCTGCAAGCCGTCGGCATTCACCGAATGAATTTGCATCACGTGCTTCTCTAGAGCGGAGCGCTCTTTGAAGCTATCTTGACACAGCGGACACAACAATTCCGGAGCTGGTTCTTCTTTTACAGCCTCTACTTTGTCCTCGGAATCTTGAACATGAGCCACTTGCAAATGCTGCCTTAATTCTTCGCGCGATGTCGGTTGATAAGTGCAATATGGACAGGTGACTTCCTCCTGTTCGGTCTCCGGCTCTTGTTCCGGTTCTTGATCGTTGTCTGGCTCTTGCTTCACCTCGCTACCGCAATCACTACCTTCCTCTCGGCGCTCTGCAAAAGCATAAAAAAGATTCGCTCGTGATAAAAAGACGATTGCTGTGCTGACAAATAAAAGAAATTGAGATCTAGAGGGAAGATAAAACTAAAGACCAAACAGAAGTTTTAAATAGATTAACACCTTCGATCACAGATATTTTTTAAATAACATGCTGCAAAGATAACAGTCGTCGAGGGGTTATAAAACCACTCGAACATAAAAATATAATTAATTAGAAAATATAAGAGCAATAAACACCTGATATTCTAGGTTTACCCCGCATGCAAATGCACTTTGTTGTTTTGAAAATGTTTTTTTCATCGCCTTATTGTGCCCAAGCTGCGCTGGTTATCATAGGATCGAATGTGTTAAATCAATGAAAAGCATAATGTGAATTTCTACTTGCAACTCATATTTAATGCGGATCAATGTTAGGTCAAAGACATTATAACGGTAATTGTTAAAATTGTTAATTCAATCGTAGGTAATTTAATTCAGAATATCGTACATTTTTGTTATATTTGTATCGATAACTTTAATTCAACGAGCATACACTCGTATTTCTTAATATTTGGATTACTATCTTTCGATAACGAAAGCATGTAATTCTCCTTTTTGTTAAGACCTCAATAAATAAATAAATTTTAACGGCCGAAAAAACAAACCATTATTCTTATAACTGAATGCGAACAGAAATGCAAACTGATAAAGTTGTAAGAGAAAGTAAATCGCGTGTAACAGCCAGAAAAGTATTTTGCTTGAATTATTCAATGTTATATTCTGTTAACACGTTCATTGTTGATCAATTCGATCGTAGTGATGAGATTCCGATAACATGTTCTTCGTTTCAAGTGTTTTGGTCAATACCGTGATAACTATATAGATTTATTTCTATTAGTTAATCATATTTATCCAAATAGTCAATAAATGAATGTCCCTTTCTAATTATCATATTAAAATATAATTACTTGAAAAAGTTTTTGGTATTAGGTGTATTAATTGTAACGCAAACCTGTTAATGTGACTAAAGATTAAATAGTATGGAGACAAAAATTAGACACAAATTTCTTAGTAATAGATTTAGAATCTATCCGAACTGTCGTATCAACAGAAGTAATATAGTATTTAGAAAATAAAGATTAAGATGGATTTAAAATTAACTTTAAGCTGTAAATTATATGTTAAGTTAGCCCAGATTATAGTTACATATTATAAGTTTTGAACTATATATTATTAATTATGGATTATACATTAACTATAAATGAGACCATCCAAAACGAAATTTAAGCATTTGGAAACTTACAATATGGAGATCTAGGACCAAAGAATTTGAACATTTGCAATCTGAGAAATTACGAGAGTTTGATAATTTAGAGACTTGACAAGTTACAAATGTGGAAATTTGTACATTCGAAAGTTTGGAAATTGAACAATTTGGAGATTTATAAATTTTAGAACTTAAAAAATTGAGAAATTCGAGCATCTGGAAATTCATAACTTTGAGTTTATAGAAATTTTCAAATTTTGTAATTTAATCTATTTGAAAATTTAGAAACTCCGAAAACTAAAACGTTTGAAAACTTTGAAATGTGTAAATGTGAAAATTGGAAATTCAGAAAGCTAAATATTAAATACCGGATATTAAATATTGAGTATTAAACATTGAATATTAGATATAAATATTATATAAATATGAAAGGAAAAAGGAACAATGTTATAGTGGATAGTAAAATAAGCTGTGTTATCTATACTATTACATGTTGTAAACTTAACTGAAGTTTTTAACGTACATTTTAGAAGCGAAGATCGGGTGCGAATTACATATGTAAGCAAAGTTATTCAAAATGTCGTCTGAGACCATAATTATTCACAATCAAGCGCCAGTTCTTTCTAAATAATTACCACACTTAAAGTATTTTTGCAAATATCTAAACAAAATCCGAATAACAATTATAGAGATCATTGAAATCAATCAAGTATATTCTTTTCTATACAACTGCCAAAAACAGTAGCTCCAATTGAAGAACAATCGACAGAAGTTAATATCGCAACACACCTGATCAGGCGAAAGAGTTTCGCTAACGATGAAAAAGAATTAAGGGGGTGACTTCGCGTGTTAGTGTGCAGATATCGCAGATGCTTTCTTGTCTGAATTAACAATACTTGAAATTACAGATTGGCAGAGTAAAATTACCGACAAGTCGTAACAACGAGGGAAAAACGCGTGGCTAGTGGAGAAAGCAAGGCAAGGAATAAAAGAAGTCCGCCTATTCGCGTGGTCTGATATTGTCTGGAACCATATTTACATCGAGCAGCGTCAGTTGCGAAGGCACAACGCAAGGAAGAACGCGTGCTATTGCTTTCAGTTTATACGTGCCCCTCTTCATATATTTATGTAAGTACAGGGCATAGGATGACGCTCGGCATTGTGCGTGCCACAGCACACGCCACGACCATATGCCAGGCGAAATTGCTGTTGTTATATGTTAATTACGCGATAATCAATGAAAGTACTGAATTCGTTAAAAAACGTCATCAATTCTTCGCTCTTATAAGATTGGACAGGTACGACAAAATATCCTTCGCTAAAATCTATTATACGTGGTGCTCGGATATACGATCAGTCAGGGCTGCACAATCAGGAGCAAATCAGGAATCGCGTCGAGAAAATATGGCAATCGAGTAAGAAAATACTCTCTACTTGTTGACTTTTAGGGGCTGCAGGTATTTTAGAGAATTTCAAAAGTTAAGGGTGGGTCAAGAAACTCGGTGACTAAGAAATTTATGAATCTAGGAATATAAGGGCCTAAGAATTTAGAAACATAGAGATGTAGTTATATATGAATTTGGGGGAAGAGAAACTTGACAACCTAGAAATTTATTAATCTAGCGGTATGAAGAACTGGGAAATTAGCAGTTTAAGGTTTTGCGGCATAGAAACTAGGAAATTCGGGAATTTGTGAATCTAGAGTTATGAAATGCTCGGAATGTTGGAGAATAGAAAATAGGAAATGTAGAAATTTTAGAATTTGAAAATATGGAAATTTGAAAGTACGGGGATTTACGAATTTAGAAATTCGGGAATTCGAGAACTTGAGAACTTTGAAATTTTGGGATTGGTAGTTTAGAAACTGTGAAATTTTAGAATCAGAATATGTATACATTTTTATAAGAATTGACAAATTAGAATGTTTCGGAATTTGAAATTTAGGGAACATGTTATCTTGAAAATGTAGGAAACTGTAAATTTGAGACACAAATGGACATTCGGTTTGAAAATTTGAAAATTTAGGAATTTGTAATTGATATCTAGTGTTCTTGGTAATTAAAATGATTTTTAATTAGGAAATTTGAAAAATAGAACTTTTTATTCGAGTTCAAGAATTTAAGAATAAGGAAATTTGAATAATTAAGAATTTGGAAATTAAAAAATTGTTTAATCTCTAATTTAATTTCCTAACCGCAACAGTTTATATTTTAGATAAGTGATGATCTAGAAGATCTTATCACTGTCTCTTCGGCATATCTCTATTATAAATTGTATGTACTGTATCGATGTATAATAAAAACGATTCACTGATGCAAATATTTCTATCGTTCTCCTTTTATCGAAAAATAAAGAAATCAATGCTTCATTTGTATAATAACAGAAAAGATATGAAGAAATAAAAGCAACGAAAGTATATTCAATAGGGTATTTACATAAACTATATTTAATCTCATGTAAGTCTGCACTCACCACTATTGACATTAGTAGCATTTGGAGTGGTCGGTGTAGTGGGACTCGGTTGTTGCGCAGGTGGAACATCTGGATCGCTCATAACTTGAAAGACATCACCGATGTCGGTATGCGGTGTCTCGTTTCCTTGAATTCCGCTTCGTCGATGTAATTGATGCAACTGTTCCATCTGAAGATGCCTCAAAGATCGAACGTGCTGCAAAAGCGGCAACCTATGTCTCGCGCTGAATCCGCAGAGCGCGCAGTGATACAATTTGGCCTGCGACGGCACGTTGGCACTCGCTTCCAGCAGATGACGAAGAAGTAGAGCCGCGGCTTCGTGTCTGGGCGATGCAGCGTGCAAGGCCAATTTATGGGCGCTATTCGTGTAATAATCGCATGCGTGACAGCGTAATTGCGGGGCGCTAGTAGGCGAGGCCAGGTACTTGAGTTTCCACTCGTTTCTAGGCCCACCCTCCTTTACGTGATTCACATGCTGCAGACGTTGGAGGTGCTTATCAGTTTTGCAGTGAAGTTGAAAATTCGCTTTTAAGTTAGTTTTATAGGAACAAAGTTTACAGACAAAATGGCCAGCCACCAACGCAAGGATCTCGCCTTCGCGCGTTCTGGTTCTGTCAACGGCCAAGTGGTGGCCTAACGCTTCCAATGAATCCGTCGCAAAATTATTACAAACGCAGCAATGATAAAGATGAGATGGATCAGGGTCAGCTGGCTCGGGTGGTGGGTCCATGCTGTCCGGTGAAAGGCCAACATCTCCGCCAAGATTGCCCATCGCGTTCATACTCGCCATGCCCCCCATTATTTCTGGTGGAAGTTGCGGAGGTAATTGTCCACCTGTCATCATTTGAATTAACAGGGCCTGATTGTAAGCCATGTCTGCTAGAGCCGCTTCCGCATGCTGTGGTTTGTCCAAACCGCCCAAATGGAGCAACTGTTCGAGCTGTTGTTGATGCTGCTGGTGTGCTTGCTGATGATGATGCTGAGCCTGTTGATGATGCGACTGTAGCGCCGATAGAGTTTGCATGTGTTTCACGTTCTGCTGTAGAACTAGCATATTGTGCGTATGTTTCTCGCTAGTCATGTGTATCCTCAAATTCCGAGCGACGTTAGTCTCGTAGTTACACACGTCGCAACGAAACGTCGGTTTCGGTTTACCTTGATTTCCGACCTGACCAGTGATATGCGGACTATGGTTTTGTTGGTGATGCGGACTTCTCGTTGGCATCGGCGCGTCCTGAGAAGATGATGGATTGTTCGCACTTGAACTCCCACCGCTACCCTGCTGAAGCTCTTGCATATTGTTTAAATGCTTGTCACTTTGCATATGAATACTGAGATTGCCTTTCGTCGTGGTAGAATAGTTGCATACTTCGCACCTGTAAGGTTTGTATCCGCAGGTGTATGTCTCGCCACGAGCTAATCTAGGATGCGGTTGACCAGCGATGCAATAAATGCAAGATGTTTCGCTCTCCGGATGCTTTTCCTTCATATGTATCTCCAGAGTCTCTTGATATTTGTAATGCCAATTGCATTTTGGACATTTTAACGTTTTACACGAGTTCCGACTGTGAATCCCGGCTAGTGGACCACCCGGACCCGCTAATCTGCTACTTGCTAAGATGAGTTCGCATTTTGGACACTCAACACCGCTAGGCCTACCTTGCATATGTTCTGGACAGACACCGATGGTCGTGCCCGTCAGAAAATTCGGCGGTTGCTGAGTCAAAGAGGCGTAAGAAGACGGTGATCCTTTCGTTGACGAAGACTGCGGTGGCGGCGAAGTGTAATGAATGCCAGCAGCTTCGGGCGCTTTGGCCCACGATGCGGCGCTCACTTGAGCACCGGTCCACTGATTATGCTGTGATTGTTGATGATTGTACGCGAGAGGATGATTCGAATGGGACGTGGGTGTCGTAGGAGTGCTGGAGGACGGCCTCTGCTGTTGTTGCTGCTGCTGTTGGGGACTACTCGGTACACCGGGCGTGCTGGCAGGGGTACTAGTCGTTGTCGGTGTTTCGTGATCGTTGGATTCGGTGCGTTGCTGTTGCTGTTGACTTTGCATCTGTACAGGCGACGGCTGTGGACACGTGGAACTCGTAACGGGTTCGAGAAAACTAACCAACGGCTGTTTTCCTCTACCCACAGCCTGAATAATAGCCGATGCGGTCGAATGAGAAAGTATCTGCCTTTCGTCTTCCATTAAGGTAAGTTGGTGCTCGCCCTGTGCGTGCGCTACGAAACTTTTCGCGTAGCCAAAACTGAGTTTGCATATGAAACACATTAGAATAGGTTTTACAGGTACCGATGCGGCTGGAGACGGAGGCGTAGCCGGAGGTGGTGGCGGTTGTTTACTACCCTCCGCGCTTCTATAACTGATCACTCGATAACTGTGCATGACGGGAAGATCGGGATTGTGCTGTTGCACGGCCGAACGTTGTTGCTGTTGCTGCTGCTGCTGCTGATAAGCCTGATGCGCGTACAGTCTCGACACGTAATACGCGCTCGCGATCTGAGGAAATACTAAAGAATGAGGAACCGAAACACCGCGCCCATCTACGATACAACCGTCCGGCAGCGAATCATCCTCACTAAGCTCACTCTCTCCCTCGATAATATACGCCGAGCCGTCGGGATTGTAAACAATCTTTCCGTCAAATTTTTCAACATCGCCCCCCGTCGGACTGGGACTAGGACTAGGACCTTGTTGTTCCTGCTGTTGCCCTTGCGACTGCATTGTCATAGTAGTTGTAGTTGTGGTAGTATCTGCGATCGGCGTGGGCGTCGGTATAGCATCGCGAGTGCAGGGTTCCGTGCCTGAGGGTGGACTAGCCGTCCGGGGGTGATGAGGCTGGTGTAGTGCAGCCCCTGCTGCCGGGGGGGACCCGCCCCCTCGACCCCCCTCCTCCTCCGGGCTCATCTCCTGCTTCTGTTGCGTGTACGTGGAATTTTGGAAAAGTCCGCCGTGTTGCTGCTGTCGCTGTTGCTGCTGCTGCTGTTGTTGTTGCTGTTGCTGATGATGGGCCGCCACCAGCTGCTGGTAGAGCTGATGTTGCCCGATCGCGCTCGACGTATGTTGCTGAAGATGCGAAGGAGGAATGGCGTGATGCTGAAGGTGGTACTGGGGGGGATGAGGCTCACTGGAGGGCATCACCCCAAACGTGAGGCGGGCGCCAGCCTCACATCACCTAAGGCGCCTGCGCCTACACTTTCTCGACTGCCTCTTCTTCTTCTTCTTCTTCTTCTCCTACCAAATGTGCTCCCCGCCTTCTTCGTTTGCTCTGCGGTCGTCGAAATCTCCTTTCCGCCACCAACAGATGCTTTACTAGCTACCCCGACACAACCCCAGGTCGTACCTGTAACAGACAATGCGATAGCGCAATTAGCGACGTTGTTGAGATCTTCTGATGAGCGAATATTAAAATAGTAATTACGCGATTACAGATATATAAGCGTTATTCGTTTTAACCGAGTTAAACGCTCTAAACTGCCAGGTTGTCGAGTAATAATTTCGCAAGGAATCTTATAAGATAGTCTGGCGGGTTAATCCGGGGCAAACAGATCCCGCTTAGAGGTCGGACGAATACTCGGAAAATGTGGCAAGCTGCGTTTACAGAGGATCGACCCGATGATGGCTGCGAATGGGTACACAAAACCAAAGACTTGACACAGTAACACAGGGCACCCTGTATTCGGATTACCTGAGCCCTTCGTGGACCCAGCTGTGTTTGCGCCCCGTCGACCAAGCTTATCTATCGATTGGATATTGATGTCTTTCTTTACTCTGTACATGTTCGAGAAAAAAATTTATAACAGAAATAGTTTGTATGAAGAATCTAGGGTATGAATGCTAGTCCTGTGTGTACTACGATTATAAATGTATTCCGTTCCGTTATAAATTCTCCCTTTTTTTACCAATAAAATGAGAAATTGTCCGCTCTGTTCAAACATGGAAATATTTTCCTTCTGAACGGAACGCGTTGTTCTGAGTCCGAAGGTTGAGGACACACGGAGACATACGGTCTTCATCGCTGTGATATATCACCTTCGGAAATATCACTATGTCAACAGCTGTACGCATGCTCAAGATTATATTCAGATTCCTGCCAACAACATGCGTGTAATAATCTAGTCCCAATTACGCGAAATCGCGGCCTCGAATTATTCGGTTTGTGGTTCGAAAGATCGCAACCGCAAGTATTCGTGGAATCTAACGGGTTAATAATGAGAGAAGTGGGTGTATACAGACTCATGCGTGTATGGGTGCACGCGTGTATGGGGGTGTAGCGCAGCGTGACGAACCCGAGAGTGCTTCGTGTTATAGAAGCTATTTAGGAAAGTTCTTTTTCCCTCTTCAACCTATGATCCTGGATAGTCTTTCTTGTTCGTTGCAAGCTCGCCGCTGGACATCATGCTACATAGATGCATAACATCATACGGCCTCTTTTATTCGCCATCTCTGTCTCCTTTCGTCTACTTTTCTCTTCGCTAAGAGCGCAGTTAAAATTGTTATGATGCAAATTCCATAATCCAATAACCATGCCCCAGGCTTCCCGTACAATATCGCTTTTGTGGTACATAAGCTGTAACGTAGATCGACCCAACTAAAAATTAGATTAATTGTGGGAACCGATAACTTTTGTTTTCCGTTTGTATTGATTGTTGTTTGCGTCTGTGTATTTACTTATTTAATGATAATTTAAAAATTCGTATTAAATACCCACATTGCGACGGAAAATTCTAACATATATAAGAAAATTAGAAAAACGTCTGTTGTTCGATGAGTTTTCTCGATTTGTTATTTTTAATGATATCACTTTAACAGTAGCCTATAATGTTTTGTAATTGGATATTTCATAAATTTAAGCATTATTTTCTGTTTGCAACAGAACTATAAAATGTCATAAAACCACAGATCAGTTGACAACAAAATAAAAACAATTAATAAGGAATGACGTAGATGATCACACCTACCACACTGCAGTACCATTTAAAAAAATTGGGAAACCGAAACAGGAAATGCAACAGAAATTCCAAACGACATCGATCTTATATTAATTCTGCCAAATAGCAAGAGAAAAGATTCAATTAAGAAATGGAAAAAGTATAATTTACCTTTTTAACAACTTTATATACGCTACATGAATCTAATCAAATAATCAGTAAATTAATCAAACGTCTTTTAAAGTATGGTAATTAAAAAATTATCTACATGATACGCACAGACATTTATAAATAAAAAAAGGAGCAAAAGGAAGTAGAGAATAACATTGATGTTCAAATTAGAGACAAGCTGTTGTGTAACCAAAAACATCTGCCGATCTAGCATCACCTGTCCCAAGTTATCTATTTCTAACTAATTTATCATCCGTTTGAACGAAGCTAAGAATCATAGAACAGCCTAGTGGCAAGATATCCTCAATCAGTCGAGATCGCAATAGAAATTTCTACTCTTTCCCCATACTACCATGTTTTATTACATGATAAAATCTTAACTGCTCTTCCATTATGCATTTTGATAGGGTGCGTTTCTCTGATTCCTACGATTCGCGTTAATAACCCGTTTCGTTGCTACTTGATTACTGAACCTGTTAATTGTCCGTACATACATATTAACGTACTCATTGTTTAGTACAAAAAATAATTTTTGAATTAAAAAAATTGATTTTATAGAAAAATGTATTAAATAAGCGAATATACTAAATCTGTTAATACTACTGCAATACTAAATTTATCAAAGAATAATCAATTTCAACAAAACGAAGATATTTTTGTAAGTCTAATAATGTACATCGTCTCTTAATCGATTAATTACTGATTAATGTAAGAAATGTAAGAATTAATATAAGAAAACACTGCAAAAATTGCTAAAGCAATATATGTAACAATCTATGTTAATAGAAATGTTAACTATTATAAATAAATAATGGTAAATGAAAATAAATTTAATGGCAATCATACAATACCGAAATATTTTAAATAAAAATTTTATCCTAGTAAATTCCGGGCAGAAGACATATATATCTGTAACTCTCAGTTTGTAATTTAAATTTGTATAATTTATAGAGTTTGAGACGTTCGACTATTCCTTTGAAGTAATGTTTCAACCCACGCAATGTAACATCTCAACAAATTTATTATAATGATCTCAAAGCAACCATTGAGAACAAAATTAAATCATTGTAGAATGGGAAGGTTGCCAATACTGCAGCGAACATTCATTTACTCCGACATATTTTCTGAAAAATCCCTCTTAATTCAGTGAACAGTGAAAATCAATCAATATCCAGTGAGGTTAACAGTAGGTCATACAAACTACACTCATGTTCACCTAACCCCAAGAGACGAGATTCGATATAGAAGAATTACTATGAAACACGGTCTAATCGATTTCCAAACAAGACAAACGAAAGAAAGTAGCATAGCAATCCATGAAACTTCAAATTCACGTTAAATAACAAGGACGCAATTAAATATCTTTTGCTTTTTATAAAAAATAAACCTTTTTAAACTAATGCAACTATAGCGAGTAACAGTACTGTTCTTAGATTTTATATATGTATGTATGTCCATTGTAACAGTGAAAATGTTGTAAATATCTGATCAATGTAAATATTGTACATATCTACATATAATTATTCGATAAATACTAATCTAGTATCTTATTGTTTCAGTTTATGAAATATGACTGTAAACTATTATGGTCATTAATAATCCTTCGAAATGGATGTAACTTTAAATAAACTTAAAATATCCTAACATTTATTTAATATTTCAGTTATAACAAGATATTAAAGACAATGAAATACTTCTCACTAATTTATCTATTATAAACCCAGAACAGTCAAGATTTTACGGATACTGGATCATAATCTTCGTATCATTCTTCTCGTTTAAAATACGATTTCAAAAAATATAATTTTTTAATTATTTTTGAACGTAACATGCAGTGAAGTGAACATGCAAGACCTAGTTATGGACAACATAAACCCATTTTGCGTTGTAAATTACTTCCTAAAAAGAAAAGAAGTTGTGTCATGGTTACAACCATTAGCGTAACTAGGATTTTTGTCTCATAGTCAGCCTTGAATTACTACACGTTAAATCGCCACGCGTTAGATTGGCATGCATTGTAATAATCGCACGAATAGTCACGTTGTATATTACCACGCGTTATCATATTCAGGAAAACGGAATAACCAAAATATTAAAGGGCTGCAGAACCATTGCTGTACCTTTTACTTAATTATACTATTTTTCAGTAATGCTCACAAATAAAATAATTAGTAATTTGTAGTTTCAATTTTACATGCCTTTTGTTATAAATTTTACCTTATAAAGAAAAATGTGAATTTTCATTTGCAAGAAGGAGCAAAATTTGAACAACAGTTATGAAACTATGATATATAATAATATAATACATAATGATGAAAAATTTTCTCTCAAGAAAAGATTTTTTTTCAAATCTTACTCAATTTCTTTTGGCTTCTTTTATGTCTATCATTCTATACTTAGATCCGACTCTTTCACTCGGTGCTAAATGAGTTAATATTGCAACTCTTTCAATTATATTTCAATCGTGTAAATTTAGTGTTCAAGAAATTACAGTTAATCCTATTTGTAGTTCTTTGCAAAATCATTTTACGATCATTCGAAACCCGCAGATCGTGTAAAGTTACCCTCGATTAAAAGTCGTCGCCCCTAATTGCTTCTTGCGTCTCTCCCCGCGGTTTCTGTCGCAGAAAACACGACACGATTAGCCAAATGCGAGGTTCCACCGGTTAACCGAAGGGTTATAATCAGAAACGGCGTTTCCACGAAAGGAACGCATCGTTTCCGTGTCTCGTGGCGAGCTGCCGGCGCGGAAAGACAATTGCCCTATGCCAAAACGTGAAACGAGCAAATAATACGAATCAGACGGAACATAATCGTTGCTCGAGAGAAAGTCGAGGATGAACGCAGGTGGTTGATGAGTTTGCATTCGACTCGTTGGTAGGGGGAAAAAGAACATGAATCGAGAGACGGAGAGATGACAATTCGACGGCCAAACGGCGAACAGAGGACAGAGGTTTCGTCGATGCGAGGTAAACATTCGGCGAACAACCGCGAAATCGACGCAGTCGGCTTTTGTTTGACGCGTCGTTTCACCGGAAACCGAACCGATGTGCTCCTCACGCGAAAGCCCCTTTTGTGTTCTCCGAGGAAGAATCGAGGCCCACATGACGATCGCTCGCGCATTTCGGCTATGCACGAAATACGAAAGATGCGCGCAATTATGGCCTCCCAATTATCTCGTACGCGTCTCGTTATTTATTGAATATCGCGGCTGTTCTTATTTCGCAGGCGAGCTTGCGTGCCGATTCGGGACGAAGACGAATGACGCATACCGATTCGACCGCTTATTTTGCGTTTCTGCACAACGATCAAGCCAAATAATTACTGCCGTTCGAACGCGCTAACATGCTGCAGAAGATACCTTTCGAGACTTGCACTGGGTAAATTAAACAGAAAACACGTTGCAAAAATAAATTATGAACTGTACATTTTTACCTTGCTTTTTTCACTCAACTTGCTCTTGTATTTCCTTGTAACTTGTACTGACAAATGTTGTGACATTGCAATTTGTATCGACGCCCGATATTAATAACATTGTAGGTTATACCGACATGTCATATCAACAAGATTTTAACTCATATCGATATCCGATATGAATAATATTGGAATTTATATCCACTTGATATGAACATAGTAATTTATATCCGCACTTTATATAAATTACAATGTTGTTCATATTAACACCCGATATAAACAACGTTGTAAGCCATATCGACACTTGATATGAACAATATTGTAACTTAAATCAATAACGTAAACTATTTATAAATTGAACTAGTTATAATGTTCGTATTAGATGTTGATATGTAGGGCAGGAACAAATATTCGATACCAAGATTTTAATTCGTGCTCAACAGACATTATGATTCTGTTTAATAAACTTTTTCTGTTTTGCGCATAAAGGATACTTTTGGGTGTAATGATTGAAATGGAATTTGCTTCCAGCTATGTTGTAATGTTTTAAAGTAATACAGAAATTTTATAATAATTTCAGTGTGCATATATTTGTGAATCTCAGTTGTATTGTGCTTTTTATTTCAGTATATTGATAGAAAGCAAAAGTAAATTGACAGCAATATCCGATTCTTGAATGACCCTTTGTTGCGCAATTTTATTCAGCTTGGTAATAAATGTATTTTCAAACAAGTTGCAACAATAATAAAATCATAACAAATTAGTATTTTCTATTTAAAAAATGTCTTAAAGGAAAAATAATATAATATTGCAAATTTGAAATATTTTAAGAAAATACAAAAAAAATTGTAATTACCAACTTCGATAAATATTTTCGATAATTTGATTGGTTATGAAATTTGTAATTTATTTATGTTAAATATTTAAATATTGCATTTTAACCGTTTTTGTTGTGATTTTTAAGTACAATTTTTTAATTTAATTCGGGATAAAACGGATAATGGCTTCATTTCCATTCCCCATTCATTCCAGGTCCATCGTTATATTTCACCTTCTTGTACGTATTTTTATAGCTCCGCAATTTGTTCTCAGTAACATTCATTATTATTTATGTAAATTAAAGAGTCACCATTAGGGAACTCCCGTGAAGTGTACTTCAAAAATCTGTTTAATGATACCGATCATTAAACGTAACACTTTATCATTCCACTCTGCGTCCTGATTTCCTCGTTATTGTTATTATTACTACCATGATTATCAAACCCTTCCTATTTAATTAATACACATTTATCGAACGCTCCAAAATATTTTTGAAGAAAAGTCATTCCCATTAATTCTATTCGGGAATAACGGGATCAAATCACGATCATTATTAATTTTGTCTCGAAAAGAACCACGCGTAGCGAAATATTACGTAATATAATTATTCCATTTCCGAAATTAAATGTGTCAGTTGCTATGTTAACGTTATATTCAAATTATCTTCAACTTTCGTTTTAATTATATTACAATAAAATTCAAGCATCCTAACTATTAATTGCGAATAGTATGCTATGAATATCATTTTATCTAATTAATAAATGGGATCAAGGTATGGTTGATTGTACCTTCTCTAAAACACGGACTATCCAAATTTTCAAATTCGAAGCTCTAAAATTTCCAAATTACAAAATTCTAGCGTTTCTAAATTTTTATGTTTAGAATTAATACTATAATATTACAAAAACTAGTAATATACATAGTAGAATTATTATTAGACCATTTTTTCATGACTTTTCTAGTCACAAACATGCACATATGTTTGCTACTGCTTTGAATCACTCGATCTTACTTACTCCCTGATTCGTTATAAGTTTCGAGCGATAGATCAAATTCCAAATCGATTTTCTATATTCTATACATTATGTTATGAACAAAATTAAGAGTGGATTCATACATACATACCGCATGTCAGAATACTCGTTTTGAAATGAACGAATTGCAAGAATATAAAAACTGAAATAACCGAGGACACATAACTCTTTGACACATGATGGTAAGAAAATCTTACCACATTTTAAACTGAATATAGAAATATGGCATGTGATGTTTTCACGTTCATAGTTATTTCAAATGTTTATCAATATTTAAGTGTCTTGCGTTCTTAACAGTTTCACTGACGGGTATATACGACAATCAAAAACTTTTTTTGAGTATGGTTAACGAGTTGACTATTTTTCATCGAATAGAAATCCAATCCTTTCTTCTTTTGCTTTACTTTCTCCATCAAATTTATAATGAATGTATTTACACTGAATTTGAGGTGTATACTTGTTATTGCAAGATTATAATTATGCATCTAATGAGGCATTTTTCCAACTAAATTCCGCATTTATCTGGTTAATCATGTTTTTTCCAATGGATGTATGATCATAACGTACCAAGAATGCGCAAAAATAAACAGAAAACAGCATGATCCGTTTACTATTTAACATAACCTGTTAGCATACACTAGTCACTTAATTCAAAATTAAAAGTAAAGGAGAAAGATAAATAAACAAAAGGTAAGATACAAAGTAATGTACGCGTTAATTCTTCATCTGGATAAAGATTACAGGTTTCAAGAAAATCCTCTAAACAAATTTTGTAACTTAAAATAAGAAATTTCTGAGGTGGTCATTTTGATCGATTTAGTAATTTAATACCAGTAGGCTTAATACGTAACGAATTGAATTTACATAAATAAGCAACTTAAAAAAAGTCGGAATGACACTCGTTTCTCAGTATACGCGAAGCATCCGTTCAGCATAGGTTCTATTTCATGCGAATGAAAATCGTGCGGATTTGTCTTCTGCGACAAAATTTGTAAAAAAAAAACTGTCAAAAATGAAACGTAGTATATAAATTATAACGATACATATTTATTTCAAATAGCTTCACAAAAAGGTAATAATTGTCAGAAAACAAAACACAGTTTTATTCGATGTTACTATTACTACTGTAACATAAAACAAACAACCTTTTCTTTTTAATCGGTAATACATATCTTCAAGCGAAGAAGATATTACGTTTAAACGTTGGCAATGTACACGTATGTATAGATATAATCATATGATAAAAATCCTAGAAAAATATGTTTTCTGTCCACGTAAATTAAAATCGCGCGTATAAATTATTAATAATTATAATTCACTTATTCGGTTATAATTTCAGTTGTAATTTTCTGAGTTATAATTATAATCACAATTTACTCATTCACTTGTAAACAAATTCGTGAAAAGGAAGTACCGTAAATCGACACGCATATCGCTAAATGATTCGCAACGGTAATCTTCGATCTTATCGACAGTTTGTTCTACCAATTTCCGCAATATCCAAGGATCGATCGTGATTCTCGGGAATACAACGTGCGTCCACGTAATTAGCCAAGCAGAGAAGGGGTTCGCCAGCATTCAATTAACCAATGATTTTCCAATTGTACGAGTCGAGTACACCCGCTTGCATTTTTGCTATGGTCATTCGCAGGCAAAAGAGAAGAGGAGGAGAAATGGCGGGAGAAGAAAGAGAGGGGGAGGTGCATGAATTGCAAGAAAGGTGGGTGAACGACGAGAAGAACGATGGGAGAACAGTGAGAAGAGGCTCTTGATCGAGAACAACAGTAATAAACGAAGGGCAGAGGCACACGAAGGAGACGCATAATTTACGTGCAACATGGATTCGACGGACGTTTAATCCGGCAGGCAAGCTGGCGATTATGAAGTTAGGTTAGGTTAGGTGATGAGTGCAACCAGAACTTCTTTGTGATATTAATTAAATATGATTTGCCTCTTCCGAGCATGAGGAGTGGATGCGCTTCGACCCCGGACCCCTCTCTTTGCTTCTGAATCTGCTCGTTTCTTTCTCTCGTTCGTTCCATTCCTCTTGTTTGCTGCACTCTCACCACTGTGGAGTTGCCCGCAGTTTAACCCGTTCCCTTATAATTTCGTTCCAATGCACCGTGAGAAATTCGCCTGTAACACGCGCGCGCACGCATGTTCAGACCGCGCGTATTGGCCGGCTTTGGCGGTCACCGATTATTAGATTTCATCGGATTTTCGTCTTCCATTTCGTGTGGGGGCCCCCACGGGCATCCGGTCCGAACGCGAATCTACCAATTAACCCCGTTAGTGTTTCGGGCCTGCAATTAAGCCGATCCGTGAGAGAAGTGTATTCTCGCGACCGAGCGATATGCACGCTTTCGTTCCTGCCTCGCAGATCGAAGATCGTGGTAACTGACCGAACAACCGAAACAACTGCACGAGCTTCGAAACCGATTGTCGATATGATTTTATTAAGTCGATCGTGAATGCATTTGGTTGTATTAATTAAACTCGTGATGCACAACTCGAATTCGTGATGCACTTTGCGGTTCAAATGTCGGAGGACGATTTGTAGTTTTAGTACGGTGGAATTTGAATTTCAATTATAATCTGCTGGCACCAAGATTTCTAAATGAGAAGTGCGACTAACATCTTAATTTTCTTTCTTTGTTTCAATATTGCACCACTAATTAGTTTAATTTGAGTGACGTAATTGATAAAACGATCACAGGAGACTAGTAATATCGGTAACATCGGTAGATTTATCTGTTTTTGCTTGTTATTCTCAGAGATAAAATTGAAGAGTAGAAATAAATAAAGCTGCAAGTGTCCCCGTGTATGAAAGTGTAATTCATATTTTTTATATAATTTTGAATTTGAATAAATTAAAACATAGTTATGTTTTACAAACATATATAAACTACAAACACATATAAAAAGAAATTTCGGGTAACACTCACACTTTTAAAAAAGAAATTTTTATAATTGTGAAACTTTGTGTATAACTCATAAAGAAATGTGATTTTTAACGGTTTAAACGAATTAGATTATTTTCAAAATTAACAGAACGTCATGAAGACGAATTATAACAATAAATAATAATAAATTTGATTAGAGAATGTAAGTTGAAGGGAAAAATAATAATTTATATTTTATAATTGTACATCTAAGTAATTAATATTTATCATTAATGGAAAAAAAAATAATATTTGATATTGATAACGTCAAAGCGGGTGTAAGTTTACAGCGTGATTTACACTGGAAATCTGTTAGAATTCATTGTCGGGATTATTTTATGCCGTGTTTAATGTAAAAGTTCTGTTAATCAATTTTTTCTATGTATTTGATTAATCGGTGTCTGAAAAACTTCATTCTGTTTCGTGGCGGTGTAGTATGTCTAGCTTCGTCAGTTTCGCGCTAGATAGCAGGTCAAGTAGACACTTGCTTCGGTTGGTTTTTTTTTCATCTCTTATAAATCGTTAATCAACATCATTGACATGTGTATCAAAATTATTGGTTTGCTTTTATTTTCAATATAAGAAAGAAATATTGTGATAAAGTATACAGTGATACAGTATTTGTAGTTTGGCGGTTGTCATCTTTATTGCGCACTGTTACCGTGAGAATACGTTTACATTAAACACTCGTTCTCATTCGAACTTGATAAAACTTAACAATTTCATTTTTTCTTATACCTCAACTTTGCTAAGGTTAGAGAAAGACAAACATTTGTGAAAATGTACCCTAACGGAATAGATAAAAATACGGTAAGAGAGGACCCGTCAGCAATGAATCTTACTGCCACGTCCAATTGTTGTACGAACCGAAAAATTACCTCCATCTCGGAATAAAGAATATTAAAAATTAAAAATTTGAATTTTGTAATCCCTCAGCGGACAACTTCAAATTAGTTTCGTGTCACACGTTACAGTTGAAACGTGACGAATATCGTATTCATACAAGGATTTAGTTTCGAATTCAATAGCAATTTTTGAGTCTAATATCAATTTATAATTTATACAATTCTTCGTTTGCTTAGCATTGTAGTCATAATTGAGCACCGACTGCCGAAAAAAATGACAAATTCAGGGGTTAAAAAGAGGTTTGACAAACATAGCTGCTACAAACAGTTTACCTCGTATTCGACACACGAAAATCCTGAAGAAACGACTGCTGAATACTAGTGGTCTAAAAAAGGGGTAAAATTTGTAGTACAGTGTTACAACATGTTCATAAATCATTGTATATCGCTGTTACAAGTTTAAACAGGTAATATCCTGTGCTTATTAAATGCAGCTTATTTCTCGCAAAGAAATCTCGCGAGAACCTGCTACCAGCACCATGCCCGACACAGGCTCCATCTTAAGAAATTCTTGGCTCCTGAATGTTACTAGCATCGTATTTGAACGAACATCGAAAGGGGACAAAACGCGGTCTGGTTTCATCGTTGAACGTCGCTAGAAGGTGGTTTTTGCTTCGGCGTCGAGGCCGCGTCGGCAACAACAGCCGCAGGGGTGGCTAATGACAAAATCAATGCGACATAATTAGACATGGCGGCTACCTATCTAGCTTACGATCCCCATCTACGTGTATACACGCTCGTCGGTACACGGAGCACGTTCACGTGTACATATCTGTGTACTACCGCCATGCCAGCAGGAATTATTGCAAAAACATCCCTTAATGTGATTGATACGGCTTCGTCGTCGACTTCGCGTCCGAGCTCACAGAGGCACAGTTCGAACGATCGCATCGAGAAATTTCGGAAACGGAAGAGTTCGAGTACGGTCCACGGGTTCGATGTAATTCATCGCTATGGATTTTTTATCGGCTCGCCGCGCGCCGCGCCGTGCCATCGCAGACCAGCACGAGCGGATGACCCTAATTGGGTTTGGAGCCGGTTCGAGGTGGCGCGCTAATGATCTCTGTTAGCGAACGCCTCGCACCGAGAGAAACGACTCTCGTTTGATTTATGATCGACGCCAGATTTCGGCGAATCGGTAATAAGGACCCCGGCTCCTTCGTTTCTATGTACTTTGCAGGGATCTTCCCTCTCCGTGTGTACACTTGCTTGCAAATCTGACTTGCTCTGTGGGAGGTGTAGTAATTTCGAATTCTTGAAAGACAAAGATTTAGCGATTTGGGAAACTATGAATTTGAAGAGTTGGAAACTTGAAAATTTAGAAATATGCAGACTCGAGACTAAGAAAATTGCAAATATAGAGACTTTGGGATGTACGATTGTACGATTGTATGAGTGTAAAAAATGGGAAATGTAGAATTTGAGAGTGCAAGAATTGGAGAATGTGATTATTTGAAAAATTGGGAATTAGGAAATTTACAAATTTTAGAAGTTTCAGGACTTGTCATTTGGGATATCTGGAATACGGTAATGCATGATTTAAGAATGTGAGATTTAAATATATGAGAATTTGGAAATTTTTGAATTTGGGTATATTGGAAGATTTGGTTACTTTTGCTCGTCCTTTACCAAAGAACACCAATGTTGTAAGAGTTCCCAACGAGTAATTTTATTTGCCCGCGTATTTTTACAGTTTCACCCTTAACCTGTAAACCGTGCTCAAGGTATATACTTGCATCAAATTAATTACTTATCCTATGAGAGATTTATAAGATTAAATTCCGCAGTTAACTTATTAACTTCTATGACTTCAAAATGATGACTTTATAATGATTTTTAACCTATAAATAGCACCAATTTATCATCTTCATTTTTACGTATTTATAAAAATGACAAGTGATTGAAAAACATATGATTGGAACCCTATTTGTTGATGTAACATTCTGCTGTTATTTTTGCATGTGAATATATTAATAATGTTTCTTGGTAAAAGGTAAGACAACGTGCAAATTCACATTTTTAACTAGAATTAAAGAAATCTGATAAAAATCGGAAACAGAAACCTAATGGTTTATTCAGCTAAAAATATGACACGATATTTAAAATTGCTTGTGAAATATTGTTAAAATTTCGATATGGTATTGTGGATGTTTACATTGCCGTTTTAAAAGAAAGTTTAAGCGTAAGCGAAATTAAATTCCGAAGAGAAGGTTAATAAATTTGTGATGTGTGGATAATGCAAAATCGTATGCCAATCTATAATACTTATATTCTCGAAAATGAAAACTAATCATAAAATATTCGTGATATACAACAACATATCGATTAAATATTCTCGAATAACAACGGAGACGACTCTTTATTCAACAATATTATACGTGATTTTGTATCTGTGTTTCGAAAGTTTCGAATCACTATAAAAGTGTAATGTTTCAAATTCTCGAAACTCGAAATTTTCTTGTGTTTCGTGCGTTACCTTTTGTCCAGATAAAGAATGATTACAGAAACCAGTTTAAATATCATACCCTATTTATTTATTTTTCTACTTTTGCTTTAAAAATAAATGGTGATCAAATGTCTGTAAATCTAGCGTTATGTAATTTTTCCTAAAGGTACTAAAGGCGGACATACAATATTAGCGAATCCATCGCACGTGCAAACATTTTAATTGCATCTAAATGCAAAAATTATTGGAATACGATAGAGAGAAGTCCATTTATTATTAATAAAGAAAGTGGAAATTCAGAGTAAGAGGAATTTTACATCATGATTTTAGAATCAGCGATTGTACGCTGCAGTGGTATCGTAAAGGTTTAATTTGCTGTTAATATGAAACATGTATCCAGAAATATAATAGATACGTTGTTAGCGTGAATACGTTATTTTTTCTTCTGTAAGAAAGCGTAAATCGCGACACGGTGCCGATGACATCGGCCGCTTCGATTTCAAGCGAATCCGTAGGTGGAAGCGCTATGTACGCGAGCTCCGTGTTCGTGTATGTAGAGCTAATTATACCCTCGAACAAAGGGTTACTCGATGACGTATACGTAAGGTCGGAAAACATTGATGAGTAGCTCTATATACCAGCACCCGGTCAACGTTACGTGTAAGTAAAACGCGAAAGAAAAATATTGTATGTGTAGCCACTGCGCGTATTAAAACCGAAATATTCTATTTATTATGTATAGATACTTGGGGTTTTATAAATTTACACTTTCGCGAATTTGGAAATTTGGAGATTTAGAGATTACAAATTTGAAATTTAAAAAATTGGGAATCAGATAGTTGTAATTTTGAGATTCTTGAAATCTGGAAATTTCAAAACAGTTAGAAATATAGGAACGTGGAAGTATAAGTTTAGAATTTGAAAATTCGAGAATCTGAGATTTTAGAATTTTAGAATTTTAGAATTTTAGAATTTTAGGATTTTAGAATTTTAGGATTTTAGAATTTTAAGATTTTAGAACGTTGGAACGTTGGAACATTGGAACATTGGAACTTTGAAACTTGAGACTTTCGAAATTTAGAACTTTAGAAGTTTAGAATTTCGAAATTTCCGAATATCAGGACTTCAGAACTTTAGAATATGAGAATTTTGTGCTGTAAGATTGGGAACTTAATAAAATAAAAGATTTGCAACTTCAAAGATGTAGGGATTTGAAAATTTGAATATTGCGCCAAATAACGGCCATGGTACCGCCACATCAGCGAACTTGGATCACGAACGACACACGTATCTGTTCAGTCGTCACCGCTTAATTATTGTTTTTCTTTCGTCTCGTTTCATTAAAAATCCGGAGTTTCCAAGGACTCGATTGAAACTGATCATAGGAAGCGGTTTTGTAGAACACTAGAAATACTCGTCGCGGCCACTCAAGCGTGTCCGTAAATTGATTTAAATGCTCCACGCCCATATCTGTCTGAACCTGTGGGATCGCTTCGCAAGTCAACGGCAAATCTATCAACGATGATGTGGTAACACGAGCGCCACGTATCGCTGCAATTTCAAAAATAATCTTACTGCAAATAATATAGAACAGGTTTCCGCATCGTGGCGATACGCAAAAATTCATGAACATCCTTTCGTTCAACACTTTCGAAGACCTTTTGCACATACCGTAATATTATACTCTCGTAAAACAAAGTGAATGATTTAATTATTGTTCGAAGATGAAAGAAATTTTTATAGTGTCATAACTCGAATACAAACAATATCTGGCCGTTTGTGTTATTCCTAAGACTTGGATATATTTCAAATTATAATATTACGACCAATTCAATGCTTAATATATCTCTTATCCAACG
The DNA here is from genome assembly GCA_947623535.1 of Coelioxys conoideus. Lineage (NCBI taxonomy): Eukaryota > Metazoa > Arthropoda > Insecta > Hymenoptera > Megachilidae > Coelioxys > Coelioxys conoideus. The sequence continues at coordinate 27,837,445 of OX392452.1, forward strand.
AACACAAATTGCAAACTCGAATAGTTATTTTTTATCAACATGACCAGATTTTCAAATAAAATAATGATCGTTCAAGCTTGTTCACGCTACGTTCCTATGTAAACGCATTATACGAACAAAATTCGCATAAAGCACGATTTTCTATAACGCAAATTTGTATAGCACATAACGTATTAACCGCGTTATATGAATCTTACATACATTCATACAGTCATGGACAAAATGAAGTGGACATTGCAGATATGTAAAAAATTTTTCGTTTCATTGCAATGTTTTAAATAAATTTTAAATTTAGAACGTGAAGTGTTTTTGTAGACTTGAAAAAACATTTATTCAATATATTGTACAATTTATATATTTGATGTATATAGTTGTGCAGTAAAGTTTTGATTTATAGACATTATTAGTTAAATTAAGTTAACCTTTTGTTATTTATGATATCTGTCCACTTAATTTTGTCCGCGACTGTACAATGACACACGCGGATGTAATAATTTAAGTAATAATTTAATCATTTTTTAACATATATTAAATATTTTTCTAAAATATATAAATGCAATTTAACTTTCACCGTTCGCATTTGTGTATTTACAGTGTTAGATATACGGCATGATAAAAGTGAATCAAAGTGGCGTGCAAAACCTGTTGGCAGCAGTGTGCGGGAACGCTTACACGCTTCCGGAAAAGGGCCGTTCGGTAGCAAAGCGCGTTGTCTCATTAGCAAGCAGCATCGACGAACTCACAATACCTCCCTTCTCGCCCACCCCCATTGCTGTTTTCCAGCCCCGCGATACGTATCTCACCCTGCCAGTAACCCTTTACGGTGAAAGCACGCGTTCGTGGCAATCTGCGTGCCTTCGCGATTGTTTTGCAGGTGCACAACACCGGATTCCCTTACGGGAGAATTGTAAAAAGGCAGAGTTACCAGTCGGCGTTAATTTTACGCAAAAATAGGAAGCGTCATAGAAGAGCGATAGAACGATTTAACTAACGCTGAGTTTACGGAACACGTTAAAATGCCGCATCTGAGATTCCTCATTCCCTTAGATTCCCAGACGCTTTTGTAAAAATGTAATTAACTTTTGTCGAAATAAAGAATAATTGTATACGTTATTCTACCGCTTCATACATTATATGTACTTTGTTTTTAATTCAAATGTAAGTGCATATCGTACGTCCGTAAACTCGGTGTTAGCCAGTATGACAAGCCTATATTCGAGGATAGGATATTTATCAAATAAACTACTTACTTATAAATGTTTACTTATAAATAAACATTTGTTAATTATTTTATATCATATATATGAGAATTACTTGACAACACATATTTATTAATTAAAGTGCTAAAAATTTATTTGTAGGATGAAATAAATCAATTTTTCAATTGATTTGAAGAACTCGGATTTTATAATTGCTGTATTTTTCGTCCAAGAAATATATAGTAACTTTAATAACTAATATTATAGTAAGAAAATAGCAACGAACAAATTCTTTCACATATTAAAAATATATTTGTGGAAAAAAATACATAATATTGATAATTTTTCAAGACATTGAAAATTTCAATATAATTTGTCGACATCAAGATGAAGCATAAAATTGCAATTATAGATTAGTAACAAGCGCGGCAAAGTATACTGTTACGACATATAAGAGTAGATAATAAATAATTAAATTATTAGATCATGTGAAATATAAAATTATATTCCGTAACAAACAAAATACCATATGTTTCATCGCTGTAAAACCAGTAGGTGTTGCATAATCTGAATTAATAACATGCTGTAAAACACACTTATTTCCATTAAAAATGTGCAGTTTAGCTGTGTAGAGGCTAAAGTTTCACAATTATCGATAGTGGTGCTTCTTATAGTTAGACCGTGTTCATGACTAGTTTATTAAAGGAACTAAGTAGATCGAAACGATGAATAATGAAGAGATTAAATAATTGAAGGACATACTCTAACGATAAACTTAGACACGAGGAAGTGATCGATGAAGCTTTCTGGTGCAAATAAAAGAAGTTGACTAATAAATAACATCGATACGGATACTATATTCCCTACATACGTATAACAGTGATGGGCAAAATCATTAGTGAGTTGCAGTAATCTAATATGTTCACATTTATAAATTTGTAAATTTTCAACTATTAAAATTTCTTAGCAAGCAAATTAAAAAATTTCGAAATCCCAATTGGCGTGTTTTATAAATGTCAGAATTCTTTAATCTCTGAGTTTCTAAATTTCTACATCTCTACATTCCTATATTTTCTCCTTTTCCCAATTTCTAAATTTCTAGATTTCAAAATTTTTAATTTCTACGTGTGACAATTTAAACACTCAACATTCTTACATATCATAACTTCTAAAGTGTAAAAGAATGTAACACAAAAATTAAAAATCTCTGACACATTCTCATTGCATGCATTACGTAACCTGTGCCCGTGAGTTCCTTGAAGGGCATTTCATCTGCCCATTACCGATCTATACACTAAATGAATACCGCATAACGTTAACCTCTACGTCCAATTTTTAATAAGCTATGATCTTCTACGAACGAAGAAATCGTTGAGATGTCACTACGCAATCTTTTTCAGTCAATTAAAATGAGGTATATCCTTGACAAATACCGAATGCAATTCGACGTTCAGAAAAAAGGTGAACGCAGAGCAGTTAATAATAAGAAAATAAGTCCATCTATGGCACCGACAAGAGCATCATCAGATTCCTCGGCAGAACGAGAATGCTAGTGGATAAGTTTAACTAGAAAAACATAAGAACTCTGTACGTGCAGGGATGTGCGTCCCGACAGATATGTAGGTAGAAATGCGTTCATTATTACAAGATCAGTGTGAACATCTCTGCAACAATTCTCGATAAACGCAAAGAGACTGTTTCTATTGACTATCAGCTAAGAATCCATTCGCGATTATAAAATTTTAACAAATCTGATACACAACTACGTTCATAAAAATCATAAGGTAACTAGTATTATAGATATCCACGTGAATTAACTGGCGTATTATACGTAAGATTTCACAGATACATTTATAAAATACTACTCATTAATGAACAAGATAGACAAAATTATACAATTTTACTACATCAAAGATGATTGGTTCGAATCTTACATAGATAAGAAAATTGAAAGACTACTAATTTTGTATGTAATAGTCTAATTTTGGAGGTATCTAATATTAAGTTACATTTAAAGCAGAAACTATTAAATGTCTTTTCGCTTGCCTACTATATTTGTATTTTGTTCAATGTTATATTTAAGGGAACAAGAAACCATTTGTTATTAAATAATTGTCTAGATCGAGTTAAATAATTGGTGAATAATTAGTAACAGTTGAGTCTATTGAAATAAAATAGATCTAAAAAATGTAAGAAGCGTTAGTCTCGTCCAACGATCAGATTTTATGTAACCAATATGGCTTCAGCAAATAAACGAACCGAAGACCTTTCATGCACCCAATGCGAGAATGACTATTAAGCGATGCGCTTCGTCTCTCCTACACCACCCCTATATCAGCGAATGCGGCCACGTTGCTTATCGGAGTTATAACTAATTGTTGAACGACCTTCGAACAATTGCCACGTGCACGCTCGAAATCTTTTCTATAGAATCTCAATTTCAATTATACTCTATTACGAAACGATCCTTCGTTTTCTCTTCGTCGTTTTCTGTGTCCCGATCAGAATTGGCAAAACAAATTTTTCTCGACCATGGAATTTATAAATTTATAAATTCGGTTGTTTAAGAATTTTAATTTTCGTATTTGAAATTAAAATTTAGAATCTTGGGAATCTAGAAAGTTGAATATTTGAGTTTTTGGAAAGATGGCAATTTCTTATCTGAAAATTGCGCATTCGTAAACTTTTTAATCTGGAGATTTCGTAAATTACCTACTTGAAAATTTGATAATTTGATTATGTAAAATCATGAGGTTCTCATTATTCGGAAATTTATGGACTTGAATATTTGGAAATTTGCGTACTTAGGAACGTAAAAATATGGAAATTTGATAGAAGGTTGAAAATTCGAAAGCTTAGAAATTCGAAGATTTCAAGATCTGAGGAATTTGTGGGTTTTGTAGTTTGAGGATTTGAAAGATACGATACTTGGAAATTATTTAATTAAATATTTGAAGGTTTGAGAATTTTCATGTTTGGAAATTTATAAATGTAGGAACTTGTGAATTTAAAAATTTGGAAATTTGATAACTTGAGAATTTTGACCTCTTTACATCGAAACCCCACCGAAACACAAAAATGTATCATGAATCCGAAATGCTATCGGCTTTCGTTATACCGAAAACGTTAGTAAACGACTATATATTGCAATTGTTACGCTTTCCGCATCTAAACACTTATCGTGGTTGGGACTAAATTAGAGAAGCATTCCCCACGAGGACTATCCCCTGACATGCAACCACCAGACAAACCGTGAAACATGTCAGTACCGTTCTGTCTAGCGACGGAACGCTTCAATGTATCGGCGGTGAATTATACAACGACCGCGAACGTGTCATGAATTACCAGCATCTGTTCGAGTGACGTATAGATTCTGGTTCGATGAGACCATAATCTTCTTCGACAATAAAGTAAGAATTTGCGAAGAATCCGATGAAACGATGAGAACGATGCCATCGCGAAACGCGAAGAATGAAAGCAGTTCGTATAAGATCTAATCTTTGATCGAGCTTCGTGTAATTACTTCTAAGTTATTTTAAGTGAAAAGTAAATCTGTGATTTATTATTCGTTCTGAAGGTAACAAATGAAGCAATCACGTCGTCAGTTACACGATATAAGGAAACGTGAAATATAAAAGTATGCTGAAAATTCTTTATCTTGATGAAAGTCAAAATAAAAGCTGATTTCAAGAAAAGCATCTTAACAAGTTCTATAACTTACAGTTTTAAACTTATAGAACGGGCATTTAATGCGTTTAATGCGTTTTGATAGTTTTAGCGTTAATTCCGCATATTGTAATAATAAATTCGATGATACGAATTTTCAACAGAAGCAAATTTATTTCGTAGCCTGACAGCCGGTTGCGAATCTGCAGTGGTGCGATGTACTCATCGCGTACTGATACGTGTTCGTTAGGACGGATATTCAATTATTCATATACTATTACTTCGCACGCATATGAGTAGCTAGTGTACTAGCTCCACATGTAAGGCTTCACATTCACACCAGTTAATACCTTCTACAAAGAACGGTTGCAATTTTCCTTGGGACAATGTGTCATTATTGGGAAGTCATGTGGAAGAGAGAAAAGGGTGAAAGGAGGAAATGCTAATAAAAGATAGACGTTATAACAACAAAACAAATTGATTCTTGATAATAAGTATTGATAATGCATTTCTAAAGCCTCTACAATCAGTTTGTGTAATGAGTCATACTTTCATTGACCGATTGCACGATCCGTGCTACAGACAACTTTTTATTTTTATGCAGATCCAATTGTTAATTTTACTAAGCAAAATTGTATTGTTAATACTTTTACAAATAGTTCGAGTAATTTGATGAAATTATTTCACCTACTTATACCTTACGTTAGTAAAAAATAATCATTTTCATCTAACATAAGTCATCTAAGATGCATCATTTTGATACTTAATGTTAATGAGCATTTATTATTTAAATGGGAACTAAACTATAAAAATAAATAAATTGTGAATAATACGTAAATTAGCAATGATTCTTTATCTCGGCGAAAGTTAATATAGATTTTGACAAAAGCTTCTTCGTACTTTTCGTAATTTAAAATAAGAAATATAGGATGCGTTATTTTTACGCTTTTCGTAAACTTAGACAATTTAAGATAGAATCCAATCTAACTCACGTCGATCGGAACACAAATCATGTAGGATTCTAAAAATTGAGCAGACTTAATTATTCAACTACTTATTAAATTATTAAACTAATTATTTTAAATTATTTAAAAGTTGTCTTAATCCACCATGAAGGTCGCAACTATTTTTATAAAAAAGATCTCTCCAAAACTATGCTGTTGTCCCTGAAGTAATTTAATCTATTGCTGTAAATTAATATATTATTATAATTTGCAATTATCATTGTTTTTAATCGTTAAAGTAGTAATAATAAAGAGCTACAAAAGTCGGAAAAACAACGGATCACAAAGTGGGAATTTAAAAAAAATGAAAACGAAAAATTAGTCGGTTCGACTGTTGTGGTAGTGCCGTCGTCAACCGTATAGAAAATTCGAAACAGGCACAAGAGGTAAAGATCCGTGTGGAATTTCGTGCAGCGTGAAAATCGTTGTGACCGGTGTACTGGACGCCCACGTGACACGTCCCGAGTTGCTCTCTCAAAGGGATGAATGGACGAAGATAATCCTGTTTCAAAGGTAGGACGTGAGGAATGTTCTGGTTTCCTGTATCCTGTGGGATTGCGTTCGCCACGAGCACGAGTAGGAGAGAGCTCCCTTATCGGGACGTGGGATCGCGCGGTTAGGGTCGCCTACGCCTGAACGAAACTTCCTCGTTCAACTGTAAGATAGGTATCACGGCCGTGATCCGATTAATTAATTCGTAGGATTAATTGCCCGACCTCTATCGGGATGGATCTTCGGCGTTTCTTAGAGCATTATGTAAACATCGGAGGCCCGAAGGTCGTGTGGGAGGTTCGTCCAGCGTGGAAGAAGGTTCGTCCATCGAGGACACGGTCATCTGGATCACGACACGAAGAAACCGAAGTCGATATGGAGCGCCTTGCAAACCACCCACGCCAACTTGCAAATTCATATCGTCAAGGTGTCGCACCGTGGATGCGTAGGTGGCAAGCTACGACCGTTTTCTGCGAGGGACCGTTCAAAATCAACGAATCGCACTACCTTTCGAATCGTCAACCTCCAACCGAGTTTATTAAACCCTGAAGAATCGGCAAACATAATAAATGTAAGGAAGCCGGCCACGAACGCACCACGGGTCCAACATATCAGTTCTGCACCCGTCAGTCAAATGTCACACGATTGTGTTTTTGTTACTTACTAAAAAAGATACGAAAACAACAGCACATTCATATTTGTATAAAAATCAATTTATGTTAGAAGTACCGGCGTTAATTGCTCTCTTTTTTTTTAGGCTGACTATAAACCACACTATATTTAACCCGCGAAAATGACGGACCTTATGTTTTGAATCGGGATTTCAGGAATTCGTCAATTTATGAACTTATGAATTAACTCAGTTACAAAGTTAGAAATATATGAACTTGGAAATTTAGGCATTATGGAAATCTAAGGAACAAGAAGATTAAAAAATTTGAAAATTTTGAACTTAAAATGTTGACAGTTTTCAACTTTGGAATCTGCAAATATAAGAGTTTGTAATGTCGCAAAATTAAAAATATGCGAGTTTGGAATTTTGGTATTTACATTTGAGACTTTGGAATAGTGGAAATTAGAAAATTTGAGAATTTATAAGCAAAAATCATTCCATGCAAATCTTACAGCGCAGATTTCAAAGAATCTGGTTGATACATTAATTAAAAACGATAAAAAAAGTCAGTCAGAAGTTAACATAAAAAATTATTTCGTATTTTATGCTTCACCTACAACAAATTTAAGAAAGATGTGGAATTTGGAGTTATAATGCATCTCATTGAAAAAGTGTTAAAAGAGATCATAAAATCGAAATTATTCTTATATACTTTATCTTTATCGTGTATTTTACTGCTTTAGGCATTATTTTAATGACGGCATTTTCAATGTTGAATATTTTAATAACCTATTCGATCGAAAGTTCAATTATACTAATTTCATTAAAATATAATATGCGTGACGGTACAATACTAAAACGGTTTTATGTATAAAAGTATAAATGATCATAAAGTTGATCATAAAACGATAGTTGTTCAGCAGCACTCACGGTCCATGATTAATAATCAAGTTTCGATATTACGTTAATCATGTTGTAAGATTAAATGAACAACAAGCATTCCTGATTATTAAAATTTCTAAAGACGATCAAAGTTAAAAATAGCACAAATTGCAATTATTTTTTCATCAAGGTACAATATTATCCCTCCGTTTTGTATACTCCCGCCCTTAAATTTATACTGCCTTTTTGGCAAAATTATACGAGTTTTCAAGTACTGCCTTCAAGTACAGAGACTTTCAAATTCTCAAGTTTTGAAGTTTAAAGATGTAATAAATTTCAAATTTATGAATTTACTCAAAATTAAACCTTTAATTAGGAATTATAAATTTATAAATTAGGATAGCTGGAAGTGTATAAATTTAACAATATGGACATATAACTATGTACAAAAATTAAAAATTTTCGAATCTAGAACTTCCAAATTTTTTAAAATACAAACTGTTGAACTTACAAATACAGAACTTTGAAAATTTATTAATTAGAAAGTCACCAACGTAGATATATAAAATTTCTGATTGTCTGAATTTTCAAATTGTCAAAAGAAATTTATAGATCGAAAGTTATCGAAATTATAATTTCGGACAATCGGAAATATAAAAAGCTAGTATTGCAGAAGTATAAAATTTACAAATCAGTAAATAAACTACGTACATAAATACGTTGGTATCAATAAGGAAAGAGATCTCGGGAATTGGTGAAGAATCACACTTGTTATATTCCATTAATAAAATGAAAATTATGAAGATTTCGGATTAACGTTAATACCTAACGACATCGTTACTTATTTCATGAAAGTGAAAAGTATAAATGAAAAATGTTAAAATTTACATTCTCATAAAATGTTCATATTGCTTGTCCAAAGAACACATTATATTATCTCGTAGTTAGTAAACTTTCTATCTAATACGGAAGTGAAAGAATGCTTCGTTTATTCGCGCATTTACATTCCATAATTTGCGACTTTCGATCACATGGAGACTCGTTATAATACACGTTTGTACATTCCGGTGCAACATTGACCACCTCCAAATAAAGACAAATGTATAAACCTAAGGACTTTGAAATTGTACAATTTTCAAATTCATATATCTTTTTGATACTCAAATATTTAAATTCACATATTTTCACATTTACATACATTTTAAACTATCAAACTTTAATATTAAAAAAATTTTAAGATAGGAAATTCAAAATTTAAGAAACTTAAAGATTCTCTAAATCAATGTTTTTAAATTCCTTGACCTCCAAATCCTCGGATTACTATATTTGTAGAATTCCAAATACTTATCTCTCCAAATCACTAAATTCCATGTTTGTCGATCTTTAAATCCCATTATCTTCGAATTTCTAGATCACTATGTTCGTAGATCCATAATACCTTTATTTCCGAATCACAAGATCACCAAATACCTATGTCTTCAAATCCCTGAACCGCTAAATCCCTAAATTCCTACGTTCCTGAAATTCGAATCTCCTAGATTATCATACATATAGTGCCCCAAATTTGAAGAACTTCACGTTCGTGCGCCTCAAATTTCGAATCAGTCTCCACATTTTCAAAATGGGAAAAGTCCCTAAAAACGAAGTATTCCCGTTTGTCTGTTATAATTCTTCCAGAGAAAGAAGATTTGTTGTTGACTGTACCGAAACAGCGACAACGTTCATCTACCCCTTTCTTCGAAACCGGACTTCATAACCGTCCGATATATACCGATACACAAAAATCCTCTCGTCGCGTTTTCTTTGCTAGGTTCGGGCCTTGGTCGGCCAAGGCCACCTCCGGGGTTTACCTTTTTCCTCGAGAAATGCTCTCTGAATGGGCCAGGCGTCCCTCGGCACCGAAAAATTTTCCCGAGAACGCAGGTGTGCACAGCCGAGCAGGCTTTTCGATAGTAAGTTCGCGACGTCCCTGAACACGCAGGTCACTCTGCCAGGTGTTGTCGATCGCCCGTAAAAGAGCCCGTGGATGAACGTTCGCGATCATTGTTGCCTCGGTCACTAAGTACCTTAAAAGCATCAACCGTGCTTCATCTTCGGACCGCGTTCTACCCTATTGTTGCTGGTATTCCGCGTCGAAGCTGAGGACACAACGAGAAGGGAGAACCTACATTACATCCCTCTCAATGACGGAAGATAAATCTAGATTCGTTTCGACGAGGAATCGATCGTGTCTGATTTTTTCTTATTCTCCGAAACGGTGGATCAACTCCGGAATTGACTCAGGTAACATTATCAATTGTCCACCGACGATCGATTGTACAAGCAGTCATGGCATATATTTTGACAATTTTTGCATCCATGCTCGAGAAATATTTTTATTTCAATATATATGATTGTGCCCTTTTAAAAATAAATGCTGCATGCTTTTTGAGGGATCGTTGCTTTTCTGTTACAAGGATGATTCTGATAGAAAAATGATAAATTCGGGTGGGAGTTCGTAAGTATTCATAAGCAACTTTGTAATGTGAAAATTACCATATTCCTAAATCCTCGAATTCTCGAAAAACGAATCTACATCATTTTCGTAGAAGAACTGTATTCTTCTTCGAAGATGGTATTGTCCACGCTAAATTTTCTATACATCAATGGCCAAAAAATGTGCAGCTGTTCGGACGACCAAGCAAATCAATGCGAATCCCAACTTTTGTCATTTTTCAACGCAACTGGTGGTCGAAGCTAACAATAATTACTTGGGGATAGTAACAGCCCGCTGTGTGCGGGAGTTGGGATCGTTCCGTTAAGCTTGCGACGTTCTTTCAGATTTTCCTCTTTTCGGGACAGGTAAAACTACGACACACCTGCACAGGTTTTGTCATACAACAAAGAAAAGGTCGTGTTTCTTTCGTAGGTTATGCGTTGGATTCAAATACTGTCTCCAGATCTCAGAGAAAATCTGGACAACTAAGAAAGCTCATAAATAGCAGTCCATGGCGATCCTCCATCTTGCAGATGTCCTTTTATTTTCATTCAAACGCGCATAATGCAACGGGACAAGCTTATACTCGTTGAATCAACGCATTTTCATACAATGTTCACGGAATTATCAAGAAACAAATATTTCAATGCAATGTTTAATGTAGTCGTTAATAAATAAATATTGTAATACAATATCAGATATAATCGTTAATAAATAATTATTTAAATACAATGTGCAATGCCACGTTTTATAAATAAAGTCTAGGAAGAAGTGTTTTCTTGCGAATATTCCGTGCGTATGTAAACTTTTTTATTCTTCTTACGTAAAGTCGTTTGTTTACGTATTATTCACCATCAGTTTGGAAATAACTATAATCTATCGGTATTCAATAATATCTTCAATTGTTTTCACTTGACAGGAGTGGCAATCGAGTCTTATCGATTATATCGTAGGAATTCTTAAGTTTCGTATAACTTCAGATAAGAAAATACTTTCCCACTGATCGAATCAAAAATCAGACACTGACTTTCGATAAACTGACAAAAATACTAGTTTAGAATACAAGTATGCGATAAAGGAAAATACATAGGTACGTTTCATTATGCGCAACAAAAAGAGGAAATGATTGAGCACCAAAAATATATTTAGATCATAATCTTAAAATAAACGAAAAAAAGATAAGAGATTTACTCGCTGCACTTTGCAACTGTTTCCACAGATTTCTCGTGGTATGAAGTAATTTGAATAGTTTATTGAAACGTTAAAATACCAATCCAGAATGCCCTATTTCCTTGTGTCGTACAAAGACTGGCAATTTATTAGCCCACCATACGGTAACGCTGAAATCCTACCACACGTTATTAAGGATACAAAGCTAGGAACTATTGTTTCAACAGGAGAAATCTTGAAAACTTTCTTTGTTTTACTACTTTCTTTATGGCACGTTAGAAGAAATTCGAAAAGGTGTCCTCCATTAGGATGTAATAAAACATAATTAATTTGGAGTTGGTTGTTAGTAATAAAACCGTAACGAGCATATTTCTATTCTCCCTTCGTTCTTCCGAACAATATTCGATCACATAATCATTAGAAGAACAACGAAAATGGTTGTCATATTAATTTAACCTATACAAATAGCAAATACTAATTTACTTAATAATACTTAGCAATCCATTGAACAATTATGGTTTTTGTAATTACGGTTTATACATATATTGTAAACGAAATATGAACTAAATGACTAAACAAAATATTAAACTATAATTAAGAATATATAGCAATTTAAAATTACCACCCTTAACGATTCAATATTACTAAAAATGATGATTAAAATCAATGTGTAAAAATTACTTTATGCTAAAGCTAAAGATTTGGGTTACAAAGATATTATTAGCAAAGTTTCTAAATTTCTATATCTTCTATATCCTCGGATCCCTAAACACCAAGGTCCTTGTAATCTTTTTTCACATACTTGTTACAGTATATTAAAGCTCTTCGTTTGGAAATTTTACTGACCAGTTTCTATCAACGTACAACGGTGTATCATATTCATCTCGTATATCTAGGTTAAGGATCCACACCGCGGTGCAAAGGTTAACGGAGAAGAATGGAAAAGTTCATAACAAAAGTTAACTAATTCATGTAAACTACAAAACGTACAATAAACTGAAAGATTAATCTCGCCTCATCGCGTCGCTACGATTGATCGATTTCACCTATAAGGTAGTTGGAAACTGGTTTTGTGTTTTTAGCATATGTATATCGCGTAAACTTGTACGGTATTGAAGCTGCATTCTAAAGTTCCTTGTTCCGTGAATCAGCTAAGCCCTATTTCTTCCTGGTTTCACTGAACTAGAATTATGATTAAACTTGAAAATAAATAATGCTTATCGTGATGATAAACTACTTACAATTATCATAATAATATTTAATGCAATTAAAGTAACGCGAGCCTTTGTACACTATCTACGATGATAATAGTAATATCTAGTGCGATCACTCAAAGCTACCGATTTTAACAACATGGTACTGGTTTTTAAGTATCCCAGCTAGTAAAATAAATGTTCAATTATTTATACTGATTTTCTAAACATTCCAACAGTAATATTTTTAAAAAATTGCTGATAAATTTCAATATTATTAATTGTAAAATTATTTTTACACTAATTGAAATAATCATTGAATCAAACTTCACAACTCTACACGTGTATAACAGTCTGTAAATGTTACCATTTAACAACCATTTTTTTTTTATTTTTTCTTTAAATTAACTTTTTTAGCAATTCCAGTTATTCGTCTTTAATAAAATATTGATATCATCAGGTTGAATTACCTCATATTTACATTCAAAATACAATACTTGTATTTTATTAAATATTAACGAGGCACAAATTTCATAATCAGCAAAGCTATTGAAAATACTTTTATTTGTCGTAATTACAGTACTATACTATTTTTCTTAAATATATTGACTGCCACTAAAATAATTGAAAATTTTACACATAGTATTTATACCTCTAACAAAGTTTTATAAAACATGTTCACAACATTTTTTTATTGTCATTATGTGTAATTCCAATCAGTTGATATCAGTATTTCCAATTAGATAAATGAATAAATTCTTAATAATATAAATGATAGATTCGCATGGAAAATATCGTTACGCATATACATGTAGGCAATGTGACAGTTAAAAAATTAAATAAACTTCCTCGCATAGAAAGTTATTTAATTTTCATTTCATTCAATTTTCAATTTTAAAAATATATAACTTTTCTGTGTTCAAAAAATCACGTAACGAAACCGTCGTTTTCGATTGCGTAAAAGGACTACGTATAAATAACTAATATTAAAAAAACATACGGTGAGCAACAATTAATTACTAGCAATTAAATGGTGTGTATGGAAATGAAAAATCAAGAGCAATGCTGAGTTACATATCAACCGAAAATCGCGCACAATCGAAATCCTTATCTATTCGTTCTACATTCCTACGAAAAGGAATTAGGCTGGCAATATTTCGTGCCACGATTTTGGATGTTAATGATACATTTTAAATATTCCCAACCCTTAAAGGATATCGATATCGACATTTCAACGCAACTAAACATGTCGCGGATCTCGCTATGTCGAGTAGGTCGTATCGGCGATCAAACGTTCCGCATGAAATCACAAATGGCCTCGCAGGTAAAAAAGCATAATTTACGTGGCGATATACGCGTAAACGAACCAACAATCTCGATTAAACGCGGAACTTTCAATAAAATGACGTTTGAAAAGAATGACAGCTACGAAGTGAAACAATGTCAATAAAATGTGGCGTTTAGATATTCATCAAAAACTGTAAAAAAAAATGACGAACGATATAGCACAAAGCAACACAGTGAACGTACTACGGTCACTCAACTGCCGATAACGAGTTGTTTAAAGTAATAATGAGTCAACCGGTTTTCAGACAGCGAGCACTGCTTATCCGACGCGTGCAGCGACGAGTATGACAGGATTCGCGAGGGAAAATGGCGTTGTACACGGCAGGGCCCCACCATACTAGATTTCGGATTTATTAATTTAAAACTGCACTATTTTGAAATTTTTAGAATTTGGGAATCTTCAAATTTGGAAATGATTAAGGATTCGAAAGTTCCGGAATTTGAAAACTTGACAGATTAAGAGTTTGAGAATTTCAGAATGTGTAAAATTTCGAATCTTATAGGTTTACAAATTTCTAGATTTAAAGTTTTTTATTTCAGCAAACAAGAATTTACTTAAGTTTTGGCAATTTGAGAATATTAGGCAATCTGCTTTTTAAATTTATAAATTAAAAAATCGGAAACTCCGACGATTTAAAAATGATAAATTTGTAAATTACAATATTAACAAATTTAAAAACTATAAAAATTATAGATTAGAACATTTTTTAATTTTGAAATGTAAAAGTGTCCCATTTTGAACTTCCCATCTGGAAATTAAATCTATTAAAATCGAAGACAACCGAGAAGTTTCTTCTCATACAATTATTTTCATCCAAAGAAAGCCTTCGTTCCACCAGAATGTATAATCGAGCATGGATCGATGACCCCGATCCACTGAAATTTACGAGTCGGTCGCGATAAAAATCGGTCAGTGATTCATGCAATCGGCGATATTGGCAGAAGCTTAATCGTTGTCAGTATCGTTCACCAATCTTACTTTAGCGTGGTTACGATTGGTTGATCGAGAAGCGCGGGCGCCACGCAAAAAGCAGCTGGAAACCGGTCGTGTGTGTACGATACGGACCTTTGTGGAAGCATGCACGTTCGATCGGTGACACGTAGCAAACTCCTAATGTTTTAAATCACCGATAGACACCTCAAGGCTGTCGATCGAACTCGCTAGGCGTCACTTCCATTGGATTCACCGTCCGGGCAAAAGAAGCCAAGAAGATACCGGCGTGTCACATCGCTGTTTCGCCACTCGTTTTCAATCGATACACGAGGAAAATCTTCGACACGAACGATAATGTGACTCGTTCGCTCGTACCTGTGCATAGTACTTATTGTTGAACTTGGTGATAACCTATACACGGTGTTTCGCTAAATGTTTCGCATGGCTCTTCAGGTATTTATAATAACATAATGAAAAAAGTGGATAATCAACATTTATCGGCATGAAGTGCACAACATATAAGAACAATAATAATGGAGAAGTTGACTGCAACTTTTTGCCACCTGCGGTGCGACAACCTTAAACCTATATACGCGGAGTGTAAAATCAGCGGGATAATAAAGTTCGCGGTAAGAAGAGTAGTGGTAAGCCGGATAACTCTAGTCTCCCTTCGGAACTATTCGGACAATCACGCGATGTCTTCAATGGTCGAAATGATAAACATATATGGACGAAATATTAAAACAGGATGGTCCAGGTTATTATTAAAACGATATGTGCGTGAAAATGGACTAAATGTTAATATATTAAATTGTAAATGATTTAAAAGAAATAACAAAAAAAAAACTTTTATTTATCAAACTGTTATTTTTTAAGAAAAGAATATATATTGAAAATTCTATACATTATTGAATTCTTATAATACATTTAAAGCAACATGTAGAAATTTATAAGATTATATATATACAATACATAAATACGCGTAGAATGAAATGATCTTATTACACACATTTTCTTCTTCTAACTGAGCCTAGTTTTCGTCCTTTTTACAATTTACACAGCCAGGTACAGTGTAAAAACTCACAGTTTCACTCGATTTTGTTATATTTATTTATATTTTCTTCCCCATGTTTTTAAATATGGTTTATACGAAAAGAACGCCTACGGCACTCACTGATGCGTCTGCCACCAATCATACAACGGGATTTTGCTGACACAAATCGAATACATCCGAAGTTAACAGATTGGCCGCTAATAATCTGCAATTTCTTATCTAATAATAACAGTTCCTTCACCTACAGCACGTTCTATGTCGTGTATAAATGTACGACCCTAATCATTTGTACCTTATCATCGGTATACTACATTGCAATATAAATTATATAATGTAGATTTATTTAATTTATTCAATACAAATGTCTACAGAAATAAATGTAGTTTTCGTAATAATTTTCTTTACGAAAATCTGTATAAATGTGTATTTATAGATGTATTTGTTACAAGTTGCCGGGTAATAACTTGAATGAAACCCGCAAAACAAGAATTCCTACTGTTTTGTCGTGTCATATATTGACGTATTTGAATATCAAACTTCAAACCAATTTTAATAACAGAGTGTTATTTTTAATAACAATGTGTCATTGGTAATTTCCCAGCCATTGAAGTGCTGACAATGGTTTTGTTTTTGCATTTAGCTTTGCGTCAGCTTCTTCGTGGACGAAATTAATTTTATTTTATTTATTTCATTAGCAACCATTATGTAAAAAAAAGGATATCATTTCTCACATATTTTCAGTAATTTGAGGAAAAAATTGTTTGTTACAAATTCTTTGTTTCAGGTATATACATGTTCGTTGTTTCATTTTACGTTAATACTACAATCGCCAAACACGTCAAATAATAACCGGTTATCTGGTTTCTCATTTTAAACTACGGAATTTGTTAAGATGCTTTTTTCCAAACGTATATTGATTTTTATCAAGATAAAAAATTAATGCATAATTTTATAATAATAATAATTATTATTATTAATAACGCATAATTAATAACGATAATTACATATTTAATTATATGCACAGCTGACTATGAAATAGCAAAGTAATATTTTTACCTTCTACATAGAAGAATATACAGGGTGTCCCAAAAGTGTTGAAGGGGCCGGAAATGGGAGGTAGGTGGGGTCATTCTGAACAACTTTTTCGTTTGCAAAAATGTCGTATGGGGCTTCATTTTTAAATTATTAACGAAAAACACCGACCAATCAGAACGCGAAAATCGCATGCGCTCGGAGGCAGGAGTGTAGGTCCGAGTTATAATTGGCTGTGGCCACGATCGAATCGCGTGGCGCGCGATTCTCGCATTCTGATTGGTCGGTGTTTTTAGTTAATAATTTAAAAATGAAGCCCTATACGACATTTTTGCAAATGAAAAAACTGTTCAGAATGACCCCACCTACCTCCCATTTCCGGTTCCTTCAACACTTTGGGGACACGCTGTATTGTGGGAGAAATTGGAAATAAACTCGATATAAGCGCGTATTCTATTTAATTACTTTCAAACATTAGAATGGCAGTGTACGATTTTTCGATCATTCTATATAAAAGGTTAATAAATTGAAATGTTGAAGAATTAACAGTTACTTCAAAACGACATATTTCCTTAAATAGTTTTAAATATCCCAAAACTTCAAATTATTACACTATTGTGTGAATAATTAAATTGTGCAGGTGACAAAATTAATATTACTACGTAACAATAAAAATAAGGTTAAGTTAGGTTGGGTTAGAAAAAAAAGGTGGGTGTAGAACATGGGAATCCTATAGTATTCAGGAAGGAAGGTAACAAATGTGAACGTAAAATAGGTCAACAAAACAATCCTTTTAATGTAAAATCAACTATTATGTTTATGAAGCTTTCGCTAATATGAGCAAAGCTTTTCATCCCGTGTTAATATAAAGAGAAGAAATGGTTGAGAAGTACATTGATTCAATGTTGTACGACAATATAAAAATATTATCAATATCAACAAATATTACTTCATAAGCACACGGTATAGTGGTAAACATTGTAAGCTTTGATAGCAAAAATGGTGATATAAACGAAAAAGGCTCTACCATTACATGATTTTTAGCTGATACGTTTTTAAATTAACAAAACGTCAACTTTCAAAGCTTTCAAATTCCCAAATTCACAAACTTTCAAGTTTAAAAATTTAGAAATTTAGAAGTTTAGAAATACAGAAATTAAAAAATTTATGAATCCCGCAATTTAAAATTTTCAAATTTAAGAATTTATGCACATCGAATCTTAAGAATTCTGAATACTAGAAATTTAGAATTTGAGAATGCAGAATTTTTAATTCAGAATTTGAAACTTAACAATTAAAAAATTGTCAAATTGACATTAAATCCCTCAAAGTAGCGAAAGAATAATCGATACATTACGCTGTTAGCAACTAAAGCAAGTGTGCGTTGCACCTGAGTAGTGCGCCTATAGAATATAAATGCGACAATCCTGGTCTATCATTTTAATATTGCTAATGGAAATATAAAAATACTTTCAACATGATCATGCCACAGATTTGATCTGTTCTTGTCCGAAATAATCAATTTTTTCCTTGCATTTTATATGGAAAGGATTTATTTTAGGGTCTCTGATAACGGAACATTTTTTACGCCTCTCGGAGAATATTAAAACTCGAATGTCCTATGTCATTCTATAACATCAGTCTGTACAGCGTATTAAGAAACTCCGGGGATTAAGCTGAAAATAATATGTTGTAATAATACAGCGATGTGGGAATTACGAGGAAAGCGTTTCCATCGAATCGATTAAGATTCGAGCAAAGGAGTAATCATAAATTCCTTCTTTCATTAGCTTTCTCGCGCATAACGCCAGTATCACTCTATATATTTCTTTTAACCACGCTCTGCGTTTTTTACGTCTAATTTTACACCGCTCGGTCATAATTTCACTCCAAGTAAACGTAACGTGCTTGAAATACACAAATTAGCTAACGGATTAGCTACACGAGGAATTTTATTGATTCTAAAACTCGAACGCTACTTAACCGTCAAACAAAGGTTGAAGCTGGCATGCATGTAGTACGTTTAATTCATTTTTCTAAATCAACACGAAGTATTATTTAGTGTCTTTCGAAAAGCACATTAATATTCATTTCGGTTGAAACTGCTAAATAAAACGATCTCACGATGTTTTAGAAAAGGCTGTTTACGCTCATCGATGTTCTTACTATGCAAGATCGAGAAAATCCCCGTTATTGTACACCCGCTATGGCTCGAGTCTTCACACCGTCATATTAAGAATCCGCTCAACGCCCTCCCGAACCGAACGGTTTGTTCACGGTTTCGACCTTTATAACATTTGTACAGCACGTCGAACCAATCTGGTCGCGACATCACGCGCCAAATATGCGAGGTGTGCCGGGCGAACAAGGGAGGCGGGTGGAGGGAAGAAAGCGGCGCCCACACCGAATTCTCGCTACGTCATTAAGTCACAGCACAGGAGGTCGCCGTCTTCGAACGACTTGTCACAAAAAATTCAAATATTTCGTTTCTTTAAATGAAACGGCAAAATGCAGACAATAAAGTATTTCGACGAGCAAGAAAGTTCGTAAGCGAGCCAATGTCGATACGATCTTTGCTCCACTGATTTAAATGAAGTTTTACATACTAATAGAATTTGTCCTCTGCTTTAAGCGCGTATCTATTATTCGATCGGATACTGAATTTTTTAAATATTCTTCTTGCGCTTTCGCCAATTTTTCTTTTTTTTGCACTTTTTGAAATATTCTTGTCTGCAGTTTCTGTGTACAGGAATTTCATGCTGAAATGCAGGCTACGGTTTTCAACAGTAGATGACAAATTTTTCTTTATTTTTGTTTATTTTTATAACATTATGCGGATTCTTTCTTATGCAAATAAGAAATATGTTTTGACTGTTATGCAAATTTTAAAAGTAGTTTCTGTAAAGTATCTTCACTTACAAACATTTGCTCCAAGTTATTATATATAAATATACGTAACATATGTATATATTATGTAGGTAATATATTACGTAATGTAACATAAGAAATATAAATTATGTAATATAGTATATGTAAATTCAATTGAAAGTGGAATGGGACAGTAAAATATTATAGCAGAATAGAAGAAGAATAACGTTGTAGTATTAGTAGTACAGTAGCACAATGAAAGAATACAGTCATGAAAGAGTAGTATAGTAAAATGACAATAATATTCGAATGTTGTAGCAGTACACTTGTGTAGTAGAATTATCGGAATACTACAACATGAGCGTAGTACTATGATATGATAATATATGTACACAATAATATGTATATTCAAATACTGAAACAATACAATACCGTTATGTTTATATAGTACAATAGTAAAACAGTGCCAGTATAGCTATATACTGTAATAGTGGAATAATCGAAGAATGATGATATGCTTGTACAGTAGAATCAACGGAACTGTAGAATATTAAAATAGTAGTATAATTGCACAGCTGTACAATAAACAGTTACAAAGAATACATCAATAACAGTTAGAAATACAATAAATATTTAAAACATAGATAGTTAGAAATACTGATATAATTTTGTAGAATAATCTGATGGATTGATATTAGTTAATGCTATAATACGTAGAATAGTTGCACAATGAAAAAATAAAATTATAAAATAGTGGAATACAAAAATAGCAAAATAGTGGACAAAGGAGGCAGTAAATAATAAAATACTATAAAACAGTAAAATGATTAATAGTGCTGAGTATATGATTTCGAGTTAATCCCGAGACAAATAATTAATATTGACATAAATTTCAGGTAGGTATTAAATTAAAATTTGGGCAATATTTTATCCTACTATCGTCATCTTATATAAAAATGAATCGTTTTTAGTTTTACAGATAATTAATAAGATATGATTAGACAGGATGATTACAATGTGATTCTGGTCGGAAGAGAAAAATGATAGAACATCGATTACCAGAGTGGTTGTCGGTATGAGCGCAATGCAAAACGTGCTAGACCAGTTGTGACATGGAACAGGACCCAATGACTATCTGCTAGCCGGACACATCTTATCCGTGATCTAATCTCTCACCCTGTTACGAACCAACAAGCCGGGGCCACGACCCGCGATGTTCGTTTAGAGTACATATTTTTATCCTTGCGCCAATAATAAAGCCGTAAATGTTATAGATTCAGATAAGGAAGAGGTAAAACAGCGTTTGGATCTTTCTCGTTTTTTTCCGTTTTAGTTCTATAACGTTAAGACGAAAAGAAGAAATACAAGATACCGGATAAGCTGGTTTCCAGATGAAAATTAATTCATGGTAACAGGTTCTCGCTATTCTATTTCTTGTAGTCAAAGGGCTCGATAGAAAAATCATTTTCACTACGATAATTGTTGCGCATAATTGCATTGTTCAATCGCTACAAAATTGCTTTGGACGCAGTATCGGGATATTAATTTAAATTCAAATTCATAATTCAATAATTCATAATTTATCAACGTACAACTACTACGTTCTTCGGTGCTCGGTTTGTATTCTGTGTAAAATTGTTATTCTATGTACTGTAGGAATTTAAATATAGTTTTAAACGTAGTTTTAAATGCCTATGTGTAATTTATATGTATCGTGTTGTAGTAATTAGATCTCACATTTCATTAAGGATGCATGAAAAGTTTATCTAAATATCATTGGAAATGGCCTCGAAACCAAATTATGGAACATAAATTGTTCGTATTCCTCATATGATTATATTATTGTCAAACTTTCAAATATTCACTTTTCCGAATTTTGTAATACTAATTTCCCAAATTTCTAAATTAAATTTCCAAATCTCAATTATATAATTTAAAAATTCACAAATCTTTTCTCACATCAATGCAGTTTGATTTGATCATTACAAATAGTAATATTATTTAAATGCTAATTTTTAATTAAAGCCAGATTCTAAATTTTTAATTTTCATAACTTACATTCCAAATAACGTAATATGTACTTATAAAATGTTGTTATTCTGAAATAAATCTTATTATATATCAATCATATTCTTAATATATATTAATGATATATTAATAATACAGATGTAATACATATTGTACATGTAATATATAACATCATTTAATATCGATCACGTGAGAAACAAAAACGATGTATGTACAAAAAAATGTAAATGAAGAGAACATAAGACCATAACAATTTATTTCGGTCACTAAATTCAAGGCTGTTGATTTCGTAAAAAATAATAAGAACGCGGTACTATTAATTATATTTCGATGCTTTGATTTGGCTAATCCTGGTAGGGTCGCTGTTGCTCCGTCATCGTGATCCACGGAGCAAGCCCACAAAACTCGCAAGGACACCCATAGAAGCGCAAGCGGTCTGCATACTACGAAGAAGAGCAGCAACAGTCTGCCTAATGAATGCACGAGCACATCCGATACCGTCATAGTAAATTAATCCGACGGACTAACGAATCAACTTATTTGAATATCCCTTTACTCTCCCCTGGATGTCAGTCTTTGCCAGGCGCGAGTTAGCTCCTCTACATTCGACC
Source organism: Coelioxys conoideus (assembly GCA_947623535.1). Lineage (NCBI taxonomy): Eukaryota > Metazoa > Arthropoda > Insecta > Hymenoptera > Megachilidae > Coelioxys > Coelioxys conoideus. The sequence goes on from OX392452.1 coordinate 27,860,014, forward strand.
ACGGTCGAACAATAAATTCTCGTCGAAAAAATTACGCGACGTATATATGTTACAAAGACGACGAAACGGAAATGTACGATGCAAAAATAGGTGTGAAAATTTTGGAGCTAAGAAACCTCGTTCTCTTGTCCGGGGCGCGAGGAATGTGGAACAGTATCCTAACGGTTGCGTGATGAAGCGCAATAGAACTAGCTACTGTAGGATTACATCTGACGAGATAATTGCAGGGAAAATAGCGAATTAGGTTTTATTGTTTTATGAAATAATTGCAAACCATTTGCAAGACCGAGTTCAGATGTTTGAGAAGACGGCTATGAACTGAAATATTCGGATGCACATAGGTCCACAATTTTTTTAAACATTCGTATAACAAAATTATTAATTAAAATACATTATAATTACGTTTAGTTTAGCTGTACTAAATTTTGCATCAATCTTTTTTATATGACACAATTATTCTTGCATACTGTTCAGTTCTGCCATGTAATAATTTCAGTATCCGCATTAATTTATTTTTGATCAATAACTTTCAACTGTAAGTTTGGTATCGCTTGTTCATCGAAATAGTTCCCAAAGAACTTACGTTTTCAGCGTCATCAAAATTTTACATGACAATTAAGTACTGCTTTATAACTCGATACTTAAATGCATATATTTATTAATTTAAGAAGTAAATGAAACGTGTTTGTTGTTCACAAACAATGAAATTTAAACAATGACTAGGAAGTACATTTTTGCGTTTTAATTTCATAAAAATATCGATAAGAGAAAGTACAATTTAAACGAATATCACGTTCGGTACGCAGCCTTCAAACTTACACGTTAACTTTATTTTATAATATCAAAATGATATGACTAATATATTAAAATTTAATGAGATTCGATTAGATATAACAGAAAGAATGTATGTTTTTATCTAATATATTATATTCCTAGAAATTTTCATGTCGTATATAAGTACACGGTCGGTTTGGTGAATAACTACATTGTACCTGCCACGCAGTTACATAAAACGAATTAAACGAATATTGCTCGTATAAAGAATCTTATTTGCATACCAGCCTACTGTCACCGTGCTTACAGATGTAATTAATTTTAATCAACTTCCATTTATTCGCTCGTTACTCAATTCTGGTAAGAAATTGCAGTTTCAACAATCGACATATTTTGAAAAAAGCTGTTGCTCTGTCCTTAGACATTCGTTTCCAACGTTTCTTTCTGTCCCGCGCTTTCTCCTTCGTGACCACCATCCCCGATACATCTTTTTCTTTCTCTCTGATGATTTTAATCTTTCCTAATCCTCCTTAACGTACATCCGCGAGCACACCCTCCGTGTACATCCATGCGTTACGGTCCTGATGCCCACGCACAATGGGCCCTGATTGCGGATTAAGGATTAAGAGACAAAAGCAGCAAAATCCGGAGCTTCGACCATCTTCGACAAACAAATGAGAACGGCTTCGATTAGGTTTCGACTGGGACCAATATCGTATCGTATTACTCACGATCGGGTACAGTAAAATTGCCACTCCTGTATTTTCATTTATTTTATCTACATTTATATGAAATTTGTAATTCGATGATGTAGATCCATGACTGGATGGCAAAGTGTTCGTTGAAGAGTATGTGGGTACTAGTTCACGGTGTGGACAACAACAAGGAAATATAAACGCAACAGTTTTTTTAATTACTAATTTGAAAAAATGTTGAAACGTGAAAATTTGAGTTCCGGACACGTGGAATTTTCAAATCTTTGTAATTGGGAAATTCTGCAATTTTTATGTTCGAGGACTTGAGAATTTCTAAATTTTGAAATTGGGGAATCTGGTGCTCTGAAAATTTCGAATTATTGCAATTATGAAATCTCGAATTTTAGGTATTCGACAAATTTTTAATTTATGCACTTGATAATTTGGATATTTATAAATCTGAGAATTGAAGAACTTGAAGATTTGAACATTGATGAACTTTAAAAATTCAGTTTTTAATATGAAGTATCTTACAACGAATTTGATTAAATTTCATTTACTATATTTTTTAGCCATGAAAAGCGCAAAAATGTAAAAGATACAGAAAATCAAATTTTTATAAAAAATGTAAGTATCCGGCATCCATCGTAAATGACTCACTTTCGCTATAACTGTATACATATAATACTCGCACTCGGCGTATAAAAACCAGTAAAATGATGTGTGATATGGGTTAAAAGCTTTGGAGTAACAACAATAAAATCTTATCAGCTTTTGTTCATTAAGGAACTCGTTTAAATGATTTTATTTCAAGTTTTAACGAAGTTTATAAAGTGTAGTGATGAAATAAATGCAGTAAAAGTCGAAGGATAAATACTTAAACAAAAAAGAAGTCCAACGTCTTTCAGAAATAACTTCGTGTTTTAGTTATTGGCACTGAAAGTTGGTCATAACACAGTCGAATTTAAATGCTGCGAGCGTAGCACAACGTACGCTGTACGGATTTAAATTCAATTAGTAGCTTATACGGAACCTGCATTCTCCAAACATTTGTAAGCTATTTCTCATGGTTCACAGTACGATTAAATGACGAAATATAAAATTCAGTCACTCGTTTTAACAACTTTTCAAGGATTTCTAAATCCATTATGAATTACTAAAGTAAATTATTCTGACTTAAAACTCATAAATATAGAATTTTAATTAACCATCGATATTTTAATACTATAATATACAAGAATCTTTTTATACAAAACAATATTGAGTATAAATATAAATAATATGTACAACATAAATAAGTGTATAAGTTTACAAAATGAGCGTAAGTATACAACTGTTCCATTATTCATTGGCCAACAGGGTTGCATTCTTATAAAATATTGTGTTTAGTCTATCATAATACATACTCATACATCACGATATTTAAGCTTCCATTAAACACGAATAAACAAATCACATCGAAACCCAATACTATTTATTATTAGAAGCTTCTGGAATTAAGCCGGATCTGACTGGATAAATATTTCGATATTAGACAACCATTACAATCAATTTCATCAAGGGGTCAAGAGATACATACTGATACTACTTGATCTCTGACGGACCCCCCACGTAAATAATCGATTAACACACACGCGGTATGGTATAAAACATCAGTGCCGAATTCCTTGACGTTCCCAAGAAACGTAACAAAACTTATGAAGTTTCGGGAAGAATATTTCTACGTAGAGAAATTTTGGATTTGGGAATTCGAAAACTCGAGTGATTGAATATTTGAAAATTTTCAAATACGCGAATTTGAAGATTCGGCGGTTTTGAAATTCGGAGATTTGAGTATTTGTGAATTCAGGAATTTCGGATCGGAAAATTTGAGAATAAATGTTTTGAAATTTGAGAAATTTGCAAATTTAGGAAGATGAAAATTAAGGAATCAAGAACTTGGTCATTTAATAATATGGTACTTAAATGACTGTGGCATTTGGGAGTTTAAAGATTAGGAAACTTTGAAAGTTTCGAATTCAGAAATTGGGTAATTTGGGTCTTTAAAAAATTGGAAACTTGAAAGTTGGAACTGAAAATTCAAGAATACGAGAACGTGATAATATTCAAATGCAAAGCGACAAATCTGATTTTGAGAAACTTCAGTATCTGAAATTCTGCCCCTTTCGATCGCGACTTCCCATCACCATTCTAAATGATCCATGTCCGGCTTCTGTATATTCAAGATTACAAGACATTTATTAGAGGAGCTCTCGAGGCATTCAAACGGAGCAACTCTAATTTAACCGACGTACACGTGGACACAAGAGCACAAGACACTGGGACGAGCCACACGTGGTCGTAACTTTGCTCATTCGTTCTGGCATGGCGGCACTGACGATGAGATACCGAACGGAGTTTCATGCCCAAGCGCGGTAGAAGGCCCGGGGACCGGGACCAGGAGAAGGAGAGAAACCACGAGGACAGGGAGCAAAGAGACAGGCGGAGGAAAGAGAAAGGTACGATGATAAGTGGACTGTAGAAGAGCGACAGCGACGGAGACGGTGAAAAACCGAAAGAAAGGGAGAAAGAGACGGACCGCGACCGGGCGACAACTATTGTCGCCGGCGTGAAATATTGTTTTCTATGCCAGGCACGACGCGTATGCACGAATAACGACACGTCGATTAATGTCCGCATTGCCAACCACACGACCGTCTATTAATAGAGGCGCCGACACACGAGATTTCTAGGTGGCGGCATCGAAGCAGTTCCAGGTTAGACGCCCGGTGAAAACTTCGACCTCGAGCGACGATATCTGTCCGACCGGCGAGATCGCTCGCGATCGATCGAGATTCCCGATTAGAACGAGATTAATGCGAGTCAGAAGAACCCATGGTTCTGGTCAAGATTGCTATCTTAATCCGTTTTGTTTCTAAACAGTGAAATACACCTAGTGTCCCGCGTCGAAACGTTCGCGTGACTCGTGTTTATCTTCCTCTTACTCTGCCTCTCTAAGCAACGATATAATTGCCGCTGGAATGTGAACAACGGAAATTACTATTACTATTATTCATCGTTTCACAAATCGAGTATCTTTCACTTACAAGGGAATACCGCGAAATATGAGGCACGGGTTTTGAGAGTTCTATCTAGGTTATAGTGTAGATATACTTCGATATTTGTCTCGTTATTGAATGCAATATTCGAGTATTTACAGAATGTTATTAAAATGAGATGCCTATTAGGCAAAGAATCTAAATTGTAGAAACCGGTATTGTAATAATAAATAGAGGTAGTCGTAAAGAGAAAGATGTTGCAATGAAACTGCAGCTTATTCGAATTACCCGTTAACTGATTTCGTTTATTGTAAGCATAAATGTATTTTTTATTGTCGTGAAATTTAAAAAATAATTTACCATTTTTTTTGTAATCTTTGTAATCTTTGTTTTTTTTGTAATACCATATTTATTGTAAGGCCGAATAAAATATATAAAGTCTAATTAAAAAAAAAACACCATTAAAATCTAATAACAGATATAAGACGGCTATATATTTTCGTTTTACCGTTCGAACATTTTCATTAAAAAATGTCCTCATTTGTATTGTACACATAGTGAATCTATTCAGCATAAATTGGTGTAAATAATCAATTATAAACAGTTGTATGTAATTTACAATAAACTTGTTGGATTTACAGTAATGCTTAACCATAATCTCCACTGATCCGTTACTGACCTCGAAAATTAAATGATGCACAATTCATTATACACAAATAACAAATGCACATTACCAGTACATTTACATCTTATAAAACATTTGGTACGTATTAATCAACCCTAATAATCAAAATATAATACAGTATAAAATCCCTAATTAAATTTGTCAACAGTGCGCCAAATATTAAATATTAAATAACTTCCAATTTTTATTTATGTATTCCCTGTAGCTCCATAAAATGAAATTTTGTTTACTTGTTTTTTACGTTCCATAAAGAAGTATAAACTTCACGGTTGACGAAATCGTTAGCTATGTAACATGGTAAAAAAAATTATAAACAAGTGAATGATTAGGTTATGATCACGATTAGGAAGTTTCGCAGGCATTCGAAGAGTGGCGCCACCTCTGAAGCAGCGTAAACTCCGCTACAACCCGACGGAATTAAGATTAGTCTCAACTATGACAGACTACATAACCAAGTACAATTGTACTAGTCAAATTGAAAAGACGCTATAATTTGTCTAAGAAAATATCTGGGAGCAAGCAAAATAGCGTTGGTGATATAAATGCTACGTTAACAAAAAATACCGAGACCACTGCAGCACGATTTAAACAAAATCAAGGGTTATAGAAATAACTAAACAAATTTTAACGTACATAACCGTCAATTTAATGTATACGAGTAAACAGGGGTACAAACATGTTTCTTTTAACTATTAAGCTACCTGTCATGTTCAATTGTATGGAATTTAACGCGATTAAAGGGCAAATAAAAATTTTAATTTTAATCATTTGCCCTATTGATTCGTAGAAGCCGTTCTACTAGGGATTTTCGTAACCTCGTTCAGCACACAACACGTGCTTCCGTATTTATAACGCGTAAATTCGCTTGTAAATTCGCGGATCACCGGATGCAAGAAAAGATCGTTTAACTTCGTAAATCGCGGGCACAAGCATCTACAGCAATTGCGTGCACGCGGCGACTTTCGGCGAGCAAAAGGAAGCGAAAGAAGCGGCGCGCACCTGAAACGCCCCGCAAATTACAGTTTATGTGTCGCGGAGTGTCAGGAATGCGAATCTGTTATGCAGGTTAACCATCACACACGTTCGTGGATGCCATTCCTTTGGCCAAATTCCGCGAAATTGATCGCGATGTTTAATCCGTAACTTACTCGTTTCGCTTACCGACGATTCTCGTCGTTAGAGCAGGAACTAAATATTTGACAGGGTCGTCGATTCGAGTACGGATTTTCGTCGGGTTACAAGATGTCGTCGATAGCTGAACGTTCGATCGGCATATCGTTAGATCTGGTTTAATTGACAGCAACAGAACGGCATATTATGACGGCGTGCGTCAGCTTTTACGCTTGGACCGGCACTCGCTTCAATTAAGATCGAACCGAGGGAACCCTGTCCCTTTAATTTTCCATATGCGCGGCGAACGCAACCCATAAAAATTAGAGGAGCATTCAAAAGATGCAATTAAAATGATTGAGAGACCGCGCCGCGAGATCTTTCTCTCTTTTTTCCGCTTGTTGCTTCTATTTTGCCTCGAAATTACTGTAATTCTGAGGGACAAAATGTAATTACGTTAATGACGAAACTAAGGGGGAAATCTTGTTTTGCAATTGTGTATATCACATTTACGTACCGAAAACGTAAATCGCCGTTGTTCCCTTGTTACGGTTGACTAATTTTTGTTGCTTGTAACAAGAGAATAAATGAGAATTATCGCATTCTTCGAATTACGGATCACCCGTGTGCATAATTACGAATATTTTTCCACGCATAACGACATATAATGATAGCAATTTTTGATATTAAAAATGTTGCAAACTTAACGTGCGCGCGAATATGGAGACCGATAACCGAAAGCACGATGGCGGCCATTATACGAACATCTTTCGTAAAGTATGAATGCAAATAATTGATAACAGACAATAATGATAATTATAATTGAAAAATTACAAATACTGTATATATATAATATATTGGTTATCTCCAAAAAATGTACTCACTTGAATATTTATGAACATGTACTGATATGTAAACAACTCGTAAAAAAGACGAATGTACTTAATAGTTGATTACTTTTTGTTAATATATCTTATTAGGCGTGTAAATATGTTAATATACAGTCTGATCAAAGACAAACATGATAAAGCTAAAAATTATTTATGTTAACATTACATTAAGTATGTTAAAATTATAAAACCTTGTGACATTTATTCAATGTATTTCTTTATAATTTATTTCCATTATAACGAATTCTATTTTAATTTTCAGATTAAAACAGATTGTAATTAATTCCGACTTAAAATATGAAAACGGCACTACTATCTACGTCAGTGGCAATTATCTGTAGGTTTTAAAAGATGTAGCAATACGTCAACAGCAACCAGTTACAATTTATAAAAAGAGATACTAGTGCTTAGCAGTTGCGGATGTATTATCTGAATTCTTTAGACTACCTGTTATTTCGTTGAGTATAAACGCTTGTTATTAACAGTCATTAAATTGTAATTTTAGACTGCACTGCGTTTCACAGTATAATGATTAATTACATGTGTCTACTGGAGTTACAAAAGCGATGTAACGTTTTATTGAAGCTATTCGAAAATATACGCTGGAGGAAAAGTTGTGATTTGGGGAAAATCTAATAATGAGACGAATACGAAAATTTCAATTTTATGACCCACAAAGACAACTTCTCTGAAATTAATTTTCAATGAAAAATTGTGAACAGAAACATTCACTAATAAATAAATAAAGATATAATGCTAGAGGACAGGAAATAGTAGAAAATAAAATAGACAAAACAAAATTAGCAATAAACGAATGAGACAAAATTGAAAAACCGATGAATATAGTATATAGTAAAGTTATTTTTCAGTAAAATAGACTATCAAAATTTTCGTTCGATTCACGTTATATCTAATTCAATATAATTGTACAGTTATATCAGAAACGTAGGCAGCTCCATTTTAAGATTAACAGTCATTTTTAAATCGTTTTATTTGTATAACAGCTAAACGTAATCGTTAATTGATAGTTTTTATACAGTCATGTTTTCTAGGCACGTAATAGACACTGCGATCTTTCTAATTATTGCAATTATTAATTACGTAATAATTTCTCTAATTTAATAAAATGGCTACTGTATTAAAAGAACTGAAAATCTTACCAGTACCTTCCTTTCTAACAAATTTTATCAAATATATTCGCGATATTTGTTATATTTGTAATTCCAAGTAATTGATTTAAGCATTTCCAATTAAGTCGGCGAACAAATTCTTTCGTAAAATATGTGACAAATTCGCATGAAAGTTTACGCGTCAATCATATATGACAGTCAAAGCGTTAAAATAAGAAGTCTAATGTCGGTCATTTCAACGGTTTATGTAAATCTAGTGCCAGTAACACGAGATACGTATTGAAAGCGATATAAAATGGCTGTAATACTCCCGTATAGGGAAAACGTGCGCGAAACAGAAAATCGCATGTTTTCGGTGTAACTAGTTAAACTCTTCGCCGATGAAGAAATCTGATACTTATCGATCGAGCGTTGCAGAGTGCGCGACCAGAATCGGCCGTCACCGAGACAAAAGCGTCGCAATTAATCCGAACGAGACGCGGTCGTTTCGTAACGAAAAAAGGTCTTCCCGCTTGGCCGGGAAGCCCGCCGAAACGCGATTACGCCGTAATCGGCGGGTAAAGCCGAAGCGTAGAATTATCAGGATTTAAGGAGGCAACAAAGTGCGTTTTTACGAGGGTCCGGCTAAGGATGGCCTTTATAGTCTACCACGCTCGTATTCGCCTACCCTCGGACGCCCTCTACGTCCCTGCACTGACCTGTATATCCTCGCCAACACGAACACGACTGAACGTGTGCCAGTGGTGCTTATACGTATAAAGTAGAAATGCCGGAATAATCGTCGGCGAGATATAATTAAGCCACTAATGACCACCGTTCGCCAAGCAGGTTCTCGCCACCGACCGTTCGCGGTAATTATCAAATAAAATAAACACCTTCGAAAAGGGACACACAATGAATCAAATCAAAGATCCCAGCACGGTCCGCCAACTGACTTTGCTAATCTTTCCACGCGATCGGGAAAGTTGCTGCGCGGTATATAAGTCTTCCAGGTCCCGTGGCCTGTCGTTGCCGTGATACTATGCGTTTTCGTGTTAATGGTGGGGATTGCGTGAGATTCCTGTCGCGATAAATGTAATTGCACGTGCACAGAATGCAGTGGGCCTAATGAAGAAGTTCCTTTCATAAATGCATAGCGAAATGTTCATTGTCAGCAGTTATTAACAAACTATGTTAATACGTGCTCGTCATTTCCTTCCTTTCATATTTTGGAGCGACAACCGTGGTTAACGACTTTAACCTTTACCGCGCACCAGAGATTTGTGTCCCGGTGGACGTTCAGGTTCAATTTTATTTACAACTTTCGTTTTACTGCGTTTGCTAAGCTATAATTTTAGAAAAAATATGACATTTGTTTCACTATATCTAAAGACTATTCAGTGATTTTTCGGGGGCAAAATGGTACACAGTTTGAACGTGACAATTTTTTTAAATTCTTGGGGCAATTTGTGTGCAATGTGGGCAGTACGGGCTATGAAGAGGATTCATTTTAGTAAAAAAAAAATTTTTTTAATTTGTTGTCTTGTGTAATAATGCTTTTCAAACTTCTATGATAGATATTGCAGGTCGTGAAAAAATACTTGTCAGAAAGATGGTGTTTTTCTTTTAAAGCAGAGTATAACCGTTGTAGAGAACAAACATTCACTATTGCTATTTTAACTAATATTGAAGTTGAGGAAGAAATATATCGCGTTAATATATTTTAGAATCAATATAGACATGAATAATTTACAAAGTAAGTATATAAATATTGTAGAAAATTAAACCTTAACAGAATATAACAATAAAAAATGTAAATTAATATACCCTTTGAAGAATATCGTTCTATTTTCTAAAAGTAAATGAAATTTTTTATTTTTTATTTTTCTTTTCAAATTATTTCATTTCCATTATTTAGTTAAGAAATACTTTAAATTTCAAATATTGATTATTTATTGTGTTTATGAATCGATCAAATTTTAAATTATGCAAATACTATTAACGTGATACACACTAATCAAGTGCGATATTTTTTATAACATAATTTATTTTCTAAGTAAGTTTACTTTATTTTCTGTGACATATTATGTGCATCTCTTAGAAATAATAAGCATACGGCTGCACATTTTTACAAGTAAGTAAAACATTTAAAGCACTAAAAATTCCAAAATAGCGAGGTCTTAAAATTCTATAACTCTGAAATAGTAAATTTCTAAAATTTGTCAATTCTGGTATTCCAAAATATTAGATTATAAATATCCCAAAATTCGGCAATTCCAAAGTTCCATAATATAAATTCTTAATAGTAGTTTTGCTATTTAGGCACATTTTCTTATCGCACACGTCACAAAATTAATCTCCTCATGAAATCCAGAAACTCTATAAATTTATGTACAGTAATTGTTCTACACGGAAGTAGTTTACAATTTCTGTACATTTTTGTTCGCTAAACATTAATAAGGAAAAAGTATTTACTCAAGGAAGAAAATTTGTTAGGAATGGAAAGAAATCGAGTTGTCAGTAATGGTGGCGTGTTAACGATAATATCAAACGAAAACCGCAAGCTATCCCCGAGTTCTCTTGCTCGGTGATGCACGATGAACATTTGAGTACAAGATAAGAGCATAATCATATATATTGTAGATCACGATAATGTTAAGGAGAATTTAATTCCTACACTTATACATTTGTCTCTTATTAATCAAACGAATACACGCTCGGTGTATTCGGGGAACACCGCTTGCGTAGTTTTTCAGTTGATATTAAGGAGTAAAGCAAGCTCGTTAGGACTTGTTACGAGTAATTAATTCTTAGCCAGATCTCGAACAAATATTACAGCACAGGCTATAACAACGCTGGGATTGCGTGAATGTACAATCACAACCAGCACAATTTATTAGATAAACATATTCCGTTTACGGCGCTAAAGAAGCAAGATAGTAAAACTAGACGCATCGAAATCGAGGTTCATTTATTACCACGACCACAAAAGTTAGATCAATTAGGTTTAACCATTTAATTATTGAACAGAACAGAGTAATTTCTGTTTGATGATTTCGCAGAATGACCGTTGGAAGACAAATGGATGCGTAAACATATAAGTGTTGCATGTTTAGTATGATAAATAGGAATGAATAAAAATTACGTGAAAATTAGGTCATTAGCTTCACTGCTTTCCTCTCCTCGTTAACTAACACTTGGAGCGCAATAAATGTCGCCAAAAACAAACCAACAAATATCTACTATGTACATCTTTGGTTTAACGGTCATTCCACTGGCATTTATGATCAAGAGCCGTAATTTTTCAGCTGAACATCCAATGCCCATCTAAAACACGCATACTGAAATGGTCAGTGAACTGTTTAAATTTTATATGGTGAATGAATGAATACTGTATGCACAAGATTACATGCAAAATTATCACAACAAATTTTCAAAAATTGGTTACTTTCGTACTTTCATACCTTCAAATTTTTGCTTTCTTAAACTTTCAAATTTCTCACGTTCCAAATTGTTGAGTTTCTAAATTTGTAAGTTTAGAATTATCCTAATTTCCGCAATTTCTTATTCCCCAAATCCGTGAAATTCGAGATTCACAAATTTCCAAATCATCAAATTGCCAAATTTTCAAATCCCCATTTTTAAAGCCGAGAATTTGTAAATTTGCAACTACGATAAAAGAAAATCACTAGATAATCCATTTAACGTCAAAAAACGTGTTCTGTATATATGTATTGCAGTTATACCCGAAAATACACTTTAAAACTTGATAAAACAGTTTAAAAGTTCTAAAAAACAGTTTAAAATGAAAACGACAATATGTAATTAAATACTACTTGTTAAAATCGAATTATTATGTTTCAACAGTTCGTCACTCGAGAATGAATAAAATTCGCAAAATGATGCATCGATCCAAATGAGCGTCCGTGAATGTACGTCGCAAACGTTCTCGGCGCAACGAAAAATCACGCGGATTTATTTATGAACAGGTCTTCTGGTCCAAGATTTTATACGATCATCGATCAGAGGACGTATCGATCGGTACGTTTGGAAAAAAAGATACGAGAGAAGAGGAAATTCAAGTAGAATCCCTGAAGGGCCGTCAAGTAACAAGCATGAAAGAATTCGAGTTGTATCGCCGGCAGTCCCGGCTTCATGTTAGCAACGGACCAACCGAGACATGTACACATAAGTTGCGGTAATAGATTATGATAATAAACGGCATTGTACCAACATAAAGGCACCTAATACTGGGTCTCACTCATATTCATAGTTGACCCTCGTTGTTCGTTAACACGGATACCTAGAGAAGGTATCGTAAAGAACGTATTGTTTGTACCAGGTAGATTTCAAGCTATACCAGTCGATTCTAAAAAATACATGCACGGGCGTCTGTCAGAGCATCAGTTACCTTCAATTTTAGTTCTTTATTTAAACTTTATATCATCCGCATAAACCAGAAATAGGAAACAACGCTTATGGCAAACATTCGACGTTAATCGGTCATCGTAGCTAATTTCTGATTTCGAAAATTTTGCAAATTTTTGTAGGGACAGATGGCATTCTTTCAAAAATCTAAATTTGAATTGTAAGTCTTTAATTACTTAAATTCTTTAATTTTCACATTTTCAAATCACTATATCCCAAAATTCTAAAATTGTGCAGTTTTTAAAAACTTCGCAAATTTCCAAATTCTTGAAACCCATACGTTTCAATTTTTAAAAGCCCAAATTTTTAATTCATAAATCCCTAAAAGCTCAAATTCTTAATTTGAAAATCTCTATATCCCTAAATCGTCAAATTTCTATAGCTTCAATTTCCAGATTACTATACTAAAAAATTTTCAAATTACCATATTCCCATGTTTCTGTATATCCGGCATCTCTAAACTGCTAAATTCCAAGATTGCGGAATCCCTAAATTACCGAATGCCCAAGTTGATAAATCCCGAAATTGTCGAATACCCACATTACTGAATGCCCAAATTGGTAAATTCACAAATTGTAAAATTCCATAATCTCCAAGTTCTCAAATGCCCATATCCCCATTTCGCAGATCTCCAAATTCTTGAACCCCTAAACTTCCAACATTTAAATATCCAACTTCATAATGGGTAATCTAGTAAAATCATAATGGGTATCTAATAATAACATCTTAACCGCAAATTCCTTATATTTAAGCACTTATAAACATCACATCCAGAACCTTATCCTCATACAGAGCCTTTTTATTCTTAAATAACCATCCTCATAAGTACTTTTGTGTTTACTCATACGATCAAAGTACATCGCAGTATTATTCAGATAATAAGATATAAATTACTGTTAATAATTAGTTTCGCAGTAACTGGTCAGTTTTCGACATAACAGTTTTAGGTTAATCTACGGTGTAATTAAAATGATTAAAGCAGTGATTTACTACCGAAATAATTGCTCTCTACTTTTTTGTTCGCTATAATTTTGTTCGCATTTTAACGATGAAATAGAAACATAGACTGAGTCCCAAGAGGTTCCGATATAATTTGAACGAAAGCCTGTGGCCAACATACCTGTTTCACTGGCCCGGACTATTTTCGGTCCTTTATAATTGTCCTCGATTCACAGAAAGCCCGTCCGATTTTATAGCGAAATTTTATGACACCAGACACTAGGAATCAGTTCGGTTAGATGTACAGTCGGTCAAAGAAGTATTTGGACACCTGAATGATTTCTAACAATCTGCCATATATTTCAATTAAATATACGGAACATAAAAAGCTGAATAATTCTACGTTGCATTATCCACACTCTTCAAATATCGATCAAATCGAAATTGTTTATCAACTAGAACGAGTATACAATAATCGACGCCTCGTCCAAAAATGTCACATCCATTTAGTATGTAATACGCATTCGTATCAAAGCGTAAGATTTATTTAGGTTTGTATTTTACCCTTTGTTGCATGACATTTTAAACTGCGTGACAGATACACGATTCAACTCTCAGAAACAATAATAATAATGAAGTAAGAATAAACAAAATTTCGTCGATGTCAAACATTTATTTATTGCAAAATTGTACCATTGGAAAGTTGCATTGTTATATCAATGTAAAACAAAAGATTGTAATAAGAGAAGACAAAAATTATATTGGATAAATATAATAGTAATAAAGCATATAGTTTGTTTATGTTTAATAAAATACACAAATTGTGTAGTGGATTATTAAATATAGCATATTTGCAACACAGTTCAATAAAGTATTAGAAACGATTGATTTATAGGAACGGTATAAAAAACCTTTAGATTATTAATTGCCTAAAATCAGAAACGCGTTAAACTGAAAATTTGAAATTTTACAGATGTGCTTCTATTATTTCAAATCAGCGATGTGTGCGTACATTCGGAGGAAGAATTATAACGCATAAAATAGAAAAAAGCTATATATAAGTGCAGTACATAAATAGAGAAAGCTTTAATCCACAAAAGAATGTATATATATCAAAGAAATATAAGTGAAAGCGTAATGTTATTTTGCCTGTGAGAATACATTTAATATCTGCGATAATGATAGTACCGTAAAAGTTTTCGGAACGCAGGAAAAATACTAAAATCAGATCATTTTAAACTGTTGAATTCAGTAGCCGATATATGATAGTATATGGTGTATTTCTATTTGCGGAACTAGTTATTTAGTATTTACTGATAACATTCTAAATAAAAATAGATACATAGCAATACAAAAAAAAATCTGAATCTTATTTTTACAAAACAGTATTATTAGTATTTGTGGGATTTAAGTTTTATTCAAATAACAATTCAAAGTGCAAAACATACATTACCGTGCAGGAATTTTTATTATACTATTATAACATACAAGTCTGATTTAAATCGTATTAAGAATTTATGGGATGAATGAAATAAACAATTGCTTACAAATTGAGAGATGGATTGGATAAAGTACGGTTTAAATCTTATTTCCAATTTATGGAACGAATAACATAAAATTTACGCGTATTATAAGATTATGGTTTTAAGTTCGTGCAAACGAAATATGATCTCTATGAAATCATCACCGCATGCATCGGGACAACATCGAATTTTACAGTTGATGAACTGTTTATATGAATTCATTGAAACGGTTGCTTAGCAAGTATATGAGGACACATTGTTCGTTTTCTTTTTCTTTCAATGTCGACTGTTTGTCAACAGTTCGAATTCGGTAGCACTTTTTTGCAAACAGCAACAGTTTTGTGAAGAATTATTTAAGTCGCCCGCACAAATTCATTTTTATTCTTTTTCGACTCTCTTATCCATCTTGATAGAACGAATAAAAGGATGTTAAGTTAATTCGAAATTAATTAATCGTGTATAATCGAAATCGCGTTGTTCGACAGAGCATTGTATAGACACCTGTAATTATACATATTGAAGGACCTCGAATTATTTTCCGAAGAGGAATCGCGTGTTAGACTGTCACGCATTATATTGCAATGCGTTATATCGCCACGCGTTAAATTACCACCCATTGAATGATAATATATTGTATTACTATGGGTTAGAATATCACGCGCTGCATTGCTACGCGTTAAATTACGACACGTTAAATCATCATGCGTGACGTGGCCACGTGTTAGATTTTCACACATTGTATGACCACGCATTAGAGGAGTAAACGTTGTGTGGCCACACGGTGAATTACACTGTCTGACAAATTTTAACTTTTTCTCGTCGTTCAAAATCCGATCAGTGATTGTTATAGTGTTCGTTGTGCTGATTACGAATCTGCAATCCGTTTTTCGCCAGCACGTACAGTTTTTGAGAAATTTGATTTAAAAAAAAAAAAAGCAGATTTTCGAAATTCAAACCGATTTTGTGAGATAACTATAAAAGATTCTGAAATTCCGTTGCATCAAATGATTCTGTAGACTTTCCTGAATACAACTGTACCTGCCTTTTATGTATTCTGAATATTTAAACATGTTTAAACAATCTATGAACGCGGAGAGACACTGATTTTGCACCAATTTTTACGTATATTTTTCAATTTATCTCAAAAAGTAAGGGTGTAGTGGGAAATCGGACTATACCACGCGATGGAGCAGATTTTCGCCTTTAAAAAACACTCAAAGAAAGTTGCAACATCGTTTTTCTTACGATACCAGAAGCAAAACAGCAACCCGGGGAACGAAGCGAGGACAGTGGTTCTCACGTCACAGGGATCGTTCGTTGCATCGCGTTAACATAGGCGGGATACGGAGCGACCGCTCTGACGCGGCGGACCACTGTCTTCGCTTCGTTTCCCGCGTTGCCGTTTTGCTTCTGGTATCGTAAAAAAAACGACCTTGCAACTTTCTTTGGGTCCTTTTTAAAGGTGAAAATCTGCTCCATCGCGTGGTATAGTTCGATTTTCCACTACACCCTTAATTTTTGAGATAAATTGAAAAATATACGTAAAAACTGGTGCAAAATCGGTGTCTCTCCGCGCTCAAGGGTTGTTTAAATTTACCTCTATATATCGATAATACTGCTAAAATACCGCTAAGGCTTGGAAGTAATTAATTAAAGATGAAGCACAATTTTACTATTTGAATCTACTATTCTAAGCTAATCTATCTAACATAACATGGCACTCGATGTTATCATTCAAATCTGTTTATTTCTATTAAACTTCAATTCGAACCTAACCAGATCTGTCTTCAATTAGTAAAGCACATAATTTGATGGCTTAAATCTGTTTACTTGTACTTAAATTTCAATCTAATCTAACCTAACTTCAAAATAGAGTAACTGAACATCACTGATAAAATGTATATTGATTAGGCAAGGTTATTTTAAACAGTCTATACGAAAATAACTAAATTTGATCGATGGAATCATATGTATATTATATTTCAATCAGTCTCATTCGCTCGAACGATATTTTAATCGTAGGTATTATTGACATTTCGATATTACCGGTATTTATTGATAACGTTATCGATATCAACACATGCAAGTATAAATGATTTGTAAAAATCAACATTATAAGTATAATACCTGAATGATTAACGTTCACTCTAACCTAGATACATCGATCGGTTGGACAAAGTGAATTTGTGTCCCGAAGTTTTGAAAGAGGATAATTGATTTAGGCGTAACACAGGCCTTTGCGAAAACAACTTTTCTACGAACCCCTTCGGGCATCTTGTCCCATACAGAATGCAAAAACGCGTCGAAATGTGTTGACAAATCGGACACACGCTCGGCACGTGTTGCGTTAATGCCTTATGATAATAAGTAGCATCAAGCCATCCGGAGCGGAGGTCGAATTTGCACGCACAAAGACACGAGCGTGGCTGCAGCAGGTCTCAGAAACGGAGATCTATTTCTATTGTAACCGCGACGAAATCGGCTCGTGTGCGTGCCGCTACGTTTCCTCTTTGTCCGTCGTAGATTCAGCGAGTTTCATGCAAATCAGAAAGAAACAGGGGAAGTAAGAAGAGAAAAAGAGGATCGTCCGTTCTCGAGTTTTATGAATACAAGAGCAGGGGTGCCATCGAGAAAAGCCAAGACCTATCATGCAATAAGAATTGGTAATCGAGAATAAAGCAAACGCGCTTATTAAAAGCGGGACGATCTCGCTTGGGACGATGATTGGCTGGCTTCTATTAACCGTATAATTCGTGACGTTATGTAAATGTACCGGCTGTAGACAGATTTTAGCAGGAACGAAAGGAGAGAACGCAAGGGCAGAAGAGGGTTGAAACGAACGGGAGAGGAACGCGAACGCAGACGCTTCCACATCGTGTATAGAAAATAATCAGTCGCAACGTTTATGATGCACCCACTACGCAAAAATAACTCACGCTACAGTTGTTCGATCGATCTTATTTCTGACAGTCTCATGCAAATGTACCCTATGACGGGGGAGAAAGAGAAAACCATCTATCCCCTTGTTCCCTTGTTTCTTTGGCTTCTGTTCTTTATGAATACCAGATTACGGTGCTTCGAAAGTCACCGAACGGCTCCGTCAAGTAGGAAGCAAGCACGAAACAGGAATTCTTAATCAGCAGTCGAGTCAACCCTTCATTACGAATTGTGCTTATTAGCGGAGAAGGTCGTTCGATGTACACTCGCCGGCAACGCAAGCTTCCTTCGCGAGAGAACTAATCAAGAGTTTCTATTTCGGAAAAGTAAATGCGTAAACTTGGAAATTTTTGGATCTCAACCTTTCAATTTTTGTAAAAATTCTCGAATTCTTCAAGGTTATTTGCATAAGTTTCCATTCTCATCGCGCCAAATTTTTGAGTTCTTAAATCCCCAGAAGCTCAAATTTTCAAATTAATACATGTTTTAGTTTCCCAGTCATTCTCAAACTTCCAAATTCACAAATTTCAAAATTATCGAATTTATAAAGTTCCAAGTTTCATATTGCTAAATTCCTAGTTTTAAATTCTCAACCTCTAAATTTTCAAATGATCAAATAACCAAATTATAACGTTCTACAATTTCCCAACTTTTCCGGCTAGAAAACTCTCTGATTTTACAAATCTAGAAATTTAAAAGTTAACAAATTTGGAAATTTGGGAATTTGATCATTTTTCAGATTACATACGAGCTCTACATAACTCGAAAAAAAAATGGTGGAAAGAAAGAGGACTACGTTGCATCTGAATGTACAGTATCCATGCTCAATATTCCATGTAGTGGAACATCTTGTGTAGTGAATATTTTCGATGTCAACAATGATTCAATGACCGATAAACAAAATAATTTGGTAATGACCGGTAAAAGTATATTTACCTTTAAGTTATTTTCTTTTCTTACTTTATGTGTTTAATTTGAATTTCTCTTGTAGGTCAGAAATTTGTACAGGAATGAATTTAAGAAACAATAATACGGTGACTCGCAAAACTATCCGTTAATCCCACGTGAATAACATGTTGCACTGATTTAAATATTTTATAGTTCGAATTATCAGTTGTAATTTATTTTAGCATGACTCTTGATAAACCTGTTCCATGTTTTAATTTGAAATATCATTTTTAAATATTTATAAAATATAATACGTTCATAGCCATATTTATATATTTTCCACATACGCGTTTATATGTTGCGAATGCATTCCACTAATTTGTAATAATAAATACATAAAGAAATAATATGGAAAAAAATTATTTGTATATGCAATTAATCTACTGCATAACTTATTTCAAAACAACATTTATCCAAATAAAATAATATTTTAATCTAATAATCTTCTTTCAAGCATATGATTTAAACAGTGCCTAAGCTTACATCACGTTAGTAATTTATAAAAAGTAAAATAATTTACAACTGTACAAAATGTAATGTAATTATAGAATGTAAAAAGACTATATGTTGCATTTACGTAATATACAAAATACCAAGCGCCATGCACACAATTAAATAACAGGACTTTTCTCATTCAGAAGAACTATAACAACGAAAATGAGAACGTGAAAAACGTCGCTACCACGCAAGGAGTCGAATAAAAAGAGTAAAATAAGCTAGAAAGTGTCAATTACACAGTGTTCGGTTTAATGAGTTGTCGCCGAAACGTGCAGAACGTTGGTGAAAACATAAATTTACGATGTTTAAAAACGACGCATTGCGTGAAAAGTAAAACAGCATTATTTCAACTAGTAACGACCAGCGATAAAAAGGTTTTAACGACTTTAACATATGGCCACCCAACGTTAGTTCTGCCACGTTTCGCTGCTAAAAATTAATCAACGATGTTAAAAAATTTACGACCGACTCGTGTCCTCAAATCGCACGCCCCATCCTTTCTGCACAGAACCGGAAATCTTTGAATTTCGAATCGTGTTGCTCTCGTAACTACCTTTGAAAAAGCATTATCGAAACGTTTTGAAATACGCGATAGAATTGAATTTAGCATTTCTATTGCTTCGATTTACACTTCAAGTAACACCTTTCATTTATAGGTAAATTCGAGAGATCTGAAAATTTATATTCGATCATAAAAATTAACGCTCTGATAAGGAACGCGTTATTCATCTACGAAGATCAAACAGTTACGATACTTTTACACAATTTTTAAGACTAAACTGGAACATATCTCTTTATTCATATTGCATTCTCCTATTTATTATTTTATTCATATTAAAAGAATTTTAACATGTTCAATATATTTGACATTTATTTTACAGAACTTAGATAAAATTAATAATTAAAAGTGTTTTATATATGTAATGTGTATAGAATGTTTCTTAAACAGGCTTTAGTCCAATGATTTTGCTCAAATATTTAATGACAACTATTAATTAAAATTTGCTTTATTCTGCAGAAGTGCCAACGATGTAAGTTTCTTTTAAATACTATCGCTAATAACGTTCGTAGAACTATTTAAATGTTTATGTAAAAGAAGATTAATGTTATTTTGTTTATTATACTTCATTCGTTTACTATTCATATTTATCTTGAAATTATAAGGGTACGCGCAGATCAATGGGAGGAAAACCTTGTGTTTTTGCGAATCGATAGAAATGATGTATACAAATTTTAAGATAATAGTGATAAATTATCTGAGGTTGGCAAGCTTTTACAAAGATATTATAGTAATTTCTGACGAAACACCAACGTGATCTGCTACATTATAAAAATGTAATTGATGGACTATAGATCTGTCTCATTATTTTTAGAAGAAATGAATTAGCAGTTCTTAACTTGTTTCTAATGTTGCAGAAAATATGTGTTACTTTACACGTTGAATTTCTATACTTTAGTTTCTGTTGTTATTTACATTTTTGCATATGCTTGAACATAAATATTTATATACGTTGAATCATAATATAATATGTAATTTACATACTAGAAGAATCTAAAACATTTAAGTATTCAAAACGTATGTGAAGATTAAATAGTTTAGACTTATTATTGATAATTCTCTGAATTTAATCTGCAGTTATAGATTAGTCATAGATATTTACATAAGATTTGGTATCAAAACATGTCAAGGACAACAGTTTACCATTAACATTCAAGAAATTATAAAAATAGAATGTATTCGACATTTGTATAACTTCGGTTGACATCAGTGTTATGTTTCACTAAAAATAGTCCTAAATTTTCACTTTAAGTATTCAAGAGCTAAAAGTCATTAATATTCCACGTTGGTTTGGAGTAGATATATCTGCTTTAGAAATCATGGAGCAAACATAGTCACAATCAATCTAAAGTGACCAATAATTCACAATACCTAGCATAAAGTACACAAAGTTATGTCACGTCTAATTTATAAAAGAAAATATTCATAACTTTCACCAAATTCCACTAAAAAAAGATTACTACAAAGCATACAGAATTTATTGTGAAGTGCAAGCTATAGCTCATTACCAAATATATATTCGACCATTTTTACCAGCCGTAGTCACAAAGAAATGTGTCCGATAGTAACCGAGATTTACAGGCAGCGGACTTCTTTCGCGCAATAAGAAGCAACGAAATTCATGTCGGCTATAATTTTCAACGAGACAACAGCATTCCCGCCAATGCTTGGGAAACTTTTATCCGTTTACCTACAGTGGTCCTGGTGTAGCTTTTGTTTCCTTTTTGCTTGTTTTCCCCATCGATGATCACGGTCGTCACGTCAATTAACGCCGTCCGCGGTAAATGCGAGCCGAAGAATGGACGCCCTCGTTTTTAATTGAATCGGCACAAATCGAGAACCGGCCCAAGTCCCAGCACTCGGGGTGTCCATTAAACGGTCGATCGTTTCAGATAGAGAAAGTAGTCAGGGCCGTTTTAATGGACCCTGATCACCCGAGATAACTGGATTACATTTCGAGTCGTCGGAAATACATAGCTCAACTAATTTCGGATTTCGTACGGGTCGCGAGAGAATCCCCGCAGTGGAACTCGTGTATTTTATGCGTAACCGTGCATCATTACGCTCCATACTGACGATGATTAACGACGTTACTCCACCACACGTTGCTTTCTCTTAATTGTAACGCGTTCGCCACTTCGCGAATTCTATATAATTAAAATTCAGGAACCAAAGACGACTCCGATTCTTTCTTACGACGATTTAGAGGCGAGAATATGGCCTTGATGCAGGCAGTATTCGGCTGTTATTGTATCGATGTAATAACCTGACCTTAATCTTTGTAGCGGAAACTGTTTGTTTGTTTGTAGTGAATTTGAATTAGTAATAATTAATTATGAAAAATGTAAACGGTAGTATGTGATCACTAACGTGCCCGCTTAAAAAATTACTAATATTTTAATATTCATAATATTAATTATTTTTATTGTTAGTATTTTAATAATATGCCGATCTTCATAGCATTTTTACTTCATAGTATTCTGAAGGTTGAATTACCTTACTTTTATGTGGACATGTAATTCGCTTCATTATTATTTAGAAATAAGCGATATATGTATACGTCGACATAAAATTATTTGCAATCAGTCGAATAAGTATATATATAGTCAATTATTAAATAATTGACTAAATTTTAGTCAGTTCTATAAACATTTGTATTACCTTAATTATTGCCTTGAATTATATCTTTATTAATTATACACTTTCGGCTGAAATATTAATTCATACTTCTTTACAAAAAATGTCGTAAGGGAGGGAATAATAAGGATATGTGCTACGTTAACGCATTCAGTGCCATCTGTGTTTTACGACACAGACAAAAGAGGTGATGTTTGAGAAATCGTAAAATCGTGAGAACATAAAAATACGCGAAATTAGGAAATTTAGAGGTTATAAGAAAATGTGCTAGATTAGGACCACATAAAGAAGGATTTTGTAAAAATAATATTTCACCTTCTTTTTATCGTAAGTTGAGTAACATCTATTACCCCCCCCCCCCCCATCGACCGTATCAAATTAAGAGCAACTTCAAAAATTCAAATATTTCTATGTATAACACTTTAAAGTATTACAGATTTGCAATATTATAGTATTTTCCTTTAAAGAATTTTTTTTCAGCACGAAATTCGTATTTATTATTATTTTCCTTTGTTAGTATTACTTATGAGAATTAGAACGTATTTTTCTTTCAAAAATGGAAGAATCGTATGACAAAGAGTTACTTTTACTTATACAGTTAAATGATACCTCTGATTAAAAGAAAAAGGAGAAAACATTGTACAAAATATGTATTTTTAAGATTGTCATCTAAAAATGACAATCGTTATTCAAGTGGGTTGTAGCAAAACTTATTGACAAGTAATACGTAAAATACCTAAAATATTTCACTTTATTTATAATGTTACTTATTCAAATTGATCCTTCGACGCGATATGATACAATATATAACCAATTATTAATTCAGCAGGTACGAATATCTTTTATCTACTATGGACAGCTAAAAAAATCCGTCAAATGGTATTAAAATTGTCTTGCAATAACGTCTGTGGAAAAAATTAACCCTCTAAACGTAGTTCTCTTAAAACTATGGTTTTGTTCATTTCTGTCATTTCAATGTTAGTTTTTCTCAAACCGCCGCCACTGTGGCAGTCAAATTCAATGCACGATATTAAAACGAGAACTACACTTATACAGATTAGAATGTAATTTTAAATTCCGACTTTATACTAACCGTTCATCCGGTAAAACGGCAAAAAGCGGCAAGCGTATAGTCGGACATATACAATTACAACAACACTGTACAAAACTTAATTAGACTTTTTACACAAAAAAAATGTTATTCGAACCTCCAATAAATGTATTTCAATACAATTTGAACGTTTTAATGGCATACAGTATTTGTTCGTGTAAAAGACGTTAGCTAAAAATAATTTGAAATATACGCGTCTAGTCCAATGAAACTTCTTAATTGTATCATTCTTCAAAGTTATTTATAATCGATAAATTGGAATTAAATTTATATTTTCGCATCTTTGTAATAAGGTAATGAAGAACATGTGAATAAAAATAATATATATTATAATTCTTATAGTTTTACAGTGATACAATTTCAACTTCTGAATTAATTTTTCTTATAAATACTTGTTAGTATCATTTTTCCGGATTGAATATCTCGAACATATTCATGCAATTATTACGGACAAACGTTTGTCTTTCATCGCGTATATCAACGTGACTGGCAATGACAGTTATGGACATAGATGGTGTCAAAGTACAGGATAAAGTAACATAATGATACTAATAAATAGAAACATCCATTCAGATGCTTGATAAAATAACGTTATCAATCAACAAATTTCCATATAATCATAAACATATTGAATAGATTGTAGAAAAGTAATTTTAATCAAATCACTTCCTGTACTGCGGTGATAAATATCTATCAAACTAACTGCAAATCATGGAAAACATATAAATTAATTTGTCGTGTTTTATGAAATCGTCCATCGTCCTCCTGGAAACACATATTTCTCTCCGTTACGCGGCAAATCGTAAAATTTAGCATAATCGGAATTAATAATTTGACGCGTTCAGAACGGTTCATTCCGACGAAATTATTCACGCGTATACACTCTCACGATAGTACACATCCGAAGAGGTTTCTCTTCGAAAATAAATGAAAGGCATGTAAACGATAGCGGACTGCCGACGGGTTTTCAGTTTCGAGTGAGACGAACATCTATTTCCGACTATGCTGGGTGACCCTCCACGGTGATTTCAATGCGCGGCGTCCGTCGGATTCGGACCGTGTTACGAACATAATCCCACAATCCGCCCGGAAAACCTCTAATTGCGATGATAATAAAGAAACTCGCATTTCCCGAACGACGATCTTCTTATTAACCACGAAACGAATAATTCTCGAGATCGGGTTATCTGTTCAATTAACGAGCGAATATTCTATTCGAAACTGCATTTGCACTGAAACACGAATCGCGGCGAAACAAGATAATAAATTATTACTATTTTAATTGTGCCGCGTCTAGCGTTCTTCCGTGACTCTAAGTTATGGCCCGAGTGACGATAATATATTATACCGAGCGATATTCCTTCTACCAATCGCTAATGATTTATCGCGAGAAACGCCGGCAACTGTTAAATACATCTCGATGATTTTTCCTACGGTCTTTTCTTTACGAGACACGCTGAGTAACGCTCTTGTCCACGCCGATCGCGAAATGCGGCAACAATAAACTTTAACGGACCAAGTTACACTTTGTTGGTGTAAACGAAGTTACAGCTGCATTTTGTAGACATTTTTTAACCATAAGTTAAAATCGCTTTGACACTTTTTACTATCGTTCATAAAGGACATCCTGGATTATGAAGAAAGGGTAGGTTATTAATATGTGACTCTGTGTGACGGGAGAGAAAAAAGGCTCTAATCTTTCGTGACATCCGTTAATCAACTTTTTGAGCGATCTCATATGAAAATTTCCAACAATTTCGTTACAACTACAATAAAAATGTAATAAAAACTAGTGCATGCAATACAAATTCCATAATTTCTGTATGCGATAATATACACGACAAATATGCGATTTGTACCTGATAAATTCTGTAATCTTTTTGTATCTAAAGCATGGTTAATACTTCTTCGCGCGTAATATAAATCAAACAACCTTTTTGCATGCAACACGAATTTAAGAGTCCAAAAATAGACGCTGTTACGTACTTAGAGAGGTAAAAGAAAAACTATCTACTCCTAAATTTTCATAGACAACCGTTCTATTTCGAAATTCGTTTCCACAACATGTTATTTCGGAAAGTTCTATTTATCATAATTCTTTTGATGAAAATATTTGGTCGTCTAACTCATTAATAAGTAAAAAGAAAAAAACAAGAGTAAATTGCAGAAAATAATAAGAGTTTTTACGTTTTTTGAGAGAGGATGATAGTAAAAACATAACTGTGTATCAAGTTCTAAAATGCGAGTGTATAACGATGATGAAAATTGATGTAAATCTTTCATTCTTTGTCCAATCGAAATGAAAGATCTTGAAATCCTTACAGGTGAGAAGCGATTCTTTCCAACTTTTGAGCGATACGAATTTCCGAAATTGTCATAATCTTTAGAAAGAAACATTTTTCTGTGCCCAGTTTTCTGCTCCACAAACAAATTGATTATTTCGCGAATTAAGTAGCAGCAGGAGCCAAAAGTTAGAAAGTAAACGGTCCATCGAGATCTTCATCCTAGAATCGGTCTATTAGTGAAACCGTTTTTTGTAGACACACGTTCACCGGCCAACCGCAAGCGCGAACTAATACGTGAACGATGTTTCTAATTAATCGGCTTACGAAATAATCGGCACAAGCGGTTAGGTCGAAATTCTGTTACGCGTGTTCCACGAATCTAATTAGTTCGCGAGGTGGGCGTACAAGCGACTACAGCAACACAGAAAGCAAGGAGAACGATTGCATCGGATACGATTAATTAGCTACGAAAAATGTTTGTTTTCGTTTGGATAAACAAATTGCAACATAAAGTCGCAGACATGAGCGCTGCAGAAGAATGTTAGTAATGCAGTTACAAAAATATTTCGCGTATGTACTTACACTACGGAACAGATTTGACTTTCTCTGGGAAAAGTATGGAAGTTCAAAATTATTCGAACTATCAGAGTTACAAGTTTAGAAACTTGAAGCTTTAAGTATGTGACGATTTTTGGATTTTAGGTTCAGAGAATTAGGAAACTCTAGTGACCTAAGATTAGAGATCCTGGAAATGTTCAGAATTTTGCATTTTTGGGATTTCAAGATTTGAGAATTTTAAAAGTCCCAAATGTAAAAATTTAAGAATTTTGGCGACTACAAATTGCGTATTTGTACATCTGGGCATGTAATTATATTGAAATTTGAAAACTGTGGTGATTTCAGAAAATGAGAATTTTGGAGTTTAAAAATTTGAGAGTTTAAGAAATTAAAGACTCACGAATTTAAGAATCTGAAGATTTGATAATTTAAGAATTCGTGAACTGGGTATTTGCAAATTCCGCAATCAGGGATTCGAAAGTTGACAAAATTTATAAATCTGGAAAGTTTCAAGTTTAGAAATTCAGAAATGTTCGAGTAAGCACATTCGATCACCCAAATCAAAGGCGAGCGCTGAAGGCCCCACCTCCACTCATCCTTATTCAAAGGAAGTCTACGTTGCCCGCGAGTGAACATGCAATGAAAGCTAAGGATACTTCAAATTCCAGGCGTTACTGTTTGATTTGTACAGGAGACAATGATTCAATATTTAACACAGCACTTCTGTTTCATCACAGATAATCTCCTCCCACAATTAAACCAACAGAGAATAAAATTATCGTATGACGATCGCTATTTATTACCAAAAGCCAACTGTCCCTAATAATTTGTGTACGAGAAGACCACGCGAGTTTGTTCGCAAAGATGCTTTTTTTTTTTTAAATTCATACGACGGCGTCCGATTTCTCGTTAAGAGTTAGCGACGCGATAGAGGATCAAACGTTAACTTACATTATATGCAACAGCATTCCGAAAACGGTGTCTGGTATCGCGATAAATTTCGAAAGATTCCTTCATAACGTTCCGCGTTTCCAAGAGGGCCATGGCAATTGGACTTTCTAACGCGGCGGAACCAGGGTCAGGCGTATATCAATCGTGGTTAATTAGTCGCCTGGTGGAAGGCTGGCTGCTTCATGGGCGACGAATAAAGGCCGGGTAGCGCTCACGCACGAGTAAAACATCGGCAACGCGATACCGTTGACCCCGATGGTAAATTGTCTTTCGAGAAACCTCGACAGATGCAAACCGTACAGCCTTAATTAATTGCACACGCATCACACGCTCGACACGGTTCGTTCGGGAAAGCATTGTTCAAACTGGCGACGACTAATCACGATTAATTAGCCCCGCGCGTACGATTTGGAGGAATAAATTGGCGAACAACGTCAGGGAGATGCTTCGGCCCTCCAGTAGATGTTGCTTATTTTGCAAAGGTCAAGTCTACAAGACTGTGTTCTTCTACGATCGAGAAGGAGGACGGTGTGTCGTACGGAAAAAACTGATACAATGGTTTGCTATAGAAAGCGGATCCAAATTATTTGCTGTTTATGGAAACACGATTGTTGCTCTACCATACCGGCTTCTAATAACGCTTTCCCGAAACGGATACTTCGTTACCAAAGACTCGCTGCCGAACCCGTTTCAGAGATATTTGCGAAGAAAAAATTGTACGAGTTTCTGAGGCCAATAGGTCCTTTTCCGACAGGTGAAAACCGATCTTAACAAAAACCGCTAAGGGATGTCTGAAATTTGAGTATTTGATTCTCTATAGCTTCTGATCAACTATTACCCTACGTTTTCTTTTCTTTCTTCTTGAATTCAAGTTACTGTACATTTTTTATCTAACAAGTACTTTATGTTCTTCGAGCAGTTCGTTCAGAATTGCGACAATTCAAACTTAATTGTAGATTATTTGTTTAGATAATATCTTCGAACATAAATTATATTTGTTTTTTATATTATCATTAGAGAGTTTCATTTTAGATGGTATTAAAAATCTATCATAGATCTGACACAAATTAACACATTAATCACCATATCACACATATTTGGGAGCACGCGAACCTATACTCGAAATAGTACTTTCTGTACGATTCATATAATTTCTGCATTTGTATTTTTTGAAGATCGTTCGTACAATCCCTAGATGTCTATTTTTTGAAGATTGTTCATATTTATCCCACAATCAGACTGCGGATATATCTACATACAGATATCGAAGTTTGCGAAAAGGACACATAATCATATAACATATGCTCATTACATGATTTTTTTCATACGAAACTCAGAATAATCGATTAGAACCGGTAAAAATAAAATGACTATTTTTCGGCATTTTCGACGAGTTCAACGCGGGCGTTCCAAGTGTTAATGACAAGTCTATGATTCGAAATAGAAGTTTCACTGCTTCAATAGATGTGCCTATGTAAGTACGTCGCGATGCGCGTTATTTCCTCTCGGACTCGAACCAACGTGTCAATGAGTCAAGGAATTCTGATACGAATCACTTAAAGTCGCCGTTGTATGTTCTGGAGTAGGTTCGTACGAGTAGCTGGGCCGATATTGTCCGGGCGTCGAGTGGCAGTACAAGTTGATACTTGGCGCGTTTTGACGCGCGGACAGTACGTTATCTGGCGATGAAAATTTTTTCGCGGAGCTTAGGTTGCAGCGCGGCCACTTTCTGCATCGTCTTCGCGTGAACCGGTGTTGGTAAACAAAAGGTTGGATATCTAAATCGCGACGGGTATATCACGGCTCGCCGGCTCGAGAGGGTCCCTAATACCGGTTCCCTTATCTGCACACGAATCGAAATCTGGCGTGTCGCACGCGTTTCCACTGCGTTCCCGGCCCCAATGCCCGTTGCACGCACCTTTGAAACACGAACCTCAACGGCAACGGTTCGCCAACTCCACGGAACCGGTTGAAATTTCGACGCGAGGAAGTTACGCTTGTCACGGACCACGTAAATTCGTCGAATTCTGCAGGAACGAACGAGTCTCGTCAAATCACCTAATACGATCGAAGAAATCTTAATCGTCGAGACGTAAATCATTTTGAACCTCAAGAATCTACGAGGCGATACCTGTCCACCGTACAGATACCTCTATCCACTATTTGACCGCGAACTTTTAGACCGTGCGGAAAATGCCATTCAAGTACTTGGGAACAGCGTCGCGGCGTTATCTCGATTTAATTAAATAGATTGATCGTTCTTTTCCTCGAATATTACACATTTTCGTGGGAACTTGGTCGTCCTACGAATCGCATTGAGAACTGGTCCGAATACTTAAACCCTCCTTACATAGAAATATTTTATATTGATTATTCAATTTTTAAAAGTTGTTAATGACAATCACTCACTACGAACTGATCGCATTATCATCGCGACGATCTTTATTTCGTTTCGAATTATTCGCATAAAGATTTTTATCACTTTACGAAGACCCTCACTTTGCAGCACTACACAAGGCAGACGTATTCACCTTGCTTCCACCGCTTCAGACATCTCTCGATTTCGGGTTTAGTGTTACGCAAAGGACAGGAAATAAACCTCACTGATCGTCGTAACGCGAACAGAAACACTATCAAACGCGAATTTATATCCTGTTAACAAGAAATCACGTACCTGGGTTCATATCCCGCGTGCTGCCAGTTTCCCTTCCAGCAGCAGTTCCACTGTTACCCTTGACACACTGTATCTCTCCAAACACGACAGAACATTACCGACGAACAACTACAGATTATTCAAAGGTCCGGACACTTTCTATATATTTTTCATGAACGCGGTCCTTCGTGACACGAACAAATAGAAAAAACGTATATGAAGATGCGCGTAAGTTGACGCAGATAGGAACGCAGAGAATAGGAATGATTCGTTTCAAAGCACCACACACAGTTTTATTTCTTTTTTAGTTACGTCTACGAGCCTATCATGGAGAACAATCACCTTCGCGAGCCGTGAGGATTTTGACACTACGCTACCTATTCTTTCAGAGATTCTTGCACGTCCCGACACTTCGACACTCGTTGTCCAACACGTCGCGACACAGAGGATTTAGAATCTGTCGGCGATCACGGTCGATCATTCGGACGTTCGCGTTACATTTCCGGTTGTTCGGCGATCCAAGCGATCCCTGACTAGCTGTTGGATCCGTGGGGGCCGGTTCGCTGTTTCCTTCCGACACTAGTCCTGCGCACCCCGCTCACAAACCCGGCTAACGGATAATAGAACAAACCCGAAAACAAGTCGTGCACTGTGGAGGAAACACCGTTTTCAGCACTTCGTACACGCAACGCGGACTTGCCGATAATCCTTAGCGAGCGTGGCGTTCCGGCAGTCAGAAAAAAAGCAACTCCGCGCGACCACGGTTCAACCCCTCGGTAAACGCGAACGATGCGAGGCCTGTGACGAGGGGGTGGCGAGAGTGCGTTGTTCCTGGCGTGAAAACGGCGGCGAGGGCTCGCCGGGTTCCGCGGCTCTCTCTCTCTCTATACACGGAATAATATTTTAATGAAGGAAAGGCCGGACAGCGAAGTGCCCACGTCGGGTCGCGCTGCCGAACTGCTCGCTTCCCCGCCCCTCCGCAGCCGGCCGCTGCCACCCCTCCACGGTGTCAAAACGGTCGAGTATGCCCGTGTCCTAACGACCCCCACCATCCAGCGCACCACCACACCGAACCGCGTTCGTGCGCCCCTCTTCGCCGCCGTCGGCACAGCAGCTGCGTCAACGGGTCGGTGGGGACAATTGGGCGTGACCTATCGCGGCGGCGAGGCGTGGTCTCGCGATCCCGGGATGCTGCGCTGTTCGGTGGGGGTGCTCGCGAACCGCTCTCCCACCGCGCCGTCGCGGCCAGCCCCACCACGAGACGCGATTCCAACCGGCCAAAGACAGCGCTGCTGCGACAGCGCAGAAGCCGAGGACGTCTTTGCCGAGACACCGAACCCACCTGGTGGGGGTAAAGGCGCGAATCGTCGCTGCTCCTGCTTTGTAACTTCCCGGATATCTTTCCGGTAAACTTTCCTCTCTGAGGGATAGGCTCTCTCCGTTTCCTCTCTTACTCCCTCTTTGCTCGCTCGTCCGGACGTATCGTCTGCCCGATTCGATCCGAGATCCAGGATTTCCGACGGCAGGAGACGCCGCGCCGGTAGACGACTTCGCAGGGTTACTCTCGTTTTCCCTTTTTTTTTACGGGTCTGCCCGCCTGTGACAGTTTATCAGTGTGCCTGTGCATGATCTCCGACTTTTCAGGAGATCCTGTTCGACTGTGATCCGCGTTGTCGATTGTTCAGGTTAAGTCGGTTTAGACGATTGTCTTTCCGAGGAACGAGTGCATTTGTTCGTCGTAGCTCGTTAAGGGTGATAGCGGATCCTACGGTACCTGACGCCCGAACATGCTTGTCTGTTCTTTCGAGAAGTTACACATGCGCCATGTTTGTTTCGCAATTCAATGATAATAGCCTTAATGTTTTAATGGAGACGACTTGGAACGCGACTGTCGGAGAACGATGATCGCTCGCGAATGCTTACAGTGGTTGTATCGTGATAGACAAGTTCGAATGTTAGGATATTGGTAAAGATAACGAAGAAAGTAGTTTTAGTTGACAATTGTGGTTGTGGAGTATATGACCCTCTGCATAATATTGATGCGATGTAATTAAAAGACCCCTGCAGCATAAAATAAGCAATAAATAAATATTTCTCCATTTAATCATTGGATAAAATAGTCGACAATATTTTATTCCCATTTCTTTTAGAGTACTTTGTGTCATATTCTTCTACGACCGTTTAACTTTTCGGGGACAGTTAACATGGCGTCTTCGCGTTATAATTGAAAATATACTTCCAATAAATGCTATTTTTATAATTTTAAAAACAAGTAATTCTGTTTTAGCGTGGTTAACCCTCTTGAATTTATATTGCTATGAATCGTGTTGAAGAAGTCACTCTTTTTATATTCATTTCATCTTTACCGAAATTTTATAAAATGTAACCACCTTAACTGCAGTAGATATATGTAATGTTTGATTAAGTAATGTTTACTGCTTAATGTATAAAACGTTTTCTCTACGGGACATCACCTACATACTAAAGTACAATACTATGCGACGTCGTAAGATTCGAAACCTAGCATCACACAAGTATCTGTGATGTCTAGAAGTATATACCATTTGTGTGTACTTATATACCTAAGATCATAAATCCATGTGCAATGTTATATAAAAAATATGAAAATTCGGTATTTAGACTGTGGAGCAACACATTTTTTCCAAACGGTAAAAACAAACAGGTTAAAGGATTATGATTCTCAGTGCGTACAAATGTCGACATATCTTTTCTCGCTCCACAGGACGACAATCGTCACTGTGATTTTCACTATTTTCGCTTTTCACTTCCGATGAACACATAGATAAGTACTTAATTAGCGATTTTATCGAATTTTTAATTGTGACTATATACAATTATAAGAAGCCATTTTTTTTTAAAGGACAAAGTAACATTTAATTCGTTCTACTTAATTCGAACGACTGATTAGTATTCTCAACAGGTATGTTGTGTTTCAGCTGGTTTTCTCGAACAATATAACCTATTTATACGAACAGTCGAGAACACCAAAGCGTGTGGAAGTTTCATTCGTAAATGATTTTACTACTTGTGAAATTTTTAAGTTTCGGAACGTTTGCTTGCTAATTTACGCCTTAATTTGTTTTCGACGGGGAGTACCGCGTAACAAGCAAAGACTCGATATCTCTTAGAACCTTTCAAGCTTTCTTTGGTTTCTAATTAGCTCGATTATGACTGTTCTTGTTAAGAATAGGTCGAAGATAAACGGACGATACTTCTCCAAAGTATGCACTAATATTTCGTTCTCGCATGTTCTGTTAATTGTTCAACTGACAAACACATTATATTGTTAACCGTTCAACCATAAATAAAATATAAATAATATTAACTATCTAATTGTTAACAAATATAATTACTACTAACCGGTTAATCATAAATTTTTTTCATTATAATTCGGTGTCATCGTAAGTTAAACATCTTTCCTGATTAGTTTTTTTTATTTATTTGATTATAACATTGGAAAAAGTTTAAAGGCGAACATATATATTTTTTAAAGACATTTGTAACTTTTAAAGGGTTATTGCAAATTGAACGACCGTATTCTCAATAGGCGTTAACAATTCGAATTCTGTATAAATATTTCGATGTAAGCAAAATGTATATGCGAGAGAAAATTATTGTTGAGATTATATTTTTAACATTTTGTGGCGTATCTCGTAAAGTTGCTAATTTGTAAGCGACGCAATGACAATGCCAAAATAATAAGCTTAATGAGAATATACATATAGAAATGTAGATTTAAAATTACGAACATGTCACAAATATTCTTGATCGCAAGTGTATGTACTTGTATTTGCGTATACGAAGTCTGCAATTTATAAAGTCATTAATATACAAGGTCTTATTGGCGCAAGTCAGACGTTTAACTCCGAACTGTTAAACTTGCAATTATTTAAATTTGGGAGTGTTTCCATTCATTATGGAGGAGTCGGGGATACAGTCATTTTTGTATATAGTAACCAATCGGTATCGTGTTAGAACAGTTATAGTGGAGAAGACTTATCCAAAAATCGTCATTCAAAAGCGAGCGTTCGTAATCGTTGGGGGGTTGAACCGGCTGTTTGAAGACTAACAGCAAAGAGGGGATATCCGTGAATGGATGGACCAAAAGAGAGAAGGCACTGTTCGTTCAAAAAGGAACCCTTGACTGTGTCTTCGGCCAGTTTTACTACACTTTCAGGATTCCAGACCCGTGGACAGCCTTCGACCAGGTGTCTCGTCTTTCGCAAAGGGAAACTCGTAAAGTGACTTTAAACCGATTCCTTCTTTCGTTCCACAGAATCGCTTTTCCTTCGGTAACGAAGGTGCATATCTCTTTCTGAAAACGTCCAGCTATAACTGTCAAAGGTTTCTTATTCTTTCCGAATCGTTCTGTACAAAGAATAACCGGAATAAAGACATACAAAAAAAACGTAACAAAAAATTAAGAAATATTTGCGCTGCCACGGTGAACTCTTAACCGTTACCAGGATGTTGTAACTCCCGGGCGACGAAAACGAATCTAAACTCAAATTATGATTTCAAGCTTAAATTTTATTTTATTTTATGATTTTCTCAATATTTATTTAGATGTTGTTTTTCCATTTTTGAGCGTTTTATTAGAAAGCTAAAATATCTGACAATTGAAATATTGTTGTATGATACGGTTCAGACACCCGAGTCACCATTGACCTGACTCTATTCGAAGACTAATAATGCAAATAAAGATACAGGTGACTTCATACTTCTATTTATGTGAAATTCAATGTTTATGTACTGTTTTGTATAACATTAATAGAATTATCTAATTCTGACTATATCATTGTTAGACTTATAATTGCGTAAAATTAATCTGCATAAAACTCGGTTGATTGTTTGAAACATATACTTTGTTTTTATTTATTGCTATAATAGTATTGTAATCTAATATTTTAAGACATAAGTGTTTATATTTGTGGCAATTTAGATTCATTCGTACTACATTTAAAAGTATGTACATATTTTACATCATCAGTGTCACAGTTTGATCTTGTCTTCAAATGAATCTTTGTTCAAATATTTATAGATTTTTATTCTCTTAAATATCGATACTAAGTAATTATGTCATTTGTCATAGTTTCAGTATTCTATAAAATTCAAGTTATTACAAAATTCGAACCATTTTGCCCATCTTCTTTTTGTAGCAATAATAAGATAGAAGTCGGTGGAAGTTTTATGAAAATCGGTTCAATAGTTTTTGGGATCATCGGGTACAAACGATCGAACTTGTAAATGATTTGCTTTTAGGTTGTAATAAAACATTATCTTTATATAACTTCCACTTACTTGGTTAGTAAGTCATTGTGATCTTTACTTTTGCATATTATAAATATCTATGCATTATTAAATATTTAACTATACGTTTCCTTCACTTGGTCTTTTATAATAATTTCCAATTTTCCTTCTTAAACTCATGCTTTTTATCATTAATAGAATCAATGTTAACACGCAATGTTACATTTGAAGATCCAAATTAAAGGTTTTAATTACAAACATGTTAAAGTGACCAAAAGTTTTCGGGTTTCTTTACAGTTATTTTTAACATGTTTTTATTGTTCACATTTCCCAATAGATTATTTTTAATATTTCTTATTTCTAATTAAATCGTCAAATTAAACTTTCAGTATTGCTCGAATATATGAACCTTTAAAAAATCTGAATTCAATGTCGAATAAAAATCTATATTTCCTACACTTTTGCACTTAGTATCTACTGTAATTGATTAAATAATACTATCGAATGCACTTAAATCTATACTGCTTTTTACTCTGTATTACATTTCGAAGACAACGCAGTCATCTTATTCTTACTCAATAAAACAAATGATAAGATAAAACGTGTCGCATTGCTTCTTGTAATCTCTAGATTGTTCCATTTATTACTCATCAAAGATACTCCGTCCACTTCACGAAGATCACAAGCAGTTGAAGAGATGTATTTCGTATAAGGAGTAATTAAGTGCGCATAACAATCTTTTTCGGTCGCTTTTTGCGAAAGGGTACCAAATCCTGCCAACCGGATGGAATTCGTCGAATTTCGGCCGAGTTAGCTGGAAGGGAAGGTCGAGAAGAGAAAATCGAGGATGCTAACAGACGCGAATACGGCGTCGGAGCGTGCGTTGAGAGGTGGTGTTAGTCGGTCCGCACGGTTTTATAGGGTCGTCAAAACGTTCCGCGATTCT
Organism: Coelioxys conoideus; assembly: GCA_947623535.1. Taxonomy (NCBI): domain Eukaryota; kingdom Metazoa; phylum Arthropoda; class Insecta; order Hymenoptera; family Megachilidae; genus Coelioxys; species Coelioxys conoideus. Next base: position 27,896,559 of record OX392452.1, read on the forward strand.
CCGGTATGCGCCCAGCTCCACGCATTCCTCGTCGTCGCTGAGGCGCTGAGGAGCTGAGGAACTAGCTGACCGTGGCTCGAACTATGAGAAATATTACAAAGAGTTAAACAGCGACACGGTAGCCGACGATCCGCCGCTGACGGTGGGAAAAGGCCACGCGAGAAGAAAAAACGCCATGCCGTTGGGAACCCGAAACAATTCCATCGGCCACTACCGGGCCCTGGCCGCCGTAAAATCGAACTACTATCGTTTTACTCGGCAACTATCTGAACAATTCGAGAATCTCGTCGGCTATGCACGCTACGAATCGTTGACCGTGTTCTCGAGCACACGGTAAATCCTATGGAAATTTCTCTCGGTAGTAAAAGCTGGTTTCTTCGCTTAAGAACGAAACAACCGTGTTTGATTTCGATTGGAGGATCGTGGAAAGAGCGTAAAATGGCGAGCGTGTACGTCGCGGCGCTAGACCCGTGCGAATCTTTTTTTTCCACGAATTTGACACTCCGTTTCTTACGTGTTCCAGATTATTAGGTTTTTCCAAACATTTTTACGTGAAAAAACATTCTCATGTTGCGGAAAGAAATCATGTTACAATCACTGTAAACGTAGACACAGTTAAGTAAGTACTGTACATGCAGTTATTAAGAATGATCCTTCAACGCCTACATATTTATTTTGCTTTCTATTGAAATTTATCAATAACCAAAAAAATATGGGGTTACCGTTGTCATACAATGAAACGGTACAGAATACTTTAATGGAATAATCAATAAGCTAAGCATCAGGTTAAATTAATAAGGTTGCTAATAAGTTTTACAACGATAACATTAAGTTTTCGGCAAACAAATGAGGAAAAAATGATAATAAAAGTTTATAACGTTCATATTATTCAATGTTCTAAATTAATCATCGATATGATAAGCGGCAGAAACTTATGGAATCAGGAAATAATTATGTAATAACATAAATTCGTGTATGATTTCGCATTATACCTCTTGTTTCGTATATCAGTTTTGTTCCAAACACCGTGTGTATAGTACGGTATAAGTTCATACGCATATGTGTACTATAATTTTTTGTATTTGAATTAAATCAAATTTATAAGTATGCGTTGAACTTCATTTTATCGTGAAATGAAGTAAGAGATGAAATCATAAAATAAATATTGAGTCTAATTTGATTATTTGAAATACGGTTTAAATAAGATTTACAAAGTTGTACGCAGTGAATATCAAAGTGAATTACAAGTGCAAAACAGGCTATCTTCAAACTATTACAAAGCTAAAAATACAATACGTAAAAGTATACGTTGGGATCGAGGTGGTACAAAAAATACCTTATACCTGTCTCAGGCAGTCTTTTCAATCTAACAAGAGTAAACAGTATGTATCCGCTTATAGATTTTCTTTGTGCCTATCAGGCAAAAATTCAATGTATGACGAAATTCTTTAAATATATCCTAAATGAAACATTTTACATTGTATCATAAAATTTGTTCTTAATAAAATGCCACTGACCAACAAGGAGACAAATATACATTATAAATATTATGCTACACTATTATTTCCGATAATCATTCCCAATAATTTAAATAATTTCAATATCAAATTAGCTGTATTATTATATAAGTACATATTTAACAGTATTATTATTTAAATTTTGTGGGCCCGGTGAACATAAGTAAATATAAGTTTGATTTTTAATTATTAAAGGTTTATGAAAGGTAAAACCGTAGTCAAATGTATCTGAACGTTCATTTAGACTAGAATAAACGTGTTCAACCGAGGACAGCACCATAATAGCACCGATGGACCACAAAAACTAAACCTATTTTTTCAAATATCTCAAAATCTGGTAACACAATTAAACTCGTACTATTTATCAAGCTAGATATTTAATTAGTATTACCATGATCAAATATTGTTGTAAAACAAAACATAGCGCTCGTTCTTTTAAAATGAGCGACATAACGTATATTGCAATGAATGTGCGGTGAATAAATTTATTTCGACAGTGTGAATATAATTAAAAAGGCTTTGCTTCTATATCTCAGAACAATGTTTAATTAAAGATCCGGTTCCGCCGAAAAGCATTTCCTCGTTTGGGGAACTGCGAATTGCTCAACTTAACTTGCACCGAAATGTTCAAATTACGCGACGGAAACAATCATAATTAACGTGCCTACGGAAGAATCTTGGCAAGAATTCGTGTTCCTTCCTATCATCGTTTGTTTCTCACGTAATTTGTCAATTTCCCGGGACAACCCTCATCGGTTTGTCTATTTTTCGTAACAACGAAATTTCGTGCACGAAACAGCAAACTTCGAACAGTTTTACCGGGACAAAACCTGACCTGACCCTCGTTCGGCTTCCTGAACGCAAGCCCGTTAGAAAATTACGTGGTCTCACGCGCGTACACACAATTCTCCCTGGCCATGGAGGGTCGTCCTCCCGTGCGTGTGCATTGGCCGAATGCGTGGTCAGAGGGGTAAGAAGCAACCCTCCTGAAGGACATTCTTTCGGCTCGTACCCTGTACCACCGAGACATACGCAACGCGCCTAGTTGCCAGGTGAAGTGCTTCTTCGGCTATCAGAAAGAATCCCGGCGAAAGGGGTGAAGAAAACGAAAGACAGAATAAAGAGAAGAAAGAGATGAAAATCCTTCAGAGAGACAAGGAGCCACTGTGCTGGCCACTCGGTCGCGCAACTTTTGAACCGGAAGGAAACCAGACTGACCAGACTGCCGGGCGCCGTTCGTTTCACCCTTCTTGTTTGACGCGCACGAACTGCCGGCCTTCTACCGATTCCTACGAGTTGACCGGTTTAACCGACACGACGGCCATTGTCGAAAATCATAAATCTCGTCAAACTGGTCGTGATTTTGGTGATTCGCGATCGTTCTTGTTACAAGACACGGTAAATAAGCAGCGTGTGCGAACAGCTTTCACAACTGTTTGAACTTCGACAAACTCTTCGTTTCGAGCCAAACCCGATACATGCTCCTTCGGTAGTTCGAAAGTTGCTTGTGCCTTGTTTTATGCTTCACTCAAACACGCTTTGAAAATATTTGCAAATAAATCAGGTACACTGATTTATTCATTTATTCTTTTTCTTTTCGTGCGATCCCGAGATCGATCATCGTGGACAAAAAGTTCTGTTAAAATAAACATTATGCATTTACGTGCAGACGCGAGAGCTCCCAATAATCACAGTGCCCTATTGAGAGAGAAGAACATAATAATTAGATGCGTAGATGCGAAGAAAAAACTGAAACAGTCTATTTATTCATATACACATTTATTTATCGCGTATATACGATTTTTGCATTTGCATTTGAGGACCTTATTTTTGTTTCAGTTCATACTTGTTTGTTGCAGCATTCTCATATATAAGTCGACTTAGTATTTTCTCTTAAAACCGTTATTTTGTCTTCTTTCCTACTTTAAAAGCAAATTACATTTTGCGTTACAAACGTAGAGCGATATTAAGATTTCGCTAATTCCATAACTTTCTGTTGCCTTTTGTTCATGACACGGATCAAGAGAATATATTACCTAATATATCCGAGAATATATGAATGTAAGAGAATGAAATATTCAAAATATTAATATAAGATAAAAATCACCAGGATATATTGTTTAAAATAGAATTACTAATAATTACTATAATTAAGATAAGTAGAGACAAATGTTGAAACTTTCGTAATAACGTTCCCCTATATATCCACTTTGATCCCAAGCAAAATCGGCTATTCAATAGCCAATCTTCTTCTCGGAATCTGTGCCAAACAGTTATGAAGATGATCCCGATCTTTTTTGACAACAGGCATCGGCAGGCAGAGAGAAACGAAAGCAGAAAGAGAGGGAAACTGGACAGAGTTGCTGGCTGTACGTCAGGTAGCTGGACCTGGTGGTAGAATTGTTCGGCACCAGCAGGTGCTAGCCATAGGTATTCAAAATAAAATATTGTTCTTGCGTCCTCGTGGCTGAGCGTCGCAAATGTCGAAGGATCTCACTGGTCTTTGTCTACATAGGAGAGGCGAGTATTTTTACTTCCTACGGACACCCATCTCTCTAAGCCTTTCATGCTTCCTTACGGAAACCTTCTTCTTTCTTTTACCTGATAGTATTGCTACCTTTGCTGGTACTTTTCAAGAAACCTCCACAGGAAAGGTAACCACCAGTTGTTTTAGAGTTTCTCGTTTCCAGGTCAAGTTAAACATTTCGTAAGATTGTTTGTCTTCAGTTTTCCTGGAATAATGCTACGCAATGATGCGAGTGCATTGTAATTCGTTGCTAACTATAATTACCTGAAGTGTAATAATAATCCTGTTCTCTCATTGTTTTATTTAGTCGTATATAAATTGTTATACATAATAGCATTAGTTATTTTTATGTAAAGATGATATACTGCAAAATAGTTTTACATACAAGGTAACAAGCTTTGATAATTAATTACCATACTGTTTCTCTATTTAGGAATTGTTTACCTAATCTCGTTTTGAACCGTCGAAACGAAAATTATTTTGGATTAGTACCTATAGTGATAGAATTAATCGATATTATACCGACCGTATGCAAAATGCTCCGATATTATTTTGTTTATTTTATGCAATGCGTTGCGTACTTCAGTTGGTCATAGCATGCAATAACGATTGCACACGTTCTTTTCTCTTATTGTTAATTCGTGTATAATTATGTTTAAATATAGTCCAAAGTTATATAGTTCATAAAAGTATATTTTCCGTTTCTCTTCCCGACTAAAACCTAACATATAGTTTTTTGTATTATGTAAGTTCAAATTTAGTAACCAAAAAGATAAAACTGGTGAGCTTGTTTAATCAGTGCTTGCGTTGCTAAAATTACATAATTATCGTCGATGTGATAATAGATTCTATGAATACTAAAAATACAAAATTTTTTAAAAAGTGAATTAACGAACAATTTTCTAAAGAGATGAGTATATCCGCGACAGCTTTTGATATTAAGTAATTATTTGTAATTTTTAAATTTCCAGTATTTAACAGGTTGATATATCAGCTTATCGAATACATTATTTGTTCGTTAAAATTACGCAGTATATATATTCTAAATAATTATATTTCATGCAAATTGAACAAAACGTCTTTATTAAACATGTTTATTTGATAAATGAAAGAATGAAGTTTAAAATTTTATTAATAATATTCCGTTAAGTATACAATTTAAAAGTTATCAAACATGACACTATAAATTCATGAATGTTAAAGTTGCTAAACTGAAAGTGATAATTTGTTAAAACTTTGAAATTGTTTAGATTTGTAAATGCAATAGTTTAAAAATTTCTAAATTAAATTTTTCCAATTTTAAGAGTTTATGAATTTTCTAAAGTTAATTAATTTAAAAATTTCTGTGCTTGAGAATTAATGATGTTAAAAATTTCTTAGATTCCGCGTCCAGGAATTTTTGATCGTTTAAATTTAAATATTTAAATACTTGAAAAGTTTTTAACTTCTCAACGCAAAGACTTGTAGATTCGAAAATCTAACAATTTTTAAAATCGACTGCAGGACGTTTTAAGCACAGAAATCAGGGCAGTTCAACCACTGAGGCTAACATAGCCATGTTTAATTAAAAATAGATCTTGTAACAACAATTACAAGAAGCGGGTCTTATACCTATTACTTTTTTTCTAATAAATAAAACGAACTAATTGTTGGAAATATTTCGATCACCAATCTCCTTAAAATAAAAATACGAAAACATGATGTAGTTTAAAAAAGGATTCGAAGTACGCAAAAGAGCGGAAGATGTAACATCTCTTCTCTTGTGAGAAAGGCGTGAGCACGTCGAACAACAGTTAAGGATAATTAAAGGAGAAGGAAGAAGGGCCGGCCATGCGACGGACAAGATGCGCGAATGTTATTTAAAGTCTAGACACAATGTAGGACCTCCGAATTAGTGGGCTTCTACGGTAATTAACGAAATTAGCCGCAATTAGAGTGGTCGGGGAAGCGATGCGGCGTATCCCTTTTTCCTTTCTCTCGCAATCAGCGTCGGCCGAAGAAAGACGTTCAAGACGATCAGAGGGACCTCTTGGGGTCCTCGAGTGGCACGTTTACGCCAAGCCTTAATGACTAACCACATCGCTCGAAAAAAGTATGTATCTACATAAACAAAACTATGGGAACCACTTCGGCTGCGATTACTATACCGGACACAAGAAGAGAGAGAGACGAACGGTATTTTAGCACGGTGATTTCAACACGGTTAGAAGAGCTCTGTGTGATTGGATTGTCTAGTTAGCGGGTTTGATGAGATCACTCTTACGGCGCAATCAGTCTCGTAAACGTCATCGCACGGCCACAGTAATATATTTTGGTGGTACGGGAATACGCGTGATTCTGTGACGTGCGCACTGTTAAAATACGATACGTATAATTTTGCTTATATGGTTAGGGATACGTGTCGTCGTGTTAATTGACGTTTCTTCACCCGTGGTAAGCGGTAAATTTTCTACGCAACGCGTCGTGGATATCAAACCCTACGGAGTCGTAATTTGATTTTGATGCGTTTATCTGTACAGAAAAATACTTTCTGCGTCCAGTTTTCAATATGATCTATTCAATTTTGTCAAACACCTCGGAGTTTGGCAGGTTATGAAAATTGTAAATATTTTATGGAAACGTAACATCGAATGGAAGTATTTAAAAACTGATATGCTACATCTGTCCGGATAAAGAAATTTATAATTGAATCGCGAGTTGCGAAATAGTATAAAGGCAACAAAATCGATATATATATGTATATATATTTTAAAATATAAATTTTCAATTTCTGTTTGTAAATTGATTAGTTCAGTTAGTTTGAAGTAAAACTCTAAATTAAATGAAAAGCGAACACTGGTTTATTTATTTTATCGAATAACACTTCGCGAAACTTCAGACTTTTATACTTTTTTATATGTATGCATATTATATGATAGTCCGATTTAGAGAATTAAAAACTTGTCTATATCTTGAACTATCATAATATGTTTATATATAATATTTATCTAATAGTTTCGTATTATTGAAGTTATAAAACTTATTAATCATAAATTATAATTACTCAACATTATCGCGAAGTCCAACGCCGTGAATTCCCGATTCGAACTTCGCCATTTAGTACAGTTGACTCTTGTTATATTGCCACAGATGTGATTACAGAATCGGAAATTTCTTAGAATAAGCACCACAGAAAAATATCTTTTGATGTAATGTTCGAAAGTATCCGAACTTGAAAATTTTTCAACTTAAAAATTTGTAAATTTATAAATTTTGAAACTTAAAAAGTTTTAAATGGTTCATTTTGAATATTTATGAACTTATAAATTTACAAATATGAAAATGTATAAAATTTGAATTTTGTTAACTTTTAAACTTGAGAATTTCTTCATTACTAAATTTTTGAATTTGAAAATTGTCAAGTTTTTAAAACTTGGATATTTTAAAATTTTCGAATTAAAAATTTTTAAATTAAACAATTTTTTTAATTTATAAACTTGAAAATTTTTGAAAATTCCAAAGCTGGAAAATTTGAAATTGATATAGTTTGCAACACTATAAAAAAAATTAAAAATACTTGTGCGACTAAATGTGAATCAATTTTATAAACATAAAAAAACTACAATTTAGTAAAAAAAAAGAAATCGTAAAATAAATTTAATTATTGTAGTCAACACTACTATTTTGTATTATTTCAGTAATTTATTAATTATTTTTGGTATATTTCGAACTCAGTTTAAAAATTTTCATTAATAGTCTACATTTTATTTTATACATGACTTATGTATATAAATTACTTATAATTGTTAAGAGGAGATGATTGTGATACCAAAAGAGACTAAATACAAAATTTAGTATCCAGGAAAATAAATTTTATGATATAAACATGTTCTTCAAATGTTATCATGTATCGCATAATTAACATTCATATCAGTATTTATAATACTTCCAAAATTATTTTACTTGTAATTTTTTACTTCCGGCTTCGACCCACCGTATTTCAATTATAATCAAAATACCGTCTTCATAATAAGCACAATTCAGTGCAAGCTTTTGGATATTATGTATTATCTTATCCTGGACATTTATTGATGTAACCATGTATAAGTTTATATGAATAAACTAATAATACTTAAACTATTTTGTTGCTTACATTTTAAATGGAATAACTTTGAACCGATCATTGGCGTGGTTGTTTTAGTGTTTAAATCAGTAAAATAAATTGCATACTACATTCTACACTTACTTAAGTCTTTTAGATTTTATGAGTATGTTATTTTTTAAACGAATATCATTAACAACGAAGTTTTGAACCATAACATTTAATTTGGATACTAATAATTTATTTTAATAATCAATTAAGCCCAGGTAATATATCTTCCAAAAATTAACTTGTACATTAATGTTTAATATTGTCTGATATCGTTTAATATTGATTGATATTATTTGATATTGATCGATATTGTCTCATATCATTTAATATTATTTAATATGGACCTGTTCGACAGTTTCAGCATTAAGAGAGAAAATATTACTTGGGTACTATTTCAGTAATCATAATCAGGCGTTCGTACAACGCATCGATAGTAAGAAATTCGAGCGAATATAGATTCGGGAGTGAAAGATGCAGAGACAGGTTTCAGCAACCTGCTAGCAGGAAGCGCATCGTCAGCCGACACCAGCCGTTGGTCAGTTTCATAACTGTACAATACTGGGAAAACAGAAAGAAACGCGGACAATGCATGAAGTACAGAGTAGAAGCGAACAGAGGGTGAGGGTCCTTGTTGTCCGACGACCCCCAATGGCCCAATGGGATGTCCGACGAACGCGCAGCACCTGCTTATTTGTGGATGACTATGAACGGCCGAAAATTTTTGGTGAAACTGGCAGGACAATGCACCACCCGCCATTGGCTGACCATTGTCCGTCCATGGTCTACGACCGGTGCCCTCGTGTCACACGCAGGGAAACACTTTATACAGCATTATTATTCGCAAGGGTGTAATCCTAATTCTCTTGTAGCTGCCAGGCAGCTAGAGGTTGGTACCTGCTCTGTCGGACCTCCGTGTCTCCTTCTAGTTATTTATTACCTTTGTTTACAGTGTTGCACCCGCAATTAACGTAGATCAGTCCCGCACCGGCTAGGACCGACCCTTGCCCAGATGGACGGCCTTCCGATGGAACACGTGCTAACAACGCTTCGTCGCTCCTGGCTAATTGAACAGCTCAACAGCCTCCAAGGTCGCTTTGTGTTCGATTTAACGTCCTCCGAACGGACCGACGATATCAGAGTCCTTTTGATAGATTTCTTGGTACTCATCGAGGAAAAAATTGCCAAGGTGATTAGAATTCGTACATGGGTAACGAGAGTTTAAAAATGTGTCTCGATAATCGTTGGCAGACGTGGCTAATTGAAACGTTCTCCGTCTACAGTGTATTAACTTTAATTGCTCAGATATTTTGCCCTTGTAACAACGGTTTAACTGTTTCCTTTTACTGGAATATAAATTGTACCGTGTACATACTGTATTCGTTAACGACGAGCATGCCCAAAGTAACAATAAAGGTATTCGTGTTTTTCAAGCGTTTATTGTAGAGATTACACATAGAAAAATTTATTAGTTTCTTTATAGCACCGAAAGATAATAACAATATAGTTTTGGTTGTGCTTCTCATTTTTCAATTTTTAGATTTCGAAACTTACTGAACTTACTACTAAATTTTTTAATTTGAAATCGTATACTCTGATATTAATTTATCACATTGTACATTTTCAAATTAAAATAAATTTCGATTTAATAATCACAAAATCGGTGACTTTTAAGTTTCTGTATTTGTAAATTTTAAATGAATTTCTAAATTGGTACAATCGATAATTTCATATTTTTATTCTTATAAATTTATGAATTTCAACATTTTTAAACTTCTAAATTACGAGATGTTTGAAGTTATAAACGTTCAAATTTGCAAATTTAAAAATTGATGAATTCCTAAATTGTATTATATGTTTCTACATTTTGAAGGGTACAATTTTTCAAATTGCCCGATGTTTAATTGTAGAAATGGGAATTTAATATTTCTCACTTTCCATTTCCAGATTTTTAAATGTGTACATAAGGAAATTTCATATTTCCGTATTTGAAAATTTCCAAACTTTCAAGTTTCCAATTTTGCAAATTTCCAAACTATCGAATTATAAAGGTACGAAATTTTCAGATTACCAAATTATCGAATTATGGAGAACCGAAATTATCAAATTCATAAATATTCAAATTTTTTAATTAAAAAATTAACAAATCGAAATTTCGGAACATTCATATTTCTAAATTGTTTAATTTGAAAATTCGAAAATTTGTTTCATTCGGAAATTTCCCATCATTGCACTTGAATAGCAGTAAGTGCTATTGCGGGTATTTAAATGTCTAATCATTATTATATTGAATAATGTACACAGATTTCCATGTTTGCACAGTTGTTGCGTATATTTAATTCCTGCACACAGAATGGCAGGTCATTTTTATCGTGCATATGTTTTATGTACCTTATTATATTTATAGTATCCTTATTATGTTAAAAAATATTTTTATATAAAATTGTAGTTTAAATTCACTACGCAATTACAATAACATTGTTCTCGATTTATACCTGATTACATATCACTCGGAAAGTATTTCCAAGAAAACATTGTTTACATCTTAACGATAGTATAGAATAAAACATTTATGCATACATATAAATTTTCTACACAAAAATCATAATCATTGTTTCCAACAGTTATTCATAAAAGAAACCCCGTACGTCTCTGTAAAGATACTTTATTGCATAATATATCAGAAATCGTAAAAAATTGTCCTTCCGTACCCATTGTGTGTTAAGTTTGAATTATACAAGGTACCGTACAAAAGATTCGTTGGCTTGCATCCCGTCCAAAAGACGAAGCGTTAACTTTCTGACGCATCTTGCTGGTTGTGTTTCAAGGCGATTTCCCGAAAGTCGACTTGTTCGCTTATCTCTTCAGCTCTAATGACACGCTTCGAGAACGTGAATCGCCGTGTGGTAAAATGATTTCCAGTTTCACGGTCGGTATGCAAATTCGAGGAGTGTCCATGTGAGGCGTTCGAGGGTAATTCACGGATAAGAATAACACCTCGAGTGTGGATATTGAAAGCGAGCGGACTGCGAACAATTCGCTATTTGCATTTCTGCGATCCTCGCGACACGGCCACCAGATACGATGCGTACGATAGAAGAAGAAAGGATAAAAAGAAATAAAAAAATCATTAAATGGGAGATGCTTACCTGTCTTTGAAGGTGGTTGGAAATTTAATCGGGGGTTACAACTATTTCTCCGTGGATAGACAACTGTTTGCGTAGCGGGTCCTTTTTTTCGACCAAAAACGCGTTCTTATTATCGTATTGCTTTATTTCTCTTCGTTTCTGAATATTTTACGACTATATGGATGCCATCATCAAATTCACCGTTTGCTCGAAGTAATGGGCAAGAAACAAACAAGCAGTTTTGTTTCGAACAAAGTGAACACGTTTTATCTAATGTTATTACACCAGCAATTTTTTAATATTTCTATGTCAATTTTATTTTGAAAATTAATGCAATGATTTCGGTGAAACTATCTGTCTGTCACTTTTGGAGACAATAAAATGATTTTGATAGATTTTTGCGGAACAACTTATTTCCATCTATCCTTTAAATCATTATTATTATTTCTTTCGTTGTTGCATAGTTGGATTTCACTGGAACCGTTTTGTTAAAACGATTTACTTTAAAACAAATTTACGGAGCGAATATTCAACTATGTTAAAGCGTTAAATTTTTAATTATTCTTCGTTTGTCTTGTATTAATCATATATATAATCAACTGAGCGATACGTGGTCTCCCAGGTGCCGTTTATTTTAAACAACGAGTAATTATTAGTAGATACGTATTGAGATAAAGATATTTAGATGATTTGGCATACGTCTAGATAACGATATACTGATATAAGTGTAGAAGAAGAATTAAAAGAAATTAACCGTTCATCAGATGCATTAAATTGAAATGTATTCCAAATAAAAATTTGAAATATCACACATTGTTGATTTTTTGGTGTTGTAGTTCAGTACCTTCCTGTGCAAAGTATGTAAACACTTTTCATATTGAACTGTTTTAGAGATGTAGCTTTTTCCAGTTACTAGATGCACTCCACATATATTAAAATGTAATATTTATTTTTATGTCAAAGCAGTTTTTAATGATATATATTAAATCAAACTAAACAACTTACTACATTAAATTCAACTGGAACAATCAATAATCGCTTTAAATTAAAGTTAATATCCGGACAAAACTTTTAAATAGAAAATTATAAGATTTTGTGCAGAATGTCTAAAAAAAATTGACATATGCAAAAAATGTATAATTTCATGTAATAAAATGCCGGTGATATTGAAAATTCATTAAAATATGACTCCAAGAAGAAATTATTTTCACCGAAGCAATGTGTTTCTTTAAGTAACCCATTTTTGTTCCACGAAGTTTTCTCATACAAAATCAGAAAATACCTAGATAGTTCCATTCCGTTGTACCACGCGGTATGAAAAAATTTGCCCCTAATATAAAAATATAAATAATATAATAATTCATAATGCAGACATTAAAATAATACAGTTATTTACAATATGAAAACTTAATGTCTATGAGCTAATTTGAATACATAACCTCAAAAATCGATTCCGGTCATCGACATGAAAAATGCAATATCAAATTGAAGGTTTTTATCATTTATAAAATTTATCTATTACTTTCATGTACTGAATTTATTAAGGACGTGCCCATACGTTCCGCGGGGTTATATATTGAATAGAGCATATTATCATGCATAATATTTTGCTTGTAGTCCGCTCTTCTGTAACTCTTCATACACATCCGCATCTGGTTCCAGTTGAAATCGGAGAAATCGTGGATCAAATTGATCCTACGCATTTTAAGGCGCCATCATCGATCTCACGAGTGCAGATTTGGACCAAGATCGCGTGTTTATTCGCTCCCCGTATCAATACCAATGAATACGTGTCCACGAATACGAAGCTGATTGAATTGTGAAACGCACATAAAAGCAGCAGATAAACGCAAGGGGGAATTGATCGTCCATCGTTGCTCCATTCACGAACTGGCCAGTTATGGCTACACTTATGAGCTTAGGTGTACATATGTGTACCGAGTGTATACACGTTTGCACATATTCTAGCAGTAGCATCGCGTGTGTGGCTAGTGCTTATCTGTGTCTGCGTGTGAGTGCATTTAACCTCGCAAATGCACTACCAAGACTTGTCATAGTTGTACATGGTCACTGTATACACACGATGGACTAGTTTCGGGGTTCAGATAATAACCCTGACCTTCTTCAAGCTCGCGTTCGCAACTAGCGATAAAATGAAAGGACAGTGACATTGGTGATCCACGTATGATTAGAGGACTCGAAAGACGTTACAATTTTCAAACGGTGATTCTAAAGTAAATCATCTATATAGTATGTATGTCATAACTTCGTAAATTGTAACATTTAAGAAATTATAAATTTTGCAATTTTAGGAAATCAAAACTTAAAAAATTTACAAATTTCCGGAAGTATAAACTTTTAATTTAACATTTCCAAGATTCCAGATTTTGAAATTTAGATACTTTTTAATTTACACATATTTATATTTCGAAACTTAAAATGCAATTTTTGAATTTAGTAGTTTATAAACTTTCAGATATAATGTAGAAACATTAAAAATATATATTATATTTACAAATTCAGAAATTTTGAAATTTCGAAATTTTTTTTTTATTTGCACATTGTTAAACGGTTTTATCAATAGCAATATAACAAGTTTTAACTTTAATGACACTCATCACTGATCAATCGCAGTGTCTAAAGAGCGTCGAAAAAAATGATTTGTGTCGCAGGCTGTACAAATTCTCGGAACGGCTTTATTTCATAACAACATTAAATTTCAGCCGGTGTCATGTTAAGAAATAACAATAGAATTTTTTGAACTTTAAAATAAAATGTTTGATTAGTTTCCGTAAATATTTTATGAAGTGCTGTTACCATCGAATAATTTCTGCATAACTGCATTTGTGACAGGTATTCGTTCGAGAACAAAGGCGTGAAACAGCAGGTATCTTTTGTTTGATATTGTAATCATAAAACTTGGATTTTAGTTTTACAATCATATTTATGAATGCGATGCAATAAAAATTTATGGATGGGATGTTCCTTTCATAAGTGTCCTTATTCAAAACTTTCCTATCCGCTAGAGTATTTTATATAAAAAATGTTTATCTGGACATATAATATCTGGAAAACAGTTTTAGATATTTGGAGGCAGAACATACAATAATTTTGGTATAGATGCGTTCCAGCACTTAAGGAAACTTGGTACATTCTATAAATTACAGAATATTATATGTATATACTAATTTTTGCGATCAAATATGTGTAAGAGTGTATTATTATATTTTTCAATACATGCTCTTTTGTTTACTTTTGTATTTGCGCTTTTACTTATTTTTACTTTTTTTCATTCATTTACTTTCGTATTTTGTGCACGATGTGCACCGATTTTCACAATTTTTTTAACGGATTCACTGTGTGCTCTTTGCAGGTAAAACATTTGCTTTATCGCCGGGCAATAAACCTCTCAATCTCATGTGCTGCCATTTGCGATACTGATGCTTTACCATTTTACTTTCAGTTAAACAATGCATCTCAGCAACTCAATCAATGAGAAAAATTGGTGTTAAAAATTATAATAGTAAGAACATTAAAGCAAAGAGGGATAAACCAGAATAGTGTTTTTGGAAGATAATGAGATTAGATTCAGTGTACAAAGTATACAAATTAAGCACACGTGTCTCTTGCTGGTACCTTTGAATTTTCCGACAATTATGTACTTCATAATTATTAAAATATGTTATTTAATTATGATTAACTATTAAACTAAGTTGTTCAACCGTTATTGAACAATGTTATTTAATTATTATTAATCATTAAATTAAGTTATTTTAAAAAAAAATGTATTTAAAAAGGTACAGTTTAATTCTACTTTAAGTTAAAACCATGATGTGGTTGTTTTGATCCTTTATTTTAGATCCTAATAATATTAAAACTTGTATTTAGTGGAATATAAGAAGGTTAAAGCATAATTTATTCTTATTTATTTAAAGAAAACCTTATGTTTCCTATGTTATTTCAAAGGACTCAAATTTGAAATATTTTTACCTATTTCATTTGAAAGAAAAATCAGCAGTATGTAGTATACAGAGTGTCCCAAAAGTGTTGAAGGAGCCGGAAACGGGAGGTAGATGGGGTCATTCTGAACAACTTTTTCATTTTCAAAAATGTCGTATGGAACTTCATTTTTAAATTATTAACGAGAAACACCGACCAATCAGAACGCGAGAATACCTCCCATTTCCGGCTCCTTCAACACTTTTGGGACACCCTGTATATATAATAATATACATAAAATATAAAATGCCATAAGTAAAATCATTAAAAAGAGAATTAAAATATTTAGTTAATATTCCTCAATTAAAATGGTGAAAACATGTCGTCTTTTTACGCGATTTACTATTTTATATTATACAAAAATATACTTTTACCTTTACTTTAATTGTTAGTTGTTGTAATGTATCAAATACTACAATATATGAAATATTGGCATATCGCTTTTCTTATAGTAAATTCCTATGAACCGATTACGGTGGTCAGGTAGAAGAGTAAACGTGAAGGTTCGGTTGTGTGGTCCTAAGCCGGTCTGTAAGTGTTCGTGTGTCAACTAACCAATGCAGTAAAATAGAATTACTCGAGTACGGGATGGTAGATATGGGTTTCAAGATAGAAAGAGAAAGGGCATCATACGGCTTCGTGTCAACATTAACGATATCGGATTTGCGGCTAATTTAAAAATTTCGTGATAGAGGTCGAAGAACAAAAAGCGATAAAAAATAAAGGCAGGCAGAAACAGTAGGATGAAACACGCAGAAATTTTGTCTTTTGATCGATTGGACGAAATCAATAGGGAAACAACTGAATAATTTGGAAAATGTTAATGATATTTTTTAAAATATTACGTTACATTTATGTTTAGTTTAAACAAATAAGGTTCTATTGTTAGTTCTGAATAGTTACTCTATTATCATTTTTGTTGATAATAATTATTATTATACGTACAGTCACGGACAAAATTAAGTGGACATTGCAGAAATGTAAAAAAATTTTTTGTTTTATTACAATGTATCAAATAAAATTTAAATTTAGAACGTGAAATGTTTTTGTAGACTTGAAAAAACATTTATTTCATGTATATAATTGTGCAATAAAGTTTTGATTTATAAGCATTATTAGTTAAATTAAATTAATCTTTGGTTATTTATGATACCTGTTCACTTAATTTTGTCCACGGTTGTATATAATGCTTATCATTATTACTAATACTTACTATTACTAATTTGATACTAATAATATGTTTTAAAATTAATTAAAGTTTTATGAAGAAAAGAAATTACGATTAAAATTTAATTTAACCCTTTATACTGTAAATCTTCCTGGTTGAAAAGTTCAGTGAATCTTTTTTAAAATTATTTTTTTATTATCAACTGCCAATATTGCCTGTTCCACTATGTTCGAACATTGCATGTATAATACTATTTTAGCTAAAAGTTATTTATTTAAAATTGTTGCATCGAATAAAATGACGAATACAAAAAAATTGTATACATATATTTAGCATTACAATTATAATTGTGCAGTGTTTGACTTTTTTTTGTAAAACTTGTATTCTCATTTGAATATTTAGATCAAAATAAAAAGTCCTATTCAGATACATAAGTACTTTGTAGAGCTTACATTGCATAACCGTAAACTTTCAACATTCTAAAGTTCCAATCTTAAAGTTCAAAAATTAAAAAATTCCAAACTTCTAAAGATATAAAATTCTAAGGACCCAAGATTTCAAGGTTCGAAAACTTAAAAAATTTTAAGGTTTCAATATTTTGCAATTCCAATCTCTCGAAATCCTTAATTCTCGAGGTTTCAATATTTCAAACTTCAAAAAATCCAAAGTACCACAGTTTCAAAAATCGTTAAAATCATTTGGGTCAAAAGCCCATGTACTGTTGCAATCGTCGTAACAGTTATGTAATTTAATATCTGTTAACCTAGCCAATCGGATTCCTGTGTGTATCCTTTGCAGTTTTAAAAAGTAAATTCATAATGACGTAAAAGCAAAAGGGAAGTGGAAGAAAGTTTCGAATTCAAATTAGGCATTTTACATGTTACTTCAAAGTTACATAAACGCATACAGGATTAATTACGAAGTATTTTATTGAGGTAAAACAATGAACGATAATGCATGAAGCAAAGACATTAAAGGATGCATGTATAACGTTGATTGTCTGGGCCAAAAGTGTTTGTGATGAAGCACCGATAGTCGTTCACGTGCCACGAAGGCGCGAAGGACTTCACCGAGATACAAGCTCGATATGGTATACTACAGGCGGATCGGTTTGATAAGGTAATTACTAAATGCTAATATAGAGAACCATATACATTTATTTTTGTATGTACATTCGGCTGAATCATAGGCTTCCTTTTCTATACGTATTTAGAGAGCATACATAAATTTAAAAATCAAACTTGACGATGTTCAGATATCTAAAAGTTCATATTTCCAATTTCTCTAGTTTAAAAATTTCAAAATGTTTGATTTCTCAAATTTCCTTAATTTTAGAACTTTAAATTCCCAAAATTGTAACATCTCCAAATTTCTAGACGCATAAAGTCTTAAATTCCTTAATCATCTAAATTTCAAAATATTTAACTCCTCAAATTTCTACATTTCTACATTCCCAAATTTCCAGATCTTCCAATTTCAACATTCTCATATTTCAGTCTTCTAATTTTTACAACCCAAAATTCAAGAATTGGGAGGTTCGAACAGTTAATCGTTTGAAAATTGTGTGAATGTGGAAATTTGGAAACGTAGAAACTCGCAAACTTGCAAATTTGGAAGCTTGGAAACTTGGAAATTTAGATACGTGGATGCGTGACAACTTGGAAATAGAGAAATTTGGATTTTCGATAACTTTCGAACATACAGAAATATTTAATCTCTCAAAATATAAAGCAAGTTGTGTACTCGAGTGTGCAATAAATCAATCAACATCAGTCTACTGGAATATCCATATTCTTTTAACACTAGATTTACGGAACGAGCCAAAATGACTCATGAAACATTTCTTATTTGAAATTACAAAAACTATATCGAAGTTTCCATCGAAATGCATGTCAACTTTTGTCAAGACAAAGGATCACTGTATAAACCAGTTTATGTATCATACCTTATTTATTTTCCCTTCTTCTCTAGTTTAATTTAAAAACAAATTGTCATTACACGTCCGTAAATCTAGTGTTAAACCACTGCAGCCCGAATGTACATAATGTAATAACTATGTGTATCGGGAGTTAGCTTTCAATTTCGCAAATTTCGTTGCTTTACCACTGTTACGATATGTTTACGTTGTTGGACGGTATCCTCGGCAGAGAGTCATTAAATATTACTTCCGAATGAACTTTATATTAAATAAAAATTCAAGCCCAGCCAGATTAGCCACTGCACAATGCATAAATATAGTGCAGGCCAACGGTGTCCCGGCCCCGATGTAACGCCAGGACTTACGATCGCCGTGCGTCCCCAAACACGTCTCTTATCGTCCGGGTATCTCGTGCAATGCCGATGTTACATGTTCGTATCGAGTGTCATTAAGTGTGATTATATTACCCCGCCCGTTCACGTGTATGCCAAAAACGAGGGACAGAGACGGAAACCGAGAGAAGGAGCAAAGGACTGGGACACGGGAGGACACTAGAGAAAGAGGTTTTCGTGGCGTGCTGTCATCGGATGGGACCAGAGATGCCGCTTTTACGTCGATACGTAATTTATTGCCATATCCGATATTAAAGTATCGTGGATAAGACGAAGGGATTGGCAGAAGGTCTACCTGCGAGTTCGTTTCTTTCTTCTTGTCCGCGAGAATGCCACGGCGGGTCGCGCGTAAAAATATTTCCCCCCTCCTTTTTACTTCCCTCCCTTTTGTCCACTCTTGTTTTTGCTGATTGGACCTTTTACTTTAACCTAATCGACGAGAAATGATTCAAATTTTGCGAAACAATTCGTAGGATCCAGCTGACTAGCACAAGATATTGGTCAATGTGTAAATACTCGACAAATTTGTTAAAATGTTCGCAGAGAATTTAATTTGTCTGGTCATCGTTTTTGTATTTAAGAAACGCCAGCGGGCAAATTATTTTCGGTTAATGTTTATTACGCGTTTAGAATATCACATAAGATTATAGTATTATTTTCAATAAAGTACTGTAAATTTGATTTAAATCCGACGTAACCAGGAAATTTAAACGGCCGCAAAACTGGCGCTACGAGCTTTATCTATTGAAAAAAAATGAAACAAATATTGAAATATTAATTTAAGAGAAATCTTCGATTAAATTGTAAAAAGGATTTTAAATCTTTAAGATTAAATCGACCGTTAACATCTGCTATTGAAATGCGCCAACCGACTACAGAAATAAAATTAGAGCAAAGCTGTTGAGAAGGAACGATGAGTGTTTCTTAATAGAGGGCGAATGAAAAGGAAGAGATAAGGCACGAACAGAATAAAAAATTGTAGCACTCTGTCATTTTCTGGCGCCATGAATGAACCGAGGAAGCAGGTTTCACCATAGAACGTACGTTCATCTTTCCCTACCCTGTGGTAAAACTAACAAACCGGTGGCCCAGCCGTCCCTGTAATTTTTTAATTACGAAGCCACATCCTTCAGTCACTCAGGTCCAGTGACTTGCAACCGGTGTCTAGAATCCATTCCCTAATTTTTAATAACACCTAGCGCCACAGATCCGGTAATAAGTTTGTAGGCGGTACCCGGAGCGATGGCAGAGGCGAAAAAGAACAAAGGATCGAGCTGAGAGAGAAACAAAGAGAGACGGAGTGACAGAGAGAAACGAGAGAAACTGGAAAACATATTGGTAGCATTCAATGAAAGCCTATTTTTAGCGTGCATTGCGAATGGAAAATTATTACTTGTCAAACTGCGGACGAATTTTTGAAGTATTAAAATTATTTTATACATTATTTTACATTATTTAAAAAAAAATTCTTTCATGGAAACTAAATTTTAATCGCAACTATTTCAATCACTGAACTAAGATTGTTTTCTATTTTATTTACGGTACAATTATTTAAAATTTTTGTATAAAATTCGGGCATTTTTTACTTACTGAACGTCTGTTACGTTTTCAATTATTACAATTATTAATATAGTTTAAAATTTATAAAGATATATTCTAAATTGTTTGCAATGAAATTATTACGATATGTTGTGTTTTGCCGCTTAGAATTGAAAATATCAAAGACTCAAATCAATTTCATACACAAAATTTGTAAACCGCAAGTACAATAAGTATAATTTATAACCGCGATCAAAATAATATCAAAATCGAGTTAGAATTTTTTAATCGTTAATTACGACGTTGATTTTAAAAACAAAAAAAAATGAACTTATCGTGCCGCATAGTAATGGGAAGAATGAAATCACTTTGAAACGCTTATAGGCACCAGCGTGCAGCGACATCGAATAAAAATTTCAGACATAGAATGTAGAATTTCAGAAAATCGTATACTTGGAAGTTTTGGAAATTCATTTTTTAAAGAAGTTTGGGGGTCTAGAGATTACAAAATATAGAAATTTCCGAAATGGCTGTTTGAAAATTAAAAAATTTAGAAATATGAAAATTGAAGTATTTGGAATTTAGAAATTACTAAATCAAGGAATTTGAAAATTTAACAGCCTGAGGGTTTAGCGATTTGAGAATTAAAAAATTAAGGACTTTGAACATTTTGGAAATGTGATAACTTGAAACTTTGGAAATTTTAGAAAGTCGATAATTTGGAGTGTTGGAAATTTGAGTATCTAGAAATTTAGAGGTTTCGATATACAGAAATTTATAATTTGTACATTTAAAAATTTAATAATTTTCAGATTCTCAATGCTTCAAATTTCCATATCCGATAACTTCAAAATGTAGGAAAATAAAGTTTTCTCGTTATTGATCTGGGGTATTTGGCATTTTATCAAATATTGTGAATTCATTGTGTTCATTAAAGAAGTTATGTGATTTGGAACTTGACGGCTCTTTAATTCGCTTGCTTCTTAAATGCGTCAAAAACAAGGGTTTACTGTAAATATATCGTGAAACGTTAGTAGCTGTAGAATAAATCGCTAAAACCAGCAAATTAATTTTTAAGTATCAACTTAATATTCATATTTAACATGAAGTAGCTGACCATAATTAGAAATATTTCGAAGCATTAAATTTTAGTAAAACAATATTCATATGTTCCCATATTAAAATTGGCATCGAGAATCTTATATTGAAGTAACGCAAAAGTAAGCATCAAAACATTATTTAAATTTAAAAGAAGAAGAACGATTTACAAAAGTTGTTAAAAAAAAGAGTAAATAGAATGGAAAAAAATCAGAGCAGGCTGTCCGATGTTTTCAAATCAATGTCAACGCGAAAGGTAGAACAGCCGGTCAGGCAATACACGAATTTTATTATGCGCACGATCCGCACGCGTTCTAACCAAGGCTTATGAATAAATATCGCGATTTCCGTCGGCGGAGAAATCGAAACTCGAACCTAGATGGCGCAGCAACAGAACGAATCGATAAAAATTCGTCTCGTACAGCCAGCCGCCATAAATATTCCAATAAAGGTCGACCGTGCGTCGTCGAGCCGCCTTGAGAACGTTTCATCTCTGTTTCCATGTTCAATGCCCGTCCACGGAGGCTACGTAGTGATATCGTGTGAAAAGCTGGAAAAATTTTCCAAGAAATTTTTTCCAATGACCGCGAACGTATTCTTCGTCAACCATTTATCGTATTGACATTTCTTCCAACGATCGCATCTCAGAATGGATTGCCCACTTCTTATCATTTTATTATCATTACCTATTTTTATTTTTTTACCGTTGCTTTGAACTTCCTTTCTTTTGGAAACATTCTATTTCTTCTTGCGCTTATTTAACTGAAGATCGTTCGATTCAAAATATTGCAGTACGTGTACTGCCATCATATTTCAATTTATCAGAGTTAATTTAAAAATGATACTGATTTTTGTGTATTTATAAATTTGTTTCGAGTTTGGTACACTTTATATTCATTAGATATCTTAGCGTGTTTATTTATACTCTTATGCTATATATATTTTATTTGTTATTCTTATGGAAATGCATCATTTTTCCTTGTGTTAGTTGAATTAAAAATTTTGCGACGAAAAAGATTATGGCACAGTAACATTTTTGCATACTTAAATTTATCGAAGTTAATTGACAAGCGATATTAATTTTCATAACCTTATAATTTGGTTTGAGTGGACTATATTCTATATTTATTTTATATCTCAGTTTGTTCAAATTATATATTTACGAGACATTAAATTGCAAATATATTTGAGGGATTATAGAAGCAAATGGTGCAAGTTGTTTGTACATTTAAACTGTGTAAATATTGTAGTCAATAAAATTGTAAATTATTATGTAGATAAATTAATAGTTATCTGTGTTTTCTCCAAGATGCATTTGCGAACAGAACATGGTAAAGGTGAAACTACGAACATTGTGTATTAAGTGTTTATGTACTTTTTGTAGCAATAAAAACTAGGTTATGGTGAAGTAAATATATAACAATACAACAGTAACGATTCTGTATTATACTTCTCTCAATTCTGGTAGTTGTAATTTATTGTTATAATGTAAATATTTTAAATTTTACGTGTATACGGTGTGTACTGCAAATTTAAACGAATTGTTTAATCATCATTAAATCAGTCTTAATGCATTCTGCTTGTCTTAGCTAAAACAACGTTAAAAAAAGCTATACGTTTTAATGTAATTAATAAATAATACAAAATATTACTTTATATCGGCACAGAAAGTTATTAACTAGTTATCGTGTAATTGCAATGGAGTCAGTAGATGTTCCATTTAAACTGTTTTACTTAAAAACAAACTAAAAGTAGGTTATAAGTTATAACATTATTAATAATTAACATAAATCAATATTTTATGTTACTATAGCAAGTTACTAACTGGTCGATGTTTACCTATTGTTAACACGATATATATATTGCATTTTACTCGGCTTACATGGAAATAAAATAAAAATAGAATATAAGCTTTAAAATTATATTAGCATAACAAGTTATCATCCGTTTACTCTTTTACTATTATTAACTCAATATCTATTGTATTTTAGTCACCTTATGTTGAAACAAAGAAAAGGTAGGTTATAAATTATGATGTTATTAATAGTTAATATTAATCACTATTTCATGTTACTACAGCAAGTTACCAATCGATCAATGATAAACTACTTTTAACATAATATCCATTGCACATTAATAATCTTACCTTATAACGAAGTGAAAGTAAATTGTAAGTATTAATGTTATTGATAATTAGAAAAACTATTTTATATCATAGCAAGTTACAAACCACCAACCGGTATTATTTTTGTCCTGGAATAAAATTACCGTTTAGCAAAAACAATGTACGACCACGACCGAATCTGCCAACCATCCCGTTCAATTTAAATATTTAATGGAAGGGAATAATAACGGTCCATTATTCGTGACGGCGATGCTGTGTTCGCGCAAGTGCACGCGTTGCCCTATCGATGAGTATTATTAATGTTACTATTTACCATCGCCACTGGCGCAATTGTCATCACGCCAGACAGTACGTGGCACTAATTACCGCCACGGCAGTCTATTGTTCCACTTAAAGCTGATTGTTATCGTTACGCAAATTGCAGCCAATACAGTGCTGCGTCAGTAATGATTTCGCACCAATATCAATCCCGGCTCGAGTGACTGTCTTTAAGCATGATACATACGGGAACGTTACATGGCTGATAATTTTTCTTATTGTTAACAACATTCCAATCGTTAATAAGCGGAGCGGAATAGTTTTCCATTAGCAGCAGACAGCGAACGAATGACCGACTACGTAACCGGACAAAATAATCACCGGCCAATGTCTTGATAGATCGACGCGATCGATCGAGGTCGATGCGCTACGAGGCAGATGAAAAGTGGACCTGTAAATTCACTTTTACGAAATTTCATTCATAGAAGCTTATTGAAATATTTGCATACGCTCGAATTAAAAAGTCGCGTACGAAGCTGGCATACAACATGGCACAAGAAGTGCAAGTATGTATGCTCATTAGCTAGATAAAGGAATTTCGGTTCAATTCGTGTAAACATACAGTGACATTATAAATTTCAATATGGCGGACTGTAAAATTACAAGTATTTTATGGAATACAGTATAACGTACTATACACATTCAAACCATAGCGTATTTAAAATCTCCATCGATTGTAAATCCCGGTTTCATTTCGTTGGCAAGCAAATAACTCTATTATAGTTTATAATTTATTATTTTCTGATTATGCACTCTGTGATTGTATATTTTTATTCTGTATTAATACCCGAAGAAAATTTTTAAATTCTTAAACAGTTGTTATAATTTACGTACCGATTTAATTTGTTTGCGAACATATTCATCCTTTTTATGTATGTTACATGTATTAAGCTTTTGTAAATGATAAATAAAATTGTCACATATATTTCGCATCCATTTATGACGTCATTTTCGGTCCTTACTTGGACCTGTATCGTTTCTTTAACGATAAATGTGTAAATTAATGATAAATTCTATGAATTTAAAGCATGGAAATATTCTATTGTGAAATAACTTTTGCCGCAAGGAAAATCTATATAACAAGAATAACTTGGACAATAATTGATGGATTTTTCAAAGCAGCGCGACTATTACGATAAAATTCTGTCACTGATACTCTCAACTATAATTATTCGGCTGCGTGTATAAATCACCAAGGATCAATTAATGCGTAAAAGAAAGAGAAAAAGAAGGAGAGACAGAGAAAGAGAAAGAGCGAGAGAGAGAGACAGGAGATGGGGGGGGGGGGCAGCAAAGCATGCGCCGTTTTATAATACAGTCCGCGATCTTAAATCAACGTCCTTTCCTTGGTCGGAGATAAATCTTGCGTGGTCGGCTCGGTCTAAGAAATATAAATACGATTGCGCATAGAAACGGGGCGTTTTGTCGCTCGAAGCGCACGCTTGGTAGAATAATCCTCGCGATTTCACTTTACTTACTCAACTTTTTGTGTATTCGCTCAGCGCAAATGCCGCAGAATTAGGGAACGCAACGGAGAATTTCTGACTTATTAAAATATCCTAACATATTCTGCATTTTTACAAATTGTAACGATTGATATACGAATGCAAGTTAATAACGAACAGCATTTACCAGGAAATACAAAAAATATTTTGTTGTTTGTATGAGTATTAATATCATAAGTGTCAAAATATAAAATATAACTATATTTTTTAATTATTTAATTTTTAATAACAATATTCCTTTTTGTGTCTAACAATAAGTTTCACTTGAAATGTGAAGAGTAACTCAAATTGATAATTCAATTGATAATTTGATAATTTGTTACTTAAGAATTTTTAATGCATCCTTTATTTTACTTTTCAAAATTTGCAATTAGTAAATGATTACAAGATTATATTACATTTCTGAATGCTTGTGTGCAAATTTTTATATTTTTGCAGCTGGCGGTGTTTACCGGAGTAAGAAAATCTAGAACATGGTACCTAACGTCAGTCATGAATCATAATTGTAATCATATCATAGTAGACGTACCATTCGTTGTATTGTAGTTAGTGAATTTATTTTAGCAATGGAAGAAATTTTGTTGATATTTAGTTTATGAAAGTAACATGAAAGTATGACAACATGAAAGTAAATATGTAAAAAATGTGTTACATTTCCAATATTTTCGGCAGATGTTGATAAATTTGATGGAAATATACATACAGTGCCTTATTTAGAAATTAATAAATATTCTATGTCCATTTCACGGTAACCGCATGTAAGAAGAGTTAAATTTGTGTTTTATTTGTAATTAGTTCCTCAATCGATACTAACATGTATGTACAATACGTTTATTAAATTTAATATTGTGAAATATTTATGTGAGTTTTTTGGACAACAATTCTTTTCGCAAACTTTATATGAAAGTGTTTCAGTCCTCTGTTTACGTGAAAAACGATTCTCTGAAGAACACGCGTCTTCTCTGAACGCTGTAACACGAGACGCTTTCTAGCTTGAACAGCATCTCTTATTAGTCGTTAAGGCGTCGCGACGCTCTGGTTGCAGAAAAATCCGCGAGATGGGGACGCCCGTAAAGCAGACAACCATGAACCCAAGGCAAAACAAAGCCAGGAAAGGAAAGCGTCGCGACGCACTCGGCCACGTTAATTTACGCACTGATACCTTTTCTTTGCATTGTCTTTCTCTCGTGATTGTCTCGTCTAGTTGAAATCGAATTAGTCATATTATTCGGACGGAATTTTACATCATCTGAAAACTTTATTTAAGTATTTAGGCGAGTTGTCCGTTCCCATTCGCTTCAACATTTCGATCAACATTTGATGTTTTATTTTGAAACTTAGAATTTCATAGAAGAATCAGCATATAACATAAATAGTGCTGCTATATTTGTAACACGGATTGATTTTCGTACATGTATACAAATTTTGAAATGCATATTGAAAGAAATGAACATAAGTTCTCTCATTACAACCTTCTTTCAATATGATGTAATATCTGTATTTTTGAAATTCTTCCTAGAAATTATCAGATGGCTCGACATTACTTTTTTATGTTAGTGAGGAAATATTCGCAGAATAGGAGTTACGCGGACAAACGTAAAATTAGAAGTTAGTTTACTATTCAGATTTCTTTTAACACTTTCGATGTTTATGTTATTGTACAAAATCCTAATTAATAATACTTTTAATTATATTCTCTACAACCATGGACGATATTTCTGACAATATTTAGTTATTTTTACTAAAAATGTCATAAAGTGTTTTGTAATACTATTTCTATTGTGTTCTTATTTATTCAGGAACGAATGCGGTTGTAGACAGAACAATATGAGACTTATATTAATAGATATATTCGTCTTCCCTTATTTATCGATACATTTTAACCAGTTTTTGTACATTCCTGTTTCGTATTTTTAATATAAATTGTTACATTCATGGTTCTGTAGTTGGCTGTGAGTGTGCAGTCAAATGATAAAGCGTATAAGGGTTACTGCTTATTATTTCTACCCTTAAAGCCCGTAGGTATTTAAAACACCCAAAGTACCAAGACAGTCACATTATACTCAGGAAGCTGAAGAATATTTAAAATAGTAAACAGATTCTGCGGATATATTATTTATCGATTTACGACGTAAATTGTAATTTATTCAAGAAGAAATATAAAGTAGAAAAGACGGTTTAACATGTTTCGTTCCTCTTAAAATCACTAACTGCAAATTAAACAGAAATTAGAATTTATATAAAAAGAAACGATGAAAAGAAGAAATACGACGTAACATAATATAAAATTTAATATATCAGATATACGTGACTTAAAAGCTAATGAGAACACTTTAAATAAAAAGTACGACGAAGAGAAATACGATCTAACATACTATAAATATAACATGTAAAACATACATAACACATGTCAATACGAATATGCGTATAACATAATTAAAAACTGAAGAGTGTCCTCGAACGATTATTTTAAGGATGTTCAGGAATATCTGTACACATTAATATTATAATTGAAACGTTATATATTGTTTCGAGGGATAATAGAGACGTTTCACCGCCTCACAGCAATATCGAACACGTAAGTTCAATAAAATTTGGAAATAAACTAGATAGCCGAGGAAGTGGAAGAGGAACCCTATGCCTCCCGCCCATCCGCGCATCGCGCAACAGAAATATCGACTCAGGTTTTAACATACACCTCTCGTATGGCTGCCGAGTGCATCTGGGCTGTCGTCATGGGAATATAAAAGGGAGCTGCAACGATAGATAGATAACTAAAGAAGGACAGAAGGAGCCAGGGAAACGGGAGGATAACAAGGAACCGGTGGGAGGGATGGTTACAAAGGGAAGAAAGATCGAAGGAGATGCTTGTCACCTCCTATATACCTTGCACCTCCGCGCAGATTCTGCACGCTTTTCTATTCTACATACGCCTCCTCTTCTGCATCCCTCGGTTCCCTTCGCTCCACCCCCTTCCACCTTTTTCACCCTGCGCGTCTTCCACGTCGTCTTTTCACCCGCTGCTAACCGTCCACCCCCGCATGCACGAGATAGACAGAGAGAGAGGAAGCGAGAAGATCGTGCCTGCCGGAGAAAAAGGTAGCCGAAGAAATTCGGGGAGGGGATGCGCCTGCTTCGAGCATAGCTAACTAGCTGAATCTGAATCAATACTTACTTCCGCCCCCGACCGTTTCCTATCTTTTTCTCTCGCGGTAGTCTGTTTCGTATTCCACCCCGGACCACCCTCGGGGTCCTCCTTTTTAGCGAAAGGACTTTCGGGGTACCTTCCTACACATATACACTACGTCCCCTTCGCTCAGCCCTCATCTCCATTACTCTCTACGTTACAGTCTTTTCTGTCTCTTCTTATTCAACCGTCCTCCCATGTCACGCCCCCTTTCGTCTTTTCTTATCGGTATCCTTCTCCTTTTGCCAGCGACATTTTTCGATAGTTGCGACATTTGATCAGTCGAATTCACGCTTCCGCGATCCTCGCCCATCTTAGATTTCGTTTGCGAGGCTTTTACCGGTAGGTATCGTCGAGCTTGGCGACCGAAAAATCAGACCGTTCTTTGCGAATAAGGATTACTAAATTTTCTGACGTAGTCACGATACGTACCAAGGAAACGAACTGAGTTACTAGATTCTTGAAAGGAACCCGGTTCTTCGAGTTCACACTTTGACCCCCGTGTTATCCGCATTGGAGTGACGTGTGAGTTTAGAATGCTAGTCTCCCATTACACGAGAAACGTCTTTACTCACTCGATCAACTGATTTTATTAAATACTGGACAGAAAGTCATTGTTAAATACTTTGCAGAATATGTCATTTGGTATTGTTGGTAGACGCATGTATCACAGATTAGTCTATTTAACACAAAATGTCTATCCTGTATAGTACAAGACATCAGTAAACATGATTTATAAGGGTGAATAACCCATTCATATAAGAAAAAAAAATAATGATATCATTACTGTTATAATTGTTTCATTGTAAAGATGGTTTTAAAAAGTTTACTTGTGTATACATTATAGATTATTTTACGATCATCCTATTACATAGAATAACCGACATAATGAAAATTATGATTGTGACGAAAGATAGGAAGGTTCAAATTCATTTCGTTTCAGTAATGATAAATACCTGCTATACATTAATGTGATAGTAAGCGTAAATAAATATAGTTGCTTGTAAATAATTATCTAACCATTACAGACATAAAATTGTAGCAAATCATCGATCTGATTCAATATTATTTCTTAACAGATAATTTTACGTCGTCAATTTATTTTTTACTTCAGTGGATGAAATAGTTTTAATATTTAAAGTTCATACTACGTAGTTCTCGATTCAGCAGATATATTTAGTATCTTTTAACGTTCTAGAGAAAAGCATACACTCTGATGAGTTCAGCATGATAAGTCTTTTGTAACAGCGGCAAAATGTATGAATAAGTCAAAGCTGTTTGTATACAAATACATTCAACGTGTCAAGGATACAAACATCGTTGATAATCTATCTGATCGATTTTTAAAAAGTGTTACCATGTTAAAAAAGAATAAAGTGATCGTTTGGATTTACATATAAATGTTGTGCCCTGGAGGATGGTATTGCATAATATAATACAAGCGATTAACTTTAGTTTACAAGAATCACATTGAAAATAGCCAGGTGTGAGTTTGTGAAAATATCAGCAGCGAAACAATTACTTATATCTTTCAAAGCGAGGACTTTCCGATTTCGTATTTTGTAGTATTCAAATGCCCATATTTACAAATATCTACGTTAACAATTTTTATATGTATTTCCAAATCTTCAAATTTTCAACTCTATAGATTTGTTAATTCTTTAAATTTTCAATTTTTAAACTCCTGTCTTCAACAAACTTTTAAAATTTCAAATTTCTATACTTTTAAATTTCAAAATTTTTGAGTTGCCAAATTCAAAGCATCTAAATTCCAAATTTCTATTCAAATTTCCAAATTATTAAATTACTTTTCTATATATTAAATTACCAATTTTTCAGAGTTTCAAATCTTAAAATTGCGAACTTATAAATATCCAAATTTTAAAATTTCTAAATTTTCACATACTCAATACCAGAACGTTGAAATTTTCGAATTTACATATTTTTACTCCAATTTCCTAATACCCAAACTTGTTAGCTCTCAAATTTTTGATTCCCAAATTTCTAAACTTTCAAATCATTTAATATTTATATCTCAAAATGTAAAAATTTCCAAATATTAACTTCGTTTCGAGCAAAATTATTCCTAACAAATAACAGCATAGTTTTTCTAAGTTGAATGTTCTGTGCAAAGAGCTTAACGTGTGCATATTTGAGAGTGTTTAAATTCACACAAGTTAAGAATTTTATAAATACTGGTGAAGTAAATGTACAAAGAACTCTTAAATTATACTATACAGGTCTCTAACACGATTATCAAATTGATTGAGGCGGACAGTAATGAAGGATAATGATTTCAAATAATAAACCCAAGTGTGCAAAAACTATGATATAGGCGAAAAGCAACACATCCCCGGAGGAAGTATGTTCATATAGCTAAAGGAATTTAATGAACGACATAATATATATTTGCTGATTATCTGATTCATCTTCAAAACCATTACCGAACAAGAATACATTCCTGTCTCATATATGGTTTCAGATGATCAACAAATTCTGGGCACTGTGTTACTTTTTTGTGAATGTTTTTACGTTATAGACTGTAGTCTACCTACTTTAACATTCAAGTCTTCCTCTGTGGTATCACGATCTACGGACTGCCACGATTCGAGGGCCGATTCGAGGGGTTGTTTCCCCCTGACGACCTATAGGGAACTTCCTTCAAGGTTTTACGACACCGTTCCACCACAACGCTCTTAAAACACGGAGCTTATCTCTTAAGTAAAAAGTACATGAAATCCTGGCATCGTGCAGATTTCTCTTTTCACGACAGAACCAAATTTAATTTCAGTCTAGAAATATCTGCGTCAATCGGTTATATACAACTTGTACATTTCGTCTTTGAGAATCAAGCATAAACGTTTTGAGAGGGCGATTTTATTAAGGTATTAACAGATGGTCAGTAAATGAAATATGTCCAACATTTTATTTAACCCTTATTCAGGAAAATTATTTATGTAACGTAGAATAAAAATCCACTGTAATATATAAACACTCACATGTATGTATTTAATTATAGCGTAGCGTTAGTATGTATAATTATAAAGGGTAGTATTAATATTTCAGCGCGGATATAGTTAATTTCTATAATAAACTTCAAATTCTTCGTCTCAGAAATTATCTGACGGATTATATTGACAATAACGAATAAAAATTAGGTCATTAGTCCCATTTTGATTGTTTAAGAGCTAAAAATTTATTTTTGATATAACGTTCGTCGTAATTGCAATAATTCCCAATAATTTTCAGAATTATTATCAATATCTCTTGATAATTATCTTCAATTCTGGAAAATTTTTTATAATTCTTAGCAATCATTGAAAATTTGTTATAATTATTTTCAGGTATTCATCAGTTTTGACAAATATTTTAAATTACGGAATAATTCTTATAATTATTTTCAATTGATCATTTTTATAGTCATTTTCAACTATTAAAATTTTATTGAATTTTCAATAATTGTTGAAAGTTATTGATCCTTTGTCAGTATATCACATTCACTTGAACACTTTAAACAATTTTGGATCCGTGGCAACGATTTTAAAATAAAATCTCAATAAACACGAAATAATATCTCGGTGCGGATCAATTCTCTAAATAGAATTTTGACAGCTGTTCGGGGCGGTATTATTTTCCTGCAAAACATTCGACTCGCAGATTTGGGTGCGCGAGGTTGAAAGAGAATGCGTGAAATATAGAGAACAGAAACGTCAAAATTCGTAGGTGAGATTAGAGGAGAGGCCGAAACGTCGTCGCGTCAATCCCTTACATTCCCTGGCTCTGATTTGCACCGGGAACCGAAGCTTCATTTTCCACCGACGAAACGGCGAATTCGTAGATATTCTAATTCCCCGGGTGGCCACGGGCTAATTGTGTTGCGTGGGTGTGAAGATGGTTTATAGTTTGGCAGAAAAGCTGGCCGCGGGCCAGGCAAATGGGCTCACGTGACGTCACGCGACGGAAATACCCAAGCGGGCTAATTAGGCGAGGCACTTCTCTTCTTACGCTTGAATGCAAGCGGAACCCATGCGTTGCGGTGTTTCTGCAACAACGTGGATAAGATGCGTGTCATGTTCGCCCAGCGTATGTCTATAGGCGATCCACCGGTCATAAAAAATTTGAGAAGAGTTGTTAAGCGAGTCTTTAATGAGTGAGAGTAATCGAATGTTATTATATCTTTGTTGGATTTTAATACACGTTAAATGTGCCAAAATATAATTAAACTTATAATATACAGCAGCGGTTCTCAACCGCGTATACATATGTATAGGTGTATCGTCGACGGCAGGGATGTCGCAACTTGAGGGCACAAGAAGTGCAACGCACCCTTGTTGCGAGAAGGAAGATTTATAGAGATTTTCGAAAAGATTTTGACAGAAAATATTTAGCAATATGGAGTATTTAATGAACGATGCATGCAATATTGTTCGAAAATTGGTTCATTCTTTGAACGCATTTTTGTAATTAAGTTAGGTTCCGACAGAAGGATTGACAATCAGTAGTTTGTAATAAATGAATCATTTTGTTTATGTTGTCTTATTAGAATCAGTCGTACTTTCTTGGGATTTGTTTATTAATTCAGTTCGGAATCGGTTATCGCATCATTACCGTAGTGAGCTATTTAAATAAAATACCTTTTGAATGGAGCACGCATCCTTCAGTACAGTGAGTTAGTAGAAGTGCGACTCCGGATTATGTAGGTACTTATTATTAATAGTTTTGAGTTAAAGTTATACTTTTAGGGAGCGCAATTTGATAGGTGCATTCGGGCGGTAAATTAACTCAAGACGGTCTTGACAGATGGTACACGAGAGGCAGCTGGGCGACAAGTGAATAATTTGTACAATACATACTAAATTGTATTGCTTATAAATTTAATTCCAATATTAAAAAAATTAATGCCGAATGAAACTTTAAGCGAAACTACATATATGCTTGAAATTAACGAAGATGTAACCACATTTATGTTTAAAATGAAGCAAAATGAAGTGGAACCAAATAACTATACCTAATATGGGCAACGTTGTAATTAATTTATATTAATGTTAAAATTGCAATAGTGGTCATATCAAATGTTGACGTATAAAAATTGATTTTTGTTAAGTAAGTACAAATCATTTCGTATATTCATAATCATATCGTTAGAAATTGGACATTTATTAATTTATTTCGATTTGCATAATTGTTCTGTTATAAATAGAATACGAATGTATTAATATATAATATAATGTAAAATTAACTTTAAATTTTTTATATTAGATGTTTCCTTTAATTTTAATTTTGGCTGTACGCATGTATGAAAAGATTGGGATTCAGTGATTTAGAGTACGTGCCTATTGCAAGTTATGAACGTTTCTGACATTATTAGTGTCTTTTTAAGGTTTCTCCATTGTTACAGAGCTTAGGTTATACATATAGGATGTGGAAAATGAGCAGCCGTGGACGCCGGAAATACAACCTACTTAAATCCTCGACTGTTCATAATTATGCTGTCTATTATATTTCACACTACTGACATCCTGGTGTCATATTTGTTATTATACCTCATCGGTTAGGATTCTAACCATACAGTTTAACCGCAGAAGTATAAGCATAGTATGTTATAAAAACATGTAAGTGAAATAAATAGAATACCTTTGTGTCTTTGTTTGTTTACGTATACGTATCGATGCAATCAATATGTCGCCTCTATTTTCATGATCTGAGCAATTATGAATTGCTTTGTTAGAGAAGAAACGATAAATTAATATTAATAATATGATACTGTTATAATATCGTATATAACAGTTAATTTTTAATAAAATAATTATAATGTTTAAACATTAATTTTGCTATAACATTTATTTATTTATTTTGGACACGACTTACAAAATACGATGAATTTGATATTTTCTTGTAATCATGGTCGCGAAACTATTAATTATACACAATCGATACCATTGTACCTAAGAATTAATATAATTACTATAACATTTTACATAAGGAATAAATAAAAATCAATATTGTATAGTATTATTGAGTACTATATATAGTTATGTTTCGAAAATTTGCGAATACAAGTGGATCATGAATTTGTTAACTATTAGAGAAATATTTTGAAATTATTTATTTACCAAAACGTAAAATTTATGTTCGATATAAGAGCAGTATATTTATTTTATTATATAGCCTTAATATATAATCAGAGGAATTCAAAGATAGAGATATGGTACCGTATCAATTGGACTGTCCGATCCTAAATTAATCTAATTATATATTTCCTGTCGTGTCATCTCGTAGGAGACTTTAACGCGCAGAAGTATTGGAACGAGTGAGAAGCGAATGAATAAGACATGTTTATTTAATATATTTTTCTATTAAACCGGATTTCTGTGAATCAGAAATAATGGCCCATTTATAGACCACCACTATATATTAAAAGGTGGAGACTATTTGACCTCTTTTTCCATAAAATGAAAATATAATTAGATTGTTGCGCTACAAATTCGACTCATAATAAATAGTATTTAGTACGTGTATATTTTATGCAATTTATGTGTTTTATGAAATACTTTTCGTACTCTATTTCAACAAATAATAATAATTCTATGACACATTGGCGAGTATGGAATTTCTAGGGAAAATGGCAACGTAGAGAAGGAGGCCTTACCACATTCATTTTTGGCTGGTCGCTGTGATCTAAATTTTCAAATACAGATATTTTGAAATTTTAAGTTTACATATTTAATTCTACAGAATTAAAAAGCAATTGAAGGGTCGTTTCTCCGTCGCATTTCTTCTTATAACAAAGGATAAAAAGGACCCTAAAAAATCTAAAACTCTACCGTTCCAAACAATCTAGGCAAGGTAAACTATCAATATCACATTAGACCAACTTCCAGAAAGTCGTATATTATCTATCCTATCGAAATAAAGAAATATTAACCTTGATTTCAAAGCCGCATGGGTAGGCCATATTATCGCGAACGTGATACACAACTGCTACTTTATTTAGTTAGCAGCAGTGAATCAAATCGTCTATCACGAGAACAATTATCCTTGCGCGTAACAACTAATCTTTCCGTGAAATCAA
This sequence comes from Coelioxys conoideus, assembly GCA_947623535.1. Classification (NCBI taxonomy): domain Eukaryota; kingdom Metazoa; phylum Arthropoda; class Insecta; order Hymenoptera; family Megachilidae; genus Coelioxys; species Coelioxys conoideus. The sequence continues at coordinate 27,932,181 of OX392452.1, forward strand.
TTGACATCTACGTTCTGTTCAAGCAGTTCGAAAAGGACAATCTAAACCTAAACGATCTGCAACGAGACGTATGTAAGTAAATACATGTACGCGAATAGAACTCGTGTGGGGCCCACTTCCTGGTCGACGCTGATCGTCTCGTAGTAAAGCCACGTAGATCTTTAATTAACCAACGCCCAGTCGTAATTCCACCAGTAGACAAAGTCAATCTGCTCGCCTTCCTCTTGACACGATTATAGGAGAAAAGCAACAAGGAGTAGGGTAAACTTAAAATAAACCTAATACGAAACCTGTTTCCTAAAAAAATCATAACTTTGAATAAAATCCGAATCATATTTTAAAAGTTCTATTCATATAAATTTGCGACCTACCAAAAGTATAGCAAAAATGATTCGATTACTTCGTTATTAAATTATTTTTGGGTATTTTTTAACAATTTTGGAAACAAATGGTTTTTACCTTTAGCTCAACGAAGTAATATCAACATGTTAGAGGAGATTAATTAAAGCTTTTTATTTAGAGTATTATTTCATTTCATTTTTTAGAACTATTATTTCTTAGAACTTTCTTGTGCGATATGTTTTAGTCTTGCGCTTGTAATGTTTAAAAATATAGGAATTTCGACCACAAAGAGGCAGTCCTCTCTTATTTTCTATTTTTTACATTTATTGTAATTGCATTATATTATTTATGTGGTATTTAACCATGGAGCACTTTCATACGAAACTATTAATACATGTACATATACAGCACGAAATTTGCATGTTAGTTGCACATCGCTGCATCCGTTAAGATATCTGTAACTGTAAGATATTGAAACACTTATTAAGATTCAACTGTTTACAATTGTCATATTACATGAAACGGTAAATTATATGTTACATCAGTTTAACCCTTTGTACTCGAAAGGTGACTCACGCTCACCATTCAATATCACACGACAATTTGAAATAAGTATTTTTTACCTAGAGCTATAGTGTTACACGTGTGATATAGATATAAAGACAGTGAAACAGACAATAGTGATGATTAATAACAGAAAAATAATAACTTAAAAAAAATTCCTTCAATGTTTCAACTAGAAAGTTTTAAAGTAGTTACCTAAAGGAGAAGTACCTTTGAATTCGAAGGATTAATAAAACTGTAAAAGGGTTAGACTAAGAAAAGGCATTCTATTAAAGATATAAACGTCACCTTTGTTTCTTGAAAAATATTATAATTACGAAAAATTTGGATACCCTATCATATTGCTTGTAAAATATTTATTTTATAAAGACAACGATGATACAAATTATCGCCAGCAGCCTGTATATACCTCTGGTATTTATTGTTAGACATGAGAGGGCGTATACATACAGTCATGGACAAAATTAAGTGGACATTGCAGAAATGTAAAAAATTTTTTGTTTTGTTACAATGTTTTAAATAAATTTTAAATTTAGAACGTGAAATGCTTTTGTAGACTTGAAAAAACATTTATTTATTGTATATAATTGTGCAATAAAGTTTTGATTTATAGGCATTGTTAGATAAATTAAATTAACTTTTTCTTATTTATGATATCTGTCCCCTTAATTTTGTCCACGACTGTACATGTATACATCATTCGTAAGTACAGATTTATGGGGTAAAATGTCAAATATGTTCCCAAATCTGAATATACGATAAAATACGAGTTGACTCATATTCGCTGCAGACTTTCTGGACAAAATTTGATGAGAAGCTCGTCACTGTAAATCCAACCGCGTGGCTCGCATTAGGCGAGATCTCGCGTTAGGTAACTTTATCCGGGGAGAAAGAGGCGAACGCGAGAAAGTAGGGAAAAGCCCACACGTTTGATTTGCATCAGGAACGACGACGATGCACGCACTGTTTCTCTTCGCAGCCATGGAAGTGTGTAATTAGTGGCGCATAGCAATTAACCGAGGAGTGGCTCGTGCGTGCGTGCGCGGTAAAGAGGAAATGCGCGGGATATCATTCGGGAGACGCGGTGTGGCGCGAAGACACCCGTTTCCTCGAACAATGTCGTGCGACGTGTAAGTGGTGTAAATGGCGAGGGGTGGGCAAGCGGGCGTGACTGCGTTAAGTCAAGTTAAGTCGAGGTTAACTCCTTTAATTACTCAGATTTAATCAGAGCCCCGGGGTGTGTGCCTACACACGAGCTACAAGCATAACTGACCGTACCAGCTGAAGATGAACAAGTTGCGCGCGTGGTAGGGGAGAGAGGAGGGTGCGCGAGTGGCCGGAGAGGGTCAGGATATAGAACTGACTGTCCACGAGTCATGATTTCTCCGGCTACGTACGCATATACGTATATATGTATGTACATCGTGTGCGTTGTACAGGACAGGCATTGCGGTTTCGCTGTCATTGGTGTTCGTAGTTCGTCGAGATTGTGTACAAGGCGTCCGTGCGATGTAAGTAGAAAGGGCTCGCTTGCTTGCTCGCTTACTCGACTACTCGTTCACTCGCTCGCTTGCTTACTTAACGAAGATTAATTGCGTTTAAACCAACCGCGCACAGCCTCGCCACGGCTGTGCTGCTTCGAGTCCCGTCGTTGCCGCATATTCTCACGTGACCTCACGAAATCTTGACCGTGATCGAGGATCGAGCCGGCCCGGTATGCGCGATTTGAGTTATTTCACGCGACCGTTGTCTGGCCATCGACTTTTCGAGCTGAATTGGTTATTAACTCGGATAAGCCTCTATCTTTTCCCGGTAATATTTTTATATTCTTCCTGTTAAGCTACTTTGTTGAATGCAGCATGAAGTTGTAAAACCTTGGTATATCTTAACGAGTCTCGCTCGCGATTGTTCGAACGTGGTGAATTTTATTCGAATTTTTAATACGCTTCAATTTGAAGTTTAAGTCGAACTGTAATTTCCAGCGTCGAGGATCGATGAATTTTGACAGAACACTTTGACATTCTTTGTTTCAACATAAGCAGGGCAGTTGATTGATGCGTCTGACAAATGTGTCGTACGATAAAGGGTCAACAGTGTTTTGAAATGTTTAGATATCGTTATGTACAAATTTTGACCATTTTCGTTGCGTCACATCACACCCTTCTCAGAGTATTTCTCTTTATTTTTAAGTTAATGATTTTAAAACTTCATAATTTTTAAAACTCAAGGTTTTGTCATAATTTTTAGAATGATAATTTTGCCATAATTTGCTAGAATGATTTTTACTTATTTCTCAAACAAATAAAATACAAAATTACTGTTTGAAAAATTACATTTCATATTAATATATAACGCACTTCAACTGTTCAGCCTAGAAATCAAATTGAATCAAAGGTTGTCCTTTTGTATACAGTATAAGTTTATTCAGGTTATATTAGTTCTTAGGTAAACATAACAATTCAAGATTTTGTTCACGTTTTAAACAGAACTAATTTAGTAATATGCAGAGCACTTTCACTTTACTCTTTTTCTAAACTAGCAAAACTATAATCAGAATTTTATCAAAATTGCCGCAAAATTATATTAAAATGTCATGTAGTGAAGTCATTAATCTTTGTAAAATTGTCTTTATTTTTACTATCTTTCTGTTCTTTTGCATCAATTAGGCGTCATACACTCTCTGTGTGTATGTAGGCATTTAAACAGCAAACCAACAAATATATTTATACTTTGCGTTCCTTAGAAGAAATCTCGCAGTGCTTTAGTTTTATACAAATATAATTATATGTTTATTTATTTATTTATCATGCCCACTCGGATGAATAGCATGCTCGAAATGATAACAAGCTTGACAAAAATGTGTAAATTATCATAATTCAATCAATTACACTTGCATTTCTTTTACGAAAGTTTACGTGAGGTATGTTCAGTATCTATATGTACTTATATAATTGCAGATAGTACATTAATGTGTACTTCCAAATATATACATATTTAATTTATACTTAATTTGTACATTGGGTTATGTGCCGATCTCCCTTTAAGGCAATAGAAAACAGAATTATGCCATAAGAAAGCATGTTGTAGATAGTTAAAGAACTATGACATTTTTTCACAATTACCGACATTGTTACTTTCTCGCCCATCAGGACAAAAGTTGCATTAATCACTTGTAGATAATTAAATTAAAACACTTTTCCTAACTCTAATTGAAATTTTTGTATAGAAAACAATAAAACGAAACACTGCAATAAACATAACGTATTTTAACCACGTTTTCCAAAACAAATGTCTTATAACTTACAAACTCATTTTATATGAATAGTTTAACTATGAACATTAACAAGAAAGTCGAAATGGCAGAAATTTACTTGGACAATCCTAATTAGCAATTCGGTTTAACCACCGCATGGAAACCATGTTATGGCTCAGTGTCAGTCACGGCACAAAATAGATTTTTCAACAATGCAAAGCAAATTGTCTGAAAACGTTTGTGGAAGTGGGAAAAGTGCGTGTTACACCATCACTCTGTAATTTTTGTCCCCGCCCTTTCTTACTTATATGGATAGCCTTTTCCGTACGAAATTACTGTATTTGTAACTTCAATTAATTACACCATCTAATTAAATGTCTACTATAGTTTCCTAATAAAAGTCATTTATATAAATGTTAATTTTTGAGAAAAGAAACCTCAATGTCGTTAAAAGTTCTTATGCAATAGTATTTATGTAGTATTGTATTAATTTTGCACTTATCGTTTATTAACGAATTGTTGGACTAGACTAGTTGGCTATGAACATTCATAAGGAACGTTCAGCTAGCAACCACTTCGAAATGTTGTTTTCCCTAATTGTAAGTTTAGTTTTAAGCATGACATGATTTATTCAGCTAAATGAGATGCCACGTTGAATTGCCGAGCCGGGACGATCAAGATTAATGACGATTAATTCAGTCGACTGTAATCTATCGAAGATAATTGTTACGCTGCTACATGAAATCTGATCCGATCATGAGACCGTGGATTTGCATGTTTTAATTCCAAATGATTCTAAATAATTTGAGGTATACAAAATGATGACGGGTTTGATAAACTTTTAAAGTCTCTAAAGAAAAATGTATATATTATGCCATGCTGCGAAGACAAGATAAAAATGGATAGAATTTAGATAAATTAACAGAGAAATATTTTATTCTTATTATTCACTTTTTGAATCTACGTCATAAAAGTAAATAGCTACAAACAGTTTTTATTTATGTCTTTTAACATTGTCCTTGCTTAAATGCTCTTTTCATAAAGTTATAATTATTCAGAAAGCCTATTTGACTATTTACAGTTGAAAATTTTTCGTGTAAAACAGAACACAACCGTACGAAATTACTTTTTATTACATTCGGTTGTGTTTCCATATATATTTTGGATCCTTTTTAGAAATATATTTATTATACTAAAAGTAATAAAGAGATAATTTATGGCGGTACAATTTCAAATTACTGTAAGTATTACACAGTTAGAAGGGAATCATAGAAAGGAATATAAAGAAATTGTTGATAATTACGTATACAGCAGAAATTGAGATTTCATTATAACATCTCTTATTATTTTGTTTGAAAAATAGCGGAAAACATAGTTACACTTTGAAACATTATTTAACCGCCATTATAGATCTTTTGTTACGAGCCCTTAATTACTTGAAATCGGCATGTGTTTAAAAATATTTAATTTAATTTCTATTTTTCATATTATTGTGTATTCGGGTACAAAGTTGTTAAATATAACCTAAACTTTAAATGTGAGTCTATGTGTTAATAAAAAATGACGAATTTTGGATTTATCTTGCTTTTAAGTTTAAAGACATATTAGTAGATTAATATAATAGACAAGGAGAAAATGAAAATCGTAATATTTAAATTCGTTGATTCTACCTTATATTGGTAATTATTAACAACTATTTAATATTTTTATTTATGATTCTAATAGTTTTTAGTTTTGTTGGATCAAATTATTTTTTCCTCACCGTAAAGAAAAAACACTGTAATAAAACTTATTAACAAATTTTGAAAAGTAACTTAAAAGGAGCTTGAAAAGTTATTTATTTATTGGTACATTTGACAATACGGAAAGTTATACATATATTTCCAACTGAAACTAATTTTGGAAATGATTTTAAACCATAACTTAATTATATAATAATTACTATAGAAACATTTAATAATAAATTTAACAAATTGCATTGCATTGTGTATATTCCATATATATTGAATGTACATATATAGAGTAGGTACATTTAAGGTACACATGTACATAATATACATGTTTTTAAAATATATTTATACACATTTGATTTATGTTGATTGTATATATTAAATTCGTATACATTTAACACAAACTTAATATATATTAAATATAATATTAAAAATATATTATAATATTATTATAATAAAATAAATAAATGCACATATTATAATATAATTTAAATATTACATTAATATATATCAAATATAGGACATAGTAGTGTTTGCATTGTGAGAAACAGAAATATTAAACGACATAGTGCATTTACTGTAAATACACTCAACTACCTATTCCTTCAACTCATCAATTTTTTTTTGTTATTCTCTTCTTCCTCCTATATTATCATCTTTCCTTTTTCATCATGTTTTGCAGCAGAACATTGAACCATGCTCAGTTATCGACCTATTACCTCGTAGCTACGCGATGAAACCTTCAAGTGATTCCAGCCGTAATTACGTAATGTTTGCAGCGCATCTTTTCTCCGGCGAAAAATCACGATTAATTTACGCCGGCAAGCGTGCTATCAATGAACATGGGAGTTCACGGACTAATGAAAAAACAAGAACGGGTACGAAGGAAAGTAAAATAGCTAGTTTTGTAGAGGTGCTAGGTAACATCTTCGTGATAACAATCGGCTCGAAGTGCGGGCTGGTGGGTAAACGTTGAAGGTGTAGGTGGAGGAGAGGGCAGTAGTCAAGCCGGAGGCCGCTTTTGTTGTGTATAAAATATTATTTCGCCGAGGTCGGGCATTCATTCGGTAGGAAGCTTTCCTTGAAAGGCGAACTCAAAGATTAAGAACTGGCTGGACGGTAGGATAATTATCAAGAAAGGAAGAATTCTGAAAGCGCGACTCACCGAGACAAAGATAGAGGGTGCAGTATCTTGAGAAGTTCTTTCTCCTCATTTTCGTGTTTTCCTCTTTTAATGTTCTCCTCTTTTATGTTTCATTAAAACGCTTTATCCAAATATTTTCCCCCGTTCCTTACCCCAATCAGTTATTACAATTTGCGGTATTTATTAAATGCCGAGAATATATTAAGCAAATCTCAATTAGAGGTTAACAGATTTTATATAGCGCGGCTTTTTACGTTTCTTCGCCAAAATTTTCATTACATATAGGTAAATGGTTTTTAATATTCATATACAATTAAGTAAAATAAAAATGTACACTGTTATAATATAAAAACTAACAGTAATATGGATATAAAATGAAGGATAATCAGATAATGACAGAGTTAATATCATAGATATAATTGTATTTATTTTAACAAAGTAAAAATTATGTTCATCTTAATACAGATCTTGTTCATTTTATTATATTTATAACATGGTGTGAAGTCTTATTTATCGCTTCTCTCTTTTTCATTTCTTATTTTTAATTTACATCATCAATCACTAATTAATCTATTAATTAACGAATAGTAAAATTCTATTAATACCTGTACTGTTACTTTTTTCTTCTCTAAAATAAATTATTTTGGAAGTGAAATTAAACATTGTACATATGTATTGTATGCGTAATATAAAATTTATTTAAATAAGATATATGAGAGAAATAAGGGGTATTAATATTCACTAATACGAAGATATGTACTAAAATTGTGTATTAAATTGCAAAAGATTTTCAGATTAAAATAAGTTCAGAATGCTTGCCTCAGAATATCTCATTTGATTTTTTCCTATTTACTTTTACTTCCTGTTTGTACTATTCAATTTTATTCTAATCTATTTAACTGTTATTAATTAACTTTAATTGTATAATCTACCTAAGTGCTAAAAAATAAGAAAGAAAACAATTTAGTGAAATGCAGAAGGAAATATGAATAAGATTTATAAGCATTTTAAACACTGTAACAATATATTATAAAATTGATAAGTATAGTAAGTTACGAAATGCAAAAAAATAAAATATATCGATCTATGTATCAATTACTCGTTAATTTGACTAATCAGTAAAAGACTATATTAATCGTAAAAATGAATTATTGATCAAATCAAATTCATCTCCAACGAGTCGTTTCTCGTTGTGCCAGCCGTCGGCGAATATTAAAATAAATGGCGGAAGGTATTCCGTTATTAAACTTTGTTATTGGAACGAGCCGTTTCGTGCTCTCTCGCGAATATCGTGGTAACAGCTGCCACCTCGAACGGCCTGGGCAAATAAGGGCGAGGGGGATAATTATACGACGGCTAATTGCCCGACATCTCGACTCGCCGCGAGACATAACGAAATAATCTCGAGGCTCTCTTCCCTCCTCTTCCTCACCCACCTTATCCATCCCCATTTTATTCCTTCTTTTCTTCTCGGCTGGCTGTATTCTTAACCGAGAGAAGCCACCCCCGCAAGGGATTCTTTTCTCTCGCTGAAATTAATTAGGCGGACTTCCTGTCACGAGAGAGCGAAGGTTAAAGGCGCGTGCTTGATGAGCTTGCTTCGTCACTGTTGCTTCTTTATTGCGGCAGAGGGAAAAGTTCTGAATATATTTACGATAGCGCTGATTAATGTTTGTGATGATTGCAGCTCCGCGCGATTTTTAACGAGGCAATTAGACACGCGTCAAGATTTATAAAACGTTCCCTTATTGTGGCAATGATGGCATTACTTTGTTATATATAATTCTATGGATAAAATTAATTTCACTTATTTTAGGGATATCATACGAACTTTTAGGAGGACATAGAATTTGTGTATTAGGTATTTTTGGAAGTACTATCGCATTTTTGTACATATCACGTCCGGTTTAAAAACAATTTTCAAATTGTTTTGTGACACCACGTACAGCAGTGGTTTCTAGAAAATTGTAGTACTAAAAGTCTAATGGTGCATTTGTGTATAAAAATAAGTCCAAAAGAGCAGCTTTTCGTGATATACTCTAGTCCTTGTTTTTGAAATCTGAACTGTAACGGTATATAGAATATTTGTAAAAAAATAACTGCAGTGAGGAAAATATTAATATCGTCAACTTAATTTAATTTTGTCATCATTGTAATAATTAATGAATATCATGAATCAATTCACGTAAATATTAATACTGTTGAAGTACTTTTTCAGTCAGTACGTATTACATTATTAATAGTCCAATTTATACCTTAGTCCATTTACAACGTATGATAAACCTATATGAAAGTGACAATATCATATAAAAGTCCTACGTATTGATATCATTTTCGTAATACTAGTAATCACATTTATTAATTTGTAAAATCTATCAATAGTTAACTTAATAAAAAATTATAGAAATTGTCATATTCATTTTCACAAATCAATTTTTTTACAACTTTTTTAAAGTATTTTCTAACTCAGTTTTCTTGAAAATGTAACATAGAATGACATTTTTCATTTTTTATTTTTTTTTTCACTTAAAACCATCACTCGGCCGTTTATGTCACTGGCTTTGGGAGAACGCTTAGATTTGAATTAAACTGATATTCTAGAAATTTTGAAGAGTTTGAAATAGTTGTTTTTATCATTAATAAATCAATAAAAATGTAATATACATATTCCATATACTGTCGATCGGCCATTATCGTATTTTGTTTAATTTGCGTTTTATTCCGAAAATGTTGAGTGTGTCTTTGAGTGGTATGAAAGAACACAGTTATCGTTTTTTGTGAAATATTTTCCCACCCGTTAATATAATGGTAAAACTTGCTTCTGTTAAAATGAAAAAACATTACGGGTAGAAGAAAAATCACTCTTCTTCGAATAAATATCGTTTACCGTCACATGTAAGAAAAATTATACATACAATAGTTAATTAGCATCGACCTTTCTGTATTTTACACTAAAAAAGCGTGAACATTTATTTACAGATAGTAGAAGAAAATAAACGAATTTTTTTATTAGAAACCTTCATTTATAATATATTGTACATATGTAAAAATCTCAAAAAATGGTAGTAAGATCTTAAAAAAATAACAGTAATTATCAGTGGAACACCTGGCATATCAACTGAAACACTATGATAGATAATTAATATACTATAACAACTAATTTGTTTTAAATTGTAGAAATTGGACAGTTTTTGGAAGGTCTGTTTAAAAATACATATAACGGTGATAATATATTTACTCCCATACGCAACATTAAAAGATTGTGGAAAGTTTCTAAAGAAAGTGTGCCAATATTATTATATTCGTTAAGTTGGAAGATACTTCATTTTTATGAGGGCTTTTTTATTAAAAAGAGAATAAACCAAATCAATACCTTGAGTTAGCTTAGATATACTACGAACCCCACATTATTAACGAGGCTCAAAAACTGTGCACAAGTACAATGAAGAAATCAATTGTTCTTCCTTTATGATTAAATGTAATTTTACACATAATCATGTTCAAGAAAATAAGTTTGTAACAATTTTATATTAATTTGATGAACCGAGTGTGAAACATTCGATAAATGTTGAAAAATAGGATCTATTGAAGTTGATTTGGGATCAACTTCGCCAACTGAAAAATCAATCAACTGCTTAAAATAGGTCTATCATATTATAAAATAAATATTCGTATGAATTATAATTGCATCACATTTATTATAATATACCTACAAGTATGATATTTAACATCTAATTGTTATAGACCCATACCAGAATCAAATGTGCTCGTTATAAATGTACTGCAAAAATTAGAATAGACTAATCCCAACATCCTGTATTGAATTTGCAACGCAATTTAACAATAAAGTAATTTATCATTGCCGGAAGGATCGACCGAAGAAGTTACGTGTGCCGATCTCTAATTTAAGATGTCTTTGAGTGCACGACACGCAAGTTCGTTTCCTCCCATCCGTGTTCCAGGATTTCTATTCCAACGGCACGCTCGGATTCGTCCGACGAACGTTTCACGTGCAGAAATGCAGCGAGCCGACAGTGATTTCATGAGAAGAGGATCCTGAGACCGCGTATTCGGCGTTGGTATTATAATCACAGGGTTTGCGATTACACGGACGAGGGGCAAAGAGAGAGAAAGGCGGCTCATCGAGAAGATCATTTTCGCAGCAATAATTAGGAGTCGCGCAGGTCGCACCGGTTGCACGATGAAAAATAACGAGGGAATAATTGCCGCGAAGAATTTTGGGTAATACGCGCTTCAACGTGAATCCGGATAACGAACGGGATGGGAAAAGAGGAAGAAAACAAACGGGCAAGAATGAAAGAGAAAAGAAATATTCAGAACGGAAGGTTTGCAGAAGGGATGTTGGTGAACCGTGGTAAAGAGATAGCTCTTAGGAGTGTTGGCGATCGTGTCGCGGTGGTACAAGGTGATGAAGAAGATCGTGGGTACAGGAAGAAAAAGTTAATTAAGTAATAAAAAGTCACCAGCTGTGGGCGTTTGCTCGAGACTGTTCTCGAGACCGGGCTGAAATTAAAATAAACATCCTTAAATGAGTCGCTGCGACAGTATCCACCCCGCTTAACTAGAGCCGCTAATTAATTCCAAGCCTGTGAAACCGAGAGGAACAAAAAGCAGGGTTGGGGCGTCTCTGGATTTTGTTCTGGTGTCGGAAGAGAAGCGGAATGGGGTGAAGTCAGAGAGAGGGTGAAGGAATGGTGTATTAAACACCGCGAAACCAGCCACCATCTGACTCTTTAATTAGCCACCCCTAAAGTACCGCCACCGGCTGTGTCGAGGGTCGGTGTCGAGCAACAGGTGAGATGCAAAGCAAGGGTTATTCTTGGCTTTAAAGCTTGAAACGACCATGGAGGGTAAGTGGGCAGTTCTGTGTCGTGAATGCAGCAATCCCTACACTCGCTTTTTCAAATATCACAAAGAGATCACACCGATAAGCTCAAACGTAAAGTATGATGCTTCATCTGCGAAATGCCATTTTACTTTATGAGTACAGATAAATTTGGTATATATAAGTACGTGTGTTTAGTTTTATACTTGCATCCTATTAACGTTTTTAATGTTAACTTTATGGAACGCGTTAAAATTACACCTGGAACATTCGTAAACCTAGAGTTAATTTTGTAGGATCCATATTTTTACATTTGTTTAATTTTATGTGTTAAATATTTGCTGTATGGGTAGCGGCTGCAAATATAAATATAATTTTTAACACCTAAACTACCAAACCTGTCGAAAGATGGTCCCCGAGTTCTGTATTTTAAATTATAGATTTTGTTATAACGACAATCCAAGAAAACACTTCTTTTTCTTTATAAAGATAAGAAAATAACTTACATACAATTTTATATCTTTATCCTGAATTTGTGTACTCCTTATGTATTTGTTGGTAATAGATAAAAAAATGTACAGAAAAGTCATAATTTTGGATAATTAACGGGATGCGAATTGTAAATAATTTACTTTACTTAATAAGTAAATATGAAATATAGAAGATAGTAATTCATTTTATAAATAAATTTTTTTAGTTAGTAAATTATCATGAATATTGATAATGATAAGAACCAATTTATCAAAACGATTTTTTTTCGTTCAATTGTTAGGTGATTATGTCCAATAACATTTTTTGAACAAATTGTATCTGCTCAGTTATACAGTATTTCAATACCAATTATATATAATTGTAAAACATTCAATAAACTCTACACTGTATTACAAAAATTAAAATTTTCACTGAAAATATGGTACTTGTTTATTATAATTTTATAAAGTTAACTATAACTGTCACATTTGATCGAATCGTCTACTAATATGTTTTCTCTAATTTTGTATAAACATTGCATTTAATACAATTTTTTACAAATATTATATTTTATAAGTATTTATTACAAATTAAATAGACGTATACATTTAGTATTAATTTTATGATTTAATCTGCAAAGGACAGATTATATTAAAGTACATAAAATTTAACGTACAGTACATGTTACCGGCAGAGGGTAATGTCCACGAGAAAATTCTTTATTGTTAATTATACGAGAGTAAGCCATTTAACGACTCAAATACAAGAGAACTACTTGTCGCGTGAAAAGGGGTTAAAGCATCATCGAGAAAGTGTTGACGTTAATTAGAACCTGTTGATTGCGGTTCGTGAAGCTGTAAAAGGAGCGTGTTAGGGTTGGATATTGTAAGGGGCAAGGGTTACGAGGCGATGAATATTCCAAGATTGAATCTACTTTGCGAAAGGGTTCAGGGTTAATGAAAAGTACATTATGACTGACGAACGTAGCTAGAAACGGCGCCGGAGAAGGTAGTGGGGTGACAGCCGACGAAAGACTGATATCGGTGGGGGTTAAATGCGATAATTTGCGTGGGAGGGTGAACGTGGACGGAGACGATAAACCCTCTGCCATTTAATTACGCTTAAAACATGCATTAAATATTGTCGGAGGGTGGAAGAACTGGAAGGGTTGAACCCTTGGGCTCGTTAAATGAGCAGAGATTTTCCCTCCTCGACATTCATCCCTTCCTTGATTTAACAGACAGTTACGGATTTGTAAGTCTGCGAAACATATTTCTTTTCGCGAGTCAGTTTGTGTCGCTTTAACGCGTGTTAAATTTCAAAATTAATTTTCTCAATGAATTCAATTTAATCGTAAAAAAATATTGTTATGATAATATTTAGATCTTACAATATAAAATAGGATACTAAGTTATAATGGTATGTATTAAATATAAAATCGCGTGGAAATACTCTAATAAATATTAAAATATTATAATACGATATATGAGATATGATGTTTGCATTTGTATTAGTCGAATTTCCACAAACTCAATCAATTTTTTAAATACCGTATCGTAATCGATGAAAAGGCAGATTTAACGATCTACAATCAAACGATTTTAGACTACGTTTAAAATTTTTCGTAATTGTGTAAAATAACTTGTCCACAGACTTAGCACAACTTATACAAAATGACGATATTATAGCATAATTTATTTTCTAACCCAACATTGTCCACATAAAATAACAACTTTTCGACACAATCTATTTTCCAACTTAAGATGACCTATCTAAAATAACAGCAAAGTTTCATCAATTGGTAAACCGCTATTAAGAGTATGTAATCAAATCCTTTGAATAATAAAACTTAAACAGAACAATCCCATTAGTCAAAACATATCAAACTTAATAACTCCTATTCCTCGGTATCACCTAATAAATAATCATATTAACCCATTTACTTTACAAAATAAGTTAAATAAGTGAATCATTTTTAACAACACTGAATGCACCCATAAATCCATTAGCTGATTCCTTTCGTTTACCACGAACAATAAAACGCCATGAAATTCTCTAGCTCGTAAACGGCAATGCAATTAGCATCAGAGGGTAAAAATACGTAAGTTATCCCTCAGGTAAGTACGCCCTTGCGTAAAGTTTCAATCAGTTGTCGAATTGCAATAAAATTTAATAATATTCGTAGATGATGTTTGAAATTCAAAGAACGAAGGCACTTTACGGTACCCTAACGAAGCCACCTGCTTGGCAGCTTCCAATCCTGTTAATTTTAATCGTGAGAGACGCTTTCACGTGAATTAGAAGGGGGCTAGTGGACGGTTCTACGACTGCAGCAAGCCGCTCGTAAAAGACCTTCGTATCGAAAGTGTCGTCGCGTCGGTGGATTCGCTTGAGAACTCCGAGCACGATCAAATGAATCAACAGACACAATTAATAGCTTGGCGAGAACGCCTTGGAAAAGCGTCCGAGCAGCGCCACCCCCGTCGGCGAACGTGGGGACAACAAATCTATCTATCTGCTCGTTGAACACACTACTGCGGGAAATGACGCGACAAGGATATTACTGACAATTCCTCGATACCATTTATGTTTTCCATTTCATTGAAATTAAAGCATCCGATTTTCTACAACTTTCTGTCAAAGTTATTGGAAATTTATCAAGTTCATTTCATTCTTATATCAATCGCGAACACTCATTTTTCGCACATGTTTATGCAGTACAATTACACTTGTAAAATATTATAAATTAAATATTTTTATATTTGCTTCGTATTTTAAACTTAGCGAATTAAAGAAATTTATACCAAATAAATCAAAGAACTCTTTAACACTATGCTGTATTATAAATTAAATGAAATTGGTAAATACGTATTACTCGTTAAATTAAATCACAAAATTATTTATACACTAAAATTTCTTTGTATTTGTTTTCTATTTTAATTAAAAAGATTAATATATTTTCTGCGCATAAATTGGCGGTTTCCAAATTGAATTATAAGTCAAAATAACTGCAAGATTGGTTATAAGCAATTTGAATATGAAATTGCTTCAAGAAGTACAGAATAAAATTGAAGTAAACTTGTAATAAAAACCAGTTTGACATTTCACTTCCTTTGTCTTAATAGCTAAACCTCTGGCTTAAATATATTCCCTTTTAATAATTTTGTACACATTTATATGAAATAGAAAAAACGATGGTAATAGCAATAGTAATACAACGATATTAGTGAAAATTTATGAGTATCATTTGTTTTCAATCAAACCTTCTATTGAACTTATTTGTCAAGTTAACGTGGTTTTTATATCAATTATTTTCTTTGTCTACGTTTAGATGATACGTATAAAAATTGGACCACTAAATGTTTTTAAAACGTGAAGTCTATATTTGAATTCGATTCTTTTGGTCAATTTTAGCATACTGATTAATTACTATATTGAGTAAGACATGCCTTTTAAACTGTCGGAAATGTAAGAAGGACTATTGACCCTCGCAAATTAATTTTAAGTAGACTGTTGGGATTTTCACGATTAACATAAAAACAGGCATAATGGTATTTGAATCATCTTAAATTATACAACACATCAAAGCATAAATTAGTAAAAATGATCTTACTCGTTTTGCACTGTTTCGTTGCTTGTGGCCTGGTTCTGGCTTCGCGACATTCTGTAAGAAAAATAATTAACAGTTAATATTCAATTGCAATTTGGTGGTAATTTTTGCTGAACTACAGTTTGAGAAAGCACGATTAAATCTTTTTTGATTGTTAAGATACATACCTCAGTAGTCAAACGATTAAGTAAGAAGTTGAAATAGTTGCAATTCCTTTTATATTTATACGATGTAAAATAACTAAACATGATTGTACGAAAAGGTATAACTCCTGCTTTCAGATAAGATAATAAGAATCTACATTCGTGAAAGAAGGATTTTTAAATTAATTAAAATTTGTAAATGCTTATATGACTCAGAAATTAAATCTTCATTTGATGTCATAATTATGAATTATTACTATTCCGAATATTAAACGTATATTAATTGAATTAATTTCATCGTTTATTTAAACGTATCATAAATTCATTTAATCAGTTAAAACGAGTTTTTTCTTCAGAATTAATATTGATATATAAAACATTTCATTGGCTACTTGCAAGAAGTGCCTGTTTTAAAAACTTCTGCAGCTGCGCACAGATCGTTTTGTGTGTAATCTTTTTTTCCTTCATGAGTTTAAAGAATTTATACGATTACACGATGTAATCAAAAAGATTGAACGTAATTATAAAATTTTAGATTATGTCAATATTATGGCGCGTTTAAGAATAACCAGAATTATACATATTTTGTTATTAATTACGAATGTGTTCGATATAAAGTATATTTAATTTAATAGAATAAATGTTAACGTACTAAATTCACCAAGGTTAGTTTATTCAATCGTATTCACATAAAATCATGCCTATGCTGGTGGTGTTCAATGACTAGCCAGCACTCATATAAAATAGCGAAGAAATACAAGACTCAATTTCAATAATTAAACAAACTTAATAAGAAATAAGATTAACTTGAATTTTCTTTAATTTGATAAGTCTGAAATAATTTTACTACTTAAAAAACTATGTAACATCGATTAAACGCAATTTTACCAGAAATACTTCCTCGTTTGCTTGAATCATTTTGAAACTCGTTTGGAAACGATCAATCTTGATGTACTGTGCAGTAATATTTTTGCGCGATATAAGTACTGAATTATAGTCATTGATAATTATATCTTTGTGAAGCTGATACATTTTTTATTACATTCTTGTTAGTTTAAATACTAAAAATAAGTAGAAGTATTATTACGAACAAATTCCCACTCAATTGTTAATTAGCGGGAGTTGTTTGCGCTCTAAGACGTTTATCTTATTTCAATCTATGTACAGGGGCGGTTTACACACTAGGCCTACTAGGCCTAGGCCTAGGGCGCCGCGGCCGGAGGGTGCGCCGGTCGTGAAAGTGTTAACTAAAAAAAAAAAAAAAAGGAAAAGAAAAAAAAAATTTTAATTTCTTTTATATTTGTTGACCATTATATGGGGGGCGCTAATTTCATCAGGCCTAGGGCGCCAATTGTTGTAAACCGGCCCTGTGTATGTACTCTCTTAGCATACCCATCTCTATCTGATTTAATTTTTTCATTGACAAACTGAATCATCTGAACAGTATCATGAGTAATATTTCGACAGGAAGAATTGATTCCGGTGAGGAAGGGTCGTTTGAAATAGTAGGGATAGACACGGAAACACGACAGCTTAAACTTGTACTGGAAAGGGGATGGGGGTCAGATTAGAGGTTTCCAAATCAAGACAATTGAGTGCGTACGACGTAACCACTAATAACTCATTTCCGGCGTTTAAAAATGATACGCGCATCCCACCTTATGAATACGGCTATGTATCTCGTTACCACGCTCATCAACGAGATAATATCATCGATATTATTACACCCGTTATTTTTCTTTTGAGCAAAGGAAGTACTTTCAATGGAAGCATTCAATCATCATTTAGATATTACAAATGCATCCTATGAATTAAATAGACGATGCCCGAGTTGATTTTATTTAATTTTATGTTTCAAGTATCTCTTAATTTGTTATTCATACTCTGAGATTTGAGGTGCATACGGTATTCAACAGTTCGTTTATCTAGCAATTGTTTTTATTTGCTTTTTAAGCATTCCTAATAGCACTGGCGTTAAAACATTTCGATTAAGGGAATATAAAATAATTTATTAGTAATATGGTGCGGTTGTAATTTATGGCAGAAATTTTTGAATTTGGAAAAAGAAAATTGTTGTATTGTGACAGGTAATACGATTAATAACAGACATATAATGAACACATAATTGGAAATTAAACATAACATTGAACAATCGGTATACAAACACATAAGATCTTTATAAAAACCAACACCTTAACAAATTGCGTAAATTGTAATACGAAACTTGTGAGTCTCTCAACTATTCGTTTTGGGAATTTTAGTGTTAATAAAGTAACAACCAACAAATATTTCTTCCCAAACAGATTTAATACCACAAAAGTGCGATTGCAAATTTGCAATATTTCGAAACGGTACGACATTTGTAATCATAACGGAGAAAAAATATTTTTAATAATTTCTTTGATCTGAATGAACCGTTTTCAGTTTCGTAAAAATTCGTAATACATTTAATACGTCTAGTAGAATAGAAAAATTTGGTAGTATATTACCTTGTAAAGAATGTTTACGACAGACTATAATGAAGGACTTAGTGTAAAAATAAACTACAGTAAATGTATTATAGTATACGTTATACGACATAAAATAAATAATTATATGTTTCCTAGCAAATGATCAATTTAAAAAAACGAATGAAATATCCAGAAATTAAAATAAGTGAAATTAATATAAAAAAACTGCAAATTTATAGAACATTATGACAAGTCTATACTTTTATCGGTGAGTAAAAAATCGTAAGAAGAAACTTTATCTGTAGGCCCAATGGGAAAGAAATGTGTTCGAACACGTGTATGTTCGATTTTCTTCTCGGACTGTATGCGTATTTTATTGTATGTTGCACCGATTCGACCTCATCCTCGAACTTGAAGACCCAGCCTTGACCTACCTTCTTTCTCAGTAGGGAAAAGGAAAAGTTAGAGATACATCTGGACTCCAAAACTTGAGTGTATTAAACTCGCTTTTGTAAATTCACGTTTGTGGTCGTCGTATTGAATATTTTGCTTCGTATAATTAGAAAGATTATTTTGATTGGCGTATTATTGCATTTTGTAACGTAACAGTATCAATCTTATTACATTACGTTATTAGCCCTAAATGACTGTAAAATTGTAAGACGGGATTAATTTTCCTTCCTACATTGTATTTCTTTTCGTATGGAGGGTCTAAAACGTAAATAAATAAATATAATATTAAAGATTTTTAATACATATAATGGTGCAGAAATGTTATTAAGACTACATCTTGTTCCAAGGAGTTTGTACCTTTGATTTGTTACCCTTCAAAGATTAAAAAATGTGACGTAATACAATCTGATTATTGGATCAAGGCATAAGTTCGCAGACTTTCATGTTTTAATATAATATTTAATATCATGTTATCCATAGTTTAGCGATTCATAAACTTTGACACAGATCCACCAATATGAAAGCTTGTATAAATAAGAACTAAATATTGTAAAAATTAATTATTACATTTATCGAAAACAATATTGTTAACTGATAGTACTTTTACCACTACAGGGTGGTACACAAAATGGTAATTTGATCCCATGTATTGATCATGCTTAAATTTCACTTGGAATCTTGAATGTTTTAAATGTTTCTTCACTTGTTTTATATTTTAAACTAAACAAATACCTAGTAACTCTTATTAATAAGGAATACTATGAATTAAATTAAATTAATATTTTAGCAAATAATTATTACAAATTAAATTAAATTAAATTAGAAATGAATTAAAACAGATTGTTAAATTAGTATCATATTCATTGAGTTATAAAATTGTCAAAAAATCAAAGTACTCTCTAAATTGCTGTCTATTCTACATTAAAGACATTATTTAGTCAATTAAACTTGAAATTGCTCCGAGTAGCATGGAGTAAAAACTGCTGTAAAAACAAATTTAATATTTTATTTCCTCTGATTATGCAACTTACTTAAATGTATTTTGGAAAATACTTAGAATAAGGGAGCCACCTCCGATTTCGATCACCTTGAAATATGATGTCAAGGTCATCATTCTGAATAACTTTTTGCTATACATGTAACAGTCGGGCTCTTTTACTTTTCGAGATATTTGAGAAAATAGTTATGTTAAGGCTACATTTTTGTTTGGGTTCTAGAAAATGGGACACCCTCCGATGGAGCTAATTTTTATACCATAAGTAGCCCTTGACGTGACCATTCTAATGGTGGTCATCCCAACTCTTAACTCCTCCCCCTCTCTCCCGTAGAAGCGAAAAACTGAAATGGGTCAAAATGTGCTTTCTGCACCGATCTTAGCGAGTTTATCATTTCCATCTCCAGTTTTCCATAATTAGGTTTGGATGGTTATATTTTTTATGGCGAGAGTCGGAAAGTGTTTACGTTATTACTTTCTTAGATACTATCCGTTGAATTATTCCCTACATGTGTCCTTAAAGCACCTAAAAAAGTCCATCGTAAAGGGGTTTATGACCAGAATCAATGCAGGAAATCCTAGTTGCGATTTATTCACTTTTGCAAATATTGGCAGTAAAGCGCGCTATTTTTTCAAATATCTCGAAAACTAAAAGAGTCTGACTATCACATAACAAAAAGTTGTTCAGAATGATGATCTTCATAACATATTTCAAGGTGATTGAAATCGGAGGTGGCTCCCATATTCTAAATATATACCTGTATTTTTTTTTTTATCATTTTGTATAAATTTATATGAAATGATATATTCAAAGAAAATATTGTATACTAATTCATTTTAATTTAAAAAAAAATAACAGTGTACAATGACTATCATTTATATTACCTTAATTAAAAATAATAATAATACAGACCAATTAAAAATCATAACAATTTACATTAACACCGCGATCAGGCTACTGACAACAAAGTTTTATCGAAGGATAAGCCGTTTGTGTTAAGAAAAATAGGAAATAATTGGTAGGAATAAATAGTATCTCGGCGTCGAATAGCTTAAGCAATCATTCACTCAGTGTTATAGCATATAGGATTATTTTCACAGTTCCAACAGAACGACAGGTCGTTTAGACGTTCCTGACGAAGTCGATGACCAATCCTATCCTGCGGTCCGGTCTTTCTGCCGGTCCACGACCATTCGTTCTCTCCTGCTCCTCTCGGCGGAACGATCGGTCTGTCCGGGCGTGATGTCGACGACGCCCGAGGAGAGGGGAAAAATAAAGATGAAGCCTGAAGAATTAATTAGGACTGGGTAATCAAGAAGATACCGCATGGGACTCTAAAGGTGGAAACGGGTGGCGAACGACGGAACAAGAGAAGGCAGGAGGGGCTGGTCGAGAACAAGCACGGCGAAAAAGGTGCGAAGGAAGAGGCCACGTATAAATATTCACTCCTGTTCAACACTGTTCGAACGACTCGTTTATCCCTGGATTGAGCAGGTCCACGAGAGTCCGCTCTCTCTCCAGCCTTGCGCCTTCTGCTTGGATTCGAGCTGGAAATTCGAAATACCTCGTTCAGAATTTTATTTTGTCTTCTTCTTTCTCGCCTGCTTCTTCTGCTTCGTCCTGGACCCCCACCCCCGCCCCATCCTCTTCCCAAACGCTCCTCTTCCTCTTGTCCGGTCCATTCTCCTCGTTCTACGGACGCGGCCGTTTCGCTCAGGCTATACGGGCCCCGATCTTCGGGTCGTGAGTAACGGCTATTCCAAGAAGTTGTTTCAGATAGAGGGCTAATTTGTTCGCGTGCTCTTCCCGTGCCCCTCGCCCCCGACATCCAACAAACATACAGGACTGAGGTGTTCGACGCGCGCACCCGGGGAGATCCCTTAACGCGACGTGTTATTTCCATTTTATTTTATCGACGCGCTAACGATTTTTCTTTCGACCTGTGCGCGCCCAACTTCGTTCCGGTTTGCTTCGTTTCACTGTCACGACGTCCCCTTACGATCGGTAATGGCTCCTCGCGATGGCTACAATTGTACGCTGTCGCACAGCCTTTATAATTTCACGCCGCGATCACTTGCTCGTTTTTCCCTTTTTTTTTCATTTCCAGATACTAGAAAATTCAATATCAACGGACGTACGAAGTAACTAATCGTTTATTAGCGTTTCATTTTATACTCGGAGGTTATTATGTTCGAGTACCTTTATCCGAAAGGCTAAAATTTCTACTATCATATAAAATGATAAGAATTTACATTTGTGAAAGAAAAAGTTTTAAATTGACTTCAATCTGAAAATGTTCATATGACCCAGTAGTCAAATATTCATGACATTTATTAATCATTAATTATTACTGTCTCAAGTAGAAAGTACGTATTAATTTAATTTTATCGTTTAATAAAATATATCAAGATCGTAATATTTTGTCAAGTAAAAAATATTTTTCTAACGATTTCGCTCATTTGCTGCTGCAATGAAAAAATGGAAATTTTAGATAATACGTGTTTCGAAGCATTGTAACTTCGTGTATTACCAAAAAGCAACATGTAGATTTCACAAAAAGACAAGACTTTCATCTCCTCATTTATAAAAATTCCCTTTCAAAACGACATTAGTAAAGAGTACAAGCAAAGTTTTTATATTAGCTATTGAAAAAGTGTAGATTCTTAGATTATGTTATTACTTCTGCAAGTCTAATATAATATAGTATGTAAGTGCGTGTAACTTTTAGTTACCGTTATTTATACTTTTAATTACAATAATTGTATGGTCTATATGATGATCAAATATGCATATAACATATTAAAGATGCAACATAAAAAATATTTCTGAAACAGTCTAATAACAAAGCAAATTTGTGTCCGCGACCGTCTCCGTTCTATACTTTATATAAAAATACAAATTTTCACGGATATTAAAAGAAACTTTCGAATACCAACAATTTTTACGGTCCTTTATTAAGTAAATTTGGGAGCAAGTCAGCCTTTAATAGGTTTTTTTTTAAATAATTGTAACTATGTATAGGAGGAGGAACATCCCTAGATAGCATAATATGTAATTTAATTTACATTTTAGAGAATAAAATACAGCTTGAAAATTTTTAAATCTCCTAATTTGCGAATTTAAAAATTCTCAAATTTTATAACTTCTGCAATTAAATCCAATGCTCGGAAGCGCACACATAATTAGCAGTAGAGATACCAGGACATTGAGGAAATGAAAATAAGTCTTTCGTCTGCGTGCTTCCGGGGCGCAGGAAGTGAAAAATAAGAATGGAACAGTGCGCTTTTCAGGCAGTAAATCCGCACGATATAGGTTGCGTTAAAACCACGCGTATGATCGTAAAATGGAAGTATAAATTGCGGAGCAGGAGGATGGTGCTTGTGGCACTATACCTGGGTCCCGGGCGTGAAGGAAAGGTCCACAGAGAAGTAGATGAGAATTTCCTGGTTCGGTGACAGGGAAAAATGCGGAAGGCGCGAGCGACACGAGTGTTTTCGGCCGCTTCTCAACGAATACCTTCAAGATATTCGCGAAACTACGCCCGGAATGTCCAACTCTCGTGTCTACCTCGGCCTTGCTACGCGTATATTATAACGGCATATCTGCTGTCGGGCTGGAATACGGGGATGCCGGGGGTTGATAACGGCGGCGGAGGGCTTGGATAACAGAAGGAAGGGGTGGTATCGCATGAGTTATTAAGATTCAGGCGCGCATGCTCGCGGTTCTTTCATCGATTCATAAGAATATCCTCTGCTTCGCTAGCCACCCATCTACTCCCTCTCCACCTTCCTTTCTCCTTTCTTCTCAACCTCTTTCTTTCGACTTCAGGGACGTATCTATCGGCAATATTATTTACATCGATTCGATATTGCTCATTACGAGTTCCTGTTTGGTCAAGTTTGACAGACCACAATTGACTTTTAAAAAATGGTGCTCAGATTGCTCCATTTGTAAAAATCATTATGCGATTCGTTGTAAATTTATCAAATTTTAATTTCAACGTTTTAATTGGGTAATTTTCTAGTCAGTAGGACGTCATTTCCCTTTCGCGTTTATAGTGCACGTAAGTTGATTTCCTTCACGAGAAAGTCAAATATGACATATTTTATTTTGAATAACACACTAATGCACTTCACTACGGAATTCTTTACACCTTCTTCTGTTTCACCTCGAGGAACATGTACATACATTGACTCTATTATTTACGCCAATTCAATGTTGCTTATCATCAATTTCATTTTGTGACCTTCAGCCGTACATTTGTAGACGTGCACTGGCCGCTTATATCTAAATTGAAACTAAAATATAAAAATAAGTAAATAATGCATAATACGTAAACTAGTTTATATTATGATTCTTCATCTCGATAAAGGTTGAAAAACTTTCTTAACATTTTTCGGAATTGAAAATAAGATATCTAAGATTCGTTATTTTCATGTGCTCCGAAAATCTACTATTAACAGGCCACAATTTATCATTGAAAGATGATTGTCATAGGTCCATCTGCACAAATGACTCTATAATCTATTATAAGCGTTTCAACGTTTTAATTGGCTAATTTACTGATGAATTTTACCATTTTCAAATCTCCAAGATTTTCATTTTCAGTGGTCAAGTCATATCCAAATATTAAAATTTCTAAATTTCCATATTTCCAAGTCTTCAAATTTCAAAGTTTTCAAGTTTTTAAACTCTTAATTTTTTATATTGCTGCATTGCCAAATTCTCACATTTATCATTTTTGTAATGTGATTAATCACTAAATATTTAAATTTCCAAATCTCCGTATCTTCAAATTTAAAAATTCCCAATTTCCAAAAGTTATATTGGCTCATGTTGCGTTTTACTCATTCTTGTCCAGTCATTTAACGAACCAATACACTTTCAATCAGTTAACTGTAGGATTTACTGGAAAAATCCCTCAGGGCACTCGTAATTAAAATCAAGCAATTACCTACTGGTACCCGACGGATGCGGCTAATTCGTTAAAAGATAGTGTTTACAGATTTTTTTATAAAAATCATTTTATAAATCATTATAAATTTAAAAAAATTTAATTTCAACCTCTTAACTGGGTAACTTGCTAATCAACAGGAAGTCATTTCTTTTCGGCATTTGAACAAGAAGTAAGCATATACCAAAATATTAAAATTGAAAGATCTTTTTGAAAACATAGATATTATTATGTATTGAAGGTTGAATATTTAACTTGTCATGCATGGTTAAACGAGCATGTTAAAGGAGTTTAAAATTTTCAAAAGATAAAATTGCACGATTTGAATTGTAAGTTCAAACTGATTTCTTCTAACGCAAGAAGTACATAATTCCGATTGGTACTACTCGCGTAGATGAAGGAAGGTGGAAATCAATACTTTTACATAATACCTACGTATAATAGTGTATGTCAAATGTATGCCCCCGACTGTTTACGACGTTTTAAATTCTGTGTGACACGAAGCAGAATCAAAAATAAAAGCTGTTACATAAAAAAGAATTAACGATAGAAAACATGTTGTTCATAAATGGTGAACATAAATTATGCCTCACGCTTGTATGTGTTTACATCATTTCCGGACAGGCTGGAATAATTTAATCTAATTTCGGATTCAAAGTACAAATTAGGCTGTTGGCCCGTCTATTATCAGCACTTATTGATTTACATCTTGTAACACTGTAGGAATCGGCGGGGCACTATCGAAAACTCACCATCCACAAAGAAGAACACAGAATATTTATAGCTTGTTACGAGTCACGTCAAATCTGCCGTTCGTTACTATCTTAAAAATAAGAGCAAATTATAAATATGAGAAAAAATAATAATAAAAATCGGAACAGAGGCCAGTCCATTTTTGCATAGGTGACCTAGATTGATACCACGATCTCGCCACACGCGATACCAGTTAGTGTTGTTAGCGCTGTAACCAGGTTAAAATACGTGTCGGTCCATCGATGACATGGAACCTTTCATTTCTACTTAAAATAAATTTATTCGTAATCTGAAACTCGAGTAAAAATAAAGTACCGAAAACTCTTCATCTGTCGGTCTATAGATGCAGCAACTATTGGCCTGTACACGAAAGTTATTGGATTAGAAGCGTCAAAGATGAGTTTGCGAGTGTGCAGCTTGTTGTTTCGCGGCAAATGGGTTGAACGATCGATCGCGATGAAGAGGAGAGGAATCGACGACGGGTTTATCCGTGTAAACGATAATGAGCGTGGACGGTAGTTTCAGACAGAGGTTACGCCTTCCTGAGAAACCGGTATGCGTTACAGTGGCTTGCTCTCTTCGTCTTTTTAGTTTACGTTTAGTGGGCGTTCGAGGAAAAATTCTAAGTGCATGACCTTTTTCTCGAAACTTCTGTAAAAATGGGTTTAGATTAATGGTCCATGGAGAAATTTGCGGGAAATTGTAATACACAGCTTTTGCATGATATCCTTAAACAGGTGAGGTTTATAATTTAACCTAACAAAGAACATTGAATTATTTTGTTTTATAAAAAGCGACATCCTTAGTATAGTTTAGAGTAAAAAAGAATAAAAGTAGAGTAAGTTCATTTTTTAAGAAGATTTAATTTGTTACATTCTTTAGTTCTATGTAATACAAAAACATAAAAAAAAAATAAATTTAATTTCTTATATTAAACAACGTTCTTTTAGTATTATATAAAGTGCATTATAGATTTTCATCGCCAAATTATTAATTAAACTGTAACAAAAAATTATTCCATAGTGCATGTACAGCTTTTAACCATCCTCCTTAATAATGCAAGGTTGGCAGTATACTTAACACAAAACATTTAACTGGTTTGTTTTTATTTAAAGTTCTTAGTATAAAGTCTTTTATACTTTTGGGAGTACAGCCAAAGGAATTTGTATTTATAAATTTTCTTTAAAAGTTTTTCCAAAAGCTGTACGTTATTGAAACATTATCTGTACTCCCGAAAATAAAATGTGCAGGATCGCAACTCGTCAGATTATTTTGCAATTTTTGTTTGATATTAACAATATACGATGTGTATTTTTGAATATATTCTCCACATATTTTGTATGCATTGTTGACGTATTTATACATATTCATATTAATCGAACAAAAGTGAGATGACATTCTGACTGCGTAAACTATATACTTACATCTTAATATTTTAGATAATTTTATGTTTTGACGGATTCTAAAATTTAACAGTGATTGCAGCAACAGAATGGGAATTTCATCGATAATAGTTTCCAAATTTACCCGGTACCGAAAAATCGGAGCAAGAACCTGTGTTACGTCGAGCAAAGGAACAACACAGACCTTATCAAGATTTTTTTCAAGTGCATACGGCACTGGCGACGTAAAAGAAGACACACATGTACGCTTATAACGCGGAAAAAGTGTGCGCGCATTTACAGGGTTGCTGGAAAAAGAGAAGACGGTAGACGAGGGTGAAGGTGGAGTTAGGCGCGAGGTGAACCTAAGGAGGAGTTGGTGGAGATTGCGAGAGAGGGGGTGATCTATGCGTTTAATTAACCATAGAGACGCTCCTACCCACTCTTAGCCGTTTTTAGTTCGAGCTTGGTCGACGGGGGTTGCAGAGGGACAGGGTAGCGTAAGAATAAAGGAGCGAAAATGGAAGAAACCCAAAAAGGAAACGGAGTAACAGAGAGAAAGGATTTAGCTATCGCTGGCGAAATTAACCCCAGGGAAAAACTTATAATGTGTCTTCCCGGAAAAGCAGCTCGAATGCTATGCTCGAGCTGGGACACGATCCCTGCTCTGTTGCTTCGAGTGTATTCTCCATGGATAATTGATTTGAGACATAATCAATTAACGGGAACGACAGAAACCATTTACGGATCCCGATGAGAAACGTTTCACTATTTGCTACAGATGATGTTCGATTCCACAGCTGGCAGTTATGGATATTTCTTACGAATTATTTTCAGAATCCTTAACTTTTATTCTTCATTAATTTAATCTTAGTATTTTTGTCTTATTGTATATGTAATATTTTAATCGTACAATTAAAAATTGAAGAAGTTATTTAAATATATATCCACATGTTTTAAGATGCTATTTATACTAAGATATTTCTAAATATTCCATTCAACAAAGTTTCCCATTCTCAAATTTTAAATATTGAGTTTAAAATATTTCAATTTGTTAAATTATCAAATTCAAAAACCTAGTAACTTAGGAATTTCAAATAATTAAAAATTGTTTATTTGAAAATTTAGTAACCAACTATTAAATTCCTCACTTAAAGATTTACGAATTTCCAAATTTTCATATTCTTAAATACTAAAATCTCTACATTCTTAATTTCTCACATTTTTTCAAACTTTCTAATATTTCCAAAATACTTCAAATTCTTGAAATTTTTCAAATTACCAAATTCCCAAATTTCCCAAATTCCTAAAGTTGTAAAAGTCCATGAATTTTTAAGTTTCTACATTTTCTACTTTTCGAGTTCACAAATTTTTCAATTTCCAAATATACAAATGCCCGAAATCTCAATTTTCAAATGCCTAAATATCTAAATTCTTTAATTTTAAAAAGTTTAAGGTTTGGCATTTCAAAATTTCTTCATTTCCAATCTTCAGGAGTCCAAATTTCCCGATATTCACATTTCTAAATTTTCAATTTTCGAAATCGTTAAGTTTGTAAGTTGGTAATTCTTAAGTTTCTGAATTCCGAATTTTCTATATTATGTAATTCTTTAATCTCTACATCACGCAATTCTTAAATTTGCAAATTCTCAATTTTTGAAAGTAGTAATTTTCATATTCCCACAGTTTCCATTTGTTTTCCAAAATTTCTGTTTCCACAGTCTTATATTTTCGAATCGCACAAATTGTATATTTCCAAACTTCTATTATACATGTCCTGATTTCCAAAGTTTCGAATTATCGAAATATGCTAATTCCCGGCTTTCCACATTTCTTCACCTGCTATTTTCTAAATTTCCATTTGTAATCTTGTTACCAGAAATAATCGATGTATCGAAGATTTCGTATATTTCGAATACCCTTTCGTATCTGTCCGTATCTGTACTAATTTACTTGTTACGTCCCAAACCTGGAATAGCGGGAACCCCAAATCTCTAACTATACATATGTATATGCACTTATACACTTAGATATTTAATACATCCACTATTAAATGTATTACGTATCGTGACGATTGCTAAGAATATGATTACGATGTCGGAGGTGTTTTTACATCGTGTCTGATATGTAATATCCAACTTGATATTACGTGTAGAAAGATTTCAAATAATAAAGTGAAATTACTCGTTAGGTATTAGGTTTGGAGTAATAATGGTCAATATTTTTTTACGTACAATTCGATACTCAACTATATTTTGGTATACAAAATATAGTATTCTATTTAGAAAAACAAAGTTGTCATTCGAATCTCCGAAACGCCTCCACTTATAAAAAAATTAATGCAGTATATACTGTATCCTTTGCAATCATGCAACTTGTGTATATAACATCTTTTCGTGCACCGCATATTTTGGAAATTATAATGGTGCACGCGTTGCGTGGACGACCCTGTATACATGTAAACAGACATATGTCTATTGGTCTTATCAATCGCAAAAATTTCAGTAGGTAGATGATTAAATATAGGTAGTGTTAGAATTATTTATGAGTAGCACCCAAAACCTGAGTGCTCATGAGCACTCGCCATCATTTTCCGTTCAAGATTTGACCAAAGCTATTTCACGGATGATCATCCGTTACAACATGTACTTTACTTACGAATGCCCACGATTCATGCTCAATGATTATACTTTAAAATAAACTTGCTTAGGTTTTGATAGTAAAATAACAACGAGTTCTAATATTTCGGAAGTTGTACTACAGTGTGACACGTTGATCGCCACTCTGACGCTGTTGAAAATTTGACTAGATGGTATAATATTTTTATGGTTAATAGATCTTACCAAATATGTTTGCAGTATTTTGCCTTATTTATTATTCATAGGTCCAAGTAATTAATACGAGTGTTTTCAATTAGGTAAACGAATAAATTCTAACTAAATAGGTGATTGATTCATATGGGAACTTAAGCGTCACCCATGCGTGGATGACGTGGCGATCAACGTGTTAAAGACGTATCTAAGGACGTATAATAAATCCTATCGGCGCATACATACATATAACTCCGCTTATAAGCTCGGGAGTCGTATAAAGACGAGGATACGTTGCGTCGAGTTACGAAGGGGAGGATACCTGCCGGTGCCAAAAGACGACTTAATTCCGCCATAGCCAGTCGACAATTGTTTACACATGTTCATTGTTTACGAGTAGCCGAATGTGTCGAGCGATGTGCACGTAAACTGACCCACTACCTGTGTTTTCGGAAGCCTGTCAGCAGCCCCGAGTCTCACCCGCATCGCAATGTACTAGCCACGGATATTTTGAGATTTCTTTGGCTCTTGTCTCCACTTTCACGATCTTGTTCCGAGAAAAGGGAGGTTAATGAGACGGCCGCGGACAGTTATAAATGAACGATAAGGCGCACGCCGGATTCCTTTAATAGCTGGTGCAAATTTATGGCCGCTGGTGGAACGGCCGCTAAGGAGTTATAGATTGATTGGTCGTGAAATCGGCTTTAATCAATCGTGTGTACCCTCTGAATTATATGTACGCCGGGCAGAGTTAATTAATTCTAACACATCGGCCGGTCGCCTTCCTTCGTTCGACAGCGCGGCATTAATCTGGCCTTTCGTTACATTAATTTGGTCGGTTGATAACGTTACACCTGACCGGCCGTATTTCAACGGACAGAGTCAGAACCCGAGGAAAGGGCAAGGATGGGAAAGAAAAGAAAGAGGAGAGTTTCGAGAGAACGTTGCACCGAATTTCAAGCGTTCCCCGAGTGAATACGCAGAACTGAAATTCAGATTCTTCTGTTCTATGTCACGATCATCCTTGGTTATTGCGGGAACCGAGCATTGATTCGACCATGATGAGATCGCGAGCCAATTTTTAATACTATAAAGTATTGTTATTACAATAGTTCATGTAAACAAATATCGCCTTTTACCTACTTTCTCGTTAACGCTAACGCCACTGTAGGGTGCAATATTTTCTAAACGATCTTGAATATAAAACACATGTACTATCTTATACTATATTTCAGAATACTTGTTTGTATCACCATTGCTGCGCATCTTTATTACCTTCTGTTATCAAGTTAACATCTTTAATACCATAAAACAAATAAAAGTAAGCTTCATCCAACTCACAATGTGACGATACTTACGAACTATTGTCATGGCAAAAGTTTACGTAAACAAATATCATTAATATTAAACAAACGACGTAAATATCGTCGGGAGTACTACAGCCATTGCAGACAGATTGTAAATTGTAATATTTACAAATGATCTTCAATGTAAAACATATGTGTAGTCATTTATTGCGCATAACAAATGTGCGCAGTTAAGTTACTACACTGTATTATAATATATCTCTACATATAAACATTATGCGTATGTCACTATGCGTTATCGAGAGTACATCTGTAATACTATGAAACAAAAATGAGTTTTATACAACTCATACCATAGCGATACTCACGAAATATTGTCATGACATCAGTATACTCAGTAGTACATATTACGTGTTAATGCTAATGTCACCGAAAATAAACTTTAAATTCAAATACGTTTGAATCGCCGTGGATAGTAAACATATGAGCATTCGTTAACTGTACATAATAATTATGCGCAGAGATATTGTAAAACTTTATTTTAGCATTTATATTTGTATGACTTAAGTGCACGTAGTTAATATTCCGCACCATTGCGTGTGTATCATTAATACTATGTGGGAAACTTTCGTCCATGTTTTAATATGGAGGTACTTATGATTGTTGTCATAGCAACGGCACACATAAATAATAAACATAGAATTTTTAGTAAAATATTGGTAGTACTCAGTTAAAAGTAAACGGTTGATATTATACTTAATTTGTCACAAGGTTTTGAATTAGTTTGTGTTATCCTATGTTTGGCTTAAAACAATTACCTTCTAATTACATCACTAAATTCTTAAATAAATTACGACGAAACAGTGTACAACGTTTGAGCGACCTTCTTGGAAATATAAGGTTGGTAGTAATTCTAATAGTACTAACAAAAAATTTTGAATTGTATTTATTGTCAAATAACATTATTTGTAGCTTCAAAAATATTGTCAATGAAATTTGTATTTACTTTTTTAAGAGATTTGCATAGCCGTACAATTTTATATGTTAAATGATATTAATCTTATACATAAGGGGGTGTGCTAAAAGTTTTACAATACCGAGACATTTTTTAAACGATGTAAAATATTAAATGTAGACGCAGCAGTTGGTCGTTAATAATTATGCACACTAACGTTCTTACTGCGCACATTTATATCTTGCCATTACCGACTGCGCATATATCTAATATTTAAAGTCACAGTCAAGGTCATTAATACATTTTTTATACTTATAAAATTACTTTGAAATAGCACTGGTGTTGACTTTAAACATTACAGCGGTGCTGAAAGTTTGTATATTTTACAATCTTGTATGAAGTTTGGAATTGATTGATCTACAAATTCAACGACAAATTTTTTATTTCAACTAATTACGTGACCAAAGTGTAAAATCCAGTTACAACAGCTATTATGACTGCTGGAGTTTACGGTGGGTGATTAAATCAGTCAAAAAATTCGATTTGAAGTGTTCTTTTATTTCCGCATCTTTTATGGCTTATAGGCCGTTACGACTAAATACCAACACTAATTGATTATAATAACAATTTGGATTTGTTTAATGTTCCTCTGATGTGCGTTTAATCAGATTTAATTTTCTACGCTTTCGTTGTCAGTTATGTTCAGTATGTACAGCACCGATAACATCTTCTTTGTACGCCAAGCAAGAATTCCAGTATCGCATACGCATTCCAGGAAAGCGGAGAATTCTCTTCGCAGCTGTTCCGTCTTAATTACTAATCTGATTAACAGCAACGGTTAATTGATTGTCTATCGTTGTAACGAGATTGTTTTAATACCAACCAAGTCTCCCGACTTTGATAATTTTATTTTACATATATCCTTGCCGTTGTGTTTTATTAAATTCGTTAGAAAAATTGAGGTGGTCCTTTATTTAGTGGATACGTAAATTTATCACGCGGTCGATTGTTTGCATAGATGTTCCTATCGCGAACATATATGTATGCTGATTCAGATGAGAACGAAATAAGACAAAAAGAGGAGCAAAGGATTCATGGTTATGGTTAAAAAAAGGAGAAAGATGAGCTATCTGTGTGGCGAGTGACATGTACACGGTGTAAACAGGCATGCCTGTGTACTCTCGCACGGAACAGGAAATGTCTGGTAATAAAAGAGTGACTTCCGTCGGTGAAACAATACCGGCCGCGGGATTACCTCGTCCTCGGTCCACTTCCATCTTCTGCCTCGTTACCTTATCCAGCTGCAGTTAATTTGCGACGAAAGTAATTTAACGCCGTCTCGATATCGCTTTTGTTATGATTCGGATTGTTGTTGCTCATTGGAAAGAGACAAAAGGAAAACGGGACGACGGTATTTTCGTCGCGGTTGTACAAACAATGTCGAACAGTAGGAAAGTAGAATGAAACTCGGGCGTTTATAAAACGTTATCACTCGAATAGTAATTTCATTACAATTTGTATTAGTGATTTGCTTAAACAATGTTGAGTGCAATTATCATCTTGATAATATAATTGAGTAATGATAGAATAACTAATGGTATTATAATACCAGATGTAAATTATAATGTATTGATATCCAATTTTTTTCGTTATTATTATTCCTTTTATTTTATTCACTGCACTAGATACTAATTATAATTAAGAAACTGGTGATTTTGGATTCTACATTAAATGGAACGTTCAAATATAATTGTATTAATAATTCATTGCTAGGTATAACAGGGATCATAAAATTGTAGAAATCGTGTAAGAACGATGGATAACTATGTGTTTCTTTGGGGATGCGATACAAAAATGTGTAAATGACGTTTACGATGCTACATTAATGAATAATTAATTAATTAATTTGAAATTTCTATAATTCTATATTTGTAAATTGTACGATTTCTAAGTTCTAAATTTTCAAATACCGAAATTCACAAATTGTCAAATTTCATTTCATTTACATTTCTCAATACTACATTTCCCAGTTCTCAAACTTTCAAATTTTCGAATTTTAAGATCCCAAATGCTCAGATTTTCGATTAACTTAATTTCTAAATTTACAGGTTTATTGATGAAATATATTCTTAGTGGGCTTTTCAAGTGTTCATCGTTATTCTATAAAACATGTGACCAACAAAATGTTAAATATTTTGCTTATTCTAGTTAACAAAGGGATTGTAGATAATGGGAAAAACGTAACTTGCTTGGCAGGGTTGAATGATATGATAGAAATGCAATAATTTCTCAAGTGATATTTAAATATTTAAATATTGTTTAAAACATATAAATATTTTCTCAACAGTTCCAACACCTGAAAGGCATTAGTAGTTTTATGAATAGGATTACTTCATCATCGTACATAATATTTAAGATCAGGTTCATTTCACGACTTATGATAACATAACCTAAATGTGATTGAATACGAAAAACTCACAATTAGACGTGAATGTATATAAACGTAACCTAATATCTCTTGACTATATGGTGACATTGTTTTACAGAAATTAAATAGTGTCTGACAATTGTTAAAATGAATTGATCATAATAAATTTTTAAATCAAACTGATTGCAGTGAATAAAGTGTAAATTTAACTTGGTACAACTTATAATGGCCAGTTTTTAGAGCTCTGTAATATTAAGGTTACAAGAAACCAATTTACTAATATTAGACTGATTGTAAGTTCAAATAACTACAAAAAAATAAATCACGTATTTATAGTCTACGAAAGTGTATCGTAATTTATGGATATCATTGTGAATGTTTATTAAAATAAACTTTTTGTGATAATCATTTTATCGCGGTTGTTCCATTATTTAGAATTATTTGAGTTTATTTCTGAATTTTTTACACCTACGGTTATATTAGGTTGTCCCATAAGTTTCTTCCCTTTTTGATATGAAATAAAAACGCATTTCGAGGAATATTTTGCAAGTAATCAAGGAGCAAATATTATTTACTGAGGGATGAAAGAGGACGGTACAGTAGAACGCTTCGCATTTAATGCAACAAATCTTAAACAGTAGATATTGTGTATTAATTTCTACTAAACAAGGAAGGAATATACGGGGCACCCTAATATAAGCAACATACAGAGTGTCCCAAAAGTGTTGAGGGAGCCGGAAATGGTAGGTAGGTGAGGTCATTCTGAACAACTTTTTCATTTGTAGAAATGTTGTATGGGGCTTCATTTTTTAATTATTAACGAAAAACACCGACCAATTAGAACGCGAGTATCGCGCGCCACGCAATTCGATCGCGACCACGGCCAATTAAAACTCGGGCCTACACTTCTGCCTCCGAGCGCGCGCGATTCTCGCGCTCTGATTGGTCGGTATTTTTCGTTAATAATTTAAAAATGAAGCCCCATACGACATTTTTGCAAATGAAAAAGTAGTTCAGAATGAGCTCACCTACCTCCCATTTCCGGCTCCTTCAACACTTTTGGGACACCCTGTATACGCATAATTTACTGAATTAAATATTTAATAGTAAAATATTTAAGGTATTCGATTTATGTGAGACACTGTGCGCAAGTTAGTACAATAACTTTGTTCATTTGGAATATTTCCGTCATATATAATAATATAGGAAAATATTGCATACGAAACTTGTATGGTATGGAGGGATACATAATATGACTTTTCGAACGTGTGGAAGTGTAAAAAAGATGCTACGAAAACCAGCATCGTTTCTTAGAAGAAATACACATTTTTCATGTTTAAAGCAAGAGCTGTTCATTGCACCACTTCTGCAAGCTATCGTTAAAAGCTAGTAAAAATCCAGGCAGTGGTAAAACAAATATTACAACGAATTCAAGGATATAAATTTCTTATACTTTTTCATCTATGTATAATATAGGTGTATAAATAATTGAAATATACGTATGTACGAATAAAGTGAGAAGCTTATTGCTTTGCTGTATTTTTAAGTACATTGTAAGTATTATATAGCCATAAATATTTTGAATTTTGCTGTTATAGATATAGAATACATATAGAACTATTTAAATGAACGTCTTTATATAACGAAAGTATTTCTCGTATTATACATTATATTAGTGATGAAATTATATTAAAATTATGTTAATTGAATTATATTATCTTCATTTTATTTTTATATTGAGATAATATTAATTTATATACAGTAATATAAATAGATGTAGTTAATATAATTTAATATTAGTTCATATTAATATAATAATTCATATTAATAAATTTAATGTATTAAATAATGTATTAATACATTAAATTTATACGAACATAATATAATCTTCATTTATATAAATCTATATTGTCACTTCTAATTCTATATCATAAAATAATAATCAGATGATGATAATATTGTAAAAGATAATAAGATAATAATTTCGAATGTTATATTATACTTTATCCAAAAGTATACAATTATTAATTGTAATTGATACAATTTTACTTGTAATTTTCCAACCAATATTATCTTTCTATACAAAAGTCTTTCTTCCTTCCATAGCATTTATTAACCACAGTTTTTATACTTTCGAGCTGATCTTTGAATATTTTCAAGGTACTGTTATTATAGTTTAGGTGTCTTTTGTGACAAGTTTTAACATGTGTAGAGAAATCTTTGCTAACAGCCATCAACCGTTAATCGATAATTATTCGTTAAGAAATTGTAGATACATCATTTCAGTAATAAGCACGTGGCCATAGTTAATACAGGTTGCGAATTTATTATTAAGCGCAGCGATTTAAAAGAATGACTCAGTAAAATAATCGCTTAGTATATGTTTTCAGGATTCTCCATCTCTCCTGAATCTTTCGCATTTCCTTCTTTTATTCGCCGTTCATGTTGCATGTGCATGTACAGATGTTATTTATTTATCGTTAATTCACGTTCAGAATCATTTATTTTCCGGATTTAATTCGCGATTAATGGTAGTGGCATGTGTTATTAAAATGGTGTTAAGTGGAAACCGTTTCGAGCTTTAGACGGATATTCTGTACGACCAGATTTATTCACAAATGATTAGTAATTTTGGTACATTCAATGCTGTATAAATATTTAGATCTTTGTTTGACGTATGCGATTGATGGAGTAAAATTTGTAATGTAAAAATTATTTCAACTTTCCAAGAAACTATTATCAGGCCCTATTAACGCGCAAAAATAAAGAAGAAAATATGGGAGAATAATTTCTCTTGAAGTACAAGATGAATTAAGTAAGAAATAATGGTATAATGGAAAATAACTACGCAGTTTCTAAATTACCAAGAATGGTTAGCAGAACCGTTTTGCTTTTACACGCTATTTTCTTCTTTTCCTCGTTTCTTATATTCCTTCAAGAAAATAAATGTAATTTATACTGTGGTACAGAATCTTCTTAATTGCTTCTGGAAACATGTTTTCTCTGTATACGTCTACTCTATATACATGTACAAAACTGTTAGTTTAAAATGATAAATATTTTGCTTTTCAAAATTGATCGAAACAGTCGATCAATTGTTTCTTTTCTAGTGACTATTAGTTTCTTTTGCATAATTCTTAAAAGAGATCCCTAAGAAAACAAATTACAAATAAATTATGAAGAAATTACATATGAAACAAAAAAAAATATCTTTTAATTTGCTTATTTCATTGTGAAACATTACTAAAATATTATTTACAATCGTGCTTAAAATTTAGAAGTTAAATATTTTTGTAATATATTCTATTATTTTAGATATATTACTTCATTTAAGAAGATA
Organism: Coelioxys conoideus; assembly: GCA_947623535.1. Classification (NCBI taxonomy): domain Eukaryota; kingdom Metazoa; phylum Arthropoda; class Insecta; order Hymenoptera; family Megachilidae; genus Coelioxys; species Coelioxys conoideus. The sequence goes on from OX392452.1 coordinate 27,970,111, forward strand.
TATACTTGAAATTGTATTTTATTACAGAATTATACTTTTTGTTAACGAGATTATACATTTTTAATTAACGAGTATCAGAGATATTCAATGTAAGTACAGAAATTTAAATTAATACACTGCAAACGTAATAATAGGCGCTTTATTAAGCATAGTGGAATAAAACAGTAAAATGCATTTTCCCGATTTCGAAAAATAGAAGTATAACTTTATAACGTTTCATCTGTTTAAGTGAAAATATACTTTTATAAATACGTACAAGTATAATACATTTAAGGTGTTAAATTATGCATATTCTTCTTAACAAAATGCAAAACGTGAGGTGTCTGTTTTGAAATCCGTACAGCGAGAGTCGTGAGAATTTATTCGCCACAAATTGTGAAAATTTTCGTGCAAAATACGATTCATGATCGTATGAAAGTTTTACAAAAACATTAATCGGAATTCGGACACTAAAAACAATGAGTGACCAGGTATTGAAACGCGGCTTATACGCGTCGTTTTAAAAATTGCAGGGTTCGGCGTGATCGATGCGTTCGTTTTTGGGTGAAATAATCAGGAACGTATAATCGCTTAATCCAACTACGTTCAATGTAAACTCGGCTGAACTACAGAGGAGGAGAATACAGTACGTACATACATACTTGCTTAAACCGACGATCGCGGCTAGGACGTTCTGCTTTATCAGTCCAAATAGGATGCCAGAGTGTTTCCATTAATTCAAATCGTGAAGTAAAATCACAGCGCGGAATGTCCATTAAAGTCAAGCGGGGAGAAGTCGTTAGCTTGTTTGTGGCAACGTAAAATGCTGGGCGTATACTGTTCGAGACGCATTTTAGCGTGGAATTTCCTGAAAAATGGCAATCATAGGGAAGCGAGAGAGTTGTTTTTCTGCCTAATAACGTCTTTTAACGACGAACACCGACTGGTAGTTTCTCAAGTGCGAATAAAGTCCTATGGATTATCGAAGAATGTGTCGAGGCAGATAGGCGAAAACGCCAGTCAGCTTTATCTTAACTCACGTTTCACCGGCTTGTCTCGTCGTAAGTCTGCAACGATTTACCGGCTACCCGAGTTCCACTCGCATGACCGATTAATAAAAGTCGTTCGACGAGAAATTTTCATTTCTATACGCATTCCATCCACCGATTCAATTGAATCGCAGCGAGGCAACATTAAAAAATTTGACGATTTCCTTTTATCCTTTTGTCCGATGTTGCTATCTGTTCGCCAGTTTGCGTTGCTGACCGGGGGACGCAATAAAAAAAAAAAAATGAATGAACAAAGTATGATTACCGATGGTCACACGGATTACGACTTCAAATAAAATAACAGGGACGAGCGAATAAGAAAGGGGGGAAACCAGGCGAGACGTTACGCGTGTATTTTAGTGCGCTTCTTTCTCGCCACGCGCGAACACGAAATCGTTTAATTCGAGCAGAACGCGTTCGAGAGGAGACGAAGAAACCCGTGAAATGGACGTTCCGGTTTATCAGCACGTACGGCGTACCGAACGGCTTGTTTCCATTAATTCGCGTTGGAAGACAAACTCGTGCCATCGGAAAGGCCGTTCAAGTCGTTAGGTGGTAAAAGGCAAAATGAACAAAACTAATTTGCTACATTGTCACCGATGCACGGAACCCGGCCGAGAACGGAATATCGATCCAGAATGGGGTCAAGAAATACGATAAATTACGTTTGATTATGCTTTCAGACGAACAGAGAATATTGCGGTGGTGATAATGTTGCAACCATTGTCAGATCGATTTTACCATTTTAACGTCTAATGGTTCTCTGTATGGACTGACCTTTGAACACGATTATAACTCATCCATAGAAATTGTGCTGCATACGATTCAGAGTGCTTTGTAATTATTGCGACGATTTGGCGTAGGAAGGTTTATGAGCATGAAATAACATCCACGATTTTCGCGAATCGAGTCTTTTAGAGCAAGTCATTATTCGGTGTTAGCATGTAGCTAATCGATGGGATCGAGGTAAATGTATGTTTCAACAGTGGAATACAATATCTTGGGACAAATGTACAGTCTGTTCCACAAGAGCGTGGACGCGATTTCTGCGAAATTTCATGCGCACTACAGCAAAAATTGTGCCAGTCCAAACATACAATGTCTCCTCTAATACGCAATAGCCCCAATTCTCTTAGTATCATTTCTGTGACTGAGAAGTTCAAGTCATTTCGTGATGAGTGCCGTATACGCTAAACGATTCGAGGTGTTTTCGATGGAAAACAGAGAATGGTGTCAATGTGTTGGATTTGCCATCTCAGTTCCCTGATGTCAATCCAATCGAAAATGTTTGATCTCTCATGAAGTACAAACTCCGAGGAAAGCGTATTTTAAAATTGAAGACGCTAGTTCGCCGTATTCGAGAAATATGGAGATCTCTTCCTGTCTCATTCGCTGCAAAGTTGGTTGAAAGTATGCCCAGACGTTGTGAAGCAATAATCGCTAATGGTGGTGATTGGAAACATTATTAAGCAAGTGCGTATTAGTTCTTTAAATGTACTTTTGACCTATACAACCTTTTTTACAGAAAACATTTATTTGCATTCAGATATCGCGTCCACGCTCTTCTGGAATAGACTGTGTTAGGATATTTTGAGATATATCTTACACTAGTGGAATTAATTCTGGACACTTTAAATAAAAATATCCTCTGTTTCATGTTTGGGTAGAATATGTATATACTGCTACGCTAAATTTATACCATAATATTTGTATTATAAGCTATAATGTTTATAGTTACGCCCCAAAAAGAGAAAACATTGATTAGAATATAATATATAAACAATTATATATTAAATAATTTGATTAAGTGCGATATTTAAGGAAAGATTTGAAAGAGTCCAGAATTTATTCCACTAGTGTAATGGAGCTCGAAATTGAAATTTATTCGATGGTTCGCATGATTTCAACATTTAAAACACTGACTTGGTTAATATTTATTACAGTTATAGGAAACGACATAAATAATAGCGTTTAAAAATGTAACACAAATCTGTTTGAAATAGCAGAAAAATTCGTGTTAATTGTTTTGTAACGTCTATTTAATCAATAGTAAGGTTGGGAATTTACTAATTCGGTAACTTGGTAATATCGACATTTCAAAATTTGAAAACGTATGAATTTAGAAATCTAATAACTTTAAAATAAAAAGGATTTGAAAATTTGAAAATTGTTTGGAGACTTGTCAACGTGACATTCTGTCCATTTATAACCTCAAAAAATGAGAAGTTTTTAAATTCCTTAGCATACAAATTTATCAAAATTTTCAAATTTGGGAACTATACAATATTGAAATTCCGGAATTCTTAGTTCCGTAAATTTAAAATTAACAAATTTTTAAATTGACAACTTGATAAATTAACGCTTTATAATCTTTAAATTTACCGATCCCCAAACTTCTAACTTACTGAGTAATCAAAATTCAAAGATGCTTTGAAGATTATAAAGGTGGTCTCTTTGTCACTTTGTAAAATTAAAAAATTTACAAAAAAAGGATAGCATTTTGTGAATGTTTATATAGTTTTTTGTGAGAGAAAAATGAAGAAAGTTATTATACCAATTTACTTACGTCTTGCTTTAATATTTCACCATTATTCGTATACCTGCTATTGCTCGGAAATGCATTTTTCAATTTTTTGAATATTTTGTATTCCTTAAAATAACTAATCGAGAGAACTTAATATTGAACAATTTGATAATAATTTTTATATGAAATTTAAACACTAAATTTTGTTAATTGTTAAAAATTGAATTATATTAACCTTCAAACTGCATTAATCTTTAAAAGTGTTCGCTTACAGTAGATGTTTTAAATTACGAATTGCATTAGTGGAAGTAGCCAATTTTAGATATTGAACTGAGCCACTGTAAATAACACAATCGATTACAGTAACGAAATATGCCTGATCATGTATAAAGAATAACTTGGCAGGAAACAATACAAAGTTTTAAAGTTAATGAATATTTGCAATGTAGATTTTCCGTTACTTTATTCAACAGCGTTCAAGTTACAAAATATAAGTTTGCGAGTTTATCAATTGTAATACTTGTTGGATTTGACTGGTTAATTTAAAAATTTGCAAACTTACAAATTTACAAATTTTTAAATTTAAAATGTTAGGCATTTTGAGAATGGGAAATTACAAATTCGGAAAGTTGAGAATTTGACATTTTGGAGTCTTAGAAATTTGAGAATTTGTGGAACTAGTAATTTACGTGGATATTTCGAAAGCTGACAATTGGAATAATTTTAGAAGCTTGTAAATTCAGGGATTTGAAGCTTGGGGAAGTTAGGAGTTTTGGGATTTCGGAATTTGTGAGGTTGTGAATTGAGGAATTTGAGGACTTGAGAATTGGGATATTTGGAAAGTTAAGAGTTTACAAATTTGGGAATTTAGGAATTTAAGAATTTGCAATCGTAGAAATTTGAAGGTTTGGAGATACGAGAAGTTCGGTATTTGAAAAGTTCTGGATGTCGGAAATAAAAAATTTGTTTTTTTTTTCAGATTCCCTAAAATTATTGCTTGTAAATATGCATTACTGCATTAGAGTCCGGACAAATGACCGTAACTACATTCTAATCGAAGATTAGTGTTCCATGAATTTTAAAATTGCAAATATCGAAGAATAGAGAGTAATTACGGTTTTTCCACGAAATAACACAAAGAGGATATCGACAGCCTTTAATTGTCACTTACGGTATCTCTCGCTGACTGTGAGCAGATCTGTATCTTTTTTCTATGGATTAAATCATTTTTCGTCATAGAAGTACTGTTACTAAACGCGGAAGAAATTTGGCGTACAGGAAATACGTATATGTGTATGCACATCATGGTTTCTTTCCTCGTGATATTTCTTTTCTTCCTTTTTCAGAATCTCGAGAACCTGTTCGCGTTCGAGCGAGCTTCTACGATTGCGCTGAATACGGAATCGCTTCATTTAAGATGCGTTGCTGTGCACTATATCAGCAACACCGGAGAAATAGAAACGTACCGTTTGGTACATACCGACTCGATTCGCGTCCTGAGTATGCACATTTTTCTATGATGTAATTAACAAGAATGATTGCATCTGATTTAGCTATCAATTTCTTTTGCATAATTATAATTATATAACACATATACAATAACTCGTATATGTCAGATATCATTTAGTTTATCATGACAATTATTAAATCGGTTCCTACGTTTCTTATTTAAAATCACTTAATAAATTTTGTTTAATTATAATTGTATAGTTTTTTTCTCCAGGTCAAGACTTTAAAAAAAAGGAAATTTTTCTGGATTCTGTATTTTAGATAAGTTGAACAGGAGTGCTGCATACTATACATATAATGTTCGGAACCGGGATAATATGTGCGATGTAGAAATAATATGTTCCATATGTTATATGTGTAGAAAATATGTGCTAGATATTTTTTCAAGTATTATATTGTATTAATTTTTATAAAATCAGTATGCATGTTATTTGATAAAGACAAAATTTCAGTAAAAACTTTCGTTATTTATTTTATTAGAATTTTATAAATTTTCTACTTATTTAATCAATGTATAATTATTATGTAATAGGATAGTAAAGTAACGAAATTTATATGTATATACATACTTAGATTACATTGTACAACAGCCAATCGACGTTCTAAAATCTGATCAGTGATTATTATAGTGTTTCTTGCGCGGATTACGAATCTGCAATCTGTTTAAAAAGAAAACACACATTTTCGAATGCAAACAGAATTTCAGAATCTTTTATAGTTACCTCAAAAAATTGGTTTGAATTTTGAAAATGTGCTTTTTTTTCAAATTCAAATTTCTGAAAAACTATAAGTTCCAGCGAAAAACGGATTGCAGATTCGTAACCAGTGCGCGACATACTACAATAATTACTGATCGGATTCTAGAACCTCGAAAAAAAGTTTAAATTTGTTGGTCAGTGTTACGAGACAAAAATTTCACAAGGAACTATTATTATGTAATTTAATTATGTAACTAAAGGCACATTACTACGTTAAGGTTTTCATAATTGTATGAAATACATTTGATAAATTGAAATTATTCCAAATTGAGTTATTCAAAGTGGGTAAACTAAGAGCTCCTGAAAAATTAGATATTTAAAATAGTACAACATTTTAAGATATTAGATTAGGTTGGTGATAAATTCTACACTGGATTATTTCAGTCAATTTAACGATCTCAATTAGTGTATGTTGATTTTTATTGATAACTATCGAATCAATTTATACATAGACAAGCAGTAGAACAAGTTTTCGGCATAAAAATCTTGATATTAATCTCTATCGATAAGAACTTTGGAAAGTAGAACTGATTATTCGTTACGCTCTAACATACTCCCATATTATTGCCACATTTATCAAAATACTTTTCGTGGTTAAAAATAGCTCTGAAAAATAGCTCTGACACACACACACACACAAACACACAGAAAAACGGCTCTTTTCAGAGCTACATAATGTGCAAAATCTGTGCAGCAACCTCTGCATGGTGCACATCGGGTAATGCCAATGCCGGCGGTATGTGCCATAAATGCAAGGGTTACTTTAAAGTGCTGTATCTTTGCGAACAAAAATGGCAGCGACTTTTCGCTTACTGGAAATTGAAGATGAAGATTTGTACTTTATGCGTCTGCAAACAGTACCTCCAAAAAAGGATGTAGCAAGTTCATGCATTTTGTCAAACTTTATAAACTTAACCAGTTAACTGTGACGCACACTTTTGCGAGTATACTCGTCAATGACAGTATAAGCGTCGCTGTTAAAATATTGGATCAAAAAGATGGGTCTATTTCATAAAGTAGACAATTTTATTACTAATATTTACTTATTTAGTGAACCAGATAGCTGCGATTGAGGAGTATACTCGTCATTACACAAAATCCTGCCACTTCTCCATGACGACTATACTCGTCAAACACAGCTAACTGGTTAAATATTGCAAGCATACCCTCACATGTATGGTGTTATAGCGGTAGGAATGCATCAAACCTAAAGTCGCACTATAGTATCGTAAAGTACAGATTTCAAGCTTCAATTTAAAAAAAGAATATGATTTTACGATGATTTTTCACGAAGTTTCCATCAGTCAAATTTGATCAATTTCTGCCTAAAATTTGCTATGCTATATTTCTTTTGCGCGGTGTATTTAAAAAGACAGTAAAGAGTCCTATCCGACTTCGACCGCAAAATATAAAAATTAAAGAAATATGTTTAGTATCATTTCGACGGTACAAATTTTAACAATCTGATTACATCTGGTAATAGTATAATCGATAACATAAAAATGCACTTTTTTATATCGATAATTAAGTATCAATTAAATCTTAACAAAGAAAAATGAACTTTTATTAAACGTTTAAAAATTATTGTTCCAACTTATATACATATGTACCAAATTCGCATTACTTAACCCTTTGCACTCGAATGGTGGACTCACTCTTACCATTTTGTTTAATACAGCAACTTTAAACAGAAGTTTTTTAAGTAAATCCATAGTGTTGCACATGCTGTATGAACATAATGAAACAGCTAATAGTGGCAATTAATAATAGAGATAATAACTACGAAAGAGTTCTTCATACATTTTATCCAAAAAGTTTTGGAATTGCTATCTGCTACTGGTAAAATAACTTCGAGTGCAAAGGGTTAATACGCTGACAGCCATGCTACTTGCATATGGGTGACTTTCAAACTTCTGCACGAATCTGAATCTTATATTATTAACAATCTGTTTACATTTCTAATTGGAAATACTCTTATTTCACATTTGGTGAAATTCGTTAAAAACCAAAATACTACATAACCGAATTTTCAACTTTTTCAGTATACCAGTCGACGCGTTATTTTGAAGAAAAACCGGCAAACGATTCAAAATGTAGGTGTCTATAATGGAGTGGCGGAGTACCGCAGTTCGCAAATAGTTTCGTGGACGGCAGTTAGGAAACGGATGCTCAGCAGGAAGGGCAGAAAAAGGAAACTTGGTGCCCAATGACTGGGCGTGTGAAGCAAAAACCGAGTGAGATCTACGTAAACGCGGAATGGTCAGAGACAAAACGCGATGCGGAACGTATCGGGCAAGGATAGAGAAATACGTAAGGAAGGACGTGCGTTCCGCTTTATCAGCGCACACGGCATGCCGCGGCGTGTTTCCATTAATTCGTGTCGCGAGGCAAACTCGTGCCGCTGGAATGCCCGTTGAAGCCGAGGAGAGAAGTCGTTAAGCTGCGTGCCGTTCGGCCGGGCAACCGGTTTTCCCATCGGTGATTCGTCGTTAATTCGCCGATGGAGAGTAAGTAATCGCACGCGTACACCGACGACCACCTCGAGTGTGTTACATGGTTACGTTCACACCGCCGCTTACCTTGGGGTTGTTCCGATTTTCTTCGCCGATAAGCTCGGCTCCTCGTAGAAAAGCGAGAAATTCTCTCCCTCCTCCTCTTCCTGCTCTTTTTTTTGTAGAGAGTTTGTTCGGTGAGAGGCACGCTTAACGATTCTTTCGATTCCTTTTTTTTTGACGGGAATCGACAAATGTGTTTCAATGAAATTTAATATCTAAACCACCGTAATATTTGTTCCTTCAAACAAAATAACATTTCCCCTTGACATTTTTCTCTATCATAAAATGTATATTCAAGGTATTCAAAATGTTTGAGGTGGGTAGGACACCCTGCATAATACGCCAAATGAGACATTTGTTTTGAAATTGGGATAAATCCATTTTTGCAAAAGATGAAAATAATAATAACAATAAATCAAAATAATTGACATTCCCTAATATATGGATGATGTAAGTTTGGATGATTAACGGCATTGCAAAGATATTTATTTTGAAAGTGATGCGAGTCCATGTTAAGTTGTAATTATTTTTAACTGAATATGTAACGGTGCAATTTAGCTGCGGTAAATTTTAGTAATATCGATAATATTGTAAAATATTACGAATTGCATAATCTCGAATGAGCGAAGACGTACTGAATGTGTGTTCAAGCATCATTTTGTATGCTGTCATCTTAAAAGTAAGTTCTAGTTCAGTTTCTAATAAATACTCGACAAAGTCGACGCGGTTCTCATTTTATTGTCGGTGTACAAAACTCGTCAACAATTTCACTTTCAGATTTTCTTTGCCGATAAGCTCGATTCTTTATAGAAAAGCGAGAAATTCTATTCCTCCCCTGCATTTTCCTTTTTCTAGTTTTGAGGGAATTAGTCCAGTGGGATGCACGATTAGCGATTTTTTAGATTTTTTCTTTTAAGGGAATTCTATCGATAAATAAATTCACTAATAGATTTTAAAGAAGTTTACAGGGGACAGTTGCCCAATTTGTTCTAACAGTACGGCAGTGAATAATTAGTTTTAACTTACTTAACTGATAAATAAATCATACAACGAGGAAGTAAAAATTAACTTATTCGTTAAGTATATAAAATGTTATCCAGGAATATAATGTAATATACAAATGTAATAGTCACAACATCGTGATGAACTAACGGATTTAATAAATTTTTTTTCATAGTAGTAATAATTCATTTATAATTTATAATTTATAGAAGTCATTTTCAAGTATTCCGTATTTGCAAACAATAATATTATAACAATCAAGTAGGTTCAAGATGAAATCTTTGGTATTTAATGCTGTATGACTTGTAAGCTTTAAACCGCAATGTATACACTGTACAGTGTAGTGTATGTAAGAGTATCCGTGAAAATGATTGTACACTTAATATTTTCAAAATATTTATAATTCATTTGAAACTCTTTAAAATCGTTACAACTTTTACACAATTATTTCAAAAGCTTTCTGCGACATACTTCACACATACATATGTGAATACTTAGCATGTTAAATAGTTTCAAAACATACACGAACAATTACAAGCTAAAACAGCATCGCCTCGATTTTTAAAAGTTATCAATTGTGAATTAGTAGATATAAAAAATAATTAATTTATAATTTCAAAAATTACTTGTCACTCTCGTTTGTGTTATTTAAAATATTTAATAAAAACTTCTTGTTATTGATTACCCAAATGAAATAGGTATAATGGTTACTCATTAGTAATTACTCATTTATATTTACAAATGTTTTGCAAAGCAATAATATATTTTGAAGTGGCGAAGTCAAGTCAACATACATAATATTAATGTAATTGATTATTGTGTCACAGTATTATTTATTAGATAAGAATATAGTAATTTTCGAGGAAATAATACACTATGTACTAAGACAAATGAGATTTATATTCACCAAATAAATTCGCCAGCATAGAAGTAGATGCTCCTCCTGCAACGAAAACAGAGCACAATGTTATTATTAATGTTTAAGCAATAATTAAGAATAACGTATTATAATAAGCAGAAGATATATCTTATATGCTATGTGTAGTGCTAGGAGTTATATAAATAAAGTTCTGTTCAAATTATTATTCCTGTAATAAATGATTGTTATTTTAGAGTGCACATAAATAGCAGTAACATGTATTTGTTGTTCGAATAGATGATAATAAATTGCACGAGTAATAAGATTAATTGCTTACATGTATGTAAATTATTATTTATCTTAATATATTGACTACATCTGTTATATATACCAAAAATATATGTATATGGAATGTAATAATATTACTTGTAGTACTAATTATTAATTATTATTAAGAATCATACAGATGTTTCTGTCTAATAATTATGAAGTCGCAGTAATCGTAATAGATGGAAAATTATTTCAACATTTTATAAACCACTTGGAAAAAATCCGAAAGATGGATCGGAGCACACATAACTGAAAAAGTATTTCTACGTTATGTATTATATGCTGTTCACCGTTTCGTCTTCCAGATAAAGTAGTTCATTTTCTCAGTCTGTTAAGTAATTTTATGTAAAAAAAGTACATGAAATGAAATCGAAGGATATTATTTCAAATAGTAAAAAACACTCTAAAACTTTAATTAAAACACGACGATAAAAAATATTAGCCGACTTAGGAAGAGTTGGGTATGTACTGTTACTGTATAAAAATGATCCTCCCTGTATTAGAATTTCGTCATTAAAAACTTTGTTTGTTAGCCTAACCTAATGCTTAAGAAGAGTTCGAAAACTTAAACGGGCTAAGCTGGTGGAAAGCAACGGACATACACGAATGACCAAATGAAATAATTAGACGAGGCGAAAGATACACGCATTATATTCACGCATACGCTCAACAAGCAAACCATATTATTATATTTTACTTTGGTCGACACGGAAACCCTGGCATAATTTGCGCGAATGAGCTGCAATTATTTAAGGGCGTGCATACGCAAGGAGGGTGGCAGCTGCAATGGGGCAGCGTTATTTCAACCACTCGTGCTATAACCTCTATCGATTCTCCTTAACTGCGTACACAACGGGGGACGAGCTAGTTTACTTATTCCGGGAACTGTTGTTCGTTAACCAATCAAACTTTCGTTGACAACGATTGTTTGTACCGCGCGGGTTCACCCTCCTTAAGACGATCATGTCGACGATTGATACGACAAAATACCAGTAGTTTATGTACACATGATTCTGTAGACTGCAGACATTTGTTATTACCTGACTTGGGGTAACTTTGAAGAAGTTAGTATAACTATGCCCCGAAGGCGGAAAATGATCGCTTCCATTTTTGTTGTTTTGCTGAAATGCGAAGAAGCGGTAGCGATCGTCAAAATTTCGATTGTAAAACAATTTGTAGAGCAGTACCATTAAAAATGTTTCTTTTCTAACGTTTGGTCAATGTTAGGGTAGTCTGATCAGAGGTATCACAGTTTCTGGTAAGTATTATCATATTGTTGACCGAGTATTTTTGACGTATCGTTATCAAAAGACGTCATATGACGTTCCCGGTCAACAATGTGTTAATCTAGAATCACATATGTAAGTATTTCTCGTGATTCATCGCAAAGGGGGTAAAATTTACTGGACGTTTTATATCTCCTGTTTACGAACGCAGAAAAAAGTTTCAAATATTCTATAACAGTTTCTTATAATACATTATAAATGGCGGACCATATGTAAAATTAATTTTCTATTTTATTTTAACTAAAAAATATGCACTATAATACAATACAAACTAATGATTGAACTGCGGATATTTACGCACGTACGATTTTTTCTAACACTTTTTGCTAGAAACAATCGTTCAGAAGATATTGAAAAGAAACGATTTTAAGAGCTGTTTAGAATTATTTTAATATTTAAGGACCGAATGGGTACGTTTCCCTATTACTTGATGATACTCAAATTTTAAACACACTATTTTATTATTAAGTATAATTGAATTGTTTTGGGTATGTCATCAAGAAAATTGAAAAAGAAAAGACCCTTGATTCGATTTTGGTACCATTACAACAATTGGTGTGTAAAGTTATTTGGAGTTAAGGAATGTTAATCTTCAATGTTCATAATTCAAAATAGTAGTTTAAAAATGTTGTTAGCTCTCTCCAATTATTAATACACTTATACAATTTTTATGGATATTATTTTGCAACGTTAACAATTTAATTTTGTATTTATAATTAAAAAGAAGATACAACAACAAGAAAAATACAACCTGTGAATTTGTAGTTAATATAGACATTGTATACATTAATTTATATTCATCTGTATCTTGATAAAAATGGACACATGTTTCAAGAAAATCATCTTGTTAAATCATCATTGGGTTAAAATGTATAATTACGTATGTTTGATTATACTAAAATGAAGTTTTATAAACTACCCATCGTTCGTAACAGATAAATGAATGTTATTTAAAATTTCAAATGTTTCTAGTAATCCAAATATTTAAAAATAATTCATTAAAAAAAAGTGCATCTTAAAAAACTGGCATGTACGCGATAAAGTACACATTGGAAGCTACATATTATATAAGATAACAAACATCGTTCTACAAGTTATTGTATGTAAATTAATTAAAGTTTGTAAATTAATTAACATACATCTTCGTTGTGATACATTCGCAAATAATAAATAAAATTTATAAGTATATTAACTAATACCTTACATAATGTAACAGTTTCTGCCTGAAGTCACGAAAATTAAATGGTACAAAAACTCGATATAAATTTATATAAATTCTGAAACTCGAAACGTTTAGTGACTTACCGTCAGGTTACAAAGCATTTTTGATGCATTTTAAGCAGAAATTTTTCCCGCATTCTAGATGGTTGTGCAAAGTTTTTACATTCGATGTATTCTGTGATTGCATCAAATGTAAACGAAATCGGGGTTGCAAAGGTCACGGGATCGCTTGTAAGAATTGTTAGTTCATTCACCCATTTAGTACTATGGGTGCACATATGCGCGCAGAAAAATAAGCTCATAATAATTTATTGCTAAGTGTATATACAGATGTAGTTGAATGTTCGTTGACACAAGAAAGTGTATTGTGACTTATAATTTTTACGTCTCAAGTAACATGGCGTGACATAAAAGAATTATTTTAATCAATAGTGGTACAGAAAGTCAATCATTATCAGGTTCTGACGATTTACTTTACAGCACCAAGCGGGTTAAAATTTCGACTCAATTGATGTATTTGTTTTTTGTAAATCTGCATGGTGACTTTAGTCAATTCTGGCCACGAAATCGAGTGCTCACTGCACAATGGAGAAGCTGCTCGCAAGCACACGGTCGGTGGAAATACACCGTAGCGTTTGAAAGCGCGACGTCGGTGTCGAAGGTGGTTGAAGTGGCCTGAACGGTGATTATGAGCGAGAAAGTGCCACCGTCCACTTTTCACTCCCGTTGGTCGTTCCTTTTCTCTATCGTGGCAACTACCCCCGCCACTTTTACTATGGTTCAACTAAACCCCAACGGATCAATACGTTAAAACATTGCCACGTCGGGACGCCGGCGTGTAAAACCCGAAAGAAATAACAGTGGTTTGGTGTTTTCCTTTGGTCACCGCCCGAAGTCCTCCGATCAGGTCGCTAATGAGCTTTCGTCGGATTTCTATCGGGACCTTTGTCTTCTGGACGATAATGTCTCACGATTATGCATAAAAACGGCACTTGTGTTTTAAGACTGAATAGGAATTAACCGTGATTGTCGATATTTGGTTTCGGGTTGATATAGTTCATGGACTTCATACTCGATATAGTGACGTTATCGGTACGACATTGGGCACTATTGACGTGACTATCGGTTAAGTTTCAATCATTTTCTGGAACAAATTGTGCGAACTTTTGAACCAATATTGTATTCTGGTGTTATATCTTATGTTCTATGTATACTGCCATACTAGAAATGTTTTGTAAACCGTCTATTTCCACATTGTAACTATATTATACGTCGGCTTACTAACGCATAGAATGTACAGTGCTTATGCTGTAGGTATCTTGAATATTTATGCTGCACGTGGATGTAACACAGGTTATAGCACGCGAACAATGATATTAAGTTTAACAGAAACTGAAGAAAACTTAGGGGATTCCTTACACGGAATTTCAACGACGCTCGCGGCATATGTAGTAAAATCTTTACAAGATAGAATCTTATACATAGAATATGTATATCATCTATTCATTAAAAACCGTAAACGTAACAGTAATTCTTACTCTGCAGCTGCTGCGTAACCTCATATGATTGCTGATCGATCATCGTGTTTAGTAACTGCCTATAATTATAACTTCAATGTACATTCTGCTTTTTTTATTCGCTTTTACATGTGTGTAACTTCTTTGGATCTGTTATTTAATTATAATATGGTATTTTTATTTGCAATATAAAAATTTGTATACTGTAAAAAGCTGCTTCTATTTTATATTATGGAAAGCTATCTTTAAAATCGAATAATGCTCAAACCGTGTCTTAAAACGCATTCCACCGTAATAGCGATTTTGAGCGATCGTAAAATCGTACAAACATAAAGATATACAAAATTAGGAAATATACAGATAATAATGGCCTATTACGTTAAAACAGGCTCATACAATGATGTATTTTATAGTCTGAAAATGTTTTTTGCTGCTTTGTGTTATGACAGTTGAATAGCACTTGCCGCCTTAGGATCAAACGCGTTAGAGAGCAAAAACAAGATGTACTTTTAACCTGTGATGTGTATAAAGATCGTAATATTGTATTTTTTCGTCTTATGATGACTAATATAGTTAGAATATCGTTTTCACAATTTTATTGCATAAAACATACTTATACAATACAGTGTACACATATCGAGACAATTTTTGACGTCGCTCTTTTTGAAAATGAAGATTCGGAGGAAAAAATGTTATTCTTTCTTTTCGATTCTTTTTTACATGTAGTATTACTTCCTGATCGATTGACAATGAGTCGTAGGACACCCTGTATATAACGATGCAACAAGCTGAGGGTTCTGTCAGATACTTCAAAGCAGTTACATGTACTGTGACTAGAGTATAGACTTTACCGTTTATATGTAGTAGTTAACTGATAAACAATGAACACTTAATTTTATACGAATCAAAAAGAAATCAACACAGTTTTCGAGAATGGCATTTCGACAATATCAAATTGTTTAATTTAAAACAATCTCATAAACCGGCCATATGATCGGTTTGATAGTCTTCACATGTAAAGTTAAATCCGTCTGTGCACCTCTTTTTTTAACGGTTTGTAAACAATTACAATTTTCAAAATTCGAATAATATGAAAGAATATCCTCTGAAGAATATTCACTGAAAATTTTAAGTTAACCCGATGAATATTTCATGAAATATATAATTAAAATTATTTTCTGAAATGAATTGAAAATTGAGCCTGCAGCATTCTGATTTCTCCCAGACACAAATATGTGGATACGGCGGTGCTCTTCTCCTTAAACGCGACTATCAATCATTTATTGTGTATTACTGAAGTATATACATTATGTGTTACTATATATAGGAAGTGATATTTAAATTATAACCAACTAGTTTGGAAAATTAGTCCAAAATTTGTCCAAATCGCACAGTTATCATTGAACTGGCCTTTGATTTTGCTATCTTCGCAATTTATGATGACTCAGCTTTCATTGTTATACATTTCATAATCTATAGTGTTCAATTTAATCATTTTCAGTGGACGACGAATTCAATGTCTATTAGCTCGTGGTAAAAGAGGATGCAAAGAGAATAGAGCCCATAGGAATATTGATGGTGGAAAAATGTTTCAGTGGAAAAATGAAATTGGCATTTTAGAAGCCACATCTGCGGAAGGAGGTATTTTACATAAAGCATACCATAAAGGTATGCAATACGTGAATCTATGTTTTGAAAGGAAGATTCATTCCGTACACAATGTTTATGAAACTTTAAAGCATTTTTTTGAGAACAACATTTTTGAAAACGATACCTAAGATGTTTCGAATATTACTGAGCCAATCAGTCTCAAATTTTATATGCTTAATTTACGTATAAACATCTGCTATTTAATAAAAAAATTTGTTTTTCGGATACTGCTATAGACTGCTATTTCTTTCTAATAAATATCGATATGTTTACTTTGAACATCCTTCTTCTTTCACAAACTTTATAATTCGCAAAATCCTTCAAACAGAAAATAAACTAACACAAAAACTAACTTTTTTTGGTTTTACGATTGTTTTGAAAAGAAATGTTTTCAGCACATGGCCTTTAACTTCAAAATTAATAAATATTTTCGAATAAAAGGATTACAGAAATGTTGATAAATAATATTGTTTCAACTATAGAAACTTTCATTAAAATAGATGCAATATCTTTCTCGCAAAAAGTTGATGAATATTAGTTATTTTTCGAACTGCTGACTGCTTATAAATCCTTAAGAAAATCTTAGATTCGTCCCTGCACCGTTCTCTCCTATCGGAACGAGCACCGATATCTTTGTTTGCGTTCGTTGATAGATCAGATAGAAAACAAACGATTTCCATGATAGACTAAACCGTGCACGCTAGTACAGTCAAGAACAAATATGCCTTTGCTACAGAAAATATAACAATCAAAGAGGAAGAGGCTTCACGTTTCATTTGTAAGAATCCTTGGGGATTTGAAAATTTAGGGATGGAATAAGAATTTGGGGATTTATAGATATGCGAATCTAAGTATTTGACGATTTAAAAATTTGGGGACCTCGGCATTCCTTGGTTTTGGGATTTGGTAATATAAAAAGTTGGAGGTGTAGGGATTTCCGGACCTCGGATTTATGGACTCGGTGACCTAGAGATTTGAGGATCCGCGGATTTGTTTATGGAGATACTTGAGAATTTAAATGTTTAGAATTGTAACAATTTTGGAATTTCAGAAATTTAGTAGTAGGGAATGTAGAATTTAGAAATTAGGAAATTCGAGTAATCTAGAAATATAAGGATTTTGGAAACTGGGAAAATTGAAAATTTTGCACATATTGATAATTTACTAAATTTCGAAACACTTAATTTCTGCATCTCTAAATATTCAAATTTGCAAATTTCTCCATTATCGAAAGCCCACGATCCTCAACTATTAACCTCTTCAAATCTTTAGATTCCCACATCTCTAAATCTTATCATACAAACACTCTCTAATTTCAAAATTTCAAGTCATTTCTAAATTTTCAAATTATAAGATATTCAAATTTCTAGATCTCTACGACCCAACATTCCCCAATTTATAAAGCTTCCGATTCCAGGATTTTCGAATTTCTAAATTCCCAAGTCCCAATATTCTTAACATGATAAACCCCAAGACATTCATATATGTACATTCCCAAATGCAAAGATATCCAAATTCCCATGTCCCCAATTCCAATGTTCCTAAATTGTTAAATTTAGAAATTTCTAAATTCCGAAGTCTCAATATTCCCAAATTACTAAATCTTCAATTCCCCATGAAACCTCAAATACCGAAATTCCTAATCCGACATTATAAGCTTCTAATTTCCTGCATCCCAACATTCCTACGTTTCCAAATTCTCAACCCGTTACCAATTATTTATATCTCAATGAATTGCCAGAAATGAACGAGTTGAAATCCTCTTCGCTTCTGATTGGCATATTTTTCCTAGAGAAGGCAGATTTGCTGTTGACTGTACAGTATTGGTAGGCTTTTGTAGGGCACGAAAGACGGATGAACGGATGTCCGTGGCCTACCGCAACCAACGTAAGATACCGATCCACGCGTTCCTCTCCCTCCTTCGTGGACATGCGCTCGCACACGTAGGAACGCACGTTGCTCTTGCTCGTTTATAACTCTTACGCGTTGCACAACGTAACGTCGCCTTTCCGCAGATGGTCGATATATCGATTGTCGTAGATGAACGACCGGCTGGTCGACGACCACGATCCAGAAAGTCAGAGACTGAGAGGGCAATAGAACAGGAACAAGGTTGATGGGCGAGTGTGCGTGTGTGTATCTAGCTTGTGGTCACTTGTTGCCTTCCACCCCCGGGGTGTTGGCCTTGTCCCTCTGTGTTTGGGGAACGCTTGTCGCTTGACCGCCGACAAACCATCCACGAAAGCATAGATTTTTTTCCTGTCGGTTAGTGTCTCAATTTCGGAGAATTCCAACTTGCTGGAAATTCTGGTACCCTGCTTCTTTTGTCCCTACACCCTTTTCTTTCGAAAATTGATCAGTGAAAATTCTATCGAAGGAATCAAGTGCTTAATGTTTTTAGGTAATCGAATTAATGCAAATTACAGTCATGGACAAAATTAAGTGGACATTGCAGAAATGTAAAAAAATTTTTTGTTTCATTACAATGTTTTAAATAAATTTCAAATTTAGAACGTGAAATGTTTTTGTAGACTTGAGAAAACATTTATTTAATGTATATAATTGTGTAATAAAGTTTTGATTTATAGGCATTATTAGTTAAATTATATTAATATTTTGTTATTTATGATACCTGTCCACTTAATTTTGTCCACGACTGTATATGATTACGACCGCGTTGTCGCCATTGCTTATTTCGTTAACAATCGCGCGTCTTAAAACATTACAGTAATATTTTATTTTTTTTTTTTGAAAATTGCTCTGTTATTAGAATGTTTGATAGCGAGTATAAATATAGAAATTTGTAAGATATTACGTATGCGGTTCGAAAATTATTAATTTAATCATTAAAATGAATGAATCTGCGTGATAATTTGTTAAAATGAATTAAAACATGAAATTAATAGTGAAATGACAGGCACACGTTAATTTTCATGTATATAATTATAAAATATCTTTATGCCAAATAAAATATATTGCTCTAAACATTAAAACATCGGAGGTACAAGTATTTTATTTATTATTTTAAAGATTGTTTTCTTATTAAGGTGTTCGCAAACTAGTATAATTATAGACTTTTATAGAATATATAGCTAAATATATTATGTATTTCTACTGTTATCAATCTTAATGAAGAAATGAATGAATCTATATGACTATTAGATAACTTAAGTTAGTATGCTGTAAGTAATATAAATATAAATATAAATATAAATATAAAATAAAATTCGTTCTTATCTGAAATTCGTTTCGTGTTTTTATATATCATATCACCATTCCGTGGTGACACTGGCGTGTAAACATTACACGTTTTTATGAAATTTCGATATGCAACGATGCAATTTATTTCACTGATAATTATAATCCATCACAGTTATTTATAAGAAGTGAATATTCTCCTAAACAAGTAAAAGTTTAGATGCGAATAAAATTATTATTAAATATTTCACGTCGAATGTAAATTATTCCAATCCAATTTGTAATCCCAATATGTAATTGTATTATCAAATATATGCTTTTGCTTAAAAAAAGTAAACTTGACTTTTACATCTCTTTATTTAGTAACATATACAAACATTCCAGTTTATTTGTATATTTATCCTTCATTATCCTTCATTATCAGGCACCTTTCAGATAAACACTTTTTTTGTATCTTTAATATTTAATTTCTTCAGTGATGCTGTTACGTATATATAAATTCATAACTTTATTAAATTCAGCTACTAAGTAAGGCTACACATGCGGAGTTTATACATTTTTATAGTATATTTAATGTCTTTGGAATTATTTATCCAATTCTATATCCAATTATTTGTCCAGTTTTGTATCAAAACATTCATCAAATTACAGCAGTCATCTTGTGTTTTCCTAACTTTATAAAAATCATTTTTAAAAAGTCTAAAGAACAAACTGTATAATGTTGCATTATCCTTTATATAAATACTATAATATTTCATTACCATTTACTTTGTATTAGAGTAGAAATATCACTTTAGAGAAAATACAGACACGGCCCTTATTGCTTAACACACTCCTTATATTGCTTCGTTAGACTTGTACACAATATACATACATATAGGGTTGAAACATTACTTAAAAGATAAATATAAATGCAAACATACTTTATGTTGTTTCTTCATGCTTGTACATAATATACAGAATTAAAATGCCGTTTCAAAGAAATATGAGGGCAAACATTTTTATATATCATCACTTTTTATCCAATATACAGGGTAAAATTGTAATTGCCAGAAATGACGAAATTCGATTATTGCATAATTTAATGTGTATAATGTTAACGGCAGCGATCGTTGAACGATTGAAAGCCGCCTGCCGTTGCGTTCTCGACATGCTCGTTCAAGATTGTCGTTATCGTGGAGAACGTAAGATATGGTAAGTAGTCGATAATAACACCCTTAGTGTCGGTTGCCCAGTACTATTCCAAGAGGATTGTCTGACGGGCAGGCGCTCCACTACAAACACAGATGTGTCACGACATCTCACCGAAGTTTCTTTATCTTGCTTGTCGAATTGGAAGCTTAACCAGGTAAGGCACAAAATTATCGAAAAGGTACGTCACGATTATAGAATCGCCCGATCGTCCTTCAATTCCCGGAGATGATCTTGCATCATCGAATACCATCGTTCCGTATCGGTTTTACGTTAATCAATAAAAACATTTCCAGAATCTTCAATCTTCTAATAAAATTTAATCACGATAATTACTTAACGTGATGTTTATTCAATGCGGACCACCGACACAGGAAAGCATTTTTACGACCATAATTAGTTAGGGAAGCGTTAACGCTACGTGTTAGCCGTCAACTGCCACACGTGAAATGTGATAAATGTTATTACATAATCGACAATTGGAATAAAATGATGTTAAATAAGTATCAGGGTCAAATATGTTTCCCTGAAGTGTGCACTGATTTTTTTCAGATAGCAGGTCGAACATAGAGCACAGAAAGTTCTTTCAATTTTTATAATTATATATCAACAAATTTTAAAAACACCAGATTTACATATTTGCAATCCACAATTTTTGTATCAAATTTCGTCCCCAAACTTTTAAGTTTTTAATCTTTCAAATTTATGAATTTTAGAATACTTCAACCCCCTATTGCTACATTTCAAAATCCCTGAACTTTTAAAATTTGTTAATTTTAAAGTTTATAGATTTAAAAATTGTTTAATTTTTGAATTTTCAAATTTCCAAATTTCAAAACTTGAGACTTTAAAATTTTTTAATTTCAAAATTTCCGAAAAACGATTTAATTTTGCTTGGTGTGGAACATCAATAATATTAGCACAATTAGGAGATCTGGTTCACCTCGAACAAAAATTGTCAATTTTATTGGTAAATTGTGCAATATTGTTAAACAAAATATGCAAAACTATAAATAAAAAAATTTGAACAACGTTGTCATTGTAAGTTCAACAGAGTGAAAACTGAAGGCTATAAAAAGTTAATCGATTCAATGTCACGAAAACTTACTACGTAACCATTACTAAGAACAAGAGTCACGTTTCAAAACATTATGTTCTTATATTATTGTTATTACCTGTTCTAAAAAATTATATGAATTAATTTTTTGTAATATCTTTACTGCTTTATTCTGTAATATCATCAAAGCTTTTATATTCATTATTCAAATACTGTTTATGATTTAAAGGCGATTAAGGTGATAACAAGTAGTAGGTGAGTATATAATATACAATTGCAAGAATAATTATAAATTATTCACTATTAATATGTATGGTAAGTACATAATATACTGTACAATCATTCAGACATCAAAACTGTATAACTGTATTACCATTAATGTTAATATTATTGCATAACTGTTGTCATTTATCAAAACGATTTATCATTTATAATTTACTTAGTTAATTAAAATAGTTAGATTAGATCGTAAAACGAAAAATTCTCAAGATGATCCCCATTACAAAAAATGTTTTCAAAGAATCGTTAGTATTTTCTTTCTGTCACACAGCTTCGATGGTACTAGATAGAAATCGATAGTTAATGGCATCCACGCTTATGACATGTACTTACGTGAGAAACATATGTAACCATGGTACTGATAGGTATTATATAATATTCAATTTTAGTATGCGTGCGACCCGTCTTAATCCAATCATTATATCTAATTGGTCGGGATTAGCTTAATATCCATGTAGCGATTAGGCCGCGTTTGTAGCCACGGCTCGTTTATATTGAAGCTAATTCTCCCGGGAATGTAGCGCATGCATCGCCTTGACGTTACAAGAAAGAATCGACACACCGATCAAACATTATAATAAAGAAATGTTAAACTGTTTTTTTCACGCTTGTACGATTAGGTGCATTTCAGAATCGTCTTTATTAAAAAAGAAAACTGATTCATCTTTCACAGAAAAAAAAATACAGAACCTAACCTGTAAAATCGCATGCAACATGTCTGCTCTACTTTGAATTCTGTCATTGGTATACTCGCAAATGTACGTGTAATCAATTTCGATGATCATTTTATTGAAAAATGTATTAATTGCGGCAAGTAACGTTTTGATATAAATACATCATAAAAAATAATTTAACGGTATAAGTTCATAATTTAAAGAAAAATAATTTATACTCGTATCATATTAATTAAACTGGATTAGTTAAATATATTTTGTAGATATTTATAACAAATATTTATAATATGATTTAAATTAGATCAAAAGATTTTCCACCTAAATACTTCTTATTATGCGTATTGTTTTCATAAATGATCTGTGAGACCTATTCTTGCTTCATACTTTTGCATACTCTTTTGTGATGTATTGATTCACTTTTTAATAGCGACTGGTTCAATACTGATTCATTTCAATACCTTAGATTTAAAACCCTCTTTATTTTAAAAGATTCCTCCAATTGACTTTGAATGCTATCCTTATAAATATTCTATAGGGCCTATTTATAAAAGTTGTGGCGATATATAAAGTTGTTCAGGAATATGATCCAATAATAGTCATTCTTTCACCTTTTCTATTCTAGTGCCCCGAATTATTTTCTGAAAAGGTATAGAATCCGTCAATAATTTGTTCGTACTATAGTTTTAATTTTTTTGTAAAGAATTCATGATAAATATTTTTATTCATAATCCTAATTATCATATTCTATTTGAACTTATACGGCTTCATTATACAACATTGTCATGCAAATATTTTATTGCTTATTTTTAGGTTTCAGCAACTTCCAATTCTTCGATTTAAATAAAAAAATATTAAATTTATGTTTATTATTGGGTGTTACAATATTCCGAAACTGTGAATCCTGACTGATGTGTGATTTAACAAACTCGCGATACTTCCGGTGATTAGTTATACTAATAAGAGGTTTCTCCTGACCACACGATCATTGTAACCTGCTTCTCTGATCATATTACTAACCGGTTCAGGTATAATTTTTATGTTGTAACTCACTTCAATCAGTCCTACCAATTGTAGTGCCCTTATTCCCGGTACGCATTTAATTGTTCTCAATATAACACGTTTACGATGTGACTTTAATACTAAATGGGCCATTTGATCCATTCGGTAGTTTTCTTTTTCAAATTAGAAAATGTATTAACCCTTTATCTTATGATTTATGTGTCAGATGCGTTAATCGGAACTAAAGCTACAATATTGAGACAGATAAAATAAAGTTGAAATGTTATGTCAATTTTGTATTCAGCAATCCTAGATTATGCAAATTTCAATCGGACTTCTACTTCAAATTGGAGCGTATTAAACATTCGAGTAAGACAGATTCGAGAAAATATGGCAAGGGGTTATTATACTTTTCTTTAAACTTGCGTCAATTTTTATCCAGATAAAGAATTAACCCTTTGCACTCGAAGGTATTTGTAGTGGTAGCAGATAGCAACTCTAAACCTTTTTGGTTGAAAAGACTCATGAAATCTTTTGAAGTTATTATTTGTCTAGTATTAATTACTGTTATTAGCGGTTTCATTATATTTATACATTATGTGTACAGCACTATGGATTTAGTTAAAAAGTATCTATTCCATACGGTTGTGTTAAACAAAATGGTGAGTGTGAGTCACCTTGCGAGTGCAAAGGGTTAATATGTTGAAATGTATCGGTCTTTTTGGGAAAATGACCCGAAACGCTCGCTTTACTCAACGAATGCATCTCGGTGCGACACGATACGGAGTGTTCTGCCAGGTAGCGGAAAAAGTCATAAAAATGTGTCCATGGTGCGCGGTTGCCCACGGAAAGGGTATTACTTTAAACGAAAGGTAAGTGTAGCGAGGAACTGACCGTGACCGTGTGAGCATAGGAAAGCATAGCTGACAACGCCGACTTTCTTAACTTCTCATGGCAGATCGGCAGAAAGTGACTTACCCCTAAGCTATAGACCCCGCGTGGTGTATTGCAAGCACAGCGGACAACGCGGACTAGCGGTCACCCACAGCAGACGTCGAGTTAAGGATTGGCATTTACATTATGCCACTGGCATTAGTATTAGTCAGTAATTTGACTAGTGTTAGTAGCCTTGACAGTAGAAAGACGAATTTTTGCGCTTCTTGCTTTGTCTGTACCAGGTCTGTCATTGGAAATAGAAAATGGTAAAGGAAAGAAACCATTTTCCTTTTTCAATTACAGGCCTGGTACATAAAATGTAAGAAATGCAAAAGTTCGACTACCTACTGGGAAGGCTACTGGTACCAGCTACTGGTATAATACAGTCGGTTCCTAAGGGAATAGAAAGGTCGTTGAAGAAAAGTCATCATTCGCCTATAAACCCTACCGGCCCTGCAGTTGAAATAAACAACTTAATTGCTTCCTTCTGAGTCGAGCCTTCAACATTATAAGATATTTACAACGTGATCATTTTTGCAGAAAGAAATGTTTCCATTTTTGTTATATAAATTTAACAAACTTTGTTTTTATTCGTTGGTTTATTGCTTGGCAACGTATTATTCGTTAATCCTTTGCCACATGATTTATTTCTTAAGTGCGTCGTTGTTAGAGAATTAATTACTACAGGTTAAACTATTATTGCTAGTTGAAAAACGATATTGGAACGAATAGAGAATGTTGAAGTGTTTATTGTCCATTTAACCTCTTGCCGTACAATTTATTTGATAGGTGCGTCTGTCAGAACTAACTATTCATATTTATAATATTAAAATAAATAACGACCATTCAAATGTTATGTCAATTTTGTATTTACGGATCCTTAATTGTGCAAATTATAATTGTACTCAAACTTCAAATTGAAACATATTCACAATGCCAGTAAAAGTCGCATTTGAACTATGAGTACGTCACGAGATAGAGTTGTCAAACTACAGGAAGGGATTGTGTTCAGCAATCCTTAAGGGCCGAATATCGAAAGGGGGGTATTAAATCAAGTATCGTAAAGGTCATTACGTGACACAGTTATCTTTCAGCGAGTAACGGCCGTTACAATGCATATTAATTTATGACTTAACGTTTGTTTGTTTAATTTACTACTTTACTTTCAATTTCAATATCTAAATAAAAAATAAAATATTTATATTACGCATATTTCTTGTTCCTTTGAGAGCTGTAAACTAACTTAAATTTGCTTTTAAATTTTCTTGGTCAACATTATGCGCAGAAAATAATTTTTCGTTTATCAACCTGAAAACTTAATTGTGATATATACTCCGAAAGATTGTAACAACACTTTAAACGATATTTAATGATATTCGCTTTTATTAGGTTGTTGCAAATGAAATGACCGTTTTTTAATTTTTGACATAAATTTTCATTTTTCAAATTTTATTTATATTCCATAAATCGAAATGATTTTCATTGCCATCAATTCACTTCTGTCATCGCGATACAAGTGTCCCAATGAGAACATTTTTAGAGAATATTCTTCACTAAATATTTTTCCACTTAAGAAAGTATCTAGGTGCCTGAAAAAATGGTAATTTCTAGGTGATAAGGAGGATGAGGCAGAATTTCACACTTCAATTCTGCTAATTTTTTTATGATTTGTTTTGCAAAATATGGTCGAACATTATCGTGGAGCAATAATGCACCACGTCTAATGATTAATGCCGGTTACTGAACACGTAGTTTTTCGTACATTATATTAATTTCCCCGCAGTATTTAGTAGCATTTATGCTTTCACCTTGTTTTAAAAACGAATAGTGTACAACACCCTTTGATGATCACTATACAGACACCAATGCCTTACGCGGATGAAGGTTCGATTTCGGCATAGTTTTGGATTTTCATTTGCATCTAGTCACTGTGCAGAACGTCATCGATTATCGCAGAGAATTATCAGGTAATTATCCTGTTTAATATGTCTTCATTATTGTGCCGAAAAAGTAATAAAGAACTAATCTCTAGGTGGTGCATTTTATTTCTTTCAGTCAGTTCATGTGGGACCCATTTATCTAACTTTTTTATTTTTCCCAAGGCTTTCAGATGCCGGGAAACAGTTGAGTACTGTATATTGGTTCTTTTCGCGATTTCCCAAACAGTTAATCGAGAATGCCCCTCAACTATCTGTTTTAGAATTGAATTTTTTATGGCTGATAGCTTATGACCACAAGGTTCATTTCCTAGGTTCGTGTCATTGGAACGAAATTTTCCAAACCAATGCCTAATGGCCCGATCGTTAGCTGTATCTTCACCAAAAGCAGTATTTATAATTTTAGCAGCTTCAGACGCAATATGCCCAAGTTTGAACTCGTATAAGTAAATTATACAAATATCCTGTTTCTCCATGGTGAAAACAAAATCGATTTTGATTCACGTATAGTGAACATTTTCAATAAGGTTGTGTACGCAAAGTCACGTACGAGACATGTATTTCTGATATTACACAACTTCACAGAGATCTGTCGAGAAAAAATTGATCAACAAATGCGGGAAGTTTCAAATGTGAAAGACAGTCATTTCAATTGCAACAACCTTATATATACACACCCTATTTATGAATAAAAGACAATTTGAACATTGGCATTCACAATCTACTTCTTATTTACATTCTGCAACTGTAGTCTTGTTAAATATTTTAGCTACGATTACTTCTAAAGATAGGAAAAGAAATTATTCACTTTAAATTTATGTTAACTAAATACAAAAATTACAATAGCATTAATAATATGAAAAAATGATGATTTCCACATATGTAGGCACTGGTCGTTAAATTTAAGAAAACTAGATGTATACACATATGCCAGTGCTCCTTTGAAGATAAAGTTTTATATGGACATACATTCATTGGCGAGTCAAGAAACTGAAAATTAAGTATGTACATATTTGTTTTCTGAATTATATAATATCATGCAAATTATACAAGGATAAATATTCAAATCATTGAGTTGGAAATTTAATGTGGAGCTAATTACCTTAATAAAATTAACAATCTTTTAAACTCGTATAAATAAGAAACTAGAATATCTAATAATTCGCTTAAGTACTACTGAAAAATATTAGACCAATATCGTTAACGTTTATTTCCATATGAATCAAAAACTAAATAAGTAAGATTTAAGTGGAACTTGTATACCTTATTGTTTACATTATAAATATAAAAGGATCTGATATAATCGATTTGTAAATTTTTGTTTATTATCAATAATAATAAGTAAATGTGTTATGAACGTTTTGTTCTGGACATGTTTTGCATTGTTGTATTATGGACATTTTAAGCGAGTAGAAACTATTCTAATGTAAATATGTAAAATTAGTTAAAAAAATAACTGCATACTCCAATGCGTTTGACTTGCTAATAAATTAGTAAACACCGGACTAGAAAATATAAACACATTTCGAATAGTTACGCATTCCCTAAAATCTTTCTTCCACGATTCACGTTTCCCATTTATCAAATTATGACAGCGCTACATCGATATGCTGCAACATAATTTTAATCATATCCATTCCGAGCAAATGAAAGGAATAAACAAAATAAAGGAAAGGAGGATAGCAACACATTTACCGTGTTATCCATTACACGTTATCAGGTAGGTATACCGTGAAAGCTTATCAATGTAAACTCTGTGTTCTTTGCTGTCTACAGACCACTTAACTGGTCGTGTCATATCTTACAGAGTAGATGAAAGAAGAAGATCTCTCCTTTCCGGTTTGCCGAGCACGTTACAAATTTGGCCCGCAAAAGGGCGGGGATGTCGGCTGTCTTGTCGGTGCTACCAACCGGCCTGTGAAGAACTCTCGCCTTGCCTGTTCAAGATGATTCCTCGAGCCGTTGTTTTTGTACTTTCATACTTTCCTCGCTAAAATCTCCGTTCCGGGCCCGTGGAATCTTAGATCACGTCGTCGGTACGTTCGCCGCACGCTTCCTTCTTCTCTCGCACTCTCCTTTTTCTCAAAGTTCGTCAGATTTCATCGTTCAAAGTTCAAAGTTCATCCTTCAAACGCTTGATCCAGGTAGATGAGAAAAGAAATAGTCCGGTCGCGGAAGTGTGCACGAGGGCCGTCCATGTGAAGCTGGCATTATTATGAACTGTTCATACACCGAGTCCAGGTGTATAAACAAGGCGTGTCACTTTCACCGTGACAAGACTGCCAGCAACCGTCGTTTCCATGGTCCCCGTGGATCTCCCGTGGTTTTGCCTTCTCCTTGGGGGAAAAGAGATCGCGCCGCAAAGATTGGTTGGCTTTCGCGGTGCGAATTGCCTTCGGCCGAAATCGTTAAGAAGATCTGCACCGACTGATAACTGGTGAAGAAATAATTAGAGGCGTGGATGCTCGCCACTCTCCGAATATGCTTTTAATGCTCTTACAGCGAGTTTGCTCTCGCGATAATCCGTGAACACGATGGTTCGTTTTATCGGTCTCCGCGGTTGTAAAAGCGTTTTCGGTGCTGTTCCAACGGAAAGAGGGCGAGAGTCGATAAGCGATAGTCATTTGGGTAAAACATTTTATTTGAACAAGGACGAAGAATGTTTGGAAGCGCGCGCTCGTGTAGCCTGTCCTTGTTTACGAAAGTTCTAAAATACGTTCAATATTGAATTCCGATAGGTGATAGGTTTGTGTACCCGTGGGATAACTGGAACGACTAATTTTACCTTTTAACAAACTTTCAGGTTAGAAAAATCCCTTAACGAAACGAACTTCTATATCTCGCAACTATCGATACATTGCAAATTTCAAACTTTTTTGAAACTATGGTGACATTTGGATATATGACTAACGATTGGATGCATGGTCATTCATCGAGATGGGTAATGATGGAAATGCAGAGTTTCGAGAACTGCCTGAAGTTATTTGATTACAATTATTATTATTATATATAGCTTTGATAAGTTATCTGATTCAAGTATCTTTAAAAAGGTATTTAAAGAACGGGACTGCATAAAAATTACGTCAATTAGTGATCACACTAACGTATTGTTTAAAATAAAATATTTTGAGAATAATTAAAACCTAACACGAAATAGAGCTGTGTACATTTCTTACGGAACACTAAAATAAAATTAATGTAGGCCTAACGTGATTCATAGCTTATTTAAAAAAAATATCTCTACTGTATATTTTATACCTTTTCTATATTTCATTATATATTTCATTACCTTTTCCATTCTTTCTCATTTTCTATTGCTAATTTAGTTTCATCCATTTTATTTCCTAATTTTACCTCGTTTTGTACGTCTGTGTTTATCTTGTTTATTTAATTACGATAATAATCAATAATATCTTTTCTAATGTCGTTATTTTTATCAGTATATATTATTTTCGTTTTCTTTTTATTATTTTTATTAATATTAAACAATACAACTTAAATTGCACTTCAAATGCCATCTGATGTATTGTTTCATAAATATTAAAACCCACCTTTTTTCAATTAAATATTGTACGTTTCTTGTATTTGTAGGTCCGTTTTTTTTTTAAATTATGTTTATTACTTCAACAGTATCAATATCGATAACTACATTAAAAGCTGCGATGATAATAGTTGGATTATGCGATAGATCAACCTTCCCAATTATGGCAGTTATTTTCAAAAGTTTTCTGCAGGACGAGTAATTAAAATCAAGTAATTACGAGTGTGTAGGCCAAACATAAGGCACATGCTCCTATCATAAATTTTACGATGGACGTAAAGCAAAAACAAAAGGATTCAATTTTTACCCGGAACAGAATTAACTCGTGAATGTTAATAAACATTTTAAACAAACAACCAGAATCAATACATATGTTCTGTCCAACTGACAAAACGATAAAGTAATGTGAGCATAGAACGGAGTTGAGGGCGGTTACTCCTTTCTCCTAAGTGCCAACTTCTCAGCTCCTAACTGACGTACGTACAGATTTCATTGGAAAATAATTTGAAAAAAGCGAACAATGAAATGAACAAGAGCAAAGGACAGAAACGAGAAGAAATAGCAGGATTTCTCACCCAACCCTTGAAATAATCTCAACAAATAATCGTCGTAATCCAAGCGCGGCTGCAAGGACCACAGAGTCACAGTCGTTCTTAAAGGGGACCGTTGGGAACACGAAGAGAATCTTTCCGTTTTGAATGGATTTTTCTAGCTATTTCACGGCGAAAGATTCCACCGTAAAGGCCTCTGTGGTGAAAAAGTTAGGAAGAGAAAAAATAGTCGAATAAGAGCATGCATCATCGTAAAAGGCAATGTTAAAAGCACATTGGGTCGGAACAAGGCGCATCACGTGGTTACGTTATAAGAGGTTTACCGAAACTTGTAGAACAATTTTCTATTTTACACATGAAAATTATGTGATATTACAGATACTGTATTCTGTTGAAAACGTCTGTTCAAGAAATATATATTAGGTCTATCCGATAATTTCGTTTCTGTCCGATAATTTCGTTTCAAGTTTGAACATGTCTACACATTCTCTTTTTGCGCCACATATGACTAATTTCTTTATAACTGCGTTTACAAACATGTGCCCTTCGAAAGTGACTATGGCAAAGATATCTCGTGTTATTATTAAGATAGACCCGATCATAAAAATATGTGTTCTGGCAAAGTTCATTTGCGACGCTGAATGTTGTATGACTTCTAACAGGATAGAAATGCTAACGAAACGTGTCGAAATTTGATAAAAGTTGTTGGTGGAGATGGTGTTCCGAGCAGAACGTGTGTGAAATGGTTCGAAAAATTTGAAGTAGGTGATTTCGACCTTTGTGATAAGACACGCTGTAGATGGTCAACTTTGGTTGATGCTGATATTGTGAAGACCATAATATGATCCTTTTTGGATAACATCGGGTACTTTTTTGATAACATTAAATTACTCGGATCCATGAATCATTTTGGACCAAATACGGAAGCTGGGATGGATAGATTGTTGAATGTATTAAAAAGTGCATCATTTTCTTTCTCTTCATAAACGGAATTCATAGTGATTCAGCTTGAATGGGAAACAGAAAATACAACTATCTTAAGAAAGTAAGTGACCATACATAAAAATTGTAAAGGAAAAAATAGAACAAATGAACTGAAAACTGAAAATCACCAAACTCGTATAAATAAATATCTGCGTTATTTTCTAACATGGGAGATCAAATTATTCTAACCAGATCTAATTGAATGCACAAAATATCAGGACATAAGAAACCATTACAAAATTTCTCCAGATTTTTGTACAATATTGGATAGTGTTAACATGCCAAAGGCTATTCTAATGTTTCTTCAGGTTAAACTTTATTTTGAGCACCATTTTTTAATCTGTTTTCCATAATTAAATAATATTCAATAAATATAAACTAAATACAACGATTTTGCATGTCAGAATCTATTAGGAAGACTAAGAGCCCGGTTCTCCGCTTATTGTTTATAATGGTACCATTAATGAACGTGGTCCGTGTACAGTAAGTGTTTTAATAAATTACAAAATTCACCTAGTTAGCACATTATAGTAAACTGTACAGTGCTCTAAATCTATCACACTTAAACAACTCACATCTTTTGAAGCAACGGATTCCCAGATTCAAAATTATATTATTTAATACTAACGAAGTTTAGCCTTTAGCACGACACAAATTTTGCTGTAAATCATGTCCTGACTACACCCAGTTAACAACGGATTAACCTCTTGGTTTATGAAATCAAATCACACTCGTGATGCAAATTATAGTTCAAATATCGCAAATTTAAATCGTATTTGCACCACGGTTGAATTCTAATTGTAAGTTCAATAGTAATTGTCTGTACAGTTATACATCGCTAAATCCAAAATATAGTAACATTTCAACTTTCTTTATTTATCTCAATATTGCTGTAATAATTAGCTAGCTCCGACCGACATAAGGCATTAACTATGTTACGGTTAAGGGGTTTAATAAAGGCTTTTGGTAATGACTTTATCAAGGCTTATGGTCGAAAAAAATATGCACCTCGTTTTGAACATGTACTACACTATTCAGAACCTTAAAGATTTAACCGTTCTGGATTACCGAATAATATCAGCCAAACTTATCCTGGCACGCGTGGTCCAAACGACTGAAAATAACAAGGCGATGCAAATCAGAGGAAAGTTTGCATATCAGAGTGATTCAGTCGCTCTCCTCTATCAGGCCAAAGGTTAAAACGATGTCTCAAGATGAAACATCTTTTATCTTTAACAAAGAAAAACTTTTTATTTATGAACAGTCCAGAAGATACTATAATTCAGTTGATATAATTTATGTATAACGAGTACTTTTTACTGCTATAATTACATACCTGCCAGACAGAAAACAGCTTCAAGAGGAATTGTAAATTTTCTTAAGACTATAAATATATTTCGCTTGATTTAAGCACATTCGATAATGACATCGTTTCTGATAATCGAATAAGTGGATGTAACTTTAAAAATTCAATTAAAAAAAGAAAAGACGCATCATGTTTGAATAAGGGATGATTTTATGCAGCGACGGAAAAGAATTACTAGTCTGACGAAAAATCATGGCGTAAAGATGATATCGGTCATTCCGAACCTAGAATGCATTTCCATACATTAACCCTCCCCATAGAAGACGATGTCCCGCGTCGCACAATTCATCTTTCTCTCTGTTTCGCTGCTCCTATCCGATGTTCCGCACCAGAGCCACCAGGTTTTGGTAGAATTATGACGGATAAACTATGCGGCAAGACACAATGCGGTTGCCATCAACAGGGGTGGTTGCCCCAACGAGCGAAGATTTTGAGTACCTGGTCTTTGGGGATTCCAGTAGGCTGATCGGAATTTATCGGGCCATAAGGCAATTTTATAATACCCCCGGTCAGCAGTCTCAGTAGCCCATGGTAGATTTTACACGTATGCGTAACATAAAACAGCATTTGAATTTCGAATGACTTTTACTGTCTCAGTTTCTTCTATTATTTAGGGACAGGTGTTGCTTATTAACAATGAGTGTACACTCGGGTGCAATGTAGACTTTCTTTGGATAAGCATTAGAATATGGGAGCAGATCTCGAATACTTGCTTTCGATTTTGGGTAAACTATGATCGTAAACTTAATAACTTCTACATTCTTAGAATTCTGCTTTCAGATTATTGCATTTCCAACATTTCAATATTTTTAAATTCCTAAATATCCAAACACCCACATTCCCAACTTCCCCAATACTCAAAAATTCGAATTTCCGAATTACCATATTTTTGAATTTGTACATTTTTAAACTTCCAAAGTGTTCACATTCTCAAATTTTCCATATACTATACTTTTCAAATGTGTAAATTTCTAACTTTCTGCAGTCATCATTTTTATAACTTGCAATATTCCATATTTCTAAAATTTTCAGATGTCCCAATTAAAAAATTGTTAAGTTTTCAAATATTACAGTTATCAAAACCACAAATTTTCGTCTTCCGTAATTTTAAATCTCTCAATTTCCAAATCTCTAAGTTGCCAAATTCCTAAGATACTACGTTTGAAAATTTGCTGACCAAAATTTAACCGGAATATCACCATTTTCTTTAGGGAAATTTATTATGTTTACATCTGTACATACTCATATGAAATTAATTTCCTATATCACAACTGTAATGTTGCTAAGTTGCCAACTATTGCATCAATATGTATATCTTTTAATAATTTTGTTCATGTTACTTATATTCGTTGTTTTTTTAAAATACTGTGCAGTCACTTCATTGCTTTGAACATTGCACTATACTTCCTTTTATTTTAATTTTATTATTAACGATAATAGTTACTCAGACCGAGAAAGATCTGTTTGTAAAAAAATTGTAAACAAAATTGTTGCCATGGTACAGTTTACTTACTAGTTAAATAATAATCGGTTAACAAGTCCTTAACAAATTCTAAATATTTCTATATCAATTATTATTTAACATACTTTACCAAGCAATTTTACTTCAACTATTTCCTCAATTGCTATGCATAATCAAAATGTATGGCCACTCATAAAAATTACGTTAATGGTGTTAGGGAGTAAAGGTTCGCAAGCAACGAAATAATAATAATTTATGTCGGTTAATGATAACAATGACATTTTTGAACGTATCACTGTTGAATCATCTGGAACCTCTCGAAATTTTTCGCTCGACCCTTCAATTGCTCATCCAACATTTCAGTTTTAGACATAACGTACGTCAAGGATTTTAATACATCATTAATAAAATTGAAGACGCGTGCTATATATAGGTTAGCATTTAGGAGCGTGACGAGAGAGCTGGGAAGTGTCAAGTATCGGATCGAAAGTTCAAACTCATCGAGGAGGAAGGTTGAAGGGAGTTTTCTGGGAATTATGACGAGTATATGCTGACTGGTTCCCTCCGGGTGGTATCCCTGGGCCCCTGCTCATTCGGTAATTAATTACACTCGCCGTCGAAGCTCGTTCGTCGATCTTCATCCGAGATATCGACTGGATTGACCGTACGACTCGCACCGATTCACTAACATGAGCTTTTCTTCGTGGCAGCTCTGCACAACACATACGCACACACGTGCGCGCGTACACATGTACACACGTGTCACGGTGAGTCACGGTACAAGATTAATAAGATTGTGTACATTATACATTTCATTTGACGAACAGCTCTTTTTTCTGTCAATTTCTCACTCGGACCTTTCCCTTTCTGATGAATGGAATTCAAGCTGCAAGGTTTAATAACAGTTGTTAAGAAAAAATCAATCAATTTTTGTATACAGATCATAGCTTCGAATCCGGTAAAAATTTCTCACATTTTCTATTAGTATGTTTAATATCGAAAGTAAGAATACACAAATAAGAATATTTAAATAACAAATTGCTAACGAAATTTCATGGACACAATTATGAAATTAATATAAATTTGAAGTTAATATTAATTCGTTAATGTCTATAAAAATTTAGCGAGGCAAACTATAATATTACGAAAGTTAGTTGAGAAACGATATCTACTATTTTGCGTGTTAAAAATGATTTTTTCTTTTTCATTTTCCCTTTAACGGTATGGATTTCTCTAATAGTACGGAAAATTGTATACAATATCGTAATATTAAGGATATTCCAAAATACATTTATTTACTGTAAATAAAATATCAGTATCAATAACTTTTGACGCTGAAAGTCTTTTGTGAGAGATTTTAAAAATATGAAAATGGTAATATATCTAACTTAACATAAGTGGGTAGATTGGTTTCTAAGTACATATATTTTAACTAAAGCAAGTTATCAAAAATACTATTCGGTATTTTCCTGTAACTATTACTTGTTCCAAAAAATATGAAATTTGATAGTGTCTATAACTTAAGACAAAATGTTGAACTGGTATGTTTCTCTTCATCAAAATTCTTAGTATAAAATGACTTCTAATAGTAAGAATATAATCAGGAGATTATATATTTATGCGTGTTCTTTAAAAAATGGCCATAATCTTTGAAACTTGTGTTAGATTAGGTGTATCGATAATCTTGTATTTTTTATACCAAACCTACATATAGGTATGCTTAATTTGAAATTACAGATGTTGTTGAAAAATGAATGAAGAAAAAGTAAAATATAAATTTATATTCACATTAATTTTTTATCTCGATGAGAATCACCATTGATTTCAAGAAAACCACCTTAACAAAATTTATAAGTTAAAATGAGCGATTTACTAAATAGTCAGTATCAGAGGGGTCCTCTACAAAGTATGTCTAACTAATTCATCGATTTAATAATTAATGGATATTATACCTCAAGAAATGTATGATTATTAATATCGTTAAAACATATTATTAGTCATTATTTTTCATCACAATCAGAAGTAATACCCAAAATATTAGCTTTATTTTATGAAAATGAATATTCATTTTTTTATCGTATTAATTCTATATTATATTAAATTAATTATATTTCCGAAGATTATTTTTCCTATTAATATATTAATTTTTAATACTAAATTTGCAGTAAAATAGGAATAAACAATTACATATAAACCTTCTATGTCGATCGATAGATAACTTTAAATCTTGTTTCAGAAATTTGTTTATGAAAAATCCATATGCCATCTGTTTATTTCCGAAAAAAGATTAACCCTTTGCGCTCCTATGTCGAGCGTGACTCGACATCGGTTTTTATCCCAGCAGCTCCTTTGTCGAGTCCCACTCGACATTTTTTCAATACAAACAGATAGATGTTGCGCATTCGTACCTCCTCCATTTAATTTTAATTGTCGCTTTATCCCACTAGAGAGCTTACTGGATTAGTGCAATATTATAGCAATAAAGCAAGAGACCTCTCGGTACAAATGCCGCAAGTACTAGTTTTATATGATCTTTGTATACATCCAATAAATTCATTCGTTCTTATCGAATCGATTTACTGTTACCCAGCATATACGAACCTGCTAAATGTCTGAAAATTATACACCAGGAAACCTCTAAATGCTTGTAACGAGTGAATATCACAAAACTTAAATGCTTTTGGAGCTGTCGGTAACAAAATAGAAATATAATTCGGAGCGCAAAGGGTTAAACGAAAAATTTGGCATATACTATTTATACGTATCTATTTTCACAAGAAGATCGTGCTAAGAACATCTTCATCTAACAAATTCCCAAAAATATCCTACTTTCCGAACTGATCAAGGTGGTCCAACTTCAACTAAAATGCATCGTCACGAATCCGCTAATAATGAATGCGCAAACTGCGCTATTTTAACTGGAATATTATGAACAAACAGAGACACGAGGTGTATTTACATGAAGACGTTTTGTTAAGGTAAGAAACGGCTAACGCAAACTCCTTGACTCCCTTTTCGAGAAGTTGCTGCTCAACCGAGATATAACCGGTCAGCCAATTAGAGGTTGCACCGGTGTTTCTAAATATTGTTAAGCCGCTTTTAGACGCGATGCGCAAGTACATAATCATTTAATTTCAGTCTAATTGACCACAATGTAGTATAGGGGAAAGGACTACCTCCAAGGGTAGATACTATAATGCATGTACATTCGTACGTATTAGCACTTAACGGGCAATAGAGATTGATTTAATCATTTATGCTAATGCGGAATGGAATTAAACCGAGAATGTAAGTTATTCGTTACAATACCAATACCAACATGACATAATTACATATGTGTAGTGTTTAGTCGAATGCCGCTCTGCGTCTGCTGCGTTATTATACTGCTCAAAGCTTAAATCATAGGTGTTTTTCTCTTCGTTCGTTGACTATTATTGAGCACCTAGGTGAAACTGATGGGTAACTGCATGAAGAACGTATGTCAGTGTTTGACAAATGTAACAAAAAACGTAAAAAATGCAAAATGTACAAAAATGAAAGAAGACTACGACAGACAATTACGCTCAACTTTAAAAAAACATGTAATAGTAAAATTTAGAATTCTTATTAATGTAAATTTTGGTGTTTTTCAAAATTAGTTTTTTGAAACCAGTATTTAGTATCAACCAATATTTAATTTTACTTATCCTACTTACTGTAATTATATACTTCTATAAAGTATATACTTTTATTCATATTAAATAATGCAGAACGTAGTTGATCGTATGAACCATTATTTTGTTTGCTTCGAATATTTTATTTGGAATCGGAGTTACGTTTAGCAATCAGCAACCATTGCAATGTAGAAGTGTACGGTGTTATGTTTTGCTTCGAATATTAAGTTCTACAAAAAGTGGAACAAGTATTGTTAGTTTAGTATAAAATTCATCAGCCTTTGATTTTCTCGAATGTCCGAATGTTTTAATTTATAATCCACATCTCACCCACGGTTGTGGCTGCGTGATGTTGACTTGTTGACCGGTTTATGCCATTATACCGTGCTTCCTTTGATCTCTCTTTTTATCTCTCTCCCTGTCTCTCTCACCTGTACCCTCTCATTCTTTTCCCTTCGTCTTTTTCTAGATTTATTTGTAATTATGTACGATGGATTAAAGCACGTTTCATTTTACGCCATCGCGTTTAATATTTATAACGCTACAATTTTAACCTTTATTGTGAGTCTCTGTCGCTCCTGCCAATTTTATTGTTCGACATTTATAAATGTAATTTCATTTATTTTTATGAAGTAATAAGTATAAACCGTAATACTACCTTTTAGTAATATACTTGCCGTATTCCATTATATTTTGACTCCGACAAAATGTCTACGGAAGTTTATGAGTAATTTCGTAATGATGTAGATACTAATTTTTTGTTTTAAATTTAGGGATTTGTTTTTTACTTCTTATTCTATGCACTATTATAATTTGTATATGTATTGTAACAAGTTCATTATTTATATATTGCAACGAGTAACGTATTGTAATTTATTTTTACCTGGAAACAGATTAATTGTTTCACAAAAACACGTGTTTTTGTTGTGTAAATTGTACAAAAAGGTTTCGTATTCATTCATTGTTAGTGATGTTTTATAGTACAGACTTTTATAATTTTTGTTTCAAATATAAATTTTGTTGAAAATGTAAATATTTAATCATTAAATTACATATGGTTACATACTTTTGGAATAACAGTATGTCAAATTGCATGAATTTGTAATAAATATTACAACAGTTACAGTTATTATAAGTGTGGAAGCAAACGTCAAGCCTACGATTGCATAATACTATTTAAAAAAAAAATCTTTGCATTTTTACGATTTATGCCACATAACTAAATATACAATCTACGACGTTATTAACACTAAATTTTTTGGACTAAAAATTTGGTGTAATAAGTACAATTAATAAAACATGAAATGAATGATTTACGAGAACGTCGGAAGCAACAAGCCATAGGCGATGAGTGAAAATTGTAGAGAAAAGGAAAAGAGGAGTTGAAAGTATTTGAGTGGGAAATGCACGAGAGAAACGGGGAGAGACTTTATGTATCCAAGGCGGGACATATGCAACCGTACGAGCTATATCACAGACTGCTACCACACACTTGTGGGTTTTATAAGCCACTCAAAATTTTATTCGTTATAAAATTCTCCATCGTGTTCACCCACCTATACTTATTAACCATTCATTTTGGATGCACACTGAAAATTTCGTGTATACGAAGGAACAAGCATAGTCTCAAAAGGGTTGTAACAACCGAAAATGGGAGGTAGGTGGGGTCATTCTGAACAATTTTTTCATTTGCAAATATATCGTACGGGGCTTCATTTTTAAATTATTAAGGAAAAACACCGACCAATCAGAACGCGAGAATCACGCGTCACGCGATTCGATCGCGACCGCGGCCAATTATAACTCGGGCCTACACTTCTGCCTCCGAGCGCGCCCGATTCTCGCGCTCTGATTGGTCGATATTTTTCGTTAATAATTTAAAAATGAAGCCCCATACGACATTTTTGCAAATGAAAAAGTTGTTCAGAATGACTCCACCTATCTTCCATTTCCGGCTCC
Source organism: Coelioxys conoideus (assembly GCA_947623535.1). Classification (NCBI taxonomy): domain Eukaryota; kingdom Metazoa; phylum Arthropoda; class Insecta; order Hymenoptera; family Megachilidae; genus Coelioxys; species Coelioxys conoideus. The sequence continues at coordinate 28,010,137 of OX392452.1, forward strand.
TTCAACACTTTTGGGACACCCTGCATTTCTCTAGTTTTGTATATGTTCATTACGATCATTATTGACTTACTCATTTAATGTTTTATAAGAAAGTATTTTTAATCTAGTTCTATATCAATCATTCGTAATTTATTTTCTTATATACACATAACAGATGTATATGTACATTCAACGAATAAAGTTTGACAGATCAATATAAAAGTAGCTTAAAACTATTTTTCTGTCATAAAATTTGTACAATGACGACAATTTTCTGATCGGAAAATGTAAATTAAAAAATACATATAAAATATCGATCACTATAATGAAATTAATAGAATTTTTTAAGCATGAAAATTATACTACTTTAACGTGATTAATAAGTTAACATATTTATCTTTTTTTAAATTAAGTAATAAATATTAGCAGTATAACGATGTTTTATAAACGTCAAACGTTCAACTCTGCTTAAACAAATTGATTTATTTTGATAATTATACAATGTAAATTTATAATTACCAGCTGGTAGTAAAAACGATTAAAGATACTTGCACTAGGTTGGTGTTTGACGAGCACTTACTTTTAGATTAAAAATAAATTGATACGATGAATAAGTAAGGGATGAATAATAAAACAATTTATAAAATTATGTTTCATCTCAACAATAGATAACATAGATTTTGACAGAAGCTTCTTAGTAATTCATGCACCTTAAAATAAGGAACCTAAGATCTGCCATTTTTACGAACTTCATAAATCTAGTGTTATCGTAATTAAAGTTTCTAATTATTGATACATTTGTCTCTTGATTCGATTAATCGATGGATTTTAATCAAGGTTGCAATACAATACAGTATTGAGGAATAAAGGAAAATGCTAAACCGAAAATATTTCTTTCATCATGTAAAATACGCAGGTAAGAGGGGGCGTCCAGATGAGATTTCTTTCGGAGCCAAGGGTGTTGGGGCGAGGAGTGAAAAGAACGAATAGTTACATAGGTAAGATTTTACCCTCACAAATGCATTGTTACCGAGTTATGTACGAACGACTGCGTCTGAATTCTGCTTAATTTTCTCGAGAAGAGAGATTAGGTGGAAATGGCCGACGAGAGAGACCAGTGACAAACACAGTAAGTTCGTTCTTCTAGAAACCTATTAAAATATTCGAAACTGTTACTGTTACCGGTGTTACTTCATTGTTGCCCGTAAAGATGCTTTCAAAACCTTTTTTTCATCATTCTAAACGTTCGTACTTGAACAACATATGGGGCTTAAACGATTTTTAAAAGACTCATGAGTGACTAATTGTGCATATACGGTTGATCAATTCTTTGAAACCGAATGAATGGTTTTGATACCTCAGTGACGAGTGAAATGGAACGAAACATGTCGAATACAGAATATCATCACCAATTGTTTTCTTTCAAATGGTTCAATTAACTGACATCTTTATCAAAATATTCATTTGCAGCTTTTGTATTTTAAGTAATGACGTGATAGTCAAGTAAAAATGAAAAATGAAATAAGACGTAACTTTGCTTACTTAACATATTTTATAACTTTTAGCTTGTTTTGTAATTTTGTTTGAGAATTCTTTATTTATAAAAATTATTATCAATGATAGTGGTAAAATCTGCTATAAATATTTAATGAATAGCATTTTTAATAATATGTTTTCACTGATTAACATTTAGAGAGATTGAACTAAACTGAAATTTTGTAAAAACGCATCAGGAGGTAGATGTTTTATATACCAAAAATATTATAGGATATAATATGCGAGTAATGGAACCTTCAACAATGAAAGTTTAACTACATTTCAATTTTATGTTTTAATTTACATTGATTATTATATTTCCTAATGAATGGCAAAATCGTCATTTTTGTTATGCAATGATAAATATAATTGAATGTACACCAATAAGAAAATATATAAATTTTAAAATTCTGAAATTTTCTATTTAGAACTCTCAATTGAAAATTCCAAAACATCTCCACTCAAAAATTTCTAAATTGCTACTAAAATTACTACTAAAATATCTCAAATTTTCAAATTCCGAGATTACCACATTTTCAGATACCTAAATTTCGAAATTTTCAAATCTTCAAATTTCCAAATTCTTAAATACCTGGATTTCCAAGACTCATAATCGCCAAAACTCGATGTCTTCAACTTCCGAAGGTTGCAAATTCCTGAAATCCTATATTCCCATCTTCCCAAATGTCCTGAATTAGCACACCTCTAAAGTTTCCAAATCCCCAAATTCTCTAATTTCAAATCCTCAAATTCCCAAATTTCGAAATCTCTAAACTCGCTGATTTCCAAACAGTCAAACCCGAAATCTCCTAATTTAAAAAATTCTAAATTTGCGATTCAGGCAATGAAAGATCAAAAAGCGAGGAACCTCTTCTCTTTCGGCTGGTATAATCGTTTTAGGAAACCAAATTTGGAATTAAATTTGTTATTCGACATACTAATAGTAAATAATTTTTAAAGAAATTTCTTCCTTTCATTTGATTACCAATCTTCTTTTCTTATAAAGTATAATTTATTAGAATATTACATTAGAACGATACGCAACTTCCAAAGCGAACATTACAATTATTAAATTTATATCTAAATTGCTGTATTAAAATTTGTACATAGTTCAAAAAATGTACCAACTTAAAACATCCTTATATAAAAACAAAACCCCTAAAAAGACGTCTATTTGTTAGCGAAACTTTTGATCTCATATAATCGCTGTATTTTTGCTACACATAATTACTAAGCACATAAAATATCACGAAAGCAATTTGCATAAAGCCATTTTGTCGAATATTATTTTCAGTTCGAAAAATCAAATTATCATAGTCGCATCCAAGTACGTTCGGTTTCGTAAAACATTAACCCGTAGTGTGTATAAAACTAACCGATTTGAAACCTCGAAGGGAATCAACCGAGCTTCGAAGCGAGACCGAAGGAATACGGTTTAATTCGCGCCAATCAAATTAATTATGAAGATAAAGTATCTTAAAGGACGACGGCAGGTCCTCTGTGCTTGCATCCCTCTTGTTCGTTTTCCGGAGGGAAGCTGCGGAGTTTCTCTCGGGCTGCAACCAGTTTCGAACAGTTCGACGGAAACCAGTCGAGCGAGAAGAAACAGGGAAGAGAAAAGGTGAAGAGGAAAAGGGAGATAGACGCTTAGCGGAGGGACTTACGGACACTTGGCCACTCAATGGTGCGAATTTAAGAGCGCCAGCCGTTACGCTTCTCATTCGTTAGCATAAATTAATTATTTTTCAAGGGGACTGAAAGGCAGGACTTCTCGAAATCGGCCAGAGACCAGTTTGCTTCGTGCCTTGATTGTTTGTTCAGTACTATATGACGCTTAGCGCGATGCAATATCGTGCCCACGAGGTGTTCGTAATTGGCTCGCATGCGACGACTCGTTTCAAAATTGTTCGTAAATCACCATGGGATCGATATTTGTCCGAAAAATGAATTCTAGTAAATATCAACAATTTATGGAGTGTAAAATCAGCGCAATGTTCCGGATATTTTAACAGGCGAAGGTACGATATTTTGGAAGAACCTAAAAATGCTTTCATGGTAGCATGTCCTCCATTTGGATGTGGTCGACCCTTGAAGATTTCGTGTTTTTTATATTAGATTTTGCAATATATTGTAGGAATATTGTGATAGTTGTTGTAAGAATTAAGACTATAAAAAGTGGTTTTCTGCATTTAAAAATGAAATATTATTTTTTATTACATTCTAATTAGTGTGTCATACAATATTTCCTTCACTTATGATGTTTTTATCAAAAATTGGTTTCGTTCAACTGACATTTCATGCAATATTTTCTTATGCGATTGGAAACACATATTTTATGAAAAAATGTTAATCAAAATTTTATCAAGTTATAGAAATATATATGATACATACAGAAGTATATTACTGTATTATAGAGGGCAATATTGTTATAACTAAAATAGGTTGGAATTAAAAAGTTGTTGCTTAGTCAGACGTAATATGTACAGCATCGTTTGCTCAAATAACTAGTCTTAACAATTTGTTAATTTTTGCATTCTGTATTTTTCAAATTTTCATATATTAAAATATGAAACCTATAACTTCATAGTTCTAAATTTCTAAATTGTTAATTATTAAAGGTCCACATTTCCAAATTTTTAAGTAACTAAGTAACTACATTTTCAACGCTTTTTAAATTTTTTAAATTAAAAAGTTCTCAAATTAAAATATATTTAAAAACTCGAATTTTCAATCGAGTTTTCAATGTACACGTTCTCAAATTATAAATGTTCTATACTTATAAATAGTAAAATTCCGAAATTTGAAAATTTAAACATAGGTCAATGAAAAAATGTTTCTATGTAAACCTACTATGTTTCATACATATGCTACATAGTGAACTATACACAATCAATAAAGCAACGGAAAATCATTAATAAAAGTAATCAATAAAATCTCAGTACGCATAAAGTTTACCACTGATTGAAAACTATTCATCATATTTCAAATTCATGTCATGTTGTTCTTGAAAAACAAACTAGTTACTTACAGGAAAACTAGTTACTCCAGAATGTCCACATTCGAATAATACGAATCGCGTTCCAATAGTTACGTATACGAAGAGATAAAAAGAAGAAAACGGAAAAGGAAGAAGAGGGTGAAGCAACAAGGTGAAAAAGGAACGGAACGAACGAGACATCCGGCGCGAATTAAGGAACGAAAATGAAAGTTGATGAATGTCGATGAAATCAGAAACGAATGTACCGCGAATTTCCCTAGTTCTTTAATGTGTGCGAATTAATGGGCTGCTGTCATCGCACAGCCGTATAGGAATAAAGCACGCGTACAGTCGTAAAAAATGTGACAGTGGAAAAAAAGGACTCTAAGAAGAAATCCTTGTGTCTTTGTCTATCGTGTACGCGTGTTAACATTAAGTTCACGGAATCCGCCAAAATGGTAAGTGAAATTTATAATGACAAATTTTGCAAAAAGAGTAAAGCAAAAGATTTTCATCCAATATGAAATTGAATACAATTAACTGTCCAAACAAAAACAACATATATCATCCTTTTCCTCGTAAGACGATTAACGATGGACCTAAAAGAATCGCGAACAGTAATTTCAGCGGATAAAGTCAAGAGGAAGGAATGCGTGCAAAGAGGTGATCCTGGCCTCAGTATCTCTTGGAATCGACTCGGATAGGTTTTGAGGTCGTGTCCAATTCGTGTACGGGCGCGCAAAATAAGCGAAGTGGACTTAGATTGGGCTAATTAATTAATGCGCACGTCCTGTCTCGTCCCGTCTAATTATCTCGCTTGTCAGCTCGGACGTCGTTCGCTACACCGTTAATGCGTGTTCTCCCCTCTCCTCTCGCGCATTCCTCGTTTGTCGTCTCGTTTCTTCTTGTCGACACACGTTTATACCTCTCGTTCCCTCTCCGCGGATCTCCGCGTGTTTCTCATTTCCTCGTGGTTAACCTGATTCTCTTTGTTGTAATTATAATCAAGCTAATCGTGACGTCAGACACAGGAAGCTACACCTAGAAAAATTGTCCGACTTCCGTGCACCACGAGAAACCTTCCACATCCTACGATCGTTTAAACGGCAGTGATCTAACGTGTTCGAAGCTTCTTATTTACTGTGCAAGTGACAGTATCGAGATTTTCGCTGTAACTGTTTAGTTAAATGTAACGAACACGACGTGAACATTTTTTAACGGTTCAAACGAGTTGAGCTGCTGTTACAAATTGCAGTTATTTGGAATAAAGTCTTGGCTTTTTCCAGATTTCTTTAAATTATTGTATTAGTATATCGTTAACACATTAAAGGCGGGGGTCGTAGTATGTACTACGATCGGTCGCCGTGTTACCTAGCATACTTTCGTCAAGATCCCCCGCCTTTAATGTGTTAATATTCACCGATTTTCATATGATTCAATTTAGTAAAATATTTGTTTACATGATAAAAGGTGTCTCACTTAGCATTTTAAGTATTTTACATTGTTATAAATAAAGAATTAAATCATTAATTAAAACATGATAAAAATAAATTAAATGGTATAGTAAGGAAATTTGATGGGAATAGCGAAATGTTAAGGTAGAAACCATTGTAAAGTTAAATTTAATAGGGTAGTAGTATAATCGTATAGCAGTATAATGATATGAATGTAATAGTGAAATAATAAAATAATAGTATGGCCAAATACCGTACTATCAATATAATAGTATAGCAAAATAACAAAATAGTAGTATAATATTACGTTAACATAGTACAATTTAACTAGAAATATGATAAAAAAGTAAAATATTGGGGTACATTTACGATAATAACCCTTTGCACTTAAAAATATTTTTACTTTTGACAATACAGCATCTGTGAAACTTCCTAGTCGAAAAGTTGGATGAATTTCTTTAAAATTATTTTCCTGTATTATTGACCGTTAATATTGTCTCCTTAGCTATGTTCAAACATAACCTGTTAAAAGTTGTTTATTTAAAATTGTTCCATGCAGTCAAATGGCGAATGCGAGGTTAAAATAGTAAGTTGGTAAAATAATACATTGATGAAATTGTGAGATAGTACAATAACAAAATAGTAACACGTGCAATGGAGTTAATAAAAGAATAGGATAATAGCATAATGGCAAAGTAAAATACCTAGCCGGTTAGCAATATTAAAGTAGAGAATAACAAAATTTTGTACAGAATTGTAAAACAGTAATATAATGGCAAAGTAAAATAACAGATTAGTAAAATAGTACATTAATGATGCAATAAAATAATAAAATGTGAAAATAGTCAAGAAATTGTACATTAATTAATATAGCCGAACAGAAGTAAATGTATAGTAAAATACTGAAACAGTGAAGTGTTGAAATGTTAAAATAATAAAATAATGAAACAATGCAATAGTAAAATAGTAAGCGAGTAAAATAGTAAAAGAGCAAAACAATAAAGTAGTAAAGCAGTAAAATAAGAAAATAATAGAATGTTAGAGTGGAAAAATAATAGTATAGCTGCACAGTAAATGAAAACAACTTTAGAATAGTATCGTAAAATTAGTGGAATAGTGAAGCGGTTTAGTCAAAAAAGAGAATAATAGTGTAAGTCACGTGACTCTCTTTGGATTAAAAGGAATTAATTATTATACACGTTAGAGATTATAAATATTCTTCCAGCTTATCTAGGTTTACCAACGACTTTATAACATATCCATAATTAATAGAATGATAATATATATATGGAAAATGAATTCTTCTGTAATCTACCGCAGAACTAGGTGCTGTAAATACACGGAATTGGTTGTGATTATTTAATATCGTGATTATATTCTGCAGGCGTATTATATCCTAAATTAAAGCATGTAATGTTAAAGAACGAATACGAATATACAGGGTGTCTCATAATAAGTGTAAGACCCGTAAAGAGGTTGTAGGGAAGGTGATTCTAAGTAACTTTTTCCTTTGCAAAAATCGGGTCTAAGCTCTCGTTTTCGAGTTATTAAAGAAAAACATTGACCAATCAGAGTGCGCGAATAGGGCATGCTCAGCCGCGAGAGCGAAGCCCCGAACATACCGCCGATCGCGGATGCGAACAAACAAGATAGTATCGTGCTATGTTACGTCAAAGTTAAAGCACTCATAAAATTGTCTTATTAATAAATTCCCAATTCCCCAAATCTCCAAATTCCCAAATTCCCAAATTCCCAAATTCCCAGTCTCCCAAATTTTCAATTCTCCCAATTCCCAGTTTCCCAAATTCTCAATTCCCCAAACTCCCAATTCCCCGAATTCCCATTTCCCCAAGTTCCCAATTCCCCGAATTCGTATTTCCCCCAATTACCAATTCTTCAAACTCCCAATTCCCCAAATTCTCAATTCCCCAAATTCCTAATTCCCCAAATTCCCAAGTCCCCAAATTCCCAATCCCCAACTTCCCCAAATCGCACATAAAATTGTTTTATCCCTTATTCCGTAAAAATGTATAACTGAACATTATTATGTGCGATTTAACTTTGATGTAACATAGCACGATACTAACTTGTTTGTTCGCATCCGCGATCGGCCTTATGTTCGGGGCTTCGCTCTCGCGGCTATTCGCACGCTCTGATAGGTCGCCGTTTTTTCTTAATAACTCGAAAACGAGAGCCTACACCCCATATTTGCAAACGAAAAAGTTACTTAGAATCACCCCCGCCCCCCCCCTACAACCCCTTCACTTATTACGAGACACACTGTATGTATAAACAAACAGAAAGATAAAACGAAAAGAAATTGTAATTAAAATTTTAGGTAATCACGTACCGGAAAATCATAGTATTATTAACATCTAAATAAAATTACCAATTCTTTTCGCAAAAAATATTCATCGGTTTGTTAAAGTATTAGCAAAACAGGCTGGTTCGTAAATAAGCTTCTAAACTCACGGTTCATTAATTTTGAAGAATCAATACGTAAGATTGCTTTCGGGGTATAATGCAAGCATTTGCGATAGAAAAGGAACGCTTGTTAGTCTCTGTAGAATAGACTCGAACTTGAATCGACGACCAACGATGGTACGATGAAAAAAGTTATCGATGCGTGTTAATAGATCATTGGTTGTTTGTATTCACGGAAAATTGTATGCAGTTAACGTACGGATTAGTTACGCGGAAGATCGATACAATACAGAATTAAACGATAAATTTTTATCCTAATATCGATCCTAATGTAATTATTCTTTCCTCTACTATTGATTATTTCGCAATAATTAAATTGTAATAATAATAGCAACAACAGATGGCAACGTAGGTGCCTGGAGATTTTTCTTGAAGGACGGACCATTATCACAAATGAAGGCGTTACTGATTTAACAAAATAGGGAAACAAAATTGTAATGCAAATGTTTCTCAAGAAGTGAAGACTGACATTTCCATTTCAATAAAAAATCACTAATTATGCTGAGGAATGAATGAAAGGTACATTTGTGCAGTTTTGTAAACAAGAGAATAAATCATAGTGACAACTAATTTACACATATCTACACTTATGTTTGTTTTTAAGAGATAGTACAAATTAAAATAGAAACAATATCAATATCACAGAGTACGTAAAACGTATGCCTTCGTTAATTACAGTTTTTCAGTGCCTAACTAATTTGGTTTTGTAATAAATAGACAAAAATAAATTTAATATACTGCACAATTTCAGAATGAGTGCAAGAGAAGATTTTTATAATAATTCCACTTATATTATAAGCATTTACATACTTCACGATAAACGGAAAAGTATGAAGTAACGTACGTAACAATGTATGTACTTAAATTAGTATTGCAATTTTGCTAATCTATATACTTCAGAAGACTCGGTAGTAGTTACTTAGAATTAGCATATTATTAAATGCTTTAAAAGTTGTGCAACAAAAAGATTTGAAAAAATATTTTAAGCATTACAAGTGAGTAAATAGTGAAATGTTTGTGAAATTTAATTTACATTATTAAAAATCTTCAAACTCGCTAAAGCAGCAGAAATAACTTTACGTAAAGAAACCCATATTGTTCGTATAAAATATGAATATCTTATCAAGGTATCAACATTCTTTATGTAAAATATGATCACACGTGAAGATAGTTCGGGTAAAAGGCAATTATGTTATAAAGATAACAGTATTGTTCGTGTGAAATATGATTTTACTATCAAAGTAACAATATTATATGTACAGAAAGATATGAATATGTTATTAATCTTTATTTGTTCAAAGATTTTTGTGAAAGAAGATAGATACAATTTCAAACATACACAATTACACGTAACATACGTAATCACCATTTTGTTAAAACATATTATATTGTACATTTATAAACGGGAAATTGTGACAATTGAATATTATCGGAAGTATCGATGATGTCGACAAGTATTTTTAAATTCAAGTTTATTCTATAGAAACCTATTTTTCACGTAATCAAATTTTTGATATGGGAAACATTAAAAGGACACATCGAGATCAGCACCATCTTTTTTAAGGCAACTATATATTTTTTAATATGTACATATAAGTACAGTTCACATTAAGATAAATTTAACAAGTACAATCATTGAAAGGCAATTAAGATCATAGATAAACAATCAAATATTTCATATTTTCACTTGCGTGTACATATGTAATATTGTATAATTATAATTTGCAATATTATAATACATTGTGTTTACAGTAATTCGTGCATATGTCCGAAGTATTGTCTTTCTAAAACATTTTATGACTCTATGACAACGAAATTTATCGTCTATACTAGCTCTTTGAATCCACTTATGTGACACATTTCAAATAAATTTGAATACAAAGTTCAAGTAATTTAGTCTTCACATTATCAAACATTATAGAAAGCGTCGCCGTACTCTCTGTTTCTGGTATTTTTATCACATTTCGCAAAGTTGGATGAAATTTTTCGCAATCTTGATAGATGTATTACTTAAATATTCATTACAAGAAGTCAAATGATACAAATCTAACATATTTTCTTATGACTTATGTATAAAATTCGATTTAATCTGGTGAACGTACGGCAAAGACACGGACCACACTGCTTGTCAAGACTCGCGAACAGTCTGGAATTCGAATGAATAAACGCGACTCGACTGTGTAGCTCTGGAAGAATGAAAAGAGAACGACCAAACGAAGAGCGAAAATGAATTATGGAGGAATGTAGCGAAAAATGTACTGTGCTTCGATTTGTTTACGCATGTTCCCACGATGCACGTTCTGGAACGGAGATTTCCAAGCTGTGTTAGATACAGAGAACGTAATAAACTTTCTGCTTTCTCTGACCAATAATAAAGCAATACAAGTTTATGCATTTCAAAGAACAAATGTGGACAATACATTACTTTACTTACAATCATTCATGTAAATTTATGTAAGGAACTATTACACTATATACCGATTCGTATAAATTCATATCGGGAATTGTCATATGGAAAAGAGATGTTTAATTTTTTCGAGCGGAGATACTTACGAGATTGCTATCCTAAATGAATTAAATGAAAAGAGATATACAAGCTGTTTCTAGTAGTGAAACCGAATCGGGTGAAACTACGTGAAAAAATAAGCGGAAAATATCAAAACAAATCAGCTTCACTTTCGAAAAAACTGAACTGGGGCAGCCTTGAAGTATCGATAAAAAGATTTGTTGTAGTCATTAATATCACTAAAGTTTGCCATCAGTCATTTTTCATGACATTGTTGGTTATGAAAATCATTAACAATATCTATGACTAACAATATTAACAAAATCTATTATCGTTTAATGTTTAGCATTGATGTTTGAATGTTTCATGACTGAACACTCAGTCATAGTGTACATTCCTCAGATTTCGATTATACTATATGTGATCTGTAGCAAATAACTCTTTAAAACATCCATGATTTTCTATAATATCTCCAAATTTTAAATGTCATTTTTATCAGGTACTTACCGAACAGTATATGGAAAACAGAGCACGATTAATAGACTGTATATTTTGTACAACATTTTCTGAAATTCTCAACTTTGTTAAAAACAATTTAGCTAACTTTAGAAACACCGTACTTGATGTGCAATAAATAAGTAAATTATTTTGGTAAATTCGCAGATGTTACACTTTGCGGTTCAACAGTCCCGTATAGTGACAGGCATACTAACGACGAGCTGCGCCGTAGCGAAAGGGTTAACTCACGAACAGCGAAGCCAGGTCACTCATGACCCAGACCTACGAAACACACACAATAATGCTTCGATTGCGATTATTCAATCAAAATACTAAAGGCTTTCATGTGCCGAAAAATAGCATCTAAAGAAACACTCTTAAGTATAGTTTAAAGTTAAAGTTTAATCATTGCCGTCGTTCTAACTCTAATTTAATTTTTACTTTGTGCTTATTGCCTGAATGTTATAAAAATAGGTAGTATCTTTTAATGGAAATGAAGAAATTATATATGCTGTACTTGTTATGTTAATTTCAATGGAATGCTATAAGCAAGTACAAATTTAAGACATATTTTACTGGTGTGTGAAATTAAGAGGTATATACATAGATAGGATGCTTTTAAGGATCGATTTAAAATGTATACGTAGTAGAGTTTACGATAGTTTAATTTATAATCACAATACTTCAAATACTCATTCTTCAATTAATCTTTTCATTGCGAAGCTGAATGAATAAGTCTTCTAAATTCTTATTATAACTAGTTTCACTAAACTGATCGACATACAATTCATCGTCTAGTGTAATCAAAAAATGGCAGATAACATTTTAAAACAATAAAATTACATTTATTACATTAAAAACACTAAGTTGACTTTAGAAGTTCCGTTTTTTATGTATTAGGTCGGTAATTGCTTGTATTTGCTAAAAAGTATTTTTCCCCTTTATACGCAACAAATAAATAAGCATGTAATTGACGAGGAATAAAAGAAAGGAGAACTTCCGGTCCACTCGATCTCAATTCCGTGCGATGCATCCGCCATAATCAAACAGAATTATGCGCCACGAGGTAACGACTAACCGATCCCACAAATCAAAAAATCTATATGGAAGCCGTTCGAACGTCCCTTTCAATGAATCGAAGGGTGATGAAGATTCGGTTATGGCTGTGGAATAAAGGGCCCGGTCGATTGGGTGATGAGTCAGGATCAAAGAGAGAGCTAGTAACGGTAAGAGAAAACCGAGGCCCATGGACTACAGGTATGAGCACCCAGGACGCTGGCCCAGATTTTCTCTTTACCTTTTACCCCTTTCGTTTGATGGTACATAAATCGAACAACGGCGAAAGAAAAGGATCGAGGTAGAGGGAAGACTACGTCTTTAAATACCGCAACGTACTTTAATTGTATCATCGAAACGAAGGAAAGAGAAAAAAATCGGCCAACAGGGAGGGAAATGGCAAGGGTTAAAGAAAGAAATGGAAGAAATAGAGCAGAGGCTCATCGTGTATCATGTATTTTAAGGTATTTGGGTCGTGCCAAGGGTGGTAGCACTGTTTCTATTATTGTCTCAGAAGGGAAGCAGCCCCTTCGCTTTCGGATCCCCGACACCTATTCACCTCGAAAATCGCAGATCTCACGAACCGATTCAGCCGCATTCATTCTCTTTGCCGTACCTGGACGAAACTGAAGTGACAACTCTGCGTGTATCTGTTCGGTCTTTCTCGCTTGGTATATCTGTCTGGATCAATCGGGGACAATGCAGGGAATTAAGGGCGATACTATAGGTGTGGGAATTCTGGGTGAAACACAGATACGGTTTGGCTTGACTCTCACAAGAATGCATACTAATACCAACCGAAATTTTTCTCGTTATATCGAACGAACGATAGAAACGAATTCGACGGTGATTTTCACGAACGACAGCTGAGATGTCTTTTCATCATGAACCAGTACCAGATCATCGATATTTTATCGGGCACTATTGTAAAATTATTGAACAAGTTATAATTCAACTCTCAGGTGCATTTTGCATAAAATAATGTACTATGAAAATTTGCACGTTTCCTTAACATTTTTTGTTATTATACTTTGAACTGCATAGTATTTTGTTGGGTTGAATAAACAATTTTTATTTTATTAATCTGAATAAATTATTGTTATTTTGTTAATTTGAATAAATGATTACTGTTTTGTCAATTTGAATAAGTTATTGTTATTACATAAATGTATACAGAGTGTCCCAGACTTTTACCGCCAAACGTTACTTAAAAATACAGAACAAAAAGAAACAAATGTTATATCAACGCAATGTTTTTAATATTGCATTAAAAAATTATAGCAACAGACCGAGATTGCTGTGATTTCGATGCTACACAGTATATTCAGTTTTATTCGAAAAACTTTACTAGCTCTTCTATAAATAAAAATGACAAAAAGTTATATAAACATAGGCTCTTACATGTTTTATCTAAAGATTATAAGGAATATGCGAAATGATAATGAACAATTTTCTGCTCCAATGCCACATTCAAAAAGTTATCGATTTTCATAATTTTTGTAATAACTTTTAATAGTGTATTCAAAATTCTATATTACGACATCGTGTATATGTATTTAATAACTTATCTTATTAATCTCCAAAAATATTAAATGAAATTTGTGTAATTTCAACATTTAAAAGTTCTCATCAGTAGTTTCATTTATCATTTGTAATAAAACGAAATAAAAAGCTGATCTTCAAGGGAGGAATAGTAACTAATGGTTACACTCCCCATACACAATATTTATGTCATTAAAAAATTTACTTATTTCTTGTCTTTGAATCGCTACTTTTATGTCTAGCGGTAGCGTTTTTGCCATTTGTTTGTCCGATGCAATGTTTATTTTGATCATACGTCGGTTTTGTAAATCAGTAAATTAGTAAAATTGATTAATATTAGTAGTATTAGCTAATGGAATGTTGGTATTAGCGAAAGGAAATTCAGAATGAACATTAGTCACTGCTTCTTCATTACTAATGAAGCGAAAAAGTCTCTCCATCCCGAACACGCCAGCCAGATATCCCTTTTTTCCGCCGTTGGTGCCCCTCAGAAGGGTAACAAGTGCACGCTTCACGTGGAAATTAACGATGCAAAAACGTTGGCCCGCAGTAGGAAATTTGAATTTGAATCTAAGCCGGCGTTCGCTCGCGTGCTGTTACGGATCTAGGGCTAAATTTGCATACGTAAAGGTGCTGGCGCGGATGAAAATCTTATGGCATTCTTTGTCAGAAGCGTGTTCGATTTTTGTGATACGCGTAACGGCTGTTGCAGCTCGAAACAGCTTTCGATTTAGTACCGCTTCGAATTTGATCGATTATTCAAATTCAGATTATAACGTATATTTTATTCGAACACGAAGCAAAGCTACGATCCAAAGAATTATACTGCAGGGAAGGTAAAAAACCTAATACTCGGACACGTGTGCAGGTGATACATATTGTCACTTCATCTACGAACAAATTACTTTATTCGTTTATTGAAATTTTAATAAAACGTATTCATATTTTAATAAAATGTTTTCGTACCCCTATTCTTTATAAACTTGTAGCGTTTTAAGAAAACGTGACTAGTATTTTTCATTTTATAATTCATGCCACTTGAATACTGCTCTTATTTGTTTTACTAAGAAACTTTTTGTTAAGCGAATATTATTAATAGTATTTAGTGCTTTCACATAATTAATGTATCAGTAGAAAAATACATTGTAGTTTTTTTTGGATGTAATGGTACAATCACTTTAAAATTATTTATTGAATAATAGAATATTTTTGCTCAATTTAGTTTATTTATTTTCATAAATTATTTGCAAAGCTGAAATATGTGAAAGCGCTGTAAATGAAGAATGAAATAAAGAGATATCCAATTATAAAGAAGCTGAAAAAAGGAATTCAAGGAAGTTATGATGCAAATAAAATAGTAAAAGTCTCGAAGGTCGTTAGAAAATCTATTCAAAAACGAAAGAAATACTAATAAAACCGAATGTTCTGTTAGCAAGTAACGTTACATTAATATATTTCTGAAACTATTTCTCAAACTATACTTATTACTTAAAATAATTATTATCGTGTTAAATATGAGTTTATATAAAAACATGACAATGTTGCGTTTTAAAACTGTGTTTTTTTAGTACTTTTCCTAAAAAAAAGATACTTTTATATTATATTTTGCCACGTGACTAATTAATACTGTTAACTTTTCATGTTTTGCAAAATTATTAAATCTACTAATTGGTTTATGCAATTCTTAATCCTAAACTTATTCGATTTATCATGTAATTGTAAAATTGTTGTGTAGAATCTGATTTATAACAATTGAAATTAATTTTAAATGACCAGGAACTGTATCTTTTACCCTGTAATATAATTCTGTATAGTAGAATAAAGCAGGCGAAGCTAAGCAAATAATCACTTTTGATTTACAAATATTTGATTTAAATATTTCTTAAAATAAATAAAATAATAATTTTAATTTACCTTGTGTTGCAGACTGTTTAATTCGTCCTGGAAACCTCCCATTTAAACATTAAAGGTCGCCTTAATATCTCGTAACAATGTTTCCATCTAGAAACGAAATAAATTACAACATTATTTACTGTTCTGTTTTCAAATAGACAAGATATATTTAAAATATGGGTTGGAATGTATTAAAACATAGAGATATATAAATTATTATAATAAATATAACAGTGGTTATTCCTTTACAAGCTTTCAATATAATTTTTTCAGCGTGTCTGATCATTTTTGAAAAAGCAACAAGATGGTTTATTTCTTCGGAGAAAATCCAATTATCACTTTAAAAATTATATTGTTTTTAATTGTATAACAAAAATAATATTTTGCATTTTTAGAATGAAATTGCAAATATACATTAAAAGATATATATCGCAGAATTGGCAAGAAAAATAGTGTTACAATTTTTAAGGTAAAAATTATCAAAATATTCACAATTTTTATTTTTAACAAGTAATTGTAGATGTCGCAAAAGAATTGATCGTTATCGGCAATATTTTTCTAAGAGAACTAAATCTATAGGAATTATTTAATAACGGCACTACATAATATACAAATAATAATTACTGTTTATAATCGTTTTATTTTAAGTTGAACATACTTAACATCTACATAGGAGTGTCACGTTTAGAATTCATTGAGTATATTAACCCTTTGCGGACGAACGGCGACTATCACTCGCCATTTAATTCAGAGCAATAATTTTTAATAAATAGTTTTTCACTACATACGTGTAGTATTATGCACGTGACGTTTGAACACAGTGAAACAGACAATACTGGCAATTAATAAAAAAAATATGATTATTTTAAAGATCAAACTTTTTAACCAGACAGTTTTGCAATTGCTATTTGCTAATGGCATATATTCTAACGTCCGCAAAGGGTTAATATTCATTAAAGCATACAACAAAAACATTTTTCTTTCTTAACATCAAATTTTAATTTAATTTTCTTTGTCGAATCACGTTGCACATCTTTGACTGCCAATAAAAAATAATTCACAAAGGTGAATAAGTCAACTAGATATAGATATTGTCAACAAATTCGAATCAATTCATCACATCAACTAGACTCGTTCATTCAATACATTTATTTAGGTATCAACATCGCGGCATCAGACATTCCTTCGTCATCGTTTCCAAGTTACCCTTTCGCCCGATTTAAAAATGGAAATCAATTCCGGGTGCACGTTCCAGTCTCGTGCCAAAGTTCCTGATTTTAATTATAATCTGGGGAGGCTGTACCGGTGTCGCATCCGACGCATCATGCAAATAATTTGAGAGGCCGCAAAAGCGAGCACATGCCATTTCCGGTCTTCGGGTCAGAAAATTTGAATATTCTTCTCCCCGTCTCCGGACGATACACTCTTTTCCTTCGGGACTAGGTGATCATCGATGCATAGGCACGTGTCCAGAAATCGGCGATTCTAATTCTAATTTTCATGCGGTGAATTTAAATAACGTTCTTCACCCTCGAAATTGATCCTGTTCTCGGGCACGATGCACCAACATGTAACCTCCGGTATCATAGAGGACACGCGACTGAATCACTCGAGCCTTCTTCCGATTTGCATCGTCTTTTTATCTTCAGTCGTTAGGATCGCGCGTGCCAGAATAAGTTTGGTTGATTTTATTCGCCAATTCGAACGGATAAAACTTTATGGTTCTGAATAGCGTAGTGCGTGATTAAAACGAGGTGCATAATTTTTCTTCGACCGTAGGTGTTCATCATGCCATTGCCAATAGGAACATAGTTAATCCCTTATCGATAACATAGTTAACCCCTTGTGCAATTATTATTGCAATATTGAGATAAACAAGGGAAATTGAAACATTAAGTATATTTTGGATTTAGTGATTTTGATTATACAAACAATTAATATTGCATTCAGGACTTAACCATGGTTCAAACGATTTAGGTTTGGTACATTTGATTTGTAATGTGAATGACGAGTGTGATTCGATGACATAAACTAACAGGTTAATCTGTTGTTAAATGAATACAGTCAGGACACGAGACAGAACGAAATTTGTCTTAAGGTAAAGGTTAAACTTCGGTCTCTGTTTTGTCTTTCTTTTCGCGCATAATCTGATAGTATTTAATAGATGTAGGCGAAATATAATTATTTTGAATCTCGGAATTCGTTGGTTCAACAGTTCTATGCCGTTTAAATGCGATGGTTTCGACAGTTTTATTTAAATTTGATAGTACTGGATATCTATTTTTTTATTAAGCATTTTAATTTCAATGGAGATTATTTGCATACATACAGAAATGGTTACACAAGTCTACAATTTTATAATGAAATAAAATATAATTGCAATTGTAAATTACAACTTTTTTAGATACATACATTAGTTATATACATATGTATATAAATAGAGATTTTACTACTATGTAAAACTAAATTAGAGTTATTAATACATTCAAGAAGTTTTTCACCATTTGAGTCAATGTTATTACAATTTCAAACATAGTGGGGCACATTAAAATCTCCCACCAAGATCATATGACTTTTTTATCAATTCCGTTAAAAATCTCATCCCATTGAGTTTGAAACAAGGGATCTGGAGCTCTGTGGCTGACAAAGAATTCGATATTAGGTTTTACGATATTAGGTAAATGGTTACGGATAAGAATCAAAGTTCCACCACCTTTTAATTGGGATTTACTTCTTGAAATTATTTTAAAACTGTTCAAGAAATCCAAAATTTTCTTCTTTTTCTTATAAGCACAATTGTTACTATCAGATATCCAAGATTCAACACAAATAAAAATGTCCATGTCAGCTAATACTGTTGGTAGTTCATCGTTCTTGTTTAATATATTTCGAACATTCCAAAATACTATTTTTAGATTCATGTCGTAATAACTATCCATGGTGTAATATTTGTTGAGATGATTCATGCTGCTTCGTTATATTGGTGTTTATCAGGTTAATGCTGAAGGCGTTCAACCAGCTAGATGTGAAAAGCTTTTTTTTCATTTTTGTGAGCTTTGATTTAATGGATCGATAATTCAAATAAGGGTAAATATCATCAAGGAAATTAGTTAAATTTGTGAGATCTTGAGTGTTAGTTATGATGTGGTCTCCTATACAGGCTTCTAGGAATGACTTAATTTTGTTATGATCCAGAGCGTGTTTGGTAGCTGTATTACTTATGATTGTTTTTATATGTGCGGATAAGTTGTCCAATAAGGGAACATATTCAAGTGGGACTCGCCGATTTTGTCGAAACTTACAGAAAATATAGTTCTCAAAAAAATATTTAACACGTATTTTTCGTTATCGGCAATCGTCCATATTGAAGAGATGATAGCCGCCCTCAAAATTTGGGGTTTAAAATACGTTTTTTGGAATATCTTGAAAACTAGTGGGTGTTGGACGGTACTTTTTTTATTTCGTGTGTCTTTTAATGCTGAACTATATTTTCTGTCAGTTTCAACAAAATCGGCGTGTCCCACTTGAATATGTTCCCTTGTAAGTTAAACACGGTTTCTCTTTTTGGCGCATTGGAGTCAGCACTTACTTTGCTGCGGAGCTTTATCTTTCTCTTTAATTTAGGTTTATTAAATTCACTTTCATTGTCGGTGGTGGAACTGTCATCAAGTGTAAAATAGCTGTCTATATTTTTTGCTGCTGGCTGAACGATGACACTGTTCAGCAGACAGAATGCATTATCTGAGGTGGTTGATAAAGGGGCAGGGTTCTTGATGCCTTGATTGTTCGAATGCTCATTTCGTACATTCAGTGGATGCGAATGAGAATTTCTAGCATTGTTGCTTAAAGTAGTTACTGGAGAAGATTCAAATTCCTTTATTGCACGTTTGATACGAAGGACAAAGCTTTGCAATATGACCACTTTGTTTACAAATAAAGCATTCAGTGGCGTCAGTGCTAAAGTAAATCCAATAATTTGTTCCTTCGTAACTATTTTAGGCCGATTCTGGCAACAGGCTCTCATCCCCATCTTTAATATACACCTGTTTTCGATGAGACTGAATATCTGACCAGGTTTACTCAGACTTGCTTTAATATTGTACATTGCCGGAACAAGAGTAATCCCTTTGTCTTTAAGTACGTTGACTATGGCTTCATTGGGAATGTCTATTGAGAAATTCGATATTACTGCTCGTTTGGTTTTTCCAATAGATGCCTGATCTTGAAGTTCATGTTCGTCACTTGTATTGTTTGTCTGCTTATTTTTTCAAATAGTGATTTACTTGCTAGGGAAACGTATACTCTTGTACCAGAGATTTTTTAATTTGATAGTATGTTATTAATATTAATAATTGTGTCGAGTCTATCAATGTAATCGTCGTTAGAAAAACCTTGTATTGAGTAGATGACGATTGCCTGATCCCTCATCGATTGAGTAACATTAGCGTAGGTTTTTACTTATTTGATCATCTCACTGAATTGATTTGAAACGCGGGGGTGAGAGCCATTAATGACGCGGGGCATCGTTACGGCGAAGTTGTTATCTGAGCCTTGCAAATTGAAGAACAATTGCACCTGTAGAGAAATGATTTAACTATAGCGACACTATGAATTTAGCTCTTCGTACAATGAAACGTCACATAAACACGTGTTCGATGTTTTTACTATAACACCGAGGCACGTCTGTTCGCTACGACGCTTCAAACCGAACTCCGGATATCTGATATTAATGTGGTAACTAGGTAAATTCTATTATTTATTGAAACACATACTATACTCGGATCACATCCATTAAAAGTGCCATTAAAGCAATATTATTTCAGCGACAAAATTGTCACTATAAATATTCGCATAGTCGAAGTGAAAATTCATTGTAGTGAAAACATCCCCTTCCTCTCATGCAGTCTTTTGTAGGACGTTAGTATAATTACATTCTCTGAGTAAGCGTACCGTCGCTAGCTAACATTTACTAAATGAAATTTAGTTAAAGTTTCATCGAAATTTGGCTATAATTCAACTCACATACGGAGTAAATTATACTTGTCTACGAATTCGTTGCTGTGACTAACATTCTTATATTGTATATAACATATCGAAAATCATTGTATTTTGCTTATGTTCATCGAATATTATTTCATAATACGAAAAAGGTTAAAGTAATAGCCCAAAATGAAGTTCATCCACGATAAAATTCATCACATTAATTTCAAACGAATCGTATTCATTTATTTTATATTTTATTTTTCGCGTTTATTTTATTTTGTTAAACAAGGAGAAGTTTATATAATTATTAGATTGTTAAGCACTACGTTTGAATTTCGGAACAAAGCTTGACAAATGTCGACACATAAACTCTGACATTTATATCTGCTCCTTGGTGCCAAATTTCAGTGTTAGGTTAGGTTAGTTAGAAAGACAAATCTTCCTTCATAATTTGCAACACTTTTTATTGATCTCTTCGCTTATAATGGGCGATTTATCTACGTTTCACAAATATTCACTAAAATTTTCAGTTTTTATAACGTAACGGAATATTTTGCTCCTATATGTGTTATATATTTTAGTTATTTATAATAATTTCATTTCGAATATTCATAATATCATATACCCAAATTTTTTATATTTCACTGTAGCGTAATCTACAATGATAAATTCAATACACCATAACCAGCGTTATTTGAATCTATATCTTGTGAAATTTACACGACAGCGCATTTATGCGTTATTATATGATGTATTGTATTAAGGATATTTTTTAAAAACAACAAACGGAGGATATACAAATATATCTACATAGAGATATGTTTCGAACGACGTTTGAAGACATTAAAGTTTAGAGAAAAAGTTATTAATAAAAGTTTTTAATCAACTTTATGAATACAGGAGGTGTACAGAAAGATTCGAAGGAAAGTTATTTTAAAATTTATATTTTTGTAAACATTAAATACAAATCTTATTAATTATCATTATTATGAATTATAATAAATGCCATTATTAATTTATTATAATTTCTACATTTTATCTAATAAAAATAAATGTGTAATTCAATAAAGGCAAATTTTTAAGTTTTTAAGTTGTAGCATCTTCAGTACTAACCAGCTAAATGCTGTTTAATCATACTTTCTTTTAGAGAAAAATACTCCATTATAACACACGGTCCTATTATCGTACACTGGACTTTGATAAAAACTATAACACTTAAAACCATAAAATAATGGCTTGTAAGCATATATCTTCTTTAAGAAGCAAGTCGTATTTCATTTATTAACATAATTTATTAATCATTCATTTAACTAGAAAATATGTTGTATTATTTGCTCAATTTACGAGGAAAGTAGTTGTAAATAAATTGTTTTGAGTCACATCCTAATTTTCTTTAACAAGATGACAATAATTTCATATGTGTCATAATTCTGGCCTGTAACGTCCTTTGTAATTTCGCATAGAAAGATAGTATCCGATTTGACAATAAACTTCGGGCTCTTAAACAAAAGTGTTCGATAATAGGTTATCTTCTTGTATACCTTTCGTCATTGTACCGATTACCTGAATCGAAACGTTCAAGCAGCGTTTCGTTTTTAACCGTTTCGACATAAAACTGCAATGTGACGTCAAACCCTTGGAATAAATACTGGCGATCGGCCGATACAAATATTCTTCAATCACCCCCATAAAACCTTTCTCCGCGATATCGGATTCGGTACGATCGAATCGCTGGTCCGGTCCGCTTCATCATCAAACCGACGATCTATCGCGACCACAGCCAGGTAAAATCGCGCGTATAAAACGACGTTAAAGTACACTGATCGGGACGAATCTTCGGGCACAACTGTAAACCCGGTAAAATCGTTATTGTCACCCACGAATCTCGCTTGAACGGGACGCGTGCAGGTCGTTTCCACGACGGGGCCAAAATGGATCGTCGTTTCTCCTTGAGATTCCAGCATGTCCGCGAACGCGCGTACGACCGTACAATTATTGTCAACGTCACCCACGAGTTTCCATACTCGTCACCTACGATCAAGTAAAAGTCACTTTAACGGGAGGCCCGAGGGGGAACCCTGTCCGGTGAATCGGATCCCGTGTAAAACCCAGGGAGACACAGAGAACGACCGATTGATCGTTCGTAGCTACGACAATTATTACTATCATTGTGCGGCGATCTTCAGCCGTGAAACTTCGTTAACACGCTAAAAAACGGCCGGCAAGCAAAACTGCTCGTCGAACGAGCGGCCATTTCGCCAAGACATTTCGTCGATCAACCGATCGACGTTTACTACTATCGTCGAGCATTCGATCTGAGAATTGATTAGCCGTCACAATTTTTTCTTCCTTATGCACGGACAAATTGTCTAACAAGTTGTGTTGTTCTACACCGTGTCCCTTCCGCCAGATCGAAATCGAGTCGATCGAGGTATTGGCCGTTTTCCGTCTAGCAAACATCCGTTATCGCCCGGTTTCAGTCGGGATGCTTCCTGCTATTAAAATACGCAAATACGAATCGATACAAATGTCGGAAAATTTATTGACGTCGAGGGTAAACCCCTAGGTTTCGAACGAATGCGAGATACGTACATATGCTGATTTTATATATCAAACAGTTTTTAGCTGTAAATACAAAGAACATTCTTCCTTTTCCTTTGTTTCTCAACACGTACGTGATATACAGGATGCGCCAACTGTAGGTACTATATGTGGAACGCTGAAATAATTGCTATTTGTAAACATTTCGAAGAACACGTTAGACCATTCGACAGGTTATTTTATACCATTATTAGTCACCATGAACAACTTAACGCCGGCACAACGGATTGACATTGTAGAAGTATATTTTAGAGAAGGGTCCCCATTTATCAAAACTTTACGTGGTATGAGGTGGAAGTATGGACGCAATTTTAACGTTACGTGGAAAACTGTATCGAAAATTATTGATAAGTTTCGTGACGGTGGTATTATTTGTGACCGTGCAAAGAGCGCAAGGCAGCGTCCAAAGAGCAGTAACGAGAACATTCAGGTTGTTCAGATCGATGTTGAGAAAAAAAGATTGTTCCCGAATCGCTTAATTTCGAAAACTGGCGATTACGAATGCCTTCCGCGGTCGTCCGATTTGACGGCTCCAAACTTTTTTCTGTAGGGATATTTAAAGTCCAAAGTGTGTGTTAATGCACCACGGTTCCTCCAGGAATTAAAAGATGCAATTCGCAAAGAAGTAACGGAAATAATGCTCGAAACATTGCAAACAGTTATGGAAAATGCCCAAAAACGAGCATTTCTTTGCGCTGTTCACAAAGGAGACCATTTGTCCGATATTGTATTCAAAAAATGAATTTTTTGTAATGGTATAAGCCAAAGTAAATAAATATCGCGAACTGAAGTCTATTTAATTACGTTTTCATTATTTTATAAGCATTTGTCATATGGCACCTACCGTTGGCGCAGCCTGTACGTAAAAAAGAAAAACAAAGCGTGAGAGATAAATTAATCAGTGGGTACCATGTTTGTAATTATCGGTACCAAAGTACATACTTACATAGTTTACATAATTAGAAGAAAGCGGTAGCATTTAAAAAATTTAAAATAAGTATAAATTGATATATTTGAAACAGATATAATTCAAATATGTGTTCTAGAATTTAATAGATTTTCAGTGAGAGAGAACTAAACGATTCGTGCGTAACATTGCAATTTTTTGTGAGATACTATGTTAGTTGCTTTATGGTTTCACAAGACGGTGTGAATGTTTGTACGAGAAGAAAATGGATCCTAACTTCTATACATTTTAGAAACAAATTACAAAAACTTTGATTGGCGTTTTAATTGTTTTGAACATATTCTGTGATATTTTTAAACAAAAATAACTTTTTCCTGACATGAATAGAAATTATATTTCCTTATCGATGATGGCGTTGCTAGGAATTTATTGGGTTGTAATATACATTTTGGTTCCAAGTATGTTTCAATTTTAACCAGTTAACTGCGTTCGACTTATATGCGCGTCAGTTCGAAACTTTATCTCGACGCGGTTGACGTGTAAACTCGTCGTGTGAAATCAAAAGTTATTATTTACTATAAAAACTCGAAACTTACACAAGAGGAAATAAAAATGTGTATGCTATTATGTTTCATGTACATTATCACTAAAACTGCTATATATTTTACAAAAAAAATATTCAACCATTCTCATCGGTATTTCCTTAGATATTTCTGAATTGTACTGAATATTCTGTGTAAAATGTATTACTTCCTATAAATTGAGTTGTTATGACGCTGAGAGCCTCATAATTTTTGGTGCTAAAAATTAAAAAGTGTCATACTTTGAAAAATTCAGTTTAGTATGCACATATTTGAAACCTAAAAAATTTGTGAATCTATAATAGAAATTTCCAATCTGAAAACATAACCTGAAAATTTACAAAATGGAGAACTTAATTTTCTAATTTTGAATGGTTCTATATCTCAAAAGCAAAGCTACAAATTACAAAATGATATACACAATTTGGTCTCATATCAGTACTCAATTTTTGGCAATACTCGTGTTCATTCTTTTTGCAGGTTCGTATGTTGAAAACCTTGGCGACTTTGAGTAAAGGAACACATTGGTGACGAAAAGAAAAAGAGGAGAAGACAGAAAGAACCTTCGCGAAGTCAAGGCATTTACGACAAGGCGCGTTTCCAATAGCCTCTTCTAAGTTTTCAACTGTCTTCGTCTTTCTGTTGCGGATCGGTGTTTTTGTCTCTTTTACCGCGAGACGGTCCAGCGAAGTCGCGTGGGCGAACGAGCGACTTTATTGGCTGGTCCACAATGCGACATTTGCAGCTTCGTGTGTCGAGAGGTCGTTGGTATAACACGGCCACTTCACGGATAGAAAAAATCGTCGTGGATTACGTTGTCTCCTGCGACGAAATCATTTTTTTCCAATTCGAACTGCCTCCAGTAACTGAACTGGTACTGGTATTTTAAAATGCGACTGAAATATTTTATAATGTCCACATGTACGCTCGAGTGTAAGGTAGCCTTCCTTAGATAATAACATGCGAACTTGAAAAATTGTTTAATTTTCGTACATCGGAGTTTCTAATTCTTAAATTATTCTTCCAAATTGTAAGTTCTTCCAAGTTCTCCAATTTTTTCATTTTTAAATTTTCAAATGATCAATGTTCCAAATTTTTAAGTTTCTAAATTTCTAGATTTTTAAATGCTAAAATTTTGACACCTCCGAATTCCTACACTTCTACATTGCTGGATCTCATTATCCGAAAATCACCAAATATCTATGTCTCCAAATCCCAATGTCACCAAAGTTTTAAATTTCTAAAACTCTAGATTAGGAAATTCCTATGAACCGAAACTTCAACCTCCCCAAATTCATAGATCGCCGTATCATTAAATTACTACATATCTATGACTCGGAATTTGTAGTTGTCCAAATTCTCAAATCCTTGAAAAGCAAATGGGAGATCTTTTCATATAGTTGGCATGTTGTTTACAGGAGAGGCAGGATATTGTCAACTATTCTCTTGACTGTGCATATTTGTATTCAATTAATAACAGCATAGTTAATGGTAAACAAATTATTCTTTGTCCATGCGAATCATTGATTTGTTTGGAAGAGTTGTAAAAATTAAACCATTTAACGGAACATGGAAGCTAGGCGCAATGTCAGGTAACGGGATATCGATTTTTCCAATCAATGAGTTATAAAATCAAGTTATTGAATATGTCGTAATAGGTCATATTTATAATAGAAGAAGTGTCGATACTAATAAATATGGCGGTACTCCATTGAGTATAGCAATTTCGCGGTAAATTCTAATATAATTATGTTATATTGCAACAAAATATTTAGTTAACTAAGCTAAAATATAGAGATTTTTCCGTCACGTTTAGCAAAAATATGCAGATGTATATGTTTATCAAGAATATATAAATATATACATACTTTTGGAGATATGTATACATATGTACATATGTTTACAGTATCAGTACACATTACGAAATTGGTTAATTACGCAGAATAAAAGAGCCATCAAAATTTGTTAATCTTATACTGTTGTCAAGATCTTGATATTGAACTACTATTCCCTATATTTGCAAAACAGTTACATAAAAGCTAAATAAATTATCATTTGCACTTTCCGTTCGGTAGAGTGCCAGATATAAAAATATGTCTTGTTTGCGTGACTTGGTGAAATAATTGACTGAATTGCGGTAGTACAGTTATTACGAAAGTAAATATAGTATTATGTTCCATAAATACTATAAAAGTTTCTATGCATTTCTGATTTAATATAAATACAATTACTGTAGCTTCCGTTATGCCACACAACATTAAACGATTATGAGGAGATATTCGATGAAAACATTCGAATTTATGGACGCAGAGAATATCATTCTAATCGTTATTCAACGGACTTTATATTTAAAAGCAATTTTAATATTCTTATTAGGAAGGATACTTTTTCTATTACAGTGTACACCATTTATCCCATAAATGAAAATATAATCGAGTAAAACAGTTTAAATGTCAGCTTGTATTCATAATTTTGCAATTGTACTTTAAATATTATACATTCAATTACCTGGTGATTCTGGGAAACAAATAACGGATCTTTTTGATAATTAAACAATATTCTTAGCATGCCTTAGCCATTAATTCTTACTGTCATAACTATTAAATATGTTTTATAATAAGAACTGTATTTTTTGGAGTTATTATCAACATAAACATAAAGGATACGGAATGTTCTTACGGTAATAGAATCAATTTTAAAAATCTAATAATGAACCTATTCATTTAATAATTCGGTGTCACGTGAAATTATGTTTGCGCTACTGGTCAGTATTACGTTATTACGTGCCAGTGGAAAAATACAATACCTAATCTTAATGTTTAAACAGTATTAGTAAAAAAATACGATTAATTTGAATTCGCTTTATTTAATCAATCTGAAACAACTTACCTAAAAAATGATGTAATATTAATTAATTAGAAGTTCAACAAAAGTACTACCTTGCGTGCGTCAGTCACTATAAATCAACCATAAATACGTCGAATCTTGGAACATTGCACAATAATCTTTTTGTTATGATAGGTACAATCATATCAGTGTAAGATTAATACATTTCCCTATTACATTATGATTAATTTAAATGTTTGAAATAAGTAGAAATAATATCATTCATTTTCTACTCAACTGTTAATTGTCACGAGTCGTTGCGGTAATTACATGCGTGAGATCTAAAGCAAATGCCTCTAATCGTTGCATTCTTCTTTAACGGTTAATAGTCCCTTAAAGTTGAATAATCTGCACAAGAAAAAATATATGAAGTGAACGTTATCAAGACGACCGATGCTACGTTTAAACTTAAAATTTTATAATTGAGGGTTGACGGTAGTACTCAACGCGCCTCTGTTATTTCCGCTTTATGGGGAAATAATTACCTACTAATGACAGCTCTGTATGCTCTTACGATTGCCGTTTATAGTTTTGCACCATGCAAGCGTACGCTCCGAGTTTTACGGATACTAGACACGGAACTTCCCGATGTCCACCTCTTTACGATTTTGTATCTACGTTTTCCCTGGGAGAATTGATAACTAGACAGTAGAACAGGTTAAAAACTCTTACGGAAATATTTTTATTTGTCAGTCTCAATCGTGACTATACCTGGAAGATACGCACTAAAGAAATACAAATAAAACTTAAGCCAGCTGGTAAAAATATGTGCGAGAAACGATATATGTTTCGGAAAACCACTAATTTTCTTTCGAATTATTATACACGCATAGTATTTGCGTGCGCGTAGACATATGTATTCACGTGAAAAAATGTACCTTCATGCGTGTATTTAACCCGAGAGTGCGAGGTGTCATTCACCACTATTTTCCTCGGTTAAATCCAGTAATTAGATAAATAAAGCTGCCTGTCAGTGCGTCTCCACGATTGCTGCACAGGCCTTCCAGCAGTCATACTCGGGTGAGTGTATGAGTAGGCAGTGGGAGACATTAGATAGCATTCGTGTCAAAATTATCAGTTTTCTTAAATTAGATACATAATTTTAAGGGAACGTGCCTAGAAATTTACTTTTATTCTTGTATTTTGTTTTTGTACCTTAGAATCGACTCTTGTTGTAAAATAAACTGTACATAAGGGATAATTCAATGAAATTAAAATCAACAACTGCAGGAGTATGTGGTAAATAAATCGGATAACGTATATTTGAAAACTTGTTCGAGTAAAGATGCAAGAAATTTTATTTTGTAGAAATTATTTAATGTAACTTAAGGAAATTGCAATGCTCTGATTTACAGCCATGTTGATTCCATAATTTTAATTTACGTTGTGAAACACGACAAAAATTGAATTTAATTTTATTTTTTACTAGTATATAATTATTATTATATATTAGTAAATAAGTAAGGATTATCTATAAAATAAATACCATTCTATTTCGTTAGTAGGTTTCTAAATCAGCTTTCAAGTGCAGCAGTGAAGATTCATCAAAACAATGTTAGTAAAAGTTACATTTCATCCGAAGTTCCCTTTATTAACAAATATTTGATCCATCAGCCAGAAAACGGGAGCAATAATACCAAAGAAAATAAAATGCATAATTTTTAATAAAACGAAATAAACAATGCTTATTAATGGAATCGTGGTCGCAGCAGACACCATTTCCCTCACTTTCGAAATATGCCCGTTCGCCTAAATTTGTCAAATGATTGATCCAGCAGCTATAAAACTGGCTGATAACTGTACAGCAACAAATACGATAAAATTCATTTTCAATAAAACGAAATATACGGTGGTCACAAACGGACACGGTCGCTAACGGGTATCGTTTCTGTTACTTCCGAAAAGTGCCCGTTTGGCTAACTTCGTTGAAGGTTTGGTTCATCAGGCATAAAACTGGCCCCGTTTCTACACCAGTGTTCAGAAGTAAACCGTTTACAGCATTGTACAATTACCTACGTCGGGATTCCATGGTCCTGCCACACCTACACCTACGTAAATGTCGCCTCGAGTGGTAAAGCACACGTATATACGAGCATGGGCATCAGAAAGCATGCATGTACCGAGACTCGTGTGTGTACACGTGAGTCGCGGCTTGGGTTAGGTTAAGTATAATGCGCGGTCGTGCAGCTTTGGGGGCCCGGAGGCGCTAACATGAAAATCGTATGGTAATGGGGCACCGTGGCTCCTCCAGCACGGGGTCGAGTCCGTGTAGGAACCTAGCGAAGCTCGCGGTAAGTCTAGGTTTCTTCCTAGTATTAGCGAACCGATGGCCAGAACAGAGGGAAGAAGAGGAAGGAGAAACGGATAGGTTATGAGCAGAAGAAAGAGAACTTCTAGGCTCTCTTGAGGAGGGTCTCTGAGTTCGCGTGCCTCTGATAATTATACGCTCGAACCGAGACTCGAGAGCAACAAGGAGCAAACGGCGAACAAGAGAGACAGCACGAGGGAGGGGGAGGCATACGGAATATCGAGTCTGTGGTTCGACAGGGTCGAAGTTGACCGGCGTCTAATCGATTCGCCGCCACGGCATGGAAATTTCTTTCAGGCTGCCCCGCGGCCACCTTACATCCACAACACCTAACATCTTCGAGAAAACTCCGTGGGACTGCTTATGCGAGCCTTCTGGCTGCTTTCTTGATCAGATTCATCGTGTTTGAGGGTTCACGATCCGTGAACGATCTTGATGAAAAACTACTTGCGGAATAGGCACGGTGTATACGGCGTTTCTTTTATTCGACGTTTCTCAGACTTTTATATGAATTTTTTCGTGCTGAACAATGATATAGGTACCCTTTATAGAAACATTTGCGAAATACAATCGGCACTCATTTATTTCGCATTATGTTTCTTGTTGAAGTTTGTAAATTTCGTTTTGCTATTTTTTATGATTATTTTTTCAAATCTGAATTGAAATCCAAATTTGTTAAGTTTGCTTTATATTCGGTATTTTTTGGTGTAATACAATTCTTTCGGTTGATACTAAAAAAAGGACAACAAAAGGGCACTGAAACTAGGAAAGAAAACCAAACGTTTAACTTTCTTATCGTAGAGATGGACATGTGTAAATATTACATATGTAGTTTTCTGTTTAATCCTTTTTTTGAAATAAATATAGTAGTCTGGCCTTTAAGTGTACAACTATAGTAGATGATGTATGGACTTCTGATAAAGAGATTTCAAAAACAAAATTTAAAATTATCTATAGTCCTAAGTAACTCAATGCAATTTAATATAATATAGAATTATTAGTATTGGAACTATGTATACAAGAAATGTATATTATTTTCATAAAATAAAATAAATGTTTCGAACCTTACTTCAATCTTTAGATGTACAAGGTCCTCTGTATTAAAGTAGATGATTATACGTACAAAAATGAGTTCAAAATATACAACATAATTTTTCAATAACACGAAATACCTAATAATGTTATAAGATGAATAATTCTAACAAAAGTACGAAGAGAAGAATTTTGTACAATCTTAATAAATACTTATTTGTATAATCGTAATAAACTATGAAATCAAAACTAATAAGTGGGAATTTAAATATGAAAACAATTGTTTCTTAAATTTAAGATAACTATGATAATGGCAACTGCCGCAGATAGTTACTAATGATTAATGATAGTTACTGATGGTTGCTGTAAAAAAAACCATCACTAATTTTGTAGGTACAAAGAAAAATGACTTTTAGAGGAAAATTAAGATAATTTTCAGACGAAATAACTTTATTTTGATGCATTTTGTTTAGCGACAAAATTAATCAAGATATTATAGTGAATAACTCTTAGTTAATAATTTACTGTACGTACTAAAAGGTATGGGGTAAATATATTATTTAGATATATTTGATGTAAAAAACGTTTAGGAAAAATGATTTTTCTTACATAAGCGAGAGGTACAGCTTATCAATGAAGTATAAAATTATTCAGGTGGTATTTATCAAATTCTTCTCGTATAATATTGTCTTAATGTAAAGTTGAATTGGAATTTGTTACTGTAAAGTGTTATCAATAAATATAAATTATATAATTTTGTATCTTTTTGACAGAATACATACATAGTATTATTCCGGTTGAAATTAAGATAACCGTTAAAGTTAATCAAAGAAATTGAGACCGGTTTGCTGTAACTAGTTTCTTAATGGAATGCACTTATACATACTACCATGTATATGCATAACATACAAATTTTTATTTCCATTATTTTAATAATTAAGTTCGTCGCATTCGTGAA
This sequence comes from Coelioxys conoideus, assembly GCA_947623535.1. Lineage (NCBI taxonomy): Eukaryota > Metazoa > Arthropoda > Insecta > Hymenoptera > Megachilidae > Coelioxys > Coelioxys conoideus. The sequence continues at coordinate 28,042,318 of OX392452.1, forward strand.
AATTACTTCGTAATATTGAACAATTCATTTTAAATAAATAATGATTAAGAAATATTGATTTAATCGTAGAAATTCAATAAATTCGCACATTTGTAGAATAAGTAATTGTTGCAAATGAGAATTTGCATTCGTTGAAACATCACGAATTATTTTGGAGTAATTGTATGCAACGATTAAGGACAGTTAACCTCCCTTACGTGAAATCGACGTCATTTCTTGGAAGTGGTTAGCTAACTTGGACGTGGGATTTATAAAGTACGATGTACTCGATAACAACGGGCCTAACGAAGCGAATGCTTTCAAAGTTATTGTACATAAAGAATTTCGTAACCCTGTAACGGGTGTGAAAACTAAAACTTAAAAACTGAAGCTAGCATTACGTACCGGAACTTTGAAAGCGTTGAATGTTTCAAAAATAATTTTTTACTGTGAAAGAAAGAAACAAAAAGAAGATCATAATTTGACGATAAACATAATATAATTTTTCACATATATTTTGAATAGGTTATTCATTAATTACAAAGAAATGTTACTTATGATTTATTATTTGTAAATAAGAATTATTTACTATATGTTACTTATTGTTAGCATTGCAAGTAACAGTTTGAATCTGTTTTGGTGATATATTTTTGAGTGAATTAACTTCTTAAACCGTTTATATTTTATTAACAAATATGTTTTTTAAAATAGTTTGTTAATGTACAACTTTTAGGAGATCTCCTTTAAAATATGATGCTGATTACTATCCCTAACCTAATTCGAGACATTGACTTGTTAGTTCGTTGCGTCCTTAGCCGTAACCTTGTACCTTCGCACCACAGAACTTTGTAAATATGTAGTATGACAAAATCAGAAAAACTATACCAATTTCCACTTACATACTTAAAATTTTAAAATCCCAGTAATTTTCGTTGAATAATTTCTTATTTAAAAGAGTAATGGAACCAAAATTCGATAATCAATATTTCTTGCGAATATGTTGATCTATTAATGAGAAATAACTACATTTGAATGATCACATCCTACATACTCGACAATGGAGCCATTTAATTTGGGGTCAAGATAAAATGTTGCTCAACGTTAATAGTCGCGGTCTTGAATTTCATATAAAATACTCTGATAACAATTGAAATAGCTGACAAAAAGATAGGTTGATTGCAACCTTCAGAAAAATGTGTGATAATATCAAGGTTAGGAAAACGATGCGCGACACACACGTGTTAATCAAGTATATGACGTTGGTAGAGTTGCGTTGTGAGTAACAAGGGCATTTGTGGATCTTCGCTAAAACGATCAACGATCTTACGGAAATCGGAAACAAGGTTCTGGTTAGTAGTGTCAACAGATTTGTCCCTGATAGTTGGTCGTGTAAGGGTAGGCGAGAGGGGTTGGAAGGAGTGATCGATCGTAAAGGAAGAGTGGGGGTGTTGGTTGAGTCAGAGCGCAGCAAGGGTGGGTTCACGATCAAATATCAAGTCTTATCTGGCGCCGCTTTACCCAGAATTCTCTTTCTTTCTCTTTCTCTTTCTATCATTTCTTCCTATGTGATTTTTCGTCTCTTTTTCATTCCGTTTAATTATCCTTGCCAACGACCACAATCCTCTCTATTCCTTCCCTCCACGATTGTTTGCCACCCTCACAGTCATCATGCTATTCGCAATCGGTAAAATTAGAAATGTTAAATTGGGACGTGTAAAAATATTAACTGTCTCTGTTTGTCGCTGGCTAACGTGGTTATCTTCATTTCTACCCTCTTTTACATCCATTTGACGGTCTCGCGCATTCTTTCCGTCGATCGGTGGACGTTAATAGCCGCCTCTGTTTCTCACCCATCGCCACCCCATTCTCGGAAGACCGTAATTAAGGGAAGGAAGGACGCAAATTAAACTGGTGTGGGTTCATCGAAGGACACCGGAGCAAAAAATCATAGCCGAGGGAAGAATTGTCTTTTTTCTGTGGCACAATTTGAGCATTATTTTTCGTTGTGTGATAAAAGTTTATTCTATCCTAGCAATTTTGTTTCTTTTCAACCTTTGATAAGATAGCTGGAATTAATGCTTCGACATATTAAATATTTGATCATTTCTTACTTTAATTTTTAACATCTAGATTCTATGTATAAATAAAATAAGTCCACATCTCTAATTTATAAGTAAATAAAGTATAAGATTGTAGCAAAATTGTTATTTTCGTTTTGTTACTTTTAATATCACCATGTTATTTTATGAACAATTTAATAATTTTTTGCATGAGGTGTAAAATATTATTTATTCAAGTCCCTTTATGCAAGGCGTTTATTTCAATGGAACGCACGACTTCTATCATATTTCTAATAATTGTACAAAAATGTGTTCTCATTAAGAGTTGAGTAGTTTTCAATCAGCTATTTATTGGTTAATTCAGAACTGATCACTGATTATGTAATTATTGCAACCCTGAAGAGTATTTAAGACACTGGAATTTTTGGAGAAAAAAGAAGCCAATTTATTGACATTTGACTCATAACTTGTTCTTTCAGATTAGATAGTTAAAATATAAAGACCAATATATTTTCAGTTATAACAATTTAGCGCTGAAGTTTGTACAATGTTAATAATTAAAAGTAAGCAATAAGCTGATTACTGTTCTATAGTAAAATCACTGTCCGTCTACCTTCATTAATAATGTCAATGTCCGACACCCGACAAGACTGAATGTTGTGGAAATTTTATTACTTTATCTTCTAGAAGGTTGCATGTTTGAATATTTAAGAATTTTGGAATGTAAATATCACAAAAATTAAAAATTAGGCAATTTTTAGAATTAGAATAATTGGAAAGATTGAAAACTTAGAAGTTAAAAAGTTTAGAAGTTTGAAAATATAGGAACTTAGAAATTTGAAGATTTAGACTCTTAGAAATTTTTAAATAAGGAGTTACAATATTTGGAAATGTATTAATCTGAAAATTGAACAAACAGAACAGGCGAAAAGTTGCAAAGTTTGAAATTTTGCAATTTAAAAATGTAAAAATTGCTAGTTTTTAAATTTAAAAATTTAAATAAGGTTAAAGGATTTAAGAGTTCAGAAATTTAAAAATCAACGTCTGGAAATTGGAAAACTTAGAAATATAGAAATGTGAAAATTTATAAATTCCTCATATAAAGTACATGAAACACAGATAGTGAGCGGTCCACATTTTACTAGTTCGATTCACACTAATCTTTACTAGTGTGATGTATATCTATTTACACCAATGCACAAATCAACTACGTCAAAACCAGTTTTTATTTTCATTGAATGCTACATTGTACATATGTCATGAAGATACAAGATTTTCACTCTCAGCACTGATTTTATACTTATAGTTCTGGTAGATTCCAATGCAAAGTGTATCTTAGGCCATGCCGGCCCAATATTAAATCTAAAATAAAATAAATGACTTTTAGTATGTAACTTAAAATGTGGTATGTATACAAATTTTTTTGAAATACGTTTTGTCACGATGTATAAACAATTATGTACTTATTTATTTTGCCATACAGTCTTTCACTTAACATTGTATACAAATTCCACAGTGATAATTTAAGTGCAAATAATTTTGATAACCGTAAATACTCTAAAATAATTAAATAAATATTAAATGTTTATTAAATGAACTTTTAATAAACCTTATTGATAACTGTAATTCATTTATAGAATTAATCAGTATTTAACAATTCTTTCGAAAGCGTTTATAGAACCACACAATAATGTACATAATAAAAAAAATCAAAACATATGATCATAATATTCAAACTTTTCGTTCAATTCGCATCCCTCTGATGCGTGAACCGTTCGCATTTCATTCAACCGAAATACGGAATTGAAATTGCGTATTTCGGGGAGGAAACAATGGACAAAAGATTTGGAGAAGAAGAGGGCGGAGAGGTGGACGCGACCTCGTTACGCAAAAACGAGGGCGAAAGCGTTTTGAGGATTGCGATTCGATTGAAAATTCTCTCAGGTCTCAGAATCCTTAGAGTCGGATTGGTTGGCGCCAGTGGAAAGAAAGTTTTTCCCTAATGACCAAGCCGAAGTGGTTATCGTTAATTTGGCTCAGCCCCGTTTGGCCCCGCGAATCTCTCGCTACTTCTTCACCGCAGTTGTCCCCCTATCTTTCCTCCCTTCGCCCCTTACATTTTTCGTGCACCCACTATCGTGTTTATAGGGTGACCCAGAAAAACAATGGCAAGAGAACAAAGAATTCGGGAATCGAAGGAAGAAGGAGAAGGAGAGACACGGGCCGAGAGATCGATTACCCGTAGCAACGGCGTCAAAGATCGACTCGGCCGATCGTGATCGATCGATATCCTCTGACACCAAGGCTATGCTTGATGTGCTTTGCATAACTGTCAAGTCTTGGCTTCGTATCCACAAGTTACGAAAGATATAATCGTTCTTCGTTCTAGTAAAGGCGTTTAGCGATGGTAAATGATATACCCGTCGCGTAGCCCGTTTCGGTGCTATTAATATGGAATGCGATGCTATTGATGAATAATTTCCGTCTTTAACGTCGCATGTATTTTTAATGCGCACACGTGTACACGATACTAAAACGACGGTAACAGATTTTATTATGAAAAAACTGCGCGTCAAACTTTGACCTCCTTTGGATAGCGTTAAGTAGAATCACGTGTTGAAATCCGAACGACAGATTCGAAGGTTAGGTTCATTATAGTTGAAAACGTGTTTTGATAATAACTCTTTAATATAACGACAATGTACAACAGCGAAATTCGTTTGTTACGTTTAGATGTATTAAAATGTAAGTATTATTAATAGTTTACATAAGATTTGTTTGAATACAGAAAACATGTATTTGATAGGAAATTTTAACACCGATTATGACAAAAATTATACTCAAGAATTATAAACAAATAAAAATTTCAAACTTTAAAAACTACATGCTGTAATTAAAAATTATACTGATCCGAAAATTACTTAATTTTTACATTTTCAAACGCGACAATTCAAAAAGTTGATAATTTTAGGATTTAAAACTTCAACAATCCGAATATTTCCCAATTTCTGAATAAAAAAATTTATAAACTCACACAGTTAGGGATTCAGAAAATCATTAATCCAAAAATTAAAGAATCATAAAATTTGGAAATTTAGAAATGTAATCAGTAAAGTAAAAAATTTATAAGTTTGAAAATTTATAAGGAAGTACCAATTCGCATAATACCACCGATAAAATTCGTCGTTTCTGATTTCTCCTTCCCGGGCACCGAGTATCACCTTGCAGAAACAGCTTGAATAGCCACAACCATGCGAAAAAAAGAAGCGTCCGGGTGCGAGGGTGGCTTCCAGAGGAAGACAGAAAACAACAGAGTGAAAACTGAGTATACGAAAGCGGGGTAAGAGACAGATAGAGAGGGGTAGCTCTTACATTCTTTTTACCAAGCGAAACGTTGCCGGCGGAGGCAGCGAGAGCGTCGCCTATCGATTTTTACTTCTAATGAATTCGAGCTAAAAACCTACCTCTACACAACTACCTTGTAGCTCTCTTTTTCTCTCTTGCACTTTTCCACCACTATCGCCACCCTCGTGCTTAGCCACCCTCTGTTCCACGAACTACGCCAATCACTGTGCGGCATAATTACACCGTCGAGACTGGTGTGCGACTCTGGCGAAGTCGTGTTTCTTAGACCTCGTACGCTACAGTGAAAAATACTAGAAATGTGGTGGACGATGGCGGTAGAAGTATCTGCTGGCTTAGAAAGAATTTAGTTCTGTCTAATCATTAAATGTTCGATTACGTGCATAGATTCCAACCTGTTTACTCTCATATTGATTCGTTCTAATCGAAATTGTTTCGAATAGAAAATAAGCATTTTTTGGTTAAAAAATTGGTTGTCTTTGTAGATTCTAGCAATTTCCGGTTTTGAAATAAAAATTTCCGATTTAAGAATTAATTTAAAATAATAAAATGAAATAATAGTAATAACTATTTACCTTACGGTTTTGCTTATATTTCACAGTCTTTCGATATTGAATTAGAACCACCCATTTTCAACAGTTTCTATTGAAACATCTGAAGAAACTATAGTAATAGAACTTATGCATGTAACTTTTCTTGGTTTGTATTTATTTTAGTAAAATAATTTTTTCTCATTGCAGTTGCAGCTATATGCATATCACATATTAACCAATTATAACAGTCATCATGATCTTTATTTCTTATTATTTAAGAAACTATAAAAAGATTCCAACTTCATTAATAACACTTACTTCGTTAAGTGTTATCAAATTGAATATTACTCGAAAATTCTTGCAGTTTGAAATTTTGTTCCTGATAAATTTAGTAAATAATTTTCTGATATTTTACTATTTTTTACTCAGGCAGTCTTCATACATTTAACAAAATTGTTGTTAGCATTTATAATAGCAATAATAATAAGTTGATAAAATTATTTAAAATTTATGATGTAAAATGATTTGATATAAAAGTAATAGATCTAGATGCAAATTTATAACAAATGTATTACAGGTAGCTGTTGATATTTAGCATTATATCATCATGCAATACTTCCTTTCTATTATAGCCATTTTCAGCTACCTTTGTTTTCATATTACATTTTTCCCCATTATGACAAGTGATAACTTATTTTTCAACTTATAATTGTTAGAATTTCCCTAGAATTTATCTTTTCAAGCAACCGGTACTAAAAAACTAGGAATTTAATAACAACAGGATATTCATATCGGAAAAACTTTTGTGATTATGTTTCTAATTTAAAATATAAAGTTATACAATATTTATTAAAGGAATATATAGTAGTATTTTTGTTTCCACTGCATGTTCCTTCAGAAGTATCTACGTATTTAACAATATTCGTTATTATTGCTGCGAACAATAAATAAAATGCCGAAGTCTGGTCAGCATGGCACCACATATTTAACAAAACTAACTTCATTCATCTAATACGAATATTGCCCAATAATTTCGACAATGAAAAGGATGTATTACAGTAAACTCTCCATACACCCATTACAGCAACTGAATTGAATCATTTCCTGGACCGTTCATAAATGAAAGAGTTAAATTTCAAGAAAAATACTACTCGTATTCTTTTATACTTAAATTATGAACCTGAACAATCAAAAAATCGGTTGAGAGAAACTCCTCCTAGTAGAATAATAGTCATTCGACTTAGTTAATAGATTAACAAATTCAAAATCGATGTACTTCATCGAAAGAGTTAAAAAAACAGTGCTCCAAAACAAAGTTTAGGCAATAAAAATCATAAATAATCACGTATTGTGAGAACTCTACGATATTATGAAACGAGGACACAAGATGAGAACTGAACGAACAAATCAGCAATCCGTGGAGAAGAGACAGACTACCGACAAACGCAATCTGAATTTGTGCCAATTCCCCCGCTCGAGCAATTACTGTATTAGAAATGATTTCAAATTTCCACAGATTGTGTACGTGCACTTGAAATCCACGTGTGTATGCACCGTTTGCATTGTGATGGGTCGGTATGCGATGCTAGTCTCCGTGTTGAAGCCTGCACAGGAATAGATTGGTAACTAGTTGCCAGATGTGCGAGTCTGTTACTATTCGTCAAAATGGTGTTTCTGTTCGCAGCTAGAATTTATTTTACAATGAATTGTAAAAGTATGGTGTCAATTAATTGTAAAAAAATTCTGACGTAAGAGGATTCTGAAAATGAGATGGTCTAAGGATCAAGTTCATCCTGTAGTCCCCTCAGTACAAAACTTTCGTAACGCTTTCGATAGAAAATTATGTACGTACTCACAGTTTTATTTTATATAGTGCGGTTAATCTGTACACTCGTAGTGTAAAATATATAATTTACTATAAAGACTCGAAATTTCAATAAAATATAATAAATATCATTTAGTAGTGTTTCCTGTATATTACAGATTTGACAGATACGTATTTCATAAAACAAGTTCAATTATTTTTCTTGGTATATTATACAGGGTGTTCAAAAAAAAACATTCAATGTGTACATGGTATATAGGATACACGTAGTGAGTAAAAAAGCTTTAGTAAACATAGGTCGAAAGGTCAACCATTTCTCAGATACAAACATTTTTATTTGCTACTATCATAATTGACTTATTATTGAATTTTCGATGTTTACAGAAGATTTTCCACGTGTTCACCTTTCATTTCTACACACGCTTGCCATCTTCTTTTTACAGAGTTGCGAACTCTTTCGAAAATTCCACATCTCTGTCGAACTGTTTGACAAGCATGGTGGATTCGGTTACCTAATTCTCCTAGGTCATTTATCGGCGATGAATACACTAGGCTTTTTAAATAACCCCATAAAAAGAAGACCAAGGGTTTATATCAGAGGATCGGGGAGGCCATGCAATTGGTCCACCACGTCCAATCCACCTTTGACCGAACACCATGTTTAAGTGGCCTCTCACATTACGCACAAAATGAGGTGGTGCCCCATCATGCATGTACCACATGGATAACCTTTCTGCCAAAGGCATATCATCCAAGTACTGAGGTAATGTATTCACCAAGAAGTTGAGATAAGCACCTGAAAGCCGATTTGGAAGTATTACAGGGCCAATAAGGCGATCTCCCACAATGCCCATCCAAACGTTTCACGAGAAACGGTGTTGTTGATTTGTTTGAATAAATGCATGAGGATGCTTTTCCGTCCAAACGTGATTACTATGGAAATTTGTAATTCCATTTCGCGTAAATGCAGCTTCATCGGTAAATAAAATACAAGATACGAAATTCAGATTCACAACACATTTTGTGAGTAGCCACTTTGAAAATTCTGTTTTTGCGTGATAGTCCGGTAGAGTGAGGGCTTGTACTCGTTGGATATGGTATGGATAAAGTAACTGCTCATGAAGCGTCCTCCAGAGTAGTACCGATTCCTGTGGCATCGGATATTCTTCTTACGGTGGTGCCGGGGTTTTCTTCTACAATTCTTAAAATACGATTTTCCGTATTGGGTGTCGATACAGATCTAGGTTTGCCAGAGTGACGATGTCAAGGTGTAAGTGAGCCTGTTTCACAAACACGTTGATGAAGTTTTTGAAACAGCGTATAAGAGGGAACCCTTCGATTAAGAAATTTTTCCACGTAAAAACGTCGTACAACTAAACCACTTCCATTAGCACGGTCATACATAAAATGCATATTTGCCATTTCTTCAATCGAATAATACGCTGACATTTTCGCGATATTTTGTAACTGTGTAATATCTCCAATCGCCGATCCATAACTGACTGATTCCTAATGAAATCTACTGTCGGCACTTGAATAAGAACATTCAGAACTCGGTTTATAAACACTAGAATAAACATCGCATGCAATGGAAGCATGTAAGTCAATTATGATACTAGCCAGCAAAAATGTTTGTATCTCAGGAACGGTTGACCTATCGACCTATGTTTACTAAAGCTCTTTTACTCATTGTCAGTACAGTGTATCCTATATACCATAGAAATATTGAATGCTTTTCTTTTAACACACTGTATATTCTCTGTAAGATGTATATCTCTTTACAAGTTGAGTTTTCTCCAATGCATCCAGTAATCTCCGATTTGTTTTGCATACTTCATTGTGTATACATGTCGAATATGTATTCTCTGATACGATAAATGACATGCGCGAGCTATTAAGATCCTTAGTAATTTCTGGTTCATTAGAAGGCGATACTGGTACCATTACCATTTCTTGACAAGTTTTACGTTTCGAATAATAATAATCTTTGTAATAATGAATTGTTAATATTTTATTCAACAAAAATGTAATCTCAATATTTTTTAATTATTAATATCAAATTGCTGTCTATGAAACTTATTATGGTAAAGTTAAAACGTAATTAAATATGGTAACTTTATGAATTGTAATCGAATTAATCCTTCCAAGATCACCTTCAGTAAGATCCATTTCTAAATTGTTCTTCAAAACCAGCTTATTGCATGGTTTATAAATCGAGATGATGACTTAAAACTTCATATAAAGCAGAGTAAAATTTAAATCTTATATCAACTCTATGTACGAATGTTGTAATTAGTATAATTTTATCAATTATTTATTTATAGGAAAAATCAGATGTGTTTGACACTTGATTTGTTAAAAGAGCTGTTTACAAAATTTTTGATATTCTGATCAGCCTCATAATTTTTGTTTTAATAATTAGCAATTGTATTTCATCAGTTATGCTCTTAAAATCATAATTTCATAGACCTTTGTTGTGATTATAGTGAACAAATATTTTTTCACTAATATGTATTTCTCCAAATTAGGAATTTATTGCTGATTTATAAAAGATATTATATTAAATATTTTATTTATATTATAAAATATACCATATTACAAATTTGACTTACAAAATATATTATTGAAATATTTGATTTAGGTTATAAAATTTATCTATCGAGATGAAATAACGAAATCCAGGATAGGCCGCCTAAAAAGTACCTCTTCTATTTCATAAGTTAACCTGTTACCACACTCCGAGATAACAGAACCTAAAAACGGTAAATAAACAATAATCTTTTGAAAAAGCTTAATTACAAGCATGATATAAACATAGATGTTCAAATAACTAATTGTGAGTTAAGAATTATGAAGGTGCTTATAATATTTGATCGTAAAATAACAACGGTATTGCTTCATGATACCACAAATTACATGCATTAACGATACCATAAAACAAGTGTGACAAAAGGCGTGCAGAAATGACCAAGCCATAAGACCATATACGAGTGTACCACATCAACCCGTGATATTCGCAGGCTGCGCAATGTGCATGCGTCATGCCCATGACTGTCATGGGGGCTGGACATTCATGGGGATAATACCTGTATGAAGAATGTAAAGATGTCCTTAGTTCAATTCGACGATTAAACGGTGAATGTATTTTAATGAAAAATATATTTAGAAATTGATGTTCCCATAAGGTGTTTTATTCATTAATGAACGTTTTTTGCAACATAACTGACATATGTTTAAGCGACGTAGTTATACAGTTTAGGATTTTTGCTAAACGAGTTAAACAATTTTTGGAAGCAATTCTACAAATTTTAAATGTTTAAAATATTCTACGACTTTTAATTTCTTGAAATATTCATTTCTTAATAATATCAATTCCTCATATGAAATCTTTCATGCACAGTAATTACCCTTACGTTTAAAATGAAGTAAAGTAAAACCAAATGTATAGAAATTGATTTTCGTCAAGCAATACGAACATTGCATTCAATTAAATTATTTTATTCGTTAATGACCATACTGTTTGTTAATTGTATTGCATTAATTAATTTTATGGTGTAGTTATTCTTCTAGAAACAAAATGAAGATACATAACAGTAATGTAATTAATCTTTCAGAAATTTCTATACAGGAGTCATTGCATAGTACATTCTTTACTGATACTGGAAGTTTTGAATTATTGTTTCGTTAATAAGCATTTATGAACAAATTTAAACACTAATTTGTCTTAGTATGTTCTTCCACGCATCTCGAATCTTCAATATAGAGTGGTTCACGCCACTATATCAGTTTATAACGGTATTATCACTGTTGATATAGAAAAAAAGTGAGAAATGAATAATTCAAAGTGGACTATATTCGTGAGAGCTCGTTATTCTCAGAAGTGTAGTTGTGCATGTGCAATCAACAATTACATCATTTTTTAAAATGGAAATGCATAATTTTTCACACAGTTTTTTTTCGTTACGACACAGAACAATATTGAGGACAAAGTGAGTAGTAACAAGTTATTTGTTATCGGAGTATATTAACACTAGGTTAACGGGACCCGTCAAAATGACGGATCTTAAGTTTCTTATATTCAATTGTGAAAATTATTACAAAGCTTATGTCGAAATGAATGTTAACTATCATCGAGATAAAAAATCTTTCTATAAACTGGTATATATATTATTCATTGTTCACTTCTTTTCATAGTTCATTTTCAATTTAGACTTAAGTGGTCATTGAACTTCCGTAAATCTAGTGTTAAGAAAATATCTCTATCCTTCGTATTGCTACTGGTAATGTAGTTATGACCTGGATAGGTGCGTGGATCACCTGTAGAATAACTTGTCATAAAGTTAATATAAAAAAAGTTTATAAGTTAGTTCGTTATATAGTGGCACGTAGGTCGCGGCGTCGAGGGAAATCGCATTGACCACTTACAGATGCTTAGCTATAGTCAACTAGGCCTACCCTAAAGTCTGCAAGTCTGTTGGCGAAATAATTTTATACTTTTTAGCCTGCGTTTAGCCGAATAGACTACCCTGTTGTAAAACGCTGCCAGTCATGTGCCGTCGCGGTTAGTACGGTCTGTCACGTCCTCAATAAAGAACATAATTTTTTTTAAAAACGATGGCTTTCCGTTGAAATTTTTTCAACGACAAACACCAACTTTAGTTTAGTTATTTAATAATATGATTTTTTAACATTACTGCACTTCAAACACAAATACTTAAATTACCGCCGGTCAGTAAACTACAGTCATGAATAAAATTAGGTGGACATTGCAGAAATGTAAAATAATTTTTTGTTTTATTACAATGTTTCAAATAAATTTTAAATTTAGAACGTGAAATGTTTTTGTAGACTTGAAAAACATTTATTTAATAAACAATTTATTTATTTAATGTACATAATTGTGCAATAAAGTTTTGATTTATAAGCATTATTATTTAAATTTAATTAGCCGTTTGTTTTTTATGATACCTGTCCACTTAATTCTGTCCACGACTGTATAATGTCGAATTTTTATTAGTTAGTGTCTCGCCGCTGCGCGTTTACTCTATTTACATTCCTAATACGCTGATTCCTTCGTTTTGCGGAATTTGAACTTAGCGTCTGTGACAGGTCGTATGAGCATCGCGACCGAAACATTGTTGCTGTAAAAGTGATGACCATTACGTTAAGAACAAATTCTACTCCTACTGAAAGTCAAGGCGTTGACAGAGAAACTAGCAAACACCACCCTCAGCGTTTTGAGGTGGTAACGTCCCCCTTGCTAATGTTATAAGAGAGGAAGAAGTCAGAATACAAAGTCAGAATATAAAATACAGAATTTAGAATACAGTATCGAGTAACAGTCAGAACGGTGCACTTAGTGAATATCCAACAGTCTTCTAAACCTTCCTCTCGCAATCAGCTATCGTCCGTTAATAGTTAGTCTTATACATCTGTTATTAATTCTATCTCCAGCGCACTACCGTTACTTATTTAATAAATCACATCGCCATAGTATTTCGTCTCACGCCATAAAATCCGTCACAATCACTCCTAACATCCCCAGCTCTGCGACTATAGTTAAGTTATTATAAATTGTTAACTTGTTATTCATTATTTGCTATTCGACGATGAGAATAACAATTTGAAATTATGCAAGATTGATTTAGGAATTCCGAATTCAATAAAGTGTCGTTAATATATTCGAGATATTAAAAATATTGGAGAGGTTGATTGCCCACGAACAACCGCTATTCAGATTTAGCGTAGCCAATGAAATTGATCTGTCCTGATCACCCCTTCGTCCTACAGAAAAATGCGATCCAACTTCTAGAAGCGCTTTAGGTGTAAATAACACATAATGCGAAACCAGTTTTGAAATATGTCCCATAAAGAGTTGCTAACTTGTTCGACTTGCCATGTCATAATTATCTGTTAGACCACGAAACATACTACGCAGTTTCTATGGGGTAAGTTTTATATTCGTTGTTCTTGTACTGCGTAGACATTTCGTAACTAGTCTTTTCGCTCATTTGCTTACTATAAACTGATTGTATGCGTGGAGTAAGTTTTCTGAAGTATCGGGTATCAAAACTTGAAGGTCTTTTACATTGAGCATATCGAATTCGAATTCTGTAGGATTAAAAAAATTGGAAAATTTGATGTTTTGGAAAATTGAATATATGGAAATTTAACGATTTCGTATTTACAGGAAATTCAGAGCCTCGAATTGGTAATTGTTGAATTTAGTGATTTGGAAATTTCGAAACTTTGGAATTTGGGGGTTTTAGAATCTGAACATTTGAGAATTTGAGAATTTGAGAATTTGAGAATTTGAGAATTTGAGAATTTGAGAATTTGAGAATTTGAGAATTTGAGAGTTTGAGAGTTTGAGAATTTGAGAATTTGAGAATTTGAGAATTTGAGAATTTGAGCGTTTGAGAGTTTGAGAATTTGAGAATTGGAGAATTTGAGAATTTGAGAGTTTGAGAATTTGAGAATTTGAGAATTTAAGAATTTAAGAATTTGAGAATTTGAGAATTTGAGAGTTTGAAAGTTTGAGAATTTAAGAATTTGAGAATTTGAGAATTTGAGAATTTGAGAATTTGGGAATTTGAGAATTTGAGAATTTGAGAATTTGAGAATTTGAGAATTTGAGAATTTGAGAATTTGAGAATTTGAGAATTTGAGAATTTGAGAATTTGAGAATTTGAGAATTTGGGCCCATGGGGATTTGGAAATTTTATAACTTGGGGATTTGAGAATGTGGGAATTTAGGAATTTAGGAATTTAGGAATTTGGTAATTTGGTAATTTGGTACTATGTAAATTTCGGATTTTGTGATTTCGAAATTTAAGAATATGAGAAGTTTGAAATATAGCATAAATTCTATATAACACCCACCAGCCCTGTGAATTAAATTTGTGCTTATGTTACGATTCATAAAGAAAAAGTTGCTTATAAGAACAAGTTAATTATCTTACTTTGAGGAAAGTGTATGCAAGAAAAATTTATTTAAAAAAGTTTTCAGACGCGATCTCTCGTAATGAATTTGGAGGATTCAAAATAAACACGAACAATTTTGTTTTGAAGCGAGTTTTTTTGACGGAGGAAGAAGTTTTCTTTGCAATGCATGCAATTTTATATTAACTGCATAACGTTTCTTTTTGATGAATCTTTATTTTTTATTTCGATAACGTCTGTTTCTCTTCATTTGGAAAAAATGACAATGGTAAATATTTAATATCAAACATTTTTTTTTAATTATAACAATAATAAAGGATCCTGTTGAACCACTATAATATGAATCATTAAACAATTCGTGAGTATTTATAATATTGGAAAATTTCTTTAAAGAAAGAAAATTTGAAGAAAATTTACTGTTTTGGTTAAATTTTAAAAACAATTCATAAATATATTGTGAAAAACAGTAATGCATCTGTTTTTGTTCATAAGAAACGATAATCTACAAACTGTTTTAAACTTCTGAACTAACTAAAATTTTTGTTGAAAGTGAACTAAATCAAATAATTTTACTAACAGTGTCAACGTTTCACACCTGATATCACAAAATGGCATTTGAAGATAATCTGTTATCTGAATTATTATTATCTAACACTGTTATCTGAAATCTAGTATTAAAAAACTGCTTTCAATAAAAGTGAAATATTCGCGGATAACATTAGGCAAATTCGAAAATATTCAATAACTATTAAAAGCGAAAAATCTTTGTTAATTTGTATATCCACATGTTTAACTTTGATAAAAATGATTGATTTCCTCAGTGAAGGATAACAAAATACAAATAAAAGAATTTTTCCAATGTAAGTAATTATTAGATATTTTTCAACCAGTTAGGTGTAGAATGTAGTTTCGATAATAATAAGTATTGTTATAATAAGGATATAACAATTTTTCCATTCAATGTATTTGAGTATAGTACTGTAATAATAGTACAAATTACAAATAACATTATCGTTGAACGTTATTAATTTTAAAAAATTTGCCGAACAAAAATTCTCAACTTCGATTAAACCCGACGCGACGATTAGCACTTGTGGTCCCGGTTTTCTAGATCGACGATCCTATCTTCTCATTTATCAATTCTCGGTTTCATGCAAGCCACCTTGATGACACGAAACGAAAACGCGAATAACGAATAGCTATTGTGTCGTGACGGGACGCATAACTGTGACCAAATGCGCGGCCTCCTATAACGGCATGTTACTTCATAATTACAGTAATTATTGCAATTAAACGCTGTAGCGTTGATCGCGGGTTAGACGCAGCCCAGTTTCTCGAAATGTATACCACTGTTCAATGAATTACTTCGTGTGAAATGTATGCATTATTGGAAAAATAATCGAAAAGACCTATTAAAATGGTAGTTCTTGAGCGATTAATAGCGCAGAGAGCAACACGTCGAAATACCAAATGGACATCGGAAATGATATAATACAATTTACCCTTTAACTCCAACGAGCAAATGCTTTCGCTTGTATGGAAAATTAATTTAATGCATCGAAAACTCAACTATCTTGATGAAACGGTAATATACAGACAAGCAAACGCATTATGAGAATATAGATTTATTTAGGTTAAAGTGTATATAGTCTTTATGGTCATAAATGGCACTGGAATGCATTATATGTTTCATAATCAATAAACTGTTACAAATGCACAATATGACTAAATATGATACGATCTTGGTAATTATTTATTTTAATTCGGTTTCAGATGTATAGAGCTGGTGCAATAAAGTGTTCACGTAGCTACAACGTAGGCTCATTTGGTTAAAAATTACAGGGTAATTACACATATTCCCTGCAGGAATATACGACATATTCTAACTCATATTTGTGTTCAATTTCAGGAGTTCGAATATACACTGTTGGAATTTTCAAATTCAGTTTACAAAGTTATCGATTTAAAAATATTATACTAAAATTGCAAATCTTAAAGTTATCAAATCTTCAAATTTCCAAACTTTTAAATTTCTGTACTTTCAGATGTCCAGATTGTTATATTCTTAAATTTCTAAATTCCTAAATTCCTAAGTGTTTGCGTTTAAAAAATTTTAATTTCGAAATATCTTTATTTTCGAATATTTGAATGTCAACATTCACAGAATCTCAAATTTTTGTATTTACAAACTCTGAAAGATGAAAAGTTGTGAAATTTTAAGCCCCTGAATCGCCCAATTTTCGATCTTTCTTAATCCCTCAATCTTGAAATCCACGAGTCTTCAAATTCTCAAATTTGCAAATACTGAAATTTCCGGACATCCATATGCCAAAAATTACCAAAATCTTAGATACTCCAATTCATAACTTTCTAGCTATCAAATCCCTAATTTAATACTGCCAAAAGTACTAAATTTTAAATGGCTAAATTTCTAAAGGGTTAAATTGCAAAATTGCAACGTTTGTA
Source organism: Coelioxys conoideus (assembly GCA_947623535.1). NCBI lineage: Eukaryota > Metazoa > Arthropoda > Insecta > Hymenoptera > Megachilidae > Coelioxys > Coelioxys conoideus. Next base: position 28,059,486 of record OX392452.1, read on the forward strand.
AATTTTCAAATCCTGAAATTCTCAATTTCTCAAATGTCCGAGGTTCCTAAATACCAAAATCCCAAATTTTTAGATTTTCAAATTCCCAAATCCCAAAATCCTCAAATTCCAAAGATTCAAACTTTTCTACTTGAAAGATTTTATGTCAGAAAAGCTACCAGCTATTAATCAACAAATGGTTTATTTTCTGCTCTATATGAGTATTTCCTTCTGTGAAATTTGGGAAACTTTCCAATATTTAGACAAGTTCGCTGATGACAATTCCATGCAGGACGCTATTATAGAGGAAGCATATAAAATAAAATGTTTTATAAATATTGTCGAAAACTCTTGCTTAAATTGATTTTAAATTGAAGTATCAAAATTATTGAACGAACATCATCATTAGTTAATATAATAATTTAGAGTGGTTTTGTATGTGCAATATTATGTCTACGCCTTATTTCGTTCGATTTTTATTTACAATATTAAGTCAGAAAAATAATTTACGTAGAAATTAATGTAAATCATTGATATATGCAAAAGGCCAAGGATGCTTTCGTCAGAACATCCTATTGTTAATCTGTGATTCTCCAATTCATGAAATAAGGATTTATATCCGCTCACAATGTGTTTTGAATAACTTCTTTAGCAATATAAACAGAAAATGAAAAACAGTATATTACAAATATATTACAAGTTTTTACTATAGCACTATCATTGCTACCAGTAAATAAAAATTTCAGGTGTACATTTACTCGATGGGTCTTCGAACTCAATTATCTCGAAAGTCAATCTTTCTATTCTCTAATAGTCAATCAAGCTTTTAGTTGAATATTTTGAATTCATTTTTAATCATAAACTGACTCTCTGCCGAATTATAAGACTCGTTCTGCTTTCTGTGAAAAATTCGAGATCGATCATGCAACGAAGTTTACGCGCGATTTAGAATCCCATTTCGAAACCTAATCCAATTAACGAAGATGACTCTATCAGACTGTTTTGACTCCTCAACACGACACTCGTTTCTGCCTCGTTTAAATCCTTCCAACAGAATTATGTGTTTGATGAAAGTGACGTGGATAGTCGTGCAAACGCTATAAATCTTTTAAATTTAGCAGAGTTCAGGATGCTTCAGCTTCACTGATGTGAGCGCTTAAAGCACCGACGTCGAGTCGTCCACGGCTAATCGGATTTCTCAGTTCTGCCGGACAACGATGGCAACGATAATGGAATTACCGTGGGGTCAGCACTTAATTACCTAGACATGTAGCACGATACACGGGATAACATTTCGTTACTGACATTGCAAACATTGGCTAACAGTTACTGTCATTTATAGACGCTCTAAGCCGATTCGGCCAACAACGGGAGTAACACGGTCGAGCCTATACACGCCTCGATTCCTGACCACTCGCATTCAACTTGTTCCTTCTAGTTTGTTTTCCACGCCGATACCTTCGATATCTTTATTTCCACGAGAAATTCTTATTTTAGAAGCCAGCAGCAGCTGCCGGAGCACGCAGAGTTTAAATAATCATAAGTTGGTGACGTAAAGTTGATACCAGAGGGAAAAATGAAATCATGAAATAACGGAGATCTGTTCATTTTTGTAGGGAGTTTTGTTACGTTTTATAACGTACGGGAGCAGGTACGAATATCAAACAGGGTAAAAATATAGGGTACGAACATGTCATTTTACACAGGGTACTTGCATCTCTTTAGTGATTAAAAATAATATATTACGATGGCTATATATTTTTCGATTTTATTGTAGTACGGTTTGGTATGCGAATATTTGAGTATATTCAAGAATAGTAATAATACGTCCAAGCGTAGTAGTAGTATATTCAAGTAGTAATTTGCCTTTGCGTATTTTGCGATATACACTCATGGACAAAATTAAGTGGACATTGTCAGAAATGTAAAAAATGTTTTGTTTTATTACAATGTTGAAAATAAATTTTAAATTTAGAACGTGACATATTTTTGTAGACTTGAAAAAACATTTATTTAATGTATATAATTTTGCAATAAAGTTTTGATTTATAGGCATTATTAGTTAATTAAATTTACCTTTTGTTATTTATGATACCTGTCCACTTAATTTTGTCCACGACTGTAAAAATGGACGAAAGAGACATTACTCTACAATGACTATAGTATGTGAATATTAATAGAAATTTTAATCTACGGAGGATTTTTAATTTTCAAATTTCTACATTCCCAAACATCTAAATTCAAAAATATCTAAAGTTGTAAATTCGTAAATCTGACTAATCGATTATCGTATTTTCACTAGAGAAACGAGACTTGCTCTCGATTGTACATGAGTCGAGACTGTACTGTCGAGCGAGCGTCAGTTTCTATCGAATGATTTGTTGAATAGACGGTAAGCGAGTCGTATACGAAGCGGACGATACCCGGGCGAAGGTACGCGATCGAAACCGATGTCAAAATAATTCCGTTTCAAGACGGTAGTCGGATTACACGGCGGCCCCTGTTTTCCAGGAAGAGCGAATCGATAGTCTTATGGCACGACCTGACCCATGTTTTCGCGCCAATCGAATTCGGCAATCGTTGCTATTGGTCTTCATTGATACACTTCTACCGTATATTTACACCTACGTACAGTAGATTCTCGTATAACGCGAGTTCTCACAACGCGAATTCCTATAAAGGGTTATAGATATAATATTTTAACACTGCGTGTCTCACTTAACATAGAGCATCTTCAATATCTTTGAAAATCTTTCATTTCATTGAAATTTAATAAAAATACAATTACACTAATTTGCACGAATAAGAAAACGATGTAATGCTCGGCTAAAGCAGATTTAACTCTTCAATATACATGGTGCCCCAAAAGTGTTGAAGGAGCTGGAAATGGGAGGTAGGTGAGGTCATTCTGAACAACTTTTTCATTTGCAAAAATGTCGTATGGGGCTTCATTTTTAAATAATTAACGAAAAACACCGACCAATCAGAGCGCGAGAATCGCGCTCGTCGGAGGCAAAAGCGTAGGCCCGAGTTATAATTGGCCGTGGTCGCGATCGAATCGTGTGGCGCGCGATTCTCGCGTTCTGATTGGTCGGTGTTTTTCGTTAATAATTTAAAAATGAAGCCCCATACGACATTTTTGCAAATGAAAAAGTTGTTCAGAATGACCCCACCTACCTCCCATTTCCGGCTCCTTCAACACTTTTGGGACATCCTGTATATAACTTCTGTTTTATTATTTATTGGTACATTGTAATGGATGTTCCACCTAGCTTGTGTATCGTGAATATCTTGCTTACTTTTTGTGATAGAGAAGAATGCCAGAGGGAAAATATATTTTGTTGGGAGGAACAAATACTTTAACGTTTAAGAAATTTTTCTGAAGGGCATCTTGCAGAGATTTCAAGGGTATAGAAGTTTTGTTGTATGGTACAACATATTTTCGTCGTTATAGTACGACGACTGAAGTGAAGGCGAATCCAATGACCTAATACTATGACCATCGTTTGACAGTGAGTGTACAAAATTTATGAACAATAAGTAACTGATAGACAGAATGAATTAATTAATAGAAGATTAACGAGGGAAATTTTATTGTGATTGTGATCATTTACCTAATGTTCTCTTTATTGACCACTACGATATTTTATAATTTTATGAACGGACATGAACGTTTTCTTATTGTTATACTATTAATTGCATTTGAATAAATAATTATATGCATTCATACGTTTATTTTATGCACTTGTTAACTTTAAAAATACACACATTTGTAGTGATTTATCTTATTAAAATCTGTAATTATATATATTTATTGGTGGTAATAGATACTTTTATCGTATGATTTATTGTTAAGTCTTCCTAACTTAATCAGCACTATTTAGTAACTATTCAAAATAATAAAAATACGTAAAATTTTAATAGTATCCATCACTCATATCCAGTTAAACGACTTTCTTATTTACAATAAGGATTTTACACAGGCAGAGTTGAGAAAAGATGTTAGAATATAATTTCTGAACATTAGATTGGTATAATAAGGAATCGAGCACGAAATATTGCAATTATTTTAACATTATGTAGCTTACAAAAGATTAATTTAAAACCTGATGGGCAAGAAATTAAGAAAAATGAAAGATAACATCTTGGAAAGTTACTGAACATTAAATATGTAGTACCTGTATTGTCGAATCAATTAATCATTCGACCGTTTTAATTTAAAGATAAAATACAGATCCAAGATTTCTAATGAATAATTATTAATTCATTATATTGAACAACTTCATTGATACTTGTACTACTTTTTGCTGTGGAATAATAGCAAAAGAATTTTTGCACCGAGAAAATAATTTTTATAAGTACAAGAACATCGATAGCAATTCGATTACGCTTGTAGTATTGCACACTTGCTATAAATATTCAGTTGTTAATACTGTATAAAAAGTAGTTCTGTAGGCACGTACGAAAAAAACTCCAGTTGGGTAAATAAAAAACACAGTTATTTTAAAATAATGGACAGAAGTAGTTTGAAAAACTTAATGTATTAATAAGAATGCCTGAATCGCTTAGGCAAATGCAGTATTAATAATAATAACAGGATTCCAATAGCCAACAGAGTTTTTATTTCTATGTAAATTTATTCGTTTTGAATATGTTCGTTATCATAACATTAAAGTAATAAAAAATATCTAAACTTCCAAATTTCCTAATTACCATTTTTTTATATTCTTAAATTTCTTTATTTTCAACCTTTCAATCTGCAAATTTACAAATTCCTAAACCTTCAAAATTTCTCAGTTTTCAAATTTTTTAATTCCTAAATCCAAAAATTACCGGATTCCCCAATTTTGACATTTTTAAATTTACAAAATTCCACATTCAAAAATTTTCAAATGTCCAAAAATACTTAAATTTCGAAATTTCCAAGATTACAAATCTCCAAATTCTGAAACGCAGAGTACTCACATTTTTAAATTTAGAATTTTTAAATCTGGAATTTTGAATACTTAAATATTCAAATTACAAAATTCTCAGATCTCAAATTTCCCAAGTTTCTAAGTATTTAAATATTCAAATAAAAATATGATCAAATCCTCAAATTTTCCAATTTGCAATTTGTCAAATTTGATCATTTTCAGTTCATCAGTTGTAAATATTTTTATATTTTCCGATATTTTAACTTCTAAATCTGCTACGTATTCCAATTTTTCAAGTATTCAAATTTTTAAATCCCCAAATTCCCCAGTTCTTTAAATTCTAACACTCTAATTGTACGGATGGCGTTTAAATCTGCATACGAACTGATCAGCATGCAGCTCACATGCATGGGATGCATGGGTAATGTTTGAATTTCCACACGAATCCATTACCAACTATGTCAAGAATTTGTTCTTGAACTATTAAGAATAAATGAGTCGTATATTTTGAAAGTGGCATAAGTCACTTTTACAGAAAAATCGAGTTAATGGTAACACTAATTACAATTGAACGGTATCTTTTCATTTAAAAAAAATTTGCAATCAATAAGTTTGGAACTATTGAGATTTGTTCGAGAGAAGTTTTGCTAATTAACGGTATAACAAACATGTTTAAATATATCGACTTAAAAACAAAGTGACTCATGCCACTTTCAAAATAAACGGCTCAAATATTTCAAAATATTATGAAAATGTTTGACAAGATTTGTTAAAATTAAAAATATTACTTAATTAAATTTTCAACTCTATCAGCACCACAATCAACGCACTATACTTGAAGCTTTAAAAATTCGAATGTTTGACGAATCAAAAATCAGTCCGTATCGAGATTTCTTTTCCCGATATTGCGTCTTCACGAAGAAACTTGGTACCGTATATCGCACATTCTTTGCCAGCAGCATCACCAGTTTCAGACAACGATTAGCGTAGCGGGAGTCGTAACACGCAATTTCTTCGTGATTTTTTGACGAAACATTCGTCAAAACTGGTCGCCTCAGTGGCTTTGAGACAACCGACAGAACGAAATCCGCGTCGTTGCGTGTGCGTGTAATCATGTGATCGCGTAACCATAGGATAATAACAGGCGACATCGGTTCGTTACAAATTAATGATCGACCCCGTGGCGAGACAGAGAAACAGCGCGATCGAAGGGTGGCGAACGAACGAGTGCAAGCGAGACGCCGAGAGAACCTTTCGAATGGGACCCCGTGATTTCGTAACTGATTTCACGGCGGAGTTGCCAGCCTTCTCGCATTCTTTGTCACAAGACACCATGGCCCAATATGAGCGCGGATTTTCACGGTAGAACTTGCCGGCTTTTGTCTGTGTCGACGTGAGAAACATTGTAAGAAAAAGGCACGATGGGGGCCTGATCGAACCGATCGAAAACGGTTCGAACGGTTTTGCAGATCCCTATGGAACACGCTCAACACTCGATATTCTTACTGATACGTGGGGACGAATTTAGGTCCCACCACCTGCCAGCTGCTTTTGTAATCGTTCTCGTGCTCCTCGTGACCTCGACCTCTCCCATCGAAAACGTTCTGATGTAAGATGGCCGTTTTCCAGCGAGAAATCGCGGGATTCTTCATCCTCTTATCTTCGCCCGCTTTGGGGATTTTATGCGCGTTGCGAAGAATGCCTCTTAAATCGCACAGTTTGGATAATGTTAATTGTTTACTCGGAACGTGGTTATAATCCACCTATGCAGGGTCCAGCCAAATAACGTGTTAAAGGATACCGACCATCAATTTAGGCATTAAATTATAACATTGTTTACACAGTAATTTCTGTGCGCGTTCTAGAATTAGGAGATCTGAGAATGTATTTTCCAAGAAGTTTTGACGGTAAATGTTAACTATCGGATTATCCAAAAAATTGGAACTGTTAGACACAATGATGCAAACCTACAGTGAGCCTTGCAATTTCGGTTGCAAATAATAAAACGTTGCAACTAATTCAAATTAAACTAATTAGTACTAATTCAATTAATGAAAACTTAGTACAAAAAAAGATTAAGAAGAAATCATCCGGAGAAATCAACATATACAATAAAAATAATGTGGAAGTTGCAAATATTTCACGCTGCAAATGATCATAACTTTTTTCCGAGCATCTGGACCCATAGCCATACACTATCATTTGTTTAGAAAATTTTGAACCCATAACTAAATTTTCAATCAATTTCATCTCAACCACTTTTTAAAAGTACGTTTCCAGTAAATTTTAAAGTCTCTAAATTACAAATTAGAAATTTCAAATTTTCGAATGTTCAAGTTTTCGATTCTCTGCATACCAAAATGGGAAATTCTATATTTCCACATTTATGAATTTCCAAATTTTCAAATTTTAACTTCTAAATTTCCATTCTCAATCTTCCATATTTCCAAATCTCCAAATCCCTACATTTTAAATTCTTTAAATACTCTAATTTTCAAATTTTTTAATTCTTAGGTGCCTACAATTCTGGAATAAATTTTTAAATCCTTCAAGTCGAAAAACTCCAACTTCTCATATCTCCAAATTCTAAAATTCCAAAATTTCTAATTTCATAAAATCTCCAAATCTCCAAATCCCAAAATTTCTAATTTCATAAAATCTCCAAATCCCAAAATTTCTAATTTCATAAGATCTCAAAATCTCCAAATTCCAAAATCCCAAGCATTTCCTAATTTGAATTTCACAGTTTGTAAATTTAAAATTTTCCCACCTAAAATCAACGAACCTAGCTAACAGAGATAGGTAATAATGAACAATAGGTTAAAATATAAAACGAGAATTATATAAAGGGAGAAGAGATTAGAAGAAAAGGTCGGACGGGAAGTGATGCCGTGAAAGATCAATCGGTAGAGAAATATCAATGAAACTGAAGGGAACCGGTTAGTCAAAGAAAATAAGAAGAGCAACGAGGAAAAAGATATTAAAGAGCATGATAAAGAGAAGAGAGTTCAAAGTGCATAGAAAGAACGCTGTATCTTCTAAAGGGTTCGTTCCCCTACTGCATGAAGGCAATACTTTCCACAGACACGAAGCCTATTGAAGTGTGAATATAAACAAAATTTTCATAAAAGCACAGATATTAACGGACAAACGTAAATGGATTGTTTTTCATGTGCCAATTTTGCTGGAAAGAAATAATATTTGCTTACTTTTGTTCTACGACAATTTTTAATTTTGAAGCAAAATACATTTTTAAACTGTTGCAAGTAACAGCAAACATTTTGTATTACAAAATTTTTTTACAGAGAATTGAAATTTATAAAAGACATATTTACATATTGTAACTACATAATAAATAAAATGGCAATTACAAACTTGTACTTATAAAAGATTAGAAATGTCCTGGGTAATTTTATTTACTGTGATATTTGTTATATATATGCTTAACAACATATTCATGGTATACTCCTTCTTATACCAAATTTAGAACAAAATTAAACGAATAGATACAACAACACCAAAATTGTTTTGATAATGGAAAGTGCGTATCGCATGTGTACATACAATTTTATGACATAATATTTATAATACTTCATAATATAATATAACGTGCAGGATAATAAGTATTTGATGTTCTAAAACGAAGCAATTCGAACCTTTTTTTGTAATTTTAATATAATAATGTTTTGTGAAAACTGATTTCATATTTTTAAGACATACAAAAAATAAAATTTTCTACAATTTATTTACAGTGTGATAAATGTTTAAGTTATGAATTTCTGTACGTTCCAGTTAGGAATATTAAACAAGAGCAGTCTTGAATTAATATGTATAACAATAATTCTAAATGAATTAAAAATGTTATTAAAAGAAGTTCTTTTTCATCCCGAAAAAAGTAACATTAGACATGCACACATTTCGAAATTGAAAGTAAAGTTGGAAAACAAATAATCGAACAGTAAAACGTAAAATGATGTACACAGTGATTCTTGATCTCGATAGAAATCGATAAAAATTTCAAGAAACTTAACAAATATTATTATTTTGTATAACGACTTAATTTTAATTTCACAACTTAAAATAGATGAATAGATAGCTTCTGTCGGCACCAAATAATTTTTGCAAGGTTAGTGTTAAATATAATTATTCTTATCAACAATGTATCAGGAATATATAAAGTTTGTATACAAGGTGGCTGGAATGAACTGTTACAACTTCATAACGCTGCAGCAGATACACTTTTTAATATTTTGTTTTATCCAATGGAAATAAATAGTCGGGAAACATTCAAGAAAATGATTTAATGCTCATTGCACGATATAATCTCCACTTGTACGAATAATTTCATTCAAACGGTGAAAGAATGAATCGCACGCTGCCCGTATGTGAGATTGTGGATTCTTCTTCTTCCGTTCCCGGGCAAGTGCTGATTTTAGAGCGTCCAAACTTCGATGTTTTATTACATTGACCTTGGCCTCCAATATAGCCCAAATACATTACATTCAATCATTAAATAGATTACATTCAAATGCTGGAGCTCACGAACAATAATTGGAACTGATGTTCCAGCTGAATATAAAGCAATTACAGAATTACGCTTCAAATCCATCACTGTAACCTTTCTTTCAGATGTAGTATACGAAAATGCTTCTTTACGCCTATAAACAATTGAATGAACTATCAATATGGCAACTTTCCAACATGAAATTAGTATGAACTTAGTAACAGGTAATTCCAGCCACCCTGTACATATATTACACAAAATTGTAAAGAGAGCATCGGCTATCGATCCATCAATTTTAGTGCGACACAAAATACCCTTTCGACGGTTCGATTGTTTGTGCGTGAACGAGAAGCACCGACAGTATATGGCGATCGATTAGTGTAACAAAAAGTAATTAGAGAACCACCTTGATTCGTAGAAAAAACGACAACACGGTGAGAAAAAAGGTAAAGAGACTTTTCTTCGGCGCTTTCCAGCTAAACTTTCCCGAACCTAACCCCTGGAGTCTCTTAATTCGAGGATCAACGTGTCTGTTTCCGAAGACTAAGTGCGTGTAGGAGAAATTAGAGACAACCTTTACACAAACTTTCTTTCCATTTTATGTCAGATGTTTTTCTTCTGACATTAATGAGGTTGAAAGATTCGTCATACGTTTTTACAAAAATTAAAGTGATTGGCGTTTTTATAAACATTTTTCTACTTTCTTTAATAATTCGTTTTTGACACTGTAATGAAAACAATTTTTCAATTCCTATTCTTAGATACTAATTTTTGTAATATTATTGAATATATCTAATTGGTACTTATATTTTTATATATTTCCAGTAAAAATGTAAAAAAGTACATAAAATTGTCTTCAAGATTTTCTACTACTAGAAGTTACAAATTCTGAAATTTTCAAAACTCAATTTCAAGCTTCTTAAATTTTCAAACTTATAGATTTCCAAATTTCAAAACCTTTAACCGTTTGAGTCTACAAGCCGCGCGATCGCTCTCGTCAAATTTTGTATCGAAAAATTCCAGTATATTTCGAGCGCTATGGACAACGCAGCTAGATTGTCAAAGTAGCGTGCTCAATTTTACTGAAGCACGTACAACACATTGCTCCTCTTTTTAATGTAAATAATACTATTAAAACGTTTTGTATTCCATTTTTATCTTTTCGACAGTTTTTATTGAACAAAATTTGAAATATTTATAGCCTCATATAAAGTAACACAAGCGTTTTCGAACATGTTTTTCCACTGTCACCTGGGACACAAACGGTTAAATATCCAAACCTAAATATTTCTAAATACCTAATTTTTCAAATTCTCTATGTTTGAAACTACTAAATTTCTAAATCATCACATTTCAAAATTTCCTAGTTCCTAGTTTTCAGTTCTAAATTCCCAAATTTCAAAATTTTCATACTTCAAACTCGCCGAACGATCAAATATGTATATTTCTCCGATTTCAAATTCTCAATTTCAACTTTTACAATTCCTTAATTCCTACATTTCTATTTGCTCAGGTTCTCAAGTTACAAAATTCCTAAATCCGTAACTTACCAAACTTCAGAATTCTCAAATGCTTTTTACAAACTTAGAAATGAATTTACAAAACTAAAAATAACATCGAAAAATCAACACACTAACAATTAAAATTGAATTAACGTATACTGTAATTTATCGGTATTTCCAGTGTCAATAACAATGTTACGTTCATTAAAGTCGCGTCTATCGTACGTACTTAAAAGAAATTTCTCGGGTATTATAATTTAACACGTTGACTGTCATACCAAAGCAGTTAAAAACTTTATTAGATGGTAATTTTGCTTGAAACAAATCATACCGAATATTTTCACTGTTTTTTGTAATATTTATTATCCACGGTTTCAAGTAGTTAACATATTGAGGACCATTCACTAGTTTTACCGTGTTAAGGGCCCCGTCTGTTTTATTTAATTCAACGATGTCATTGTTTCTGTATATGTTTTTATGTTTAACAAATAATAAATGAACAAATAAGCAATGATATACTAAATCGCAACATGAAAGTGTGAATAAACAACATTAAAATTATAGTCGTGGCTTTACAGGGTCATAATAATAATTAAAAAACATAATTTTTCCTAATAATATCTGAAATGTATCCCATTATACAATTTCTGAAAGTTTCACAGAAATTACTTCATAAACAACAAAGTTATAATCATTTCAGTAATGTACAAGTTTGCTCAAAAACGTGTGGTCATAGGCGTATATCTTACTGATTTCTTAGCAATATTTAATGTGTCAATACAATTACATATCTTCAACTGGATTATCGAACAAATTGTTAATAATGCAATATGTGAAATAGGTTCGTATGAATATTTATGCGTCATCTATAGGTGGGTGATGTGGCAATCAAAGTGTTAACACTATTTCTACCACGATTTTGTGTATACCTATTTCCACCAAAAGGTGTCTTTTGACGCCTTTTGAGTACAAATCATTGCCGAAACTGGTTGGGATTTCAAATTATGAGTTAAACGTAGATAATTTAAGGAATATATTTATTGATACACTGATGTGTATTTATTGGAGATTATTTAATTCATCAAGCTACAAAATATTAGGGTCACGCAAGTTTTTACCTTTTTGTAATGTGACACAAAATGGGATAGCGGGATGGAGAAGGTTGATACAGCTGAACAATTAATGCAACGAATCAACTTTGAACTATAAATATCGTGTATGAATGTTTAGCACAAAAGGAAAGAACTTATGGGACACTCTAATATACAATCAATGCAGTGGTGTACACTAAAATGCAACAAGGGAAATTAGCGAATATTAGCTGGAGAAAAATGATATCGCCGGATTAATTTAACAACCATTGTATGAAAAGTAAAAAAATAATTGTGGAGAAATGATTCAACATAGAGAATAATTTTATGTTAAAATTTGAAAGGTATCTTTTGACACCTCTTGATAGAAATAGTGTTAATCACCCACAGTGTAATGCATTTTGCGAAGAATTCGATGGCGAAAAAACGCAAAGTAATCAAAGGAACGGCGTGAATTCAAGTTCGATTGTTGCAAAGCAATTTGAGGCGGTACGTTGCGTTCATGAAAATTCCTGAGTCAGAAACCATCACGGCAGTTTGCACGAGCTGCGATCTTTAAAATGCAGTTGAACGACTCTCGATCTCGCGCGGATCTGCTGGTCGATGCACGCCGTTATCGAAGCTATCCAGGTTCAGTGAAATGATCGGCGCAGTGCCGTATAGTAATCGGATGACCCGCGGGCACGTACGCTGACGGATTTCAATTGCAAATCGATTTCGCTTCTTTGTAGTCAGCCACCTAGTGCGAGCCACCTATCTTCGATTCGTGACGCGGAGGTCCGACATACATCTAGCTGGCCGAGCCACGCAGTATTCCCAGAAATAGTTTTAATCTCAGACGTGCTGGAGACCAAGTCGGCCAACCACTGCTGGGAAAAATACATGAATTTTTGCTGTCTAACGGAATCGATACGACCGATGAATGATTAATACAAACTGACTCTACGTTTTTTATTTTCTCCGCTGCGCTCGTTTTATTCAATGAATCCCCTCGACGTCTAATGTTCAGCTTCACGCGCTTCTTTAACGGAGACCGGGGTTTCCGGTTTTATTACTCGTTTTTGCATTAATTATTTTACGGAAAATGTGTTAAAATATATTTTGAACTACTAAATTGTGAGAATACAATATACAATTAGAGGATACAATATACTATTAGAAGGAAACGTTTTATTTTTCAGGACCATCACTTTACATTTTTAATATCTTTTAATTCATAGGTAGATTTCTTAAAATATTTTGCACGAAGGTGTGTGAAAATAAAATGTTAGGAAGGTCAACTGTTTATGAGATACTGTAGACTAAGAGCATAATTTAAACAAAAATTTGTGATACCGAATAAATTGCTATTTTTTTAAATATTTGCTTTTGTACGCGAAATCATTCTTCCTATTGTTCAGAGTTCAATATTTAATTTCTTAATGAGATATCATGGAAATTTAAGAATTTAGACATTAGAAAATTTAGTGATTTGGAAATGTGAAATCTGAAATTTCAGGTCTCGAAAAGCGAGAAATCTCAAATTTCTCAACCTTCCAATCGAAGTCAAATGCTATATCTTTAAATTTAAAACTTTACGGAAATTTGGGAATCTGTAAACCGAAATGTATAAAATTTAAAAATATACAAACATTCAACTTTAAAATTCAAAAACTCCTAAATTTGGTAATTCTTGAATTTTCAAACTTACAATTAGTAGTATTGAATTCTTAAATGCAAAGACACAGAAACTTAATAGTTACAAAATTTAACAATTAACATACACAAAAATTTTGCATTTACAAATTTGAAAGCATGAAAATGTTGAAATTTAGAAGTCTAGAAATATCAGATATTGATATTTAAAATTTCGAAACAAAGAATTTTTAAAATTAGAAAGCATATCAATTTTATATTTAAAAACCTACTAGTTGTTCAATTTTCTCATTTTTTTCTGTCTCAGCCTCCAATGTTTCAATTTGAATTGATAATGTTATGCATTTAGAAAACTGTAAAGGTTAAATTTTTTAATTCACTGATTTTTAAGTTTGTGAAGTTAGAAATTTACAAAATTAGAAATACAGAGACACCAAATTTTCAAAATTCCAGATTCCAAATTTCCCTAACTTTTAAATTCTCAAATGTAGAATCATCAAGTTACGACTTTTAGAACATCCGTACTTGATAATTTGAAAGTTTGCCAATTTAGAATAGTAGAATTTTGATAATTTGAAATTTTGCAAATTTAAGACTGTAAAGGTTTGATAAGTGAGAAATCTGGAAATTTGGAAATTGGAAACCTCAAAAATCTTGAACTTTCTAAGCGTCAAACGTTAAAAGTAAGAAATTCTAAAGGTAAAAAATAGACTAGTTTTCTTTCCGATAATGTCTGCTTCCAACAAAATGGACGAAAAATACTGATACATTAATACTAATAACTATAGTTGATTACTGGACGCAATAATCTATACGTGAAATATATTGCAAATTATATAATAATTGAACTTCTATTAACATACACATTATTATAATTACATGGAACTACATATAATAATCGCAATAAAAATAACGTAACATAAATGTTAGTATTTTAATCGCGTAACAATTAGTTATTAAAATTGGTACTCGCTGAAAAAATTATAGTTAATTGCGAATATGCGTTCGTAATAAGAAGAAAAACGAAAGAAAAGACATTCGAGCGAACGATTCGAAAACACAGGAACACGAAGGGAGGGTGGATAATGGGGTACAGGCTTCGAGAGAACTTCGGCCCATTATGTATATTATATTTTAATCGTTATTGATGCGGAATTATCATACAAATAGTACTTATCATGCAAATCGCCTTCGAAAGCGGAAATTGAATTTTTATCGTGAATCGTGTTAGTGACAAATTAGTTGTGGTTTAGCGTTGTACGCGTTCGACATTCGCGTCATGACTGTCAAAGAAATTTGTCACGCTCCTGTAAACAGCTTACGCAAAGTCTGTTATTCACAAAATTTGGAAGGTGTCGATTTGTCGCGAATTCTTGTCGTATTATTCCATTCTGGGGAATTATGTCAGCCGGTTGAAAATCACTTCGGATATTACATTATAAATACGATGCTTTAATCTGTTTGTTCAAAATCGAGTGATTTTGTATTTACGCGGTCGTAAAAGGCGAAAATATTCTGTCTTTGTTATAGATTGCAATGATCTGGTATTTTTATCATTCATGAAATATTGTCAATAAAAAATATCTTTAAGTACGTATATTATCGGTACAAATCGAATCGCTATGAGTAGAAATAAATATGTTTCTTTGAATATATTTAATACCATTGAAACATACAAAAACATATTACAAAATAGAATATATTTGCAATTTGTGTAACATTTCTGTAAATTGTTCAATAATCCACACTTCACTTAAATATATATTAAATTTGTTGTAGGTAGTTACATATAATTCATTTAACTACATACTTTAGTTATTTGTTTTATTTGACTATTAAATCTAGTAAATCTAGTTTGATAGATCACTATTGTTTGTCACATCGAAGATACATAATTACTTACATACGCGTATATACATGATTTTTATTTACCAAATTTTACAGTTACCCATTTTCTTATCATAAATCGTATTTCAGTTTATGAGCAGATTTCAAACTATTACAGACATATTGATAACAAACAAAATATAACGGCTACTTCGGTTAATGCTTTTTAATCCGATTAGACGAACGAAATCCCTCGATATGGATATCGTTGCAGCTTTCTCAATAAAGAACACGTAATAAAATTATTGAATAATAATTCTATTATGGAGTCTTAAAACATTTAAAACGTATGAAAGAACTTGACGATGATGAATCTACAGATAAATTTGATTTTTTCACAAATAACGATGTTGCATCGTAAAAAGAAATAAATTTCTCTTTAAGAAGTATGAGATTACATTGCACTCTACACTTTTCTATCGTATATAAAACATTTTGTGATATAAATTCTATCTAAACTAGTGACCAATTTTATTTAATATAATAGGAAGATCAATACACAGTATTTTCATCTGAAAATAATTTAAGTATAAGTTAACAATTGTTAGCTTATAAATATTAGTGTGTAGATTCATTATTATTAATTTACTTATGAACATTATTTTTAATTACTTTTTTACTTATAATGCTGCAATATTAGAATTTTAACTCAAGGGGAGTTGTTATTCTTTAGATAATTACTGACAGCTAAAATAGTAATCAATTTTTTAACGTAACAATTTGAAAATTTTATATTTTTATTCATTTGAATACCTGAATATAAGATTTGCAAAATTTAGGAATTTAAAAGTTCAATATTTCTACATTTGTAAATTTGCAAATTTCTAAACTGTCAAATTCTCCTATTCTTCTAAATTTCCAAATGTTTTAATTAAAAAATTTGTAAGGTTCCAAACATCCATATTGATGGTACTCGAAAACTAAGAATTTCACATTTCTAGATTATTAAGTTACTCTACTTCTAAATACTGATTTGGGCATATTTGGTTATACTTCTAAATTGCTAGGTTTCAAAATTTCTAAAGTTCTGAAATTGAGAAATCAAAAGTTCCAAATTTCCATAATTCTAAACTTATAGCATTTATGAAAACGCGATAAAGTTCTGAAATAGTATACCTAGGAGGGAATAATTAATGTATGCATGTATTTTTAGTTTTGAACTGCAGTTTTTAGAATGCACAATATTTAGACTTGCATGATTGAAATGGTTATCGTTAAAAAACGTTTTACCTAACAAGTTATAAGTTTCAATGCAATCTTTCGAATAACACCTTTCGATATGATTGATTGCGAATGCAGGCGTTTGATAAATTTGTTTCTCATGGATCATTTAAGCGACTATTCAAAATAAAAGCAGTCAAATGGGTCTTTACAAGATGAGTGATCCACGTGGCTCGTCAAATTCTGACCCTGTCACTTCAAACATGTTGTAATTTTTAAACATTTGCAATCGATTTGTTTACTTCCTATCCGTCCATTTTGTTCTTTTGAGGTTATTTATATACACACGTAATCACAAGTTTTTATGCAATATCACACTTTTATAAACCGCACATTGTACCTAAATTGTTGTTTCAATGATGATGCACTTGAGACTCAAATGCAATAACCACATCGTTAACAAGAAATATAAATTTAAAACATCGTGTGAATTAAAAATTAAATAGTCACCGATGAAATTTATTTCGTGGTTAATTCAACGCGGCTATACTTAGCACTTAGCGACCAAAAATGTATGGTAGTTGTAATCCTAATGTCTGTGATGTTCTTTATTTAAAACGAGGACTGCTTAAAATGAATCGTAATATCAAATGCAATCAAAGCGTTAGTTTAATGTCAGGACTAATTTATCAGATCGTATGTCATCGTATATTCCTTTTTTATTATCGTAGTTATGTAATGGATGGAGGCGGTGACAGTGTGAAAAAAATATACTGCTGGTTAACACTTGATAATACAAATACGAAAATGTTTTCGTAACTCAAACAACAAAATGTAGACTCCTCCCGTTATAATCAAGAGTTAAAAATTCCAATTTTACAACAATATATCTTACATTTATAAAGTACATGATATAACTTATATTGGAATAATGTAATATAGCACGATGGTACACAAAACAGACCTTTTTCCAATTTCATGTACATTTATCTATATTTTATAAAAATATGTATTTGCATAAAAATGGTCAGCCTAATAATAATAACTGCTGTGAATAGAGTTGCATGATCATATTATTATATATAACAATATTATATAATAATATTATAAGAATAAAATTCACAACTTTGCCATTATCGAATACTAAATATAGTAATGTTACGATTGAATAAAAATTTTAAGCTCTGGATAAGCATTGTAATATTCGTTCTCATCATAGTCTGCCTTCGTCTAAAAAAATACTCGACTTCAGTGATATTACGTAAATAACTTTCAAATAACAAATTTATGGTTAGCCATTCGATAATATTAGATAATCACTCTCCAATTAAATTTCCCTGAGATAAATCAGATTTATTAAGTAACTATACACCATTCGGGTTAGTAATACTTCTTCCAGATCTTACGGTTAGCGGTAGTTAAATTTTCAATCAGGCAAATGGTTTAAAAATCAGATTTTTAGACAGATCGATTAAATGCAAAGTATAAATTCAATTGAAAAGTAGAAATATTTAAGATTGCAAATGTCGAAACTGAATTTCGGTGAAAAACAATTTCTTGGTTAGCAAAACATTCTTTACTGATAAAAAATATAAAATGTTGTCGGTTACAAAACTACAATCCATTGTAATTTATATTTTTATCGATATTTATCGATGTTGGCCAGCGTATGAACATTCCTTTTATAAACAAATTCTTTTAGAAAATAATGCTCACTACTTTCTCATTTCCGTTAATTGTTTAATTTGACGGTACTTTTTTACCATGTACGTATGTCTAAACTTTGTACAATTATAAAGTAAATCGAAGGAGTACGCCAATTAAACTTTAGTTTGATAATTTCAATTTCATGAAATTCATATTTAACAATTTTTCTATTTTTCCTTACTTATTTGAAGGCAATGAAAAAAATTGTCTCTTTGGTCGTAGACAATCTAAGCGAGTACAACTTTTTGTGTGAGGATTTAAAACCATTTGATTCTTAATTACTTTTGGTAAAAAAGATAAAAGAGGATAAAAGATGAAAGAAAAATTTCGCGAACCTTAAACTCACAGCGCAAGTAGCAGTTTTGAATCAAGATACATTGCATTCTTAAAAAACTTTAAACATACATTTATCTCTTACTGTAAAAATTTTCGCGCTGTGATCGCATAAAATAATTACTTCCCTATTATATACTTCTACGAAGTTCAAATGAAATCGGTACATTAATAATTATAAGACTCTTTTGTTAAATTAAGGATTAAATTCTACTTCTTATTTATGTTAAGAACTATTACTTTTTGATATAAGGTTTAATATAAAATATAATTCAAACAATACGAAATCGAGATGCAGCATGTGGGATTAGTATTTAAGACATTATTTAACACATTGAATCAATACTTAACACGTCGTTTAACAGATTAAATTAATACTTGATACTTCGATGAACTCATACAATTATTACTTAATATGTTTAACTTGTAGAATTAATGCGTGAACAAATCATTCATTCTATGAAGAACGCGTTCACTTCTGACCGCCCATTTAATTAAATACTTAAAAGTACACGCTGTAAATATAGCTGAATACAATATTTTGAGTATAATATATAGCAAATAACATATAAAATATAAAATATAGCGGTAAAATATAGAATATATCGAAGCAAACAATAATGGAGATTAATAATGAATAAACAATAACTTGAATAAAATCATATTTTCTATCTACAAAGTTTTACAGTTGCTATTTGCCAACGGAGTAAATGCTTTCGACTGCAAGGGGCTAAAAATAAAATTCATATTTTTTAATATTTCTAACAAGTTCAACGTGGACGCCCAAATGGTCGCCATAATAACACATAAATATTCATCTTATCCGAACGAATTAGTGTTTCCATTTTCTACGAATGATGATCTGATCGCATTTTTGAAGAACAGATTTTTAGAGTTTAAGAATATCTTGTCCAAATCGAAGCACTTTATCTTGTCATCTTGTACAATTGGTCACACCACTAGAATGAGTAGATCCGTCGATAAATCACTAGGCCGTTTCTATCTCCGCGACAAGATGTTCGGAGGGAAATTAAACAGAGCTCTATAAAAAGATGGCCGCGATAGAGGGAACACGCGATAAATCCCGGTGAACTCCAGGGAGAATATTTCATTCGCGTAACGCTTCACGTTAACAACTCATCGAGCGGTATTACGTGCGCCATTCAAGATCGCTAGTGCCAATAACCTTGCACCTTGATCTATGCTCGCTTCTTGGGGGAATCCATCGCAGAAAACGCGTGTACCACGAAGTAAGCCCGTTTATTGTCGCCTATAGCGCAACGGCGAGAGGTGTGTACCCGCTTACCCGTGGTCCAACAATGAAACCACGAGAAAAATGGTCCTTGTCCGAGGAGGCAAACCCGATGGGTTTCTTCGCGCGCCGCTTAACGACGATTTCGATCGTTTACGACTTTAATAATTTAGGCGCGGTCCGGCTCGCGAAGCTCGACACGTTTTCGGTCGTAAACCGCGCGACTAAATCCGTATTTATGGGGAAGAAGAGGTAGACCGAGGTAACCGAGGCTCTGTCTCCTTCATCCTTCGAGTCTTTCCTCCTCGTTCCCTATCTTACGCTCCTATACAGCTTTATCTCTTTCTGTTTTCGATTTCCCATTTCTCCGCGTAACATGGCCGGTTCGTCACCGCATCTCGCGGGACATCGATCCGATTCCAGAACTTTTCTTCATCCTGGATCTTCTTATGTGTACCCATTCCAGATTAGATCTACCATTTTAGACTGTTCTTTTTATCGCGTCCGAAGCGCGATTTTGAGATCCGTTTAATGAAGATCTCGGGCGGCGTACCTGTTGTTCGGTATTATATATTGCAATCTTCCGGGATTCTTACGAATGATATACCGGGTGTCCCAAAAGTGTCGAAGGAGCCGGAAATGGGAGGTAGGTGGGGTCATTCTGAACAACTTTTTCATTTGAAAAAATGTCGTACGGGGCTTCATTTTTGAATTATTAACGAAAAATACCGACCAATCAGAACGGGAGAATCGCGCGCCACGCGATTCTGTCGCGACCACGGCCAATTATAACTCGCACCTACACTTCTGTTTTCGAGCGCGCGCGATCCTCGCGCTCTGATTGGTCGGTGTTTTTCGTTAATAATTTAAAAATGAAGCCCCATACGACATTTTTGTAAATGAAAAAGTTGTTCAGAATGACCCTACCTACCTTGCATTTCCGGCTCCTTCAACACTTTTGGGACACCCTGTATATCATTGACACGATAAATGGCAAATTTATATTTTTAGATTTTGTATTCTCTGGTGACTGTGTTTCCAAGTTTCTAAGTTATCGAATTCGTAATCTTTCTCGGAGGAAGTACAAAATATTATAGGTAAAGTTCCAGTATTTTTTTAATGCGACGATAGTATATTGTAACAACAATATAGTACGTACAATCAAAACAATACAGTTTTAAAAGAGCAAATATAGCAGTATTCTACAAATACGAAACTTTAAGCAACACAAATTTTTGAACCAGCAGAAATGAAACTTAACCAATTTAACCAAATTAATGAATAAAATGTATCTACTAAGTTGTAAAGTTCTGTTAATATAACAAGAGATTGATCCATTTTCTATTTCCCAAAGGGATTCTGGCAGACCTAGGATACTCATACAGTACTCTATAAATACCAAACTTTTGCAACACATTACTTTTTAAGAAATTCCGTTCAAAGTCTTGTGTAAATTCCAATGTTCTAAATCATTATATTTCGTTTCTATTCAGAATATTATTCGATCTAATTATAATATAATCTGATTATGCAAAAAAGTTAACCCTATATTTACGGAAACCGTAAAAATGACGGATCCTAGATTTCTTATTTTCAATTACAAACATTATTAGGAATCTTTTGTCAAAATGTACAGTTAACCGTTATCGACATAAAGAATCATTGTACAAGCGAGTTTACGTATTATCCCTTATTTATTTACTCTAATGCTTTAGTATAATATAAATGTCTGCCAATTTGGAGTTAAAAAACAGTGGTGCGTTAAAAGGAATTTCATCCAAAAACTATAATCGGAAACAGTATTTTCGCTTGCAATAGATTCCGAAAGAGGCAGTATTTTTTACTCGATTAAAGTGGTTCAACCTTATAGGATTTCTCACTTATCGTCGGTATAGGTTGTAATAATACACGCATATAATAAGGATTCCCTATGCCGGGCCATGAGACATTTTGTATGCTCTTTATATTCATGTTCACCACTTACCAAGGACGCAGATAGCAGAACTCATCTATGCTCCTTCCGCTCCCGTATTCCCTGGAACAGAAAAAGATGTAGACGATCAGTACATACGCGTGTATAAGTATCCATGAATAAAATATAATAAATGCCTGCCTGCAAACGCTGGATTATGATAAAAATTTGCAATTCTATCATTACTTGTTGGAATGCTGATCCTCGTCCAATCTGTTTTACTTGTCGCATACATTCTATCTAAGGACCTCGTACTTTGGATAAAATTACGTTTAATCGTGCAACTGACATTTCTGTGCGAATTCTTTTCTTAGTAATCCTATACCTTTAATCAGGCTTCAAAAATGCGGAGAGATAAATAGGGACGAGATCGTATTTGATAATAAATATCTGTTTCAAAAGTAACATAACTTCATCAAGGTAAACCGATCGTTGTGTGAATTACTTACTTTGTCACATTATTCGCTCTACTTTAACTAAAATAACTATAATTTTAATTATAATTTTAATATATATTAATAATTTAACATAATTAATTATTATATAGACCAAAAGAATTAACATATGGATATTTTATTTCTAGCAGTTTATAAATACATTTGTGTATTTACGAATTTATATTTAGTTGAAATAAATTACATTAATTCAATAAATACATATGTATGAATAAATACTTTAGTATTTATAGATATTAAACTCTACAATGTTTTTCATTTAAACAGTAGTTGTTGCAATTGTTGCAAACATAACTCTGGTCTCCTTATTAAATTGCATCGAATGTTTCCTAATCTATCGTTGTGCAATTTTAATTGCCCGAACGCTATAATAATTTTTTATTTTAACTGTTCAACGCTCGTCATGTCATCACTGTACACAATCGATTTAACATGACCCCACAAATAAAAATGTGAAGGTGATAGATCCGCAGATTGTGACGGTATATTGTCATCGCGGCCGATGCAGCAGTGATCGTTTTCATTTAAATGGCGTCTTACTTCTCTACTCAAGTATGGCGGTGTTCCATCTTTTTGAAAAATTAAATTTCTTCGAATTATAAGAGGAACATTTTCCAATAATTCAGGTAACACATACTACAATAAATCTCCCGATCTCGATAAGTTGTCATGCTCACAGTATTTTGGAAACTGAAGGTCCTGTTCAATAAGCGTAAGAAGTACAATCGATGTAAAAGATACCATCATGTTGATAATGTTTGTAAACATTGCAAGAAGCACGGAAGTACTCACCTACTCGGAAGATAGTAATATCCGTCGAACTGAAGCTGCTACATCGAGTACAGGCGTATTCGATAAATTTTCAAACTTATTTTTCCCGAGAATAAAGCGTAATATCACTCCCTACTCGCTTGTACCACGGGACACCCTGCATACACGAATCGCATATTCTTGATCACCGTTACATATTGAAGAGTATAATTTTTAAATAGTGTCAACGCATATGTACAACATTAACCAAACAATAATTCATAACCGTAGAGTCAGACTAACCCTAACCCATTACCGTTGTACTTCAAAAGAAATAAAAAAGCAAAAACACCAATTTCCTGTACAAGAATTGATTAACCCCTTGCCGTACATTGACGAGTCTGACTCGTGATGCACTCACAGCTCAAATGTAACAAACTTTACTCAAGTTTTTGATACTCCTCAACTCGAAGTTTACGACCGATTATAATTAGTGTAGTTAAGGATCCCTGACTATAAAATACTTGTAGCATTTAAATTTCCTTTGTTCGTTTTAATATTATAGCTATGAATAGTTAGTTCTGTCTGACGCACCTGACAAATAATGACAAGGGAAGGGGTTAAACAGAAAGAAGAAAGAAATGAAGTTTGGTTAGCCTGATCTTCGTGTAGGGAGTTGCTGTACCATTGCTCCACCGTAATATTCCACACTACGATGTAATGTGCCTCTTATTTTAGAAAATTTGAAAAACCCTACGAACAGTGAAGGAAGTTCACTCTCGGATGCTGAAGATAACAATCTTTCTTTTTTGAACATTGAACGTTTTTAAATGTTCACCAAAAAAAGGAACAGTTATACAGCAATAAAGAGGGACGTTATGCTTTGATCAGCATATATTTCCTTAAATTGAAAAGATGCAAAGACAAACAAAAAACTGTCAAGAACTGGATGAAGGAAATAAACGAAATCGAGTGGAAGTGTGACCGCTGGCGTGCAGGTACAATTAAAACGACATTAATTAATTGCTAGACCAACAATACATCTGATAGGAACATAGGTAAGGGAGGGCAACCGGGCCTCGGGGCCTTCATAAATTTACATGGCTTTCGCCGCGAGAATCATTTTTTACAGCCGTTAGGAGAGTGTCCACGGTTGGTGTGCGTGCAGAGGGAAGCCGTAGACCTACAGCAAAGCATGAGCTATATTACGAGTCCCCATGGTGTTGCTCATAATAACCATCGATGTCTCTCCGGGGGCATGGAAGCAGTTTCGAACTCGGATCTTGTTATCCGTTTTGGCTCTCGATCGAAATACTTTCGTCCGATCGACTTTAAAGCTTGATAATAGTCCCTTTTTATGCCCATAAGCTTTGCATTACGCGACTCTATTATCAACACCGCTCCACGGTACTTTTACTCTCCTAGGTATGTTCGGTTTTACTGTACCTCTAAAGAGGTTTCTATAATGCCACCCGCCATTACGTTTATCTGTCGTTTGTATTATAGGATTAATGCTAATCGAGTGATGTTGAAAACTGTAGGCAGGGGAGACTATTCGCAGTATGAGAGTAAATATAAGAAACTGTTTAAAAAAGGGACGAGGAAAAATGGAAATGTGATACAAGCGCAATTTTGAAGATGATTAGAAACGAACAGAAAGACGTATAATAAACAGATTGCATTGAGATTTCATATAGTAAAGATCATATAATATTGAAAAAGATTATTGATGTCCATATTATATTTCTATTATATTAAATTGTGTTAATACTTTTTCATTGTTATACTACTACGCTACTCTTTTTATTTCCCTTTAGTTCAAAAGTACCAAATAGTATTGTCACCTTTGTACTGATTTTTGACGAATCATTGATATATCATTTATAGTGTTGAAAAATGAATTGAAGTTAAGTTATTAACACTAGATTTACGGAAGGTCGATGTCCACTTGAGTCTAAATTGAAAATGAACTATAAAAAGAAGTAAATACTGGATAATACTTATAACAGTGTATAGAAAGATTCTTTATCTCGATGATTATTAACATTCATTTCAACATAAGCTTCTTAATAATTTTCGCAATTGCAAATAAGAAATCTAAGCCCCGTCATTTTGACGGATCCCGTAAACCTAGTGTTAAGGATAAGGATAATTTTGTTCAAGATAATCTTGAAATGACAGAACGTTTAAGTAATATATAAAACAAATAATTAAATATAACCTGCACTGCATAAAGATAGTTTTAAAATTAATGTTATAAAGTCCATTGAATTGTTCCTTGCTAGAAACACACCGTGCTCAAACACACTCACACATGCATTACATTCTATTTGATAGGTAGACAAAGAATATGTATGCGGTTGTAATACAGAGCTCCATTAGCGGGTAATTATCGAATAGCTAGTGTAAGTTAATATGGATTATAAGAATTATAAAAATGATAAAAGCTATCAAAAGTAAATCCGATAAGAAAAATGTAAGTCAAAAATATATTCATAAAATGAAACAAGTAAAATGTACGTCCTTCAGGTATGACAAAAATTCTATTTTAAAATATGAGACAAATTATGTTAGTTGTTTCATTTTTATCAAACTTTGTTAGTGTCATCATAATAAGTTGATACTATATAGGCGCCCGTATTAATATCAATGGTAAATCTGATTTTATAGAATTATACACAATTTTGTAACAGCAGAAAGGATATTCGTGTTTATTTATTCCCAAGGTTTCCATGAAACGAATCGAAATCGTTAGACGAGTCGTAAGAATCGCCCTATTTTTTGCATAATGAATGTGATTTGCACAGGTGCCAGTTGTTTGGTTACCAGGAGAGAATGGTTATTTTTGTCAATAGCAACGTCGTTGGTTGAAAATTCGAAAAATTTCACACACTGCCTTCTTGCTGAACCAGTGCGAGTCGTATTAAAAGAGATACGCGATCGTAATGTGAGACTGGAACGTGGGCGGTTTGTTGCACAAGATCCGATAGGTGGTTATTTTTAATGTTGGCCAAAGCGTTTGTGAGAAAAAAATAGGAAATTTGTAATTGATACAATTATGGATGAATTTAATTACACACTCTGATTAATTGACTATGTGTAAAATAGGAACTTCGGACGAATACAACGTGAGATATATCGCATTTTATACAATATCGACCAAAAATTTGAAATCATTTGGGGATTATTGCTAACACTTATAGGTGACGTAATTTTCGCAAGGGCACTTTAAAAGTACTTTCAATTTGCGGCGTGAAAATTGTTACGCGATGTACATATATGATTAATATACATATTAATATTTATACATTAACATATGTATTAATATATTGTCTCTGTATTTTTTTTTAGTAATAATGAAATGTATTGTAAATAGTTATTCAGATTAGATAACATTCGATCCAGTTACCGTCTGCTTTAATATTAAATATCTAAAAGGTATATTCATATATTGAGTAACTTATATTACGAGATTACTTATAAGTAAATATAAATTTTTTCCATAGTAATATTATATAAGAGCTTAGAAAAAACCTGACGTGCATCCCATGTTTCTCTATTTGTAAGTAACGTACACGTAATGACAAATAAAGACCGTAACAATGGGGGAACCTTTGGTAACACTTCCCGATGACAAGGGAACCCTGTGTTATACGCAAGTGCATGTTAAAATATTAACAGTAAACCGTCTTACATGATACGGAAACGAAAGATTATTAGCTTTGACGATGGACAACGTGTAATTTATTTTCATGAACTATAGGGTTCAAATTTCAGTATAATTGCATGATTATTATGGCTGCAGTGTCATAACAAACTATATCTTGTTGCTAGACAGAATTTACAATCGATCCAACAGTAGATATTAATTAGCCTTTAAAATCAGAATTAAAAATAAATTGAAAAGGAGTAAGGTTCTACTAGTTCATAACAATTTAATAAAAATAATTAACAAAAATTGTGCAAACACGCCAAAATGTTTCAATAGGATCTTATCAAGGTCGTTTCAATAGGGACCATATTTAACTACGTATTTCACACCATATCTAATTACATATTACTTATTACGAAATATTTAGTTCATGTAAGAAATTAAAATTACATAAAAATAATTTTAAATACAAATAAATAAAAATGAAAATAATATTCGCTAATTTCCCTTGTTGCATTTTGTTGTACACCACTGCATTGATTGTATATTAGAGTGTCACATAAGTTCTTTCCTTTTGTGCTAGACATTAATACACGATATTTATAGTTCAAAGTTGATTCGTTGCATTAATTGTTCAGCTATATCAACCTTCTCTATCCCCCTATCCCATTTTGTGTCATATTACAAAGAGGTAGAAACTTGCGTAACCCTAATATTTTGTAGCTTGATGAATTAAATAATCTCCAATAAATACACATCAGTGTATCAATAAATATATTCCTCAAATTATCTACGTTTAACTCATAATTTGAAATCCCAACCAGTTTCAGCAATGATTTGTATTCAAAAGGCGTCAAAAGACACCTTTTGGTTGAAATAGGTATACACAAAATCGTGGTAGAAATAGTGTTAATAAAATACCCGCTAAATTGTTAACCCTTTGCGCTCGAAAGGGGACTCACAATCACCATTTTGTTTAATGCAGTAATTTGTAATACGTACATTTTAAGTAAATTCATAATGTTGCACGTACGACGTATGTACACAATGAAACTGCTATTAGTGGCAATTAAAAATAGGGTAATAATAACTTCAACAGAATTGATACTAGATTGAAAAATTTTAGAAATGCTATTTGATACGAACAGCAATAAAAAAACCTTCGAGCGCAAAGGGTTAATTACCGACACTCGTTTGTGCACCAGGACATTTGTCTTATATCACCTCGCGAATTAATTCCCGCCAGAATTTTACAATTTTACAGCATTTGCGTTGAAACGAGGGTGGAAAAAACATCGTGTCTCCCTTTCAAAACAATGTCTCGGTCAGCCTGGTCAAAGTAACGTCGTGTCCTTTCTGGCCAATAAAAAGCCGCGCGAGCGACATGTTAGTAGCAACGCTTTTATTACTGCCTTTACGAGGCTTTCCGGCCCGTCCGGCTGCTTGTCGTTGATCCAAGAATCACCGATCGCTGCTCCGAAAAGCTTCGTTCCGGAATTTCGACGGACCCCCAGCTCTCACCTACCATCGGGGCATATTTTATTTACGATGTCCTGCATTATCATCGAGCAGACGCGCGCCATTGTAGCCTACGTGTGTGATATTACGGGGAGAGAGAAACACATAGAGAGAAATTTATGCGTGGGCGAAACGAGCAACCGAACCGCACAAAGTGGACGTATCTCGCCTCGCCTCGAATTAATAAACAGCAACAAATGACCGCCTACGTCCGCCCCTTTCTCCGTCACCGATTTCATCGTTCTGGTAGTCGATCCGTAAAAGATTCTGTTCCCCTCCTTTCGGTCGCGCTCGCTGTTTCTCGCTTTCGCGCTCGCGTGCACGCGTACACGTCCTCTCATGACGCGTCCCTCTTTTTCCCTCGTCCACGTTCCGTCTTCTTCGTCCTTACTTGATCCTGGACCGCCCGCGGTGATTCTCCCGGAGGCTTCTGGATTCTCCGTGGATCATTTGCGCGACGATCCTTACCAATCCTGAGGTATTCTACTCTCGACTTCTTTGGCCACGGTCATTCAAGATTTGCTTAAAACAGAGTTTGCTTACGTATTTAACGTTTCTTTTTCATTCGCGCTTTATTTACATAGTGACTGCATATACATATTTAAGCTGGCTCATTAACGACCCGGGCTGCAGTATCGATTTTATTTCCCTTCGGGAAGATTAGTGTTTTCAAGGAATATTGGTAACCGCCCGGTAGGAGTCGATCCTGCAATTTGTTCCCTCATGAGGGGACGACAGGACATTGATAATTTCAGTTCGATTTTTACTTCCCGTAATGAGATTTCATTACTACGGAATTTATTTGTTCCAAGTAGTAATGCACTTTAGCCAATTTTTGGGAAAACGACTTGGAGAAATTTTGAGAAAAATAAAGAGATTTTATGGAAAGAAACTATGTTGTATTGTGGTTCAATGACAAATTGAATTGCCCTGTTCTCGGGAACAGAAGGTGGCTAGTCTTAAAGCTTGCTACAAATTATTTATGCAATTTTTTCTTAATTACTTAATTACTTGTACGTCGACCTATTTTACGTTTTACAATTTATTCATGTAATAAAAGTTCAAAATTATTACTTAATAATTTATTTTATTTTGAAATATTATTTAGTGTTTACCTTCTTCGATTAAAGTATTGAGGTACTGTACGACACGAAGAAAACAAATGACAGTTTTTCATTGAAAATAAGTATCAAAAATTTAATTTACTTAATTGTAATAAATAGGCGTTTAAATACATAAATAGATTATATAAAAAAAATCAAGAACAAGTAATTTACAATGAAACTTGAATCTGTAAGCATCTGTTTTCTAATAGCATTGCCTCAACTCTACGCGATGTGTTAAAATTTGTTTATCTTGGAAATAATTAAGAAGTGTGATACATTATTTTGATAAACAAATCTTATAAGAATAATCTTCCATTAGAGAATCGAAACGAAACTATCAAAGTTTAATCGTCTACTTGCTGGGTTAACCTCTTATTTAACACTAAAACTACCGACGTATAGTGCGCAATTATATAAATATTTATGTAGGATTTTTCCACGTGGTACCATGGGTTTTTTCCATGCAGTGACCGTTGGTATGGTTTTTTCCATTAGCGAGCGTCTTTTGTTTTAACGGCGTTTGGCGCGTGCGAGAGACCTGCGAGTCAATCGTGATTTGGTGTGCTAGCGTGTAGCTTCGGTCGGAAAGCAGTGCCGTCCGAAGTGTGTGTATTCTTACTTAATTAATTGTTAATACTTAATATATTGGTAATCTTTTTCTTTTCTATTAAAACGCACTCGTATAATTTCTCCTTACCCTCCTATCCTACAAATTTGGGGGCTCGTCAAAAAGAACCATAAACATTTTCGTGTGAATAGTGTGTTTAAAGTAACGAACAGTGTGATTGAAGTAACGAACAGTGTGATTGAAGTAACGAACAGTGTGATTAAAGAAACGTACAGTGTGATTAAAGCAATAAACAGTGTGATTAAATCAACAAACAGTGTGATCTGAGAGAAAAGACTTGTAACTATTGAACTTTAAACATTTTTCCGTGTGTTACGTTGTGTAATTCGTTCAATACGTGTCCATGATGGAGTGTTTGGGACAAATCGAGGCTGTAAAAGAAAAAATTAAAACTGCGTCTGTAGCTGCGATAAGGTCTTTGCATACATTCATCTTCCATGATGAAGGAGATCGAAGTAATCGCAAAAGGCTGAGAAATTTTGAAGGTTTTGCGTTTGCCATTAATTCGGAAGAATATACAGCGCAATTAGAATATGCCAGACGGTTAACTACCGGTGATCTTATTTCAAGTTGCAACGTTTTGGGCATTGATTTTACGGGAAGTAAAGAAGAAATAATAGTACGTATGTGCAGTGTTCTAATGGATTTGAATCAGTTAGTAAAACCGAATGATGAAGAGGAAGAGGAAGAGGAAGAGGGTGAGGAAGATGATAATAAAAATGCTGCTGATGAAATGGGAAACGACAGTGGTAGTGAACGTGATATCGAAGTAACCCCAGCACGGCGACAAGAAAGAGACGTTAATTTTGCTTTCAGTTTTAAAGATGTGGAAAACACGTTACGCACTTTCGATGGTAGTGACGCGTATCCGGTGGAAAAGTGGATAGAAGATTTTGAAGAAGCGGCTGAAATCTTTCAATGGACAGAATTGCAAAAATTGATATTTGCTAAACGATCTTTATCGGGGTTGGCAAAATTGTTCATTCAGAGTGAGCGTGCCATTAATTCGTGGTACAAATTGAAAAATGCGTTAAAAAAGGAATTCGTCTCTAAAGCAAACAGTGCACAAATTCATAAGATGCTATCTAAACGAAAACTCCTGGCGCATGAAAGTGTGCAAGAATATTATTTGACGATGAAAGAATTGGCTGCAAGAGGTTCTGTCGAAGAAGAAGCTTTGATCCAGTATATCGTGGACGGTGTAGTAGACGATACACCTAATAAATTTATTCTATTTGGTGCTACCACTTTGCAAGAGCTGAAGAAACGCTTGGCTACATACGAGGAGGTACGGAAGAAATGCCGAGAAAGAAATTATTCTTACAAGAGGACGACGCAGGCAAACAAGGAATCTTTCACGAACCAGAAAGTAGCAGAACAACCCGCCAATACCAGTAAGATAAGTAAAAGCGAAGTACGTTGTTTCATTTGCGGTAAGAAAGGACATCAGGCAAATAATTGCGAAAATAAGTCTTTAGGCCGAAAATGTTTTAAATGTCAATCTCACGGTCATATAGCGTCTAACTGTCCGACTATTAAAAATGAAAATGTAACTAATTCCCCGCGAATGAATAATATTGCTATAGTTCCTTCAAATAACATGACTAAGGAAATTAAAATTGACAATGTTTCTCTTAATGCATTGATCGATACGGGAAGCCAGCTTACCATAGTTCGAACGAGTTTTACTGATAAATTGAACATTCAATCTTTAAACAAAATAAATGTTACATTGTCGGGATTAGGAAAGAATACAGTTTCTACGTTAGGTTATTTTTCTTCTGTTGTGAGCATTGATAATTTTGATTTTCCATGCAATATTTACGTTGTACCAGATAGCGCGATATATTTAGATGCAATAGTTGGTAGAGATATTTTAAATCAAGCGGAAATAAAAATCGATCTATATGGAATTTCTATTAAAAAGGTATCGCAAAATATTTTTCTTGCCGAAATCAATATACCTAATGATAATAATTTAAATATTGAAGAAACTGCGAGCGTAGAACATCGTGAAAGCATTGAGAAATTAATTACAAATTATAAACCAAAAAAAGTTAAAAATACAGAAATTCAGATGAAAATAGTATTAAAAGACGAAATGCCGATTTTTGAGAGACCGAGACGTTTGCCAGTACCAGAACGCGAAATAGTTGATAAACAAGTAGAAGAATGGATTAAAGAAGATATTGTTGAGCCTTGCGTATCAGATTTTTGTAGCCAGGTAGTTGTTGTAAAAAAGAAAGATGGTTCGCCGAGAGTGTGCATAGATTATAGGAAGATAAATAAAATGATAATGAAGGATAGATTTCCCTTGCCATTAATAGAAGACCAGCTCGACAAATTATATGGTGCAAAGGTTTTTACAACACTTGATATGAGAAATGGTTTCTTTCATGTGTCTGTAGAAGAAAATAGTCGAAAATACACGTCTTTCGTTACACATAAAGGGCATTTTCAATTTAAGAGAGTCCCTTTCGGTTTGTGTAACTCTCCGGCAGTTTTCCAGCGCTTTGTAAACCATGTGTTTAGAAAATTAATAAATGACGGCATTTTAGTACCATATATTGACGATTTTATCATTCCGGCTGAGGACGAAAACGTGTCTATTTTAAGATTAGCGTTAGTGTTAGATACAGCTGCAGAATTCGGATTAGAATTGAATCTTAAAAAGTGTGCCTTTTTAAAGCGAGAAATAGAATTTTTGGGTCATGTAATAAAGAATGGTCGTATATATCCTTCATCATTAAAAATACAAGCGATACTGAAATTCCCAGAACCAAAAACTGTAAAGGATACACGTAGTTTTCTCGGACTCGCTGGATATTTTCGTAAATTTATTTTCAATTTCGCTGTATTGGCTAAACCTTTGACTGATTTGCTTAAAAAAGAAACTTCATTTAATTTTAGTGATAAAGAAAAAATTGCTTTTGAAACGCTTAAAAATTGTTTATTGCGGAATCCGGTTTTGAATATCTATAATCCAAAATTCGAAACGGAATTGCACACTGATGCAAGCAGTGACGGTTATGGTGCTATTTTGTTACAAAAATCTTTAGATGATAATCAGTGGCATCCAGTGTATTATTTTAGTAAAAAGACAACCGATATCGAGAAAAAATATTCCAGTTACGAATTAGAAGTATTAGCGGTGATAGAAGCATTAAAAAGACTGCGTGTTTACCTTTTAGGTATTAAATTTAAAATTGTAACTGATTGTCAGGCATTTGAGAAAACGATGAGTAAAAGAGATATTACAACGAAAATAGCGAGATGGGCATTATTACTTCAAGAATATGATTATAAAATCGAACATAGACCGGGTGTTAAAATGAAGCATGTAGATGCGTTGAGTCGGTATCCAGTTATGTGTGTTAAAATTTGCGATATTGCGGCACGCGTTAAGCGAGCACAAGATGACGATGAATCTATTAAAGTAATCAAAGATTTGTTGAAGAATGAACCGTATGAAGACTACTTTGTAAAAAACAATATTCTCTATAAATTTGCAGAAGGACGTGAATTATTAGTCATACCTGAAAATATGCAAAGCGAATTAATTAAACAAGCGCATGATAAAGGGCATTTTGCAGTTAAAAGAACGGAAGAATCAATAAAGCAGAATTATTATATTCCGAAATTGCAACAAAAAATTAAAGATTGTATCTCAAATTGTATTCCGTGTATTCTAGTGAATAAGAAAGCTGGTAAGCAAGAAGGATATTTGCATCCTTTGTTTAAAGGAGATGCACCGTTGCAAACATATCATCTCGATCATTTAGGTCCGTTAGAATCTACTAATAAGAAATACTCGTATATTTTAGCAGTAATAGATAGTTTTACGAAATTTGTATGGTTATATCCTACAAAATCTACAACATCAGCGGAAGTGATCGCTAAATTAGAAATTCAAAAAACTACTTTTGGAAACCCAGCGCATATTATTACTGATAGAGGTACTGCATTCACATCTAAAGAATTTGTTGATTACTGCGTTACAGAAAATATTAAACTTTCAAATATTACTACAGGTTTACCTCGTGCTAACGGTCAAGTAGAAAGATTAAATCGCACAATCATTTCTGTTTTATCTAAACTAACGTTAGATGATCCTACTAAGTGGTATAAGTTTATAGGCGATATTCAAAGAATAATAAATAATACCTACCAGAGAAGTATAAATACGACACCGTTTGAATTACTTGTAGGAACGAAAATGAAAACAAAAACGGACATAATGCTAAAAGAGTTAATAGAAGCGGAATTTATCAATGATTTTAACGATGCTAGGGAGAAATTGAGACAGGAAGCAAAGAAACAAATTGTAAAAGTACAAGAGGAGAATAGGAAAACGTATAACTTGCGTAGAAGACCGGCTAGCGTGTATAAAATAGGCGATTTGGTGGCAATAAAGCGTACACAAATTCAACCGGGAAGTAAATTAAAACCGGCATATTTAGGACCTTATCAAATTAGTAAAATTAAAGATAATAACACATATAACGTCATTAAAGTAGGTTATTGCGATGGGCCGAAGACAACAACAAGTTGCGCACAATATTTAAAGCCATGGGCGTTAATTAATTTGGCATCCGAGGCGGATGAACTATAGGATGGCCGAGTTGTAGGATTTTTCCACGTGGTACCATGGGTTTTTTCCATGCAGTGACCGTTGGTATGGTTTTTTCCATTAGCGAGCGTCTTTTGTTTTAACGGCGTTTGGCGCGTGCGAGAGACCTGCGAGTCAATCGTGATTTGGTGTGCTAGCGTGTAGCTTCGGTCGGAAAGCAGTGCCGTCCGAAGTGTGTGTATTCTTACTTAATTAATTGTTAATACTTAATATATTGGTAATCTTTTTCTTTTCTATTAAAACGCACTCGTATAATTTCTCCTTACCCTCCTATCCTACATTTATAACAAATAAAATTGAAAAAATGTATGCTAAATAATATTTGAATGTTGGTGAAAAAGAAATATTTTATTTTTACGTACTTATTCGCGTAATTTTATTTTCAACATAGAAGAAAGCACCGAATGAATGGCACATTAAAATAGAATTCTATTTTGAAAAGTCAAGTTTGTTAGTGAAATTGAATGCCACTTCACAAGCACAAGGAAATTCATTTATGCAAATAATTCTATAAAACACAAAATATATTTTACTTATAAATTTTCAATTATAAATATTGTAACAACAATAAGAAACTGCAGTTAAGTTTAATCATTATAACATATTAAAAGTTTCACACTTTGTTTATTAAATAATAATAAAGTCTTTAATAAATGTTAAAAAGTATGGTCCTTCGAATTTCTGTTAACTTTGCCAATCGAAAAAAATTAAACGCTTGAATTAATAAATATGTTTTAAAAGAGGAGTCCACGTGTGCGAAAATAATGTTGAATCTTATAGACTCTTACAAAACTATAGTGAGTGATTAACGCAGTGTCAGAGTTACTACGGCTGACCTTAATTTCGTGTTTATAGAAAACGAAAAGCAACTATTCTGTTATACTAAAATAATTGGAAGGTAAAGAAAAACGCACGTTCCATTTATACGAGTTAGACGATACCAAGAAAAAACTCAACCGCGAATAAATCCACAGAGTTTGAAAGGCTATTATTATACAGCAGTAAAAGCTTGCATGATTCAAGTTTGCCAAAAATAAAAACGAAATAGTAAATACAACCCATCACTTGTTGCCGTAATCTCGTAAATTTATCGCGATATTTTAGAGTAACTTTTATTTATTAACCTGTAGACTGATTTAGGAGTCATTGGTGGTCGTCATTTCGAAAAGAAAATTTTTAAACAGGATTACGAATGTACTACCGACGCATGATAGTGAATTCAGATGGTAGACATGAATATTATCTACGTACATATCTGCATATCTGTTTAGTAATTAGGTAATTATAATTATCTAATAAAAATGTTCCTGCGTCATGAATGTTCATTTCTACTCTGACAACGTTTTGAGGTTGGATCACCTTAACCAGTTGAAATAATTTGTTTTCTTTTTCATAGGTTTTATTATAAAAATCTTATTTTAAAAACAAGATACAATGTCAATTGTATTTTATGTAAAGACTTGTTAAAAGTTTTTAAAAGATTTTAATTCCTTACAAAGTCCCAAACGTGTGCATAAATATATACCCGCATAGTACAGCAGGTATATATAAATACAGTATGTAGCTACTGATATGCAGATCAGAATACACGCACATAATTTTATTAATATCATTACACACGTTTGTTAATTAATTTCGACGAAGAAATGTTTTTGTTACGCGAAGACACGTCCCCACAGAAACGGTGCTCTCTGAGTTGGACAAGATAACATAATCCTTGTAAGAAAGTGGAATGTCCGATTGTTTCACATTAAGCTGGTTCGACGCTATCGAAATTCAACATCGAAGGGCAATTGCCCCGAGGCATTTCCCTTTGTGAGGTAGAGGACGCGGGCACACGCACAGCACTGAATAATTAACTTCTCTTTGGCCGCACCGGTTTTATCGTAATTATCATGCACATAACTCGTTGCCACCAGTGCTATGACGATCGATAGTACATCGTGAAAATGATCGACACAAGCAGCAAAAGTATGCCATTTTAGTACTGTGTTCACTCGCTCGTTGTGGAAAATAAACGGTTTATCTCTTGATCATCGATTAAACCATTCCGCTAGCCGTATTGTTACGTTTCGCTATGCTTTGGTTTCTAAAAAGCTTTTAAATATCCGTAACTCGTGAGCATTGTGCAACAAACACTCGTATTCTACAGTACAGAATTTTGAAACGCGTTAGAAACGTGTTTCATAACGGTTCACGAAGAATATTTGGATATCCGTTGTTCCGTAGACGGAAAACGATACGAGGGAAAATATCAGCGATTGTTTTAATTTTAGAGAAAGAATATTTTTCAATGCCGCCGCACTCAATACACATTGAATTTTGGCGATATTTTTGGATTGCGCTTCGCCGGAATTCGTTTCGAAGATTTTTACGGTGAAATTTCGTTCACAGAGTCAATTCACTAATTTTAGAAGAAACTTCGGCCACGGACCTGAAAATTTTTGCTTATAAATTATTGAACGCCAACGCTATCCCTAAACTGAGCCACGAATAAAAGGCAGAAAAACAAAGTTCGCGTTTGGAATGTAAATACCGAGGCAGCCGATAAATAATTCTTCGTACGATCGATGCACAGCCGGTGGTTAAAATAATGTCGACGTTCGGCTGCTCTCAAGAACGAATATTGAATCGAAAGTTGACGTTCAACACGATGCCCAAAGATGTTTCGTCTTTGCTCCTTCCGTCATGGAGCACCGCTTTTTCACCAAGACACGTCTTCGTGGTCGAAGTCGCGGCAGAACGAGCGGAGGTGGGATTGCGAAATCATTGTCGAGATAATAACATACGTAGAACTGTCTGGAGGACCAATTTGCATCGGTAATTACCGTCGTACGTCGTTAATAACTAATTAATGGAAGAGGTCCGGCATCGACGTCGTACCGGTGTGACGTAATCGTCGCGCGGGACTAGACGACTGTTAATTGATCGACGATTAATCATGTTACTCTATCGTTCAAGCCTTTCCTTTTCTCATACCAAGTATGTAATTATCGCCGAATCGGCGCCGATCACTCGATGTGTCCGTGACAGCTAGCGGAAATTTATTTTTTTTAACATTGCTCGATGTGGGCTGACTGAATAATGTCTCGTTAATATTTTTCGTGACTGGCGCTACACGACTAGGTTATGTATTTATAAATTGGTGTAAATTTCATTGTTTATTTAATGACACGATAGGTGCTGCGTTTTACGATTTAATTCGATTGAAACGTTACGCAATTTGAATTTTAAATTCGTTGTAAAGTTTTTAATATTCACCCGGGTCTTGGAGCGATTAGATCATTTGTCATGATTAAATTTATTATAATTTGCTACTATTGTAGCAATTTAATGCTACAGAAATTCAATAAATTTATGATATTAATTTAATAGCACTATGGTAATAGTAATTTAAACTTCATTTTAATTTCATTTTGTTACTTAATAGAATCGTTGGTGATTGCATGGAGACATTAAACAGTCTCGATTTCTAATTGATTGTAGACTGTTTAAAAATGTATTGATTCTTTATAGTCTTTGTGTGTTTAAATTAATGTATATGATTAAGTTTATTTATAATAAATTTGTAGTACTCTTGCAGCCTTTGTATTAAATTAGTCTTCAATTTAATGTAATGTTTTTAATACCCTTTTCATCAGTATATTAATTCACTTTTTACCTGAAAATGTAATTTTTCAATTTTCATAATTATATATATGTGTGTAAAATATTCACTTCAGTTGTAGTATAATAAATGTAGATTTTTTAATAACTAATTATTATGGAATAAAATAATAAGATACCATTGTAAAAGACTAATAAAATGCAAATATCCAGGGATATAAATAGTAGGGATACTATTGCCACTGTGTCTTTACTAATAAATGGAAAGTGCTAGAAGAAATTATAAAATTATAAAATATAATCAATATTATTATAAATAAATATGTATTATTAGAAAAATAAAAAATATTTAACTTCGTTCTAAAAACATAACAGTAACACGAGTATGTTTTCCAATGTTAAGTCAGTAAACGATCTAAGATGAAAGATGATCCGAATTAAATCTTCAGCGGGTTAAAATTGAAAGGTCACAAGTTGAAACAAAATTCCCAGCCCTCGACAAATAATCGATGAAAGATTTACAGCGTAACTAATCCAATAAATATTAATAATTACTTTACTAATTTCCACTAAGTTTGATCGAAGATTTATGCGCGCCTATACTTTCATAAAGATATCGGCATCTTTATAACTTTCCGAGAGTCAATAATCCACAAAACTAACGGGTTCGTAGGCGTGTAAAATGTTTCCTTATTAATATGGTAGGAGCACCGCAGTGTCATTGCAGCTAACGAGAAACTTATTAGTTCAAGGTTACTGAAGTAATTCCGGGGCTGACTTCGTG
Organism: Coelioxys conoideus; assembly: GCA_947623535.1. NCBI lineage: Eukaryota > Metazoa > Arthropoda > Insecta > Hymenoptera > Megachilidae > Coelioxys > Coelioxys conoideus. The sequence goes on from OX392452.1 coordinate 28,098,554, forward strand.
CTGAGTATATCCTTGCTACCGGAACATCGACTGGAATCTTCCGATCACATACCAGTATACGTTCAAACACGGAAGCTTAATGATTTATTCCTTGTGATAATAACCACTTGTAGATTAATATCCAAGTCCAATTAATTAACCCTTAATTACGGAATCATCAAATTCTGTAAATGCAGTAAGTGCAGTGCAATAGAGAGAAAAGTTGATGTACTATACTTCAATATTTTAATATATTAATGTTTCAGTATTCTAGTATTCTAATATTCTAATATTTACATAAATGATTATTTCTCGAATATTTAGTAAAGTTACAAAAACAATAAATCATATTAATTTAGTATTGTACAATAAAAAAGTGCGAGTAACATCAGCTGAAACGGTGCAATTTTGAACTGAAAAGTTACGATGTTTTCTATTTTTTATAGTTCTTGGGTACCAGAAAGTTGTAATTATATTTCACCTAACATTTTAATAGAAAATCGTACGACGGGCGAATCCTAATAATAGTTTCACTTTGATATTTAAAATCCATGTGCCACTTATACATGTGAATTAATGTTAGTGATTAATTGCTATGAATGAATGATATCGCGCTACCACTATACATACATTTGCATAGCATTCGTAATAATTATTCGATAATAATACCCCTGCGATGTTTTGAAACTTGCATTTGCTCCTTGAGGAATTCTAGCCACAAAAAAAGATAAAAAAACATACGTAAAGGGAAAACAGCTTAAAATGATTAATGTAGTTTCTGCATACTAATTAATTCTACCGTTGTCGATTAATTAACATTCCGACAAGTCATTAATGTTTAAGCCTCGTGTAGGTCGCATAGTAATTATAAGCGTGCACAGTGTGTATGTATGTACACAACAGAAATTCCTACTGGGTGTACGTAGGAACAAGTGTGGTTCTTACTCTCGATTAGGGATGCATCCGAATCAGGCAGTACCTCTGGCCGGCGATATAGGGAGAAGGCGGCGTAGTTACGGTCCTTGCGGATCGAGCACGTTCACTCGCAGTTTTAAAAGCGTATTGCGCGTATCACGCGAGCAAAAGCGCGGTCAAGTAGGCGGACATGAGAAATCGAGATCGGTGAAAAAATCGTGCGAAAGAAGAACGACCGGGGTGGCGCTGCCGTCGACGACGACGACATACAACGACGGCGACGACGACGACGACGGCGAGAGGCGTCCCTCGCCCGACACACACACGTGGTGGGGGCGTCTGCGGCCGCTACAGCAGAACTAAGGGTTTGTTTGCCCCGTTGGGGGGTCTCGAACGGCTCCGCCACCCCACCAACCTTGCTATTTTGCATAGGGCCTGCGCGTCGAAGACGGCACACACCGCCACCCACCCTCTTATTCCGACCTGCAACGACGCTCCATCTCCTCGAGGAGTCCTTCTCCTTACCCCCCGCCGACTGCTTTCGCACAGGGGCACACTTCGATTTGTCGAATCCGCGTTCCGCGGCTCTCTAACCTCCTTCGGAAGGGAAAGAGACCCTCCGTTCGTTCTCTACCCTTCAGCGACACTTCTTTTCTCTCTTTCTCTCGTTATATTTCTTTTCCTTCCCCGCTTTTTTCCGACCCCTCTGTCTCCTTTCACCCGGGCTTCCTCTTGTATTTCTCTCTTCCTTTCGTCGGTCCGCTCCGGCTGCTCTCGGGCTTCTTATTTATCTCGTTGCGCTGGCACAAGCTCGTCTCGGTCATTTCCACCATGGAAACGAAGATCGAGCCGAGGAAATCTTTGAAACCTCGGAGATTTCGAGCCGCGGAGAGCGCTCACTCGTAAATTGGAGATTGCGAGATCGTTACTTCCTGCGGAGCGTCTGTAAGATCTGGAGGGTGGGTGTTTGTCTTACGAATATGAGATTAAGTCGAAAGGGGACTCGCCGACCAGGAATATTGAATCGGTGATAGCTCCTAATGGAATTAAAGGCAATGAATATCAAATATGATCACCCTTTGTGAATCGTTCGCTGTTTAATTATTAACAATTCGCCAAAAATGAGATCACTGTATCAATCTCTCAACCGAAGAAGTAAGTACCACTTGACTCGAGGAAAATTATGAGATGAGGTATGAGAAAGCTCATACTAGGACACTCGGCTATACACTTATTTGTAGGCTGAGGTCGGAACGCTTAATTGTAAGCTGTAGTTAGGACATTTAATTACAAGCCAAAATTACAGCATTTAATCGTAAGTAAAAGATGGAACATTTAATTGTAAACTACAGTTAGAACACTTAAACGTGAACCGCAGTTCAAATATTTTATTCTAAACAGAAGTTACAAGATTTAATTGTAAGCTGAAGTCGAAGTACTTAATTTTAAGTTCAAGTGAGAGTAGTTAATTATAAGTCGAAATTAGTATACCAAAATTCCCAATGTGTTCATTTGCCAGAAGGTGGAACCAGATCAACCCTGAATTTCTAGCGAAAATGCTCTACTTGAACTATTTGCTACGTACGATATCGACTTAATACACAGATGTACTTTCAAAATTTCAATATCCCAACATTTTGATAAATTTGCTCTATTTATTCTTACTAACTCCGTTACAACTTTATGTGTACTTTTTGTCCCACTGAGGCTTAATATTCTTACAAGCTTCTGCTATTATTACACGAGTATAATAAATTCATCATTGATATACACGTTTCTATTCTTTTGATATAGTATTAAAAGTTCACGACCTCGGGTAATGTAATATCTGTACCAAAAATTGTTACATCTGAATATATTTTGAAATTATTACACTTAAATATACAAGTGAAAAAATCAAGCCATGACAAAATCAAGTATTATACCTATCAAATAATCACAATCATCTCGTAAATCGTCCATACGGAACGTTGCGTCAGTTACAATTTTATGACAATTATTCCGAGTAGCGTACAATATATTCCACAAATGTCGACTCTATTTCTATGTGAAAATATAATTGTTTTCGAAAAGTATCGATATTGAACAGGAACTCATCGAAACATTCTCTAATTTATTTGACTGGCCCAGGAACTGTTCAATCGAAAATAATCTCCCAGTGCCGGAGGGAGCTAATTAACACCTGCGGTTCCCTACTCGGCGCAGCAAAGGGTTGAGATTCAAGGGTTGGTCGAAAAGTAGTTAACGCCTCCGCGTAATTAAGCAAAGCAAGAGCGTACTGTGCAGAGAGAAAGGTCCACGCTCCACCCAGGTTCCAACGAATGACGACAAGAGTGGTTAAACCCTCTCTTCAGAGAGATCGACAGGCCCAGCCTCATTGGAGGTGGGTTGGTTAGCGCATGTATAATTAGCACGAACAGACAGGAGGGCATGGCGACGAGGGAGAGAGGTGAGGGGGACACAGAATCCCGGTGCAGGACAGGGTGGAGTCACCCCGTCGGCGCATGTGCCAGCATCCCTTGGAACCTGGAGATATAATATATTCATAACGTAGCTGCTCGCCGTTCTACCCTCTTCGTCGCGTTCGGCCCTCTGTCCAGCGAAATCCATTTCTGATTCAACGTTACGCAGTATTCCCGACCTGACGGTTGATTAATCAGAAGGTTCTAAGAACGGATAACACCGAAAATGCCTTCAGATGATATTCGATTCCTCGGAATTGCACTGTAATTGAATCCGTTTTGGGTTGGAACATTAATTGCGCGAATTGCGTACCTGTTACATATACCAATCTTCAAATTCACGAAATAACTCAGTTATTTCTTTTTTTTGACAAGTACATAGATAATACATAGAGAAAATTGTGTATAAGTACATAGATATTACATAGATACCATCGTATACAGCACGTGGATGTGAGCTACAAACAGTCACATACGACTATACAAATATACTATACAATTAAGTACAAGTACGCAGATATTGCCATGTACGCAATTACAAGTACGTACTTAGATACAATTGCTAACTGTCATGTAAGCCACAGATAGTTATCAATATTTACGTTACGCATGTAAGTCGAAGATTGCAATGGAAGCAGAAACCATTTAATTCGTACGTTGTGGATTTCATAGACTACATGATTTAATTATACTTTGCGGAACCAGATATATTTTAAATGCACAAATGTCCATAATCTACTAACGAGTATTTTAAAAGCACAAGCTAGTAAGTTAGAATTGCGCATGTGTATACTTGATTAATGTTAATGATGATATGTAGTTAGCTAACAGTGAACTTGGTTTCAGACCTATGTTGAATATCACTGTCGTTTTTTTACTGACGAGTATTTGTAAGGAAAAGTTAGTATACAATTTTCAATTTTTTTCGTTTTTTATTTCAAACTACATTGATCATTTAGTGTTTCTAATATTTCAGCGCTAGATGACGATCTTATTAAGAGTAATAATTTAACACCGCCTATTTGTTAGTTAATGTAAAAACGATTTAATACTATTCAAAATGTATTACTACTGCAATCTTACATGATCATATACGAAACATGTTAAGATATTAAGCCTTTTGAACGTCACCGACTAGTTAAATGTATTGATTTTCTCATATAAGTGCCCATTAACACCAGAATTACCAATCAGTAAAAATAACTGGTTTCAGGATTCACGTTTGATATTATACAATTTTGTTGCCGTGCTTTTGTTGAAATGTTTCTCATATTTGATTGAAACAAAAAATGGTAAGATATACATATGTTAGTACAACATATATATATATATACATATATATGTTAGTCGATGCTCGGTATTTATTTATACATATTATCACTCTATTTCTAATTTAGGAGTAAGGTCGCCGGTAGTCAATTCAGTCGTAATTTAACGACGGTATACTTAGCGCTGAATGCAAAATATTGTACAGGAATGTTGATTTACAGTTATTGTTAAGAAACCAATAAATTCAGTCGTTGTCCAGGTAAACAGAACAGAATCGTCACCCTCGCGAAAGAGTATATCGTGGTCGGAAGGAAGAAAAAAACAACCCCTGAACGTGTGTCGTGTATTTTGGTCCGGATCCTAGATAACCTGGTGTGCTTTTCCGGATGCTTGAGCACGACACATGTCCCGTCCGTCCAAGCTTTTCTCTTCGTCTGAAGAAGCGAGGGTTTGTCGACGGACACCAGCGGTGGCTGCATGGGGTAGGAAGGAAACGAGGGAAGAGAACGTTCTGCGGTTTCACCCCCGAGGACACGGTGTCATCAGGCGCAATTAGGGATGAGTCTCGGTCATCAACACGTATACCAAGCTTTCTAGCCCGATGAGAAAGTGTCTGGCAGCGTAAGAGGAGCGTCCGTGTGGCTCGTCGCGTAACCGTCCTCCCCTCTTCTTGTCGCTACTTACTCCTATCACATTATTTCTTTCCTTAATTTCGTTTCATTCTCCCTCATGAAACTGCGACTGGATGTTTCGTTTCTCTTCTGTCAATTCATTCGCCTTCATTCGTTTCTACGAACCTCGTTGCAGTCTGACTGCGTCCGTACGATCACTCCCGTTATACGTCTTTGACGCAATTATACTTTGGCTCTTATGACGTCTCGTTAACTCTGCCAACCCCCTGGAGGGACGCTGCATTATCGCTGCGCCATCCACGCTGGAAACCACGCTGCTACGTCGTGATGGGAGCTACGCATAAGGCTTCGAAATCAAGAAATATATTACAGTAAGATCTGTCTATATGCTCGCATGTTGCGACTGACTGTGAGAGTATATAGAGGACGAGCCGAGAATCTGATATGACGTAATCACTCGAAAATTACTTGAAGAGAAAGATAGGAAAGAATTAGAACGAACGAGACGCTATTTAGTATCCAAAGACTGTTCACGGATCATAGAAACTTCTAATTATATCCTTATGAAATGGATCTGGGTTGATTGATCGATTGACACCGCTTAAATTTGAATCAGGCAGTAATCGTTAATGATGAAACGCTTCAGATGGAACATTTATATTCGTTGATCTAATGCTAGCTACTATCTTTCGTAAAACTTTTTTATATCGAACATGAGTTTAATTTCAATTATACAAGATAAGCAGATCGGACTTTCATAAGTAACATTTTCTCAACAACGCAAATTTTGCAAATACAAATGTAATTACGTAATGAGGATTGAATATAAATATTCTTACAAATTAGATACAATAGTTTTAATCGAATGTAATTAAAAATTATATCCCTAAAAAATTGAAATTATATTTTCTTTGTACATTGTACAGTATATTCTATGTATCGATCTTTATAAAGCAATAATGCAAAGAAGATTCATTTTTTTTTTAATTTATACTAATTAAATTTGTTTTCCTTAATTCGATCAAAATCATTTCATTTTACTGTTTTAAAAATTCATTCATATTTATTTAAACGTATTTTTTATTAATTTACATCCATTTAAATCCATTAAAAATAATTTATGTTCATTTAAATTTATTTACTTTTTCATTGATTCGTATTCATCGATATTGTTTTTATTGATTTAAATTCCCTTGAATTGCTCTTTTTTACATTAACTTATATTCATTTAAATTTATTATTTTATATTTGTTAAAATTTATTATCGTTATCTCGTTTAAATTTATTTCAAAAATTTTCATCGTTCAAGAAGATCCTACTTTGTATAATGTATGTAATAAAATTTAACACCATTCCGAAATTGAGAAAAGAAACGTAATCTAAACTGTTTAAATGAAATATGCTTTATCTACAAATATATTAGATATATTCGCATGGTTTTTAAAGCACTGATTTAATAAACAAATGTTCAACATAATCGTAAATGTTGAATATATATCGTATAACTATGAAAATATATTAGAATTGTTCGAATAAGATTGTTTATAGTAAATTGAAATAACTGCATAGATGAAAAGGTACAGTGTGCAAGCAATCAGCAAAATGGACGCAAGGAAAGTAATCAGCCAAGTCCTTTTCGTTGAACAAATTGATCTTTCTATGTAGACAGAAATTTGCGGTAAGGTGTGTGGTAAACAGCCTGTGTTGTTTCTATTGTTCTGCGAAAAACGTCGTTATGTCGTATGCATGTACGATTACAAGCGCAGATAGTGGTAATAGCAAGTGCGAGCGTGACATGCTATACTGCAAGAATTTCCTGCAGTACAAACATTTACTGGTCGATGAGGGTAACTAGAACGTAAGAAACACGAATTCTACCACTTATTATGCTGTACATTTGTCGATTTGATTGAAACGTTTCTTTCGGGCCTGTTACGAAACTCACTGAAATATTTCATTGGTTGTGCTACAATGATAAATCCTTATCGCATCTTTCTCTACCATGGCGGTTATAGAGTTGACAGGGCTATAACAGTGATGGTTAGATCAAATGCTCTCTGAAGGGCACACGGGCATCTACGAGTATGTAGTAAAATCTATGCAGATTATAATTTTTTTGATTATGATTGTTTTAAGGAAGTTGAATGTTCTAAACTGAGTATTTTCTAGAAAATTATTAATAAAAATAACGTTTGATTTTTTATGCTTCTTTAGTCGCCACTCCAATACTTTATAATAATGCACATTAAAATTAATGCATTCCTAGTGTTATACTGTTAATAACGTGATTTTTATCTCTAACTATCAACTCTAATCAATTATAACTTTAGAAATATATATGATATTTCGTAACTTATCCTATAAAAATTTGTCGTTGCATTTCTTAACATTCTAATAAAAGAACACCGTTTGGAATAGTAAATGAAACACATCTAACTGCCATGTTTTAGGATTCTGATAAATAGATCATTACGATAATTATTTTTGGCAAAGTGAAATAAACAATTCCTCACGAATGGAGACATGGTTTCTAATGGATATATTTACGTCATGCAATAACTTGTCCGGTAACAGTTATAATTATTTATATGATAACAGTTATTCAAGTTATCGGAAAATACGTCTATTTCACGGTCATACACACGTTCCAGTTTGCGAAACAGGGCTTTAATTTCGCTAAACAACCCTAAACAACAGTTTATTTTCTAGTTCGTGCCGGTCTCTGGCAGTGATCGTAAAACAACGAAAGTTAATAATTTCCACAGTCTCATTGGGAAAACGTATTAAACCGCGAGTAAACCACGCGCAGTAACCGTGCTACATTCATGTAGTATGTGTACACACATGTCGGAGACGCTTACGCTTGTACGGTTGTATTTGGACTCTCAACGTAGAGAAAGAATTGTTGGTCGAGGCTCGATGTTTTTAATAAGCGGTCGACATGTAGCACGTACTAGATATTACCACAGGCCAAGCATTGCACTCCCCGTCTTCCCCCTTGCAGGGTGTTCTTCCATCCTGATGACGGTCGAGACTATGAGCTCGCAAGGGGAGGTCATAGGGGGTGTTCTACGTACAGTATGGTCTCTAATTAACTCACACCCACCTGACGAAGGTGCACGGTGTCCCTCGTTTCAAGTAGACGAGGTTCACGAACGCAAGGGTAACCTTCTTCGTAAGGTAGGTTAACTCGTTCGCTCGAACCACTGGCCGGGGGTAATAATCTCGGGAAAATTTCATTATACCGTCGCTAATAATTCATCATACGATTTTATCAGTTTATCACAGAATTGCTGCATTAAATGGAAACATTGGAATTAGGTACAGGTAACCCTCCTACAATACGGAATCTTATAACACGATTCATAAATTGCGGGAACCCTCCTACTACGCGGCATCCTGTAACACGATAAGAAAATTGCAAAAAACCTTTCTACACAACTGTACTTCTTTGGCCGCGGCGATGCTTGCCGTCTTAACACTAGATTTACGGGAGTTCAATAACCATTTAAGTCTAAATTGAGAATGAACTATGAAAAGAAGTAAACAATGAATACATATACCAGTTTATAGAAAGATTCTTTATCTCGATGATGGTTAACATTCATTTCGACATAAGCTTTTTAATAATTTTCGCAATTGAAAATAAGAAACCTAGGATCCGTCCTTTTGACGGGTCCCGTAAACCTAGTGTTAAACATACACTGTTGCGGAAAGCAACAGTCCAGACTATTAAGACAAATGAAAAAGAAATAAGAAGTGCAGTTGCTGAAGGATCTTCGACATCCACATACATTTATATTTTTAATAAAAATTAAGTTGTTTATGTAGAATTAAAAAAAAAAAATTTGTTCTGGGTCATAGGAACCTAACTACCGTGATATAGGAGGGTTACCTGTATTTCAGTTTGCATTAACACATTAACCACCAACGTCATGTGTGACCGGCGCTGCAAATTTGGTTAAATTAATTATAGACAACGAAAGGAACTTTTGGGACTTAATGTGGAGACAGTGATATATATTAATATATTAATTGATAAAATTGGAAGATTGAGTACCTTTGTTCTTTATAATTTATATTATGTGTCTCACTACGAGTTTTCACGCCACGATCAATGTATTATAGTTTACATTCAGTGTGTTTATACACACACAGGTTGTTGGTCTGGTGGTACAACTGAAAGGAGGATGAATCTCCGTAAAAAATATGCCAAATATATGAAAAGAATTTCTTCATATACTGAGATAATTAAATTTGAGCATTTTAATGCATTTGCATCAAAATTTATTCACGGCATAGAAAATGACAAATGTAACCTTTTCATTGCTTTGAAAATAAATTGTAGATTTAGTCATTAATACTAGTATGTTAAGAAGAGTATTAATAGTGTTAGTAATATTAAAGTTTATTATCAGTAACCTCCATCACTATTACTACTTGTTGCCATTCTTTATAACGTTATTTACGTAAGCACTAATATGTAAATTGATAAATTTAGTCGATGATAAAAGCACATGTACATAGATATATACATATATACGGTTATTTCCTAATTTATAGGTGTTAAATGTAGAATAAACGAACAATTTTTTAATTTTGTCATTTTCTGCGCTGTAAACAATCTATCTGGCAAATACTTGAGAAAATGTTCGGATTCAATTTTCTTGAAAATGAAGCTAAATAAGGACAAATTTTATTTTATATTTTTCAATTATTCTTTGATGTAGATTTATCTTTTTTTCACTTGTACGTCATGTTGAAAACATGTGAAAAATGCATACAAGCTATAGTCTACTAAACGCATCGATACAAAAAATGTTCAAACAAAAATTACTCATCATTTATAAATCATGTATCAACTTCAATTATTAATAAAACATTATTAAAATATCTATTTTTTCAATAAAATTTCAAGGTCACATACATTTTTAAACACCACTTATTTTTGGTCTCATAAAATACAGTTAGCTGACGTCAAAACAGATTTAACGACCTATTATACTATGACCACGAGATGACCTTGAATGCATAAAATTTAGGTTTGGCGAACAGAAACATTGACGAGGAGAGTTATTTTATTTAAATTAAACCACATGTTTAAAATGATGTTAAGATCGACAAATTAATAGGTTTTTCATCAGATATAATCATTAAAGAAATGTAATAATGGCAATAATGTAATTTCATATAGTATAATACAATGAAGAATCATGAATAATTGACACGTAAATGACGTTCACAACATACCATAAAAAATAATATTATTATTATTGTTGGATTTGCTCAATAACACTGTTTGTCTCATAATCATATCAGTTTGTTTTATTTAAATATATCTATTGATTAGACTATTTTTTTTTACTTATAGGTTATTTCAAGTTCAAAAGGTAAGACAAATTGACAAGACGAAATAGTAAATGGATTTCTTTTGAGGTCAACAACAATTTTTCGCAGACAAAAATGTACGGTGTCGTGTAAAAATATCAACGTGACCTTAACATTTTATTGACAAAGTAAATTACTAAAAAAACGTTTCCATTGCAGTTCATAGTCAGATGGAAGCTGAGAAATATCTGGTTCAAATGTTGTTCCCGTAAGATTATTGGAAATGCAATAAAAATGATGGACATTCTTAGATTGCATATATCGCAGGTGTAACACAGTGACTGGTAGCATGAATTTAAGGAGACTTAGTAAATATAAATTATGTATCAAATTCTGTATTCAGTATTCAAATTATATGCGAGTAATGATTTTCATTTCCATTTTCAAAGATCATAAAAAATAGTTTACATTATAGAAAATATTATGTATAATTACGTATTACACCATAAATTTGCTGGAAATTTTATTCAAAAATTTAATTTTATTTGTATGCACATGCTAAATATAAATGAAAGTACAATACATTTAAGCTGAACATATTTTATTCATTTAAATATTTAACGTTTAATTTTAGCATTAGGTTGGTGCATATGAAATGTCGGATTTTCTGTACATGTGAACCGTTGTCACCATGTTTCCCTTATGCTTTCGTTTTTGGCACAATCTCTTTCATAGTTGTACTGTCCATTGTCATAGTCACATTTCAACAAAGAAGATTTTCTTAAAAGGGTTTCCTTTTGTTATTTGTTTTGTATTTTGTACCGACACGAATTTAGCCGATATTCGTGTAATTGTTTTATAGGAGTATAAATTTGGCAATAATGCTGCAAGAGCTACCGGAAATATAAACCATGCGTTTGAGGAAAATACTGTAATCGAACAAAATGTGCGGCTGGTTTGAAAAGTGAAAAAAAAATTGAAAATTGTATACCCATTACTCATTAATCGGCATCTCCGAGACAACGCTTGGCCGCATGCGTCGCACAAAACGATCGTGAAATTAAATGAGTCCAAGTATGAAATTTTTCAACACCCAGGTTACTTATCAGATATATCGTCAACTAACTTTCATTGTTTTAAACATTTAGGACTGTTTTCACTGGCTATACGATGTGAAAATGAAGAGAGTCTGAAAAATTCAATATCAGAGTTTATTGGCTCTAAAGATCAGAATTTCCTTAATAGAATCATTTATACAGGGTGTCCCAAAAGTGTTGAAGGAGCCGGAAATGGAAGATAGGTGGGGTCATTCTGAAGAACTTTTTCATTTGCAAAAATGTCGTATGGGGCTTCATTTTTAAATTATTAACGAAAAACACCGACCAATCAGAACGGGAGAATCGCGCGTCACGCGATTCTGTCGCGACCACGGCCAATTATAACTCGCGCCTACACTTCTGCCTTCGAGCGCGCGCGATCCTCGCGCTCTGATTGGTCGGTGTTTTTCGTTAATAATTTAAAAATGAAGCCCCATACGACATTTTTGCAAATGAAAAAGTTATTCAGAATGACCCCACCTACCTCCCATTTGAGGCTCCTTCAACACTTTTGGGACACCCTGTATATTACAATCTCGTTGGGAAAAATGTACTTAAGTAAATGGATCATATTTTAATTAAATAAACGGCTTTTGAAACAAGATATGCAGTTTTATATATTCACTTAAAAATCCGACATTTCATATGCACCAACCTAATATATGGACAGTGGTTCTCACGCCACAGGGATCGTTCCTTGCATCGCGTTAACATAGGCGGGATACGAAGTGACCGCTCTGACGCGGCGGACCACTGTCTTCGCTTCTTTCCCGCGTTGCTATTTTGCTTTTGGTATCGTAAGAAAACGACGTTTCAACTTTCTTTGGGTACTTTTTCAAGGTTAAAATCCGCTCTATCGCGTGGTATAGTTCAATTTTCCACTACACCGTTACTTTTTGAGATAAATTGAAAAATGTAGGTAAAAATTGGTGCAAAATCGGAGTCCCTCCGCGTTCATAGATTGTTTAAATATGTTTAAATATTCAGAATGCATAAAAGGCAAATACCATTGTAGTCAGGAAAGTCTACACAATCTTTTGATACAAACGGAATTTCAGAATCTTTTATAGTTATCTCACAAAATCGGTTTAAATTTCTAAAATGTGCTGTTTTTCAAAATCAAATTTCTAAAAAACTGTACGCGCTGCCGAAAAACGGATTGCAGATTCGTAATTAACGCAAGAAACACTATAATAATCGCTGATCAGGTTTTGGAACGTCGGAAAAAAGTTAAAATTTGTTGGACAGTGATATTGTACACTGAAGTTCAAAAATAAGATATAGGATATATTGGTTCGTGTCAACGAAATTTTAAATTATTTAAGCAACGTTATTATGCAATTTATTCAACAATCTTAAATTTATCATTTATAACCTCTTAACATAATGTACTAGATAGCTGTATATGAAATAACCGATTTCGAAAATAAAAGATCGGATAGATTTTATGGTATAGACTACTGTAAAATAGCATGTATGGCATATCAGTTTCAAGCTTAAAATATAATAAAACAAAGTAGGTAAACCCTACGATAATATTCTTAATAACAAATAACTGATCGTCGATTGCAGAAAAAATGTCAGATCTCGAAGCACAAATATGGCAACTAGCCAATTGCTATAAAAACAGATTATGTATAATGTAATCCGCAATCACATCTAAAATATAATTATATAAATTTACACAATTATTTGTAGCTTCTAGCTTCAAACTTTAAGCATGAAATTGACATATCATAAGTGCCCATGTATAGTACTTTCATATTCTAAAAACGTGTCACATTTTTGATGTTCCGAAATGGGCCGTTTCATACGCAACAACTAGATATCGCTTCGACTGCTCAGTCGAAACGGTAGGAGTATTTTTAATTCGTAGTGAATGTATAATGTACACATTAGTATCGAAATCGCGATGATATTTTTCGTCTATCTGTTCGTTCATCCCGCTCGTGATTAGAGTGCAAACGCACATTAGCACGGTTGTATATACATATCTGGTGTTCTCGTCACGCTTTATCGTCGCGGAGGCGCGAGGACGTTTCTTAGGTATGTAATTCATGAAAAGAATATTCAATGGAAATGCTCGGCCATTGGCAATGGATATGCTCGACGTGCACCACATTGCAATTTACGACGATCTAATCGCGACTAAAGTTCAGGGCCGTGCAACCCACTATAGTCGCCCGCCTTGTATTCTAACATTTTCGTACGTCCTAGAGAACTGCGACCGCGAGACTTACGCGTCTAGACCTCTAGACGTTGGCGAAATGCCATTCATCAATAGGAAATATGATCAATGAATGCTTTTTGCAATGGGCTACGCTATCGTTAGTGCGTACACGCGATACTTTGCGGAATAATGTAACCGTGGCATGATTCTTCGTGTTAATGCCTGTTTAGTTTTTCCTCGTTGATTAGAATGAAAATCAGTATCTATAAATAGAGGCGTGGGTGATTTGATGATGATTCAGTTATGTAAAAAGCGTAAACTGTAATACAGTTTATCGCAATCATCGCTTTTTTTGTTCCCTCCGTCATTCCCTTGCCACCTTTATACAAACTCTCCCAGGTGATTTGGAATTATCCTGGTGATCGAATTGTGACACGCATCTGAATACCTATCATCGAAGTTGTACCCGTTCGTTAATCACGAAGAGAATAAGATCCCTTAACGATACCGGGGTTGTTTTCACCCCGGTGTACATCCACTTTCCCCGCTCATTTGCACACTAATGCTTCGCCTTATTTAACCAACCGGTGTTTGATAGATTTATCACTCGAATCGAAATCCGCTACTAATATTAGCACTTTTCGCTGTGGGATCGCTCAAGAATTTATAACGGTTATATTCCGCGGAATAATTCCTCGCGATCCTAACGACTAGTCGTCTCGGTGTCCATAGTCGTTTGAGTTTTGATAAATTACGAGAACCCACGCTGATTCGTAGATTTATGGTGACCCCGACTCGATAACGATCTACATCGTTAATTAATGTAACAGTCGTGATCAGTTGCGGTAATACGTTTTTCCCGCTTCTGTCACCTTCCTTCTACTTGTGGACTTTTTATTTTCATTTTTAATCATCCACCACTTGTAATCATGTTCTCTCTGGCGCGAATGAATCGGAAGTTAAGTGGGTGCAGTAAAATCGATATCATTTTACAGTTACAGCGATTAATGATGTACGAGCGACGCGTTCAACGTTTCATACATTAAATCGCCGCAATTAATGTTTCCTTAGTTGAGAGTTTCATCAAGGTATTACTGTACTTCCACAAGTTTCTTTGAGACCGTATGTCGTGAAACGTAACTGTAAGATATGTACGAAAAAACAACAATAACCTGTTTGCAAACATTTTTTCGAACCAAAAAGGCGATGTAATTTGCTTAACACGTTATGTAGATTAGAACAGCCCAACAAAATTTTATTCTTTGCTGTCGCCCTCTAAAAAAATTGGTATATGATGTAACAAAAATCGTAGTATGAACCCAAAAACTTGTATTTTAGGGGTTGTTTAAAGCAATTTAAAAGTTTACAAAACAAAACTAAAAATAAAATTCATTAATCATTTTTTATTCATTTAGAACCATTTATTTATCAATTTATTTATCAATTTATCCTTTATATTAAATGATTGTAGGCATTTCGTCGAATTTATGATTTAAACATATTTTCATGTGTTTAATTTACGTCCTAGAGTTTTCTCTACCAAATAATAACTTGTATTATATGATAAATATTTTCTTCGACGTTGTTGTACTACTTGTAATAATTATTGCAATTGATCGTTGGTTTTAATCGAACATTTGTTACGCTCTTCTATTAAATATGTCTTGAAAATTCTTATAACTTTCATTTAAATTCTAAAAGTCGGAATATAAATCGAGGGAACTGTGTGATAATTCGAACTGTTTTAATAAAAATAATGATATTTTTATCAAAAAGTCATTAAGATCTATTGTAGACAATGAATGAATATTGTTTGGTAGCTCGTAATATCATAACTTTGAATAATCATCCAATAAGTTGACTGTTTTCAAACAGTAGTGGTAATTAATTAATCTTATATATTATTTATTAATGTCTCAATTATTTAGACATGGTTAAATCAGTTGACTGACATTGCTGTTAAAGTTAATACTAACATGTAATTTTATGCAATTTTATCCTGCATCTGTAATTATTTCAGTTGTAGTTAAATGTCGATATAATGAAAAATCATAAACCGATAGAATATTGCTTTGAGCATCTTCTTAAACTTCACGTTTTAAGCTCAAACTTTGAGAGGATTCTTCTTCCAGCACGCACTAAATTCTTACTAGAGAATGAGAGCGGAACAAAATGTTTAGTGCAAGTACTCTAATATAGATATTAATGTATTATTAATGCTACGGTGATGTATAATTAATTAATTCTGCTAGATAAGATGAAGTATATTTTCTGGTGATGATGTATATCGATAAGTCGTTGTTATTTTAATAATGGCCGTGTATAATAATAGTTACCCGGAAAAAAGTCTCTTTGTCCTGCGTTTAATAAGTACGATCTAACTTTCACTTAACTTTCTATGCATAATTCTTGTATACATACTACATTTATGGTTGTTACGTTGTGAAATTTTTATTACCACACAGTATAGATTAAATACGTTTAGCAGATGACTTTGAAGATCAAGCGTTAATAAATTAATTTCTTTCGTTCTTTTTTGGAAACAATGATTTTGTAAGAATGTACTGAAAAATGTTAGCTTTTTATAAATTTGTATGGGGTTCTGTAATAGGCAACACAGGCAAGGTATATCTTTTCAATGGCCGTATTCATACTATCATACATATCATCAAATAAAATTGTTTTGTATATTTTATAATAAGGTTTATCAAAGCTGAATGTTATTTAACTGATTCTCTAATTGAAAGTAACAAATTAATTTTTAATTCAAACATGCAAGATCAAAATTTATACATTAATTATAATCAAGGGATTTATCAATTCATATAAAAGGTACAATTATTAATTGAGACTTCCGCTAAGTAAGAATAAAAAATTAATTTTTAATTCAGACACGTCTAATCGAAGATAAAATTCCTGTTCAACCCAGTTTTGTATCGAGCTTGAAGGAAAAAGGGATTTGAAATGGTGAACAAAATAGTAATAAAAACAACAATACTTTATGAGAATTATAAGTTGATGCATAATTAAAATCCAGTTTACAATTAACAGATTAAACTTTAATCATCAGTTTGGGAAAATACGAGATTAAGGATTAAAAATAATTTATATTTCTGTGAGATTCAATTACAATTAAGATTTTAATCTTTGGCAAGAAATAATTGAAAATACATTCTTATAACGATAGGAAATTAACCGGTATTCGAAGAAACTCTTAATTAAAATCAGTTTTTATTGCGTTCATTTAATAAACTTAAATAGAAAGTTACTCTTCATTCCCCGACTAGGAAATCGAACAGTTATTAGTTACAGTGTAATTATCAATTAAAAGGTGAGCAACTGATAATTAAAAGTTCTTATTTAATTAAAAAGATCAGACACTTAAAATTTACTTTTAACCTTCGACCCGACAAGTTTGTATTTACAATTATATTTTGACTTTCGATTAGAACACCTTTTAATTAACAATCATCACTTAATTTCCAATTAAAAAGTACTTAGTTATAACGATTGAAAGTACAATTAACAGCTAATCGCTAACAGAAAAAGCCCTTAATTGAAGGTAGTTTTGAATCTTTCATTTAACTGATTAGAATAGAAACGATTAATTTGTGACGTGTAAATGTCGCAAAAATCGAATTAGAAGTTTTGTTAACACTTCGATTGGTGGACACATATTGAACCATATGTGGACGATGTTTAACCTTCCGTACATGTCTATCACTTACATTATTTAGCATTTATTTATTTACCTAATTGGAAATATTCGTATTAACTGCTTGGAACTATGAATAATAAATATAATAAAATATTGTGAAAATGTTACATAAAATTAGTTAATCTAAATTTCAACTACTTGACTCAATCGTGCTATAGGTACTTAATTTGCTAAGCAAGGATAAGCGATCAACTTAAAATTTTGACAAGTATAATAAATATAAAAAAAATGTAATAGATATATATATTGAACAAAATCTTTGTTACCATAATATTTTTCTTTCTGAGCTAAATAATTTTAAATCACCAAATATTGCTAACAATAGCACAGATATGGCTGTGCAATAGTTAGCGGAACATCCTCTTCAATAAAAATACCAGCAAACAAAATTTTCGTCCTCTTCAGTGCGGTAATCAACGCGTTAATACACGAACAAAAAAAAAACATGAAGCAAAAGGTGTACATTTTTCCACGCGCAACCAATCTGAAACGAGCTCACTGGTAGATCAAGGGAGCCGATTTCGAATTCGAATCTCGAGTCGTTACTCTTCGCCTCAGCCGACAATTCGCAGAACGATTAATCATATTAATTGCACGTAGCCTGACCAAGTCGGCTCACGGGGCACCATGAGCTTAAACTGCTTAATTATAAATTGTAATTAGCGCTCGCGAAGCCGTGCAGCTTCGATTAATTAACGGGCCAGCCCCCCACTTCGCTGGTCGTCCGGGGACTCTTAATTATTAATTGCCGGGACCAGAAGCGCACATCCGGTTGTTTGTCGCGACACTTCGTTCCCTCGATCCTCCCTTTCTTTCTTCCTTTGCCCGTGACGATCGTAAACGCGTTTTCATGCTCGTTTTTTTTCCACCGTCGGTTCGCATTCCTGCCCGCTCGGCCAGTTAGTTTGTTTCACCGACTTCCCAGCCTCCCCATTTTATTATATTTTCAGATTTATACCCGTGTCGTGGAACGGATATTTATTGCACTATTCACAAAACGCAATGCGTTTTTTAGTTGTTCGTGCATGCCAATCCTTTGCACCGTGAACACGTGGAAGTAAGGGAACGTTCGATCGTACATGATGCTCCATATTCTGTGTTTTCTGCCGGATCGTGAATAATGAAATGCGTGCTTGTAACTAGTTTCCCTATGTTTACATACAGGAAGGTAGTGATCGTCGGATTAAAAATTCGATCGCCTTTTCTTGCTTACGTTACAATAAACGATATTGATTATAGGAAACAATTTTGTCCTTTGATGCTATATATGAGATCATATCTCACATCTGACAATGCAACAAATGCACTTGTGTTTGCTATGTACGCTAGATTTATCTTGCGAGTATTCACTTTTTTGTCGATTAAATATTACTTACTTCTGGTGGAGATTTTTCTTTCGTCGACGAGAACGAGGGGGATAGGTTAGGCCTCATTCTCGCCTTTGGGCTCTTACTTACTCGTATACCAAACTTGTCTAAATAAGGTATTCATCAGAATGCTATGCGTAAGAGCCCTTTCTATTTTATAGACAGATAATATATTGGTTTTATTTTGTTCACCGATTCCACCAGGTTGAAACTTTTACAGAGAAAAGTTACATAATCCAATATTATTTTTCATTCATTCGATGAATGCCACTCCGGCAATTCTTTATAAAAACCGCCATTTAAAAATAAATTATTCCTTTTATAACGTTAAGAAGTGTTTCAAAATTTTGAAAAAATTATATAAAGTGGGTATAATGATCATTTACAATTTGCATTTTAATGTGTTCAAATATCGTTAATAGTTTTGGAGAAAGAAGTTATAAAGTTTAGGGTTGTTACCCCCCTATTTCTCTTATCAGAGGAGGGATGAGGTGGGCGAAATTGCATATAGTTATTTTATAAGTAAAATGTACTATTTGATAGCTATAAACAATGAATTTGGTCCATGCAAATCCATGCTTACCCGGGCTATGCTCTTTTGGAATTTGAAAATTTCAAAATGTTGAAATTGGATAATTTACAGCTTGTAGTCGTAAATATCCATCGCTGATTTGAACAAACTGAATAGAGAAATGATATGTTCGCCTTGACTTCTGTATCATAAATAAATTAAAAATTGAAATCCAATAATAATTGCAAATACATTATTAAAATGATACAATTACAACGAAACTGATTTTAACAAAGTAACAGAGACTCACATTTCGCTCACAAGCCACCACAGTGGTGCTCGTCTGATCAAAAATATTTGTTCTGTTTTTACAGTGCTTTCGTATATTTCGGTTAAATGTTAGTGGCTGAATTTTGTGTTTTTCTGGAAAACCGATCCATTTGTCTTCGCAACGTGTTATAATTTTAAAACTTGTTTATTTATGATTAGAATATAATCACAAAGTAAATCTATGACGGAACATGTATCATTAATCTAGTCAAATCTGACCTTATATTATATCGTTAGTTTAATTAGTCTAACAAATAACAACTTTTGGAAATCTGGATATTTTTGTGGAAATAGTTTGACAAATATTAGTAAACAATGCTTTCCTCTTCGTTCCTTCGTTACTTGTTAATAATCTAATTTTCAGATTTATGGAGAGCTAGGTACATGTATTTGTCACTCAAATGTTAATAAGCAAGATTTGTTAATGAGTAATTTCAATAATATAAAATGTTAATAAATAGAACTAGTTAATAAGCGAACTTAACAAGTTTGGCTATTAATCTTTAAAATATTATGAAATGTAATTTTCGAGTATAATTAACAGAATAGTATAAGCATATACTGAACAGAATAATACAAACATTTATTGAACAGTACAAGATTGACAGTTTGTTAGACGCCATGGACCATTGACTCAATTTTACTAATATGCTGGGCGATACTCTCGTTCGGATGCATTTTATAACTGAAAAATTGCTGCTTGAGCGTTACCTTATTTACAAAACTGCGCTGTTCATGTACACTTTTGACACGATTCCACATTTGCGCTGCTGTATCGCACGCTACGACGATTTGTAATTTACTGTATTTCAAACCCGTAGAGATGAACAACATACCCTTTGTCTATGGCGTCTAACAAACTGTCAATCTTATACTGTTCAATAAACGTTTGTATTATTCTGTTCAGTATATGCTTATATTATTCTGTTAATTATACTCAAAAGTAATCATATTTTAACTGTAATTATATTTTAAATGTACTTACATTTTACTTATTTACAATAAATTGCCCATAAATGAAAAGTATCTGTCATATCATTACAATCAGTCCATTGGTCTATATTTAATAATCAATTTCACAGTAATATTTCGCAAATAAATCGTTCAATAAAACGTTCGAGTTTCTTGGTACAATTATTTGAAGGGAAACCAGAACAAAAGCATGTCATTATGCTGTAACCCCACAACATCTTAAAATCGCGTGAATTGTGGTAAGTTGTGTCTTTTGTGTTCAATATCCTATGCATTACGTGTTGCACGCGGCGCATTCAACGCGGAATGAATTGTGGACACGACTTCTCTCGGCCAATTTTGCGGTGCATTCGATGAACTTTCTCACACGTAGCTCGCGTTGCACGTACCTACTCGTGCGAAAACGCTGTCTGAATATTACTCGGGAAATGTTCGATCGATGATTTTTAAACGAACAATCATCGATTAATAAGTCAAGATTGTCCAATGGAATTTAATGATCGAATCTTGATTTGAAAAGATAACCATCTTTTCGTCGAACCTTAATGCGATTTTGGTTAAACTTTACCTAGGGGCATCATCATTTTTTTACTTAATTTGAATGTATTCAGTGCACATAGACGAAGTATTATGATTACGAATGTCGGAAACGTTGGTTCAAAAGTTATATGTTGTTACAGTTTGGTAACTTTGTATAATAGTACCGAATAGCTTACTTTCATGCATTAACCATGTGAATTTTATTATTTAGTGAAACATATATTGTGATCGGGTCGCATCCATTAAAAATACCACTAAGTTAATATTATTTCGGTAAGAAAATTGTGACTATAATTATTCGTACAGTGAAAGTGCAAATTTATTATCGTGAAAACGTCTTCATCCTCTCATGCAATCTTTTGCAGGACGCCCCGCCAGTATGATTCCTTTTTTTGAATATGCCAAAATTATATATAAATTGAATATATATAAATTAGAGCAATATAAAAATTATAAAATTATGCTCGTTACGTACTATTTACTATGATTAACAATTTTATGTACATAGCCTTCTGTATTAAGCAATTTTTTAAATAGTCCACATATATGTTGCTATCGATATTAACGAGTGCCTTTATAACTGATAGCATAGTGAATGCTTAACGATTTTCAATTATGATCATATGAGGTACTTGTGCTCGTAACTATTTTCAACACCCAATGACCACATACTTTTCCGTTACGATTGTGTTTTTTTTTAATGAAATTTAATAAATATATGATTAGAATTAAAACTGCACGAACTAGTCAAAACGACGTGTTGCAAAATTTTATATTAAAATACCTATTTAATGGTACAATTTTGATTCTAAATCATAGAATGAATTTAACTTTTTTTCATTATTTGATAAAATTATCAGTATAATTTTGTACCATTCTTACATGTACCAATATTACTCAAAATGTATGTTACTTGTCCAAGTGTAAAAAAGTCTTACAATCTGTATACCAAACCCGAGTTAACTAATTTTCCAGTGTTTCGCAACTTTTCACATGATTCAATATATTGTAATAAAGCACGCAATGTATATAATATGAACATAATATATTACACATTATATAATATTATAAAAATAATATATTACACTACTGCACCACAAATATAATATATTGTAGCGTTACAAATAAAAGTATGTGTACAGTTTCATCTGTAAAAGTTGTAAAATAATGGAACTTTCGTTTGAGCGTAATATATCCAGCCAGTGTATTTTTCAATAAGAAATTTCTTCCCGATGGTTGCAGGAGATGCCGAGATTTCTTAACAAGGAGTAACAAGGTTGTACTCGCGGTGAAGTTAAAAACTATCTAGGCAATCGATACCGCACGATTTACCGGAGAGATCGAAAATATCGCTCGCGGCATTTCGTTGTACATGTGCCCAGCTGGCGCGACCGAGGGAGGCTTAATTATCGGCTCGGGGCCGCAGCAACGACAACTCGCGCGGCACTCGCTGGACAATTAACGGGCCGAGTGTTTACAATCTAGCGCTTAGCGACGGCAAATGGCAATCAAGCAGGCCAATTAATGAGCGGCCAGCTTCGCTTCGAACATTCTGAGCTTAAATTCCTTAATTTGTGGCAATTATGCGCGGCCCAGTAATTAGCCTCGCTCATTCGTCGAAGGGTAAAGCGGCCGTTTCTACGTGACGACCCGTGTGAATTGACGAAGAATTCATCCTGCGACGTCTTTCGAACGTTTTTACCCGCTTCTGTCACCCAAGTAAGAACCGATGAAAGTTTTGTCGGTAGAAAATGGAAGGCAAATACCTCGCGATCCCATGCAATTTATCTGTTTCTGGATTGCTTTATTTCGTTGAATCAAAAGTTACTGGTGCCAGTTACTGGTCAGATTAATTGGTTTGTTCTTACCTCATTAGATTGATTCGATTACTTCATTTTACCTGATTAGAATTATTACATTACTTAACACTGGAACTACCAACCAGTCATAATGACTGGTTTCGGGTTTGGCATTTTTTATTACAAAATTTTATTGCCGCCCTTTTGTCAAAATGTCTGTCATGTTTCATTGAGCTAATGAATGGTTATATATGTTAGGTGATGCTGCAATATTTATTTATTTATTTTTCTACTTTGTTTTCAGTTTTGAAGTAAGCATGCATTTAATGCCAGTACTTCTAGTGTTAATTTTACCTTATTACAATGATTACATTATCTAATTTTACCTGATTTGTATTTCTTTATGCCAAGAAAACGTTAAAGAAAATATGAAAGCTTTAAAAGTTTTGGGGATTCAGGATACTTGAGAACATGAGAATGTAAGAATGTTAAACTTTAGCAATTTGTAATTTAAGAATTTGAAAATTTGCTCGATTGGGAACTCGAAAATTGGGATATTACAAAATTTTTAAATTTAATGTTCTGAAAGTTTAAAAGTTCAGAATTGTAGAAACGTGAAAATTTGTAAGTCACAGAATTTTTAATTTTGCAAGCATTAAAAAGATATGTAAATTTAGAAATTTAGTAAGTTGAATACTTTGAATCCATAAAATATTTAAATTCTAAAACTGGAAAACATCAAATTAGGATATTTGTCCGGAAATTTATACTATAAATTTTTAAATAATACCGGGAACTGAAAATTTCTAAATGTCATATACCTAGTATATTGCTTCTTTCGCTATTTTTCTCAAGAAAGACTACAGTGCTCAGCGGTTTCATTGGCCCTCTTTTTCTACGTGATCATTTTCCCTTCTAGCCTACCTTATACAAAAATTTATAATACCCCATTGATCTTTATTGTTAACCTCATACCCTACAATTTTGCGAGGACATCAAGTAGCCTGCAAATGGCATAAACATACGAGAATCCAGACTGTACACATGAATTACAGTCGATCTGTGCAAATTCTGAAAAGAGTCATAAACGTCAGGTACTAACGGACGATCTTTTCGATGAATCTGACAGTTAAACAGAGGATACTAACACAATAACAACGCATCTCGCAGAATTACAGTATTTCAATAAGATATAACTGTTCCCGCCCATTTTATTGCCGTGCAGGTATCAGGAGCAGATCTTTGAATATTTGCACGTGAAGACTCGCAATATTAGAACGTGGCATTCAAATAAATTGACGGCCGGGCGCGAAGTAAAAACGCCATCGTAATTATTGCACTACTTCATTAGCCGATGATCAAATGCATCCGGCAAAAACTTCAACAACGTTCCAGCGCCGTTCATTATAGCTCATAAAGCGTTCTCTTTCCGTTTATGTATTCCGTATCCTTTGCTCAAACTACCTCGCTTCCAATAACCGAGCAGTCTCATTCGATTCTGGCACGGACCTCAAAATGGTTTATCATAAACTCGTTTAAATGATCGAATGTAGAAAAATGTTAATCACGGAAGTTGGCTCGCACTAGTCGGCCTTAGTGCAACGATTTTACTAAATTATGTTGAAACAAAATTTTCTTTACAAGCAGAGAACGGCCGATACTTAAGGAACAAGCGACACGTTTATGACACGAATATATTGCCCGCGCACGAGAAATAGTTTCAACTAATATGCCGGGGCAACTTGTATTTTACAGGTAATTAGGCAGAAGCATCCTTGTTTACAAACTTGATTCCGCGAACACAGATGGATGCAGAAATCGGAGCTCAGTCAATCATTAATATAAAAATAATTGGAACTACGCCATTGACAAACTTTGGGATCAAACACTTTTTTAGTATGCCCATCGTTTATTTTTTATTATTGCTTTACTTTTATGATGTTAGTGCGCGATATGTTAATAGAAATTCATTCTATTGAGCGAATCGTACGAGCTTTGGGACACCAATTTCGCTCTTTCGTATAATTTATAGGGTGCAACGAAATAATAATTCTGTA
The DNA here is from genome assembly GCA_947623535.1 of Coelioxys conoideus. Lineage (NCBI taxonomy): Eukaryota > Metazoa > Arthropoda > Insecta > Hymenoptera > Megachilidae > Coelioxys > Coelioxys conoideus. The sequence continues at coordinate 28,123,700 of OX392452.1, forward strand.
AAACTATAGAACGCAACTGCGTAAAATAAGATAGAAATTTACATTTGTAGTTATTGTAATTTGTATTTAACAGTTTAGTAATACTAAAAAATGAAAAATGTATTGTAGCCTAATGGAAAAACGACAGGTGTATTAAATCGAAATTTTGCAATAAAATATCTGGAACCGTATGTTAATATCATTTTTTCTCATATTTGTGCATGCAATATGTTGGTAAATAATTGGGACAACCTGTACATTTCAATAAAATAATTCTCAAGTTGTGTGATGCTGAAAGAGTAAGAGGATGTTGAGGAGATTATCTGAACCTGTAGTACTTTGATCATGCTGTTATCGGTACACAAGTACCTTGGTCAGTAATAAATTACTGGTAGAATTACTTAATAATACTACCAATAGTTCGTGACTGATCTAATCTACCGACGATCAATTCCACAGAATTCTAGTACTATACCATTTCGTACTAAACACTGAAATATTTGGCCGAGTACTTAGGGGCTCCGTGTCAATTACTAAAATTATTAGCTGCCGCTAATTTGTTGAAACCATTAGAGTACAAAAATAAAATACTAGTCAGTAGTTTTAAATTACTGAACCTGTGTAATACCTATTTGTCTGTGAAGGTAGTTCACCAGTAAGTAAAAAGAAATATTACTTTTGTGTCATAGGTGACTCAGCATACCCTGCGTGTGCAATTATCGAGCTATTCGCTGCAGGAGAATTACTGCACCTTGTTACACCAATTTCACTTTTTTTTAACTAAGCTCTTCAAGAATCATTTTTATTCCTATTCTTGTATAGTTATATTTTACTTATGTGAAATCGGAAACAGTTGAACAGATCCAAAAGGTGATGTCGTCATATGTAGATCTTGATTGTTTAGTTTGAATAAAGCTAAGTTTATTTATATATTTGTGTCAGTAATCTTGAAGAAGTTGTGTGCTAACCACCTGCATCCTAAATTTAAATTTCCAAAACAAATGGAAGAACACCTTTAGAGTTTAGATTAAAACATAATAAGACTGCTCATATTCTTATATTTTCAGTGTTTCAAATTCTGAAATTTCCAAACTTTCAAATTTTTAAATTAAGAAATTTCTAAATCTTTAAAATCTCAAATTTTCTGATTTCGGCATTACCAAATTTGTATATTTTTATATTTAAAAATTTCTGAATACCTAAGTTGTCTAATTTGTATAATTTAAAATTTCTGTTACTCACAAATTTTTGTACCCCCCAATTCAAAAATCCAATTCTCCAAATTCCTAAATTCCTAGATTAATAAACTTTTATATTTCGAAATATTTTCAAGATCTCAAATTTCGAAATCCTCAATTTCTCAAATTTCACAAATTCTTGATCTTCCAAAGTTCGAAACCCCTAAATTCATACATTTCTAAATATTCAAATTACAAAACTTTTCCATAAAATATCTAAAACTACACCAAATCCTAAAGTCTCAAAATCTCAAATTTTTTAAAGTCCAACTTCCTATCACTGCATTTTCATAAATTCCTATGCTTTTAGATTCCCAAATTCTAAAGTCCCTCAAATCCCTACATTCTCAAATCACTGTGATCTCAAATTTGTAGGTGTTCAAATTTGATATCTATATCTTCGAATCTCAAACTTTCCATATCCTTAAATACCTAAATTCCAAATTCCTAAAATTCTTAACCAAGATTTGCTTACGGCCGTATACATTTGCATTCCTAAACAGCGACAGGCAATTAATATATAATTTTTCATTCTATCAGTCCATAATTTATTCGCTACCATATACATAAAGTGCGCCAGGGCACAATAAGAAAAATACGAAAGCAAGTTTTCAATGTACGGCAGTTTGATGTGGTGTCTGAGCGTCGCACTATTATACGCAAGATTAAGGCATATATAAAATTTTCGTCCCCGATTCTTTCGATACTAGTGGATCGATTTGTTATGGTGCAAGCAACGTACGCTAGCCGCGAACTGGTTAAATGTGCGTGTATTGCGCTTTAGTGACACGATAATTACCGTACGAAAGTGTTGCTACGAGCCAATTATTGTGAAAGGAGCTGAAACGCTGCCAGTCCCGTAGCTGCAAGCAGGCCGTGCACGACTTTTATCGCCGGAATATCGCCGGCGTTATTCAGGTGTCGCACAGTTATTTCGAGAATGTTCCTGTATCCTTCGTGTCAATCATGAAACTACTCTCGCTTTCGCATCGATTACGCCGCTGCACGACGACATTTTTCCTTGTTAAGGTTCTTGTTTGATGTACGAATTCTGTGAAAGGAGAATCGGTACAGGATGTACATAAATAGTACTCATTGATTACGTAAAACAGGAGTGATGCAAAATCGAGAGCGATTAAAGTGGTATAAACGTAACAGTGGGTGGCCATATTATTATAAACAAACAGGAAGAGTCGTGTTTTATTACGTTGACCGATGAAATAATACAGATATTTTTATTATAATGTTACAATATATTATTAGCTGCTCTAATACTTGTATAATTTAATTTTTCTACACTATGAGTAAATATAATATGCATAATAGTACGTAATAATTTCATGTATCAGGAATTTCTTCAATTATGGGACTATTAAATTATATTGTAACAATTTTAATAATAAACATATTATTTATTAAACCATAGATTAATACCATCATTTACAGCATCTTTTGGTACTACAATTTTATTATTATTACCTTTACCAGTTTTATGAGTAGCAATTATATAAGAATGTAATATTACATAATTTTTACATTGCAAGTTCTAAATTCTAAAATTGAAATAATTTTGAAACTATCTGATGAATTTTCAACATATTTTTCATTTAAAGAATGTAAATACAAAAGGCTGGACTGAACTTTACTGCTGTCCCTTTAAGAATTTTATGGATGTGTTATGAATTTAATTTTTGTTTTGTACTCTGATGTTCTATAAACGCATAAATATTTCAATGTAACCGTTTCAAGAAGTTAATAAATCCATAAAATAATTCGTCAAGTGCAGTCTTTGAACAGGATCTATAAGATATAGTAGCATAAACAGTGTTGCTCCATGTGACTAGTTCGTATAAATAAAAAACCGTGTTCATAACGGCTTCGTGTATATCTTTCAAATTTTAATCTAAATTCAGAATAGCAATCTAATACAATTATTTATACGTTAAGAATAGCTGAAGTTAATAAGGCTAAATAAGCAAAGAAAAAAATTAGCTGTTTATATTCAGATACATTATTACAAATGGAGACATGTATGTACTTAATATTAATGCAAACCATAGATCTATTAACGATACATTTTCAAAGCTATAAATAAAAAATAAAAAATTATTATATTTATTTCGTGTCATGTACATGTAGTTGCTGATCAGATTATTATACGCAGGAAAGAAGTTTCATATCTTGTAACTCTATACAATTGAGTAAATGTCAATTTGTAAATGTATTATTTGTCAACAACGATCATGTAATTACAAGTAAAAAACAAACACGTAAATATAAGTTGAATACCATATTATACAACAAACACAATTATTTAATATCTCTTCATTCCACTTTTTTTTTCAATCGTAAATAAATAAAAACCTTACGGAATACGATGTCGTTTAAATTCAAGCTAAGATTTTTGCTCAACCACTAACAGAGGTCCGGAACGCTGAATATTTAACATAACCGTATATCCACTCCCGTTTTTTACTCTAGAATATATTAAGTGTCAATAACATTGTTAAATTAAATAAAGTTGCATTCATTGCATATTTTCTGAGAAAGAAATCTCTTGAATATAATCGTCCAATGTAGATGATTCAAACAGTGTCAGCTTAATTTGAAGTAACACACACATTAGATTAGGTTAATTTAAACACTGATTCGTGAGTATCGTAACATGGTTCATATTAGTGGGAAGAGGTAATCTAATAACGAAGAAAAACTAGGGATAAATACGCATTTTCTCAGCGTACATTAGTCACATACTACAGTAACGAGCAGATCACAAGTGTTTACTGCAGAGCTCACGTGCATTAGAGTGCATGGTGTGTGCAGAGATGAGGTGTGGGGCGAAAAATGCGATATCGAATTGTTTTTCTTATTCCTAACATATCAAGTTTTTATGTTTTAAAATTAAAAAGATTAGAAATTTTAAATTGTGTAATTATTAAAATATGAAATTATCAAATATTCTAATTTTCAAATTGAGAACTATAGAAATTTAGACCTTTAGACGTGAGAATTAAAAATACAAAAACGTACACATTAATCCGTGTTTAAATTAAAGAATTTAGTAATTTGCAATATTTAAAATTGACAAGTGTAATAATTTGAAAACCAGAAGCTATATGAAATTTAAAAAGGCTGATGTCATATTTTTGAATATACGCATTTATAAATTAACAAACAGTTATGTCCTCAAATTAAGAATTTATGAATTTACAAATTTTTGAATTTACGAATTTATGTATTTACGAATTTACGAATTTACGAATTTACGAATTTACGAATTTACGAGTTTACGAATTTACGAATTTACGAATTTACGAATTTACGAATTTACGAATTTACGAGTTTACGAATTTATGAATTTATGTATTTACGAATTTACGAAGTTACGAATTTACAAATTTATAAGTGTCCAAATTTGGAAATTTGTAAAATCGATAGTGTTTACAATTCCAGAATTTAGAAATTCAGAAATGTAGAAATTTATATAATTTATAAATTTAAAAATTGAGAAATTTAGAAATTTGGAAATTTGGAAACTTGGAAATTTGAAATATTCAAAATAAGAAATTGGCCACACATCAAAATCCTAACGAATGTCTACACAATGCCGTGGACATCGTTGCTCGTCGCTGCCCTACTTTATTGCGTTTTCAAATACTCGATGTAAATGAAAAAGATTAACGGTGTTAAAAATAGATTTTTTATTGCAGTACCTCAACTTGTCATTCTAAATTTATACAGTGTGAATTTACTAACATCTGAAATTGATCTAACTGTTTTGGTTTCTTTATTATTTGATCGAATTACATTGGTAAGTATCAATCATGTGTGACGAGCGTAGTAAGTTTTGTTTCTCTATTCAGTATAACTTGCTTCACCTGTTCTTATTCTCGTTATTTTCTCTTTTCTCATCCTTTTCTTATTTCTCTTCCTTTTGTAATTACACTATCTAAAGAATCAACCTTTAACTAACAACTCCAATGTTTGTTTATTAATTAAATTATTCAGGGACTTCGTACTTTCTTTAGCTTCCTTTGGTTATTCATTAAATTTTTCGCAAACTTTAGTTTATTTTTTTTTAATTTCTTCTTTCAGAAACTTCGTCGTCTCGTATTATAACAACTTCAAAAATATTGTTTTTTAAAAAAAATTTGCATGTTTCAATAGCTCGTTCCAATTGTGACAGTAAAACCGTTGTAGTTGGAAAGTGGATAAAAATATTAAATCGTACGGTATAATAATAAATACCTGACTACGATTAATATATTCACAGAATTTATAATTTCATAGTTTGTGAACATAAAACCACTTTTTTGTTCATTTTATCTGGTTATGCACGAACTTGCAGAAACCGGTTATCGAATACTTTTGCCTTTATTACCTTACTAATAAAAATAAGTCACTTAAATCTTCGAAACATCGAAGACTGAAGTTCTTAATTTATTTAAGGATATAATTTTGTATTCCGAATGGTGTGAATTTAATGATATTTTTATCGGCAATTTGTATGCGTATAGTCACTGATTCGAAGATTTTTTACCAATGAATCATCTTCGGTCGAAGCTCTGATGTTTCTAGTCGAGTCGCATAATCACTGACAGCGTTTGTCTCTCGACCCTTCTCTTATTTTTCACTATTTTCTTTTGTTCTCTTGTTCTTAGTAAGGTATCGTCGATAATGCGGGTATTAACATTACGATCAATCGTATTGAACTCTTTCGTGTTTCTCGAAAGACCTATTGTTTTCGAATATTCATTTACGGGCCATTTACAATGTACAAAATTAAGTGGACATTGCAGAAATGTAAAAAAATTGTTTGTTTTATTACAATGTTTCAAATAAATTTTAAAATAAGAACGTGAAATGGTTTTGTAGACTTGAAAAAACATTTATTTAATATACAATTTATTTATTTAATGTACATAATTTTGTAATAAAGTTTTGATTTATAGGCATTATTAGTTACATTAAATTAACCTTTTGTTATTTATGATACCTGCCCACTTAATTTTGTCCACGACCGTAAAACTTTTCGTTGATTCACAATGCTTCTTACGAGGTAATTAAATGTTCCGTCATGGTTTTTCCATCGAGGAATTACTTCATCGAGACAACATCTTGTCCTTGTTGGTCCCATTCTAAAGTCATTTCTATCGGCGAATAGAGAGAAAGATTATCAAAAACAGAGCAAATTTTTCAACGATCTCGACGATTATAGAGCAAGGTCAAGGCACGCTTGTCACGTCTCTCGATCCCAGAAAAAGAATTAGTCATTTGGCTTCGCTGCAATGTTTCCTGCTCCTTTATATGCGTGCATAATTTAAAGGTGGCATACTGAAGCTACGCGTTCGGCACGGTGTTAATTGACGGGGAGACGATTACGGCATATCGTGAACAAGACGCTTCGTTAGTCACGATCTGCGTCATTTGCCATGCTTGAAGGACAGATGCGATGTCGAAGCGTCGATGAAACCAGCAGTCGGTCAACATAACTCCGACAGAAATTAAAGGACGATGATCAAATTAGTGTACATATAAGAAATTTTAACAGAAACTGATAAGCTGATTTACAACGATTTACAGATTGAAGGAATTCGATGAAACCATTCGATAAGATAGTTAGCGATTCATCACCGATTTCGATGAACTTGAAATGTGTTGTCGAGGTCGCTATTCTGAACAACTGTTTTTCAAATATGTCATTGCCTCTTGATCTTCGTTTATGAGATATCTGCAAGAAACGTCAATTAAGTTTCTTGTAATTTTATTCTGTGCTGACGTTGGTATCAAATTATCTCGTATAAGATAATATAACCTAATAAGTTGTCTACATTACCCATTTATTGATGAAGTTATGTTCGATCAGAGTGACATCTTAGCTAGTGTGCAATTTTAATTGTAAGAAATTAAAATAGTATGAATATTATTCTTGAACATATCATAACTTAATAACTTGATAATATTGTCCACTTATCGATTAAATTAGGTTAGGTTAAATTAATTGTCTAGCTAGTTTGAAATCTTGTTTATACTAAATTATTTATTGTATAGTAGTATGTCTGTAAATAGCTTAAATTAACCTAACTTAGTAACATTATCCATTGATTAATCTAACTTAATTACTTTATCCATTTACAAATAAAGTTAGGTTTAAATCAGATTAATACGCTAGCTAGTGTGAAATTTTCTTTGTACAACGATAAAATGGTATACATATTATGGTTGAAACATTATATCACATTTTGTTTGTATACGGCTACAAATAAAGTATTTCATTAGTCTGTTTGACGTCTACAATCGTATTTTGGTTATTATCCTGGCTTCGATTATTGTGTCTCATTAGAAGTATTTAACATGAAGTTATATTAATTTTCAAACGAATTCCATGGAAAAATGATCTCAAGAAGTGATCTTACTTCTTAATTGTACGAAGCCTGACCTACGGTGCTATAAATTGTATTAACTGCGCGAAGAAAATTAAATTTAAGCAAGAAAACAATATTTTTGTTGTATTCAACATTTTGTACTAAAAGTTGAAATGGAAAACAGCTTAAAGTACAGTGCAATTTTCTTGCACTGATGAAAAATCTTGGATCGAACATTGGCATTTTTCTCTTCAAAAGCAATTTTATTGAACATCAACTACTGCTCAGACCTATGTACAAGTTTTGCTAGAAAATGAGTTAATTTATCATCAATAAAAGTTGTTGATTGGATGAGTTCTTGCTGAAAATGACACATATAACAGATGAAAAAAATCGCAGCACAATTCGGAAATGGAAATACAATAATTGAAATTAACGATGCAAAAAACGAAAAACGTAAATGTAATAAAGGACGTTTTAATGTACAACAGATTTTTGGTGACGTCGAATAAACAACGAAACGGTTACTTATTGAATCAGTTGAAAATAGATGATCTAAGATTTTACTTCATGTAATTAAAAAAATGGATTAAATCAAGTTTTACAGTTACATCTAATCGACAGGAACCATATAATTGCTCAGCGAAGAAGGATGTAAGCATTTAACTGCGAATCACATCATGAATTTCTTCGATACAAATAGTGGTGTACATAATTGAAACATCACATGTTTATTAGCTTGAAACGAAAGTCAATATTCCACGATATCAAACCCGGAAAGAGCATTTCATCGGTTACATTGCTGAATTTTCGTTTCAAAATATAATTTTGAATAGCTGCATTATTATACAATGACAGACATTTTTCAAATTTCTGTTACTAATAATTGAGAATATAGTTTAATATATTACGTCCAACTTCACCCTATGATAACTTAGATATAAAAATGTTTGTGAATATCTTAGAAACGAAAACCAAGCAGCAGTAACTTGCTTAAGAAATGTACTGAACGGTGATCTTGAGAATATATTTAAAGGTCATCAAACCTTTCGAAGAAAAATTTTATCTGTAATAGAATAAATACATAATTACCCAATGTACATGTATGTATGTCTCTTATTAAGGATTAATACGGAGGAGTAATACGATAATTTGTCATAGCAGAAATGATCATGCGTGGTATGACAAGTGGAATAAAAAACATTAAGAATATAATCGTTTATTTTTTCTAATAAAAATTTAACAATTCATTTATTTATAGCCTTGGTCACAAGTAAGCAGATTCACATAGATGTGAATGTGCTTCATACAATTTTAAAGGTATTTTAACTTTTTGGACTTCAATATTTATCATTTTTGAAATTTTATGATCAACTGTCGATCTAGAAAAACAAATGAAAAATGAAGTCCTATAAAATACTTTCTCCTTCAATACTTTTTTTTCTTTCATTAATTATGACGAAAGTATAACACATAAGATGAAAGCATATAGAAAGTAATAGCCAAAATAATTTTTAACTCTCATTAAATTCTAAATGCTTAAAAGTTACAAGAAATTTTAAGACAATTTTCCAGAATAATTTACAACAGAAGAGTTTTTTGAGAAATTAAATTTCGCAATTCAACGAAATTCATTACGTCTAAGAACGGTAGTAAGAAAAATTTATAGGCATGTGAACATTGCTTAACGAAAAGCAGGCTACCGTGTCAGATGTCTCACGAAGATGGAGAATAACAGCGATTAATGCCGGTAAAAAATAAATGACCGGTGAATAATGTGGAGCAGAAGATAGAGTAGCCTGGAATTTGGGAACAGCGGGGGTGGGGGTTGGCAATAATATTTAAAAATAGAGACGAGGAGACACGAACGATGGCGAAGGAAATAATAATAATAATCTTTGAAATTAAGCCGGGCCTCGAGGAGCATAAAAGTTCGCTAGCTGGCAAATTCAAAACGTTTCGCAACAGGTGTTGTGGAAATTTGGTACGTGCACGCCTGAAACTTAAGCCGTGCAATCGTGTAACACGGAGAAACACTTGTTGCCAACAAGTCGGAAAGGAAGATACAAAATGACCAATATCGGAACTGAATAAAAATGAAAAATTCCTACTTGACGTCATTCTGTACGCCCTAAGAAAGCCGGAAATAAATGCTCATTCTAGCAACAATACGAAAGTCGGCCTATTATGCGTATACAATAGTATCATCATGACAGTTTATCTTTTTTACTTTGAACGGTAAAGAAAATCTTGAACCCTGCCATTTAATACATTGCGATATATTTTAGAAGTCACATGAAAATTGCACAAAATTCATAATGAGGATACTTATACATATAATACAATAATGTTTAGCATCAATTTTCTCTTGATCTCGCACAATAAAAATAAGTTCATATAATAATAATAATAATTTTGGTATGATGACAATGACTGCAGTAAATGCAAAATTATTATTTATGTTATAACCTGGTGCAGACAAAGAAATCTCATTGGATGGAATTAAAGGAAATGAACGAAGCATCATGTGACAGACGTAACTGTTTCGAAATTGGATGTGGTCCAAATATTTCAAGATCATTTACAATTTTCTAAATGAAGATCGAAAATTTTCACCTTTTTTATTAAAAGAAGAAGGATAAAGTGTGACGACTAATTTGCATTCCACTGAATATAGTAATGAATGCTTTGTATTTCAATCAATGCAATAACGAATACAATTTTATATTTCAATGAATGTAATATCGAATAGAAATTTTTATTTTAATAACTACAATAATGAACATATATTTGTATTTGAATAAATACAATAATGACTATACATTTGTATTAGAATAAATAAAATTTTTATTTCAATAAGAAGTTAGATGCCAAAAGTGTTATTTTAATGGTTTTAAATGACCCATATGAACCGTCCATTTTGTAAGTGGGGCAAGTCCACTTTTGGTATTGCGAGATATTTAAAAATTTGCAATTGAATAAATTAAAAAATACTGATAAAGACTGATAGACCATTTTTTTTTCATTTTTTTTTTTATACAATGTTTTTTGTATTTTCTTGCAATGTAGTTATATATTTTCGTAAATACATTTCATGGTTTCACCTTTAAATTTCGACTTTCATTTGGAATTTAACATTTTTAAATATTCACCATGAATTGGAATTACACAACGATAATAAATCCATGACAATGTATTTGTCTTATGTAGGTGAGCTAGTTCTATTATACAAAAAAAGTAATTTTATATTTCCGAAATTACTTCGTCTTTGCCGCTGTGATAATAAATCGAGAAGTTTAAATTCAGCATGTCGTTTCATCCAATTTTTGTGGAACATTTTATTCGGTGCATACTAAAAATAATAAAATTCCTTGGAAATGAGAACTTTATCGGAGTAGCGTTATTACCTAGAAAAGTATTATTTTTTTCTTATTACTATCTACCAGTTTCACTTTCAAATTTATCACAGTTCCAATTTTTATTGAGATTGTTGTGGATCATACTTTTTATAAATAAAATAAACCACAATTCGTAATTAATATTAAAATAACAGTTTCACAGTTAGTGGCTCTGTGTACCGATACTAAAACTGGAGCCGTGTCGACTTTGTTGAGTAATTATAAATTGTAGACAATCCTACAGCATATTATACAGACTGTCCCAAAAGTGTTGAAGGAGCCGGAAATGGGAGGTAGGTGGGGTCACACTGAACAACTTTTTCCTTTGCAAAAATGTCGTATGGGGCTTCATTTTTAAATTATTAACGAAAAACACCGACCAATCAGAAGGTGAGAATCACGCGGCACGCAATTCGATCGCGACCACGGCCAATTATAACTCGGGCCTACACTTCTGCCTCCGAGCGCGCGAGAATCTCGCGCTCTGATTGGTCGGTGTTTTTCGTTAATAATTTAAAAATGAAGCCCCATACGACATTTTTGCAAATGGAAAAGTTGTTCAGAATGACCTCACTTACCTATAATTTCCGGCTCCTTCAACACTTTTGTGACACCCTGTATATATCCAGTCATATTGAGATTCATACCACCAATATTAGACCCAAGTTTCTACTGTCCAAACATTTTGAGCTTTGAATTATTGTGTTTATATATTGCTTGCAAATAAAAATCTCGTATTAAGCTATACCCATTGTTATCATTGTCTTCATGTTTGTATTAAATAAACTTGTCCTACTTTCATTATAAATGGTTTATATATCGCAATACTGTACCACGGATGCGAGAAAAATCAATTTTTGCTCATTGAACGTGAGCGCTACTTTAATACAAATTAAATAGAAGAAGGTTAAATCGCATCGATCAAATTCCACACTACATTAAGCATAGTTCAGTTCTCCAATAATGGGAACACAGAAATAGACTTTGGGAATAAAACCAACCGTTCCTGTTTGTTTTCTGTACCGCCCGTTTGTTCGTTCAATCGTTAATTGTGAAATGAATCTCCGGGATGTCGTGTATTGTAACGGTTCAACGAAATCAAACGTTTTCGAACACCGAATATATTGCTGCCTTTTTTAAACGCGAAATAATTGTAGGTCGTTAATTCTACACAAAAAAAAACAGTTAACAATAATATTATTTGCACCCGAAAGCAAACCGATTTGCTTCTCCATTATGATCTATGGACTACGCTTTCTCCCTTTGTGTCGTGATTTTCAGTGTGCCGAGTCTTGCTAGTTTCTACTTGATCACTGGATCATGGATCTACAAATAATGACTGTAGCTCGTGACTACTTTGATCATTATTCGTTCGTGTTTAAACCTTTTGTTCGATATCTAAACAGAATTCCTCTTGATTATGATCCATAAAGTATATACAGTGGATCAAAAAATATTGGTACCTTCATCGTATTGTTATTCTAATAATTGTAGGTAACAACTCACTTGTTATTACTAAATAAACAACTAACAATAAATTGTATTCGGTTCTATGTGTGTCTGTCACATTTGCGAAAGCGATTTTCTCGAAAACATAATTTGAGATAAAAAAAATTCATATAAGTTTTAACTGTGTTTACTTATAAAATTCACAAGTTTAGTAAGAACATTTTGGTAACGAAAAATTTTTAATTTATACATGTGCAATTTCTTAAACTGCTACATTTCATTATTTTTAAATTTAAAACGTTAATATCTCCATAGCTCTAGACTTTTGAATTTAAAAGTTCGTAAATTACCAAAATTGTTAAACTTCTACATTTCTTAATTATTCAATTTCTCAATTTTTATATTTCCTGTTGTTATACTATTGAATTTTTTAATTTTCAATTGTTTATATCGCTAAATTTGTAAATTTGCATCTTTCTAAATGTAAAATTTCTATATTGCTATGTTTCTTAATTAGTAAAATCCCCAGTTACTATGCTTTAGAATTTCTAAATTTGTGAATTGTCAAACTTGATAATTTTATGTGTTGATATCTAAAAAGTTTTTTTCGAACGTACAAAATTTCGCAGTTCTAAATTTGAGAATTAAAAACATTTTTAAATTTCTTACTGCACGGTCGATACATTCCAATGTTCAGTGTTTTTCGTGTTTCACCTAATTTTCCCACTACTGCTCCATGTCTTCATACTTTTGCTCGCAGCATTAAAAGAAATAAAAACATTTTGCAAACATTTGTATGAAAACGTTTAAACAACATCTAAGTTTATCCTCTTCCATTGTGGATGAGGAACATATGTTTTTAATACAAACAAACAAGTACAGACGCGTTTTTCAACAAACGTTTAGTTTTATCGTCTTGTTTTTCTATGCAGGCCAATGTTTGTTACATAAAAGTTTGTGTATAGTACTTGTACTTACATGCGTATGTTAAGCAGTTTTTATAAGTAGTTTTAATGCAATATGACACAGGCTCATTTTATACACATGAAGTAATTTTAAAAATGTAAAGTCTCGACACTTTTTGAATTCATTGAAAAAGAATAATTTAACTTTTTAAATATAAGGTTATGATTATATTTGATAATGTTGGTCGGAAATATTTTATAAAGAATGCAGTTCACAACTGGGAAAAGCTATATCTTAAAACATCAAGTATCATGAAAAAGAATCTAAATGGAATTGAATTAAACATACTTTTAAATAAAATACATAAATGTGTATGCATCAATGTATCTAAAAAATACATTTACTTTTTTTTTAATATTACGATAATTTATAGTATTTATTGTAATGTTAATAAATATTATGGTATTTATTGAAATATTAATAAATATTCTGGTATTCTAGGTGTTAAGATAGGACTTAGTATAATATAGTTATAATTACATTCACTACAATCTTAAAAACGTATTATAGTTTTTATCGTAATATTATCACTCTGTTGGTAATAATTAATGTACTTTTTAATTTTGGACAGAAGAATATTAAAATGCACTAAGAAGAGTAATTGAATAAATCAAACTATTTTTCCATAAAATGATTATTCATGTATACCTTGCTGCAGGTTAATTTAATAACAATAGGTCATCTTAATTCCAATATTCCAGTTCTTACGATATTATTAAATTCTTATTATTAAATTTCTACAGAATTTTAAATACATTATCTCATAATGTGGTTACTAGAAATAACTAAATAAAGTACAAAATGCTTTCAAATTTATGTTTAACCAATTTTAAAAATAAGTAGATTACTTAATTTGACAAGCACATACATTTAACACTAACTCAACAGAAAACTGTTGTGATTAAGCAGCCAGAAGTATTAAGTTTTAGATAATAAAGTTTAAAATTAAATGTTGAAATGCGAACTTTGATATTTATTTGGTGACAAACGATATTAAATTGGGCTAGTTTAGAAAATACATTTTTGCACTGTATTGACTATATCTATTTGTTACAATATTTTTATTATTATAGTTTTGTTGGTTGACCCATTTTTGGAGTAGCGTGAAATAGTCAAAAATTCACGTGGCTTATCAATATGGATCCTGACGTGAATCACATCATCGGTTGTGTATAACGTCAATACTGTGCATTGAAAATAATTCACTACCAAAACCGCTCAACAATTGATTCAAACCGAAAGTGAAATTGGTACAACCCTTTTGCAAATTAATGCACGATCATATAAATATCACCAAGTCGATACTGTATTGCAGTTGAATTGCTATGGTTGTACTTAAAAATTCGTAATCGACCATGATATTCATCAGATCTGACTATCAGCAACTGATTATTTTGGAATAAATCATGTTCCAACACGGGATAAACAACGATTTAAATATTAACTTGAAGTATCCGACGACCCAACTGGTTAATCAACGTGAAAGACTGTACTATGTGTCAGGAGATATGGAAGGTTGAAAGTCTAAAATCGTTCATGATCATTTGGCTTATCATTGGAGCTGTCAAATGTAATAAAAATGGTTTCTGTGCATTCAGAAGGTAAATTAATAGATGTAGGTTAAGATATCTTGCGTACTCTAAATACCATGTTATTATTATAATATAGACGCCTATCTCTCCACAGGTACAGCTAGTATGCTTTCATCGAGACCCTTCATTTAACATTTTTCCGTTTCAGCCGGTTCACGTAATAGTTCACTTTTCCTTGTCCTTACTTTGCGAAATATTAAGCCAAATTGACTTAAGTGATCCGTACAGTATAAAACATTTGACCTTTCATAGCTTTTACTAAAACAAGTAGATATTGGAAAGTTACAAAAGTTATAAAGTTGTGTGGAAAAGTAGGTACATTAATAAGTGTTTTGTCGTATTCCGCGGATGGATATTTCAAAACTGTTTGATGTACAGTAGCGGACAAAAGTTTAAGACTAAATGGACAAAATAAATAATTGATTTACTGTTCATAAAAACTATAAATAGTGTTCCACTTTCGGTGTTAACTAATTAGACATTTATTTATACACTTATAAAAAAATTTCATTTTGATATTTTACTCAGTAGCGAAGGTAAAAAAAAAGGAACGAAGTTCGTATAATATTTCAAATCAAATATCGTCTTAAACTTTTGTCCGCTACTGTACATAGCTCAAAAATAGTTTAAAATTTGTCCAACGACCCAGAATCCATATATAGATTGGTATACTGTTTTTCGTTCAATTTCTTGATTCAAAAATTCAATTCTTTAATTCTAAACTTCTACAGTACCAGTATAGACGGACTATCACTGAAATGACAGAACTTTATCAATAATATGGTCGAATACTTTAACTAAAATCAAACGATTTCTGTTTCTCTAAGAAAGTAAAAAATTGAAAAACTTTTCACCCATCATTTGTGAAGTTCTACATATAACCTAATAGTAAAATTAAAACATCAATTGTTTCTTAATTTAAAGCAATTTTCAAATTATACATATGTATATCCTTACTGTTTCATGCTTCCATGTACGCAAATAATAATTTTATTCTTCACCATACTTATGTTTTAGAACTATATTTAAAAACTTATAATTATATTGTTTGAAATATGCTAAACTACTTCGGCGTATCTACATCTGTTGTTATAACAAATGTTCGACAAATTTTTCAGTGCATTTTAAACACTATTTAGTTCTTTCATTCATGAATTATATCCTTAAAATATGTTAGTAAACGGAAATGTAATAAATGATTCGTAAAATTGGCATAACGCATGAACAGATTAAAAAAGCTGTACAAATTCCGTTATTTCCGGCAATCATAAGTGTGAGATTCAATTTAGAAATAAATATAAAATTGAACGCATTAAAAGTGCTAAACTTATTTCGGTAACATATTATACTTCACACAATAAATTGAAATCGAATTTTCCTCATTTAGATAACACAGGTAGTAACATAAAAATGTTTTGTAAAAAATACGGGTATGTAAAAGAATATTAATAACGCCGTTCATGTCATAATATCATTAATGTCATAATATGTTCATATAATTTATTCTTTTAACACTGCAAATTTGTCAGAATCGTTTAAATTTTTATTTCATCTACTGTAGTAATAGAACTTTGTACTTTTTACAAAAATAATGTTGAAGTTCCTTGTACTAGTTGTATTTAATTTATAGTATAACTCAATAATCGAAATATTAACCCTATTAGCACTTTGCCAGTCGTGGTCATCATCGGTGATTAACACGACGCGACGTCGCGAATAAAATATAATATAATCCAATAGTCAGTAAAATAGAAATAGCGTTTCTATGTTCTAGTAATAAAATAAAGTAATACATTGAACACTTCAAAATTATCCATCCATATTAATTACATAGCCATTTTTATCCAATGTATTAATATAATGCGACATTTCTAGGAGTACACATTCTGGACATTTTTAGACAAAACTCTTGTCAATGAAATTAATTAATGAAACTGTTATTTTAGTCCCAACGATTTTAGTTATTTATAATATCGTATAATGAGGTTTACCGTAATGGGCCGAAATTATTGGCACACTTTCTTTAACATAAACTTATATAACACTATACTATATTTAAATATGTACATAATACATTATATTTATAATATGATGTTACATTAAAATTGTACTGCTATTATTATAGTGGCTATTGCACTGCTATATGGTGAAATATGAGGCTCTGAAGTCAAGAGAAGAAATGGATCTTTCGTATAGCATAATTGCCAAAGGAATTGAGCACATATGCTTATATATTTTTGACCCACTATATCATGAATTAAAATAAATTGATATACTTTAGCATCAGTAGGAAAGTTGCAAAATCTACCGAAACAATTAAAACAATCGACATATGCTATGAAGAAAATATAGTGCCTTGTATGAATGTTGTAAAGTACTCGCAAGTTTAATCAAAATTAACATTTGATCTCAACATTATGTCTTCATATTGATATTTGTTTATTTGTTTACAAATATCAATTACATTCATTTTTCTCAGATAATTAAATTTAAGGACAAGGTTAACTTCTTGTGATTTATGATTCCATCCAGTGAATATATTCATCGTGTAGTTCAGAAACTCGTGCCAAAGGGGAAGCTGACACATAACTCAACTGAGAGGGCACAATTAACACATGTATTAAATTAAAATATTATAATACTAGAAATTATATTTATTTATATCTTAAAATAAAAATGCAAACAATATGGATATGTAAATACTGCCTAATAGAAAGATTTATTACAGAAACATGATTTGCTTAGAGGGAAAAGATCTCTAACAGGTAAGGAGTTTTTATTCATATTTCTAAGGAATATGTGCAATCTTTTACTAGTGTAACTCAGCAATTACAAGTTAATGTTTTTAACAGTACTTAGAAGCACGATATTGAATCACAAAGTTTTTAGTAATAAATACAATTGAATGAAATAAAAGTGCCTTTGAAGGATGGGTGACCGGTGATATCTATGCTGGTGACACCATCGGTAACGAATGATGCACCTAAATTATAAAATTCAACGTATAATAGGCATCTACTACCGTTTTCTATGTACAAATTCCAATATACAAAGCTACCATATCTGACTTGTTTTTCCGTACAAATTTATAACCTTTTCAGTTGTAAATTGTATTATAGAAACACTCTATAATAAAATTCACAGATTACATTTAATAAACAGCTTAAAAGGAACTCAAATTGAGGCTCAAACTCGCAGATAAATTTTCGAAACAAATGTTGCATCATTTCCAGACACACATACAGTTTTGAATGTAATTAGGCTGTTGTCTGTTTATTCCTTTTACACAGATGTGAAGATCATCTTCAGTTATTTGAATAAATGTGTAGTATTACTTCTTGAATTTTTATGATAAGTGAAATTTTGTATGTAAACGTATTAGAAGAAATATTGTTTAAAATTAATACTATTTAAAATCTAGGTTAAGGTGTGCTCAAACTGTCGTTCATTACTACCAACACATTTTTTAACG
This sequence comes from Coelioxys conoideus, assembly GCA_947623535.1. Classification (NCBI taxonomy): domain Eukaryota; kingdom Metazoa; phylum Arthropoda; class Insecta; order Hymenoptera; family Megachilidae; genus Coelioxys; species Coelioxys conoideus. The sequence continues at coordinate 28,142,159 of OX392452.1, forward strand.
AGATAGCTGCGAAATTCAGTTAAAAATATCATTCATGGAATGCCTAATTAAAATTAAGCAACGAGGAATATACACATCAAACGCAGGACGAATGCTCTTATTGTATATATTAGGAGAAAATGCAAGCAAAATCAGGATGAATTTTTATTCGGAAGAAGATAATTCGTTAATGCCAACTGCGCCGAAATAACATTTTGGATTAACGCATATACACGCCGCATGCGGTTAATTTGTTAATCTGGTTGTGAGTGAACGCTGTACTCTTCCAAGCATATTTACATTTATTATGATACATATACAAATAGTTATTTATAACAAATTTTCGATTTGTATCTGTGATTTAATACAAACTTCGTATTTCAGAACTTTCAACGGAAATAATCGAGCGATATTAAATTTGACGAGCGTATTGACTAAAAGATTGTGCTATCACATCCGATTTAGCTATCAAGAAATCCTGCTTAATATCTGTGCTGTTTGCCAAGCCCAACGTGCAGAACAGCCCTCATATTGGTACCAAATATTTAAAAGTATTGAAGACGGTGCACCTAATAGACCTGATACTACTTTAAAAGAGAAATAGAATACCTTTGACCCGTCAATGAACCACTAATGAAGTACGTACAATAATCTTCTGACCAATTATGCCACATCACTGACATTCCACCTATAATGATGATCGATGACTATTCCATTTAAAAAATGGAAGATGACCTTCATATCTCGATAGAAGAGCGATGTATCAAGAACGCAATTACATCAGTATATGTGTTCGTAAGTAGTATGTGTCTGTATTTCTTTAAAAACAACTTTATTAAAGTTATAAACTATCACTTTTATCACAATTAATTAAATTGCAATACTTTACTATTATTAAAATTAACTAATATATCATTCAACTCGTTACAACCATGTAACCATATCTGAAAATTATTCGAACCCACTCACATCAGAACTTCATGTCATAGATTCATTGTTCGACACGTTCATTCATTGAAGTCATTTATAATCTCTTGCATTGTGATTATAAACTGCAATCATGGTGACACATTCGCAGATCAAGTATAACAAACTTCTCTGATATAATATGCTTGAATTCTCAATTTTTGCACTCTAAACCGGCAAGAATGACTAAATCGAAAATCAACATAATATTTAAATTTTCTTTATCCGTCTTAACAATAGTTTGCGACGCACGATGCATCTGCCAAATAAATCATAGTGCAAGGGGTTAATACACATTCGCCTTATCGTTCACCTATATTTACAAATTTTTCATCAATTCATGTTCAACTGTAATCATATATTCAATCATTTACCTATGTTCACATATTTAATTATAAATTCATGTTCAGCTACATTCATACATTTAGTCATTTATATTCATATCTTATATATCACTGGAAACCGTGCAACCTTTTTCACAAAATCTGTTTTTTGGATCAGAACATTGCAATAAGTATCGGGTAATTCGATAATGATTGAGTAGTTTGAAATCGTCAGATTACGAGATTCACCAGTTGTGCTAGATCGGGAGCACCAGTAAGTGGTTCACACACTGTGTTCCACAAACTGTTTAAAATGGAAGCAACGTTTAGAATGAAAATGTAAATCATAATTTCAGGTTCGTAATGGAAGAGGCTAAGCCTGTCTTCAATTTCGTTATATTAATTTGCCGCACAAGTTTCTTCCTTTTTTTATCATACATAAAAACGCACTTCGAGGAATGCTCTGCAAGCAATCACAGATAATTTTAGAAAGAGTAAATAATCATATTTTCAGAGAGATAGAGCAGGGTGAAAGAGCAGAATAATTCATTTTAATGCAGCAAATCAACCTTGAACAATAAGAATTGTGTATTCGTTTCCATCCAAAGGGGAAGAAATTTATGGGACACCTTAACACGTTACCGCAAATGACGGCTATAACCGTCCTGCACATTTTAATTAATAAGAAAAGAAATATTATTAGTACGAAGTGTACTAATACATTTATACATCGAAAAAGAAGATGTAACATTCCAGATAACATATCAATTGTTTTTTGCGTGATTTTTCATGCTTTAACAATTCGGAAAAAGATAAGCACGATCGTCAAATTAAAAGTGTGCGGCAACGTGTTAATATTAAATCAATTTGAGTTATTTTCCTCTAATTGTGAGGAACGGGCAAGATTTTCAAGCGCTCTGAAGCGATCGCGGACGTTATATGTTCGGCAAGCTGCTCCCGATCGAGAAAACGGCGGAAGAAAACGTGGGAACATCGTGGCGCGATAATTCGTTCCTTTATCTCCGCTTCGGAATTACGCAACGGACGATTCGAGCGTGCGCCGCGAGCAGCGACGCAGTCTCGTGAAAACGTTCCTACCGGAAGTGCGTACTTTAATTAAACGTCGTTTCCTGCCTGTCATTAGCTCGACCGTTTACGGAGTGGAGCGATGCGCGATTAGAGTATAGTGTCGGCGAATATTTTGGAAGTAGGCATCGCGTCGCTGCGAGTTGTCGCGCAGGGCCCTCCTCCAGGACGATCCGGTTATCTGAACGTTGTTTACTTTTATAGTGATCCGGGAATTACGTTACGTCGGTCTTTACGATATTCAGTGTAGTACAGAAATTTCTGGCAACTAGCAGTTGATGTTTCGCCAACTAAATATCCGCAAATGCCATCCATTGGGCGCCTTGAGCTATTCATTTAGACCTAGTGTGCTTTTGTACGCTATGTATGTCCGGTGATATGTTCCGTCTATCAAGAATTCTTCAGTTAGCTACATTGTCCGCTTCCGCTAATGGAAGCTGCTCGAAGCTTTTTCGAGGGCGATATTTCTTATATGACACGCTGTCCTGATGGTAAAAGAAAACGTGCTCTTCAACTATTCGCGCTCGTTGCAGCTGCTGAACCGACCAGTTTAATGAAAAACGACGTTTTACAACGAATTTACTTCTACATAAGTGCTGTACGATTCCGTGCAACAGCATAGTTAAGAGGTATCATCAGCTGCATTTTACATTGTTCCCGGTTACTTAGTATGTGAATACATTTACATTTATAATCGATAGTAAAGAAGTACATGTAATTCTTTGCACGGTGTGTTGCTACCAGTTGACACTGCTATGCATAGATTATTCTGAATCTTGTAATCTAGAAAATTAGGTATTTCTGCATGCTGTATTTCAGAAGACAAAGTATATCTGTATCTTATAAATCCGGAGGTAATATATATCTGACACCTACAATTCACATATTTGAATTCAGTTCAAAAGATGAAATATATATTAATCGTATAATTTACAATAAAACAATACACTGCCCAAAACAAATATGGCATAGAAAAATTTTACGCCAAAATGAGTCAAATTTGATTGACAGTAACTCCGTGAAAAATCATCGTCAAATTATGTTCTTCTTTTTAAATTCAAGCTCGAAATCTGTATTTTAAAATACCGTAATTCTATTTTAGGTTTGATGCATCCCTACCACTATAACACCACAAATGCGAGGGCATGTTATCAATACTGAAAATTACAAAGTTTAATGAAATAGATGGACTTGCCACATTTTTTTCGGAAATACCGTTTGCAGAAGCATAAAGTACGAACCTTTATCTTCAATTTCCAGTAAGTCAAAAGATGCTGCCATTTTTTTCGCCAAGATACAGTACTTTAAAGTAACCCTTGCATTTATGGCATATACCGCCGGCATTGGCATTACCCGATGCGTACTACGCGGAGGTTGCCGAACGGATTTTGCATATCATGTGGCTTTGAAAAGAGCCGCTTCACGGAGTTACCGTCAGTCAAATTTTACCATCTGGCTAAGCTTTGTCTATGCCATATTTATTTTGCGCAGTGTATACGAACATTGTAGCAGTTTCATAATTACACAGAAGCCTGTTATTTTTTTTCTATTTCTAATTATTAAATTTTGTTTCAGTACAAGCATATTATTCGTGTGATAACATTCATACAAATAAGTATGAATTTCATGCTAGTATGATAAGAAAGTGTGATAAAATTCATACGTGTAAAAGGCGTCTGTACATAATTAGGCGATTAAATGTCTAATTTAATTGCAGGCATGATGGATCAGTCTATCCAAAAAATTTCTATTAGAGTTTATATTAATGTAGGTATGAGGATAACAAGTAATTAGCGTAATTTAAAGAAATATCGTTTGTATTAAGCATAAGGTGCTCCGACATAATGCAAATTTAACAGTAAGGTAATACTTAAAATAGGTAAATGAGATGAACTTAGCTCTTGTTCATTTTACTTCCTAAATTATATGACAATATGCGCAATAGGCATTTCATCAGGACACGTTATATGTATATAATTTTTCAGTATATATTTTTGATTCAATTTTATTTAATTTGATCTTTTAAAAAGTATTTAAATTTTATTTAACAACGTGGTTTACAAGTAATTAATAGTTAGTATAATGTTTAAAGTAAGATCGGATGTATTAAATACAGTGCTCTCGCAAAATGTATAGACACATTAAACGATGATCACGTATAAGAATAATAGTAAAAATATTAAATCACGTAGATGGTGGCCATTTTAAATATCACTAATTATTTAGAGAGGTAACAGAACATCAACTTAACCCATGTTCACTTTATTTATTAAATCATATATTAAGTTATGTATACATTTTGTTGGGATACGCTATATATAATTGCGGAGTATACGTTTCTTTAAATTTATTCAATTTTTCCTTTTAAATTGCATTTAAATTTTATTTAACAACACGATTTACAAACAATTAGTAGTTATTATAAAACGTAAATCAACGGCAGTTGTATTAAACACAGAGTGTCCTCATAAAACGTATATACACATTAAGTATTAATCAAATATGCAAGTAATAGTAAAAATGTTAAATGCCATTGATATTGATGGTGGATATTTTATAATTTATATTTAACTACATTTATTACATTAGTAATGTGTATACACATTTTATTGGGACACTCCGTATATAACTTTCGAGCATAGGTTGCTTTTAATTTTTCAACTTCTTAAAGCTTCAAATTTTATTCAGTATCATAGTACAGATAATGATGCATAAAATAATGTTATACATTTCGTACGTCATATTTACTCAACCGAGTTGATTTAATAAAATCAACACGGTTTCAGTGTTGTTTTTAAATTACGCTAGATTATATAATAACAAAATATTATTGTAAGTTTCATTATATTTATAATAAATATAACAATTGTATTTATAATGGGACCGAACAGAATGAAATAAAATAAATCTTATTCAGAAAAATAAAATAGTTCCCATATAACGAATAAATTGTAAATAAATAAAATAACATCAATTTCCTAAAATGCAATGTAATTAATGCAATGTAATTAAATATTTTTGGTGATTGTTAATTAACGCATTGACTGCCGCGGTGGTTACCAGCGTGCGACTCTACAAAATTCAATTGCATTAATTAACGAAAGAGGATTCAAGAAAATTCTTTTAAGCGCTCTTAGTGCTGTACATTAATTAGAAGATGAAACTGGAAAATTAGTTATATGAGTTCTAGGTAACTTACATTATAATGTGTCTGACCATATACGTCAAATTTCACTGTGACAGTCAACGCGTTGAAGATATTTCAATCATAAAATATCACCAAAATAGTCACTTACCAGAGATAGGTAATTTCAAATCCATGTTGTGGCAATAATTTGCAAAGCGGCAGGGATAGTTTCGTGACCAAGGGTGGGTCAACCGTTTCGTGTCGATTTCTGGAACACGCACGCGGTCCCAACTTTTTGTCGATTCTCCTGGTAAATCAGCGAGTCACCGAGTCACTAAGCGAGGTGAGTCATTGACAATCTCTCAATTGACCTAAGAAGTATACTTTCCGGCATTATCCGTTTACCGACTGCCCAACTAATTGATTTTATCTCTTTTTCTCTTTCGTTACGCGTTCTAAATATACATATACATCATTGTCCATATAAATAATGTTAAATATGCGATACGTTACAAAATCTTGATGTTACGCAGTTTTCGACAAGAGACAAATAGCTGTTTGTTATAATACTGTTACCGTTAAATTGTAAGAAGCTAGAGAATTAACCTACGAGTGTTGCTATGCGTTTGTGCGTGATCTTTAACATTAGATGTTTACCTTTGTACGTTTCGAATCTAAAGAAAGGGGGTTATGCCAACACTTTTCAGACCGTATTACCGATCCGCTACTTCTGCGGGTAACACGAAACTTAACAATCGATCAAGGATAGGGAATAATACTATGTTTCCCCGACAAACGTTTCGTTCACTTTTCACTTGTAATCAAAACACTAAAAGACACTAACTTTCTCTGCTGTCAATATAGAGTGCGTCACCAGACAGTTCCGCGACATCGAATTCGAAACGTTCAGTGAAGAACGATCGCATTCACCTTGGCGAAATACCGAATTCGAGACTTGCACGATGACCCTAACTGCTGTTCGTACCGAAATTTTCCCATTTTCATGGTTAAAGTTCGACGTCTGAACGATAGTGGTATATTTAGAAAGGAAACAACGGTCCAGAAGACACCGGCTGAAAGATGCAACGTCATATGGGGTAAAGACGTTGGCCTAGATCAGGATCGCCACGTGATGACATCGTGACGTAGATCGATACTCCTTCTTCAATCCAGGGTCAAGCAAAATCGTTTTACGGTTACCGTTCTAGTTTGGAGGAAACAATTTCGTTCTTGGCGAAGACAACAGAATATTCTAATTCTAATATTTGACGAACGATCAGTAGCTCGTTACTCGGTTCGTAAGCAAGCTAGTTGTTCATGGAGGTTTAATCGACGCAAATGACTCCGTCGGTCAAATCTGTTCGAGCTTCATAAGACGCGCAAACTCAAATACATGGTCCATCTTGCGTCCCAACCAGCAGGTGACGATACCCCGGAAGTGATCCTCGAATACGTAGCCGGAGCGTCATGTATCCAGATTAGGACTGGCGCGCTAAAGCTGGAAGGTCCGGTGCTCCAGAATACGATGGTAAGAGGCGCGCGATATCCTGGTTCGCGATACGGCGCTAAACTCACGTGGCGGTATGGTTCGAACTCTCATCGACGGTGACCACTTCCTCGAAGTTTCGGCCAATCAGCGGTGAGCAAGGATACCTCGTCGAGACGTTCGTCGCAACTCGTCGGCGTTCGGCCGTGCTCGGTAGCGGTTCGTCTTCGTTCCGCTCACGTGTACCGCGTGCTGGACGACGTACGGTCTGTGACTACTTTTCGGACGTGTTCGCGAGGACGCTCCGGGACACAGGCTCGTGACCAGTCCTGTCGGCGAGGCTTGCCAGCAGGACGGCATGGATCATGTCCAGGAGTAACACCGTGGTCGTGGTACACACCGTTTCTTGGTTTCAGTGCGTGAAAGCACACACTGCTTCGCATCGAACGTGCGCCTCGTCCAGCGTCCGACACGATACTACCTCTCTCCCCTTCCTCTCTTTCTTTCTCACTCTCCCTACGCCCCCTCCACGGACTCGGCTAGCTCTGTCTCCCTCTGGTCGCGATTTCTGCTTGAGTAGGGACGACTTGTGGGGAGAGACCTGGTAGCCGCTCATTAAACAAACGCCTCGATGACGTCAGGAAGTATCGCGGGACCATCGAAATCAATCGCACTGACTAGAAACTGTTATCGATCCGTCGATCCTACACGCGACCGCATTTATCGTGTTCGCCAATTTCTTATCGACCATTTGATTTTCGCGGTGAACACGCCGGGTTCGGCGGTATCTCGGACATTAGCAGCTTTCGCCGTTCGTTTATGGTATCCGGCGGTCTGCGCCGATGCTCTGTCATGTATTTTTAACGCATTCACGTAGTAGAAACGGTCTTAACTAGCAAGACACAGGATCGTTCGGATTATTGAGATTATTAAATATTATTTTTTGGTACAATGTTTTGATTGGCCTTTTTATATGTAATATAAATCTGTTGTTTGTAATTCTGATAGTATTTAGAATTGCTTTGATGCTTTTATTTCTTATTTAGAGCCGTAATAGCGGCTACCGGTGACCGATATAGGGTGAGACAGAACGAACCGTGGCAAAGTTCTTATTCTTGGCTCCACTGAAGATGTTTTGATGAAATTTTGAGAAACTAGTTGATTTGTTACAATCATTAACATTTGTTAGTATAAAATGCATCAAATTAGTGGAAGTTCAAATACTCAAGTGTGAAACGTATAACACATTAATATCTGGTAACCTAGAAAATTCCAATCATTTTAATCCGCAAAATGGATCAGACAATACTTTCAAAGTTACTTAACAGTAGTTTTATGCGTTTTCTTCATTTTCTTTATTGTTACTACTTTTTTAAAAGGTACACATGTAAAGTTTGATAATTGCAAAGTTTAGAAACACCATCAACTTTCACCGTTGCTTATTGTCCTTATTCCCTGATATTCTTTATCTTTTCTGGTTATAATTATATTTGGACTTGTTAATAATTGTAGTATATGTTACGTGCACTTATTCTATTATTAGTAAGCATGATGTTATTCGTCGAGTATATTTAAATGAAATGAAATGATATTTGTATCCTTAAGAAATGTTAGGGTAGCTTTGCTTCTGTTAACACTGTCCTTTAGTGTCCATATTTCATAACTTTTGATAATATCGATTGATTTTAATCATTCGTAGATCAAAACGTTTGCCTCAATTAGATATACCTGAAGCAATGAAAAACATTTTTATATCATAGGAGAAAAGATTTTGATGTAGCTCGGATGATATAAAGATTTAGCTTTTCCAATGTGGCGAATTCCATTTTCGAAATGGTGATTATTATATTTAATATTTTTTCAATAGAAAATTTGAGTTAAAATGTTTTTCCACAGAAAAATATCCTCTTTTGCCGTGCACCGTTTTGAATTGAACTATGCTATGAAATTTATCATGTTCTTGAAACTTATTGCCATGTAATATATGTATCCAACTCTGTTTCACGATAAAATGTTTTCGTTACAAATACAACATTATTGAAATCTTTATTTAGTCATTCTGACCGCATACTTGAATAGAATTGTAAATGAGTTATATTGAAGAATGATTCAACATGCAAAAGATTACGAAACAATAATAATAGGAATGAATTGATTTAAGTTTAAAACAGGAGCACTTTATGTAGAGTAGAATGAATTTTACAGTTCATTAATTTCGTTTAATAAATTACATCAAACTTAAATTTCCAAACCACCTACACGTGAAAAAAATACAATCTAAAGAAGTAGAGCAGCAAGTCGAAATTAATGAAGGAAATAGTAAAATAATCCTTCAAATGATGCAAATGTATGGCCTTGCACCGAATAGTAATACATATAAAGATGTGTTTTCAACGTTTTTATAGGTACAGAAACTAATAAGTCTCAATGGAACGTACTTACATGTTACGCAGACAGCGAACGAGTTTAAATAAACATGTGTAAGCTAATAAATTATTTTATTTTACGGCCAAGATCATGAAACAGTACAGTAAAATTATATAACGCTCTAAAGATTTTAATGAACCATATTATTTCGACGTAACACTTATTTTAAGCATCAATCGCAACGCATAAGTAAGACAGCGTTTGCTTCAGTCGCCATTTTGAGTAAAAATGGCACCCAAGCAGCAACCGCTTCTTTTTACTTCTAAAATTTTCCTTTATTTATACTCACTGTAGAAGATGCCAACTTTTTAAAAGCATTTACGAAATTTAAGTTTTTGTTAACTGTATCATTTTTATTTAAACAGTGTTATTTTCAAAGTCGTAAACCTTTTTACTTAGTTAGTTAATTAACAGGATCTGGATGGGTATAGTAAATTTTGTAATCCATTTAAATTGCATCTCCAAAAGCAAATTTGTTCAGAATTGAAACATAAGCATTTCTATTAACTTTGAATGATAATTACAAAAAAGCGAAAACAAGAACAGAGAAACACAGTTCACCATACTAAAGTGTAATTAATTCTCTCTTAAAAGACAGACATTTTTCTAATTCACAAAATCACGAAAATCAATCTTTGGTTACCGTGATGTCTCACTGAGATGTAATAAACAAAATTGCATGATGAAAGTAGTAGAATTACATTAATCATGTTGGATTCGCATATATTCGAAAGTTTTAACATGTTTTTCACATAAATTATTCCTAAATGTTGCACGCAACTTTTTTTCTTAGATTATACAAATACAAAATTTGTACACAAAATTATCTAGATAAATCTTTATCCAAATTTACCACAAAATACTATAATACTTTTTAGTTTATTAATAAAAGACTAAGTGAAACGTATCATCATTATAAATTTAACTCGATTAAATAATTAAGAAAAGAAGAAAAGCTGAAGATTGTCAAGAATTACATTATTTCGCACAATTAACATTTCTCATAATTTAACATTTTGTAGCTTTACATTAGAAAAATGCAGAATTTTAAATTCTTCTCGTTATGTTTTGTCTGGACATAGTTATTTTCATCCTGACCAACGTGTTCATAAACCTTATATCAGTGGTCTTTATTTGAAGTAGTGTAACTAACTTCGTTTGAGTATCAGCTATTCTACAATTTCTTCTAAATATAACACTATTTACCACATGTAAGTATCGTTATTCATTGTTAGTACCTTATAAATCATTCTCTTCAGGGGACCAAATGCCGACAGAGAAACATTGGTAATTTCTTTTTAATCGCATTTCGATTGAACAAAATATCTAATTATATAGGGTGTCCCAAAAGTGTCGAAGGAGCCGTAATTGGGAGGTAGGTGGGGTCATACTGAACAACTTTTTCATTTGCAAAAATGTCGTAGGGGGCTTCATTTTTAAATAATTATTGTAAAACACCAACCAATCAGAACGCGAGAATCGCGCACGCTCGGAGGCAGAAGTGTAGGCCCGAGTTATAATTGGCCGTGGTCGCGATCGAATTGTGTGCCGCGTGATTCTCGCCTTCTGATTGGTCGGTGTTTTTCGTAAATAATTTAAAAATGAAGCCCCATACAACATTTTTGCAAATGAAAAAGTTGTTCAGAATGACCCCACCTACCTCCCATTTCCGGCTCCTTCAACACTTTTGGGACGCCCTGTATAAATTCAAGTTATGCGAACGAAACATATGTACATTCTGAGGCATAATCGTCTGAAAAAATTATTATTTTTATACAACAAATGAAACAAATACTTGCTTCTACAGTAAAAACCTGACTTTCTGGTTATCACGAAATAAACGGCTTTTAAATCATGAAAGACAATTCCACATTAATCACAAGCTTATAAGAATTTATTGGCGGATTATTTTGATGTTGCAAATAGTTACTGTTGAGAGGTGTGTCGAAGGAGAACATACTTTTGTGTAGATGAGCCTATTCATTTAATAGTTCGTTTAAATAGTTGCATAATTAAAGAAATTTTCATGTTTATGACTACAAATAAATTTAACTGTTTTGTATAATGCAATTAGTTTTCTTGGATAAGTAGTGTATCGGCTAGCTTATCCATCAGATCAAGAAATATGAGTTTAAAGAAAACGCGATTAAAGTTTCATGCTAAATTTATTCACAAACGAATGATAACTTCCTAACATTCATTTCGTTCACATATCTTGCAAGTAATAAAACAACTTCTGTCCTGTTAATTACAGTTCTTGATTTTCTAGTTGTAATTTATTATATCAAAAGTTACCTTCGCGTGTTGTTTCTTATAATAGTTGCCTTGTCTCGGTAACACGATTGATGTAAGTTTTATTCTGTAGATATTTATAAATCATACTTAATTGTTTGTGTTAACTGCTCGATTTCCATTATACTATTATAAGTATGACAAACATCAATTATGCTAATATACATACAATATGTACATATACTAGCGCAAGTAGATGGTGACAGCGTCTGACAACTATTGAAATGTGAACTGGTGCTAATCTGTAATTAATAATATTGTGCTCTGAATTTGGCAATTCAAAGTTACCAATTTACAAATTTCGAAATTCAAAAATGTGCAAATTTTCAAATTATTAAAATTTCGAATGTTTAACTTTATAAACTTCGCAGTTTAATTATTCACAAATTTTTAAGTTCTCATATTTTCTAAATGAAAGATCTTAAAATTTCAATCAAATCTAAACTCTTTCATTTTCAAATTCCCACAAAGTAAAATTTATAAATTTCCAAGTTTTCCAATTTTTTAATTTTCAATGTTTTCTATTCATAAATTCAGTAATTATGGAATTTTCAAAACCACAAACACTTATTTTGGTCGAGTCATGAAATTTTTAATTACCAATGTTCTACATTTTCAGATTCTTTATTCCTTATAACATTGACCACATTCCCAGTTTGACCATATCTTACAATTTCTAAATTTCCAATTTTCCAAATGCTTAAACTCATCAATTTCAGAATTTTCAATATGTGAGATTCTCAAATCTTCATTTTCATAATTTCATTAAATTTGTATAGCTCCAATTTTCTAAAATTACAAATTTTTTATTTCCAACATTTTCAAATTGTCAAACTCTCAAATTACCATTTGAAAAATCCTGATTTCCAAATCTTTGAATTCTGAAACGCTTGAGCGCTTTGCGTTATTTAATGGGCCGTAGAAGTATCCAGTAGTATATAAATGCGATGTTCGCATAATTTATGAAATATTATGCATCATCGAAAACAGAAATGTGTCGTGAACCTCTGATTTCAGTGGGTAAACTATGATGTTAGTATTCGCAGTGTGATCTCTATATTTATACACGTCGTTGGTGACGTTCGTTAAACAAACATCGCGATGACATCAGAAAGCATTGGTGAACCATCGAAAATCGTTTGTCACTATTAGCGACAGTTACTGATCATTCGATCCTTCATGTGGAGATGCTCGTAGTTTGGCTGCTACACTAACGCAGTTGGTTGTTTTATTCTGATTTGCTGAGAGAACTATTGTGATCCACATCAGATTCGAACCGTTTAGTTGGCTCCTCTAAACTACGCTACACATTTTAACACTTCACAATTTACTAATCGCCTACTTGCAGTATTAAACTTTCACAATATTTTCTACCATTGTGAAACTATTGTAATGTACATTATTAAAATAATGTATAGTTTGTCAAAGATAAATGATTAAGAAATTTCGTTTTTGCATAACGAAATCTCGTGATTAGAATTATTTGTTGTACTTTATAAAATTATATCGTATATTATAATATAATATTGCAACAACTTAAAAAAATTCTTATGGTGCAGCGTTCTGTTATTTACTTTAAATTTTGGAGAGTCAAACAAGTTTGAAATAAATGCTGAAATAGATAAATTAATAAATTTCTGTATTCTGAAATATCTCAATGTTCTAATTTTTAAACTTCAATGTTTCAAATTTGTAATGTTCCCAAAACTTAAAATTGCTGGAATTTCAGATCCCAAACTTACAATTTCCAAATTTCCAAATCCCCAATTGAAAAAATTTTTAAATCCCTAATTTTCTAATTTTAATTGTCTCAATTTCTGAACTTCCAAATCTTTTTCAGACCTGACATATTCAAATTTCAAGTTGTCAAGTTTCTCCTAATTTTTGAATTTCCGAATCTCTGAATCTTTGAATCTCTATATCTCTGAATTTCCAAGTTTCCAAATTTTCAAATTTCCATCCCGAAATTCCTAAATTCAAAAATATCCGAAGATGTAAACTTGATTGTTTGTAAATTTGAAAATTAATCAATCAAAAACCAACGAGTATTAATGGTTGTTTCACTCACGTCCGCCATTTTGTTTGGAGAAGTTTATCATATTTATAAGTATACATAGTACTATACACATTATTTTCTACTTTTTTTTTCTGTAGAAGCTTCGTTCCACGTGACAAATTTTATACATCAAGCTGTTTATTTTGAATTTTCTGACATTATGTAAAATAAGTAATTAGTTCTTTTGGTGCACATTTATGTAGTAATCCGGAAGTTATATCTTGTTAATGTTGGTAATCTGATAAAATACTCTTAAAGCTCCAAGAAGAGACAAGATACAAATAACACAATACAATAAACACTGCTCACGAAGAACAGTTCAATCTTTGATATTAACAGCCATTATAATATAAAAAATCATAACATAAACAATAACTAACACCTGGACGGTGTACTTCTAATACGTAAGACACTATTTATTCATTTACGGCAAAATAGCACGTTCTACTTTGATAGCGTATAACTTTTGAACCAACAGATTCGGACACTCAAAATTATTATATGTCTCTATTTATCGAATACCTCTGATTATGTAAAAAGGTTCAAACAAAATGGTACTTTAAAATGAAGTTTAAGCTGATTAACAAAATTATTAAATAAAAACGTGCGTATGTACACTATCTGTTACAAAGTTCTGTTAGTGTAACGAGAAGTTGCTCCGTTTACCATTTTACGAAATAGTTTCTAAAAGAAAACTTAGATAACCATGCAGTACTCCACAAATACTAAATTTTAAGAACACATAACTTTTAAATCAATACATTCTATCACTCATGATCGTTATATTTCTGTATATGTTGAATATCTATGATTATCCAAGAACGCTGAAAGGATTTAATTTTCAAAAGAAAATTGAAAAGTTGAAACGAGGTTCAGCAAGATAAACAAAATTATTAAATAAAACGTATTTAATAAGTTACAAGATCCGATTAGAGCGACAAGGAGCTACGTTTTCGGCAATAGAAAACGGTGCAGCTTCTTGTTTTACTGTTGAATGATGGTTTCCGTGACCGCCACGCAATCGCAGCACTCGGTATCCTTGATTTCAGTTCCAGCGAAGAAAGCGCGGAGGAGGCTGCTAGCGTTCATTAAACAAACTCGATGACGTCAGAAATAACCCCGCTCCCCTTGAAAACTATACCCGCGATTCGTGTTCGCTAATATCACTGATTCCTGACACATCTATTTCACGTTTTTTGCGTGTAATCGGTTTTTATTAAAGTTTTCACCGCCGGTTTTGTTAGTACATGTATACAAATACATACTTTGAAATGAATATAACAAAAGATTAGACAATGTCATTGTTACGAAAAACAGAAGAGTCATGGGTTATGATAACCTTGAAATATACTGTCAAGGTCGGCATTCTGAATTACTTTTTCGTATACACACAACGCTGCTTGTACTTACAATTAGTCATGAAATTCGACTGTGTCCTCAATGAATGTCACATCATGAAAGTATTTTTGATAATAATATAAATAGTATATTATTAGAAGCATAAATCTATATCTACATAATTATAGAAATCTATATAAGTATACGTCGATATGATTATAGAAATTTACAGAAATCTACAGAAATATATATCATACTTTAAATGTTGAAGATAGATTCAAGTTAGTTTCTGGTCGATGTATTCCAACTTTAGGTTAGGTTTGCTGCTGTAATTATCTGACTACTGATCGATCATCTTGTAACAGCCAAATCAAAGATGACAACCGAAACTTAACACACTAAAATCCAATTGAAATCAAACTCCAACTCTATCTGGTTTGTTGTTAAGCATTCAAAAAATGTAAAGTTGTGTTATCATTAAATTTGATTTTTTACCACACATAACCTAAACCGCCACAAATTGGTGTCAAATGGTGCATTATCGAAAACAATTTTGATTATAACTCGAAGAATAAAACCGAGTAGCGGTTATAATCACAGAAAAAAGTTATTTAATGTCAGAATAATGTCTCCGACAATATATTTGAAGGTTACGTTATTCCTGACAAGTTCCAGTCCCTGTATGTCCTAGTGCTTTACTATCAAACTTTTACATGTCCTATTCATAAAAGCAAAAAGGTTATGAAAAGAAGAATCAATATACGGTTTCAAAGGCTTTATTGGAAAGTAATAGCAAAAATACAAAATGACAGCGTACCTATTCGTTGTTCGATATCACATACAAGGTGTTCCAGTTTTATCCCTATAACTTTGTCTGTACATTCTTCTAATAAAAATAATCGAAAATGTTTAAAAGCACATAGATCAATGTTATATAACATTTTTTTTGTATTATTTCGGAACATGCGGGTAAAATGTTATAGAAGTGGAACGCATTTTATGTATCATCGAAAAATAAAGCCGTCCCGTCATTTTGTATTTTTGTTATAACTTTGTAATAAAGAATTCAAAACACTATGTTAATATAACTGCAAAGTGTAATCACAAAGAATCTTCTTCTTTGTGAACGGAACATATTGGTAAAGTTTGATGACAAGACGGCGAAGAGGTTTTCCAGATAATTAACAGGAATTTAATAAGCCGTCTAAAAATTCGATTCTAATTCGTCAGTACAGTCGAAACAGACGGCAAGAGACAGATAGCTGGGAAGACATGATCGTGGGTGGTCCATTCAAAAGGCCCGTAGCTACTTGGAAATGGATTTTGCTGCGTCTACTATATCCACTGCTATTTAAAGATGAAGCAAACAACGTTCTAACCCCATCTTTTTTCTTCGCACGCTGTCGCCCGCGCTCGTCCTCTTTCTTCGTTCAGCATGTGATTCTTGAGTGGAAAGCGCCGTGAGTGCAAAGACACCTTTCACGCGATGCTATCGGTAATAATTACCAGGGCGAAAGGTCTCGCCACCTAAGACACTATTCCGTATGCTTGTTTTATAGCTGGAGATATATTAACAACTTGTAGTTATTTCCAATGACTCGCTGGAATTTCACGAGATTTTGCGAAATAACATTGCCTATTTTTAAATGTTTTTAGCAATTTTAGGTTCCGTTGGACGTTAACGTGACAGCGACGCCAAATGATGAAACATGTATCTGCATTCGTTATTTTTTCAAAGATCTTAACTTATGTGGGTAATTGAATAAAATATGCTTTATTATTCTTCTACTTCAGTAAACTTAGATAAATTCGTATGGGTTTGAATGTCGTAATGTACAAAAAATACGAGTAAATGGTTCTGGTAATCTATCATGTACATTTATTTTAAATATTTTAGATTAAGAGCACTAACAATTTTTAACTTTGGTATTTGGAAGCTTTTGAATTTTGGAGTTTCACTTTCAGAAACTGAAAATTTGAGAATTTCAGAATCTTTTGATTTGGAAATTTGAGCACATGAAATTAGAAGATTGAGCAATTTAAACATTTAGAAATTTCAACTAGGAGATTTGGAATTATTAGTCTTTGAATTTTTGAATCTTGTAATTTTGAAATTGAAAATGTAAGAATTTGTGGATTGGATTAATTGAAAATTTGGGACTAGGAGAAGTAAAAATAAAGAAATTTGGAAAATTCGAAAATTAAAAATTTGAATGTTTGGAAATATAACAATTTTGAAATATTGAATTCGGTAACTCACAAATTTTCGGGCTTGGAATTTTAATTCAATACTGAATCACTAACAATACCATATCAACAATGTGTACTATATAACAATTTATACCAATATTGTATTAACGAGATGAGATATATATTAACAATGTATTTGTGATTAATATTTCAGAGCTCTGAACATTTATTAAAGATACTACAGTATTAACAATATATACTGGTTGCTTGAACTCTGTATAAGATTAAATGCATGCAACCGTACGTAAAACTTGTGATACTAACACTATTTGAAATTTAGTTTTAATTCTCCATTTTTTATTTACTGATTTACATTAAATTCATGATACCATCAATAACAACCTCTATGGCGAATAACATGTTAAAACAATATTCCTTTGCTTAATAGATTTCATTTGTTATACAACTTATCCCCTCAACTCCAACTCACGTGTACATTAAGTAAAAAAAATTACAATTACGTACGTTCTCTTTAACACTAGATTTACGGAACCCGCCAAAATGGCGGATCTTGCATTCCTTGTTTTTGATTACGAAAATTATTGAAAAGTTTATAACAAAATGCGTGTTAACCTTCATCGAGATAACGAATCTTTCTATGAACATATGTATGTATTATCCATTATTTACTTATTTTTATAATTCATTTTCAATTTAGACATAAGTGGCCACTGAATGTCCGTAAATCTAGTGTTAATAGTCACAATCTCGGATCAAAAATGTGTCATTTCTTTAATATACTATAAACTTTAATATTGTAAAGGGTGGCAATTATTATCGCATTAAGGAGCTACAAACAGGAAACGCGATAACGTGTTCTGATCGCTATACTTCACAGTGCATTCATTATTCACAATGTACAAAAATTGTTTTTCTATTTAAATTTTAATTTAAAAACTAACCGATTATCTAAATATAAAACCAATTAAGCATTTGAAACGAGTATAAAATGTCAATCGTTATCAAACTTATTTTGTTTCCGAGAAACATTCCTTAATTTTGACTTTTAAAACACGAGACATA
Organism: Coelioxys conoideus; assembly: GCA_947623535.1. Lineage (NCBI taxonomy): Eukaryota > Metazoa > Arthropoda > Insecta > Hymenoptera > Megachilidae > Coelioxys > Coelioxys conoideus. Next base: position 28,160,512 of record OX392452.1, read on the forward strand.
ACATTCACACTTTTCTTTGATCATTATACTCAAACTCCATTCAGTATTTCGAAATACATTCAGTATATTCCTACTCCACTAACTCGATGAATAAAGAACTTTTACAAATTCCGAATAAAAAATTTGTATTTAGTACAGTCTACAAACGAATCTATGCATTATAGAAAACCATCACTGTTCAAAAGGAGTCCTATTAGAATGATACAAACAATGCTTTCATCGTCGACTGAAATTTTTTCGAGCAAGTATTGCAACAGATAGTATATACACTAATATATCCTTTCAATCGGAGCTATTGTACGAGTTTATTGCTATTCCTTTGGCCGATCTAACAATCGACTGGCATAATTATTTGAAATAATTAGTCTGCCGGTCGAGAAACTGGGCAAAGGTAGTTGATTAATTAAAGCTGAAGCGTGAACCATTTGCTCGAAATATCTGGCATTCGCGTGTTCTAAATACCTAAGGCTCCGTGTTCAGATATCGCCTCGGTAATTATTTTGAATAAATGGTTGGCCTCCTACACCGACGAGCAGAAGTCGCGAAGTTAACGTCAAAGCGCAAAACAGTTCTGAACCGAAATAGCTAGCGTTCGCGTCACGTTCGAAGCAGCGGTTCGTTCTAACTTCTCATTGTTTTTCTTAGATCGCAAGGTCAAACGAATCGTACACCAAACATGTGAAACGAAGAAAGATCCGCCAGTCGATCCTTCTCAAACGCGAGCGATGCGAATTTTTATTCTAATGCGTTTACTGCCACACTCAAGCGGTTGAAAATACGATTAGCTGGTATTTTTAATAGACGGCGTTTTGATAACTGTTACGAGATGATATCTATCATATTTCTCACGATGTTCGGTAATGTTAAATTGTTTGGTTCAGAGAGACAGATATTATTATGATACTTCGACGTTATTTTTTTACAATTTTAAGTCAATTTAATATTTTTTCTAATGAGAACAAGTACTTGTTTTTCATAATTACAAGCAGTTAATACGAGTATTTCTGATTAGGTAGGTGAACGCGGATGCGTTCAAATGCGTTCGTTATAAATTTTACGAAAAGAGTTTTTATAGGTTTTTATAGGTATGAGGCTTCATTTTTAAATTATTAAGGAAAAACACCAACCAATCAGAACGCGAGAATCGCGCGCGCTGTATGTTCGATCGTGACCACGACTAATTATGACTCGGGCCTATACTTCTGCCTCCTAGCGCGTGCGATTCTCGCGCTCCCATTGGTCGGTGTTTTTCCTTAATAATTTAAAAATGAAGCCTCTTCCAATATTTTTGCAAAGGAAAAGTTGTTCAGAATAGCATCACCTACCACCCCTTTCCGGCTCATACCATAATTATGTGACACCCTGTATATATTTCTTAATCAAAAATGTTGTTATCATTCGTAATTAAGCACCAAGTTTTATATTGTATTGTAGCTCCAAACTTATTAACTAAGTCTCGGTAATAATTATGTGTAGGAACATAAGTACAAACTATTCAGGTGTTATCAGATGTTTGCATGTGCGCTAATGTATAACTTGAGGCGTGATTAATGTTTCGGAAAGAGAATATTGATGAGTATAATATCATCCGATTGTACTATCCAATCGACGATCTATAATCCAACGAGTGGTCATTCTAGTTTCTCTTGTGCTGATTAAGAATCTACAATTCGTTTTTCATCAGCATGTACAATTTTTGAAAAATTTCATTTCGAGAAAAGAAGTAGATTTTCGAACCAATTTTATGAGGTAACTATACAAGATACTAAAATTATGTTTACACCCGAAGATTCCGTAGACTTTTCTGAAAAAAAAACGGTAAATGCGTTTATGCATTCTGAATATTTAAACATGTTTAAACAAACATTGGACGCGGAGACACACCGATTTTGCACCAATTTTTACGTATATTTGCTAATTCATCTTAAAAAGTGAGGGTCGAGCGGAAAATCGAACTATAGCATGCGATAGATCAGATTTCCACCTTTAAAAAGCACCCAAAGAAAGTTGCAACGTCTTTGTTTTGCGATACCAGAAGCAAAATAGCAACGCGGGAAACGAAGCGAAGATAGTGGTCCTCACGTGAAGAGGATCGTTCCTTGCATCACGTTAACCCTTTGCGGACATTTAATTTCTTTTACCTGCAGCTCTTTAATTAATTAACAAAAAAGATCAAGATGCAGGTTTGCAATAAAATGTATCGCTACAATGCAGGGTGCGTGACAAACATATTTTTAATTTATTACAATCGGCATAGAAATAAAAACATCTTCAACCAACCTATTATATTTATCTGAATTATTTCTACGATACAAGAGAAACGCGATTTTGAGCCACGCTGGACATAGGACCGCAAAGGGTTAATATTGGCGGGATTCGGAGCGACCGCTTTAGCGCGGTGTACCACTGCCTTCGCTTCGTTTCCCGCGGTGCTATTTTGCTTCTGGTATCGTAAAATAAACGACGTCACAACTTTCTTTGGGTACTTTTTAAAGGTGGAAATCTGTTCTATCGCGTGCTATAGTTCGATTTTCCGCTAGACCCTCACTTTTTAAGCTAAATTGAAAAATATACGTAAAAATGTATACAAAAGCGGTGTCTCTCCGCGTTCAATTATTGCTTAAACATGTTTAAACATTCAGATTGCATAAAAGCCATTTATCGTTGTATTCAGGAAAGTCTACGGAATCTTTGGGTGTTAGCAGAATTTTAGTATCTTTTGCTGTTACCTCAGAAAATTGGTTTGAATTTCAAAAATGTGCTTTTTCCTCAAAATCAAATTTTTCAAAAACTGTACATGCTGGCGAAAAACGGATTGCCGATTCGTAATCGACATAAGGAACACTATAATAGTCACTAATCGGATTTTAGGACGTCGAAAAAATGTCAAAATTTGTTCGACAGTGTTATCAGAGTGGCCGAGTTTTTAAAGTCTTAACTACTTCAATACGAATTATTGATGTAGATAAGGAAATAATAACACGTTTCTGCGTTATTTGATTAACTGTTTTAAAATCATGGACGGATCCTCTCAGAATTTATCCTTTTGTAACTGAGATGAGATTTGCCCAATTGTACTTGTGCTATAATACTTATACTACAGTATAAAAAGGGTTATTGCGCAGTGCTGAAATAATAGCTTGCTCACTTATACTAATTGGTAGTTGGAAAGAGAAATGCATAAGATGCGCAATAAAAATATTTAATAATATACAGAAGATTATTTAATCTTTATTTTGCTGTATAACACTTATTCCATGTATTATTTTACCTTGTTATTATTACTTAATTTATTATTTTGTCTTACTACTCTTACTTAAGTCATTATATTACTTTATTATTCTTCATGACGTCATTAATTATTCAAAATTAACAAATATTATAGGATAGAGCACGTGGAGGATATTTTTAATGACCTGCTTTATATTTGTGTGTGCATAGACAATGCACGAAATTATGCTATAAAAAAAGTAGTACTCTTAAAAATACAAAAACGCGGGTATGCCAAGTTTACAGCTTTCGACGAATATAATGCCTTCAGTTACAATTATAAATTTATCTACCACCATTAAATAATTAACTGACGGAAAATGTATGATTTGTAGTGTCTTTTTTTTTTGCTACAATTGTAATCGGATATAGGAATCTATTTCTATAAATATATTAAAATTTGATCTTTTTCAAATTTGGGACTTCAAGCATTTAAAAATTTGGGAACCTAATAAAATTTTCTAACTTTGGCGCATTTCAGAATTTAAAAACATTTGCTAAGTATGGTAAATTTGAGAATTCTGTAATTTGGGTATGAAAGGATTCAGAAATTTGAGAATCTGAAAATTTAATTAAGTTGTGAATTATAATTCTGGAAATTTTAAAAGTTTGAGGTTTAGAAACTTAGAAAATAGAGGCATATTTCGCGCCCTACCACGTTCAACATACAAACAATAATATTTATTATAATTAACCGAACTCGTACAAAAAAAATATATAAAAAATAGCAGTATTCATTCTGTACAACTATTCGCTATAATGAACCCGATGCAATAATAAACCCCTTTACTTGGAAACTTCGAACTTTAGAAAAACAGAAATTCGGGATTTTTAAATTTTTTGAATTTTGGGATTTTAGGTTTTTAGACTTTGAAAATTTTAGAAATATAGAAATTGAGACAGTAGATTGAAAATATCAAAATTTTTGAATTTAGAAACTTTATAAATTTGGAAATTTAGAAATTTAGAAATTCACAAATTCAAAAGTTTTTCACATTAGAAAATTTGAAATTTAGGAATGTTGAAAAGTGGAACGTTAGATATTTTGGAATTTCTTAATTTGAAAATTCCGTTCTTGACGCATTAAAAATTTTGAGATTTAAGAATTAAGGCATTTAAACTTGGGAACGTTGATTGTTCGAAGATTTATGAATTTATAAATAGCGAAATTTTTAAATTACATATGTATGGCCATCTAAAATTATAAACAAATGCCGGAAATTTCCTCCCTTTTTAATAACTCTTATGAAAACTAATCCTGCATTGCATCGAACTGTACGTTGCGTAACGCAATCTGCTGGCACACCGAATATACCAATATTTAAAACGTTTCATCCTCGCCTTCTTAAAAACCGAAACCACATAATCATTACCCTGAAGTACTATTTGGCATTACTAAGCTATGAAACGTGCAGTTATGCGAGTTATATTCATTCGCTAATTGCTCCTATCGTTTCCAATTCTCAAAGCATAATTATCATGCGAAAGTCGCAAGGAAGATCCCCGATGAAGATGGAAGGGAATGCCGAAGGTCAAAGGGTTAAGAAGGGGGATTAATGATCGTCATTAGCCAAGCGAAGGGTAAAAAAGAAGTAAAATCCAGCGATAAGAAGAGTGAAGGATAGGGAGGATGCCAGTAAGGGAGAAAAAGGAAGGGTGAGGTTGTTTTGCGAACGAATAATTTGATCGAACAGGGCGAATTAGCAGCAGAGTGAAAGCTTGTCTAAGGAGAACACGTAGGAGAAGATACCCTCATGCTATAAACGTTCAGTTCAGAATTAGCGTAGCCAGCACATGCTAAACATTCAATAAAGCGCTCGAAAGCCGTCCGAAATAATCGTAATCATAAATAATCGAGCCTAAATATACGTCGAGGCACGGTAATGCCCGTGAAGCTCTCTCGCATACCAACTGCTGTCCACGAACCGTTAACGCGAACAGAAATCAGTCGGTTAACAGTTGATCGGCGCTTCTTTTTTCGCCACGCTGGACTATTGTAAAAACTAAGACAGCGAGCCAGGACAATCGCGTAATGAATCGGTAATATCGGCATGCGACCGAATACGACCGGCACAGGAAATGACGAGGCGGTTATGTCAGAAAGTTGTTTGAAAACGAAGTGACATCTAGCGCGGTAACGCGATTGAAATTAGATTACACGCATCTGCTTCTTCTTTCGCGAGTGCTGCACTTTTTTCCCTCTTATAAGTTTACTCTATCGAGGAACATATTTTCTTATGCTTTTTTGAAGCTTTTGTATAGTGACATGTAGACGACAAGCCGTAAGTTAACACTATTTCTACCAAGAGGCGTCAAAAGATACCTTACAAATTTTAATATAAAATTATTCTCTATGTTGAATCGTTTCTCCACAATTAATTTTTTTACATTTCATACAATGGTTGTTAAATTAATTCAGCGATATCATTTTTCTCCAGCTAATATTCGCTAATTTCCCTTGTTGCATTTTATTGTACACCACTGCATTGATTGTATATTAGTGTCCCATAAGTCATTTCCTTTTTTGATAGACATTCATACAGAATATTTACAGTTCAAAGTTGATTCGTTGCATTAATTGTTCAGCTGTATCAACCTTCTCTATCCCTATATCCCATTTTATGTCATATTATTATGTGACCCTAATATTTTGTAACTTGATGAATTAAATAATCTCCACTAAATACACATCAGTGCATCAATAAATATATTCCTCAAATTATCTATGTTTAACTTATAATTTGAAATCCCAACCATTTTCGGCGATGATTTGTATTCAAAAGGCGACAAAAGACACCTTTTGGTTGAAATGGGTATATACAAATGAGTGGTAGAAATAGTGTTAAGAGAAAGGTACGACGGTATAATCAAATTGGCGTATCGTGATATCACGGCGTATTTTGTATTTAATATTATAATAAATTTATGCGTTAAAGGTGTATATTATCGTTAAAGTCCCAATAAAAACAGTACAAGCTTCGTTAAAAAATTATGTGTTATTTTTTGTATTATTAAACGTAATTAATTGGACAAACTTTATTTCGATTCGTAATAATTACGAGACTTTAACTGTGATTGCTTGAGAAAAATACTGAACTTGACATATATTTAATCGTCAATAAAATACATACAAGTTTCACGTTATTGAACAATACGTGTTAATTACATACTTTAATGAATCATGCAATCAATTCATGTTACTGGCATGATTCAACGTATTAAAAAACGGTAGAACTCCAATTTCATAATACATGGTATTTCACCTAACTTCACCACCTTAAATATATCGCTTGTTTTGCATGATAGAAAAAATGCCAGCGGGGGGAAATATCTTGTCCGAAGGGGCCAATACGGTGGTGGATCGAATTTTGTTCTCAAGGTTATTTTGTTCCGAAATTTCAAGGTCATCGTATTTTTTTAATTGGCACTGCATATTTTTACTACAAAAACATTATAGCATATAAAGAAACGAATCCAACGAGGTACAATATGTTGACCTTCACGTGACAATATAAAACAACAATAATCAATATTGGTCAAGTTCCTCGAAGACTAATTAGTAATTTTTTTATTGTGATTTTGTTTGTCTATTAAGGGTGTTGGGCGCGACGAGAATAATACATTCTTATTTGATTGTGATTACGAAAATAGGTTAAACAAAAATAATGAATGATTTAAATGTATTCGGTACACGTTAATGAGTATGCATATTTTTAAAAGCTGACGAATATGTCTGCATTGCCTTATCAGGATCAAAATCTACATGACGACATAAATATTTTGCATATCGTTTGGCTATTTTGTCCTCCTATAATTTTTTATTTGTTATTGTTGTTAGACTCCGTAGAAGACTGGAAAAAAAGATAGGAGTATGTATATTGTACAATATCAGAGATTATGTCGATCCAATTATGAAGACGACAAGAAAGTGATGTATTAATTATATGAACGCCATCTTTAATTAACCTCTAGACTTATAATAGCCTGATACGCACGTAGTACATGTACAACCGAAATAACTATAATTAAGAAATCTGACTCGTATTTTTAATACGGAACTGAATTTTATGTGTAATTATAAATATAATTCGTACAGTGAAGAGTCATTAAATATGAAGTACTATACACGTCAACTCTTTTTATACTTTTTTTTATAGCAACACTAATTAGTAAGGTGTATCCGATATAATTGTTGATAAAATCCTTGTATAAATAATGAAAATATGTTTCTATATATTATTATGAACGTTTGAATGCCGAAAGTGTAGGTTAGTGAGATGAAAAGGATCTGCGAAACGACCAAATTAAAATATTTTCAGATCTTTAGATTTGAATATTCCGAAATTTGGGATTCACGTATTCAGGAATTTTTATTTTTAATTTTACTTTTTTAAATATAAATATAGAAACTTGGTTGCTAGGGAAATTTATGAAATTTAGTAAATTCGAGATTATAGGGAATTTGAAAATTTTCAAACTTTCAAATTTTCAAATTTTCAAATTTCAATAATTTGGAAATTTCTGAATTTCAGAATACCAGAAATCAGAAATGCGTGAATTTTAGAATCTGGAACTTCGGTAGTTGGAAATTTGAGAACTTAAAATTTATAAATATAGCAGCTTAAAAATTTGTAAAATTTGGGCCATAGGGAAATTTGCAAATTTAGAATTAGACATTTTTGAAAGTTGGTGATTCGAGAATAAGAGAAATTAAAGGTATACACATTTGGGATCTTGGTGAGTCGTTGAATTTCTGAATATAAAAAATTTTGAAAATTTGAGTTTCTAGAAGTTTCAGAATTCACAAGTTAAATTATTAAAAACATTCTTCAGTTCTGATATGTTCAATAATTTTTCTTACAATAATTCTGAAAGTTTACATATATATTTTTTTTAAATTATCAAATTTTCTTAAATTTGAAAAGGTCATCAACCAGCCATAATGCATCTTAAAATTGTGCAATTGTTTACAAAATTATTGTAACAATTTAACGACATGAAATAATGTTTGTAAGCAGAAACCTGGCGGTGCCAAATCTGACTAGTTCACGAGATGTGATAAGACTACCCATTGCTGTTCCCTTAACGTTTGCCAAATTGTTGAATGATTTACAATCTGTTATAACAACTCTTCTAAATAACATGAAATACCACCTACACGTGTGTGGTGGAAATTTTGACGTTCCCTTAATAATTGGTACCGAATTTTCTGCAAATAACATGAAACACAGGAAAACTTTTTACATCACGGTTTATTCATACCGTGTTATAATGGAACTACAATGGTTCCTTCATTACATAGTTATTTTATTTTACGTATATACAGGGTGGCTGGAATGAACTGTTACAACTTCAAACCACTGCAACAGATACACTTTTAAATATTTTGTTTTATCCAAGAGAAAAAAATAGTCGAGAAAGATTCAAGAAAATGATTTAATGCTCATTGCTCGATATAACCTCCCTTTGCACGAATAATTTCATTCAAACGGTGAAAGAATGAATCGCACGCTGCCCGTACGTGAGATTGTGGAATCTTCTTGCATTCGCGGACGTGCTGATTTTAGAGCGTTCAAACTTCGATGTTTCATTCAATTGACCTTAGCCTCCAAAATAGCCCAAATATATTACATTCAATCATTAAATAGATTACATTCAAATCCTGGAGCTCACGAACGATAATTGGAACTGATGTTCCAGCTAAATATAAAGCAATTACAGAATTATGCTTCAATTCCATCGCTACAACCTTACTTTGAGATGTAGTATACGAAAATGTTTCTGCTCGCATGTAAACAATTGAATGAGCTATGAATATGACAACTTTCAGATGGATTGCGTGAGCGGATCGACGGATGCATCAGTATGAACTTACTTAGTAACAGATCATTCCAGCCACCCTGTACATATATGATAACTATGGCAATCTCTAATTTCCGATTTTCGATTTTTACAAATTTAAGATTCTGAAAATATGCAAATTTCAATTTTTGACAGTCGAAATTACAAAGTTTGAAAACTTGCAAAAATGAAAATCGGAACAATTGGAAATTTGGGAAATAAAGGTTTGCAAAGTTTGAAAATTAGAAATCTTTACAGTTGTGAATTTGGAAATTTGTGAGTACAGATATTAGGAATTTAGGAATTTAGGAATTCAGAGATTCGAAAATTTATGAAAACATAAATTCCAAAATCGGAAGATTGAAAATTTGAAAATCTTTCATTGTTGACATTTTTAAGCATGGATTTCCTATTATTGCTCGAGTTTATTTTATATATGAATCCATGTAATAATTAATGCCAGTCTCTAGGAATGATGTTTGGAGCAGAAATTTTCGAATCGCGGAAATTTGAAGATTTCGGTTACATGAAAGTGGTTAGATCTAAAAATTTAGGAATTTTGAATTTGTGGATATGGAAATTTCAAATTTGAAGGGTTGGAAATATTAATATAAATATATAACATTTCCGGTCCAAAGGTAGCCACACTTCGCCTCATGATTCATGCCTTTCCATACAAAATTTCATGCATCAAAATTCAAAAAGGAAAATTAGACACTTCACTTACGCAACTAAATTTTCATATTTCAATAAGAAATGCAAACTATCAATGAAGAAATTAACGGTGTGTACGTTAGTAAAAACGGCACAACTCCTGTTTGTTAAATTTTTGTCCTCAGCAAACGACTCGCAATATATTCAAAGTCATGCTACAAGACCCAGGCTATTTTATATTATAACATAATAGCTGATGAAAATACGACGAAAACCTTAGCGTGTCCCCAATAATCAACCAAGACGGGTACTACATTGAAATCGAAAGTTCGAGACTACGAAATCGACTACACACCCAGGTGGTTGCGTCAAAGCGAGAAAAGAACAGTTAGCCGCGAGATATTAAAAGTTAAAAGAGCTCGTTACGGCCGATCGAAGCAAAGTCACTCGTACTGGCCAACACGAAAGCAACCTTGACGCTCGGTCATATGTTTAACTAAGCGTGCCTGCGATCGTCATTAGTACGCAATAATGGTTAATGGTTAGGTTTAGCATGTTCATGTCGCTGCAACGCGACGCTGGCGCTCGTTGTGCACAAACGGACATATGGTCGGCTGGCTCGGCCGATTAGACACATTTGCATCACAATGCCGAAGTCTGCCCACCGCGACTCAGGGCTCGTTCTCTTTCTCTTTGTCTCTCGTTTGTTCCATCTCTCCCTCGTTGCTTTATTACGTGTGCGTGCCGGGCTATAGCTTGCGCCAGCATAATGGCACTTAACAGAGAGAGAAAAAACGGGAGACCGGCAGAAAAAAGTGTTGCAGCTTTTGGTTACCACGGCAGCTCGTTTGTTTACGCGAACTCTTTAAATCTCGCTCACCGGATACCAAGTGCACTCCAACAACCCTGCTCATCGAAGCGACGTTACGTGTCCTGCGGGTAGCTAGGTCGTGAAATCGTTAAACGTACATGTCAACAGAAGAATTATTTCACAAATCCATGCGAAGGGACGCGGAGTTCTGAAATTTATTATATCATTACTTCAATTCTTTCGAATATTTGTATCGCAATTTCAATTTTGTACAATCTTTTTTATCACAATTTAAATTCCACAAAATTTACTGTGTCATACTGTAAAATGTACATAGTTTATTATATTTTATATATTCTTCAATTGAAACTAACTTAGAGGAGTAAATAAATAAGGGATGATACGTAAATACGGACTATACGGTGTTTCCTTATTTTGACAAAAGTTAATACATATTTTCGAAGAATCATTCTAAGAACTAAAATTCACACTCATTAACTAACAATGTGCGGTATGAAGTTCACAAAAATTGCAATGTAAATCTTGTACTAGTAAGCAGAAACCGTTTATGCGTCTAAGGAGGAACTTCCTTTAACGAATACATTCGTCAAGAAAATCAAAATAACTGAAGATGTAATAATATGTAATAATAAGTGCATAACACGTGAGGAAATGTGAGAAACACACGATTATTACACCAATGTAAATTAAATAATACATGTAAAACACAATGTACATTGTACTTTTACGTACCATGCACCTTATTTATAACAGAAAATACACTAATGTAACTAGTGTATCGATGGATGATCGCTAATGGCTAAAAAGCTGATATGACATCAAATAAATAATTAAAAACAATTTCTACGATTCACAATCTGGAATTTATGATCCATCATTTTAACGGGTCCTGTAAAGCTAGTGTTAATAATAATTAATTTGTTAATGAGAACTTAGGTTATTACATCTTTTACATTAAAGTAAATAAGAACGAGATGCTTTCGGTAATAATTAAATTTTGTACTTAATAATTATTAGTTAAAATAATATTTAAAAAAAATGAAAAAGTTAGCGAAAGAGAAAAAGGCAAATCATAGAAAGACCATAATAGGTCAATCTATCTTGAATGAAATATTGAAGGTTGTGGAGACCTTACACTTTGGTCAATATGTCAGAGTTCTCGACCGATAAACAATCGATATGTACTGTCAATGCAATATTGTCAATATTTCAGTACCGCCAATAAAAAGGGAAGTATTTATAGTGTCGTACATATTCAATATATATTTATGTTCATCGCGTTTAGAATATACATTTATAGAAAACGAAACTGCTCTGCAACAATCGGTATATTAGAAGTAGCAAGTGAATGTACGATAGATTAAAAGGATTTATCTGTTCGAATTCTCTCAATACAATTTACGATGTTTTTAGAGATTCAATCAGTGTCATTAAATCTATCAAAAAAGCCTACTGCTTATAACTAATGATTAGCTTCAAAATATTTGTATGATAATTTCAATACTGTTTGAATATAAATGTTAGAACACAAATACATATAAAATTGATATTAATTTTTAACAAGATGTCATTATAATAATAATAGGTAAAAATGGATGCAACTATTAATCAACTAATTTTAATTCAAACTTATATCCGTGAATTGATCTATCAATATTTTTTCTGCATAGTAATAGGTAATATACAACTCAGTGTTCATTCTTCTATATGTATTGTATATTGTAAAGGCTTAACACACTTCCCATCATTAATACTTAATTGCTCGTTATATTAAGAAAGTTTGAATAAATCAATGGCGCATTAAATTTGAGTATAAAATATTCAAATGGCGAAGTCAGCATATCTCCGATACGAAAGGAACGCAATTCTTCATATTGTCATGTGTTAACAACGATGCGGTCAGTAAATAAGTTGAAATTAATCGTTAAGGAGAAGGTATGTATTACGAAAATCCCTTAATTAAATATTTCAACAGGATCATGGAATTTAGCTCGTACTTTTCCCTGGTCGTCCATTAGGAAGGAATTTCACGACGAGGCAGCGCGTATGCGGCCTACGAAGCGTCATTTTTCGAAATTACGCATCCGGTCACGCTATGCTCGATCCGAATCGCTGAACATTATCCAACACGTGTCCGTGTTGCGTCGATGACTTTATCGTTTGATCGATTAAAGATTCTTGTAATTACATAGCGAATTATACGAGATTTAATTAACAAATCTTTACTCGAATAAACCAATTCAATCGAAAAATAACATGGAACGTTTGACATGAAACTTGATACAAACTAGTTTGTATTTTGTAATAATTTACAACTGCCCCCAAGTGTCTAGATCAATAGCGTAATTAAACATGAACATATAATATTGTTATGATTATTCTAACTATTAGTTTACACCGTGACACTACTTTGTCTTTTTGAACAGGTATATGTATGGATTTTGGTTTGTATGTTTTGTAGTGATAGCTTTATACAGAACAATTGACAATGGATGAAGACACATAACCTACTAATTACTGGCAATATATCTTCAAATCTTAGAATGTAAAAGTTTAGGAAGTGTCCCCTAATAAATTCTCGAACTTTGTATTTATAGATATTAAAATTTTTCAACGGAGAAACTTAGGGATTTAAAAGTGAAGGAGTATGGAATATTAAGAAATTGAGAAATTTATGAAATTCAAGAAGTAAGAAGTTTTCTTAATAAAATTTATTTTAATTATATCTTTTACTGAGAATGATAATTTTTTCTAATCTTTTCTTTAGTTGGCTTACATTATTTAGTTGGTTAAAAGTCGACATAATCATTGCGTTTTAAAAATAGGCTAATGTTCAGTATCACGGCGGCGCATATCGGTTATTTTCATTAGTCACAGTTTATCAACATCTATTGCATCACAATAAATGTCGATTATACTTCGACAGACGACTATGTGTTTCACGATAAAATTAACACGTAGCAGAACAGTGAGTCAAGAATTTAAATGCTGCAATATTTAAAATCTAATAAAATATATCCGCGTGAAAAAGAATAAACCCTTCCGCTCAGGCTCGCTTATAACAAAGTGGATGACTGATAAATGTCCATGACACACAATTACGTTTCTTTATTTCTAAACGTTATAATTAGACCATTACAAATATTAGATACGCTATTTTAAGTATATGCATTTTTAATATTTTTGAAATTATGATATTTTTAATATAAGGGTACAATTTTCAATATAGGTGTAATATTCTTCACATATGGTCAACCAATTTTGACAACTTCCATTCTATACGATTTCCAGTAAAAAAGTTACTTATTTTGTAAAATATTTTCAATGTAATTTGTATTTAAAACAATAAATAGTTTAATTATTAAATCATTAAATTATTATTATTCATCCTGGGATTAAACAATTTAATAATATGCTATGTTTTTCGGAATATTTATCCAATAGATCTTATTAGCTGTCAGAACTCATTATCTCTTAACAATGTAACCAAAGTACGAGTCGCTTTTCAGGGTACATCCGTAACCGGAACCAGAAATTATAGGGCTTAATGTGAAACGGTCTACTCTAATATCTCCAGACGGAGTCACCATTTTCCTCTGTTGTCTTTGCATCGATCACGTCGGCCCATAAAAGTGACGACGAACGTTTCTTTCTCTCCACCCCTCGGCGAAGAGCACGAAGAGACCCGGCAGCGGAGGGTTGTCGGTAGATCGAAAGGACTACGGACTAACCTCGAGTTAGAAATTAATTAGAAAAGTGCGGAGAGACGGCCTAGATACGAGCTAAAGGGAAGGGATGCCAGGAGGGGGTTAGGCAATCAACGAGCAGATGAATTAATGTCCACGCCAACTACCCCTCCGAGATACCGTAAGGGCAGCGTTTATACACAGTGTGTATCCGGAGGAACAGTAAATACTTCAGTTAATAACCGTGTCAACTATTTCCAGTTAAAGATTATATATAAACGTGTGCCCGATTATCTGCGTAGAGTCACATAACCGATAGTTACATTGGCTATATCTCTAAATTGGACTTTTCAAATTTTTATCTAATTTAGACTATTGAAAGTTATATTTAACCGAAAGTTTATTTCTTTATAATTTGCATTATTTAGATTCTTACCTATTTATGTAAATGAGGAAGGACATTTGCAAAGTAGAAATAAACACAAGAGACATATATAATGAACAACATTGCCCTCGTGAGAGGTTGCAAAAATGATAGAAGAGTTACATGCATACTTTCGAGGAGAATTTATAAATGAATCGAGTACGCCAGTTTTTTCCGTAATTTCTTTTACAGTTTATCCGTAAATCCTTCAATTGGGTATCTTTTACGGGCAACATTCAAATGGTAGTACGCTCTACATAAATTGATAATCGGATAAATGAACATTTTTACTTTATTTAACACATAAATGTTTATATGAACATTTTTCCGTGAAATGGGCCAAATTTTATTATGACGGTTACAACACCCCGTATATGCCATTACAGATGGTTGCGAAACAGATACTTACAACCACTACAGACACTTCACCCTCTCAAAGTTCGCTCAAGGCTATATCAGGCCCCCTGGTATTCGATGAATAACATTTCCGAATCTATCAGCCGATTTTTCAGCTGGAAATTTTCTTTCCGTCGGAGAAAAACAATGGGTAATTTTCGGTTGACCTTGGTCGAAGATGATTCTTCGGGGATTAACAATAAGATGGTCTGAGAGATTAGAGTGCACGTCGAAAAGGGGCGAAAGACGCTTTTTCAAGGAGTTGCATGCACGGAGGAACTTTTTGTTCTTGATTTCGCATTTTCATTTTGCAGTAGTAATTTCCATAATTATAATTAGTAATGATACGAAAATAAACCTTAATGTTACATAACTTGCTTTGCCCCTGCCGATACGATTTAAATATTATTGTCCTAAAATGAACCATAAAATTTATAAAAATAATATATATAATTTATCAAATTCCCAGCGTTAATACCATAAATGCGCCGCATATGATTTGTCCACTTGTTCATTCAATTTGTATATTCGATTATAACATTAAGTCTGCACGTGCGTTTTAAGCATCGTAAGTAATGATTTCGTGGTACTTGTTAAGCTATTGAAACGAGGATTAATGTTAGCCAGGTTCCTTAATATTTCATGGAAAATTTCTCCCCTCGGGAAGTGACGCCACGAGTCCGGAAGCTATTGTATGAAAGGACGTGCAGCCAGATCCTCGCATGTCCTGCCCATTGCTCCTTATCCAGGGATAGTTAATTCATTGTTAAGTAATGTCCAAGTGCGTTTAATGGGAAACCATGAATGTCGCTAACAAACGTCATTTTTACGTTTTAACGCCTTATGTGTGCAACGAGTCATGTACAAAATCATTACAAACCTATGTGTTTCTTTGGAACAAATTCGTGGTAATAGATCAAATTGAAACATCGTAAGTTATAAATAATTAACGTTTAAAATATTTAAAGATACGTTAACTTCCCAGCTGGAAGTTATTCGATTCAAGCTATTGTTCGCTTTAAAATTATTCAGTTAACTTTAAATTGGAATGAACAGTTAACTTTTGTCACACTGTATAGTTAAGGCATTACAAAAAAGTGATAATAAATTATGATATGAATGGCTACATCTATGATTTAAGAATGATTCTCTTTTAATACTTTAAAACAATTTTATGCAGTGTTTTGATCATATTATATACTATATTATATACAATTTGTCTGAACGTGAGTTAACAAATTAATTTACCGATTCCCCTAGAAATTTATATAATTCTAATATATGAAATAAACATTTCTTGTATTATTTCAAATCATTATATTCAAGCTTTTAACGATATAGATTAAACCAACTATTATTTAATGTAATTAAAAACTTCATATAATTATTCTTAAATTATTATACTTTAATATAATAACAGTTTAATTGCATTTTCTAGCATCAGATTGGATCTTAATTATTCTTTCTATCGATTAAAATATTAATTTATTAAATACAACAAATTTTTAACTGTAAACGTAGTTTTGTTACCTGAATAATTATATATCATCTAACAATTATCAACTAATTTGAAAATGAATTTTGGTTGGTTAATGTTAATTTTATAGAATTCAGTAATAAGACCTTATATACACCATTTTATCAGTGGAATCTGTTTAGATCTGAGGAGACATAAAATTGCCAAGGTCGGAATCTCACGAAGCTCATAGCAATGTTGTAATCCATAAAAATCCTATTAATTTATTCTTACACTTTAACTGCCATCCATACATGGGTGGTACTTAAATTTCCATACGAGTAAATCAATTAATTAAGAATTTGTTCGGTTATCTAATTGGAAATACCCTTTCTTATTGCTTGAAATTAGTACTAATAAACATAACAAAATATTGCGAAAATATTCGATAAGATCTATTAAAAATAAAAGTACTAATCTAATATTTAACTACTTCGGACTGTCAAATATTTCAAGGTATTGTTTTAACTCATTGGATTCGTCCTAACCTCACTTATTATAAATTTTGAAAAACATAACCTTGAAAAAAACACCTTTACTATAATATTTGTTTCTCTGAATCAAACAATTTACCATTATCGAATATCGTTAAAAATATCGTGGATATCACTTCACAACAGTTAATGAAACACCCTGTTTGATAAAAATGTTAGCTAACCAAATTTTCAACTGTTACACCGTAGCAGTCAACATGTCAAGCATCTCAAAATTCACAATTTTTCCCTTTAAATAGCGTCATAACTTAATGAATTTGTTAATAATGATTTACTACCTAATCCAACATCTAATTGCTTCAAACGTTAAATTAAACAAGTACTATCATTAACAATAATCACATTCATGCAAATAAATCGCACTTCTTCGCATTGTAATACTCTAGATATCCACTTAAACTTTATCGCAGCATCCGGAAGCTTTCTAGCGGGTTTCGACGAAACTTTGCCAGTTAGAGCACAAAATCTCGTTCGTCAATCTTCGCGATCAGAGATCTGCTTTCACGTGGCCCCTTATTTTCTGCCGGATTAATCGATTTCAGTCACGAGCATATATACGTGGATCTACAAGAACACCAGCTGCCCTTCGAAATGAACGGCACGTACGAGCCAGCGAAACCGAGATTATAAAGCATTTATAGCGCAGCTTCCCACCTCGGGGCGTTCGCTTCTGATCTGCATAAAAATAGGGGAACACGGTCGGAGGAGAGGAAGACGAGGCAGACCGGGAAGGGAACAGAAGATCCTTAATACGAGATCAGATTATGATTTTGCGGGGGAGTTTGCTGGCAAGAAGAGACGGAGAGAAAGTAGCGAAGGCCTTTAAGAGTCCTCCCAGCGTGGATCACGGATCCGCTTTTTGTTTCTTTATCTCTTCTCGGCTTCGTCTTCGTTAATGGTTCGCGGTAATACGCTGATCTTAAGATAATCAGGTGGAAAAAAGTTTTTCAACTCAACCGCTTATTCTCTTGCTATCCTGTTCTCGCGATGAATGCCAGCTGGATAGGAAATGATCAGGATTATGGTTTATAATTAGATTTCGTGCCGGTATTGGAATCTCGCGGGACTCAACTATAATTCGCGGAAATATATTTCTTACATAGAGCATTGCTTCGAAACGTGGGCGTTCGGTTAAATTTCGTTAAACGAGGTTTATTGTGGTCATTTGTCAGGTCAAAAATTTGACGAACATGGAGGCGGTTAGATGTGGACACCACTGTTTTGGCCTATTGTCTCCAATAAAAGATAGTTTAATAAAGAATTTATTTGTCTGTGCTGGGCTATGCGTTTCTCATCTTAAATCTTAGGCAATTTCGAGGAAAATAGCTTCTAAGTTTTCGAACGCAATAAACAGATTATACTGAAATATATTTCAAAATTACGATTTGATTCAGCGACGAGTACTTTGTTTTTCTGATTGTGTATGTGCGTCGCAGCGTCAACAATTATTTTAGTAATTATTAAGCGAAGCGTGGGATTAATGGTAATCCTGACAACTAAGCTTAGTGGACTGTATTAAATTCATTGAACGTACTCCGAACAATTAAAGTAAGAATTATACTTTATTACAAAGTTGGTTGATTGAATGTACAAAAAATAGAGTACGAGTGTATAACAACTAAAAATGTACAAAACTAGACTGCGATAAGCAAATGTCTAATTTTGAATGTATACTGTATGGAAATCTAAAGTCGAATGAACGAATGTTTAAAGTCGAATGTCTAAAAGTCGAACGAATCTTCGAAGCTTTTTACAATCCAAGAATACTTGGAGTGGGCGTGTAAGTTTTGGGAAAATGTGAGGGAAAAACTGTATCTATTTTCTGGTTGGTTAAACAAATTAGGGTGGAAATGAAAGAGTTAAGAGAGACAAAGGCGTTTCTAAATTGTCCGTGGCGAGTAATAAATTTAAAGAATACCTCGACATGTATAGAAAATTCCAAACAAAAGACTCTAGTTCTAAGGTGAAGGATTCTGAAAACCAGATGGGACTAAACAAGACACTAAAAACTCTTGACGAAATGTAACAACTCCTTGGGTCTTATTACTGCCAAAAAACGACAAACTTCTTG
The DNA here is from genome assembly GCA_947623535.1 of Coelioxys conoideus. Lineage (NCBI taxonomy): Eukaryota > Metazoa > Arthropoda > Insecta > Hymenoptera > Megachilidae > Coelioxys > Coelioxys conoideus. The sequence goes on from OX392452.1 coordinate 28,179,696, forward strand.
ACTTTCTAAAAACTAAAGTGCTCGAAGGGGCGAAAAACGATGTCTATTGCATTGACGGGACTTTGGGTCGTCGCCTAATATTTTCGACACCTATTGTAATTCTAGGACTCAACAGAAAGAGTGGTTATAAATTCATAACATTTAAATAACCATTTGGTAAATATTATATATTAAAAATCTTCAATTTGGCTTATTAATATTGTGCAAATAAAAAGTGTTCAATTTAGCTTATTAATACTATATAAATAAAAGAATATTTAATAGTTACAATTAAAACTTCTTCCGTTTACATTTTTGTTAAAATTATTTAGTTTTAGATACTAATTTGATATTACATCTCCAAAAGAAAAAACTTTCCTAACAGTAAGTTCTATATCTTGTACTTAAAAAGGACTATCAAGTCAGAACTTTCTGTAATAACTATAAAAAAAGGGTGAAATTGGAAAACTATAACGAAGCAACAAAATATAACGAAGGGATGGAGATTTATTCCACGAAATAAATTTAATTATATTTAGTACTAAAATGGAAAACAGGGATCAAATCAGTTATTATGTTTAATTCTCTGAAAAGTTCTGTTCTCAAACGTATATCCTTCGTTCAAGAAAATGTGTGTCCCTGTGGAATTTTTATGGAAAGAAATGTTATCCTTTGAAACATTTTTAAAACCTATACTAGTGGAATCAATAGTTTAGAATACAATAAAGGTTTCATGAAAACAAGTTATGTTAGAGCGTGTGTTGAAAATCATTCCGCAAAATCGATAAAGCAACGAAACTATGTACATTGGTTGCATTGAACATAACATCGTGTTACTCATGTTTATTTTTTAAAAGATGTGAAAGTTGCAACATAAGTAATAGCTTTATCAGAAGTACTGAATGAAAAGGAATTTGACAGATTTAATATTTAAATAAGATTTTCTTACAATTTGGTTAAACTTTATAATTTGACCTATAATTCTATACTACGATGTACACAGGGTGTTTCATTTTAATTCCACTCATCGGAATAAACATAATCTATAATGAGATAAAATATGAATCAAAATACTGTATAAATAGTACCGTAAATGAATTCGTACTAAATTATAAGAGAAATATAAAGATTGTAATTTCTCGTTCGAAGAGTTCGATTTATAACTACAATATTTACAGATACCCCAATATTATCTCGATTTCATTTTGTTTTACTGAGTGCAGCGTTAAACAGGAGATCCGTCATTTATCAACTTGATATCTTTGTTACAGAAAATATTTAATTTATATATTATACACATAATACGTCATTGATGGTATCTCTAGTATAACTGTGAAATAAAGTATTTTATGCCACTATGTATAAATAACGTTACTTTTTTATCTTTTGTTATACGATATACACCCTTTAGCGGAGTATGAATGAAACACCCTGTATACTTCTCTATTATTATACAATATACGAATATTCATTTAACTTTTATTGTAATTTAACTCTAATATATCATTATTATTTACAGTGTTATTCATCGAACAGTATTCAATACTATTGTTGCAACGTGATAGTAGATCAAAGAAATTATACCGTGATTCGGCTAAATAAATTAACGCAAAAACTATACAAACATTAACCATTTGCAGTCCTCAATTTCTTTTACCTAGACCTCCTTAATTAATTTACAAGATAAATCAAGAAGTGGATTTACAATACAAGGTATTGCAATAATGCAAGGTGCGTGACAAACATATTTTCAATTTATTACAAGTGGCAAAGAAATGAAAACATTTGCAACCAACCTATTTATCTGAATTGTTTCTACGATCCTCAAGAATCGCAACGTCGAGTCACACTCGACATAGGACTAGAAAGGCTTAAGTATCAAACATCAGAAGAGCTAACAATGAGAATAGTATTCCTGCTCGATTCGCAGTCTCTAGGATAGTTCATGATAAGCCAATTTGGACAATTAAATTGGGTACATATTTAATATCGATAAAATATTTATTCCAATTACATCAACTTTCAATTTTGATATTTCACAAGTGCTATTCAAATAAAAACTTTTCCTCGCGTGTCATAATCGGATCTTACAACGCGAGAACATTTCCTAAAAAAGTTCGACGTTTCGCGTTTTAAATAGGACCCGTTAAAAAATTGAGCAACATTCTCGTTTGCCGGTAGAAAATATAGCGAATTCGCGCAGACGCGAGATGCGAAAACACAAGGAAGATTCGAGACCCGCTAAAAGGTAGCCGGATATCCATTTAAAGCCGGCATATAATCGAAAGCATCGGCGGCGCATCGGCTGCAACTCGTCGCATTATCATTGCCTCGAAAGCAAGCGCGCGTTGTAACACCCCGTGAAGCCGAAATAAGAAGTGAAAGAAAACGAAGAAGAAGGAGAATCGAGCGTGCCAGTATAATGGCGCTGAGATGCGAAAGGGCGAAGCTAACGATATATCTTGGACTATTGTCTTGTGGGCCGCGACAGTCGCGGCCATTATATCAAGATTAACTCTCTTATTCCCTTGGAGAAGGTATAGAAGGGCATATAAAAGTACACAGACTCCCGAGGGAAGAAGCGGAGGGCAAGAAAGAGGAGGGAGGACGAAAGGATGCTGCAGGCAGGCCTTATGGCGCGTACACACAAACCACCCACACTTTAACATAGAATACGAGAACAACAACGACACAACCACAAGGACGAAGAAGTGGAAACGAAGGAAGGAGAAGAAGGAGGAGTAAGAAGATGAAGAAGAAGGAGAAGAAGAGGAGGAGGGTAAGGTAGAGGAAGAAGAGGGTCAATGGTGTGTTCATGGTGTTCCTGAGACGGCATACGGGAACGGGGGTGTATGCTAGGCATCCGCAGAGGAGGACATTATAAGGAGTTATGAGGTCCTGCTTCATACGTGAGCATCCTTGCCTCCGTCTCCCTCGCCACACTCTATCCTCCCACTATACTCCCTTTTATCGTTCTCTCCCTTTTCCTTTCTTTCTCGTCCTCTCCTTCTGTGCAGAGGATCCTTATACACAAGATCTGTGGTGGTTCTTAATGTCCTCTCCCTTTTAATGCTTCGCTCGGTCTGCCCTCGAGGTCGATCCACGAGCATTTTTGCCTGCTGCCTTCTTTTTCGTAGCCCGATATTGAGTTATACGTGCGGCGCATTTATCGTTCAAAATTCTCCTGCGAGAGTCTAAAAGGGAGTACACCGGGAGGAGAAACAGGAGAGGACAGGCCAGCGTAGATCAAGAAACAGAAAGAAGGCTGACCTGCGTACAGGAGGGCGCTCGCTGAGGGAAGCGTAGAAAAAAGACAAACGATGGGAAGAAGCAGCGGAGATTAAGTGCGTGCAAGTATGCACGTTCTTTGTATTATATTTATGCGATTCCCATACAATACACCTTCTCCAACTATTCTTGTAGATTATTTATTATATTGTACCGTGACCGTGCCTGAAACTACCAGGACAATTTGAATCACGACTTCGCAACGTTCACGATTTCATTAAATAAATTACAATTTTTTTGAATGTATGAAGGTATTTTTCTGTTCAACATCGATACGACACCTGCATTTAATTTATAGTACTTACAACAGATTTGTTTCAATTTTTCATTAATAGAAGACTGAATTGTGTTTCAATATTGAAAAATCTTTCTTTTATTATTTATTTCTTATATAAATTGCATTAATAACTGTATAATTTGGTCCACTATATATCAATGAAAATTTGTATTTTTATTCATTGGATATTAATAAAATCGTATCTTAATTAGATGTACGTCAATAAATTCTATATTAATAAATTATTGTTCCACTACCTTGTACGTTAATAATAATGAAAAATAATTATTATAATAATAAACTTGTATATCGATTAGTTGATAATAATTTTGTACTTCGATTAATTTTATATTAATAAATTCGTATTTTATTTAAGTACATATTACTAAAAGTGTATTTAAGTGCATGTTATTAAATTGGTATTTTAAACAGTTGTATATTAATAAAGTCGTATTACTAACAATTTTATAGAATAAATTTCGTATTTTAATTAATTCTGTATTAATAAATCCGTACCTCAATTCCATGTACCTAAATGATTTCGTACTTTATTACACTTTATTATTTATACAGCAATTGTATTGTCGCATTAAATCGCAATACATAAATTCAACAGTAAATATCCGAATATAATGAGCTGTATTTAAATATGATCATATTTAATGTTGAACGCAAATGCAGATTCGCCGAATACATATTATCCAGTTAGGTACGGAATCTGGTTGTAAAAATTCCTCACGAATGCATAACTGAACTCAACAAATAGACGGTACACGCGTCGAACCCTACTTTTGAAAATTTTACAAAAAAGTAGTACAAAATAAGTAGCGATTACATTTTTACTTAATAAAAAATGAACAATTCAAAAGATGTTTAAATCAAAAGAAGACCACTTCATAATAATTCCATATGTCATAATACTTAAACAACTAAAAGTCTCGCCTTACGTTTGTTACAGTTGACATCGCTAGTCGGGCACTCGCGGTATCAATAACCTCGGCCTTCCGTATTCGTCGAGGAATGCAATCGCAGGCATGTTTTCGAAAGGCCAGCGGGAAATCGAAGCCGAAAGAATCTGTGGCGAGGCCGTGACCTACTACAGCCGACCCATCGAGAGCAAGGGGGAACCGATGCGAAAGGGGTGGCCGTTAGATCGACTGAACTGGATTCTAGTAAGTTTTACAGCGCAGGGTTATAGCCTTCTACGAGTACGTTGTTGAATCGCAACGCGTATACGGGCAACAAGATAGGATGATCGGCTACCCTCAAACTAGAGGGTAGTAGTTGGTTGAACTATACAATTCTTGCGATAGCAACGTCACTGACTGTTCGTTTCACCCCACCTATACTTGTAATAGTTCGTACCCCGTACTACTCCCTCCCGCCGTTGCTTCCTTTGACCTCCACCTTCTCCTAGCCGACCTCCAGCCAGCGTGCTCGAATCGTAGTAGTATACCAGCAGCAACCATGAATGGCGACCACGTGTCTCTCTCTCTTTTTCTCGGCTTGGTTCAATGCCATTGAGAGCCATGGATTCCACGCATCGTTGTCTTTTCGAAGCGTTACGTGAACCGCACCGAAGCACCCATCCGGATGCTGTTATTTGTTTTTCAAGTTTCGAACTTGAGCATTGTGTTTGAATCTGTCATCAAATAAATTAATGGAACAGCTATCAGGATGAAAGTTTGCAATGAATGCTTTTAACACTATTTCTACCAAGAGGTATCAAAAGAGACCTTTCAAATTTTAATATAAAATTATTCTCTATGTTGAATAGTTTCTCCACAATTAATTCTTTTACTTTTCATACAATGGTTGTTAAATTAATTCAACGATATCATTTTTCGCCAGCTAATATTCGGTAATTTCCCTTGTTGCATTTTAGTGTACACCACTGCATTGATTGTATATTAGAGTGTCCCATAAGTTCTTTGCTTTTTTGATAGACAATCGTTATGAATTTTAGGAAGGACATCTTAACAATTTTTGTTTATTTAAAATAAGACACTTGTTTACCGATTATTTTGGTTTAGTATTTTTAGTGTCGATATACAGGTTCTCATATTTAACACAAAATTACTAAATATCAATTTACATTAATTACCATGACTAACACTGGACCATATTTTACACTCCTGAATTGTTCTTCTTCTTTCTTCCTTTCCTTTATTCCAATTAAATTACAATTTCTTCGTATGAAGGCATAATTTCTCAATCAAGAAAATAAAAATAAGTCTTGTTCGTGTCACAATATGGAGACATGTACAAAATATTGCAATAACAACAAAATATGAAAACGTATAATCACTGTTTGCTACTACTAACGCCATCAGGTATTTTACAAATCATATACATATATTGTATATGTTTTGAATTAGAATATTTTGTAAAGAAATACCTTTGAAACGATCTGGAATGTAAAACATATGTACAACAATTAATTACGTGTAATAATTATACGCAATACTTTATTATATTTCAGTATACTTCAAGGCAACGGTCAAAATCATTAATACATTTGCTGCATTTGTGGAAACTGATCGAATTAAATTGAAATTGAAAAATTAATGATCATGATATAGTACGCAATGGATTTTTATATGAGTTCCGGTCTGTTGGCAGGCATCCACAATTCTTAATTTTAATTAATTGGTTATTCACTGCATAAGTACGAGCCGTTCCAGTAGTTATAATTATTTTAATTTATATCTACATGTTTATTTAGTGTTTAAATCATTCTTATACTTTGTTTTGTGTATTTGATAGATTTGTTATATAAAGTGTAACAAAATTTATTTATAATATTGTATGTTGTATGAATTCGAGAAACCGAGTAATACTACAATTTTCATTGTAGTTATCATATTATATATATTATTATATTTATAGAGTTATTTATAACATAATTACTCTATTATTGAAAATTTTCCTGACAATTTGTTACACACATTTGTTAGTCTTGTACTTTGACAAATATAAATGAATTAAAAATGTGATAATTAACGAAATTATTAAAAATATTTCATGTCTTTTGTAATTACAATTTTTATCATATTTTCTGAAAACGTTAAAAATTTACATCATATGAGTTTTCGAGCAAATTATTTTTTAAAGAGAATATTAATTGCTATTTACTGTTATTTTCTAGTTAGTATGACTTTTGAGAGTTCACAAATACATATTTCGTTAAAAATTAAGAACCTCGCGTAAGAAAAAATTGTAAGCATTTGTAAAGGTTCTTGAAGAATGTAACATAACCGGCTTTTTACCATTTATTATTATATTTAATATAAATGTTATTTTTTAGAACTGATGTAGATATTTTGAATTAAATACTTTGTGTATGTGTCCCGCATTCAATGTATGTACATGTAAAAAAGACCTTATTTACAAAGTGGTCTAATTTAAACAACTAACTCTAATCCCTGTTATTTCGTCACGGTGATAAAAATGTGTAATTTGATAAGAAAAAACTGTGGAAAATTTTGAAATTGTAGAAAATAACAAATGTCTCTGAATATTTTCTTCAGTATAATGTTTCATCGTCGCGTATAAGTGATTGTGCTTAAAATGTGTAAATTAATGTTCAACTAGTGCATGTTTCTTCCCGAAATTCAATTATTATTTCAAGTTGCCGTATAAATTAATTTTAATTGCATGTAATAATACTATAAATTCCATAATCGACAGTTAGACTGACACCAGTTAAGTTTTATTATTATAAAAAATATAAAAATACCTACATACTTGTTATATAAAAATTGTAACAAAGAAATGTAGAAACAAGAAATAAGACTTAGGTTGACCCTTAGGTAAAAAGTTGTAAAGTATGAAAGATTAAAAATTTTTTATTTTCAACTGTTAGTCATGAAATAGTGAAAATAGTTCGATAAAACGTTAATGTAACGAGACACTTTATGTATTTATTCAATAAAATATGGAACTCACTATTTCACAAATATGAAAGCAAAAAGAAACTAATTCGATGCTTAGTTTCTCAAGATATCGAAAATTTGTTGTAAAAACCGACAAGCACCTGGTAATATTTCATCACATATTTCCGACGTAACAATTGTCAGTGAAATATTAAGAAATTCTCCACAGGACAATTCAATTATAGCGTGTCAGAGAGAAAACCCAAACTGGCCACGCACCAAGAAACTAGGGCAAGAGGGCTAGACAAAAGGGCATTGTGGTGGATCTTCTCTCCGGGTAAGGGAACCACCAGCACCCTAAACAACGGCCGCGAAAGTGAAGGAGAAGAGATTAACGAATTCGGGGGCACCTTGGTATTTTTACGGTCGATTACAATCGCTTTTGTCTCGTCGTTCGCCCTCGGCCAAAAAACGAACATGAGTAAAGAAGACAACAGATTGGGACCCGAGATAAGCTTTTCTTTTCTACGGTTATACGAATTTGAAAGATGTTTTGGTCCTGTAATTACATTTCCCGCCTGTTAAAACTGCATGCTGATGAATGAAACGTTTACTTTAACCGTTGCGACAGATATGACTGGACAGGAAACACCTATGTACTCGACCAGACAACAATCTTTTGTTCATGAAAATTCTCCAAGGAGATTTCCTCCTGTAATGAATTTGTACGCAAATAGCAGCACTCGGTTGTTAGAAATAATCTGGGTAATTTTACGAGTTTAGGGTAATTATATTGAAATGGATTAAAGTGAACGGATATATACAAAATATAGGGATTTGAAAATGTTCCACCATTGCTATTATTATTGTAATTCACAGTAGTTGTGTAATTTGGTGATCCGGGAATGCAAAGAACTTTTAAAATTTGGGAATTTGGAGACTCGGGCTATTGGAAATTTAAGCATTTAAAAATGTAGATATTAGAAGATTTATAAATTTAAAAGTATTTACGGTTTCGAAAAATTTGAGTATTTGTAATTTAGAAAATGGACACGTTTTGCATTAGAGAATTTGGAAATTTAACAAAATGTAGGATTGGACAATTTGTGATTTTGAGGACTTTGAAAATTTGGGGAAATGGAAATTTGGGTGATTTAGAAAATTATCAGATTTAAAAATTTGAGAATTTGGCAACTTAACAAATTATTAGAAGAGACATTCGAAGTCTGGAAAGTTTACGAATTTGGGAATACAGAAATTTGATAATTTAATAATGTAGGAATATGGGAATTTAGAAAAATGAAAAGAAGAAAATTTGGGACACGTGAATTTGAAAATTTGGAAACTTAAAAATTTGCGAGCATACAAATTTTAAGATGTTAATAATAGGGAATGTGGGAAATTAAAAAATGTATAATATTTGGGAAATTCGAATCTGTAAAAGTTATAAAGTTTAGAAATCTGGAAATTCTTAAACTTGGTAAAATTATACATTTTAAAACACAGGTTCCTAAAAGTATAAAAATTTGGAAGTTACAAAATTTCATACTGAGAAATGATCAAATATTAAATTTGAGAAATTTTCAAATTTTCGAATTTGGTTCCCTTCCTGTTCGCAAGAGCACGCCACTTTCTCGTGCACATTTTTCTCTGTCACTATTTATAATAATTAGTAAGGTTTTATGTAGTTTTCGAAAAAGCATTTGCCACATATTTTTTTCTATCAGTCATCGTCCATATTTTATGGGCGAAAATAGCCCACAAAATTTGGGATGGGAAAAAATGTACTTTTCTGAATACAAAGTATGTATCTATTTACTTAGGAGACTACAGTAAACGTTAGTCTTTTTTCGTTTTCACGGGAAAAACATGATACTGCTTTAGTCCAATCGTTTATTTAAATTACAAACTAATATATAATATATTAATAAATTTTTACTGAAACTTCTTTTATTAATCACTATGCCGGGAAGTCTAGGTCCATTCTTACTGAAAATGCTACAACTCATACCACACTAGTCGGTACATAGCACTTTATATTAATATTTGGCCGATGTAAATCTGAATATTTAAATTGTATTATATCGTACAATACTATGTCATCCTGTATTACATTTTAAGAATGTAATACATTGCATTATAATGTAATAATTATACAAAAGCAGCATCACGTTTTATTCATGTAAACGACTAAAAGTGTTAATTTGTTATAACCATTAAATAAACAGATATCTTACAAAACAGTTTGCACAGCCAAGTTTACCAGTATAAAACAAAAAAGTTTAATATACAATATTTTTTCATTGTACAGAAACTTTTTAAGATATAGAGAAAGATTCGTTTTTCATCTCCAACGTTGACTGCAGTTTTCGCCCCTATGAATAATTGCTGATAAAGAATAGAGGTCAAATGTCTTTTCGGAACCTGCGTACTGTGTAAGTGCTATTTTTGGTTATTAATTTTTGAAAAACTTGCGTTGCAAATACATATAGCAGTAGTGTATGTTTGCGACGTATTCCTTTTTGTTTCTCAAATGGGATAACCTTTACAATATTTTTAGTTATATCATTCAGATTACATACTATTTCCTTCCATCTTCTTTCAAAAGGCAACCTTATTTTCCGAAATCTTCACTATCCCCATATCAACTGAATGTATTAGGTTGTTCGGAAAGTAATTTCGTATTTTTTATGAAAATGAGAGACGATTTTCATTGGATACCTTTTTTCTTTCTTGAAAAACATTTATAACGAAGTAAAATATTCCGAAAATGCTTTTTTCCACTTTCCATATTTGATAGGGTACCAACAATAAACTACTGATTAGTATTTATCGAACATGTTCATAAGCAAGTAAGTTGGATAAAACGAAATAACTTCCCGAACAACCCAATATATTTGCCGTGGGGAATAAATAAACGTGATTGTTGGAAAATATATAAATTTCAATAATTCGTATTAGAATCAATATATATATCCAAGGAACGATTTGTAAATAAATAATTAAAGGAACTCGCGGAAGCAGTAGTACCTCTGCCAATAATACGTTGAACTAATTGCCAAGTGAATATTAATTTATTTTAAATATCCTTAAAAAATATTAAAAGACGGAAAATTCCGCGGACACATACATTTTATGTTTGTCCTTAGTTCACGTATTCGAAGGTATATGAAAGTAAATGAATGTTTAACAAGAAAAACAGCATAAAAAAGTAAAACTTTTCTTAATATCGTCTAAAAAAATGATTTTTTTCCCAAATTTCCTTTACATTTGCATTCGGCATTCAAAAAACACAATTTGAATAAAAATTACGGTGCTACACCTTCTACTTGCCAGGATATTCGAAAAACATACTTACAAGCCTAAACTTTACGGCCCATTATCACTCTTTTGAAATACACGATTGCCGATAAAAGAAGATACGTGTCAAGTTTTTTTTTTGAGCCTATATCTAACGTCACTTTCAACGAAATAGGCGTGTCCGGATTGAATATGTTCCCTTGTGAGTGCACATCAAAGTTTCTAACATCAGAACAATCCATTTTCACGGTTAATCGATTAAAGGGTCTCAATAATATGGCTGTTTACCTTCTTCGAAAGATTCTTGTTTATCTCCATTTCTCTATAATTTCCTCCTTTCCTGCTTCCCCGTATACTCGTACGGTCCATGCAGCGATATTTACGAAATACAGCGACCGCGTTCGGGTAAACAATACGTAAGGACAATCGAAGGTTAAGTAAAACTATCTGGGAAACGAAAAGCGCGAAGACAAAGGGCTATGTGAATTTTCACACGCTCCGGCAGCAGAGAGAACCAGAAGGAAGATGAAAAGGAAGGACAGTTTGTCGTTAAACTCGGTCGTCCACTGTTACACGACTGGTCATCACCTGGTCAAAAGAATGGGACTCGGTACGATGTCGGTACTTTATTGCATAAATTAATTCGCCACCTTCCTGAGACCCTTCTTTTAATGTTCCGTCGGCACTGAAAGACTTAACAAGGAACGGTGGCAGCTGATGGCAGTTCCTATGGCGTCGTATCAATGGGACCGGGTACTGATGCATCACGTTGACCATAGTCCGTACCAAACGATTACGACCTGCTTAATTATTCTTCTTACGAGTGTTCTATTGTTATGGAAATACGAATTCAAGAAGACAGGATGGAGATACTGCGAGATATTCAAACTGGTCCAACGTTAACGCTCCACGTGCAAAGCAATTTTAAAAATTACCTTAAAGTGTTTCGTAATGTTTAAGGATTAGATGTTTGATTTTCGTTATTAATTAGTTCTCGGAATTTTGAAAAAATTGTTTATATTATGGATAATACTTATTAAGGTTCGGTTGATTGTCACATGGAAACAGTTGATCATTTTTTTACATGGTGTCTTTATTTTAAATAAATTTTATCGGGTGTTTTCGTGATATATTTTGTTATATTTATTAGTCGTAATTTTAAGTAGTTAATTACGACCATTTCTAATTGAGTAAGTGAACATGTTCTTAGTAATATAATTAATATAATTAAATTTATTAAGAAATTTAAATACTTTTATAAATTTCAATGTTAAAACGAAAATATTTACTAATATAACTGTAAAGATTTTGTTGGCCCTTTTATTGGAAACAACCCTATTGGCAGTGAAAAACCATTTACGAGATTATAAATGATTAATTTAAAATTGTTTATAACTCAATCATTACTTAAAACATGCATGAACTGAAAAATATGTTTGTTTCAATAAAATATTGTATTAATAAAAGGTAAAGTGTTTGATGAAAGGGTCCACTAATACGAAATATATTTTGTTATTTTCGATCAATTATTTTACAATAATTTTCAAAGATCACATAAATCGTTTTAGTTTGCTACTCGATGATTTCTTATAACAACAGAAATTCACATTATGTACATAAACAAACGCAAAAAGGAACATTGATATGTCATCTTTTAATAAAACAACATTCTTAAGGGTAATTCTAAGGACCTTCTTGGATATTCTGATGGAGAATATTCCATCGTATTTTTGATAATGTCATAATACAATATTGTTTTGATGAATGGATATTTATAAACATAAAAAGTGAAAGCTTCACATTGTCATTCGATAAATCAAGAACCAGCAACTTCTTAAGGGCAATTTCAAGAATCTTCTTGGACACTGTCGGTGGAACTCTTGATTCTAGATTGCGGATTGAAGCAAACGATTCGTTAAAGACGCAACTATATCATAGACTTTGCTTTGTATTAAGTATTCTTATGAAATTCTTGCAAAATCTTCGTTCATTTGCAATTTAAATTATAATTACCATAATGTATACATAAGCTATGGGAAATCTCCGTTTGTCTTATCATTAGAATAAAAATGTTCCTCTTCGGACAAAGAACTATAATACATTATTTTACTGATTAAATCGATCAAACGTTACAAAGTATTTAGATACTCTAGACGTTTAAGATATATGTTAGAAATTGGAATTTACCTTCTAAAATGCAATACTAAGTCCGTTTTTAATATTTATCTAACAAACTGTGTTGAATACATAAAATGTATTTATCTAACAGCAAAACATTGAATATTGCAGAGTTATCGGTTTAAAGATAGTCATCTGCATATCTCCTTCAATCGTGAAGATACGAACAATATTTTGTATGCTATTTGAATGATATGCATACAATTATATGGATGCAGTTTCGATGGCGCGTATACGATTCTGTGCATATTAAAAAGAATATTTTTATATCGAGGTCATTCTCTCATGGTTTTCAGAATCACTGATTTTTAAGCGCAACAAAAAGTGCAAGTAACAGAAGTAAGTGTATACTTCTTTCCCTGCATATTATATCTACATTTCAATTCATTGAAAAACGACACTGACATCAAGTTAAAAACTTCGAAGAATTAACTTTAAAGTTATTTTTAACTGAACAAAATATTGATGTCATTATCGATTAATGGCGCACCCTCTAAATAATGGTATTCTAAAGACAATAAAAATAATAATTTAACGTTACAGGTTAATATATACAATTTATATATCTAATTTCATTTAGGTATATAAATTATATAGAAACATTTCATTCCCATAGAAATAAATAAAACTGGCGCAAAGTTCGATGTAGTTCGGTACTAAAATTATCGTTCAAAAATTTTATTGCAGATCTAAGCAAAAACTCTCCCCAAAAAGTGTAGGAAAATAAATATCCTACGGGTGAATATGTATTCTAGCATTGCCCCTTCTCTCATCAATTAATTCTTCCGGGGGACAAAATCCTACCGAGATGTTTTCTCTCGTTCTAGAACGGTCCTCTTATTCCCTTTCGGCGCTTTCAGAACAGTTCGAATACTGTTTCTCACGGTGGCCAAAAAGGGAACGTCCATCAGGTAGAACCGATTGTGTCGTTCTTCTCGATTAGCTTGGGAGTTTTCCGAAAATTTGGGATCCGTATTATGCTTCCTTCGCTCTCGTGAATATCGAGCTTCCCTTTTGTATCGTTTTATCTACATCCCTTCATGCACTTTTGCTAGACACCTGCGGTGAGCTTCAGTGCTCGTCGAATCATCGTAATTTGAGATTCCGCTGCATTTTCACTGTTCATGTTCCCGAGAGTGAACTTTGTGACGCTCGAATCCGACACGAATGCAAATGTAATGGAACCAGACTATAGATATTTGCTGTGTCTCCGACTACAAATAGAAAATTCTGTTTTTCCCCATTTTTTTCCTCTTTCCGACCTGCGCGTGGAGCTGGACTGTGTGAAAATATACGAAACTACGGAACGAAAATCGCAGCGATAGAAAAGGATTTTAGCATTTAGAAAAATCATGAACGAGTTACAAATTAATTTTGTATTGACCCCTGAGAAGAAAAAAGTGGTTTTGTTATGCTTTGTTTGGCGGTTTAAATTATACTTGATCCGTTTCATAATCTTTTAAATACTTAATCTTTACTTTATTATATATTTACTTTCTTCTTTATTGAACACCCTAATTGCTATGATTATGTCTAGTTTTAAATATGTCCCAGTGGGATGTATTTTATGTAGAAACATAAGTCGAGCGTTGCATTTAGTGTATAAAATGTTGTGATTATTTTGAAATACGTAGTTAATGATTGCAATAAATAAATATCATCATTAAATTATACAAACGCATATTCGAAATGTATAGTAGATTTATACAGATGCATAATTTTATCGGTAATAAAGCAAAACCTTCTTTTACTTTTAAAAAATTTTGAAAGTGTAACTTGTATTTTATAAATATATTTTCAATATGTGAGAAAGTATAGGTACTGTATAATTCATATATTTAGTTATTATGAATGGTAATAAATATATAACAGCCAATAATAAATTATGACAGTGCTAATAGTGGCATTTATTAATTTATTATAGGAAAAATCTGTTATTAAAGAGTAAAATATTTAGAATTGTAAAAAACATGATTGAGAAAAATCAACAACCAGAGCGAAAAAGAAGAATTAAAAGATTGCAAAAACTAGACCTAAAGAAAAGAAGTATGAAACTAATAAATCCAAGAAAAATTTAAATAAAACTATAACCCAAGCATAGATTGCAAAATGAATACTTAATAAAATATAAATACTTTTCTGTTTAACATAAAGTAATTGACTTCTCGTGTAATATTTATTCAAAAAACGTTAAATGTTCCTTATTTGATCAGAAATTAGTTTGTTGGGTCGAAAATAAATTAATTTTATTCCGCAACAAAGTTAGTTTTCATGTATTTTAGATAATAAAAAGTCAGTTACGGGTTACATTGTCATTCCACAACTTATAAATAATTACACTTTAGTCATTTTCAATTACTTCATATTTTTCCTTAAAAATACATTTATTTTTCAGCAGCAAATAATTTAGAGTTCAACCTTTTCTTACGTTAAAAAATCAAATAAAATAAGGTCTTTTTTAGCAGTATGTTTGTTTATTTTGACATATTTTAAGCACATAAACATCCACAGTTTAATCAGCATATTTGAAAGAAGGTAAAGTTTATTTATCAAAGTTACCATTCCGTGTCATGACGCGCCGTATCGGATCGTACCGCTGAAACTTTGCAAGAACCGCTGTTCCGCGGGGAATATCGAATCCCTGAATGACGATTATAATCTCCGTTAAGAACTGTCAAAGACGCGATCGAGGCAAAGTCGTTGTGCACACGTATCCAGTCTTTAAAACGCGTGAATTCATTGGAAATCGCACGATTTCTGGACA
The DNA here is from genome assembly GCA_947623535.1 of Coelioxys conoideus. NCBI lineage: Eukaryota > Metazoa > Arthropoda > Insecta > Hymenoptera > Megachilidae > Coelioxys > Coelioxys conoideus. The sequence goes on from OX392452.1 coordinate 28,195,357, forward strand.
ACAAAGCGGGACAGCTTCGTCTGTGTAAAGAGGAAAGCAATCCATCTTTGGTATTCATTCAGCGAAAGAATGAGCCGTGGGAGAAGGTTGGGCTGTCCTGGAATAGGGTGGACAAGGGATGATGTCGGCAGTAATAAAGAACGAAGATATAGAAAAAGAAAGAGAGAAAAGGAGGGTGGGGAAAAAATGAAACGGAAGGCTCGAGAACAGAGGACACGTTTCGAAGAACAGTTGAATCGAGAAAGGTGTCAACCCTCCAACCACCAAGATTTTCATGGTTTGGAATTTTGTTTTACGTTACAACGGAACGTTGGATCACGGGCAAGCATAATGAGTGACCGGTGGACGTATTGTCATACTAATCTCGCCATGGGGATCATCGAGATGCTCCTCTCCCTATAGTTCACGGAGAATAAAGGACCAAGGATTTTCGATGGTCAAAGAGGCCAGTCTTCCTTGGATACGAATGCCATTGATTTGAGACTGATTTTTATATTTCATATTGTACACAAGTTAAATGAGAAAGCTGTAATTTGAAAGGTAACTTTAGTGAAAGTGGATATTAAAGTTATCGTGTTATATACGATTGAAAGATCGCAGATGATGATTGGATTTGTGATGAATTATTGGTACAAAACAGTCGGCAGAAAACACGTTTCTTTACTTTCATTTTTAATGTATCGCTTCAAAAACTGGGATTCTAGTTTTAGGACATATAACATTTCATACGTATTATGTATGTATCATTTTAAATGCATTTTTTCGATAAATAAGGTATTTTGTGGTAAAGATTAGTACCTTTGTCTTTTATTACTCTGATGTTTTATTAATATTTTCATTTTGCCGTGAACTAATTACGTAATGTTTCAATTTTGTTTGTATTTTATCAAGAACATAATATTTCTAATTAGTTCCTTGGCTTATAAAATCGTGCGGCATATTTAATACGCTCAATAAATTAATCAAGACAAACCTAACTTGTTATTTATAGTATTTAGCTGTTATAAAAATCACTTTTAGTGATAACAATTATTAATAATGAATTTCTTTAATAATAACAGTTTTTAATAATGAATTATTTTTAATTATAATAACTTTTAACAATAAATTACTTTTAGTGGTAATAATTTTCAATAATGAATTATTTTCGATAATAATAATTTGTAATAACAAATTGTTTCCAACAACACAAATACGTGTCATAAGTATATTTTTAAAAGACTGAATATCAAGTTCGATTGAAATAATAATTTACAACTTCGATGATCATTAAATGCAAATTACGCACGATATCTCCACTTCCTTTATTTGTCCCAACATTTCAATAGTAATTAACTTTGACGCAAAGGAAAAGATTATGTTAAATGGTTAATTAAAAACCTAATTTATGATAAACGTATGCAAAGTTCCTTAACGCACTGCTATTAAATACCTTTACAGTATCAAATCCGATACTACAAACGGCGTAATTGCTCGAAGAATCGAAAACACGGCTGAGTGTGTGCGCGATTAGACGAAGGAAACGGTGATCGGTAATTCAGTATAGCTTTCGTGAAATGTGTGGTTACATGGGGTCGATAGGAATCTTCTGAACAAATACTCCCCATTGGCCGAGTACCGACGAGAACCAGGCTTCGCCTTGTTTGGGCCAAACAAAAGCAGGGACGTGTCTTGGTTTCGTGTTAAAAATCTCCGATACAGGAATACGTCCTCGGAACTTTATTTCGGAATCGTCGACGAATCGAAATTGACAAAATGGAAGCTTAAGACCATCGTCGCTGCAACGATTAACGCACGTTGCAGCTCGTTTACGCCCTTTTTCTTCAAAGATGTCCTTAGCGTGATTCATATTCCGAAATTTGAGGTGACGAATGAATGCGAGAAATTCTTTTTAACACCGATCAGTTTCGGTCAGGTGAGATCTTCAAGGTGGGACCTCAGGATCAGGGCGATCAGGAACGTGTTCACTTCGACGTATCCCTGTCGCAACTTGGAAACATCAAACTTCTATTCCATATTATTTCGCTGAAACGTGTATACACTTAATATTTTACTTTGCTTTCTATTATTAACTTATAATACAATGCATGAATTTATCGTAATACAAGTATAAATATTATTAAAGTAATGCAAGTGGTAATATTATCGAAGTAATTTAAGTGTAAATATTATCAAATTAACATTTTAAAACACATATTAAAAGTTTGAACAATTGTATCATATATTATTGATGAAGAACGAAATACGAGGGTAAACGAATAGTTAAGTTCGCGAGATAAATGGTTCGAGAAATGTGACTGCCGGTGATGCTGGTCCGGGTATCTACGGCCCTGACATCTTCTGCACCCACTCGTGCAGGTAAACTCCTACGAAGGTGAAGCCAGGTGTGCGAACCTCGAAGGGTAGCGAGTCGGTATTTCTTTCTGCTGTGGGCCTCATTGTTGTTTAGTTTATGTAGGTCTGACCTGACCGGTCACTAAACTATTTGTTTACTAATGACGAATTGTCCTGTTCCTCTGGTCCTTCGCTGAAAGCCACCTCCCCTCCTCTCAACCTCGCTTCGACAATTTTCTCTTTTCGCATATTCTCTGTTCGTGTATCCTCTATCCACCTCCTCGCTGCCTTCGTCATTTCGCATCCGTTTCGGCTTTGCGTCTTGGATCCCTAAGGATTCGAATCTTGAAAAGTGGATTCGGAACAACAGTTGAATCGCCTTATGAAAAGACCAGATAAATATATGCTTTTCCTAGTTTGGAGAGAAACATATTATTTCTCGTGCAGCGCTTGACATGAATATTTGAAGAATTTTCTTGCGGGTCAAGTGGACCTTTAGTACTTACGTTCGTTGGACGAGAAATTCTGGACAAATGTTCTTGCGTAAATTACTGTAATCTGGAATTTTTCTGTATCAAATGGCATTCATATTTCATTTACTTTTGACTAATATATCGGTCAAAATTTTATTTCAGGCGAAGTTTTTGGGGAAAATTTAATTTTAAAACAGATGTTTGGTTCAAATCTTATTTAAAACAAATTTTTTGTTACAATTTCGTTTGAAACATATTTTTAGGTAAAATGTCATTATAAATGAAATTATAAATTAAATTTTTAGAAACTTTCTTATTAAACTGAGAGTAGAGCAGTTTTAATTTCAAGATCCAAAATGTAAAATATATACCTCTTGCAGTATCAGGAAAGCATAATACTTCACGTATAAACGATACTTCATCTTAACAATCTATACATTTTCAAGTTAAGTTCGTAAATTTCTGAATTACTAAACTTTGGAATTTCTGATTTTTTAAATTTCTAAGTATCTGAATTTCGAATTTCAAAACATTTGCAACTTCTATATTTTCTCTCTTCAACTTTCACCTTCTATATAATTTATAAAATTCTAAACTCTTGAATTTCCAAATACCTATGTCAAGAAATATTAAATTTCTAAATATAAAATTCTTTAACACCCAATTTTCAAATTTTCCGAATACCATCCCTCAAGATTTTTAAACACCATGACTTAAAAATTTCCGAATCCCCATATTTTTTAATTTCCGAAAACACATGTTATGAATCTTCAAAATTCCAAATTTTTAGATGTTCGGAATTAAAAGTTTCGAAATATCTAAATATACAACTTCTCAATTCTCTGATTATAAGAAGTTCAATTCTTCAAATTCCTAATTTTTCAAAATTACAAGTTTCCAAATTTTCATATTTCTAAATATGAAATTCTTAAGGTCCCTAATTCAAAAAATGTTCGATCTATCCGATTTGCAATCAAAATTTGCAGAAGCCCAAAATTTCAAATCCTCACTTGTCAAATCCTCAAATTTTGCAAAAGTGCCTTCGAAATAGTCTGATAAAAATCTGAGTGAAAACAGTCGCCATCATAATTCTACTAATCATTGTAAACACATATTTGAAATAACTAATTTATAACAAAAATTTGATACCATCTTATAAACACATCATTCTAATATTATAAAAGAATTCCTGATATTATAAATGATATTAAGAAAAAAGTTAATTAACTACCTACTTTGACAATTTATCGATGTTCAATGGACAATGTAAAAAAGATTCGTAAATTACCTGATCACGTGTAGGCGTAACTCATTAGCTAAACTGATTAGGACTAAATTCGCGCGCAACAAGTTGTTTGGACGTTTGACGGTAAAAAATGGTATCAATTAATTAAATGTATGATAAGTAATGCAAGTAAACTGTGAATCGTTTAAAATCTAAAAAATAAGATGATCAATAGCGGAGCTGGAAAGTTAAACTCAGCTGTTAATTGCTCATTAGCTATACGGTTATACGGGTTCAAATATGTGCGTGCGATTATTTATAGTCACTTGGAGTTGCAATCGCCCGAGGTGTATAAGTTCTGATGCTCTGGGAAACGGCACAACAAATAAACTAGAGAGGACAGTGTTGCTCGCGTAATTAGAGGCACGTAATTACAGTGCATCACCGCGGTAAACGGTTCGTAACATTGAAACGCACAAAACATCGATACCGCCATTAAGTTGTTCTTAAGTTGTTGTGATATAAAGAGAAAAAGGCAACCAGAACGTGGGAACATTACGATCAGAGATCCTGTTAATATTACAATCTCGAGAACAGAAGATTAAGAAACTTATTCCTTGTGATCTAGTTCTTTGATCTTTACATCATACATTTAACGCGTTATTTCTACTTTATTATTTGTAAAGTTAATTTTACGATTCACAAATCTTGCGATCGAATTACTATATTCGTAGCTATAAATATTGATATTTTACTGACCACAAGATTTACTGTTTAAAATTGACTGGTTGTATTATACAATTACAACGTTTTCGTTAAATTGATATAAAGGTTTTAGTAGCTATATCTTCAGTTGTTCATATATATTCATTGCTCTGCTCTATCGCCTTTTTTTATTTCTCAGGAAACCGCATTGTTCCTTCTTTCTAAAATTACTCTAATATTACTTTCTCTGAGGTGTTTACGTATTGTATGAAAACATATTTGGTGGCCGACAGAGATAACATTTTTAAATCAGAAAATAGGTTTATTGTTTGTTACAAATTAGTTACTTTTCCCTTTGTAAAGGGAAAACTAAATTTTTATTAAATTTTAGTTTTGCCGAGTAAATTAAATTAGCTATTGTTTTAACATCCTAAAAATACAAAACTGTAAAGAAAGATTAAAATCCGAAATCATTGCAGCATCGTTCACCTTTATCCTTAAATGTTCATTAACTTTTCAAAGAAGCAAATTAAGCCTATTTTAATGTTAATTCAATACCGCAAGCATATTCACAGCAATTTAAAATGGCGCCTTTCTAATTACTAGTACCGATAGTATGCTTCAGTTTCAGGTAATTTTCTCACAAAACCTCGCATGATTGATTATGGTAATTGCTTCTCGCATTTTGCATGCAGGAAAAATGAAAGGCAAAAGTATGGATTCTGGAAGCGAGGACGATTCCTAGTCACTTTCGCGTGAGTTTATCCAAGGAAAGGAGGCAAAAGAGGTTCTGACGGAGTTTGAGTCCTTAGGCTAGTCGCGGATCATCCGTCCAACCAATCCGAGCTAATTGGCCTCCATAGGTAATTACGCGCAATTAGGAGTAGGCCGACCGGTCGTCTCATCCTTCTCGTCCTTTCTCTCGCTAGCTTGCTCTTTTGCTTTCCCCTCGTGCCGACTACTCGCAACAAGAAAACCTACACGTTCAAACGACAGATTGGAAGAAAAAAGATATCCGAAGCGGTCAAGACCTTCGGAGAAACAGAGAAGGATGTAAAGAGACAAGGAGAGAATCTGGTCACGGCCAGAAGGGTAGGGGAAATAGAGGAGGAACTGAAATCGCCGCCAGGTACACAAATTATCTGGCGACGACGAAACAACGGAAGAGCAATTAAATAATGCTACGTCGCCACATAGTAGTATTCTTTACCATTCTCTATTCTATACTGGGTGTCCCTAATGAAATGATCCAACGTTTATCCTCGTTTGTTTGAAAACGTTGAGGTGTCCCAACGAAGATTCAGATGAATTAGTAATTGCGTCATTTGTGACGGTAATTTTTATTAAAAATACGAATGTTTGCGGATGTCAAAGATCCTGCAGCAACTGCATTTCTTATTCCTTTTTCATTTTTCTTAATAGCCTGGACCCGTGGCTGTAGAAGTACAGCGTTGTACAAAGGTTTATGCAATTTTCTTATCGTGTTAGAGCGAAACCGTGTTGTAGGTGGGTTCCCGCAATTTCTGAATCGTGTTATAGCGAAACCGTGTTATAAGATACTGTGTTGTAGTAGGGCTATCTATACTGTAAAAAATTTCCTCCGACCTACTGGAAATCTTGGATAATTTAAAATGTAAACGTTTATCAGTAGAATGCAGTTTTTATTAAAAAATTGCTTCTAATACTTGTGTATTTGGAGATGTGCAATTTTTTTACGATTTCAATACATATTCCTCATAATTAACTGGCTATGTGTGGCTACAATTAATAGTGAACGCATTAACTAGAAACTATTGAAAACTGCATATATGAGTGAATTAACAATTTTATGATAACATATGTTTCTAGAAAATCCATATTTAAACAGAATAATAATTTGAAAATGTGTTCGATATTTTAATAATTAAAACATTCAATTATTATTAAGTTTCTATGCTTAACCTAGGGCAATAAGTATTAATACTATCGCCATCATCAACTTAACAGTTAATATAAAAAGATGAGCAATAAATAACGTTAATACATTTTGAAAAATTAATGTACTATAATTTAAATGCATTTGACGCATTTATTTATTTTATGTATTTATCTTATTCAGCATATTTTAATTATTTTACATGTTTATTTATTTTCGATATCTAATTTATTTGAGGTATTTATTTTATTTTTCGGATTCAGCTATTTTAGGTATTTAATTAATTTGAGGTATTTAATTGTGATGTTAGAATACAAGAACAACAGAAGGTGCGAAAGATTAAAACAGAATAAAAAATGGAAATACAAGATACCAAAATGTTTTAAAGAGCAAAGGTTTTATCGCCAGAGCACCCGTTAGAATACACCAGAACTATGTTTTAAAATGCTACATGTGGTGGTGATTGGTGCCGTTGCATTAGAGCAACCCAACTCATTACCGCTGGCACAATTAAGGCCCAATTTCGGGACATAATGGCCGCCAATCTGACCGCACAAAAAGCCCGCGGTTCTTCCGTTCGGTGGAGTTAGAATCGTGCAGGCGTCCTTTACTTAATAACCAACCAAATTCTTCGGCCAGCCTTTCTAGTCTCTACAAATTTAGTTTTCGATTTGTTGGGTTAAAATCCCCTTTGGTGGAATTGTGTCCACGACGCAATTACAAACGACCGTTCACGAACTTTCATCTCGACACAATGGCACCGGTGCCATCGTTGCCACAGATCGGCACATGCTACGTAAAACTGTAGAAAACAAGATGAAACAAATATGAGTCGTTGTTAATTTACAAGAAGGACATAAAAAACCGGAACGATATTCGTTTATTCGCTTTATATTTGATGTGCTTAAATGAAGCGATGGTCGCAAGCAATAACGAAATCGTTTTTCATAGTATTTGCAAAAATAAATTTCTATTTGAATTATATTTGATTAAATATTATAGCTCTTGGAATTTATGTCAGTATACAATAATGTAATTTGAACATTATAGACAATAATAATATTGTTATAGTACGGCAATGCGTGCATGAACCGTTATGCGAATATTAAAACTGTAAATAATTATCACATTATATAATATAGTTATATAATATATACAGTCGTGGACAAAATTAAGTGGACATGTGTCATAAATAATGAAAAGTTAATTTAATTTAACTAATAATGCTTATAAATCAAAACTTTATTGCACAATTATATATATTAAATAAATGTTTTTTCAAGTCTAAAAAAATATTGTACGTTCTAAATTTAAAATTTATTTGAAACATTGTAACAAAACAACAATTTTTTTACATTTCTACAATGTCCATTTAATTTTATCCATGAGTGTATAATATGTGTAATTAATAACACACTTCATGAATTTAATTATCGCTCTTCTGTTTCTCTTCAATTGTCTTTCACTATACACAATGGCTACTTAGGATTGTTTGTGTACATAGTACAGCGGTATTTTAAATATCAGAATATAATAATATTACTGGATAAAAATGATTTGTGGATTGAACTTAAGAAAAGCTGAAACAGTATGAGCAATCATTAAACACTTGCACTATTTTTCATTTGACAAATGCGTCAGACATAACGAAGTATTCGGTGGTACAACTATAAGACGACTGAAGAAAGTTCGAATGTTAAGACTATTTTGTATTCAGCGAATCTCAACAGTGCAAATCAAAATTAGACTGAAATTGAACATTCAACCGTGTTAAAAATATAAACGAAGTTTACAGTATTTGAACTTCAAGTGCGTCACGAGTTTAATTCGTTATTATAATGCAAGGGGTTAATCATTTGGAGAAAATATAATAATACAATCGATTTCAAAGATATTATGGAAGAAATAGTCAAACTCAAAATGTTACTTTCAAATAAATAAATACTATACTTATATAAACAGATATTAAATCTGCGATTTTCAAAATAGTAAATCATAGTTTCATTTTATTATTTCATGAAAGTGAAAGATTTAAAAATCTTAAAATCACAGAATTTGAAAATTCATGAAAATTTTGAATTAAAAATGTTTAAAGTTTAGCGCACGTCCGTTTCTAAAACAACCTGCACTACACTATTACACAAATATTCAAAAATAAACAATAATTAAAATTATTCTGTTGTCTATTTATTCTATCGATAAATCTTATCTGCGTGTAGTAACATCAGGTTATAGGTGTGTGACTAATTTTATCTCTTAATAAATAAATAAGAAAGTTCACCATCTTTGTTCCATTTTTTTTTTTGCATTAACAAACTTTGCCAGTACATTTTTATTGCTGTTTCTTGTTTCTCTAGAAGAGGAATAAACATCAAAGCAAGCAATGTCGTCAAACAAAGACGGCACATCATTTGAAATGCTTAAGCAGGTTGAACTGCGCGTGTGGGACGTTTGACATTTGTCATATTGTGCCACCTGCTTAAGACAGCGTATCATGTTGCCTACTTAAACATTTCAAACAACACACTACCTTTATTTGTATGGGGTACAATGGGTCTTACTGCTCTATGGAATTGCCCTGATGCTCGCGACTTTGTCGTAAGCGTATCAATATGCATAAATCATCTGATTCTATAAAATGTCGGTTAGATCAAAGAAAATATAAGAAAAGTGGACGACATATGGTGTCAACATATATTTTTGTGTAGGCATTTTTATGGAGATTAGATGTTACTCACCATAAATGTTCTTGATGGGAATAAATTGTTTATTGATTGGCGTAAATCGTTTTCTCTCTTCAAAAAATGAAGTAAGACTAATTATTTTATATACGTATCATTATGTAGAGTAAATTGAATATTTCAGTTAGAGAAAATAATACAAATAAGCCCATCAAACGGGTCAGGTAACATCTATAAGAAAAATACAGATACTCTTTGTTATTCGGAACCATTCGCAACAAAATACTTTAGTTTGTAATACTATAGATGATGATTCTTTAATAACATACATTTCGAATTCTATAAGATTATCCTAACGTTTGTATTCTTTTATAACAGAAAATTTGAATTTCATCTTAATAAATACTCTAAGGTTTCTTTTTTCATGATAATAGTGTCTGATTTTATGTTAAGTACATATGTAAAATGTAAACTGTAAAGACGAGATATTATGTCAATATTCATAGATTATACAATTCACCATTACACCAAAAGTAGATTATATGATTCGTAAGAACGTACGTTTACAAAAATATTTAACATTAAAACTACCAACGTATAATGCACAATTATTCTGAAGTTACAAATGAAGTATAAAAATAAATGAACAAACCATAAAATTAATACACTTATTAATTCTTTATCTTGATGAGAACCAGCACATACAAAAAAGGTGTCTTAACAAATTTTGTCATTTGGAGTACGAAATTTGTAAAACGGTCATTTAATCACTTTGGTCATTTTACCGTTAATAATATTAGGTTGATGCAAAAATAACTGCGGTATTCGCAACCAGAAGCTTCAACGATTAATATAATATAAATTGTTTTGAAACTACGGTCATATGCTATACCATTTTAAAGCATGAAATTGACTCTATCAATATATGTTTGTTACTTGTTTTTGTTTATTAACATTTTGTCATATTTTGTTAGAAAAATAAAAATGGAAAAATTACAAATTCGTGCGATATTGTTGTACGAGTATAAACTTGGACGTAAAGCTGCAGAAACTGCTCGCAATATTAACAGAGTCTTTGGCCAGGGAACTGTGACTGAATGTACAGCACAACATTGGTTCCAAAAATTTCTTAATGGTAATGAAAGGCTTGAAGACGATGTCTGTGGCGAAGGCTGTGTGATCGACGATGATAAATTAAAGACAATTATCGAAATAGATCCAAGCAAAACGTCTCGAGATATTGCGGGTGTAATAAATGTACTTAAATCACTCAACGATTGTTCGTCACTTATTTCGAATTAGCAAATGCAAAAAACTGGATAAATGGGTACCGCACGAGCTAAACGAAAATCAAAGATTTCGTCGGTTTGAAATTTGCTCAGTTCTGATAACATGCGATGAAAAATGGTTCTTACACGATAATCGACGGTGATCTGTTCAGTGGTTAGACAAAAATGAAAAGCCAAAACATTTTCCAAAACCAAACCTTCGTCAAAAAAAGGTTATGATCACTGTTTGGTGGTCCAGAATTGGGATTACCCATTACAATTTTCTCAAACCTGGCGAAACGATCACAGGAATGAAATATTGTGTGGAAAACCAATTTCAAAGATTTATGACCAATACTGATCAACCGAAAGGGACTTTATTCTAACCCAATATATATTGTTTTACTGTTTACATTTCAAAACCGCAATTATTTTTGCGTGACAACCTAATATTAATTCATCACGAGATGAAGCGTATCGTTAAGGTAACCTTTCTCGTAAACCTTCTCGTTCAAGGGTTCAAGATGAAAAAGTGAACGCTTCGTTAGAGTTGTCACAAAGTTTAGTAGCGTCGCGGAAATGAATGTTCGAAAAGCGCATAATAAATAAAACAAATTCCTTTGGACGACGTTTGAACTAAATTCGATTGGTGAACAAATCGGTAGTATTGGCGACGAGATATTCGAAAACTAGAGAGCTCGAGGAAGCTGCCACGCAGCCATGAATCGGACAATGGTGGACAATAGGATCGCATCCGATTTTTGCATGCCAATTTCGCACCCGGTATTGTACCGTAGACAATGTGCCAATAATTACGCTAAACGGCGACCATTCATACGCCCATTCGGCCGGATTCAAACCGCCTTTCCGTATCCATTATCGTCGCGCGGCGCAAATAATCGCTCCGATGCGCGCCGGTTCCAGTTTTTTCGAATGCGTCCTGCGGATGGTATTGATTTTTGATCGATAGTTTTAACTTATGTTTCATTTCATAAACGATAACAGAAATTGTATAATATAGACAGAATTTATTAGTGAATATATGAATGCTGTGAACGGATAATGTAGAAATTCTTTGACGCGTTGACAGCCATATTGAAGCAGATCAAAATTAGATTCATCGTCTTCGAAATACAACTTGTCCTAGTTACGCGTTACACTTTGTACGTGACATGCAATAACGTCGTATATCAACTGTAAATGATAAATTTTTGCCATATAAAATAGGAAAATTAGTTGCTTATTTTAAAAGTGCGGAAAGTCCATTTTTGGAAGAAAAAAATTAAAATAATGATAAGAATAGATAAAACTTAATATGATCTGTTTGTCTGTATGCAATTCATAGTGAAAATGACTGAAATTCTTAGGTATTTTGGACGATGACAGTTCAGGTGATTAACGGATTTGGAAAGATTTCGAAAAAGGTGCAAGTCCATCTGTTGTTGAAATTATTTTTAGCAGAATATATTACATTAAAATATAGCTCCTGTAAATTTTAATAATACTAATACTGTGAAAAACTATAAATTGTGAAATATTGGTCGTGAAGATAATTTCAATACGACTGCACTTTAGTATAATTGAACCTTTATTATTTTTAGTCAGCACTGTAAACACTATTGGATAATAAAAAGATATTATCTAGCACGATAATACATTAAATCTGGATTTGCAATTTTATGTTCTTAAATTTATGGAAATGCGAACCCTTAAATAACTTGCAATAATATAAAATGTATTTGACCCACCTCAAAATAAACGGCGCAAATAGTGAATTTTTAGAAACGCGCTGAAGAAAGAATCAATGTAAATACTTTACCTTATCAGTACCGTACTTTTTTGTTCTACGTTATATGATTTTCAAATTTACAATCTAATTCATAATTTAATTTAAAAAATGTACAATCCAATTTATAATTTCAATTTAGAATGCGCCGTGTAATTTATAATTTAATTGAAAAATTTGTAATCGTATTTATAATGCAATTTAAAAATGTGTAATACTAAATGGCAAACGACATTAAATTACAATACAATGGAAATAATGGAAATGTACATAATTGGAAACGGGGAATGAGTCAATTGTCTTGCAAAAAGCAAATAAAGTTAAATTGAAATAGTATTTAGAACTTCTGTTAATAATGGTATAGTTTTCAACACTATCTTACACGATTTTATAATTTGCAATTAAATTTATAGGTTAATTTTATAATTTACAATTAAACTTGTAGCACAATTTTGAAATATACAATTGAATTTAATTTTTCAATGTGCAGTATTATATTATAAACAAATATTATGGTACGACAGAATCGAACAATTTATAGTAACCAGAAATATAAATAGATAAATTTTTAACTGAAAAGTATATATGTGTTAATAAAAAGCATATAATGGTAGAGAAAATAACTGAGGTTAATGACTGAACGTTGAAAGTTACTGTCACTTCTATTAAAGCACATCGGAGAAGGTACTGACGAAATAAAAGTGTTGAATTGTTATTAACGTTATATCCGTTATGTTAACTGATAGTAATTCTGGGGCGATAGGTGTTGTTAAGAATGACCATAATCGTTGCTGTAAGCATTGCCATAATCATAATCATTATCGTAAAATTTACTATTCATTGTTTCATTTAATTATACAAACTGTTGCTGGCCTCTTTAACTTAAGTGTTGATAATTACAAAAATATCCATATAAGCGTATCTTCAACAAGTATAACATTTAGTTGCTCCTATTTGCAAACTTCACTAGGCAGTTTGCAATTTTAAATTTATAATGCTGCATCATAAAACAATAAATAACATTATTTTGCTTTAAAAATACATCTGCTGAACTCCCAATAAAAAAGTAAAAAAGTATACATGTATTCGTATATACAGGGTGTCCCAAAAGTGTTGAAGGAGCCGGAAATGGGAGGTAGATGGGGTCATGCTGAACAACTTTTTCATTTGCAAAAATGTCGTATGGGGCTTCATTTTTCCATTATTAACGAAAAACACCGACTAATCAGAACGCGAGAATCGCGCGCCACGCGATTCGATCGCGACCACGGCCAATTATAACTCGAGCCTACACTTCTGCCTCCGGGCGCGCGCGATTCTCGCGCTCTGATTGGTCGGTATTTTTCGTTAATAATTTAAAAATGAAGCCCCATACGACATTTTTGTGAATGAAAAAGTTGTTCAGAATGACCCCACCTACCTCCCATTTCCGGCTCCTTCAACACTTTTGGGACACCCTGTATATACATATAGAGAGAGTGAGAGAGAGAACAAATAAACTTGATTTTGTTGAAAATACTCACGTCCTAAACAATGGATATTACGTAACTTCAGAGGGTATGGCACTATAGCTGTCTTAAAATAACAAAAAATTGATATTTCCTGAGAAAATATAATGGATATGAAAAATATTTTTATAAGTTAGTATTAAGTAAACTTTTATCCGTAACTTACAACTGACAAATGTAAGATAAGCTATAACATGTCGTAATAGAAGTTTCAATGTTTACATCAAATTTTTCAGAAAAATTCATATACATTTTGTAATACTATACACTCCTGGACAAAATTAAGTGGACATTGCAGAACTGTAAAAAATGTTTTGTTTCATTACAATGTTGTGAATAAATTTTAAATTTAGAACGTGAGATATTTTTGTAGGCTTGAAAAAGCATTTATTTAATGTATATAATTGCGCAATAAAGTTTTGATTTATAGGCATTATTAGTTAATTAAATTTACCTTTTGTTATTTATGATACCTGTCCACTTAATTTTGTCCACGACTGTACTAATGTTAAATTATGCGAATATCGAATCACATTATTTAATACGGTGCAACCAGTAAGTCTTATGCACAATTGTATACTGTATGTACGTTAATGATTATACATTTAGCATTGTTTAGGTATCGGTAATTAATTCAGCTCAACAAAGAACACACGACGAACGAAGTTACCATAATTTATGCAACACAAGGTGTAATAAAGCTTTAACGCATCATAAATATCGCAATATTCGGCAAATCGTTGCAAAGTGTTAAGAGATAATTGTAAAATGTCAAACAAAAATCCAGCAAAGGAAACGGCAGCATCACGTAACGGCAAACGAATTCCCATAAAAAGCACCGCGTGTCTATCGTATCGTCCCGGGCATGTATAGAGCAGCGGGCCGGGCATGCGTTTGAAAAAGAGCGGAAGAGACCTGGCACGGCGTGCAAATCGGATTTCCTTTCGTTAGAGTCGCTTGCTCTTCACAGTTCGTTCAACGATAGCTTCTTCTCACTCTCTCATCTCGTTATTCGTCTCATAGAAGAAAGTCTACAAAAGAGAGATAGCGCAGCCTGTTTACCGTAACAAGACGAAAGGGACAGAGGATCGTGGCCGAGCGAGAGGCTCGAGGGGGTGTACATCCCCCTTTAACTTGTAGAAAGAGGGGGCCAGAGGTGTGAGCCACGACGCAGGGCTAAACCGCTCGTTTATTATGCATCGAAATGCCAGCAACGATGCCACGCGAGTGGACAGGACGTTGTAAACGCTTCGCAAAAATGAAGTAACGGCCGGCGCTGTTCTGAGTGATTCTGCGTCGCTCCGGGCTACAACGCGCTGAAGGGGTCTCCTTCGATATGCGCCCTCCTCTTCTTCGACGACCACGGATCCTTTTTTTATTCTCGCCGACCCTCCTTCGATCGCTATTACGAATTCTATCGATTATTCGCTGCGAGATCGCTTGAACGTTGCGTCTTTCTTGTTTGTGAATTCTTTGCGTTTCGCGCGCTGCCGCCCACTTTGGTTGACTGCGTCATTAACGCGTTTTAAAATGCAATTTGGTTTAAATTTAAATCAGCCTAAATAATGATATCCGATCATTGCCGTAATTTTAAACAAATTAACCGTTAGCTGATTAATTTTGAACAGGATGGGGATAATTGTATTCGAAATTATAATATTTCGCATGCAATAGAACGCAGTGGAGACGTATTTGCATTTGATATGTTTTTCTGGTGGTGGTATATTTAGTGGAATATTTTTTAATTGGTGGCACGTTTGGTATAGTAGTTGGCGGTATTTGGAAATATGTTTGGAGATGTGTTTGAATGTACACTTTAAGATTTAGAGGTACATTTGGGGTAGCATTTGGAGATACGTGTGGAGTAGCATTTAGATGTACGTTTGGAGGTACATTTGGATGCACATTCGGATGTATATTTGAAGTAAGATTTAAAGGTACATTTGAATCAGAATTTGAGGATACATCTGAAATAGCATTTGTGTTATATTTGGAGATATACTCGGAGGCATATCTGCTTTAGCGTTTGAGGGTACGTTTAGAGATACATCTAAAAAAATATTGGAAGATACACTTGTTTAGCATTTGGAAGCATATTTGGATATATGTATGTATGTTTGGAGATACAATCGCAGCAACAGTTGGGGATATACTTGTAGTAACATTTTGAAATACATTTAGAGGTACGATGGAAAGCACATTTGAAGAGTCGTAACATTTGAAGATACAATTTAATTAATGTGATTATGCTTTGACCTTGTTGAACAACTACTCGTAGAAGAGTATGAATTATTTAAAAGATACGAAGGTGGTTTGTCCTGAAATTTTTAAAATAATTCCTTAGGAAAAGGCTTGATGAGAATAAAAGCACGCTCCTTATACCTAGTTCGTATCCGACAATTGAAAGAAAAAATATTAACTTTTACTTATGTTAAAAATGATGTCCTTTATAATAGAGATCGTTCACTAATATATACTTCATTTGTCATATTTATTGTGACACTAACTTTTTTAGTTATCTGACTTGATACAATTTCTTGAACTGAAATTACATATTTTATGAATAGCAATATAGCACCGTATGTCCTAATATAAAATTATATTAAATATGTCTTAATTTAAAATTAAAACTAACAATTTAAAATTGAAGCTAGTATTATAATTTATAATTCAATCTTCATTTCCTGCTTAAAGGCAATTTTAATTTCCTAATAAATTCACTTCATTAAAATCTGTGCCGATCCGTCGAAGGAAAAGTGATATTTTTATATCCAAAAAATGTTTTATCTCGTCATTATTAACGTCGTCTTTATTATACCAGATTAATCCTTTGTACAAAGTTTAAACTTGCAACATTAGTTGGTTCTCAACGATGCAAAATTGTATCGATTATCGTACAACATGTACGTGAACGCTTTAGTAGCACAACACGGCCTACACCTATTCTCGGGGAAAGATAAGTCAACCTATGTACATACCTGAAGAGGTGTGTCGCTACGATGGATAATTACTTCGATTGTCAAGTTAAATAATTGCTGGCTCGAACAAAGAACGGTACCATTAATTAATCACTGACTCACCATTCTGGAATTTGTACAACCGTCTTCATCCTCCGTATTTCTACCGATGTCACATCTTCGATGCAAACCTGAAACAGAGAAGTCGCGTCGCTTTATAAATTTCCTCAAAATTACATTATTTTGTGAATTTTATCTAAATCATGCAATTTCATAATTTTGTTACAATTATATTACTTTGCGTATTTCATAAAAATCATATTATTTCATGGTGTCTATAAAGATCATGTTATTTCATGAATTCTATAAAAACCGTATTATTTCATGCATGTCTGTGTGATTTATGTGAATCACTCGAATTTCTATTTTAATACGCTTTCAAGTTTATTTTGTAAACACGATGAGTTTTTTTTAGTAATTTTTCCGAAACTAGGAATTATTTTAGAGATTGAATTTTCTATTGTAAATGGAATACATCGTAAATAACGCGTGGAGCTTCAAAAGAGTATAACCTATCATCATTATTAACACTTTCAACGGTATGGCCGTACATGTAGGCACGACCAGATCCATTCTGATCGACATTTCGCAACTAACAAGATAGTTATAAAATAAACGTTGTAAGGTGGAAGTGCTATATTCCTGTGTACTGAATTACAAATTTGGTTACTTGTTTATACAGTTTTTAAACAGTTAGTTGCATTCGATGTGTATACACGTCAATGTAATGCCCCATTTTGGGGCGATTCGTGCGTATGCTCGTTCAGTAAAATAAAGAAAAAACCATGTGCTATGAAAACCGTGTCTTTCTCGGAAGAATTTCTTCCGTGTACAACGTGGATACTCGTCATTGCTAGATTTTAATTACGCATCCCTTCACGGATTTTTCAAATTAAACTCCGAAGTTAACTGCTTAAATGCTTCCGTTTAAACCAAAATTCATATACTTTTTTACACTTTCACTTCTGTTCCTATAATTTAAAGTAATATCTTACATTTTAGTTTACTTATATTGTTATTTTATAATATACACCGAGCAACAGAATTAGCGCAACAATTTCTATCAAAATTTCACTCAACTTTAAGTAATCGTAACTCCGCGAAGAATGGCCATATTTGACAAATTCCTTTTTCATTTTAATGTTTGAAGTCTCTACTTTGAGCACAATATATCATATTTTGATTTCCGCCTTTCCCCACTCCCGCTATCTCCTTCAATGTAAGGACATGTTTTATTTTTAAAAGTTTGCATACTTTGATACGCTGTACGCGGTGCAATAAATTTTGTTCGCAAACGTTCCAGAACTTGCCGTAGAGTATAATCTTTTGTGTACGAATTGAAAAAAACGTAAAATCCCTACGATTTTGTTTGGCGGAGTTATGAACATTGACAAGTTATGCTTGTTACCGCCAACATTAGCGTTATCGGATGCACACCACGAGGAGGTGGCTGGTTGGATTTTGTGCATCATGTGTACGTGTGTGTGTTTGTGTTTGCGTCTGTGTGTGTATGCAAGTGTGCGTCTGTGTGTGTATGCGAGTGTGCGTCTGTGGGTGCATGTACTATGTCATTTAATGTCGTGTATTACCTTCTCGTTTTTGAACAACTACCTGAAGACGTTCCTGCATATCGATGCAGGATCTTATTGCATCTTGAGGAATTTCGCGCCATATGTGTTGCAACGTCGACTCTAGTTGTTGAAGGGTAGTTGGCGGTCTTTCTAAATTTTGAGTTGTATTTGTTCAAGAACGAGGCGGGCATACACGATATTAAATGACATAGTAGACGCACCCACAGACGCACACTCGCATATACACATAGCAGCATACACAAACACACACACGTACACACGAGGCACAAAATCCAACCAGGTACCTCCTCGTGGTGTGCATCCGATAACGCTAATGTTGGCAGTAACAAGCATAAACTGTTTAAGATACATGGGTACCTTGTCAACGTTCATAAGTGCATAAAAAAAAAATCGCAGGTACTTAAAGTTTTTTTCAATTTGTACACAAAAATTTATACTCTCCGGCAAGTTTTGGCACGTTTACGACAAAAATTTATTGCACCGCGTACACCGTATCAAAGTATGCAAACTCTTTAAAAAAAACATGTCCTCGCATTAAAGGAGGTGGCGTGGGTGGGAAAAGCGGACGTCAAATTTGATAAATTCTGCTCAAAGTGAAGACTTCAAATATTAAAATGAAAAAAGAATTTGTAAGATATGGCCATTTCTCGCGGAGTTACGATAACTTAAATTTGAGTGAAGTTTTGATAAGAATTGTTGTTGCACTAATTTTGTTGCTCAGTGTAGTATGCAGATGATACAAAATTCTGTTCACAAATAAATCGTTATTAGATTATATAGAAATAAATCATTATTAGGTTATGCAGGAGAATTTCAATATTAATATATAATATAATTAGTTTAATTAAATTCATGTATCATATGTAATCCAAAGCTACTCGTTTAAAACGTGATATGCTTTTCAAAAGCTCTTTACTGCTACAAGAATTAAGGAACAAACTCATAACAAGTCACAAAACAATAAAATACAAATTACTGATTAGATCTATCTTAGGCGAAATGCTTGTTATACGTTCAACTTCAATGGGAAAACAGCGAAATGAGGGAAACTACCACTGATTGTGATTCGTTTGTTAAATTAACGATTTTGTAAATTTGAAACCTCAGAAATGTGCGCATTTGGATATTTAGCAATACAGGGATCTAGAAATCGAAGAATTTACAAATTTGGGATTTCGACATTGCAAAACTTGTGGAATTTAAGAATGTATATTAAAATATTTGGGAATTTAAGAAATTAAAAATTTGGACTTCAATGATTTTGAGATTTAGCAACTTGGGAAGATTAGAAGTTTGCAAATTTAAGGCTTTGAAGATTTATAAATTTATGAACTTAGGGAAATTAGAAGTTTGCATTTGGGATTTTTAAGGTTTACAATTTACAGATCTGAGAAATTAAAAACTTTGCAAATTCATCAATTTCGAAACATGCAAATTCAAAATTCAAATTCGAAAGTTTCTAATTGTAAAGTTGGAAATATTGCGTTTGTAAACCAAACTGGTTTTTGAATTGGCAACATTTGAAATTGATCAATTTGAAAATTTCAGAATTGTAATCTTTAAAGTTCTAAATTTGAAAATTTATGAATGTACACGCTCTGAAGATCTAAATTTAAAATTTTACGAATTTGCAAGCTCCTACTTTCAAATTCGAATATTTACGAATTTCACAAATGGAAATTTGAAAATTTATGAATTTGTAAGTTTCAAAATTCTGAATTTGAAAATTTATGTACTTCATTCCGTATGTATAATAATTGTTCCACCTACTCTAGAGCTACGTCCAAACTCAATCGAATTAGATTTTTTTTTTCAAGAGTCCAAAGAAGAATTAGGTTTAAACACCCGGTATAATTCGTTGGCGTACATGTATCGATATAATTCAAGCGGCAGTTACTCGATGAGCGTATTCTATAATTAGTATCGGTGAAGGAATTTTTATTTTCGTTTAAACTTGAACGTCCTTGCCTGGCAGCCCAGCGTCGTGGATTCGTATCTTTTTTCTCCACCTCCGGCGCAGCCATGATCTGGCTTGGCTTGATAATAATTATTATCGTCCGCTTATTTTTTCACCTAACGCCGTTCTCATCGTCCTGGATCGACTTCACTGCGCAATATCCCCAGACGCTGATTCTTCTTAGCCGGATAGTTAAAAAAAACAAGGATTATAAATTAATTGACTAGCAGTAATCACTGCGGTATTGTTTAATAGCGAACATCCTCCAATGGCCACCTGGTGCTGTCTCCTCCTTTTGCTCAATTTCCCCTTGCTCCCACGAAATTTTAATAACAAGAATAATCGTTAATGACTGAGTTTAACTCTAAACCCGCCACAGCGATCAAAATGACCATTCACAAGTTTCTTATTTCAGGTTACATAGTTTCTTGAAGTAGTTTTCTTATAGTATTGGGTTGTTCGGAAAGTGGTTTCATTTTTTCCAAACAGGCTTATTTATGAAAAAAGTTTGATTGATTCTACACAGTAGTTGGTGGTTTCTACCCTATCAAATATGCAAACTGAAAAGCAGCATTTTCGGAATATGTTACTTCTTTAAAAATTCTGTTGCAGCAAAAAAAAAGTATCCGATGAAAATCGTCTCTCGTTTTCATAAAAAGAAACAAAATTACTTTCCGAACAACCTAATAGTTTTCTTTTCTTAATCGAGGGCAAGGATTAATCTGGGTTATTTATTTATTTATTAATTTCTTTTCAATTTCATCGTTCAGTTATTTCTTTTTCGACTTCACTCTTAATTTTCAAAGTGAGCATTATACATATACTGGTGGATTTAGAGTAAATCTCTAAGTTGCAACTGCGTAATACTTTAAGTTGTCGTCGTTTCTGTTTCTTGGACGAATCAGAAATGTTTAAGACTTTTGCCACAGAGTTGTGAATGTTTAATGACCACTTTCATTCAAATTGTAATTGAATTATAAAAATAAATAAATAATAGATAATATGTTAATTAGCTTGTATAATGATTCTTTATCCTGACGAAGGTTAATATATCTTCTGACAAAAGCTTCTTAATAAGATTAATTTTCATACTTGAAAATAATAATTATAAAATCCGCCATTTATGTGGGTTCTGTAGATGTAGCATTGCATTCTAATATTAATTTTGATAAATAACGGTCATGTTAGTCACGAAATACTTTGAAATGACACCTTTATTTAACCCTCAGGCACAGAGTACATTTATGTCACCTAGACAGATAGTTGCAGAGTTGATAAAGTAAATCCTTTTTGGTTTTCAAATTTAAGACGTTTGGAATTTGGACACTTGAAAGAACCGACTTCATTCGATAATTTGCAGATTTGGAAAATCGAAAATTTGGAAATTTGAAAAATTGCGATTTTTTGATATAAGAATTTCTGAGAGTAAAAATTTGAAAATTAACACAATCCTTTTGGATGAAACTGCTCGAACACTTTCTCAAAGTTATTCGAATTCCACTAAAATTCGCTGAATAACGTAAAATCGAAACATAAAAACAGAAAACAAAATTTTTATGTTCAAATAGGTTTTTTGAACGTCCAAACTCTCAAGTTCCGAAATTTTCTAATTTCTAAATTTCCAAATTTCTATAGTCGCACGTTACAGTGTTTTCAAATTTCCATATTTGCACGTTCCCAAGTATCCGAGGTTTCATTCCAAATTTCCGAAATTACAAATTATCAAATATCCACATTTGCAAATTTTCTCAGATCCAAATATCCTAAACTAACAAATTTTCGAACATTGAAGTTTATAAATCCTTAAATTTCCGAGTATTCTAATCTTTGAAATTCGGAAGTCCTTACGTTTCTTAATTCTAAATTTCTATATTTCCAAATCTTCGCATCTTCAAATTGTCTGATTATAAGAATTTACATGTATCAAAATGTACTCATCTCATTTTCAATTTATATTTCCTATTTCGAAATTAACACTAAAACTACCAACGTGTAATGCACAATTACTTTGATGTTAAAAATGAAATCGAAAAATAAATGGACAAACGACGAAACATAAATGAATACACTTATAGAGTCTTTATCTTGATGGCAACGAGCATGAATGTCAAGAAGACCAGCTTAACAAATTTTGTAATTTGACGTACCAAATTTGTAGAAGTGTCATTTAACCCCTTTTGGTAGTTTTAGTGTTAATTGCTAAAGAAGTCTGTTCTGAATAGTCACTCACAATACATTCTATTCTTTTAGACATCAAATATCACTTCGTTAATTTATTTTGCAGTTCATCTCCGTCCTAATAATACATAATTTATTTCAATAACATCGCTCGTTCCATCATTTGTCTCTTTTGCAACGAAAATTTCCTTCCACCATGACATTCAAGTGTTGCACATTCTGCACGTTATTTTTGTATCGGCATATTGATATCGGTATACTACGAATCGCGATGATCCCGGTAAGAAACTCGTAGCGATCTTTTAATAGCCCGAATCGAATTATTCACAGTATTATTTTCGTATGATGAAATTTCAATTTTTCGAAAAGAACAAAAATTGTACAGCTAAACCTGTTAACAGTCAGCGAACGAGCTATACGTCTGCTGATTATTTTCGGTATTTTTCGCAAACGGCTACGACTAATAGCTCGTGACTGGAAATCTCAAAAAGCGGTCATAAATCCAGGTGAATTTTGTTTTCACGATTTAGTGACCGCTATTTTTAATTCATCCCGCGTAATTTCGAGAGCTTTAGCCTTGAATGACTCGATGAGATTCATGCTCCGCTAACCGGCCCGGTCAAAACTATTCTCTATGTATTATACGCGCTCATACATTTTCATTTTGAGGACGTGCGACGAAAATGAAACAACGAACATTCTACGAAGCCACGATGGGCTCGTCTCCGGGAATGAACGCCGGTACGAGGATACGAGAATAGGCTAAAAAACAAGATAAATGAGAAAAGGTGCGAGAGATTGATAAAAAAAAAAGGGAAGAATAAACAACGACGTCTTTAAACGTTCGGGCAGGAGCAAATCTGACATTCCCATGAAAAGTATGGTAATCCACAATTAATAGGCCTCGGATCGTGGACCTTTCAGGACTTTTTGGCATTTGAAGTTTCTAAGACCTGTTAATGATTTGGAGACCTTGGGATGCGGAAATTTTGGGATTGCGAAATTTACGGACATTAGGATTTGGGGACATTGAAATGTGGGAACATTGAGATATACGGACTT
Source organism: Coelioxys conoideus (assembly GCA_947623535.1). Lineage (NCBI taxonomy): Eukaryota > Metazoa > Arthropoda > Insecta > Hymenoptera > Megachilidae > Coelioxys > Coelioxys conoideus. The sequence continues at coordinate 28,219,058 of OX392452.1, forward strand.
TGGGATTTGGAGGCTTTGACTCATTGAGACTCTTCGAGTATAGCAATTGGAGATTTAACGACATCGGCATTTGAGAACAGTGATATTTGAAGATTTTATGATTTGGGAACTGTGTGGTTTTGTATCATTAACATTTCGGAAATTTACTATTTAGAGACTTTAAGGTTGGTGCAATACAGGATTTGGATACCTTGAGATTCGAAGACATTGAGCTTTGGGATTTGGGGACAATGAAATTTGAGCACTTCGGAATTTTGAGGACAATGATACTGAGAGGCGTCGGGATTTAAGAATTTCAGGATTCAGGATTGTAGTAGTTAGAGACTTTGGGATTTTAAGACTTTGACATTATGGAACTTTGGAATTTAGGTACATTGGTATTTGGGGATTTAAGGGCTGCGCAATTTTTGGATCATTTGAAACCAGGAAATTGCTAAATATAGAAGTGGAATAATTCTGACACTTACCGCTTTGGAGAATTAGAAAATTGACATTTTGGAAGATTCTTGAATTTGAGGCTTTAAAACCTTACAAATTTAACATATTTAAGAATCCATAGATGGAAGGTTTGCAATTTAATAACTTAGAAAATTTGGGGATGGGATAATAATCTGCAATTTACAGCAAATATAGGAATTTGAGGTTCTAAGGATTTGTTGATTTACTGATATAAGAATGTAGGGATATAATGGTATACGCCTTTGGGATCAACAATTTGTGAGACATAATACGACATCATATTTGGAAATTTTCGGACATGTTAATCTATCAATAACAACTTGGGTTTTACAACTTAACTCGAAGATGTTTTTGTCAGCAGCAGGCAGCAACTCTAAAACCTTTTGATTGGAAGGTTTTATGAATTCTTTCAAAGTTATTCTGTTATTAATTGCCACTATTATCTGTTTCATTACATCTATATATCTTATATATAACGCCATAGGTTTAGTGAAAAAATACCTATTTCGAATTGCTGTATTGAACAAAGTGGTGAATGTGGGTCACCTTTCATGTGCAAAGGGTTAACAGCCTAGGAACTTAGAAATAACAAATTTACGAATCTAGATAATTGGCAATTTGGAAGTTTGAAAATTTAATAAGCTGGACTTTTGAAAAGTTTGAAATTTACAAATTTTTTAGATTTTGAAATTTTTAAGGTTGTAAATTTGACAACCGAATATTTGAAAAACTGGAAATTTGGAAACTCGAAAATTTCTGAGTTTAGAAACTTGGAACTTTGTGAATTTGTAAATTTGACAATTTAGAAGTTGGGGAACTCGGAAATTCGAGTATCGCTGCATTTAGAAACTCTAAAATATGAACATTTCTGAATTAAATAATTTTCAAGCTCATATATGTATCCGTGTCGAGAAGGAAGCTGTAGTCGCAGCCAAGTGTACTATGTTACTAAGCTACTTTAGTTAATTAGAGGCAAAATAAAACTTTAACGTCTATAGACTCACAGATTCTTCTTCCTCCGCTCGTTCTCCATCTTTCTTTCCTTTCTATTTAGTTACCTCACTCCTTTTCTTATTCCTATTGTTTCTCTTTTTAACGTTTCTCGTTTCCCGCTCCCGTCTCTCTTACTTATTTGTGTTTCCCTGTGTTTGTTTAATCAGACATCGGACTCAGTCTTCATTACTAGCACTAATTTATCTGCCTTGTCGTCCAACTCCTTTCAACTTTCTCACTTGGAACGTCTTCGTCGGCTGTATGCAGGAGAAAACAGTGGCGTAACGAAGTAACTGATAGCCTTCGTTTCTGTTCAACACGAAACTGAGATGTTTTATTGTCCTCATTCCCAGTAATTCGATGTAATCCTCCTCGAGTCTGCGTTCCTCGTTCTTTTTTCTGAATTTTTTACTTCCTTTTGTTTAAGCCTCATATATTTCAGCAATTTATTTGTAATCTTTGCACATTAATCATCGGATATGACCAATTCGAATAACCAGAGAATACAGAAAGTAATCAGAAGTTCAATTTCAGGGATTCAGAAATTTATATCAACATTATTCAACCTGAAGGCAGAGGAAAAATCGTAATTCGTAACTTAGTTTTCAACGCTTCTTTGAAAATTATTATGGAATACTTGGTCGATCGATATTGATTTCCAATATTTTAGGGTTCGTACCATTTACGAATTTATTGAATTGGTAATTTGTGAATTTAGTATGATAGAAATGTTACAGTCAAAAACATTTGAGATTTGGAAAATACTAGAATGTGAAATTTGAGAGACTGGAATTTTCTGGCCTTGATAATTTGTGAATTTGAGAATAAATTGGAATATTGGAGAATTTGGGAATTTGAAATTTAAGAATATGCTAATTTCAAAATTTAGCAATTGTATATTTGACTATACAGACATTTGGAAATATTGAAATTTAAATGTTTGGTAGTTCGAGAACTTTAATATTTTTTGATTTAGAAGTTTGGAAATTAGAAATTTAGAATTTTGTGGTCTTAAAAATTTTAACAATTGTGAGTTTGAGTATTGAGAACGTAGGAATTTAATGTTTTAGAAATTTCAGAATTTGCAAATTTGACAATCGGTAACTTGGTAATTTGTACATTTTGCAATTTAAGAATTTGAAAGTTTGTGAAGGTGAAATTTTTGGGTTGGAAATTTTCACGATTGATTGACTTTGAAAATTATGAATTTGGGAATATGAAAGTTTGCAGGTTTGATAATAAGAAAAAATTTAGAAATTTATTTTTGATCGTAATTTGGGAATTTATAAATTATTTATAAATTATTTCTGTTAGGAATATTAAAATTAAATCAACTGTGTAATTGATTGGGGTAAACATAGGTGCGCTTGCATCCAGTGTTCTTTTGTTTTTCTGCGCTATGTTCATTACCTTGCTTTTTGCGCTTCTTCTTCCTTGCGATCAGTGCCTATAAAGACGAACCACGCGCTAAAGTTTTTTATTTGCCATTAAAGTGTTTTTTGTTCCATTACTTCCAAAAATTCATGTTCCTTATTTTCTGTAATTCGCTGTTCTCATAATCTTATATAAATATTATATTAATAATAAAGTTCCTGTTCTAACAAGTTCTAAATTAATAAATTATAAAATATAAAGTTTCATGGATTTATGAATTAAAAAATTTAGAAATTTGATAATTTGTTGATTTGTTAATTTATTATTTTTATTAAATTTTCTAATATGGTAATTCCTGCTTCATTGACATTCCTTTATTGATCATGTATGTGAATCTAGAGAATCTGAAATGCCGATAATACATGAACGTATACTGCTCAATCTATTATTACAAAGTTTCATTCGTTTCACTCCAACTCGAATATAAATAAGTTGCTTTTCTACTTGTGACCAATTATTTCAAGCCTTCACCTTCACAAAAGCTCGAAACCAATGTTGCAGCAGAAAACAGATACACAGGTACATCTTCTGCGGGCAACAGTCTAATTTGAAATATTCGCTTTCATTAAGGTTGATTGATGAGCCTGTATCAGGCACTTAGTTCTTACGTATTTCGTTGCACCTTTTGATCTCTTTACTTCAAATTACTCGTTACGTAGCTCCCAAACGTTTTAGACGAGAGTTAAACGCGAATGGGCAGAAAAACTGTGATATTGAATCAGCAAGCGAGCAAAATTGCCTCGAATACGAAATTCAGGGTAGCAAATTAACGTGCACGTTAAATTAACTTGAGCAACCTTGGCATCGATCAGCGAACCTCGGTAACGCGTTTCAGGGAAGGGACAAAAGAAAGTTCGATGGCAGGACGAGAAGCGTCGTATAGGGGGCTTCTGGATATCGACGGCAATATTCGTTAAGTCCTGCTAAGACCCTGTATGCGGTGTAGTTCGTTCATTCGGATTGCCAAGTCTCATCCCATCCCTTTTACTCTTTGATTTCCTCCCTGTGGCCTTTCTTATCTGCCTGAACGTGGCCTTGTAAGAAGGGAGTAGCCTTCGTTTCTTCGTTCTATCCTCTTTGTCTTCAGCGACAGGGTTGAATCCAAAGATTCCTTTCTGTGCCCAAAGATCAGCATGTCAGTAAGGTGCTTGTTTAATTTCTGGATTTGTTATAGGCAGGTTTCTACTAACGTCGAAACCTTGAAAACCGTCGAAAGACAAGAAAGTTCAAAGTCTATTTCCACATCTAGAATAGGGACATCAAATTCCAATTTCTGGATTTGTTAGTGGTGGGTTCCTACGAATGTTTAAACGTTGAAACTCGTAGCAACTAAAGAAAGTTAAAAGCCGATTCAGAAATTTGGAGATGTCACATTTGGAATTTATAAATTTAGTGCTATTATATTTTAAATACTTAAATTTAAATCTCAACTTTACAAACTATTACATTTCCAGTTTACTAATTTTTTAATTATAAGTTTGTAAAGTTGAAAATTTAGCCAAACAGATACAGAAATATAGAAATTTTTAATTGCTTCAATTTTAAATTGCAAACATTTCAAATTTACAATGTTTAAGTATGTAGAAATCTTTGATTTTCGAGTTTGCAAATTTTCACATGCAGAAATCTCACAATTTCAAATTGACAATGTTAAAGATGAGAAAATTAGGAATTTAGAAGTGTGCAGATGTTTGATATTCAAACTTACAATTTTTAGACACAGAAATTATATATTTTCAAATTTAAAATATTTGAAAAATGTAAATTTCAGAATGCTGACATCATTAATTTTAAAGTTTACAAATTTCGAGTTATAAAAATATCACATTGTCAAATATACAATGACTGAAAATTGGAACTTTAATTAAATTCGTAAGGTTAATAGCTTACTTTGAAGAACGAATTTGCAAAATGATTTAATACTCTAATATGTATGTACAGTCCTGGACAAAATTAAGTGGACAGGTATCATAAATAACAAAAGGTTAATTTAATTTAACTAACAATGCCTATAAATCAAAACTTTATTGCACAATTATATACATTAAATAAATGTTTCTTCAAGTCTATAAAAGCATTTCACGTTCTACATTTTAAATTTATTTAAAGCATTGTAACAAAAAAAAAAAATTTCTTACATTTCTGCAATGTCCACTTAATTTTGTCCATGACTGTAGATAATACGGATTAATATACCGATTAATTCAAGTGCAGATTAACTCATTAACTGCCAAATTTTTACTATCATTTTACCGCATGAGTTATAAATTTAAATGTGACATTTGTATTGGTTAGGCAACATCGAAACAGAAAATGATTTTGAAAACTATAATGTAAGTGTTCGCCGAATACACATTTCATTTAAAACTCTGAAACTTTGAAACTCGAAAACTCGAATAATTTAAAACACGTAAACTCAAAAAATCGAAAAATCGAAAATGAACAAGTTTAAAAACTATAAAATTATAGAATTCCAGAGCTCCAAATTTCGAATTTTCTAAATTCCAAATTTCGAATCTCTAAGCTGCCGAAATTCGACTGTTTTAAAATAAAATAACAGAAAATACTGTTTTAAATATCAATATTAATTTCACTGAAGCTTAATTCTTTGTTTGCAGCATATAAAGGTATTTCAAATTAAAGATAGACTTGAACTTACCACCATTCGTGCACTAAAGAGATGGCAAGCCTATTAAAAAACCATTTGACAGCTGCTGATTTAGCGTTAGTAAAACTGGAACGCTACACGATAGAACAACATTGTTTTCATTGTTGAACAATATTTAAAAAATAATGAATGTCTGGTGACCTCAGTTCGAAAATATCGTACAAAATATGATCGGAACAGTGATTGAACTTCGTCAACTGGGAAGAGAATAATTGAAAAAGTCAGGCAGACTAGATCAATTGGTGATGCTAATCACATTGGTAGTCCATAAACAAGCCGTTCAAATGTCAATATCGAAGCAATGCGTGAGGGTGTTGGTGAAAGTCTAGGAACATCAATTCGGCGTCGTGGATAAGAATTGCAAATTTCAAGAAGCTCGCAAAATTTCGACAAGAGCGCGTATGTGGCAGCAAAGTCGTGGAGGCCATTTGCTCTATGTATTATTCCACACATAACCCTATCCTGTGTACTTTACGATTGATTCAATAAAAAAATAACAATTTAAAGAAAAAAAAAACTGTGTTTTTTATTTAATACAAATCGTGTATTAATTTTTGGACACCATTTACTATAGAATAATTATTAAATGTTAGCCTACACGCTACACAACTATTTACATTACTTTTGTACTGGTTTCCTTTCAAAAGGAACTGATCAAGTAGCTCGTCGAATAGTATCCACATAATATTACATACAAACCTTGTACGGAGATCATTTATTTATAAAGTAATAGCATTTAATAGACGAATAAATATATATCTCCATTTTTTCCGTGATATATTTAGCTAAATCATTATGCTGGGCTTGCCAAGTGTCATCAAATAAAAGATTGTTGCAGTAAAGGCATTAACAAATCACTTATTTCTTATTCTGAATAAATTTTATATCATACATATGAATTAATCTTTATGATGTAAGTACATCGTCTAAGTAAACTCGATTATCAGACAGTAGTGAACATCATTTCCATTGATTTCTATGTAAATAAATGCGAGGAGAAACCATCTGTCCATCACACTGTATAAGTGTAATTCATGAATAATTATATAAGCATTGTATCTACTATAAAGCTTCGCTAGTTTTCAACTGTTTGTCCGCTACGTGTACCTTCATATAAGAAAAAAGTAATTGATTTACGTACTCATGCAATAAATAACCTGCAATTATTGTCAGCTACTTCGTACATCATTCCATTGTCCCAAATATGACTAATTATTTTTCTTTTGTAATGAAAGTATTTTCTTTCCAACATATGTTTATGTATATAATATTTAACATTATTTTAACAGTAGAAGTTATTGCCATTGCAATGAAATGATTATTTATCTTTCGTACAATTATTAAAGAAACGTATATGCATATAACTTATTTATTGCAAAATATGATGTTAATATTAATTATTATACAATAGCAAGATTGTAGTTAAAATTACATTTTTAATGGTCATAAATTTACTTTGCAAGAATACCTTAATGGCAGATGAACATGTTCTGAAACTATAATTGTTGTTTTAAAACCAAATTGCATTCTTGTGTTTGAAGAATAAATCATTCGATGATAGTAACGCAAGTATACAGTATTATTTGCTTGTAAGGATATATACTTAACAAAAGGCCCTATGAAAATAAACAAAAATTATATTTTTTATTAAATAGACATTACTCTAACGTATACACGGGGCAATTATCAAATGCACTAGCAAATACTTGGAAATAAAATTGTTACAGTTATTGATATTCTAATTTATATCAGACGAATGGTTTCAATTTTCATTTCAATTTTTATCTCAACTTATTTCAACTTTTATAATTTGTATAATATATATATATATATATATTGTTTAAAAAAGAGTTTACAAGAACCATCGTCGCAGAAAAGTATATTCTGTGTTCATGGAGAAAAGTTAAGAAATCAGTACTTGTCTCCTAATTCATTTTCCGTGGTTAATATTTTTTCTAATAGTATTTTAAAATATCGCTTACTAACTTCAATTTGTATCCAATATTTTATTGAAGAAATTACAGTGTTTTTGTATTCTCCTAGTCAAATTTGCAATGCCAATAAATCTAATGTAATACTTTACGAACCGAATTTTCAAAATCACAATTTTAGAAACATCGTGACGTAAAGCAGTGAAATTTAAAAATTAAGAACTTTCGAATTAACAAGTTTGTATACTAATGATAAACCAAACTTATTAAATATTAAATAATAAAAAAACTGAACGAAAAAAGAAAAATCTATTGACAATTGGGAACCCTATAATGCTAAATTGCGCGCTTAATGTATCTCCATTCGTATGCTTCCCGCGTAAGTTTTAACAATGACACAAGAACCCACGAAACGTTCGGAACCGACGATTAAACGCCGTTGACAGCTTGAAATGAATTCCCATCCTATCGAAATTACTCTCTCGGTACTCTGGGAAATAGGGGTCGTTATTGCAATGCAATGTAACGGCCACGAAGGTCATTGTTCAACCGTTTTTAGGGTTCGAGCAATGACCAGTTCTGCTGCGCATGAGAACGGACTGAAACAAAAGATGGCAAACCTGTTGGAAACAATCAGGCACGGCTCACCCCTAGTTGCGAGAGCTTATAACGCTCAGAAGGGGATGAACGGTTGGGTGACTTTTTTTTGGCTTAAGAGGAGCTGTTATTGTGCGACATTCGCAACATGTGTGCCTCTGTGTCGTCACGATGAGATCGACTGATCATCGTTCCACAATGTTTCATCGTGATTCAAAAACTGACGAAGGTGCGACATTCGAATCTTTTCTCGTCTTTGCAGAACAAACGAGTCTATGAAAAATGATATTCATAAAATGGTAGAATGCTCTCCTGGTTTTATTAATATGATACTTACGACGTATTAATGATCGTTTGACCAGATACTTAGTTTATATCGATGTTGAGGGATCTGTTAGTATTTTGACACCACAATCGTTTCAATAATTATTGCTTCATATACAATTGTGTGAAGAAAGTAATTGTTACGTAACGTTATAAGATATTTATTTTAATAGATAGAAACGCAAGCTTCAGTTATTTTTGTTTAAAGAGTATGTTGATATGTTACTACTTACGGTTAAACTACTACTATTCTTAAGAGATACTTTTTGAGAGGTATTTTCAACAGGTACTTGTTAATGGGTATTTTTAACAAATATTGCTAAAGTGAAATTACAGTCATAACTGTAGAATGGTCAATCACAGATACAAGAATTAAAATCTTTAGAATGTTAACAACATAAGAAAATTTTACTGTAGGAAATAAAGGGAAGTCTATCGTATTTTTTAACGAACTGGAATAACACTTTTGAACGGACAAGTATAATATATTACACTATCTTACTAATTCCTTTCACGCTCGTTGCTATATGACATTTTTAATCCTATCATACCCCACCTTCGATTTCTTCTTTACACGCTTCCTGTATTTCTCTCATTTTCCGCCTTCTTATACAATCCTCGGCTTTTCCTCCTCCAGAATGAAGCTAGAAAGGGTGTGAGAGCTCTGTACGAACGTCCATGAAGCAACGGAGAAGTGCAAGGTACCGAAGGAAGGAAGTAAGCTGGTCGGTGAGGAAGAAGGGAGAGGGTTGGTCAGTGCTCCTTACTTAGAGGGTGGCGAGTCTGTTCTTAATTAACGCTCGCCTCTTTTGCTGCACACCCCCTCGCCACTGTGGCACCGTAATGAGGCTTCTCGAGTATGTGTGCAGCGTATGTGTGATACGTAAGTGTCGGCCGTGCTCGGTAAAATGGTGTGGGTGACCTAGATGAGACGCGCCCCCGTCTAGCTAATTCTTTTCTTCCGCGCTGACCACTAAAGTAAGTAGATGGCCGGGTACGAGGCATTGCTGTCGGTGTACGAGTTTTCCAAGTATTTGTGCTGGTTCCACCAATGTCTGGAAATACGCGCGCGTGTATGTGGCTATATGCTTTGGCCGTGGTAGCCATACTCCTTTGGAAACGTGCAACTTCGACGTTAGCTCGTCAACGTTACGCGGACGTAAACATAGAAAATAGCTTGAAACTGTATCGCAACGGCTTTTGTATCGTACCATTATATTTTCTGCGTTAACGCACGAAACGTCACAGCTCCAATACCATATGCTATGTGAACTTTCTTCCGCCTTGCAATTTGAACCTCGTGCACATCCGCAATTTGCGGATCGTTGTTATTATGCGCCTCAAAGTTTTCTTCGATTTTGCGAACGTTTCGAAACTATAAGACTATTCTTAGGTTGTTTGCACTGGGAAATGGAAGACTTATTTCTGCACTCTGTAGATAATTGTATAACCATGAAGATGTTACTTCTTTCATGACATTGTATTACAATCTTTCTTTCGAAACTGAACAATCTCTTCTCGTATTATAATTCAAATTTTCGAAGGAGTCTAGTGGCTTGTTAAACAACATTGATAATGTAACGTGACTAATCACTGCGATACAATACCAGGTTGCAGCAAAGTCAAAAGTAAATTGAAAATATTATTCAGACACCCATATTTAATACAGAGTATTGAAATAATACAGACAATTCCACCAGACGATACAACCTGAAAGGTTAGCCTAACCTGCAAATTTAACCTATCCTAACATGAAGGATTAACCTAATGAAGCTTAAGAAATTAGACTGAACTAGCCTGAAAATTAAGAAACTCTAAGTAAAAAGCAGTTACACTTTTCCCACGATCAAGGGAAAAGTATAACTGCATTTTACTTGCGGCGTTATATCCTAAACCATAAAATTGTGCCGTTCGTTTCGCACAGAAGTTAACGAAAGACAGCTATCTGTCACGAAGAGAAGGAAAGACGGGTGAACGATCGACGGACCCATTCTTCAGCCACATCCTGGGCTGGTCCTACCTCCGCCTTCTCCTTCTCTTACACCACCCCTTTACCAGCGGAATACGGCGTGGATAACAGCAATTAAGCCTTCCCCGTTAATAGAGACGATTGTGATTAATTATCGGATTTAATGACCGACTACTTGTACTTGTAAATACGGGGACACAAGTACGTGCGTTTGTGGCTACACCGTAAAAATTAGAGACCATGATTCCTCAGAGTACACCTCCTACCCCTCTGACCTCCTCGTGTATCTACTTCTGTTTCTTCGTCCTCGTGTGTCACCGGTACGCGTGTGCGCCCGCCAGAGAGAAACGTCCCTGTCACAGTTCGCTGATCTTTTAACCGACAATCAGCTAGCTCTGTGGGACCGTCCAGTTCTGTATTGTAACAGACCTAACATAAAGTGCGTATCTACGAGACTTTTTGAGCGGTGTCATTTTCCTCGAATCTTCGATACCGAAATGTTACTCTCATTTTGAAACAAGTGTATAAAATCGAAGAAACAGTTTGCGACCGGTGCAACATTTCTTAAAGAAACATTTATCTTCGCTGTGCATGTTTTGTTTCTTCCTTCACAGCAACACAATAAGGGGTTAATAAAATTTAGATTCAATTTTTAACCCATTAGCTACAAATGTGAATTAAAGTTTAAATGTAATTTGATATTTTTGACGTTGCTAAATTCAGATCTGAATGCTGAATAAATTCAGCGATATTAAAAGTATTAAATCTAAATGCAGTATTCGAATCTGAATATTCAGTAAATTTAATAATATTAAAAATATTCAAACTGAATACAGTATTCGGATGTGAAGATCATTGCTACAATTTAGATTTAAATCAGAATCTGTCTTGAGACTTTATTAATATCTAGTTTCGTAGTTCCAACATTCGTGTAATATAGGAAAGATATTCCCAAGAATCCAGTGTAAAATATGCAACGAAATTTACGTAAAGAGAAACAATGCAATGAATTTCTTAAATCCCCCATAAATGTTTACAGTTTATAGTATACACGTCCTAGTTAGTAACCGTAAACAACGGGCAGTGATTCTATTGATTTGTATACCGATTGATCAGACGCGTATTGATTTGTATATCAACTTAACCGTACGTTTCATTACAACTTTTACAAAAGAAATTTGCAATACAATACGTAAAAAAGGAAAGACCAGTATGGAATACAGTATGATGTGAGAATAACTGCATTGTGTTAAAAAAAAACGGTGCACAATTTTCGTAAATTATAAGGCATTATCTAAATGGTATCTGCAAGATCAGCCAACCGGCACGTATTTAACCATTGTGCATGAATCCGAATCACTAGCGTGGGAGAGCATGAGCTCACGTACCGAAATTAACTGTGGTTTTTTGGCATTTAAAAATAATTGGTAATTATCGGTGTTATTAATAATCCCGTTTGTTCAAACTGTCGCAACCATAAACGGGACCGTTCGGTATTTTCATATTACTCTGAAAATTATATAAATCATTCTACGTTATAATACTAATTTTAACTTTACATGAATAAGGAAATTAGTATATCTAATTACGATGAAAATATCTTGAATCGTTATAAGTTAAGTAACATCTTCGATGTATAAATTGATAATTAGATACCTTTAATAATAATTTGTACAAACAGGACTGGATCGTGTAAACCAAATATCATCAAATAAGAATTAAAATTTTATAGTACTTAACACTATTTCTCCCAGGATTTTGTGTATATCCATTTCAACTAAAAGGTGTCTTTTGACGCCTTTTGAATACAAATCATCGCCGAAACTGGTTGGGATTTTAAATTATGAGTTAAACATAGATCATTTGAGGAATATATTTATTGATACACTGGTGTATTTATTGGAGATTAATTAATTCATCAAGTTACAAATATTAGGGTCACATAAGTTTCTTCCCTTTTGTAATACACCACAAAATGGGCTAGAGAGATAGAGAAGGTTGATACAGCTGAACAATTAATGCAACGAATCAACTTTAAACTACAAATATTGTGTATGAATGTCTATCAAAAAAGGAAATAACTTATGGGACACTCTAATATACAATCAATGCAGTGGTGTACACTAAAATGCAGCAAGGGAAATTAGCGAATATTAGCTGGAGTAAAATGATATCGCTGAATTAATTTAACAACCATTGTATGAAATGTAAAAAATTTAATTGTGGAGAAACGATTCAACATAGAGAGTAATTTTATGTTAAAATTTGAAAGGTGTCTTTTGTAGAAATGGTGTTAACCAGAAGAAATTCATTTTATATCTATATGAAGAATACCATTTAGTATCGATATAAAAAATAAAATGATTTTGTATTAATATCAGTAATTCAATCGCATTAATTTGATAAAAATTTAATTTTCCGGAAGAATAAAATAGTATTTTCGCTTGGGAGCGTAATCGACTCGATGAAAGGGGCTTAACGTGCTTTTTTCCTTCGACGAAGAACTGACTCGTTCATCGAAGTATCGATTGGTTCGTAAAAATAATTACCTCCCCTGCATTAGGGGTGGCTACCCCCTCTGCTTTCCTAAACGAGCCTCGCTGTTTCATATTAAACTAGACTCTACGAGGGGTGAGTGAACGTACCGTACACCTATAGCAGCTGCAACTTACTTTGAATCCTTTCCAGTCATGTTAATTAATTATTTATACAACTTGTGAATAACTATCGGATACCTGTAGCCACCACATCGCTCGATACATACATAGTTGCTTCTTAAGAACTAGACTAGATTCCACCAATCAATCGATAGTTTCTGCGAAACTGATTGTAACATTTCCTACATTGGAAATTTATTACTGCAACTCAATCTTGGCAAGTCCTCAAAATTACGTAATTTCTATATGTATATTGAATTCTATGACATGAAACGAATTCACATGAATTATTCGCATTAAATCAATTTCGTGCAAAAATATTATTATAGATACTAGTTTTATATTTTCTTGTCGTAATACAGAATTATACATATAATGTGTTTAATAAGAAACGATTCTGTATTGAATTTTTTATTATTTCCTTCTACACTCACTATTTTAATTATGGATTATATTTTCTTTGAATGGTACTGCAGTGGAAATGGACATACTACATAGTCTAGTACAATTCATTTTAAATGATGCCGACATACATTTAAAATGTAAAATGTTTAATTTTTGAAGAACTCTTAATGACCTTATATTATTCATTAAAGTATCAAATCCTCGACGTGGTACTTTATACTAATAACATAATGTTACTTCTGTTTGTAATTTTTTTTCTGTCGTGTATTTCGATATTTTTAAAGGACTCGTTATTTGCAATTTTTAATGGACTCTTAACAATATCATACTGTTAGTTAAAAATACAGTTGTTACTCTTTTAATGTAAATCTTCAATCTAGTACTTTATACTAATAATAAAATGTTAGTTGTATTAGAAATTATTTAATTTAATGTGTCAACAAAAATCGAAATTTGAACAAATTAGTGAAATACGTCCCGACTGGTATAGCACCATTTTATTATAATATTTGTGCCTAAAAAATTCCTATTGACCAACAACGGGACTAACAATTTTATAACGCCTCGTCACAGTTGTGAAAATAGATACGTTTTTAATTCTCGCAAGTAGGATTTTCGTAACATGTTAAGAATCGTATAAACGACATGAGATGTAAAAATCACATATGTTATATGTTGCATATTTATAACATTTCAAGAAGGCACAGCAAAAAATTGTAATTATAACAAATAAGTAATGTCTTCAATAATTTCGTAACTTCGCTGTTTATTACATCATAATTAACATTGAAATAATTTGCAATGCAGTAACACTTGACAAAATACAAGCACATTATTTAATTTATCATAGTTCTGATCGAACACAGCAGGGAGTTAAAAATTATTTTACATTGTATTATTTACTACCGTGTTTTATTATTGCGTTATTTTTCCAATTTTTTGAGCAGAAAGTGATTTATGTTAAAAAGTAGTACAAGTACAATGACTTTATATATGGGCACTCTTATAATAATTAAATATTCATCTATTTATACTAACACAACTATTTCTACCCGAGAACAGCCTTATAAAATCAATGGAACATATTATAAAAATCGGTGCTGTCTCTTCAAATATCTATAAATCTATTTATTGTTCTACAATCCAACATTCTTGTGCTACAAAATATTCTACAATTCATTGATTCAACTGTTTCCAAGTTCTGCTTTTAACCACGCGATTCCGAGTACCAAGAAACTATAAAGTAGTATCACAGAGCAGAAATTGTAGGTAAATTATTCGCGTGTCTTCTCTTATCCAATATTCCTGATTAACAATTAGTCAGTGGGCTGTGCAGCTTCAATAATAAATCAGACAAGACGAAGTAGAGCAAAACGGCGTTTTCCCTGATGATTCTCCGGACGAGGTCGCTTGCAACGATCAAAAGATAAAACGACGAACAGGAATGCAACAACGCGAATGGCGCTTTAGCAGGTTTCGGATCCGAAATCTGTGAACACATCCGCGCTTTCGCTCGACATGCCGACTTGTCGGTTCTGTGGGTGGGTGGCGGTCGGGTATTTTTGTATCTAATTATAATCCTCGGGTGAGGGAGCAAGGCAATCGCCTAAAATTAGAACATATAGTCTAACCAGTACACGTCGCTCGCTATTTTATATTTTACTATCTCCTTCGCGCCCGATATACTCGTCTTTCTCTCGCACCCGTTCGCTCCCCTTTTTCCTTTATTACACGCCGAGACTTATCGCTCATCTTGGCACCGGTTTTATCGCTTTCCTTCCTTCCAACCGGTATCTCCTAATGTCTTGAAATGCAAACTGACTCTTATTAGAAACTTTTCTGAGGTTGCCGAAAACGAAAGTTATCGATCCGGTGAAAGAAAGTGCGATAAATTCGCGCTGTATAGGGCCCATAAATTCACATTTTACTGTCATCGATTCGATTGTTGGAATTTGTGTTTTCCTTATTTATTGGAGGCGATTTGATATTTTCATATTTATTCCGAGGAAAATTGTGATAATTTTGATAAAGAATTTTTAGTCTGATTTTTTAAATCTTCTAATTAGAACAATTCAAAGCAAAGGAATTTATTTCGAAAAATTTTAAGTAAAGAAATTAATTTTGGAAAACGTGTAAACGGAGGAGAGAATTCAGAAAAATTTTTAATTTAAAAAATTGTTTAAAATTAAATTAAATTAAACATTTTTTTAATTTTAAACAATGAAACTGACTTAAAAGAATTTTAAAGAAACAAATTAATTTACAAAAATGTATGCAAAAGACATTAATGTAAAATAATTTTAAACTAATACATGTACAGGGTGACAGGAATGAGAAGATGATTATGAAAGTTGTTTATCATCAATCACAGCATATAGTATAAACACAATTTGAAATTAAAAATAAAATGAAAGAATAAATAAACAAAAGATTATCTCTAACTGAATTAATTATCTCAATAAAAATCAATATAGATTTCAACAAAAGTAACTTAAATAATTTCATGATGTAAAATGAAAAATATGTGAGTAGGACAAGTGATCGGTTTGATAGTCTTAATGTTAAGACGGAAAACCAAAGAAATTCAGTATTTCCCATATTATATTAGGTTTGTCGAAACCGTTCTTTCGGTTTGTCGAAGCGTTCCGCCCGATAATTACACCGCTTCAGTTTTTCATTTTCGAACATGAGTAATTCTACGGAAACGTAATCAAGAAATCATCACCACGTTGGGAAGAGGTTATTAATAACGATGACAATATTGTTTAGTATATATTAACAAATATATTGAAAATGTATAATTTTCTTTTAGTTGATATAGACACGACTTTCTAGCAGACTTAATGCGTTATGTTGGTTCATGTTTCATTATTACGGATAAATTTTTATAGCATTGTATGTAACTAAAAACTTATAATCGTATTTAATGAATTTACTACGTTACACTACACTAATTACCATACATATTTTAAAAGAAAAATTTAAAATGTATTTTTTGTTTATTTGTCTTTTGTCACCTTGAATTGTTAAATAAAACAACGTTAATCATGTAAATGCTTCAAGTTATTTAAGAACTTAAAAAACACAATTATGTACTAGTCACTTATGAAATCTTATAATGACAGATAAGTTTTATACAAAAAAAATCATGTATCTTCTAAACCATTTTGTCCCATACTCGATAAATATTTTGTTTGTGTCTATATACAAATTAAAAAATACACTAATAATCAGTGGACTATAATAATAGTACCTAATAATAAACGTCATATAAACTTTAATTAGCTAAAAAATTCAGTACTTTGATACACAAATAACTATTATCATTTCTTTCGGTCAAAACACAATAACGAAAAGTAAATTTTCCTAATGTTGATAATGTTCTTATTAACTGTATTTTAGAGAAAATTAAATAAAGCCCTTAAAAATCCGAAAATAAACACGTTGTGTATTTCAACTTCGAATACTTCTAAACAAACTGAGGAAATAAACTGAAACTTCGTAAAAACGTATACACTGCAGTCAATATAAATTTGTGAAGAAATTTATAACTAACAGATACGTATATACATCTAACCAGTTGTTTTCGAAGTTAAAGAACTAGGCTACAAAACTCCTCAGCTTCAAATAGCAATGAGTACTTGAAGACAAACACGTTTCAGTTACCTAAATACATTTGTTTTTAAACTGATCGGAAACTTGTAGCTACTTATCATTACTTCAATTTTGTACCATGTGAAATTATAGGACAAATTTTTAAAACATGTAACAAACTACGAAAAATAAAAATAGACTTTAATAATCGTAACCGTGTACTTTTTCTCAATAGAATGTTGCTCTAATAAGTAGAATATATATTACTTAAATCCTTCCCACTGAAAGACACACGTATCACTAACATTTTAACTTCCGGCTCTTCAATGGTACTTCCCGCTATGCAATAATATAAATTTGTGCATTTGTGGGGCTGTGAAGTTTGTAATCCTTGAGTTTGTAAATTTAGAATAAGTGAAAATGTTTCGGTTGAGGATACACAAATATTACTAAAAAATCTACTTTACCTGAAGTTGAAATTAGATAATTTGTAAATTTGTTTATTTGCAAATTCAGAATAAGTATAATAAGTATAACAATAAATACAATACAAAATTGATAATATTTCAATAGGCACATGATGTATTAGTGCAACCTCAAATTTTAACAGTCAATAATATATATTTTATAATTTGTGTATGTATAAATTCAGTGATTTGTCAATTTGTAAATTCGTGAATTTATAAATTTCATGAATTTAGAATGAATATGAATGTAATAATAGATATAATAAATCTCTGAATATGTCTTAACGGAAGACACATGCGTATTACTACGATTTCAATTTCCAACCCTCCGATGGTTTCCTTTGTTCTTTAATAATCTTATTTAGAAACTTGATCATGTTTATGCTTGTAATCCTGTACATTTTTTATTTTATAGAAAGAACAAAAATAATTAAAACTGTAATAAAACCTTAAAAATTTTTCAGTGGAGAACATACACGCATACCGTAACGTTTGTAAGTCCCTGAAGTCTGACAGTTTCATTGACTCTTTAATAATTGAGAAATGTAATAATTTATAAAATTGTAAATTTGTAAATTTATAGATTCGTAAATTTATAAGTTCGCACTACGTGTAATAAGTGTAACGATAAATATTATAAAAACTTGAAAGTGTTTCACTGCGATGCGTGTATCATACGATTTGAATTTTCAACCCTTTAATGGTTTCTTCTGCCAATGGCGAAGACCAACGCGCGTGGGATTAAATGATTCGCAACAAATGATCGGTATATCGACATAGGTGTCTGAAAAAAGGACGTCGGCTAGCAAAACGTTATCGAAAGGAAAACGGGGTGAAAAGAGAAATAATGATACGTAGTGAAACAATGATAGAAGTGACAACTTCTGATTAGCTAGCATGGAAAATAATCAGAATAATGACGGGTTTACACCCTCTTTGGTTGCAAAAAAGGGAGCCGATACAATGATGGAAGGGTGAGAGGACGGCGGTTGCACGGTTTGTCGAGTTAATTGTCGTCTAGCGTGTCGATGCGAACGTATCCCCGTTCGTCCACACGCAAATGTCACTGCGAGGCACGAGAAGAGAAAAAAAGGAAAGTTCTTCGTGGAGCTCCTACGACAATTAAAGAGAAAAGTGGACGAGCTGTTTCGTCAGCGAAATTGCGACAGTTCAGAGAACTATAATGAACAGACGATAAAGAAACACAATCGCCGCGCTAATTGATGTTAAAACTATGAGCTAATGTTTCCTCGGTTGATGGTCAAATAATTCACATCGTTAACTTCGATCGCAAGCACTGCTATTAGGTTAACCTGAAACTTCTTTCGATTGTAAGCTACTTCTTTTAACATAACTTCGTGGCGATTAAACATTTTTGACACTGAAACGTTTCCCCGGATCTACATTGGTTGTGAGATACCCACCTATCAATGTTTCGACAATTTAAATTTCTGATATTGTTTATTTTTTAGTTTAAAAAATCTTCAAGTACATGTACTTGACATCTTCCGTTAAAAGTTTAACTGTCTAATTTTTAGAGCAACAATGCATCGTAGGTCGAGGTCATAATTAATCGCGTTTCGCCATTCGAAGGGTACTACCTTGTTGTAACGCTATATTATATTCCGCTATAATAATCATCGCATCCAGGTTTAATAACCACCGTTTTGAATTTTTAATTATTACGAAAATTGGAAGAGAAATAATAATTTTTTTCATTGTGCATCGAGATTTCTGAAAAACCCATTTATCTTCAGAATTTTTCGCAGCTCGTTCAATAGCAATCGCGTTAACAGTAAACCAGAAAAAAAGTAAAGACACTTAGGCAGCGATCGAACGTAGCAGCATGAGTTTTTCGCAACGCGATCTAAAGCACTGAAAATAATCGCAGGTTCGCGAGGTAGCACGATCTAACGCGATCGTGAAAAGATCGAGACTCGATGCCGCAGAAGATCGCCGAGCACGCGGATAATAATCGTTGGCTGGTATCGATCGAAAGTCGTTCCACAGGTTTTATGGGAAAATCGGCTGACACGTGACGATCGTTGAACGATCGACAGACGGCTCGGCTGTACGTGACTTCGATCCTTAATCGTGACGGGAGCAGGAAAAAGAGGAATGACTAGAAAATGTCGGCGAAACGCGGACAAAACGATAATTCGGTCTAGGCCCCGGGTTCGAAGAAAAACAGAAAGTGAACTTAATTTCTCTTCGGATTATTATTAATACGGAATCCGGTTTCTTGTACGTGATACGTTTTCATGTGGCCGCGACGTGAATAGCAAATCATTATTTTGCTTCATTGTACACGCATTAAATATTCAAACGTGATCACGACTCGGATCATAATTGTGCGTCACGCTAAAAACTTCCACTTGCTTCCGCTCGGCAGTGGAAAAATATTACCAAAACGTACGGTCCGCAAACGGAATGTTCAAAGATGAGGTAAGGATAGGTTAAATAAACTGATAAACACAGTGTACAGGTCAGGCAATATAAATAAATTTTATTTGCAAACAAAAAGGTACAACAACCAAAAGTGACACAATGTTAAGTAGACCTTCCAATACATGGCCAGACGAATTAGTGAATTCTTGCGAATCAAAATAAATGGAAACAACAATATACATACGTAACCTTGTTCGAAGTCATGCAATTGTCCTTTCAAAATTGTAAATTATTATTCATTTATATATTTCAGTCACGAAAATGCAAAACGCTAAAATCCTGTTAGCGAACAAATTTTTTCGTCTGGAGAAGATAATATACACACAACAATAGAAACAGTCAAGCAAACGTACAAACACATTTATATACTGGATATGTGCGTAAATAAGGGACATAAATTAAGGAATTTTTGTTGGGACGCAACTGGATTAGATCAAAGTGATGAACGTGGATCGAGGCCTCGCAGAATTTCGGATTTCTCGAAGCAACGACTGTTCTAGGCCATAAGAACATCGTTAAGATTATATTTAGGCATCATAAAAGAAAATATGCGTCCGTTGGAGCCAAGTCGCTCATTACGTGAGACAGCATTAACGCTGCAGTACAGCCAGCGAGTTTTGAGCATCTTGTACATATACAACTATACACGTATAATTAGCAGTCTACGCAGTAAATTTGTGAGATCATCGGAGAATTCGCAATTTTATATACTGCGCTATAAACGATTGTCGCAAATACGCTATTTACTATATTTGTGCCTTTTCTGATGTTCATCGCATGCTTTTAATTTCAACATTTTAAGAATTTACATCTTTTCGCTTTGAAAGATCATCGCAAGCGATTAATTAAATATTACTATTCATGATTCATTTAAACTGACATTACAAGAAATGTTTACCGTATATAGTAAACTGTTCATCGCATAAAGTGAAATGTTTATCGTATAAAGTGAAATGTTCGCTAAAAGAAGTACAGTGTTTCTATACACTGTATATTGAAATGTTCACAATGCAAGATAAACAGTTCACTGTACAAGATTAGTTAGTGGAGTGAAGTGATGCTGACAAGAGTAAACTTATTTTGCTACAGGCATGTACGTCGTTACAAGTACAAATATGTATGGATATTTCAAAATTAGTAGTGAATTATTCCAGTGAACTAGTCCTCGTTCTTATTTACTGGACGAATTCACATCCACATCGATCATTTAAATCATAGCGAAAGGGTGTAAATTCCACTTCAGAAAACTCTGCGTTTATACTGTCTGATAAATTTTGGATCAACGTTATCTGGTATTGTTACATAACAATATTACATAAGAATCTTTTTTTTTTATTATTTTAGTTACCAGCTGCGAGCTCCGTTTATGATATAAACTATGCAAGAAATAAATCTAAACATTATTGAAGCACTAAAGTGCGATGCCGGACGAACTATAACGATTTTAATGAAGCTAAACGAAATTAGCTAAAACACGCTTTGGAACCATTGTGTATCAAATTTAAATGGAATTAGAACTACTTTTATATATCCGTTTATATTTTGTATATCCTATACTTAACCCTTTGCGTTTCTGTGCCTGGCATAACTGCATAACTTATTCTGTATGTCCGACGTCCTCTCCGCAAAGTTTTGTTTAAATTACAGACCAAACATCGCAGTTGAGTTATAACAGTATCATTACTGTTTTACTTTTCCCTAATGTTTTCGATTATTACGGATGCGCTCAAACTTCGAAAGCCATCGTACCATAAAGGGTTGATTTTGCTCCAACAGTTAAACTTAACCGAAATTTCGGACTAAGATCGTAACGGAATTCCAACGAAATATTATCACAGTTAAGGAATTTCTGCTAAAAATCTCTAAAGTTACAGAATTTCTGTTAAAAAATCGCAAAAATTAACGAAAATCTCCGATCCAAATCGCGAAAGTTGAGCGGAGTTTGTGCTAGTAATTGTTAAAGCTGTGGAATTTTGTTGTAAAAATGTGGAAAGTAACGATCGTGCAATAAGCAAAGTCGGGAAATCAAAATCCGTGGCAAGGTCCGAAGGGGTTGGTCGCGGAATATCGCGAAGGGCGGGTCGCGAAATGGGCAGACATCGGCGGGAATCGAGGAACGAAAGGGGTGGTGTGTGTCGACGGCTAGAGGGTAGCGGGGGGAGAGGGTAGGGGGGAGGAACATGGTGGCGGAGCAGGGCTGGCGAAAACGCGGTATGCAAAGCAGGCGGCGAATTTAAACGGTCCTGCGCAGAACGAATGGCCTCACCTCGTGCTACGCTCCCCTGTTTCCTCTCTCTCTCTTTCTATCGGCGTAGCGATCGCCCACACTCGCGTGGCCACGCTTCTAGATGCAATTCCGTGTACCTACACAGGTAAGAGAGGCGTGGGAAGGCAGAGAGAGGGAGAGAGAGAAAGGAACACGGTTAGAACGAGAGTGAGAAAGAGAGAGGGAAATCGACACTGGATGGGGGTGAAGCGACGACGAAGACGGAAAGAGTAACTGGCTCTCCGGCTCCCTCTCACGTTTCCTCACCGGTTCTCTCACTTGTCTCCCCGTGGCACACGTGCACGCAGCGCAACTACGTTCTCCTGTCACCAGAACTCCAGATGCTGCCGTGTGCCCTCGCGAGAACCGTATCCAGCTGGACTTGCCACTGTCAACCGGGATTCCGTGTTATCCAGAAAAGTGTGACCTCACAGACCACCGCGATAAAAAAAAACAATTCACGAACGAACCGCGTTACTTTGGCCACGTCAACCGCGACGTTTTCCACTCGGATTCGAGTAAAATGGCTGCTCTCGCCGCTGCGGCGCGCCTGAGCTTACTGGCTTGCCTCCCTTCGTTTGGGTCTTCACACGGACAGATGCGCGCGCGGCCACGCGTGTGTGCGAACACACGTATGTACACCGGGGGCGCACACGCGCATGTACACAGCCACACACGCGTAACTGACACGTATATAGAATGGTGGCTCGTATACGAAGCACGCATGTGTGCACGCACGCACACGTGAGCCGACGTCGCCCCCGCCAAACACGCGCGCACGTGCCTGCGCGCAGAACAGCTGAGCGTAAAGGAAACAGCTTGTTTTTGGCTTTCGCTAATTTCTTCGCCGTTCGCGGTTTCCGATCTTCCTTACTCTTCCCGATAGGAACTGATCGATCGTTACATCCCGTTGGATAAGCGCTCGAGTAAAAACTTCTAGTGTTTTAGCACCTGTGGTGCGGTTAACGCGTCGTCCAAGTGTCTACCCGCGCTAATCTTGGTACCATGCCGAGAAAATTTAATTGCTCTCTCGTATTCCTACTTAATGATCGATCGTTCGGGTCTTGAGAGTTTCACGGAGTGATACATAAGGAATTCCACGTTTGTTCATGGTCGATACATTTCATGGAGTTCAACTGAACTGATCGTTGCACAGAGAAAGTTTGATTGCGCCGGCTTGGAAAGTTGCCGCTCATTCTTTTATGGAGTATGACAATACCGCCGATCGCGAAGTTACGCCCTCGTCGTAACTTTGTCCCGCTACGTTACTTCCGCTGTCGAGTGAAAATTTCTGCCGATGTAGATTGTAGATCTTGTTTGTTACAGCGACCGATGCAAAATTTCTTGTTTGCGGAATGGACGTTTATACTGCGCATTTAAATTTTGACAGCCACATATTCTACGGAATTTACGACTTCCTGAAATGTTGAACTCCATTTTGTACTTGTCAACATATTATTACTATTCTAGAATTACTTATCATACCTTGATTTAATGCATCTAACAAAATTATTCATTTTCAAAATGCAAGTACTATGTATTAGGTAAAAATAAAGTCATGAATGTTTAAACATAAGAGTGTGATATGATGTACTTGTCAAAATTTTAAATAAATGGAATTATATCTATATAAAGTAGAACATTAACGGCGTACCTCGTAACCTTGAAAACACTGATTTCTTCTAAAGTTTGTACAATTGTAAAGTACATATAATACAATGTGATAGTCTTGCGAAACTATAGTATTCAATAGCTATTATAGTATAAAAAATAGTAGCATGAAACTTGCCAAAATAAAGGAGAAAGTTACGTTTATATTATAGTGCTTATATTTTATTTATAACTGTGTGAAAATAGCATGATATTAATAATATAATATAATTTGATGGGAAAAGCGTTGATTTATTATATCATGTATCACGAATTCGAAACTCAGAGAATTTATATAATTTTTTGAATTTCAAATTTTTTATCCCATTTAAGTTCCTACAAAAACTTTCTAGTAAAAAAACGTTTTTCTAATAAAAGTCCGATATTTGTAAACTTTAACAAATATTTTAGTGAACATAGTTTTAATTTTCACAAAATGGGAACACATGAATTCGGAAAGCCTTGAACTTGCAATCTTGGTTCAGTAAATGTAGCGTTTTTCTGTAGAACTACAATAATATATTTTCATTCGTCCTATCATCAAACCGTTAAATAGAAATTGCACGCATTTCAAACATAAATTTCTACCCTGTTTTGAACAATTGCACGCTATGGTGTTACAAAACCGATATTTTTAAAATTGAAATTCATAATTGTGGAAAGTTTAAATGAGATGGATGTTTCGAAAATCACGAAGGCTATTTTCAGCGGTTTCAGTTATACATTAATAGGATAACTTATAAACAAAAGTAAGTACAAGATAAAGTATAGTGCAAAATAAGTGTGTAAATAGTTCTTTAGTAGTACATATAAAATAAATATAGGTGAATTTTGGTTGTGTTGCAATATTACGACTCCAGTAAACAATGATAGATTGAACCAATTGTCAAAACAAATATATGCTCAGGGCAGTAAGAAATGGTGGGACAACTCAGAAATTTTCTGATTTTCACACTTTAAAATATCTAATGTCATTTGAAAAATTAAGTGCGCTTTACTTTTTATCAAGAAAGGACATTTTTCTGATAATCATAAACATTGCACTTTAAGATTCATTAACTTTCGCTAAAATGGCTTTTTTATTAAATTATCGGAAATGTCTGAAAAAACAAGCCATGCGTTAGAATACTATCTTCTGTAATGGGATTGCAAAATATTTTAAGTGTTTAGGGTTCCCAAGAATTTTAATACAGCAGTGCCCATGAAACACTGTCATAGTAACACTACACCTTGAGTATCTTAGTTTCCTAATAGCTTGAAGAGTGTCTTTACTTGTCAATACGAACGCCATCAGATATATAAAGGTTACAAGATAAACATTTTTTAAATTTTAATATCATTCCAAAAAATTTTGTTAACATAACGTTTAATAAAGCATGCACAGGTAGTCGTTAACAGTGCATAATACCTATGCGCAAGAATGTTATTATGGTTTATTTTGTCGTATGAATTTGTATCGTGTGAATTTATATATTTATTACTTTCAGTACTGGCGCCAAAGGTTTAATGTTTAAAAAATATTATATTTCACGAATATATTTTTTGTATTTGGAGTACTAATTAAAACTGATTCTAAAATGACATTGACAGTGAGATTAAACTTTAAAATTATGCGCAATCGGTTACTATAAATAATACTGCGTTGAATTACCGTAAGATCTTTTATGTATAGCAATAACATGATAAAATATTATAATGGTATTACTATAACATATCATATTATTAGTCCGATGTGTAAACGCACACTATCCTACTAATACTAGTAAAATAATTAAATGCAATTACACTCGATTTGTGTTCCAAAAGACGATTTTAAAATATCTTGAAGAAACCGTGACATTGTATTGTTTAAATGAGAAAACTCCAATCAACGGAGTTAATTGTTCAGCATTCTTACTACGTATCGTAATGTGCCATTATAGATATGCAAACTAGCGAAGTAGGATAACGGATGTGATGACCAATGTATTATTAGTAGATACACATCGGTTCAATCGTGTCTTGTTGACGTAACGGTTCCCAGTGACGATTTTCGTTTTGGACAGTCGAGGGACCTAAGCCAATATGGGGGTCACGCTTACTTTGATCAACATGCACATTCGTTACGTCGACATCGTATGATTTTCAAGATTAATTAACTACGATATATCACATCTCGGTTTCCCCTTTCATTTCTGCTTTTCTAGTCACCTTAGAAAAAACATTGTAATTGTTCTGCGTGGGTTGAGTACAGCTGTACAGCCAAGTTCAACGGAATACATTATGTTAACACTTCTGCAATTTCTTTTAGCGATATACCAATCTCCATTAAGTGTACGCATAAACCTTTAGAATAAACTGTAAAAATTATTCGAAGCACGATAAATTACCATAATGTATCATTAATTCAACAAAAGGCGCGATACATGGAATAAATATTTAAATTAAAAATCTGTAATGTATTTTTGCAGATTTTATTACTTTTGTGCTAATAATAGTGATCATATGATGCGGACATTAAATGTCGGTAATCGATCTGGTCGAATGCCTGTCTGTTTGTGGATGAGTTTAACACAGATATTGTAACGGTAATTTTAATGTCTAAAATGCGTCTTCTTCGAAGACTACGCATTAAGTTAATTATTTACCACTTCCAACTCTCTCGTATGTACAGATAAGTGTCGATACTGATACACTAAGCGCAAAGGTTTAGATTAATTTTATACTCCACGACGTGAAAAAAGTATAGCAATATACCAGGGCCAACGACTCCACCTCCTCAGCAATTTGATCGTTTATCACGATCAATTAAATTTCCTGCGCGGCAACGATAATTGACCAGCGCCATCACCCTTGTACCATGCTGTTGAGATAATCTGTGGTGCAAGTGCCGATAAATGGCGCATTCGCGTGAACGTGAACGCGGTGCTATCATTATTTTACAAGATACACTTTAAATATAATAAGTTTTATTGTACTTCCTTCTTACTACTATCGATTCCCTGACCGACCTCGAAACAGCCCCGAACTCCACGTCGGCTTACAAGTAAACTGAACCGGTAAACAGATTTTGTGCAATTCCGGATGGTAAACGAATCGAGGAAAAATCCTGGCATCGTTCACAACCACTCGGTGTCGGTGTTATTCCACCAATCATATTTTTTTTCTTAGTTTATACAATTTAATAGCGGCGGCTGCCAGCTGCTCCTTGTATTATTTTCATCTTTTTATTCTTACACCTCGGTACACAATACTTTACTTCCAATCGAGTTTTTTGCCTTTTCCTTTTTGTTACGCGCCAGGTCATGTATGAGATGAACAATTTGCGATGAAAACACACTATCACTTTCTTGAAACAATTTTTTTTTTCTTAATAATTATTGCAGTAGCAATTTTGAAAAATCGGAATCGAATGGACCGAATGGGCATTCAATTTTAATACGTAAGAACTGAATTCATCGGCAGATAGCAGAGTAAAAGTTTTATTAATTCGAAGAGCGATTTAGAGTAACGATTGATTGGGTGGGTAGTCCCCGGGCGGTTCAAGGGCACCAGTGTGTGCAGCGATAAGATGTGTGACAGAGGGCAATACTGACTTGCGAAGAGTTTCAATTTTTATTATTTAGAAATTTAGTGATATAGAAGTATATAAGGTTGCAACTTTCATATTTTGAAAACTTTGGAATGTGAAGATGGAAAATTTAGGAATTTGAAAACTCGAAAATTTGGAAATTCGGAAATATGGGAAGTTTAAGAATATGCGATGTCGGCAATTTTTAAAGTTAACAAATTGGGGGTTTGGAGATTTGTGAAATTTCGAAATTTTAATCCTAGGGTATTTCGAATTTTGATTATCTTTAATTTGTGGTATATAAAATTTGCGACACTTCAAGTTTGAGATGTTTGAAATTTGTTTAATTAAAATTTGTCACATTTGAAATTTGGGTGTTTTGAAATGTACGACATTAAAAATGTAGATATAAAAAATTTGTGATATTTGAAACTTGCAAATTTGATATGTGGCATTTGCCCATACCCCATCAGCAAGAGATAAAAAAATTAACAAGTTCTGTGTAGAATTGGACAACTTATTTCCGCAGTTCAACCTCGTTTTTCTGTAACAACTACTAGTTTTTGACCATGACAATTTTTTTATAAATAAATAAAACATCGAGAACTACGACATTGAATTGACAATTCAGTATTTTTCGTAAATAAAGCTCACTTTCTCGGACTATTGTAATGCACAAATCTAAGAAACTTTACAAATATAATTAAATGTGAATATTAATATAAATGACTTAATTTAATACTATAAATTACCTAAACATTGTTTCATGAATCTACATGAACTTCTTCCGGCATTTAATGCAATAAACGCGATCAATTACCGCGAGGGGCACTTGATTTTGAGAATATGTAAGTATGTAACGGTTTGCCATGTTATAATACAAACAGTATACAGTCATGGACAAAATTAAGTGGACATTGCAGAAATGTAAAAATATTTTTTACTTTATTACAATGTTTTAAATAAATTTTAAATTTAGTTTAGTTTTATTTACAATTTATTTATTTAATGTATATAATTGTGCAATAAAGTTTTGATTTATAGGCATTATTAGTTTAATTAAATTAACCACCGGTTATTTATGATTCCTGTCCACTTAATTTTGTCCACGACTGTATGTAGTATACAATACATTCTTTTTGCCAAAGCTTGTTGCTTCAAATCAATTTCACAAACAGCAAAGATAAACTCCATTCATTTACGAAGAGATTTTAACGATCACTTAACGCGTCTTCGCTGTATAATAAACGTTTTCGTAATCGCGATTTGCTTAACATTTTTGTAAGCACGAATCATGTACTTATGTTTCTAGGAACTAAAACGAGAGAACTGTAAAATGAAATTATCAAACCAATTTCTTTATCTTGTCACATACGTCATTTGTAATACAAAAATGATATTAGGTGCTTGTAGCAGTAAGTAGTTGAGCTTCTTTGTGCACCTGAGAATAGTGCCAATGATTGCAGCGTCGGGACACTAGCAACGAGTTCTACTAGTAACGCGAAGCTAGCCACGGGCACGCGCGACTATACAAATCAATATTTTCTACATATCTTACAGGTTTTCTCTAATTGGTCTCTTGTACAACCCGCAGCATTCAACACATTCATGCCTTGGCTTTATGATTGTTTGCTCGGAACGTGTACCTTGGTTGAATTTAGTAGATACGCGTTATTCTTTGTTCTTCAAACAAAAGCGACTATCATTAAGTGTCGCTTGTGTTTCTATAAATAAAAGGAATTTCAGTGAAGTACATTTAGGTGAAATATAGTCTTCTTTTGGATCGGAATACATATGCATTTTCATGTATTATTATATAATGTATTATTTGCATATGTAATTTCTGAATTAATAATTTCTATATTTATAAATTTTTAAGTTTCGAAATTATTAAACTTATTTCAATTATTAAAGTTTGAACACTTAAATTCTTAGAATCTGTAATTTCTAATACATAATACTTAGATTGTTGAATACTTAAATCCTTAAATCCTTAGAATCTTCAATGTTTAAATTCTCGAACTACTAAGGTTTGAATTTTTCAAGTATGCAGGCCACTACGCTCCTGAATTTTCAAGTTTCGTAATTTTTACATTCGCAAAGGTTCGAATCCTCAAATTCATAAATTTTTCCAATTATGAAACATCTAACTTTTCAAACTCTAGAATTTTTAGAATATCAAACTTGTTGCATATTTCTAAATTTTACATTTAGAAAATTTCAATTACTCCAATTTCCTTAATTGTCTCTGATACTATGTATCTAATTTCTGCCTTATTTATGGGCATTGGCATTTTAAAATTGAGGCATCATGTTTGTAAATTCCAAATACCGCAAATTCCTAAATTCTCAAATTCCTATGGACAAAATTAAGTGGACATTGCAGAAAAGTAAAAAATGTTTTGTTTTATTACAATGTTGTAAATAAATTTTAAATTTAGAACGTGAGATATTTTTGTAGACTTGAAGAAACATTTATATAATGTATATAATTGCGCAATAAAGTTTTGATTTATAGGCATTATTAGTTAATTAAATTTACCTTTTGCTATTTATGATACCTGTCCACTTAAATTTGTCCACGACTGTACATGTAGTATAATACGAGTACATATAATACACATATTGAAATAATTAAGGTTACTAACACATATCTATTAGAAAACATTATCTTAACATCGTTTGCTCCAATTATCCGCGCGTATAATTAGTAAAGGAAACATTATTCCGGATAAATTTTTCATAAATAAGAAAGAACTGTCCTCTAAGAAATTGCAGACGCCCGTCCACACGGTGAACGAGTTTGGAGGTATTATGAAATAAATCTCGTTATTGCTTGGCCGAGGAAGAAAAGCGGGCGGTCAGTTTTAATTAAAGAACTCAGGGCGTCAGCTGCTCCATGCCAACGGCTCGCTGGTTTCCCTTCTTTTCTTTTTTTCCTCCATCCGTGCATTGAGACCGATATCGCCTACGTATGTCGTAAAACTCACGGTTTCAATGGGGAAAAAATTGGTACCACGAGGAAACGATGACTCCTCAATGTTATACACGTATTTAGAAAAAAATTAACTTTATCTGGAAACCGCAACTTCTTTCTGAGTATAAGAATAATATTTAAATAGTGAAATTTAATCGATCGAATAGAATACGTGGTTATATTGTAATATTATAATATACTGTATTATGTCTATCGAAAAGATGTTTTTTAATAATAACACAAGTACTTAAATATAAAAATTGAGTGCTTAAATATACATCAAACACTGTATCATACAA
Source organism: Coelioxys conoideus (assembly GCA_947623535.1). Classification (NCBI taxonomy): domain Eukaryota; kingdom Metazoa; phylum Arthropoda; class Insecta; order Hymenoptera; family Megachilidae; genus Coelioxys; species Coelioxys conoideus. The sequence goes on from OX392452.1 coordinate 28,249,746, forward strand.
GAAAATACAGTTACTAATATTTGGTTACTACGGCCATTTTATTTGCTATATTAAATACATACAAATCCAACAATTACCAAACATAACATCGCTTGAATTGATGTTGAGGTTTTCGTCTAACCACTAACAGAAGCCCGAAACTTAGAATACTTGATATAACTTTATATCCAGATCCGCTTTTTATTCTAGAAACGGAATTTATATGGTACTGCATTACAGTTTGTCATGCACTGTACCTCATTAATATATCATGCATTGAGAACATTTTTAAACTAATTGAAGTCGCAGTTTTCGCATAGTTTTAAGAAATTAGTAAAGAAGACATCTGTTAATTATAATAACGACGTGTACTTCATGAACTGTTGTTTAGTTTTTTCAGACAGCCACATCGTATTCTGGGTCCATGTAAATAACTAGTCTGTTTCTTGACAAATAACTCTTTCATTTATTTACGTTTTCTATATTACCAGATGATGTAATTTAGCTATATTATTATTATACGGAGTTCTCTCAGAAGTAGAAATTTATTATATCCTGCTAGATAAGTGCCAGACAATGGTACGTACAGTAGACTCTGGGTATATTACTGCTAATAAGGGTGTAGGAAAAAGCATTATGGAAAGAAAGAAGTTATATAGCGCTACAATATTGCAAATTTAAATATTTGAAAATTTCAGAATTTGCAAGTCTATAAATTTGTGAACCAGAAAACTCTCACATTTCTAAATTCAAAAGTTTCTAGAATCACAATTTTGAAAAATTGTATGTTTGGAAATTTCTGGATTTGTTTTAAAATTCTAAACTTGACAACTTGTTATTTTGAAAACCAGTAGCTTTAAAATTTTCTTTTAAGAATTATTTATGAAAACTTTAAAAATTACTAAAGTTTCGAAATATTTAAATTTAAAAATGAACACGTCTTAAGTAGTGAGTGTTTAAATAAGACATATTCTGAGTTTAATAACTTATGAATCAGAAGATTTAAGAATGTTGAAATTTGCAAGTTTCTGTATTTTGGAACTCAAAAAGTTTCTATATTTGATATCTAAATTTGAAAATTGCTTATTTTACATAGTTAGTTTTAAAAAATTGAGTGATTTGTTGACTTGAAAATGTATAGATTTATATTTTTACAAGTTTGCGATTTCGAAAATATCAATGTTTAGGAATTTTGTGAGACTGAAGACATGAAAATTTGAGCATTTGGGATTCGAGAAATTTTCAGTATTTTAATTTTTGACCTAATAGATTTCCAAATTCTATAAATTTGGCAACCCTGCAACTTCGATAGTGTCTAAAAGTTATTATCAATTTAAAAATCGAAGAACATGAAAGTTTCAAGATTTTATATACCTAATAATTGACCAATTTTTTTAATTTACAAGCTTCAGAATTTGCAACTTTCAGAACTTATAAATTTCATATAACGAAAATTTGTAAATCTGAAAATTTTTTAATTACAAAACTCAAGAACTTTTGATTCTGACAATATTTAAATTTGCAATTTTTCAATTTTCGAAATTTCACTCAACTTTAAGTAATCGTAACTCCGCGAAAAATGGTCATATCTTACAAATTCTTTTTCTATGTTAATGTTTGAAGTCTCCACTTTGTGCAGAATTTATCAAATGTGACTTCCGCCCCCCCCCCCGCCACCTTTAATGCGAGGACATGTTTTATTTTAAAAAGTTTGCACACTTTGATGCACTCTACGGGGTGCAATACATTTTTTCGCGAACGTTCCAAAACTTGCTGGAGAATATAAACTTTTGTGTGCAAATTGAAAAAAACTTGAAGTCCTACGATTTTGTTTGGCGGAGTTATAAACGTTGACAAATTACCCATGCATTTTAGTCAGTTTATGCTTGTTACCGCCAACATTAGCGTTATCCGATGCACACCGCGAGAAGGTTGCTGGTTGTATTTTGTGCATCGTGTACTGTGTGTGTGTGTGTTTGTGTATGCGGCTGTGTGTGTGTGTGTGTGTGCGATGTATTGTATGTACATTATATATATAATATATTAATTTTAATTACAAATTCTTATTACTGAAACGTTAACAAATAGTTCTGACACAACAAAACATGAATGTTCGGAATCTAGTTATCGATCCAACATATACACAAACAGAACGAAACACGTCTAACGACACATTAGAATTTACACGCAATTATTCAGTTCCTGTAGTATTGTGTCGTAATTCCCAGTTATTACACGGCAGAGTATTTAAGAGTAAAGAAATCGTGCAAGTAAAAACAATAAAAAGAATTGCAAATATCGTTTTATGTGAAACGTAGAGTTCTAGTTAATGCGAAAATGGGACACATGTTCTCGATCGGGAGTACATTCAAGATGTCGCTTTTATTATTTGAGCGAATGTGCTCCAGGAAAGCTTGTACTACATCATAGACGTAACACTTTATTGGTCGTACGAGTGACCTTATGAGGCAGGGATGCTGAATTCTTTAAGACTCCTGCAGAGATAATATAATCCCCTACAACACGGAGCCACGAAGTAACTGAGTAACCAAACATCATAGGATGCAATAAAGAACCGTACTTGACGAAATAATGGTAGACTTCTAGCAAGGAAAGTAGACATAATTGACTTGGTAATGACGAGGTAAACGGACAGTTTTATTAAGCACTGCCTACGTAGGCACATACGTGCTGAATACGATGGATACATCGTATAACTGCCTTATAGGAACAGAAATAATTATTTTCACATTTATACACCTGGCCCTGTAAATAACAGATCAGTGAAATCTGTTCTCCCATTTAACATGTTCTCAAAATTAGATTTGGATTGTAACAGTTAACATTTCACGTTCTTTGCTTTGTTATTTAAGGAAAATTATTTTATGATCGCACGAAATGCTGAACTGTTTTGTTAGTTGACGGCGGAAGAAAGTGTGATAAAAATTAAAGTGAAGGTGTTAGCTATAGGGATTGGTAAATATACATATTGTATTTAAATCACCTGAAAATGAAAAATTGTGTTCAGCGTTCAGATTTCCAAAACCATAATCTATAATCGTGAATGTTGAACGTGAAGGATTGTATTTTCGTCCAGTCAAAATGAAACATTGCTGAATTGTTGTATACACGAAGAAATATTAAATTTATATCATGACAAATTCTGTAAGTTAAGTGTTAATTACATAATTTTTATGCGATTCATGACGACCGCTATAAATTACATCACAAGTTTACGTAATAAATACTTATGTAACAAAATTTATGTATAATTCTTATTACATTAAAAAATTTTATTTAGGATAGAAAATAATTGAACCATGAAATACAATTGGAAAAATTGTAATTAAGAAGTACAGCAAAGATGTGAAATTTCAGAATCGATGGGATATAGCTACTGATATTTGACAGCACGTATTAATGTGAATTGATAATAGCGTAATTATCTAACACAGTGATTCAAGATTTAGGTATTTAGAAAATTTTTAATTCAGAAATTCCGTGAATTTAGGAATTAAGTAATCTAAGTGTTTTTCAATTTTTGGAATCAGGCGTTTGAGTATTTGTAAATTTATTACTTAAGTAAACTCAGAGATTTAGATATTTTTTAATCCAGGAATTAGAGTCAAAAAATTTAACAACTTAGATGTTCGGAAATTTGGATAATTGGATATTTGGACATTTGAACATTCACAGATTACGAAATTTGGAAATTTACTAGTAAACATTGGGGTTTAATAAGTGTAGAGATGTAAGAATTTTGTGATTCAGAAATTTGAGAATTACAGAAATTGGACATTCGGAAATTTGGAGGATTGATATTTATGGAAGAGCGCGAATCTAGTCATGAATTGTTAATGCTCTAAATATCAAAAGTGTAATGAATTTTTTTCATGATTTAGCAAAAAGCGAAAAAGATGGTAGTATTTCCAGAGTTAATTTTGGTATATGAAACTTTTTACTGATGACTTATAACGATGTTGCTGCTTGGAAGACTTTTACTGTTGTACAAACATCGTTCAATGTGTAATTATTTTTTGTTTCTTTGTCTTTGCCATTATGAATAATTTATGATAGCCCGTGATCTGGGGAAAACAATTAAAAATATATTACATAATTGTAGATTGCAAATTATATTATGCCTTGCATTATGCTTGTGTTAAGATATGTAGTGTGGTTAGTTTAAGAATAAATTGAATTATATTTTTATGTAGTTAGTATTAACATAAATGTACAGAATAAAAAACATAATTAATTTAGTACAATAAATATTAACAACGTAATAAATTCACTACGGCTGATTAGTTTAACAATTCAATGTACGAAATCACGACTATGCCCATGGCGTTTAAGGACTGATCGGTGTCATGTTATTACTTCTTGTTGGAAAATGATACTTAATTTTAATATTTAGAAAAAATTGATAACAAATAAGATCAATTTGCATTCTGTATTATTTAATAAATATGAAACAACTTTACTATTTAATGATCTATATAAAATTAAGCATCTAGAACTTAAACAAAGATACTCTTTCTTGCTTCAGTTATTATGAAACAAGTTTAAAGACTTGGAATCATGGAGTATTATGTAACGATATTCCTATGTGACACAAATATTAAATTGTGAGACTTATAATTACATCTATGAAATACTAATATATTTTGCCATTACATTTTAGTTTAGACGATCAAAATTATGGGCAATGTTACTATTAACAAAATTCCAACTGAATTGTTACTGGGACTCGTTTAAGCACCAATACATTTACCTCAATAGTAAAACATGTAAATCAAGATATAAACATATTTGATACTTCTTGCAATTATCTCTGAAACTAGGGCTTAGCGTTGATGATATGTACGTATAAAGAAGAGTGTCTAAGAATGTTGCCCCATGCAACATATTTCAAGGCCATTGATATCGGTGAGATGTGTCCTTCTTTATACGATTACCATTTTGCGATCTCTTTGAATCTTGTCGGATCTCCGGTATGTATAAATTTTCTCGAACCAGCTCGAACGTGATACCCTAACGAGCGTTGTATCGCAATTAGAACTTCCATTTCACGGTCCATTTAAATAGATCGCAAATAATATAGAGTTTCTCGCTTAGGCACGGAGAAAATGAATATTGAACAGACGGTCAGAAAGGAGGCGGAGGAAGAAGAAACGCGTCCTCTTCATTGCGGGACAAAGTTACTCAAAGTTGTAGCAAAACGTCGAAAGAACCTAACGAGCAGCAACGAACCTCCAGAACGAGCATTGCCGTACCTCATTAGTGACTTTTAATTTTCCAAAGCGAGTCTCCTTCGAATACTCGGAAACGACCACTATGCGTTGTCACCGAAGAATAAGAAGAGCGAAGGAAATGAAGAAGGTAAGTCGAAGAGAGACGGCAACAACAGCAACAGCACGACGCGGTGACTCGCACGCTATTGTTCCCTTGGTTCTTTATTTCTCCACCACTTCTTCTTTTTCTTCTGTTCTCGCGTACCGTGGCTTTATTGTGTTTGAGCTCGACGCTCCACTCTTTTGTTTTGTTTCGCGCGCCATTAGAGGAGCTAATTGCTGCTCATACGCGATCGCCTTTTGTTTCCTCCTTTTGCCACCTTTCCTCCACGATCCTCTCACCCTTCTAACAACTTTGCTCTGTCCACCTTGTGTCCTTGTCTCAGGGACCACGAACCAGAAGGCTGAATCATACCTCCGTTTTGTCCTCCCTACGGTTCTCTTCCGAACATTGCGACCAACTTGTTTCATTTTCTTTTCGACAAGAAACGATCAGATTTTGTCACCATCCCTACTCGACTCTCCGATTTAACACAAGCTTGCACCTCCCGTTTTCTAAACACAACGGGTGCAACCAAAGAGGACTTCTTTGAATAACGACCACTTATTCGACATTCACAATTTTTACATTTCTTAAGTTTGGAAATCTTAAACTTTCAAGTTTTCGAATATTCGAATTTCTGAATACTTATATTCGAAATTACCGTATCCCCAAATATTCACATCTCTAGATAACTTCATTCCTAAGTACTCACACTTCCAAATATCTACATTCCCAAGTTGATATATCTTCAATTTTTGAAATTTGTAAACACCTCAATTTCTAAACCTAAATCGTTAAATTAACATTTCTACATTCTCGCAAACCTGAACCTTTACAATCCCAAATTTTTATATATCGAAATTCCCATAATAACAAACTCTCGCTGTCCCAAATTTAAAAATTTCTAAATATGTAAGTTCCCAAATTTCCAAGTTCCTAATTACGTAAATTACCAAATCCTTGTATTCTCAAATTCTAACAAGACCAAACCCCCACATTTTTAAATTCTCACATACCCGAATTTCTAAATTTCTGAATACCTAAATTCCAAAACCACTACATTCCTAAATTCTCACATTCGCACATTCGTACATTCCTTTTTCACGTTTCCCAAGATTGAACACCCACATTTAATTTTGAAATCTCGAAATCTCAAATTTTCATTTTTTATAATCTCAAAATCTCAAAATTTTCGAATTTCTGATTTCGTTCAGATTTCTTAGAGAAAGTCAGATTTGTCTCCGAGTGTACTTCCTTGTTCAGAAGAAAGCGAGATGCATTTATCGGGAACCGAAAGAAAAACACATTTTAACGCGTCAATGCTTCGATGTCTTTTGCTGTTTCTTCTTCATCGCACCACACCTATCATCATATCCCAGTTAACCACAAGATTACATTATTAGAACGAACGTATTGGATGGATAAATTATACCCGATGTGATTGTATGTCTTGATTTTGGTACATGATTGCGCAAATAACTGACACAAATTTATTTAGAAACATTTTAAAGATTTCAGATTGTACTCTTTTAAAATTTAAGAATTCTATCGTGTTAAAATTCTACTTTGAGACGTTCAAGTTAAAAATTTCCAAACGTTTAAAATTCGAATGTACCAAAATTCTACGAGTTTGAGGCTGTACAATTATAAAATTTCGAACTTCAAGAAACGCAAAGGCGCCGAGGCGAACAAAATAAAAAAATGACGTATCCCAATTTTCCAAAATCCTAGATTTTCTACATTCCAAATATCACTGCATCTAACCTTAAAAATCTGAAGGTTTCAAAATTTTAAAGCTTCATACACTCAAGAACCCAAAGTCACAGAACCGTAAAATACAGGGTGGCTGGAATGATCTGTTACTAAGTTCATACTGATGCGTCTGTCGATCCGCACACGCAATCCACCTGGAAGTTGCCATATTGATAGTTCATTCAATTGTTTATATGCGTGCAGAAGCATTTTCGTATACTACATCTGAAAGTAAGGTTATAGTGATGGATTTGAAGCGTAATTCTGTAATTGCTTTATATTTATCTGGAACATCAGTTCCAATTATCGTTCGTGAGCTCCAGCATTTCAATGTAATCTATTTAATGATTGAATGTAATGTATTTGTGCTATTTTGGAGGCCAAGGTCAATGTAATGAAACATCGAAGTTTGGACGCTCGAAAATCAGCACTTGTCCGGAAATAGAAGAAGATTCCACAATCTCACGTACGGACAGCGTGCGATTCATTCTTTCACCGTTTAAATGAAATTATTCGTGCAAAGGGAGGTTATATCGAGCAATGAGCATTAAATCATTTTCTTGAATGTTTCTCGACTATTTTTGTCTCTTGGATAAAACAAAATATTTAAAAGTGCATCTGCTGCAGCGGTTTGAAGTTGTAACAGTTCATTCCAACCACCCTGTACAAAAGTCTGTATATAAATTTCAACTTAATTCCAGTAAGAATAGTATCTACAGTTCCCAGTAAATGTTAGGTAAGATTCACGAAAGGTTACAGTAATAAATATCGTCAAAGAGGTACTCGAGGAAGACTGACATTGAAAGCTTAAAGAAAAGGAAGAACAGAGGATTCTATGTCGAAAAGAGTAAAGATCCAGCAACGGGATAGACGGTTTTAATTCGGTGGAAAGCTAATAATTCCAGTATTGTGCGATCATTACCAACGTTATTGTTTCCCTGCGGGGCTTCGTACTCGCACCGAGGACTCTCCTTGTATCCTGCTTTCATCGTTCTTTTCAACCGACCCGAACAATAAGAAGAGCGGCCATTCTGTTCTTTTTCCACCTTCGTATATATCTATACAGCCGTACACACGCACACACACACACACATATTATACCTTAATTATTGGCTTTATTATTATTATGATATTGTCCTTCTCACCGAAAGCTTACTCCTGCCTGTCGCTAGAGCAAAATATAGAATGAGATAGAGAAGAAAAAGTGGACGATAAGAGAGACGAGAAGAAGCAGAATCGAGAGGAAGAAGGTGCAGTCTCGATGACAATGCTTTCCTTTCTTCTTTTCTCCTTCCTCCTCTTTTTTCTTCTTACGCTTATTAGAACGAAGATGAGAAAGGACTTTGAGCGGGCAAACGACTTCATTATTAATTTCGAGGGGCTCGACAACGACTATCGACACTCTGACTTTGCTCTACCAAGGTCACGCGTGCCGATTAACCCTCCTCACAGAAGTGCTTTAGAAACATATGAAGGGTAGCGAATGAAAAGGGTATTGAAATCGCTAAAAGAATTTCGATCATTAGATTGTGCCATTTCATTCTGATCGTTAATGGAGAATGTGCATGGTATTTTTTTAATTGTGTATTTGTAATTTTAATGTGTACGTTCGTGGAATTAGGATAACTGCTTAATACTAAATAACAGAACCTTTTATTTTAAAAGTGACGCAAATGCACATTAGGTTGACATTTTTAACCAAATACAGTCGTGGACAAAATTAAGTGGACAGGTATCATAAATAACAAAAGGTTAATTTAATTTAACTAACAATGCCTACAAATCAAAACTTGGTTGCACAATTATATACATTAAATAAATGTTTTTTCAAGTCCACAAAAGCATTTCACGTTCTAAAATTGAAATTTATTTAAAACATTGTAACAAAACAAAACAATTTTTATATATCTGCAATGTCCACTTAATTTTGTCCATGACTGTATATTGTGGTGTAATTTAGATTCGGTAAACGTTAGTAATACCGACGATACTATAAAAGAACCCAAATTGTATGACACTGGTGGTACAGATAACTTCAGTATGATATGTTGTAAGTTATCCTAGGTACCATTGCTGCTTTATAGTATTACTTTGCACGTAAGTTCTAGAGTTCTGTTACTAATAAATACTCGACAAAGTCGACACGACTTTTGTTTCAATATCATTCTACAAAATCTGTTAACAACTTCACTATTATTTCAAAATTAATTACGAGTTGTCGTTTATTTTACTGGAAAAGAAATATGGCTTAGAATAATTTCAACGAAAATTATAAATGCGATTCATCTGAAAGTGAAGCTGGTAGATAATAATAACAAACTAAAAATATTTTCCTGGATAATAACACTAATCTAATAGAATCCTCATTGGTAGGGAATTTTACCATTGTATCATAAGTACTTTTATGTTTACAGATAAAGTAATGTTTTGATATAATATGTGTATTGGGCAGAAGAATATATGGATTGCATTTCATGTTCTGTGGATGAATGTTGACCTTAAAGTATTTAAGTATGCCGGCAAATTATAAAATATTCAGTGATATTGCAGAATTTTTATTGAATTTTACAATATGAAATTTTGACAATGCGTCGTTTTTTTCACTGAATTGTTGTAGATTTCGCATACCGATGTTCGTTAAACACGTCGGTAAAAATACATTAACTGTTTTAAACCGTGTTTTTAAAACGCGTGCCAAAAATATTTTGGAAGTGATTAAATCACTACTTTTAACAATTGTCACTTTTTTGCGCTTTATATAACACTCTTGAACAAAAAATTAACATTTTAAATCTAATCAACCGTCATTTTCTTTCAAAAAATGACAACAACAAAGATTAAATTTACCTCAATATTCTAAGACAATGATCAGCTTTGTTTGTTTCAAATAAACAGCGCAAAGAAGCTTTTTTTCAGCATGGAAATCGACAAGGAAAGGAAAGGTTGTATAAAAACAACCATATTCTGTATACATTTGATCTCCTTTACATAATTTGTTACAAAAATCGTATAATGTATCTATTTCGTAATCGAACAAACATAAAATAAAATAATATTTCATCTTTTGAGTATAAACCCCACAGAATAACACGTTTCTAGCCTAACCATGCTACCATTTTTTCCAACACAACATGGATAAAATAACTTTCCTAATTCTTAACGCCTTTTTTGATAAATATAAATAAACTGATGAAGATAAATTATTACTCATTGTTTTCCAATATGTATATCGATTTTCATGTGGTGTAAATATAAATTCAATTTATTTAATTTCTTGAGTCGACAAAACCAATTAATATCTATATAATAAATCACATTTTTTGTAACCATTAGTTACAATTAGTCACATTAGTTAAAGTTTTAAGTCTCCGTTTGTAACGTTACTACAAAGATGTTCTGCATTAATAAATAGTTTACACGGTTCCTATCATTTCATCGAATTAATTGCTTAACTTTGCTGCATTTTTGGTGATTTACAGTAAAGAAACTTCATTATTAAAGATCTCTAATGAAAATAATTGTTATATTTCATTACAAATCAATTGCTATTATTATTATCAATCAATTAAATTGTTATTAAATCTGTTATATAAATCAATTATAAATCAATTTTCTGAATCTGTTAGTATAAAGTATAAAGTTGGTAAATAAATCTGATCATTGTCCGCTACTACAATCGTTCGTGACTTATATTAGCAAGTTACGAAACAATAAAATGAAAATTTCAAATTAAATCAATTTAACTTATGCATTCGTAGCACGTTTATTTTCATTAGGGGAAACAATGATATGGGGGAAAAGTCGTCAATTGTTGCTATTTTGTTGGGGAATTTAAAGCTTCTGAAATGTAGGTATTTAAGAACGCAGTAATTTAGAAACTTAGAAAATTTACGAATTTATAAATTCGAGAAATTTTGAAATTTAAGAATTTATAAACTTAACATTTCAAATTTTGGTAAATTTAGAAAATTGGAGATTTCAAAATTTTGAAGCGTAAAAATTTGGTAAATTTAGGAATTTGAAAATGTGGGCTTTTCAATATCCGAGATCTACCCATTTATAAATTTGCAAAATGTGAGGATTTGTATATTTTAAAACAATTTTATTGAATAAAAATGTAATCTTTTGTGGTTTTCCAATATTTATTCCGTAAAGTATATACATAGTAGGAAAATTGTCCAGCGTTCGACGCGCGTACTCTCTGCTCGATTTTCAGCACGCAGCCAATTATGGGATTTTCAGAAGCAAATTTCATGATCAATTAATGAACTGTTGCACTTGATTTGTAGCACCTAGTAGCGTATACAGATGTAAAATAAAAAGTTACAGAGCCATTCATCGAAGAGAAGAAATTCACACGAAACTGTCTGACTCGGGCTTATTCGCGTGATTGCAACTTTGTAAAACGCAGTAATTATAGTGCTGGTGCGAGGTACGAGCGATTTTCTCGGAAACGATTCGAAAAGGCGAAACGTCAGCTGTCGGCGTTGTAGTTTTGCGCGAAATAAGGGTAAGAGGTAAACAGAAGGACCAAAATATGGGCGAATGGTAGGCGAGGAGCTCGGTGTACGGGTGTGTTCGCTAGTTCGGGGACACGGGAGGATACCCGAAGGAAGGGAGAGCATGGCATGTCCCCCGTAATTATAGCAACAATAAAACAATTTTGATAATTATCTCAACTAGTGTATGGGAACACACGACATTATAGCGGGCACGAGTACAGAAACGGAAAGAGAGAGGCACAACGGAGAAAGAGAGGCGGTTTACGGACAGGGGGAGGACACAGGGGGGAGAGGAGAGAACACAACGACCGGGGCAGAATAATCACAATAATTACCATTTATATGCAAGTGCCGTCATTACCTGCACACGAGCAGAGCACGCATTCAATTTCGTATCTAATTTGAATAATTCAAACAAATCTTTCCTTCCTGCCCTCCTTCCTCTGCACGCTTTATAATCCCAATAAACGCGACGAGACATCGACGATGATTCGCTTTTTCAGTACTTACGACGATTCCTTTTTGCGTTTACCTTGTAACTCGATTTCCTTCTGCAGCCCCAATTGCACGACAACAATCATTCGCTATCTGTTTTATTAAGCTAACGAGCAATCCTTGTTTTTATGATGGCGATGCCGCGTCTATTATGCCAATTTCGTGAACGAATAGTAGTACAATTGTTACGTGCCGTGCAATTAGTTTGTTTCCAGGAATCGGGACAATTTCAGCGTATTTGACCGATTATTAGTGTATGAATCTTCGTGCGAATGTATGCTGATTTTGTGGAATTATTTATTTATTTAATTAGCATTTGAAGTCTCGTACGAGACTTATTTTGCTATACAATCATACATATACAATACTGTTACAAACATGAGAGTTGTGACATCTAGGGACGTGGTATTTCCATATAGACTTAGACCCTAGTTTTTTTTTTAATTACATTAAATCTTAAGCTTACATGTTTTAAAAAAAATTCTGGAATTATAAATGAAATATGTTCCATATTTATTAATTTATATTGACTTCTGGTTCTTATAAGTGAGGGTACTGAATATAGGAAAAATAGAAGCGTGTCGGTACAAAATTGAATTGAAAGTACAAATGATTTATAGAGGTGACATTGCATTATATCGAATAGGGTAGATATACTATTGTAATCATTATACAAGTTTTTGATTACTTTAAGAAGTTTTGCACCCTTCATTGTCACACAACTAAACAAAGAATATGTAAATAAAAATAAAAATTTTTAATTTTCCGTCGTATATCAATGTACACTAACATATACTGCGATACAATTATCATAAGTTATACAACGTTTTCAATATAATTTAAATATAATGTTCATTTGTGAAATTAGCAATATGGATAATTCACGTAATGAATAATGATTTTCCATTATATACAAATGTTCATTGATAATAAATAATACAAGTTTACTATACGGAAATGCATATTCAGTGTCAAATCAATAATTTGAACTGGCTGCTGATATTTGATGTAACTTCAATTTTCTACTAATAAATTTGATTTCTTCAAATATTTGACAGTAATTTCTTTCTAATTTTACAGCTTCAACTTTTTTACCTCCTGCAATTTATATTACTCTTCTTTTGTTCTCTTTATTTTGATATTTTTCTGTATCGGCATTGTTCTTGCAATATTATTTAGCTGTATTGTTATTCTCCACTAAAATTTAATATAAGGAATTTCAGTTTTATCAAAAATTAGAGAGTTTGAAAACGCGAGAGCTTAGAAAAACCAAAATTTGTAACTTTAAAAGTATTGAATTTTAAGAAACTTTAGAAATAGAAAGTTCGAAATTCAGAAGATCAGGAATATCGACAATATTTAGGTTTCTAAAAATTTAGAAATTTAAGGATTAAAAGATTCGAAAATTGTTAATTTTCAAAATTTGAGACTTTAAAAAGTAAAAACCTAGACAATTACAAATTTAGAAGTGTTTAAATTTGGGAATTTGAAATTTTTTAAATTAAGAAGTGTGAGAATTTCGGAATTTGAAAAATTATGCATTTCAGAATTAAGAAGTTTGAACATTTAGAAAATTCGAAAATTTGGGAATATGGTAATTTGAGAAGTAAAAATTTACGCACGATTGTCAATTAAACAGGAAGATAAATACATAGCAATTATTGAGTAATATTATTTTAGTGTATATAATTCACAGTTAGACCGAATTATTTATTGTACTCATACTAATAAAATGATAGCTATAAGTGTATCGAAATTAAGTAGACAGCAACCAACTACGGTACATTTACCACGTGTGAAAAACAGGCCAGACATCACAGAAAATCATATTATTAGTAATTTAAAGCAACTACTATACAAAGCATACTTACATATTAGTGTACTTAAAAATATAATTATAATGCATAAATAATAAATAACCTATTATGAGAACATTCTATAACATATTATGTACGTTCAAATTATTTAATTGCATATACCTACATTTATACGTGATTATATTAATGGATCACAAATATAATCATAACCATCCTGAATATACTCATACAGTATATGTTTTCATACTTAGACAAATCTGAAGTACACAAATGTTTGAAGTTTATTGATCATATGTGTAGTAACTTGAAAATCAAAAGAAGATTACACGATCAAACTCACAATCGTTTTTGACAAATAATATATTTTAAAATTAACAAAATACGTTATAAAATTATATCTCAAGAAAATAACTATTGAATAACGTTCAATTAAGAATAGCTGTACTGTTAGGATTCCATAGAACTGCAATTCATTCTGGCGATTTCCTTCCGCACAATTCTTTCAGGAAATGAAACTTTAATTTTCTGTAATTTGATCTTTCTACGTATTTCCTTCTGTCAATAGAATTATAATAGCATAAAATGATTCCACTTGTTATCGTCTGAAGTTTGTATCGTAAAGAATAGAATAGAGATTGAATCAAATAGTTAAGTAAGATAAGTATCGTAAGTAAGGTTGTCAGTGTTCAAACGAATCCGCGTAATTAACATTTGAGTAGCGATTTGCGTTGATCATAATTACATAAAAACATAGTTCTGCTAATTCTTAACCCCTTGTGCTACGATTTATTCAGCAAGTGCGTCAGACATAACGAACTATTAATTGCTACAACATTAAAGTGATTAAAGAAATTTCGAATGTCAAGATTGTTTCCCATTTAGTGATCCTCGGATGCGCAAATTACGATTATACCGAAGTTAAACATTCAAGCGTATTAAAAATATTAACAATGTCTATCATAATTGAAGAGCGAGTGCGTCACGGGCATAGCCCGTAGTTGTAGGGCAAGGGGTTAAAGTTGCCATATATTAGATAACCTGTCATAATCATAATATATAACATGTCATAATAATAATACATAACCTAACATAACCTACAATATTATATATATACAATTTAATCATATTTTTAATGATTGAGTCACATAAATTCTTCAAAAGGAAAACTGTTGTTTCTGCAGCAGTATAGATTCTAAAACAAACATCTCGTCTTAAGTTGCCAGTGATAAGTTTTTTCTATCAAACTTGAGTGTAGGCTAAAAAGCTATTGCAATAGAAGAAATGAATGTATTGTAAAGTAGACATTTTTATTGCACAAGATGATTGTACTTCTCGATAAAAATAAATCAATATACATATATGTAATATTTAGGACGGTAATTAATAACTGGGACGTGTCAAATAAACCAGTGGAGCATTTGCAGATTTTAATTATTTCGAAACTTGGTTTTTCATAAATGTAGATTCGTATTCTCTCATCTGAAAATAGAAATTTAACCTTTCGGATATGCGTACTTAGTTATAATTTTGCATTTCCTAAATATGAGAGAAATAACAATCGTCATTAGGAAATTACACTTATCCCTGATCATTTCAATCGGGATATTTACCTCAGATCGTAAATTCCTGGAAGCGTTATACGTACAAAGCACCGACTGATTTCCCTAAATCAAGTGCAATTACCTATCCCATTCTGACCCTTCAATTCTTCCATTACCTTCACCTAGCCGCGACTCCAGTTCCTACTCTGGAATCACTCAGTCCTCATTTATCTCTCGTCCGCATAATGTTTGCGCGCAGTCATGGCACCAGCAAAGTGGCCCTATCAATATTAATCGCAATATTTGCCCGGTATGGTCTTCGTCGCACTCTCTATTACCAATTAATCCGGTCGTGCGAAGTATGCTGCGAACCAACGGATAGGCTGTAACTACAGAGGTACGAGAGAGACAGACAGACCAGGGGACAAATAAAAATGATGGAACGAGAAAGACGGTGAACAGGAGAGAAAGAGACGTAAGAAAAGAGAAAGAGAGAGATGACTCGTTGACAGGTTAGATATTGTGTCAGCCGAGTCGTCCAGTATTAAAAGTAATTACGACGTGATTGACCGAGGGCCCGTTGGCTGAGGGTGAGGCGACGCCAAGAGGAAGGCTAAATCATCGGAGTGACGCACGTAGCTCGTTGTTGCCTCTCAATTATACAATCAGCGAGACCAAGGAGAGGGAAAGCGACAGAGAACACCGAAAGAATGACAGGGACACGGATAAAGACAACTTCGAGGAGAAGAAAGAAGCAAAGAATACTTGGATCTTGTATCTTGTAACGGACGAAGAAGACGGTGGCGGAAGAGACGATGGCGGAATTACGTCAGGAACGTGGCCAGCGATGGTTGACGTTAACGAAGATCGGTCCTATTGCAACGATAATTGCTGGCTGGATTCGTCAAGTTCGAAGATCAGCTACCTAACAATTGTTTGCACGAGGCGACGAAATTTTTTAACGATGCACTCGACCCTGAGGAATAGAACAAAAAAAGAGACGTATCGCTGGAGGAAGATGGATCAATCGTAATCGTTATTGTCTATTATAAAGCCAAGTAAGTTGGCTTTATGCAGCTGCTGTTTCGTACGGTGATGACGACGGTGGTTTATAAGTCGTGATCTAGAAACAAATGAGCCATTGTGGAGGACAATCGTTCCGTTAAGGACGGGAACAGGGCCAAATAGGCGTGAAGAATCGAACGACTGAGCTGGCAAGAAGAAGTAATTGGTTTCGAGATAGATTCCGTCGTATTGCGGCAACGCCTAATCCGCTATTGAAAAAGAAAAACGCATTTTGTGCTTTAATATCTCCAAACTGCTATTTACTGTCATTCACCCTTTTCTCTTCGTTTAAAATGTATGTCATGATACAGACTCACGTTCAAACGTTTCTATGCCATCCGTGTACCTATATTTAAAAATTGTTAAGTCATCGGTATCCCTCTATCTAAAAACTTATATACCAGCAATGTACCCCTACCTACAATTTCACATATTATCAACGTACCACTATTTAACAATTTTTTTAGCATGAAATTTCTTTAGGATTTCAAAAATTAATAATTTGGTATACATTGTTTATGCCTAACCTTTTAAAATGAAGCACGTGGACATTTGATGCAATCGAAGTTAAAATTATATACAATTGACGTTAACAAAGTTTTAGAGACATTATTATTAAATAACCAAATGTGTTCTTTGTGAACTTTGGGGTTTTTATGTGTCCAACTCTGAAGTTTTAAGAATTTGAAAATTTGAAATTTGTATACTCATAAATTCTCTAATTTGAAATCGTGTAATTCTAAATCTGAAAATTTGTAAATTTGTTAATTTGAAAACGACAACATTTGAAATTTCTATTGCTCTCTTAATTATAAACTTCTAAGTTATTAGATGTTGAACTTTTTAAATTTTTGAATTTTCAAATTTCGTAATTTAAAAATGACAAAATTTTAAACTTTTGTGTTTCTACAGTAACCAATTTTTATGTTTATATAGTTATTAATTTAGAAATTTAGAAACTTCCAACTTTCCAAAATTGTAAATTTGATCATTTAAAAATTAAAAAATTTACAATTTCTATGTTCCTGTAGTGTTATAGTTCTACACTTCTCCAATTATGAATTTATAAGTTTCTAAATTATCAATTGTCCGAATTTCTAAGTTCATAAATTTCTTAATTTCTATATTTCTGTAGTTTTAAATTCTTCAATTTATAAAATTGTTTAGTTTTAAATTTTCAAATTTTCATCTTTACAAATCGCCAATTTTGTAAATTTCCAAATTTGTACATTTGTCGATTCGCAAATTTATATATCTGAAAATTTAGAAACAATATTTCGAATACTTTAGAATAATATTTTTATATCTTTACGCATCCTATTATACATGTCCTTTTACTTAATCGAACGTGAGCAAGTTCTCTTCATAATATAACGTTGAAAGAATAGTGCATAAAAGTGCACCTGTATTCAATTGCACCGAGGATCAGAATATCAAAAGGAATCAAAACAATAGTGTTTTGATTCAGTTGGTAGTATTATTTCACCTATCGACGTATGCACACGTCGTTGTCAAGTACATGATGCTTGAATATTTCGTGGTATGAACTGCGTGCCAATCGAGAGACAAAGGGTTGCACAAGTTGGCAAGGGTGACTTGCTATGACAATCGTACAATAGTTTCTATGAAGTCTTTTCTTCGAAGCTATGAACATTAATGGCACTCTCTTCCTCTTACTCTGGGTTGTTCATTCCGTTATTGTTCTGTCCGCTTCAATTTTAGAGCCTTTTGAAGGTTGCACTTAAAGATATTTATCGTAATAATTAGTCTTTTATGCGATACAAGTATAATTAACGAAGTTATTTTCATCATGATTTCTTATAATAATTGCTTGTAACGATTTAAATTGCTGATTCGGAAAACATTCATAATATTACTCTATACATTCATAATATTACTACTATAGTTCTATAGTAGTATAATACTTCTACAATATTACAATACTTTACCATATCGTATTTTGTAATTTTATAATATTTTATAATTTAACAATATTTTCGTAATATTATAAAATTTTTCTATTTTGTACCATTTTTATAATATTATTAAACATTATTCACTTTGGACAAGAATACTTTTTTTAAAGAGTATTTTTGTGTTGTTAATTATAGTACGGGATATAATTGAACAAGAGTAAGTAAAAGGGTTATAATGACTACTATAATGAAATGAACAGTTGCGTACAGGGTGTATGTTCTAATATTAACTACCATTTACTTTCTATATTTCTTACTATACTTCTACGGTTTAAAATGTTTTGAATAAAGCTTGCAGTTTTGGGCTGACACATATTTGAATATTTAAGATTAGACTTTCAATGACACTATATACATATACTAGGTCAACCCATAAGTTCGTGCCGTTTTTCGCACGATTACATATGTCAATTTTTTAAACATACCTTTAAGTTTCACGAAAAAACGTAATCATCCACACGTTGTATGGCTTCTTCCCATTTTTTTGGGTAGAGCCATTATTCCATCCTGATAAAAATTCCCTAGTTTCTCTTCAAAATAGTTTTCTAAGCTACTTCTGAGGATGTTAATATTTTCAAACTTTTTACCCTCTAAGAAGTATTGTAATGCCCGGAACAGGTTATAATTAAATGAGGCCATATCTGGGGAATATGGAGGGTGTGGTAAAATTTCCCAATTATATTTAGATAATTTTTTTATAACGTTTTTTGCAACATGTGGTCTAGCGTTGTCGTGATGACGTTGTTTCTATTCACTAAACCTTGACGTTATTCGAGAGTGCTCCCTTTAATTTTTCTAACTGCATGCAATATTTGTCTGAATTAATGATATCACCGGTTGGTAAGAGTTCAAAGTACAGTATTCCTATGTAATCTCACTACACACACAAAAGAACTTTACGGGCATGTAAGCGCAGTTGTGCACATCGTTGAGGTGGTTAATTTCCTTGGGACCAACTCCGTTTCCATTTACAGTTTTCATATAATATCCATTTTTCGTTAACAGCCATCAGGCGTTTAAGAAATGGATCAATTTCGTTCCGTACAAGTAATGACATACACGCTGTCGTTCGGTCAAGATGGCTCCATTCCGTAAGTTCGTGCGGCACCTAAACGTCCAGCTCTAATACCATCCTCATTTTATCAAAATACCCATGTATTGTTGTTTTCGGTATTTTTAGAACATCTGACATCGCCTGAACTGATAAACCTCGTGATTGTTCTACAGGATCACGAATTGTATCTTCATCCGTCTGAACAGGACGCCCAGAACGTTCTTCGTCTTCTAAACGAAAATTCCCAGCTTTGAAACGTTGAAACCACTTCCTACACATACGAGATGAAAGCGCACTTTCTCCGTAAACAGCGCACATGTTGCTTGTGTCAATAGTTACTGGATTTCCTTTCCGAAATTCATGTAACATAAGATGTCGGAAAAGTATACGCATATCTTCCATGATTTTTCACGGCTAGGAATTACTGTGTTCACAATTTCACGATCTTATACCCACGAATACCTTCTTTAGATTGTTTTCGAACAGCTAAACTTGAATGCATTGATCCCTTATTACCCGATGTTTGTAAATCGTTGCGCGAAGTGTATGCATAAAAATCGGCACGAACTTATGGGATGACCTAATACATGTATATGTATACATGTATATGTATACATATGTACATGTATATGTACATGTATATGTATACATGTATATGTATACATGTATGTGTATTTTTTCCATACTTATTTATTATTGTAATTATGGTCAACAAAAAATTAATTATTTATTATTTTGTGATCTTAGAATAACCCCGATTTAAAATATTTACCTTTGATCAACAAAAACAATATCACCAAAAAGTATTTCATTTACATGTAATTACATATACAAAAAATAGGCTGAAAGTGTTCAAATAATATGTTCATTAAACTCATAACTAAATAAGAGATCATATTATAGTAAATAAATTAAATAATGTATTATTTAATAAACAGAATTGTTTCATTGAGCAAATATAAACAAATAAACAGTAAATATAAAAAATTGATAAAACGAATAAAATAATTTTTATAATAATAAATCTCATTCGTTTAATAAACTAAACTAGTTATAAAGTATTGAATTATTCAATTATTGATCGAGTAACAAATTTTGTTACTTATTTTTAATTTTATTTAATATTGTGATTAAATAAATCCAACAACGATAGTAGTGGCGTTGTATCTCATGTACTACGATTGTTTATATGTTAATTATATGCTTGACGATTTCTCGTTACAGTAAATCATATCAAATGGTATTACATATTGCCAATGTCAGACGACACATCTTAAATACATGAGTCAGCGAAAATGAACAAGCATCAGCTAAATAACTTTATACTTGTTCGTTCACGATATTTGTAGGAATTTATATTGCGAACACGTACTATGTACGCCGTTTCTGTGTTCAAAACGTTAATTTTACGACTCTGCATAATCGTGAGTACGATTACAAAGTTAACGTAAGTGTTTCGATTAAATCAATCTTCGAAGTATTGTAACATACAGTAATTCCACGTCGTTTCACTAACAATACTGCAACTTAGGCTACAAATAAAAGAAGTTTGAATAAACTGTAAGATAACTTGGAAATATTGACATTATTCGTGTTTTTGTCGATGTTATCAACGATCAACACCAGGTATCATCCGATAAATGTTGGTAGTTTGAAAATATTTCAATAGGGAAATTTGGAAATCTCGTATTTATGAAGTTAAGTAATCAAACAATTAGGAAATTTTCTAGTCCACAAATACAAAATATTGGGGATTTCATAATTTAGGAATTTTACAGTTTCGAAATGTAGAGTTTCCAAAACTAGAAAATTTAGTAATGTTGTGACTGGGAAATTTGAGAATTTGAGAAATTATAAAATTGTCTATCTCGAAATTTATAATTTCAGATAACTAAACATTAAGAAACATGAACATTTAGAATTTGAGTTTTTCGAAGGTGGGAAATATAGTAACATAGAGCATTGGAAATTTGAAAATTTCGTAATATTAGAATTTGGAAATTTGAAAATTCAAGAAATTGAGTATCTGGAAGTTCTGTGCATGTGGCAATCTTAAACTATAGAATCTGAGGGATAAGAAAATTTCAAGCATTGGGAATTTTGAAGTTTAAGAATTTCGCAAGTAGGAAGTGTTAGGAGTTGGAAATGTAGCAATTTAGAGAATTGGATATTTGACAAGTCAAAAATATAATAGTTGTGCTCATTTGGAACCCAAAAAACTTAGAAATTTGGGAATTTCAGAAATTGGCGATTTGACATTTTTCATAATTTAAGAATTTGGGACCTTGGGAATCTGAGAATATTTATATTTGAGAATTTAGGAACTCGGGAATTTCACAATTTAGAAATTGGGAATTTTGGAATATGGGTATTTGGGTAACTTGAACACATGGAAGTTTCGAAATACGGAACGTTCGAAGATTGAAAACTTAAAGATTCCGGATTATAAAAGTTTAGCAGTTCAGGGATTTAGAGATATTGAGAAATTCGTAAACTTGGTTATTTGAAAATCGTAACTTTGTTTTATGTAGAAATTATTGGTATCGAATAGATTTTTGATAGCCCATTTATAATATATAAGGTTTGTAACCTGCCTGACCTAGCCAAGCCCAACCGGTTGGTATGCAAACCTAGAATAACGTTGGTTAAAACAGGTAAACCAATTCAATATATCGTATTAATTAAACATGTTACCAATCTCATTTTCAATACTAGATTCACGGACATTCAATAACCATATGTATTTAAATTAAGACTAAAGTAAAAAAATGAATAAGCAAAGGATGATACACAAACTAGCTCATACAATGATTCTTTACACCATCAAAAGCTAACATATATTTGGACAAAACCTTAATAATTTCGTAAAGAAATGAGCCGTTCATAAATCCAGTCTTAACGGAACTCGGGCAGTTCGGTAAATCTGATATCACCATCCGCAGTTTCTGATCTGTGAGAGATCTCCGAGGTATCGGGGTGAATACGACAAAACCACGTTCACCAGTTATCCAGTCATCAATGAGACGCGTTTGTGATTTGAAAGGTGGGTGCCCCGTGTGTACTCGGCTCGAAACACGACCCTGGGCGTTAAAATGTATCAAAAAGAGACAGCTATAGATACACGAGACGTATTTATGGGCATGAACCCAGTCTGGAAGAAGAAGGAGATAGAAGGAGACGATCAGTATGGACGCGCTGGCGGATCCGGGCTAGGTCGTTCAACCAATCGGTGAACCATCGAACCATCCGAACGACCAGTTCGCAACGGTCGGGGCACCTTACTCTTAACAGTCTGTAGCAAAGCTAGGAAGAGAGGAACGACCAGAGAAAAGGAACAAAAAGGACGAGGAATGAGAACGAGAATATCAACGAACAGCGTCGCCAGAGTTCACCAATGATAGATGACTTTGTATCTCCGTGCAAGTGTAAAATGAGTATAAGAAGACAATCTTACAGAGAAATCGGCATATGAGCGGCATATAGTCGAACAATGATATCCTCGTAGTGTTGGTCTCAGGACTCCAGAGTGGTGCGCATCCAAATACTTGTCATCGCCGATATAACAAACGGTGGATTCGAACAAAATGTTTCGACTCTCGAAATTCGAATACGAAGCATTGGAAAATTTTGAAAGTCCGGAAACTGAAATTCTAAATTCTCGAAACTTAAAATGGAGATTCTGTTTCCCAAGAGGAATATCTTGTTTTAAGAACCGATGTCAACGATGTTTTTCAGGTTCGCATACGTTAGACGCGCTTACTCTGCCTTTGATCACGATGATCACGATCGAGGATCAATCTGCTTGTATCCCAGAAAACGAAAACTAATCGTCGAGTATTCGCGAAGCATCACGCAGCGAATATTCGGGATATGCAACATATACATGGAATATTATTGAGGTACATTGCAGACGATTCTCTATTCATTGATGTTACAAATTTTCTTACCTGGGTTTCAGGAGTTTGGAACTACAGAAAGAATATGAATATCGAATTCTCGAAGACCGAAATATTCTTGTGCTTCGAAGAATTTCAAGGTTTCAACGTTTTCAGAAACACATACCCGATAATAATATTGTCCCGCAGAGTAGTTTAACGTGATTTTACCCTTATTTGGTTCAATGAACTCACGCGTATAATATTTTATGTAATTTAATGTCATTGTGAATATCACGCAATAAACTCAATTTCGAAGAGCTTCGAGTATATTTAAACGTACACAACATATAAATACCGTAAGCACAGACAGTAACAATATAGTGCCAATTTATCATTTATCAGAATCATGCTTAATGCATAGAGGCACAGGTTTTACAAGAATCAGACTGTCAAGCGGCACTACATTATATGTATATATCAACAAGTGCTTATTCAGGTTGATTACTCTAATGAATACTTTGCAACATCGATGCCACGAGGGCACATCGCATAGACTTACAAATGCACATGCGTGAGTAATAATGAGCAGCCACTTTCTGTTTTTAAATTTACAAGTTTCTGAATACCCAAGTTTGTAATTTTGTATATTTTAAAATGTGTAATTTACATATTCTCAATTTAGAAATGTGGAATTTCTATATTGTTAAACTCCTGGAATTAAAAATGTGAAATTTGTACATCTGTCAATTCGTACATTTAAAAATGAAAAATTTCTGCATCTTTAATGTAAATTCTCAAATTCTTAATTTCCAAAAATTGTTAATTTGAAAAATTTGAAATTTAAAAATAAACAAATAGAAATTTTTAACGTTCTAACTGCACAAATTTAAAATTCGGAAAATTTATGCACATGTAAATGACAAAATTTCCAAACTTGATATTTAAATTTGAAAATTGTATACCTCTTTATTTCTCCGTTCAAAAATTTCGTATTTTTACATTTCCAATTTTGGAGAACTTCAGGGCTGAGTATTTTTATGTTCCTTCATTCCGAATTTCTGAAAATTTAAAACTTTCAAATTTTCAATTGATCAGACTTTTTAATTTAAAAGTTTGAAATCTCACTTGATCCGTTCGTCACTGTTTAGAACCGTCTGATGAAATTCTAGATTATTATTTTTCATAAATTCGTGAAAAGTTGAAGATATTTATTTATTTTCTTAATTTTCTTTACAAATTTCCTATGCATTCTACGACAGGAACTTCAGAACTGTCAACTTTATCTTATATATTCTTAATATAACCTCACGGCACTTAAATTCTTGTACAATGTACTATTAATTAATTTTAAGGTACTTGGTAAGATATAAAATTAAGAGCACATTCGTCTTAACGTTAAATGTTTTAAAGTTAATATCGTTAAAAGGAAAACATGGCACTTGGTGAGCTTTGAAAATTAAATGTTTTGTATTAAACGATTACCCCATTTGTTTATTGCATATAAATTTGAAGATATATGTATTTCTTGGGAGCTGGTTATATCACCAAGTGTAATACAGATGGTAAATAATTCTCCTTTTACACTTTAAGAATAATTACATCATAACGCAACAAGTTCACGCACAATATTCCCGACAATTTTGACGAACTCAGTCTATATAAAAAATTACTCTAAGTTGTTAATAAATAACAACTTTAATAAATGTAGCCGACTCAAAATTGCGTGTTAGATAAAATAATTATTATTAAGAAATCCCAAATATTATTCGAAAATGTGAAACTGGTTGCTGTAAACTTCTTTTTGGAAAGAAGTATTATAATCAGAGAGAAAGTAATCATTAGTATATCGATAACCACTGTCATTTAAAATTATAAGAAATCATAATTCGACACTCAAGGTTAGTTTTTAACAGAATTGTATATCAGTTGATTACTGAAAATGTAATAATTGTAATTATTAATCGAATAAATTTTATTTTAATAAATCAATAATTATAAACGATTTTTGTAACCTATAATTATAAATGTGTAATTTTGTATGAACGTAATGAACGATTAACATTTTAATTAGACGGATTAACTCATTATTCGACTGACCAGTATCCACTAAATAGGAAGCAGACTTAATCAAATACGTTTCTCTTCAATTATATCTGTATATTTATATAAAAAGTAAAATTTATCGTATATACGCTGAAGAGTTCGATCGATGCATTATACAATCTATTATAAATAATAATACTAATTTCGACTGATAATAAAAATTTTCTCTAAAAAAGATCATTTACATTTCACATTTTATTAAAATCGTCAACAAAAAGGCAATAAAATTATAAGTTTTCATCCACGAATTGTTTTATGCAACAGTGACAAATCTATCGAAACTACACGAAGTATTCACCAGAGCGTTTAAAAAAAGGACTATATCTCAATCACAATCAAAACGGCAATCATTTGTTGATTAATGGCTATTAAGTTAATCGTATCCTCCAATCAGAACAGCCTCGATTACTTCTCTCGTTCATTATTCATCGATAACCGATTACTCAGTCCGGATTACCCCACGTCGATTACAAATAATCAGACTCTCGCTTTCACTTAACCGTAATCTTTAATCAATAATCAGATCGCATTTCGCCAAAGCGTACCACGATAAACTTCGTACTGATTGTCTCAGGACGGAATTGTAGCACGTGGATCGGAGGACGCAACCGGCGTACCTCCTTCGCCGTCCATTCCTCGATCTCTGGAATAATATTCCCAAGTTTTTTACAGACCACGTATTCGAGACAAGGGAAGGAGAGAGCAAGTACAGGCGGAAGGAGAAGAAGAATACAGGAGATGGTGGAGGCGCTCCACCACGGAGAATTGAAAATGATGATTGGCGGTAAGCGGGTTGCCAACAGTGATGAAGGAGCAAGAGAATGAAGGTTTAAAGAGAGCGAGAGAGAGGAGGTGAGGGAGAGGAAGAGGGGCAAGAGGTACTAAATAAGAAAGCCACGAGGGGGAGGACATCCAACTTAACCGTAGGGGAAGGGAGGCCACTGTGGAAGGAAAAAGAGTCGGGAGCGCGCGAATTAAGTCGATCGCAGTGCGTGGAACCACATCCTTCGCGCCCGCTACCTCCGTGGATATCGCTTTTCTTTCGTCTTTCCCTGTTGCCCTCTTTCGATCGCCGACCCTCTTTGTCCCTCCTTTTCGTGTTGCTCGACCCGCGTACCTCTTCTTTATTATCGGCATCAAACATCGTCTTTTGTTTTATAATAACCGCCGTGGCTGTGGTCGCGCCACTCTTCTACCTCCTTTTGTAATGCCGGAGGAGTAGCACTCTCCAACTACTGCAAAGAGAGGAAGGTTCAAGGAAACAAAGACGGAAAGAGATCGCGATAAATTGCCGATACGCCGTAATGCTGACTTCACGCACTCTCGAGCACGCATTTTGATTATTGTCACTGGAAAACCGCATATTTGCCGCAACAACTATTCCTGCGATTAACCGCAACTGAGATTCCTGTTACGCGATCGACGCGGACAATGTTGCAAATTGATGAATGTACTTGTAACGCCTGCGACACGGTGTTAGGTTGCGTACCGACTGGCTGATTGCGGAATGTCGGAAGTTTGATAAAATTCGGTGATGTGAAAGTGTCGCACAATGACACTTGATTTTGTTTTGCAGCTGTTCGAAACTTGGAATTTTGCGCGGGACAATTGCGTGAACGTTACATCAACACTCTCAACGGTTACAGAATAACTGGTTGACAGTTAAATTATAATCGATTTTGAAGCACATCGAGTTTTATACAATTTGATGACATAAAGTACCGTAAATTAACATTTACTTTACAGTAATTTGAAACATGAGGCTTGCTAAAAAAAGCTTTAATGAACTTGCTTGATATCATGGATTCGTTTTATCGAGTATTGTGTAATACAATTAAAACGATTTTATGACAACCAGGCAGTGCATATCAGTCATGAGTGGAATATCTGTAATAATTTACTAAAAACTTACCCGTCTGACATATTAGAAAATCTGTTATGCAACAATTTTATGATTTTTCATGTATTACAGTTGGTTATTTAATATGTAAATCTTAAAATATATGGACGATAGTGTCTGATAAGGAACAGTTCTCGACTGAGGATGATTTAAAAGAAATATATCACGATTAATTTACGAAAAACCATTTAAATTTCAATTGTAGTAGACAAACTTCTTACTAAAAGAGGGATAAATCTCAGGAAAAAGTAATGTAAAAATATGAAACACATAGAGATGACAGTAGACCAAGAAACGTTCAAATTTATTCATTTGCATATTTTAAGCCATATTTAGCAAAATTGAAAAATGCTGTACAATTTTTGTGCCATCCATATTATATACACATGTATACATATTACACGACCAAGAACTACCTATGTGTAAACAATATTTTTAACATAAAATATAGAAATTACAAAAGTGTTGAAAATGACGTAAAACTATCCAACGATCTGACTAATTTATAATACTAAATTGAGTTATTTACCTATTCAACCACATTTTGTTGAATATCTGAAGTATCAGAACTATACACAGAAATATATACTAATAATTATGATATTACTAATAAATGAACGTATTTCATATTGAATATGATCCATTTAAAAAGAAATATCTTTATTATTCGTGATTTCATGAAAGAAATCTTCAGGATAAAGTTACAGTCTTTTAACGGACATATCGATATAGTCATTTGCGTTCGAGGATTTTTTTTATAGAACCATAAACAATAGAGATATTTACCTGCTCTATTTTTTTATAGAATATCAGTGTGTTTACTCTTTTGAATAATCTTACCCGAAAGCGGCTATTTTCATCTTAAATTATTCTTCACAATTAGTGCAGAAGCCTATTTCCTTAAATAGCGTAGGAAGACAGAAATAGAAATATTTTATTAAATAATAATCGTTGGCTAATAAGATAATAACAGTATTAACGTAGCACAATGGCAAGTGGCAGTATAGTAGTGTAACATTAAAATGGTAGCATCAGTAGAGTGGCATTATAGTGGAGTAATGGAAAAGTAGTATAGTGATATAAACAGTCGGATAGTATTAATTATACTATAGTGAAGCAACTATGTTAATAATATAGTGGAGACTGAAATTAAGAGAGTGATAGTAAAACACATGGAAACAGAAAAATAGTAAAGTAGTGAAGAATAAAACAATGAAACATTAAATTAATAAAATAGTAGAGTGATATAGTACAAAACAATATACTGAAATAGTAAAGAAATATTATAAGTATCATAGTGTAGATTTAAATTGTGAAATAGTAAAACAGTAAAATATTGGAGTAGCAAAATAGTAAATAGCAAAGTGACAATCAAAATGACAGAATAACGAAATAAAAAGGAAATAGTGTAGTATTCTAATCGTACAGCGAAACTACTGAAACAGCAGAGCAAATAATATACAGGGTGTCTCGTAATAAGTGCAAGACCCGTAAAGAGGTTGTAGGAGAGGAGATTCTAAGTAATTTTTTCCTTTGCAAAAATCGGGTCTAGGCTCTCGATTTCGAGTTATTAAGGAAAAGCATCGACCAATCAGAATTCGCGAATAGTGCACGCTCAGCCGCGAGAGCGAAACCCCGAACATAAGGCCGATCGCGGTTGCGAACAAACAAGTTAGTATCGTGCTATGTTACGTCAAAGTTAAAGCACACATAAAATTGTCTTAGCCCTTATTCAGTAAATATGAATAACTGAACATTATTATTCCCAAATTCCCAATTCCCCAAATCTCCAAATCTCCAAATTCCCAAATT
The DNA here is from genome assembly GCA_947623535.1 of Coelioxys conoideus. Classification (NCBI taxonomy): domain Eukaryota; kingdom Metazoa; phylum Arthropoda; class Insecta; order Hymenoptera; family Megachilidae; genus Coelioxys; species Coelioxys conoideus. The sequence goes on from OX392452.1 coordinate 28,278,954, forward strand.
CCCAGTCTCCCAAATTTTCAATTCCTCAAATTCCCAGTTTCCCAACTTCTCAATTCCCCAAATTTCCAATTCCCCAAATTCTCAATTCCCCAAACTCCCAATTCCCCAAATTCCCAATTCCCCAAATTCCCAATTCCCCAAATCCCCAATTCCCCAAATTCCCAATTCCCCAAATTCCCAATTCCCCAAATTTCCAATTCCCCAAATTCTCAATTCTCCAAACTCCCAATTCCCCAAATTCCCAATTCCCCAAATTCCCAGTTTCCTAACTTCTCAATTCCCCAAATTCTCAATTCCCCAAACTCCCAATTCCCCAAATTCCCAATTCCCCAAATTCCCAATTCCCCAAATTCCCAATTCCCCAAATTCCCAATTCCCCAAATTCCCAATTCCCCAAATTCCCAATTCCCCAAATTCTCAATTCCCCAAACTCCCAATTCCCCAAATTCCCAATTCCTCGAATTCCCATTTCCCCAAATTCCCAATTCCCCGAATTCCCAATTCCCCGAATTCCCAATTCCCCGAATTCCCAATTCTCCGAATTGTCAAAACCCCAAAGTCCCCATTCCCCAAATTCCCAAGTCCTCAATTTCCCAATTCCCAACTTCCCAAATCGCACATAAAATTGTCTTATCCCTTATTCTGTAAAAATGTACTGAACATTATTATGTGCGATTTAACTTTGTCGTAACATAGCACGATACTAATTTGTTTGTTCGCGTCCGCAATCGGTCGTATGTTCGGCCTACACCCCATTTTTGCAAAGGAAAAAGTTACTTAGAATCACCTCCCCTACAACCCCTTTACAGGTCTTACACTTATTACGAGACACCCTGTATAGTAGAACAGTAAAATATCAAATAATCCTGTAATAAAATAGTAGGATAATATCATAATTTTAGAATAAAATAATATAATAATGGCATAATCAACACACGATTGATCTCTACTTTCGATCACCAAAATACTAAATCCAAATAATTATAAGATTAGTATAAACTGCGTAAGATAAGCCTGGCCGGAAGATTACCGTCTACCGAGGTCCTGTAAAGGGAGCGTACTTCGACAATAACTAAAATGCATCCGGAAGTATTTATTTGCAGTCGAAGCTGTTTATTTCACACCTTTTTGTTGAATATTCACCGATGCACGCAGTGTCGAGATGCGATGACCGCTCCCGACAGTATTATATTCCTTTCCTCCTCTCCTTTTTTCTCCTTTTCGACTCGAAGACGAGATCGAGCGGATGGATAAGGCCGCGACATGTAGCGACGCGCAGGGCGCCCTTAATCCGGCAATAAAAACCTCGGCTCACGTATATTATTTTATTTAGTTTCCCAAACTGCCACGGCTTAAACGCATCCATAATTACCGGCGACTACGTGAACCGCTTAACTTATCGCGCGTTTCGACCGAGTCTCCTCCTCGACCCTCTGTGCACCATCGACGGTCAACGTGTGCGTGTAACTGTACATGCAGCGTCGATCCTACGTACGAACATAATTTATGCGTGCGTGGATTTTAACTCCCACGCCGTCAAGACATACCGCAGGGTTATTCGTGCCCACAACTGTGTATACAGGATGATAAAAGAAAACGGTCCGATACTTGTACCTGTTTCTTTTATTTAACCGAAAATGAATCTTTACCGAGGTAAATGTCCTGGTGCTACAACGGATCCCGAGAATTTTCTTGACAATAGCATTTCAGATTATTTCGAATAATGAAAATGAGAGTCGTTTATTTTGAACGCTGGATAAGTTCGTTTTCGCGTCAACAAAAACGGATATGATATTCGTATAATGCACGTTAAAACAAGTAAAATGACGTGTACTCTACGCTCAAATCTTTGGAAGACAGCGATGAAGTCTTATCTTTATCATGTTGCCTCCATCATTCCTTTGTTTATATTTCTGCTTTATTTTTAATTTTAAATTAAGTACCCATTATACGCTGGTGAATTATGTAAACATTCTCTATCGTTATCTGTTGCGTATAATAAATGGAACAGAGTTACAAAACTATGGCTACGAAATTAAATGCAACTTCTTTCCTGTTTTGCATACTAGTTTATTTTCAGAATTTAGAGTAAAATACACTCAAAGGTTAACGGAGTATTTCCACTCAGTCTCAGTTTCTAATTACAAAGGCCTCGAAGCGTAAGTACCCGACCAGCCCGTGTTAAATTACTTACAGTCGTAAACATACATGTGTATATCTATATGTATGTAAATTAGTTGTAATTTTACGTTTGCAGTCGTTTTCAAGCATCCCCCTTGTCTGTCCGAAAGGTAGCATCCGAGATGACACTACTTTCTCCTGTTAAGTACCTGGAGAAATAAAATACATCCTCTTAGGCTTAACTACTGTATAATGGCTGCCAGTCGTCTAGGTAGCAGTCGCAGATCATTGTATCTGGCAACCAGTTCATTGCTTTTTTTTCTGGCCAACGAAGGGCACGAGAGGAGTACAGCGTAACAAGTGGAGGGCGCGATCAAGAGTAATGCGAAAACGGAGAACAGGCGGTGGTAAAAGGACGAAAAAGGAGAAAACAATGAGCGATGCTTGCGCTCGTTCCACGTAGACTCGGCAATTTTGTCGAATTGCTAGCGATTACCGCTGCACGGCAGCTCAAATTTTCCGTTTGTTTGAGTTACGGAGCTGCGCAAGGTCGCGAAATGGTTCTCTGCGTCCGAGGTTCAAAAAAAAGATGGCTAATACTGAAATGCGTGCTGTCTCGGAGCACTCTGAAAGAGGTACACGATCACGGACTGTTTGAAGAGCGAGTAACAGAAATCATAACCAGAAGAAATTAGAGGTCTAGCTTGCGGACGAAATAAACGGAAATAAAACAGGAAAGAGACACGTTGTTGCGTTTCACCTACTGCCGATTCAGTAAATATGCTGAATGATTAGTCATTAACCTCTTAGGCACGGCAGAATTTTGCGCGGGGCTGTTTCTCTGTACGACAGTGTTCAACGCGAATTACGAGTAAATGACACGGCACTGCAATGTGTGACGGATAATGCTGTTCTTTACACGAGTACATTGGAATGAAGTGTTTGATGATTAAATTATAATTTTTCTTAAAAAAAGGATACACGCATTTTAACGTTAACAATTTATTCTAATAATTAATAATACAATTCAGATGACATCCGCGAAAGCCACTATAGTAGCGCGCCGTACAGAGAGATGTCATCCGCGAAAGCCACTATAGTGGCGCGTAGTGCCTAAGAGGTTAATACCGTTCGCACATAATACGATGACCTGCAAAAATTAATCTTTTACATTATAATTACAAAAGCGAGACATGAGTCATTGAGTTTGAAGGCGGGCAATTTTTTGAAAAAGATGAAGACGGTGATAACAATCGGCAAACCATATAGTACTTTATTTGTAAGGAATTTATAGCACAAATAATTCAAATTCTCTAGTATTTACATAATGGAAGTTCGGGTAATTAACAATATTTGGAAGATGTTTATTTTGAAAGTGGTGCAAATCCACCTTAAGTTGAAATTATTTTTAACTGAAAATTAATTACCAAACGTGGTTTATTTAATAAAAAAAATACTTTTCTATGTAAGAAAGCCAGTCTAATAAAATCCTCGGTTCAAGAACTGTTATATTTATTCTGTTGTTAAAAATAAAATCCGTGAAAATTAATTAATAAGAAAATTAATAAGAAAATTAATAATAAAAGAAGAATCTTGAAGTCCGAATCTGAATATGAAAGTGATTCGGACGAAAATGATTCAAAGGAATTGAAAGAAAGAATAACTGAATAAATAAAGTGATATATGTTTAAATAACGATTAATGTTACGACATTGATTGCAATCATATAATTATGTAATTATATAATAATTATAAATATTTATCAAATATATAATATAATGAATACAGAGCGTTATTGGTATTTCCGTCTAATTTTGTTTTGATACTGATACCGTGATTGTTGAATTATACTTTTTATACGTTTTTAATTAGAAATTTGTCTGTGCAGAAATTTTCAGCAATATTTTTATTTGTGGTGCTCTCAATCGATCAGCTGACAAAATAAAACCATTGGTTATCTGCTCAATGATCCAGAACATGAGCATGAACATTAATCACTGTATATCCTGTGAAACACGTTTACATCTGTACGCCTTAATCGTGAAAAATCGAGATGTGTAAATGTCAAAGCCCTAATGGTACATAATAAAACAATGATTTAAATTCTGTGATTAAAAAAGAATTTTTGTAATAATCGCATTTCGACAGATTTTGTATAATTTAAAATAAATAATTATGTACATTATGAGAATAATCACAATAGATACATTAATTTATTGTTTTAACAGTCATCAATTCTTGTAGATCCGAACAAAGAAACGTCATTGTTAATAACACTTGCAAAATGCAATTAGCATTTATTTACCACCGTATTCCATATGCATGTCATTTCGTATTTTTGTTATAACTCCTTAATAGTAAAGTGTTCGAAATCTTATGCTGATATAACATGTTTTTCTAATTTTTTCAAACAGCATATGTTAATAGACTTTTACAATACAATACTGGGACACCCGGTATTATGGTCAACAATTGCGATATTATTTTGCTTTTGAAATTCATGTAACTTGAGATGTTGGAAAGAAATTATACCTGTAAAGGAGTATGATTACAGACGCAATGCACTTCTTAAAGTTTATTCGTGTGAACAACATTCATTTTAGATAAATCTATTGTAACGGCCATAGCCACATTATCATATTCATTCAACGAAACAAGACGGCAGTAACCACAAGCCACAAGCGTGTTTTTCAAGTGCATACAAAATTATTTCTTTGTGCATTACGAATATCTATGCTGTTCACATCGCATTGTGCAACATTAATTTCGTATTGTACAATCATGATAATATAACGATTATAAATGTCTTTCTGGGCAAAACTATTAAGAAATATGCATATAAACTAAGCAATAAAATTCAGAGTGCAAGAAAACATAATATGTTATTACATGAAGAAACTATTGGCTCAGTCCTCAGATTTGTAACATAGTCACAAATTTCAGTTTGGCGAACAATAATTACATTCTTAAATTTAATGCCTATTTATGATGTAATCATGGACCTCTGCTCAATTGGTTGCATTACTTATTTATTATTTGTGAAAAAATCTAATGAGAGTATCTATACAAGTTCACATATACGGGGTGGCTGGAATGATCTGTTACTAAGTAAGTTCATACTAATGCATCTGTCGATCCGCTCACGCAATCCATCTGAAAGTTGCCATATTTATAGTTCATTCAATTGTTTATATGCGTGCAGAAGCATTTTCGTTTACTACATCTCAAAGTAAGGTTATAGTGATGGATTTGAAGCGGAATTCTGTAATTGCTTTATATTTAGCTGGAACATCAGTTCCAATTATCGTTCGTGAGCTCCAGCATTTGAATGTAATCTATTTAATGATTGAATGTAATATATTTGGGCTATTTTGTAGGCCAAGGTTAATGTAATAAAACATCGAAGTTTAGACGCTCTAAAACCAGCACTTGTCCGGGAATGAAAGAAGATTCCACAATCTCACGTACGGACAGCGTGCGATTCATTCTTTCACCGTTTGAATGAAATTATTCGTGCAAAGGGAGGTTATATCGAGCAATGAGCATTAAATCATTTTCTTGAATGTTTCTCGACTATTTTTTTCTCTTGGACAAAACAAAATATTTAAAAGTATATCTGCTGCAGCGGTTTGAAGTTGTAACAGTTCATTCCACCCACCCTGTAGAGATTGTGCATGTACATACATACATATGTATAATTTCTAAAAATTAAAAGTAAAAGTGTAGCAAAGTACGATAAAATGTCATTGTTACAGTATGTGACGATTGAAAGAAAATATGAATAATTTGATGTACATTGACGCGATTAATAGCGATACGATTTATGCTAGTAAGGTAAGCAAACATAATGTTATATGGCTCTACGTAGAGAAATTTATGGTTTATGGAAATATGCGTAATGCCACGTGTTTGTTAGTATTCATAGTCTGGTATTACATTGAAGTTCGACTTATATGAGATCTCAAGTCATCATCTCGAATCATAAATCATGTAATAATGTGACCTTGAATAGTGATTTAGAGTTAAATCTTAGCTAAAATGATCTTGAACAGTAATTTAGCGCGAAATCATAGTTCAGACGATCATGAACAGTGATTCAGAGTTACATTGCAATTTATATTACTAAACTGTGTTTAATTGCAATTTATAAACTTACCTTACTTTAAATAATTGTACAATTATGAATAACACTTCTTATAATCCATGAATTTTGATATTAAAAAAATTGATAATAATATGACTTTCACGTAGGCATATCGGTCGTTGATGTAAAGTGAAATTTAGCGACAACTAATTCGAAAGTAAATTAATATTTTTATTTGTTAAAAATATTTTGCAAATTATAAAATTTTGTTGCGACTGATATTTATTTTTATAATTTCACTGCATTTAAGGTGCGTTAAAAGTAATAATAATGATGAATAGAATGTAATAAGTGTATGAAAATATTATATTTATGACGGCTAAAATCCATTTTAGTTTTATACAAAAATATTTAAACGATCATTTAGATTAACAAAAAATGTATAATATGCGATTTATTACAAATGGGAGAAAAAAAATCATTGAAAATTAATAATTTTAGTCTTTGTTACATGTTATGTTGTTACATATTATGTTCATGTTGAACATGCTAGCATATTCGAAGTTTTAATTTGCTTTTCTATTACTTTATAATTGGAAGTTTTATTTCGAAACTTTAACCCTCCATGTTATTTTCCTGTTACTGACAGAAAATATAACAGAAAACAGTTATAAACAAACTTATAATGACTACATTTTTTTGCATCGCTCGCACGCTCAATTTTTCTTACAATTTACAGGTACTTTTTGCGTTGCCATTGATTCATGCAATGAAAATATCAATCAAAATTGGTTAGTAGATTAATAAGTATATCATGCATGTATTAATCTTGAACTAGTTCATCTTATTGCTCTTATTATTGAACTTAAGATGATTCTTCATCTAATAGCAATTTTCTTTGTTACAAGATCCCACTAAAAGTACCAGATCCTGCTTTTTCTGAGAGATTTCTTCCTAACTGATGTCCAGGGACATTTCTAATTTAAAATCTTGTGAATAAGGTAAGAATTTGGGGTACAGGAATTTGAAGACTTTGAAATTCTAGGATCTACCGATATAGTGATCTAGGGATTTGGCACTCCAGGAATTTGGGGATTTTGAAATTTTGGGACGAAGGAATTTAAGGACATGTGTATTTGGAAAGCCAGAGGTATGAAAATTTGAAGGTATGAAAATTTAGAGATTGAAGGATTTAGAAATTTGGAGACGTAGGAATTCAAACATAGTAAAGTTTGGAAGCTAGGGATAAACGGAATATAGCCATTTGGAAATATTAGAACTTCGAGATATAAGGATTTGGGGTCAAGGTATTTGCGGACTAAGAGATTAGGGAATCTAGGTATTTTGGGATCTATGCATTTGGGATTTCAGATATTTAAAAATCTAGCAAAGTGGGAATTTGAGAATTGGATAATTTGAAAAATTTCAAAAGTTTAAAGGATTGGAAACTTCGAAATTTAGATATTTGGAGAATTAAGATTTTATTAATTTTCATAAATTTTGCACATTCAGAAACTGAAAGACTAAGAGGATTTAGATATGTCAGAGTTTATAATTGTTCATTTTAATTGAACCTAACATATAAATATAAGTCATATTACACAATCGTTTTTCGTCAAAGTTCTATACGAATTGATATTTACTTACGGCACCAAGAAAATGAAGATAAAAAATGTGTTGCGACTGTCAAACTAATGCATATTTCATTGACATTAACATTACATCTAGACAAAATAATGTGACACGCCACGTGTTTGTTTCGTATTGAGCGATCCTCGATTACGCAAATAATAAAACACTGAGCAACAAAATTAGCGCAACAAGAATTTTTATCATAATTTCACTCAACTTTAAGTAATCGTGACTCCGCGAAAAATGGTCATATCTTACAAATTCTTTTTTCATTTTAATGTTTCAAGTCTCTACTTTGAGTACAATTGATAAAATTTGACTTTTGCCTTTCCCCACCCCCGTCACCTCCTTTAATGTGAGGACAAGTTTTATTTTAAAAGGTTTGCATACTTTCATGCACTCTACGGGGTGTAATAAATTTTTTTTCTTTTTGTATTTGTAAGATATGATCATTTTTCGCGGAGTTACGATTACTTAAAGTTGAGTGAAATTTTGATAAAAATTCTTGTGGCGCTGATTTTGATGCTCGGTGTAATTAGATGTAAATCGAAATGTGTCAAAAGTTCGAGACAGGTTTATCGTATCAGAACCGCCATCGAGTCAAAGCCGATAGTCGTCGAAGTACAGCAAGGTGTTAAAACATTTCTAGATCACCGTTTCTCCAGTAGACAATGGTACCGGCTATTCCGTAGCAGGATTTTTCCAGTCGCCGAATAAAGAAGTGGGAGTAAGACAGGAGGAGATGAGAAAGAGAGTTCGGCGTGCGCCTCCAGCAGACCCGCTAGAAGGAGGATAATTCCCTGTAAGTGGATAATGCCCCGACAGTGCTCCTTGCCTACGCACCCAAGATCATCCTCTGTCTTCCTCCGTCTATTTCATGATCCTTCTTTCGTACCATCGGATCGTTTCGCATGGTAGTTTTGTGGCTAGTGGTTGAAGGCTTTGTAGTTTGGAACCCGAGTCTCCGTCGCTCTTTCTATCGTTTCTATCTGTGCCGCTATCTCCCTCCTTCTTGAAAGATCTTATTGTGCAACTCGCTTTGAAAGTTCCACTCGTTGCACCCGGACGCGCCACCACCGTGGAATTCGCGTTTTTCCTTCTTTCGCTCTTTCTCCATCCTCCACTGGACCCTGGGCCGTTGCTTTGCTCCCTTCTGGAGTTTTATCGCGCGAGATACCCTCGCTGCCGTTTGCGGTTCATCCTCCAATTATCCCTAATACAGAGAATGCCGTGGAGCGTTATTATTACTCCCGGCTGTTTCGGATTGTTGCTCTTCCCTCGAGATTTTCGTTTGCGCCGCGTATTTTGTTGTAGTCTAAACTCGGACAAGTGTACCAAAGGTAATTGGCCGGACTCTTGCGGCCTCGGATATAAAACAAACGCGGGCAAAGGTATTTAAACAGTTACTGCGTATACACGTCAATCCGAAACTTTATTTCAGCGCGGTATATGCCCTGCTGCTCCAACGAGTGCCGGTAATTAACAATGGGAAATAACAATGGCTTTTTCTGGACGATTATTCAAAATATATTACAGGTAACTAAGTTTGAATGGGTGTTCTTTGTAACTAACCATTCGATTCACAGACTACGAAATAGAGACATATATATTTTCGTACTTCCGTACCTTCTTTCACACAAATTAGCGTAATTGATTTGCTATGTGTTTTTTTTAAATTTAGAAAATCGATGAAAATTACCGTTTGCAATCTTAGCAGATATTAAAAGTATGCTCTCCACGAATAGGCTTGTTGCAGTAGCTGCGTGTGCATCTATTAATTTTATTGGAGCAGTTGTTTTCAGTACATAATATATGTATAAGATAAAATTGAAAAATTCGTGTAATGGTGAAGTTGTGATATTTAAGGGGACAAACAGTTACTATGATTCCGGGAAATTTTTGTTATTTTACTATACATCTTTTATTAATAGCACTATCTAACTTACATCCGAAAGTGCGTAAGCGATCGTTGCCATTAATAAAAAGTTTGTGTAATTGTAGAGGGAACCCACATTCTCTGGAGTGAGTGTAAACTTTACACAATTATAGAAACTTATAATGCTGCAAGATTATAATGATGCAAGAAGAAATGGGAGAAAAATGGTGCAAAATACAATTAGAATCTCATCAGTAGTTTTGAAACACAGGAAATTTGAAATAGTGGAATTTGTGGATTTGGAGATTTAGAAATTTAGATATCTCGAAATATAGAACTTTAGTGATTTCCAAATGTAGGAGATTTGGAGATTGTGAAACAAGTGAAAAAGAGAATTTTGAAATTTTAGCGCTGAAAAATTTGAGGGTTCGATAATTAAGAAATATGGATTTTTGGAAATTTGGGAATTTTTGAATTTGGTCATTTTTTGAATTTAAGGGTTTGAAGTTTCAGAAATTCGAGATGCAGGCATTGAAAGATGGGAAACTGAAGAAATTGGAAACTTCAAGAAATGAAAATTTGCTCCTTTCAAAATTTGCCAGTTTTAACATTTTTAGTTCGGGCAATTGAAGATTGAGTAATTTGGAAATTACTGAATCAGAAGGTTTTAACATTTGGTGAATTGGAAATTTAGATTTTGGAAAATTTATCAATTTGAGAATTTAAAACATTGAAAAAGGAAATATGAAGTTAATGATTTGCAAAACTGGAGATAGAGATAGTCGAATGTTTGGAAATTTAGACATTGCAAATATTCAATACTTTTTAGTTTTCCACTTTTCATATTCCTGCATTCCCGAATTTACCCATTTAAGCTTCTTATTTATAAAATGTTGGAACTTTTAATTTATTTAAGTTTTCAAATTCTCAAATTCCCAAATTACTCAGAAAATATTAAAATATTTAACTTTTTTTAATTTTTTTGTCTCTCAAATGTTCAAATTCTCTATTTTTTAACTGTCTATTTCCTAAATTAGAAAATTTCAATTTTATTTAGATTTTCAAATTCTCAAGTTTCCTATTCTTCAGCATTCCCTAGTTAAAAAATTTTCAAATTTCTAAATCGAAACAGTTTTGGAAGCTAATTGATCATGTAAATAAAATCAAATATAATCTTACTTTTACGTCAGTACATTTGGTTAAAATATTTTTTGTTATTTCAATTTACGAATATCAATAGGTTAATATTTCATGAAGACTTATTCGAATATAACACTTTGCTATAATAATTGTTTCGTTAATTATGCTCTTAATTCATAATCATACTGCACGTTAATATATTGCACAACAATGCCAAGAAATAAATGTAATTAAATGTACAAATAATTTGTGTTGCAGTGAATTCTCCTGAGGGACATGTACTTTAATATTGAGGGGCATTTCTACATGCACTAGTAAATAAAAACAGCAATATTAGATTATAATAATAAAACAATAAAAAGACATGAAACATGAGTGCGGTTACAATAATAACCGCTGTGCAGAAACTAATAATGGACGAAGTGCTGTCTGCTGATACGCCGAATATTTGTAATCGTTGTAACACTGCACGTTTATAACAAGAAGAAGACTTTTAGGTTGAGCAACTAGGATATGAAACAATATACGAGCCTGTTCTTGCATATGTAGCTAGTTTAGCTATTAGAATATTAGCGAACGAAGGAACCATACAGCTGAATTTTCTCGATACACGTGTAGGTAGTTATTCAAATCTTAGGGCGTCCCATAACTTTCTTCCTATTTTGATATGAAATAAAAGCGCACTTCGAGGAATATTTTTCAAGTAAGCTCCAAAAGTTTTAGAAAAAAGAAATAGTGATGTTTCCTGGAGCTGGAAGAAGGTAATACAGCAGAACAGTTCATATTTAAGGCAACAAATCAATCTTAAACAATAAAATTATGTACAAGTCGTTTCTATCAAAGAGTGGAGAAACCTATGGGGCACCCTAATATATAAAGCACGATAGATTCAAGCATAAATATGTATTCAATTAAAATACAATTATATAATAACTATGTAGTAATTACACAGTAAAATTACTCGCAATGCTAATAATGGCAGAAATGCACTAAAAATTTATCGATGATAAGTATAGTAATGACAGCCATGAGTTTCTAGAAGAATCATCCAAGTAAGATATCATAAGACCGATAATAAATCGAACCTAGTATGTTAAGAAAGCAGAAGAGACGAGAATCCTAGCTTTCAGAGTGAGATTTATGGCGCATCCACGTAAATCACGAATGTCAACCATCCGTTAACCGTCGGTTACTCGAAGACTATCAGCTCTCAGCCATATCTACCATACACTTTATAATGATTAACTAAACTGGCAATTACCCAGCGCTTCGGCCCACCGAATTATCATTCAGCTCGCGGACACCGATGCCCGTTGTACAGCCACGAATCTGACTAGAATATTATACATAACAAAACTGTGTTCGCCGAGGTCTCCGTTGATCTCTGCCCGCTGCTTGTCTACCGAGTCATCCCCGTACGTGGAAATACTTCTACGTCGGGCACGGGACAACGAACCTAACAAGTCTGCTAGAATGCACCTCGAAAACGCTTGGCTTATGGCTATGGCCAGCCAGAACACTATCAGCTCCCTCGCACTATGTCGAGCAACGGGAAGAGAGCCAATAGGATTGTGCTTTGCCTACTAGTGGCTGACGTTATGGATTTTTCCGACAACGAGCCATGGCATCCATGAGAATACTTCATAGAGCGTTCGCGAAACCGTTCTGCAATCCACCATAAGAACGTTTCACACGGAATACTTTGCTCCCTCGATCGTCTACGATCACTCTTCAAACTACGCGGGAGGTTGTAAAATGGTACTTCCTGTTTCCACGCAGGAGTTGGACCTTCTTCTTGGCTATTATTTACACCGGTCAAATTATTATACTGTGAATTTAACACTATTTCTACCAAGAGGTGTCAAAAGACACCTTTCAAATTTTAACATAAAATTATTCTCTATGTTGAATCGTTTCTCCACAATTAATTTTTTTACATTTCATACAATGGTTGTTAAATTAATTCTACGATATTTTCCTCTAGATCATCCTAGGTCAATAAATGTGCGTATGGTATACTTGTTTCTACGATGGGGTGTCTTTTGACACCATATGGATTTTATGACAGTGCCTAATTTTAAACCATTTTGCACATAAATATCAACATCATTTTGCGGCATCATATCAATCATAATCATATTAGAGAAACCCGACTTCGGTAGCAACGAAAAATACAGCAGTTGCGGCATAACTTTAATATTCGCTTGTTTCCTATGTTGCGTTTTAGTGCACACCGCTGCACTGTTTTAATATTTTGTAGATCGAGGAAATAAGCTAGAATTTACAACCTAATTAAATAATCACCAATAAATACACGTCAATGTGTCAATAAATATATTCCTCAAATTATCTACATTTAACTAATAATTTGAAATCCCAACCACTTTTGGCAATTATATGTATTCAAACGAAAAAGCTTCAAAAGATACCTTTTGGTCAAAATAGGTATACACAATATCGTGGTAGAAATAGTGTTAAGATAGGCATTTGCGAGATTCGCGTACAGACCTAAAACACACAGTAATTTTGCAGATTCTGATTCAAAATAATGTATATCAATCGTTAGCTCGAGAGATACTATTGGCTAGATAATTGGTTTTAAATTACTCGATGTTATTATCGGTACCCGAAAGCGCGCCGATCGAAAGTTAACTGCTGACGCGTTTATGATTGTAAGAACCACCTTGAGACTTGGCCGTCGTAAAGTCATTGCAATCGATGGGCAAAAAGTTTCCTCGTGGATGATTCGTTCACACCGCGTCGAGCATTTAGCTGTTGCAGGAAAGACCATCAAAGAGAAGCTGAGGCCGAGAACAGCGAAATCGCTCTGGCGGCAGCCTATAAAATTCAGAAGATAAATGTAGATTTCAGGGCGGTGTTTGACTATCTGCTCTTCCCCTTTGAAACCCATAACCATGTGAAACATTACGTTAGGCTGTTGTATGAATTTAACGACGATGAATATTACTACTATCCGTTCTTTCGTCCGTTCGTTTAACGGTGGCTTCGTGATGCGCCCGCAACAATTCGCACGTACTCCAATGTTTGCTTCTATGCGAACTTGTCGACAATTTTAGACAATACGTTTAAACATTGCTCATAACACCGCCTTCTCTTTATGTATAAAATTAGTTTCCTTCAACAATTTTGTACACAATATTCCAGTAAATTTTAAAGAATCTCTGTTAAAGTTGCTTGACATTTCATATATTGTATTAATGAAAGTCAACAAAATGTTTTAGAATGAAATTTGTGGTATTTTGAAAGTTATTTGTAGGAATTATAACAATATTCTAACAAAATTTAAACTTTCAAAATTACTTCAATTAAAAATTTTTTTAACAATTCTAGAAAAGAACATAAATATATTGAATGAAATAATGTTCTAATAAGGTTTAAGCAATCTCTTCAAAATGGCTTAAACTGTAATTTTTTTATTAATTAACGAAACCAGGAATATATTTCAATGAAATTCCTGTTTCTTCGAAATTTACATAGAAAATTTGTTCTCCTATAAATATTAAATGCTATAATTATATAAATTTTCAATAATACGTACCGAAATTGCATACAATACATTTTCTTTTAATAACCAGAGAAAATACAAAGCATACAACTAATTGAAGTTTTAATAATATTTGTAATTTATGTATAAAACTACTCCTCTCATCAATTTTAAATGCAATTATTTAATAAATTTCAAACAATGTTTCCTAAAATTACTTAAAATTTATTGTTCATATTTAGCAAATTGTATTTCTCATACTACAATTTCGTGCTGTATCGCATCATACAGGTGATGCTCTATTGAAATTCAAATGTGACAAATTCGACTCGTATCTTCACAACGTTTGAATTTTTGATTCAATTTTAATTGTAATCTGCACCATCAATACTCGCTCAATGCAAGATCTGTCTAAAAGTTTAACTTCCTCTGTTTGTTCTAACATTGTAGCAATAATTAGTTAGCTATGTGTGGCTCAAGTGCCTAGGAAATTGTCGGTTAGTTTGTCACTTGGATTTGTAAGAACATTTATCGCTTAATAAAAACGATATTTTTAGCAATTGAAACTATTTGTACGAGCAATATAAAATTATAATTTCATTATTGAGATCAGCTGTTGCAAAAACAAATATTTGCCAACACGCCAATGTCTATTTCCTTCCTCCAAAAGAATTAAACTGTTTTATATTTTTAAGCATTTGTTCACAGATTTATTTTTGACTAATCTGACAATTTTCTTTATTTCAAAAGGTTTTTATTCCTCCTTACCCAATTTTGTAATCGACATATTGAATTTGGAAAATACATTCGCTAATTAAAATTTCTGTTAGAATTAAACTGTACAAGGTTGTTTTCGACTTTTGTTATATAAATTAATAAATAAACGTATCATATTTACGTGTTCATTTCTTGTTCTATAACTCGGTTATTTATGTGAATTAAGACTCGCTTCATTCTGCTTGTAAAAAAGCTTAACTGCAAGAATGTTCTTCGGAACGAGTGAAATGTAATAAATTATTGCATATAATAATGTTACCACATGTCGAAGAGCAGTTCGTTAAACAGAAGGCAATACAATCATGTTGCTAATGACCGGAGCACTAGAGCTGCTTCTTACAACTATGCATAGTAACGCAAGCGAATGTAGATACATTTGGCCACATGTAGAGGATGTAGTAGTCCGGACGGATCATTAGTATGCAACCCACCTTGAAGAGTAGTGATTTTACTTTAGCTCAACATAGAATTGCAAACTATAATAATCTAAAAATTAATTGCATTGTGGTACATATTAAAACGAGATCCGTTTTCCATCAATTATAAAAATTGCTACAATTGAACTGTCGTATTCCGTTTTGTACAATTGTGCAGCAGGTTTAAATGTTTATTAGTAAAAATTATTATAAATGTTCATGTGTAAATATTCCTTGTTATATTATAAAGCAATATGTCTTTTTGTACTTGAATCATTTTTGGAGATAGTAAATTGTATTATTTTCCTAAAACTCGTCGTTGGGTGTGTTATAACAAACGTTCTATTTATAGTCAAATTCTTTGTAATTAAGGACACGAATGGATGAAGGGGACATGTGTGGTTGTTTCGAAAACCGATCTTTTGATATAAGAACAACCATCAGGTAATACTATATGTTTTTAATACTTTTGCTTAAAACAATAATAATGTCTTAATTCTTTCAAATTTACAGTAACCCTTTGTAATTTCTATAATACTATAGCTTTAGAGATATGTAACGATTGCTGATTAGCTGGAGAAATTTAATGAATAATAGTATTAATAATAGTACGTGATAATAGACGTAATAATAGTACTTGATAATGTTTAAATTTTTGCCCCAAATAATAAATTTGAGATGTAGCACTTTTATTCGTTGGAATTTTCTGTCATTTATTCATGGGAAACAAATATAAATTTAGCTTTAAATTTATGTGTATAAATCTCATCTGCATAAACTTAACAAAAATTTATTTATTGCACATCTAAATATAAATACTGTTGAATTATAACGATGAAGAATGTTAAGACTAACAATTTTTTTAATATTTCCCTTTTTATAAAATATAAATTTTATAATATTTCCATTTTTACTGTTAAAATTTGATACTTATGTTTTTACAAATATTTTTAATATCTTTAGTATTTATGTTTTACAAATATTTGTAATATTTACTGTTTGTATTTTTGAAACAGAATCACATGAACACTTTTACAGAGCAATAAGATTAGTAGTTTATTTTTTCTGGGTTCGCGAGTGCTTGTCAACACCTGAAGT
Source organism: Coelioxys conoideus (assembly GCA_947623535.1). Classification (NCBI taxonomy): domain Eukaryota; kingdom Metazoa; phylum Arthropoda; class Insecta; order Hymenoptera; family Megachilidae; genus Coelioxys; species Coelioxys conoideus. The sequence continues at coordinate 28,295,603 of OX392452.1, forward strand.
TTGTATTCTTATTAATAATAATTCGCATATCATCAGAAACTTTCTAGAAGCGATTGTTGTAAAATCGTTTTGTTGCGTTACTTATTGATGAATAATCATAACCAAAAAGATTTCTATTGCCAACTGATCAATTATTTTAACGACGATTTATTAATGACTGCAAGATCTGATCTTGATGTCTGAACTAACTTCGTGACACATAATAAATGAATTAAAAGAAATATGACCCGCAATAAACGCTCCAGTACTTTCACGTCATTTCATTCATTTTCTTTGCAATAATTAATGAGAAAGTTAATTAATGACATCGATAACTTTTATAAATCGTCTATATTTGGACATTTAACTTTCCATTCAACAAAAGAGAATGAAATGAAATAAATTAGTATCTAGCACAAATACTTTTATCAATTTCGACTAATGGATGACTACAAACACAAAATTTTAAAGTTAAATTTATAACTGACGCGATTATAAGTGAAATACAAGAATTTATGTTATAATTTATTCTACACATACACTATTTATCAGACACCAAAAATAACTGTAAAGAATGACTAGGGATGTAGAGATATAAGGATGTTGGGATTTAGGGGTACGAGATAGAGATATAGAGGTATAGGAATATATGAATATAGAGATATAGGTATATGGGGATATAGGGGTATAGGGATATAGGGATATAGGGATATAGGGATATAGAGATATAGGTATATGGGGATATAGGGATATAGAGGTATAGGGGTATAGGGATATAGGGATATAGGGATATAGGGATATAGAGATATAGAGATATAGAGATATAGAAATATAAGGATATAGCGATATAGGGATATTGGGATATATGTAGACATATAAAGATATAGAAACGTAAAAATATAGAGATGTAATGATATGGGAATATAAGTATGTAGTATACATGTTACCATGAAAGACCGAAATTGGAAAATGTCGACTTTCACCGGTGAATGTCAACACATACCAAATACGTTGGTGAAAGATCGAATATTTCATTACATTCTTGTACATTCGGACCGTCACCGGTGTATGTCGACAATTAGTGGATGGTGAATGCCGACATTTACTGGTGTAAGTCTGAAATAAGGGTATTTAGCAAATAGTTTGGAAACATACAAAGCGACTATGTGAATGTTGACATTCACCGGTGAATTCTCCAGGTGACATTCTCCAGATTTCGGTGTTTCACTGTACATACATATGTATATGAATATAGCGATCTAAAAGTACAGGAAATTACAAGTAATACAGGAAAAAAAGTAGGGATATGAGGATGTAAAAATTTGGAATTCACGGTCCGATATATCGCACTCATATATAATCTCTGCAATATCCATTAGACAAACAGCTAAATAATAATTTGAACAATAAAAAAATAAGGCAGAAAAGGATGAAAGGAAAAAGTGTATAAACCTAAAAAGTCTCTTACTATTTGTATCCGGATCATAACAATTTCTGTTGAAATAAAAATGCAAACCATGCTCATTGCAACGAACACTCACAACTTTTATACATAATTAACAAATGCGTATAATTCAAATAAAAGAAACTGTAACGTTACAATCAATTCTGTATTTAAGTACTACGATGGTAAGTCTTGTATAATTCAAAATTCTCGGGATTTTTTTCAAATGATCGGAAAATTTCAGGGTCAAGAAGTTAATTATTGGCAGATATACCTTGCAGGGGTAATGAATAATAAGCTACATTCGTGAATAGGTTTTTAAGGGCCAGAAACTTCACGACTGTTTGAGCTGCGTGGGTTACACTGGACAAATGGCTATTGACAAAACCATCTAATTAGATTTGTAGCGAATATACTCGAGTGAAAGGTTTGTAGGCGTGGCAGGAAGTGCACAATGGATGGGAAACATGATAGCGTACATTAAATATATACATATATATGACCGCGAAAACCCGAGGCTAAGAAAGTTAGAATACCGCAAAAGGTTAATTACTACGCAGAGTATTATTCTTGCTACTGGCAATGCATTTTGATTACGGACCGTGATATTTCCTCTTTCGATCGTCACCGAACGAAACATTTCGTTCGAATGCCAATTGCCTCGCGCGTAGAAATGCGCGAGCTACGAATTAATATTACACGCATTACGTTTATAATAATCTCGCAGAATACCGTTCGCAGTTGCAACGCAACGAGACGTAATATGTTTATGCAAATTATCTCGGATGCCCGTGCTCATTAGTTACGAAAATTATTACGCTTCCCAGATAGGATTGCGAGATCAGACGTATTAATGCGTTCAAGGAAGGTATGCCTGTGTAACGTTTCGAGTTTCTGTTTCAAGAATCGTACAACGTTTCGCGGAACACAATGCCTCGTAAGCGGCCGTCGTGCAGGCGTTAAAGATCTGATGCCACTAATGACGAAGTCTTGTGTTCACGTGTTGACACTAACTGATCACGAAAACGAGGATAGAGAAGTGTCGATGATTACTTCGCTGTGTCATCCTGTCCGTTTGATAAATGGTCAGCTACAATATTATAATACATATTTTAATCCTGAATATACCTAAGTGGAAAAAATGTCCGTTTATGTTTCATATTTTAACTTACACAATTCATTAAGGTTTTCTTAACACTACATTTACGGACGTTTAATGACCACTTACGTCTGAATTGAAAATGAATTATAAACATAAGTAAATAATGGATAATACATACATCGATTTATAGAAAGATTCTTTATCTCGATGAAGGTTAACATGCATTTTGACAAACTTTTTAATAATTTTCTTAATCAAAAACAAAAAATGTAAGATCCGTCATTTTAACGGGTTCCGTAAATCTAGTGCTAAAATCTATATTAACTTTCATTAAAATAAGGAGTTAATATGTCTACTAATTTAATCTTCATTTGTTTAATTATCTTTCATGTTCGCGTTTACATTTGTATTGATTGTGAATTACGCGTGTGGGTTCGGTGTTAAAATGAAACGGGCGTTTTCGTAGATTTTTTTCGTCCGTTAACTTAGTAAAAATTATTATTGATGCTTTTTGAATAGAATGGCATTAAAGTGTTCGAGAAAACACATCCTGTTCTTATTTTTTTGAATAGGTTATATTATATGAATAAATAGGTTAGATTACAAGTTTATTAAGAAAAAAGAGAACCGTGTAATAACATGAATTTAATTAAACTCGCTAGAATTGTGGAACAATTTAGTTACTGAAATTACTGCGGATGTGCCCATATTATCAGTGCAAATTGCAAACAAAATATTAATCACAAATAATAATTGATATATGTGAAATAGCAACTTTTACTGTTAATTAGTTGTATTATAGACGAATAAATAAATGAATATTATATTCCGAAATTCTATATTTCAAAGTCTTGAATTAATATTAACAGAGATTTTAAACGTTTATTGCATACGTTAATTGTTTTTCGAACAGAAGTTATTTTTCATAGTTCACATCCCATTTTTCACTAAATACTTTTGTCGTAATACGTATATCTAGACAGATAGATTCACGTATGTGTTACAATTTTCGTAATTCGCTTTGTATAGTATTCATCAAACCTAAGACTTTCTACGTGCCTGTCATGCAGTACTGGCCAACTTTGCGATGGCCTTTCTGACCGTCATCATTTCATTTACACCTGAATCTTCTGCAGTGAGTGTATCTTTTAATTTTAAAAAATACAACAGTCCTACAAATAATATTTCAGAAAAATGGATAACAAATAGAAAACAAGAAATGTAATGCGAAACTAATTAATGAGGCACGTTAAAAAGAAAATCATGGAAAGTTAAGACAGTAGTAAAGATACATGAAAAACCCTAGAGAAAGGGCGTTAAAACTCCCCTAATGAATTAATTATTAAGGGTAATGAATTATTAACGTTTATAATTTAAACAATAGCGATTCACCCTTCTTTTTTAAATACCACTTGCGTTAGAAACTACTTTGTACAAATTTGTTATTATTAAGACTAGAGATATGGTACAAGAATCTGTGTGTGTATTGCACTAGGTACTCTTTAAGTACTGCTCTGTACAATTTTGACGTGTCATCTGCTACACTGATGCAGTTTAAAATTTGATGAGGTAGCATTTTTATTTTTAACAAATCTCACCAAATATTGTTGCAATATGTTGTTATATTTATTATTCTCAGCTCGAAGTAGTTAATATGAGTACCTACAATAAGGTAACGGAATAAATTCTTAATAATATAGCTTACAGATTCATATGAACACTTATGGTCTTCCGTATATGGTTGCATTTGATGTATTAAAAAAAATGCTAATAAAAGTAATGAATGGAAGTGCCATCGGTTGGTAGTTACAAATGTTCAAGAAATATCGGTTGATTTTAAAAAAAAACGGTTCCTATATTAATCGAATTTTGAAAGAAATGTATCCCATATTGGTCGATTTGACCGCTCGAAATACAAAAACATGTGGTTTAGTGGGATTGAAATAGCCGCGCGTTCGTGTACCAAGAAATCGATGTCCGATACAAGAATCTCGGAACGGGTCTGAACAAGGGCTGCTCGTGCAGGCGTTAGGGATCCGATGACGCTAATGACGGGGCCGTGTGTCCGCATATTGACGCTAACTGTACTGACCACGAAGAAGAAAAGTAAGGAGGATACGAAGAAGAAGAAGAAGAAGAGGAAGATAAAAGGGGAAGAGGTGGCAATGCTTCACAGTACCATGCAGACTGGTGCACGGAGGTAACAGACGTCTCCTGGAGGCCTCGGAAAGTAGAGAGGAGGCTGCGGTAAAGGGTTCTTCCGAGGCGAGGAGGCTGTTTTTGAGCCGCGGAGATGATTTACCTTACAACTAACAATATCCCTCCTTACGGCCCTAGCGGATTTATTAGTTCTCTTTCTTTCTTTTAGGGCTTGCCCGCAGAAGCGAGAGAGCAGATGTTCGCGGGAAGGATCGTGATCGAGAGAGAAGGAAAATTAGAAGGCCCCAGGCTTCAACCCGGCACCTCATTACCCGATAATTTACTACGCGAGTAATTAACTGGGCACACAAACGATGCTGCGTTATATACACCCTGCGCGTATACACACGACCCGAGACTGTTCACGGCTCTTCTTGATTCTGCAGGCTCATATATTACCATGTTACGTCGTCTGCGCGATCTATTTATTCACTCGTTTGCGCGTGATGGGCACTCGACACGCGAATACGTCGATACTTTCTGCTGACTGACAACGACCACTTAAATGATACGAAGTGAGAAGGGGTGTAAAGTATAGAATGTTGCCGAAGAATCCTAATTCGCGTTCGGGGGTTTCTCTATTCGCCTGGTCGAAGACGGTACATTCGTAACATTATTAGTACCTCTACACTAGTGGTATTAATTCTGGACAATTTTAAATCTTTCCTTAAATATTGCACGTAATCAAATTATTTATTATATGTGCCCATAATTATAAAAGTGGTGTAAGTCAAAATTGAAAGAATTGAGTTTATCGGTTATTTCACACCGCATCATTTTAAATTGAATTAATTCAATGTAATTTTCACAACATTATTTAAAATAAACCATTAGATAGTGGTTCTTATTTCAACGTTATATGGAATTCATTTAGTGTTAATTATGAAAATGATCTAAGTCAAACGTTTAAACAGGCTGAGTTCGAGGAAGACAATGATAAAAACAGATACTTTCTAAAAATAATTAATAAATGTTAATGAATCTCCACAGTAAAATGATTTTTTCTAATAAAACTCGTAGTTTTTATCGCTTTAAGTCATTATAGGTCATCCAGCTAATTTTGAAAATGGTCCAAGTCAATTCAAACTTTAAAAACAACCTTTTAGTACTAGAATCACACAAAATTTCACGTTGATAATAAATTTTCATTAATCATGACTAATAAAATTCTGATTTAAAATGTTGCATGATCTAAAAATATTCTTTAATCGATTCAAATGTAATCCATTAAATATTTCGAAATAAGAAATATATGACTTAGACCACTTTCATAATTATGGGCACATATAATTGTTTATATTTTATATTCTAATCAATGTTTTCTAATTTTGGAGCGTAACTATAAACATTATAGCTTACAATAAAAATATTATGGGATAAATTTAGCGTAGCAGTGTATACATATTCTGCCCAAACATGAAACGGAAAATATTTTTATTAAAAATGTTCAGAATTAATTCCACTAGTGTAATCTAAATGTAAGATAGCTGTAACTAGGGATGAGTTCTCCGTAACCGAGAAACCCTTTGAAGCACAACAAAGTTTCGAGTAGGAGCTTCTAATCAATAAACGAAGAGACATCGGATTTAAAAGTTTGAAATTTAAATATAAAATTTAGGAATTTTTAAGCTTCCCAATTTTGAAATTTGAGAAGAAGTGAACTCGGTGATATAGAGACATAAACACAGAGTTATAGAAATTTAAAATTTTGTTGTTTCTAAATCTTAAATTTTTCAAGTTAGCATGTTTGAAAATTGGAAAACGAACGTAGAAATGTAAAAATCTCGGATTTTCAAGTTTACGAATTTCCATATATAGAAATCTTACATGTACGAATTAATAATGTTTAAGAATCGGAAATTTAAGAATTAATAAATGAGGAAATCTTTGATTTTCAAGTTTATAAATATCCATATACAAAAATCTCGTTGCCTCAACATTACAGGTTTAGTAGTATATAAATCTAACGTTTTAAAAAATGAAAAATTAAAAGTTAGAACATTCTGAATATTATAAAATTACAAACATAGAAGCTGACTGCTTATCACTACATATTCACGCGTGTACATTTGCAGTCCACACACTATGTATTCGCGGTATCAATTGCCCATCAGTATTACAGAGTAGTAGTTAAAGCAATCATCCTAAGGAAAATAGAATTATGTAATTCTGAGACAAATATTTCACCATGAAAATTTTTTCATGGAAGTTGCTTAGCACTTATTTAGTATATAATATAGTGCAATTGGACAATTTGATCCTTATAATACATGTGCCAATACGGACTAACGCATAATTCTGACAAATGATACACTGATATATTGGATTTGTATTGTATACCTTTACTTAATTTATGTCGTATACAAGTGCTCGACGATTAGTTTTTGTTTTCGAGGATGTAAGCAGATCAAATCTATATCGTGAAAGTAGAAATGTGGACCGTATGCATGTGATGTAAAACAGAATCACTCCTACAAATTTCGAGAGTTTCGAAATTTCATAAAACTTTAGTCCAGAGTTTCGAAAATTTTGAAATTCGTGTTGTACTAATCCCTAGTTATAACCTATTAACTTATATGGACACTCCACAGTTGGACATCGATTTTCAGAGGACCATTTTCCATAGAACACATATTTTGAAATGTTAAATTACTTTATCACATTGTAATAACTGTGATAGCTAAGGTCTGGGTTCTTCAATTACTATGTTTGAATAATTGGGGATTGTGCATCGATAAATTTGAGAATTCAATAATTTTTAAATTTTAAATTTTCAGAATGTAGAGATGTGCAAGTTTCAAAGCTTAGGCATTAAAACGTGGAAATTTTTCAATTGTGAAGTTTGAAAATTTATCAATTTTGAACTTGGGAGTTCGACGATTTAAAAATTCTTATTTCATTACAATCAACAAGTGTAAACTTTAAAATTTATATATTTAAAACCGTAAAATTGTGTGCTCTTGGAAATCAGGAATTTTGGAATTTAGAAAATTTAAAAATTTGAATCTTTCAATATTTTAACGTTAAACAATTTGTGAATTTGTGAATTCGAGAATTTGAAATTTTTAGTGTCTTAAACCCTTGCCATACCATTTATTTTTCTGGTGCGTCAGCCGAAAGCAACTATTTGCAGTTACAATATTAATACGAACAAAGAAAGTTAAAATGTTATGCGCACTTCATATCCAATGATCCTTGATTATGTAAATTATAATTGTAAATTGCTGTTACATATAAAACTATTAAAAATTTTGAATAAGTTTTATCACATTTAAGCTGCATGTGCGTCACAAGCGAGACTCATCAAAGTATGGCAAGGGGTTAAATATGACAAAATCTTTATATTTATTCAGAAATTCGGAAATTCTGAAGATGGTAATTTTGTTTCGACAACAAAAGAACGATTCAATTTTGAATTTCAGCATTCAATATCCTTTACGAACCTCTTCATACCCCAGCAATTTTCATCAAAATGTATCTGCGTCTCTAAAACTGATAGGCAGACAAACCTATTATACAGGTATACTAATATACACCAATAAAAGGTTGTAAGTTGTATTAAAGCGACAAAAAGATATTTTAAAATATGTCCAGAAAGGAAGAATATTTGAAGGAATGCCGAGTGAAAGATGTATCGTTGAATCCATACTCTCTCCAGTTCCACAAGGATGGATCTCGTTGGTGGTCAAGAGGCATAAATATTTTGAGCTCGTCATTAGCATTGGATCTACCGCGAGTTATTCCGCCGATTCCTGGCCTGAGGTTCGTAAATATGGTCTGAATCGTTGAAAGGCGGCCGTGTGTCGGCGAAACGAAGGCTTCCGCGAAAGACGGACGAGAACTGAAGAAATCGCCATTTATAGGCGCTGCCGAGGTGGCTGTCGCTTGTTATTCGTACGAGCCCTGGCACGTTCTTGGATTTTTCATTTGATACGCATTTTACGATTTTTCGCGTGCGACTAGCTTAGCCTCGGCTTCTCTGTATAGTCATCAGATCGAGACTACCTGCATGCTAATCGATTTGTCGGGCACAGAACTATGCATGAAGAATGGCTTATCGTGCTAGGGCTACAAAATCGATCAATCGATTTTACTTCTAACGGATTCGCGAATTCAATTCGTTGTCATCGTAATTTTCATTACAGAATACGCTCCGTCTATAAATCAAGCACTACGATGCTCGTATACTGATTTGAAGCCACGTGGACGTGATTGATAACAAGGTGAAGCGGTACTTTTCCTTTCCTTTCTTTCCCACGACACCGCGTAGCTCGACCGTGCCAAACTTAATTTATTAACGGTAATAAGTTATAATTTTCCGTTAATAAATTTTTCTCGGATCCGGCAATAATTTAACTATCCGGAAGATTAATTCCTACGTCACCGTACTGGCTGTTAAAGGGACGATAAATATTCTCTATATATCTGCAACGACAATGTAAATCACGCCACCGAATTTATGATATTCGGCTATTAAACGCGGACGACTACTCCTAAGAGAAGGCGAGTCCGAATATTAAAATAAGGTGTCAACCAGCCAATAATAAATTGCTTGCGAACAGTAAGGCCAGGACAGAAGACGGTGGTTTATTACGAGGCCATGAGCACCACTGGCTGACATCGCGTTGACCACCGACACGTTGGCGAGAAAGATGCATATGCTGTTGCATCGTCGAGTTTGGTACGCGGCGAAAGCACTAAAATAATAATGCTAGCAACTATAGTGCCCTCCGGGGCACCGTCGACCGTGGAAGAGGGCGCGAAGGGGCAACATTCGTGCTTAGGCCCGAAGAAAAGGCGTCGGAGCTGATTAGAATGAGAATAGACGTGGGTGTGGATGCGTGTTAAAACTGAACAAGGTGGGGAAGAAAAAATAAAGGAATTACAAGAACAGAAAAGAAGTACGGGGAAAAGAGATAACTCGAGGGGAAGGTGGAGAGGGAGATGAGAGATAGAAGCGGGCAAACTAAATAATAACCCTTACTTTAGCCCATCACCAACCGTCCTCCGAAACCCGAAAAGACCACCCGGTGCAACATAGGAGAAGGAGAAGTTGTGCCAAGCCAACAAGTGGACTCAGGTGAGCCGAGGTGAGCATTTGAAATGGTAATTACGGATTGAAACCGCTCGATAGTCGATAAAACGATTTCGACTGCTCGCCCACGGTCAGACCGAGTTCCGTCCACTGGATTTTCCAGACAGATCACCGCCTTCATCTTACTTCCTCGTTGGCTATGTTTGTCGCTTAAAAAAGGAACCGTAAATTTATACCTGATTTGGCACGTGTAATATATGTTACGTTTAAATCTCTATTTCTTTTTTCGTTGCATGATTATTCGGAGTAAATCTTGTTTCTCATTACGATAGGTGTTGGAGAGATACATTGTTAAGCGTACGTGCCAGCAGTTAATAACAAGCATAAGAGTTCCGAAGCACAACAGCGGAATTTAATTATTTTTTCGCTTGTATTGCTCGTATTGGGTATGGCGATCAGCAGGCGTTGGCCTCTTATGCATACGGGAACCTGACAGCAAATCTTATGCAGGATTTGATTGAGTTCTGGGTAAATACTGCGCGGTTAATTCGAATGGTAATTAAATACCCACTAACGAGATTCGTTTTCAATATTTTTATGCTCAAAAATATGTGAAATATTGTAAATGAAAATATTCAGTAATTGAGAATAGTTTATTTAACTCATTGTATGCTGTGTAAACCACCGATGGTATTTACATATAGTGGATGAGTGAACTATTATACTTAATCAAAAAATTTCATATTTTATAACTTTAATCGATGGACTAGAACAAATATTTTGATTGTAATGCTAAAATACATTGCTCTTATGATGTAATATACATTGTTACAATTTTTTATTTGTTTATCAATAATACATGTAACTCAGGGTAAAAATTGTGCTTTTAAACATAAGTTGATCATTATATGTATTATACGTAAAAATACAACAATAGAATGTGTAAAAATTAAGAACCCACCGAATATAATGTTCACATACACTTATATTCACACACGTCGTATAATTCAGAACATATCATGAATCAATAACATTGCTAAGCTAATTAAAGTTACGATTCATGCACGTTTTCAAAAAGAAATCCCTTCAGTATAATAATTTGACTACACACTGTATTCAGTTTTGTTACGGACTTAATTAAGTTAGCAAACTGTGTAAAATGCGAAATAAAAATATAATAAATGCAAGAAATTATATCGCTGAACAAGTATTATGGTACAAATTACACTATCAGTTCTAAACATTTAATTTAGTACGTATTCTTTTAAACATCTAAAATTAGTATATTTGAACGCTAAGAATGAGTGAGAAGGAGAAACTCTTACACCTATTTTCCATTTTGTAAAAACATGATAATTAAGTAATATTTTAATTCAAAAATTTAAAGATTTGCACTTTCTACAATTTCCGAATTTTCAAATTTCAAAAACTTGAATCTTTATAATTCATACATTTTCAAACTTTCACCCAAAAAAATTCCCGAATCCTCACATTCAATAATGATTAACATTAAACATTTTTTAACATTTAGACTTTCACATTTTTCATTTTGCAAATTCTTAAATTTCCATCAACGAAGGTCCCCAAATTTTCAAATCCCCAGAATTTCTGTATCCTTACATTCTTTACTCAATGCATATATCAATTTCCAAATTTCTAATCTCCATATTTTCAAATTTTCAAGTTCCTAAGTTCTAATATTTCAAAATTCCTGCATAGTGAATGAATTATTAAATTTCCAAATTTCCAAATTCCTACTTCTCCATATTCTAAAAACCACAAATACTCAATTCCACACATCCCTACATTTCTCTCGTTCTCCATATTCGTCACATTCCCAAATTTGCAAATTCCCAACTCTAAAAATCCCCGAATACTATATCCTTAAATTTAAAATCTCTAAATTCCAAATCCTCAAATTCCTGATGTCTAATAGCAAATTCTAAATTTACGCATACCTAAATCCCAATATTACAAAATTTCTACTATTTAAAATTCCCAGAAACCCAATTTCCATTTCCCCGCACTTCCACATCTCTACAGATTTAAATTTCCAAAACCTCAAATCACCAGATCCTCATATTCCTAAATTTCTACAATTTGAGATTTCAAAAATTTTTAATCTATGAATTCCTGAACTTCTGAATTGTCCAATTTCCATATCCCTACATTTTTTAACTCCCAAATACCCAAATTCACAATTTCTAATTCCCATTCTTGAGTTTCCATATCTACAAATCCCGGTATTTCTAAATGCTACCACTCCCAAGTTTTCAAGTTCTTAAATTCTAAAATTTCAAAATTCCCAAATCCATAAATTACCGAGCATCCAAATTTCTAAATTGTTTAAATTCTGAGTTCAAAAAATTCTAGACTTATAGCCTTTTATAGAATTTCGTAGAATTCTACATTTGTAAATTCTACTTCTCCTGGATGAGGTACAGTAGCTGACAAAAGTTTAAGACTAAATGGAAAAAATAAATAATTGATTTACTGTTCATAAAAGCTATAAATAGTGTTTTACTTTCGGTGTTAACTAATTAGACATTTATTTATACACTTATAAAAAAATTTCATTTTGATATCTTGCTCAGTAGCGAAGCTACAAAAAGAAGAACGAAGTTCGTGTAATATTTCAAATAAAATCATCGTCCTAAACTTTTGCCCGCTACTGTATATTTACAGCCCTCCTAACGAGAACATGTATTACCAATGAACAATATCTTAAGTACTTGAATCTATGAGCATAGCTTTTGAAGTTACGTGGACGCAGAATATATCAAATTATAATTATCTTCCTCAAATTCAATAATAATAACACCGTTAATTTAATAGTTATAGTACTGTTTAATTACCCAGTATCTGTTAGTCTGCTTTCACCTTTGTAACTGATATCTCTAGCACGACATACCTAACACCGAGCGTCGGTACATTATGTATACGAAACTCCGGAGAGGTATGCTTATGAAGGGATCTGATTGAGTTCTGAGTATATGGCGTCTGGTTTGCCAAGCTGCTAATTAAACACCCGCGAAGAAGGTCCCGACACACAGCCACACAAATCACACACCAGCTTTGTCTTACCAACTGTCACGTTCTCTCTTTCTCTGTTTTCTTCTTCCTTTCTCTCATCGCCTCTACATCCATTCTCTTCCTGTTTTCTTTGCTCTTGCTTCCGCTGATTGATATTTAAGCTTGAGTTTAACCCACCCATGATTTCCCCCTAGCCACCCTCATCCATGTTCTATGGGGTCGTTAGCGAGCTGCTGCTCCTGGTACTGCCGCTGCTGATGTTCCTGTTGTTGATGTTGGTGTCTGTATCGTTGCTGGTGATTTCAGCACACCTGGCCAAGGAGTTTTGGTTGGTACCGGAACGGCTGGTGTCGTCAAACCAATAGCGTACATCTCGATTAACCCTTTGGAGACAGATGCTTTAAAATGCAAGCCATGAATGCAGCTGGATCATGTCAATGTTCATGATCTAAAATCGTCATATTACCAAATTTCAAAAGCTCTATATTACCAAATTCTCAAATCCCCATATTCCGAATTTCTAATTCTAGTTTCTAAGTCCTCGTAGTCCCAAATTCTCCAGTTTCCGCATTTCCATATCGTCGAATATCTATATTACCAGATTTCTGCTTTGAAATATTCCTAATCGCCATTTTCTATATTCTCACATTATAAAGTCCAAATTTTTGAAATTCCAAATTACTAAATCTCCGCATTTCAATCGTCCAATTTTAATTCCTTACATTTTCACATTTCCGCATCGTCAAATTCTCCACATTCTAAAATTTCGAAATTCCTAAATTATGAAATTTCTAAATCCGCACATTCCCTAATTCCTTAAATGAATTCTTAAATTACTAAATTTTAAAATTCTTATGTTCTTACACCCTCAGTTCCACCAATTCTTAAATTCCCAGACCCCAAATCCAAATTTTCTAATTGCACTTGTTGAATCTTCGTGTTACTTAACGAATACACATTATTTCAAACAATCTGATAATCTAAATTTCACGTAAAACGCACATATTTCTGAGTAAGTTCACAATTATTTACGCCAATAAATTTTTATCGTGAATAAAAGCTCGTTCGAATTACTAACATAACAAGTAATTAAGAATTTAAGTAATTATTAGAAGATTACCAATGGAATTATATTATTACGTTTAAAATAACAAATTATTTCGTATAAAAACATCTTTTAATTAAGAAGTATTCAAACATTTTAAATGCTTGGGTATCATTAGAAATTTACAAAAATCATAAAATAATAATCATGGGATCTATGTCCAATTTTTAGAATCACAAGAAAATTATGTTTACAAAAGTCCTGTTCAATCCAGAAGTTAATAATATATTAACAATTTTCTTGTTAATGGAATATCTTCAAAAATGTTAATCTCAACTCCGTTTCCCTGAATGGCATGCTACCTACTTTGTTTCCCTGATAAAAGACTAAATGTATAAATGCTTTCTAATGTTTACTATGACGCAGAGTCGTTCGATGTTAAATCTTGAAATGAAACGGTGGATGTTTAAAATGAAGCTCGTTCATGTTCATGGTAATAATCAAACTATTAAAGCTAGTACTCTTCTTATCACTGTCGGATCACATGCTACAATGATGCCTGTATTATAGTTCAGGGACGAATACCAAGATGAGCTCTCGCAATAATATGATACATTGCAACCTAAACAAATCAGAATGGTGATACGACTTGACACTTTAACTATTTGTACTTGAAAAACAACTTGTCGTTTGGATTAATTCAGCAACACTAACAACGATCAAGTCAAACTGGAAAATTAACATCAATTTTTTTCGATTTCTAATATGTAAATAAAGCGTTCTGTGTTCTTTTGCAATTTTTGAAATTATTAATTAACGCTTTGGTAGCCAGAATATAACGCAGTATTAAAACAACAAGTATACTGTCATATACAGTCATGGACAAAATTAAGTGGACATTGCAGAAATGTAAAAAATTTTTTGTTTTGTTACAATGTGTTCAGGAATGCTAGAAATACCATTATTCGTGTTACAAGATTAAATAGATTAGACATATAATCCCGTTAACGGTAATTCCCAACCGACAGCAGACGGTTTCCCTTTCCGGATCATTAGAAGGTTCTAGAACCATTTGATAATAATATAAATACCGCACCGCTGAAGCGTGAATTCATTACCGTTGCTATTACCAGTAACGTTAACCCTTTGCGGTCCTATGTCGAGCCTGACTCGACATCGTGTTTCTCTTGAATCGTAGAGATAATTCACATAAGTAGGTTGCTTGAAGATGTTCTCATTTCTTTGCCACTTATAATAAATTTAAAAATTGTTTGCTACGCAACCTGCATCATTGCAATACATTTTATTGTAAACTCACTTCTTGATGTATTTTGTAAATTGATTATAGCGTCGTAGATAAAGGAGATTAAGGACCGCAAAGGGTTAAGCCAACCGCCAAGCCAAATCTAAGCCTTTATCGACGCCTTTTTTTTTGTAATTTTCGTACGCGTCTATTTCATCGTTTCTTTGTTTAATTGTTCATATTGTGCGTGTTAAAATAAACGTAGTGTGTCGACATAAATTGTTCGTCTCATTAATTTGCTCCTGCAATAAATAAATCACGTGTCCGGTCCTTCTCGCGAGTCCTCAAGACAAGGAGCAGCTCTTCCTCCATCCAGAGAAATCGCTCACGCTTTACCAGCATCCGAAACACAATGTTTTAAATAAATTTTAAATTTAGAACGTGAAATGCTTTTATAGACTTGAAAACACATTTATTTATTGTATATAATTGTGCAATAAAGTTTTGATTTATAGACATTGTTAATTAAATTAAATTAACTTATTGTTATTTATGATACCTGTCCACTTAATTTTGTCCACGACTATAGATATGATATAATATGAGACCCAACGCTTGAGAACATGATAGTCCCATCTATAGTAAATGACCACGTAAAACTTTGTTGTAAATAGATTCGTTCATTCATTGCATTCGTTGTATTCTTTATGTTTAATAAGTTTATGGTCAAATAATATATTTGACGGCGATAGTTAGTTTCCTTGATGTTTTCTCATCTATGTTATATTTTTGATATTGATTCTATGTTCTTTTTACTTTTCATCTGTTTTGGTCTTGGCGTCTAACAATCTTATACTGTTCAATAAACGTTTCTATTATTCTGTTCAGTATATGCTTGTATTATTCTGTTAATTATACTCAAAAGATTTTTATTAACTAAATTTAAAAACTCTGAGTTTGCGAAATTAGAAATGTTTGGAACTTAAAAATTTGGAAAATTGAAATTCAATTGTTTGATAACTTGATAATTTAGGAATAAGTTTAGGAAATTCAGATATTTACTAATTTTTTAATATAGAAATTTATAAATACTTGGAATTTGTAAGTTTGGCAGAATTTATTTTTACGACAGAACAATAATTGAGCCATTCACTATCTGTTACTCCCAAATTAACTCCAAGCAACGCAAATTCTTCTCCCGACACTTGTCGCAATCCAAACGAAGTTTACACTGCACCGTACACCAATCTGACTCGTCCTCCTGAAAAATAACGATCCTCGATAAAAGCAGCAGTACTTGCAAATCCTGTTAATGAATAATCGTTACGTCAGTGCTCGTATATGCCGCTGTCTCGTATCTCTGCGCGTAAGGGAAATAACTAAGGTGATTAAAGTTGTTGGGCCACCCTGTAGAAGGTTCGCGCGGCTCTTTGCAAGAACGCTTTGTAGTAATTACACGTGTACGGACGAATCCTCGCGTACGTTACACCATGTACGAGCGGCCAAGACAAGAGGTGTTCGAAGTCCAATAAACGGTCGAAGACACGCGTGGATTCTCGCCGCCTGGGAGTCACCTTAACTGGTCTGCGTATGTACACGTATACAGGGTTGCGTGAACGGTGTAAAAGGTTCCTGTAAGTCGCTCGGGGGACCTCAAGACGATTCTCCTTGATTCCTCCTGCCGGACAGGCACGTATAGAACATCTGTTGGTCGCTCGAATCCTTGCTTTAGCCAGCTTGTATATAACGTGGATCGCGCCGGCCCTTTTTGCTACCGGGAACAGAAATATTTTCACAGCTGACCGACCATCACCCGATGTACTTGCCACCTCACTGATAGGCATACAGTTACTTGCATTAATATTCCGACATTGTACTATTCTCGCGTTTGTTTTGCATGCGACGAGTTAACTTGGATACTATGTTATTTATTTTATGTTGTTGTGTCGCAGCGAGAAACAGGACAGGTCTCTTGAAACGACATACAGTCTGTTCCACAAGAGCGTGGACGCGATTTCTGCGAAATTTGATGCGCAATACAGCAAAAATTGTGCCAGTCCAAACATATAATGTCTCCTCTAATAGGCAATAGCCCCAATTCTCTTAATATCATTTCTGTGACTGAGAAGTTCAAGTCATTTCGTGATGAGTGCCGTATATGCTAAAAGATTCGAGGTGTTTTCGATGGAAAACAGAGAATGGTGTCAATGTGTTGGATTTGCCATCTCAGTGCCCTGATGTCAATCCAATCGAAAATGTTTGATCTCTCATGAAGTACAAACTCCGAGGAAAGCGTATTTTAAAATTCAAGACGCTAGTTCGCCGTATTCGAGGAATATGGAGATCTCTTCCTGTCTCATACGCTGCAAAGTTGGTTGAAAGTATGCCCAGACGTTGTGAAGCAATAATCGCTAATAGTGGTGATTGGACACATCATTAAGCAACTGCGTATTAGTTCTTTAAATGTACTTTCGACCTATACAACCTTTTTTACAGAAAACATTTATTTGCATTCAGATATCGCGACCACGCTCTTCTGGAACAGACTGTACTCGTCGTTTGGTATATTTCGTTCATTTTACATTATTGGAAATTGTTATTATATGTTATTCTGGTGTACCGTTTTATAATCTTTTAAACTATGAACTTTATTTATGGCTCGGAAGGATATCTTGACCGTCAGAACTGTATGAGAAATGAAGCGTCGCACAAATCTCCAAAAAGGAAATCTGAACCTCTGCTTAAATATAAGAGAAACTATGCCTGTACTGTGTATTTTTGCGGCTTTCGGTGACAGTCTCTGGTCCTTAGATCTGATGGTACCAGTATAGTTTTCTTAAACAGACAGTAGACAGTGTTTCCACAGTCTGAGAACGTGACAGTTTTCTGTCATTGTTAGATTCAGTTTCGTTAATAATCCAACATAGATAATTCACCATGCACAGTCGCTAGAGCGATTAAAATTATTACATTTGATTACGCTGGCAATCAATAACGAACAAAAAAATACGGTGATTCCTACGGGTTTTTACAGGTCAGTAAATCGCCAATGTTCAAGGGGGTAGACATCCCCGAATAGTGCAAAGTTTGTATTATTAAGGTGACTCTCTCCGAAAAGAAGTTGCGACAGGTTTAACCCCTTGTGCTACGATTTATTCAGCAAGTGCGTCAGACATAACGAACTATTAATTGCTACAACATTAAAGTGATTAAAGAAATTTCGAATGTCAAGATTGTTTCCCATTTAGTGATCCTCGGATGCGCAAATTACGATTATACCGAAGTTAAACATTCAAGCGTGTTAAAAATATTAACAATGTCTACCATAATTGAAGAGCGAGTGCGTCACGGGCCTAGCCCGTAGTTGTAGGGCAAGGGGTTAAGCTCAATCCCGATAGTGAAAATAACTTAATCTCGATACATGAACTATTCATTGTAAAGTAAAAATACATGTACACCTAATTCTCTTTTTACACGCATTTGATTTAACACGAGTTAAAAAGAAAAAAAATTTCTCTTTTTACACGAATTGTTTTGTTATAACACGAATAAAAAGTGACAATGCATAAAGTTTTATTATGTTTATATTATTTTAACTTTTTTTATATTAATGAATTTCAGATATTATTGTCTTTTTCTCAAAGTATAATTTATTTTTTATAATGTATTTAATGAATTAAAATGTGTAAGCACGAAATAAATTAAGTGAACTTTAACAAGAATTTTTTAATATTGTTTACACTTGATTCTCTTTTCACACGAATTTTTTGAGACCGTATCTATCGTGTAAAAAGAGAATTAGGTGTACAGTTTCTTGTTGCTGGAATATTTATTTAAACAAGGTATTTTTTTCACGCCATATTTATGTTCGGACACTGATACACTTTGTACAAGCTAATAATAATTAGATACCATTTGCTGGATAAGTTGGTTTCATATACAAACGCGTAAAATATAATGTTATTTCGGTATAAGCTTGTATTTCGAGGCATAACAACTACAATTTAACACGTAGGGAAAAGGAAGGTATACCAGTAAAATTTATCCAGAAATAGCGTAGTGTAAGGTTTATACAAAACAAAAATATTTTTCACAGTTTCCAATTTAACAATTACAATAAGCAAAGACAAAATCTGTACTCTCTTTAACGACACGCTCGCCGATTCTTTTTGTTCGCACGCTCGCTTCATACCAACTTGCCGATTTCGACTATATCTCCTCACATTCCTCGCTCTGTTTATATATCGCCGATTCTCAAGAGGCTCTCCCACCACTCATCCTATTTATTACAATTTCTGTACTCTGCAAATCTTACAGTAGTATATTTATAAATTTCTATAGTTAATTTCGATAAATCGTGTATGATTTGTGTGCTATAAAGTTCCTGCTTCAGAAAATGTGGTTGAGAACGAAAGAAACACGTTATGGGGATAAAAAAGGAACTTCTTACGGTATAATTCTGGTTTCTCTATTTTTAAAACATGATTGACAAATAATCAAAATGCACAAAAGGTTTTGTCCCTTCTCTACCAAAAATTTGTTTCTTTTCTCTCTCTTAAGCGCTCAAGAGAGTGATATCGATAAAATACAACGCGAGTAAACTCGTCGAAAGTCTCTGAACAGTATACGTATTTATCGAATTTTATAATAATACCTAAAGTAAAAGAGTATCTCCAAATTAAAAAAATACCAAGCATTTTTCGTTAACCCGTTTCGTAAAATCTGTTGGAAAGAATAGTTTTATACTGATCTTGAAAGAACAAAGCGAGTGATTTCATTACCGGGTAATACCCACGCATTATACGTAGTTATAAACGAGTTTCTATTATCCTAACTTTCAATTTACTACCGCGGTGCATGCGATCATCTCGTTTCTGAGCAGCGATCGCAATGTTTAATTAAAAGGAATAGACAGACCACGATTATATCGCGTTGCTACTTTTAAACGTTGCCGAAGAAAAAGATGTAAAGGCAACTTGTAATTATTTTGTGGGTGTCTGGCGAGTATCAGCGATGTAAGTATCGTCAAACACGGGCCATTAACAAGTTCATAATCGCACCACCAACGGTTGTCCTTACACGGTACACAGAGTAAACGATAGGCGATTTCGAGGAAGCACGTCCACGACGAAAAGCTCGACGACTTATGAAAAAGAAATTAAAAGAAATAAGTGACGCGACTCCTTGATACTTTTTTGGTTATGCAGGTCCCAACTACCCGGATCAACGTCCGGGAACGATACCACGGACAGTCTGAGGTACCTACGCTCGTCGAAGGGTCCTCCTCTCGAGGTGACTGGTAATTTATACGTTTATCTCATTCCGTCAATATTTAATGAAGGACGAGGCACGACTCGAATAGGGACGCCCCAAAATTCATTTCGAAGTCCTGTTTGGAAATCGATTTTCATCGCAGCAGTTAGATTTATGCTGGTATACGGGTAATTGCGCGGAATATGGAACAGTCGAGTTTAAAAATAAACAAATAAAATTGCGATTACTTATATTTTTAATAAGAATGGTATGAAGGCACAACGAAATTCATAGATATTTTGATAGATGATTTAGTCATCGTACTTGAAGTCATGATAACCTCAATATTGACTGCAACGATCTTGATAACTTCGATAAACTTGATGGTGGTTTTTTTGTTAATCGTTACGATGATCTTAATCAGTATTATTGTATATATAGGTGGAATGTGATACGTAAATGGGACACAGGAAATCTGTGAAGAAAACTTGAAAGACTGCTAATGTACTTTCCCAGAACTTGACAGGGTCTGTATGAATGATATCAAGTGTGGTTGAAGAAAAATACGACATATTATTACAAGCTAAATAATTAAATTTTCCTTATATGTATAATTTCACTTTTAATAACATCACTTCCTAAATTTAGAAAATAGTCAAAGAAAAAAAGTAAAAAGAATTAAATAAAATTGAACATCAATTGAATTTACGAGTTAATTGTTGTTTGCGTAGATTTGAATTCTTTGTTAAAATATTAATATCAACTTTTTGAATTTGGCGCCAAAATTAAAATATTCAAATGTTAATATCACTATGAATGAATTCGTTGACATCTAATTCTTGACATCTTAATCTACGACAAAAATTATAAGTTAGTTTGAAAAATCGATGTAGCAGCAGCACGATGAACAATAGAATACTTATTACATCAATACAATATTTAAAAATATTTAAAATTGTTGTTTTCTGCAACTTCGAAACTACTGAACCGACTTTAATATCTCCAATTTCGTGATCTATATAAAAGAAAACCAAACAAATGTAACAAATTGTACAAAAAATCGTTGCAGTAATACCATAGAAATTCTCGAAATGTCACTTATATACGTATTCCAAATAAGGCTAGTAGGTTCGGACAGTAAAATACATTAACTTAAATAAAGTATTAATTCATTCGAATAATGTTACGTGAACATATACTGATCTCTATCTGAAGTGAATTAAGAAAAGGTGCTGATAAGACTTAACACGCTACAAGAACTTTGCTCGCCTCGACATGCTAGTGGAATTAATTCTAGACACTTTCAAATCTTTCCTTAAATTTCGCACTCAATCAAATTATTTAATATATAATTGTTTATATTTTATATTCTAATCAATGTTTTGTAATTTTGGGGCGTAACTATAAACATTATAGCTTACAATAAAAATATTACGGTATCAATTTAGCGTAGCGGAATATACAGTCGTGGACAAAATTCAGTGGACAGGTATCATAAATAACAAAAAGTTAATTTAATTTAACTAATAATGCCTATAAATCAAAACTTTATTGCACACTTATATACATTAAATAAATAAAATGTACATTAAATAAATGTTTTTTCAAGTCTACAAAAACATTTCACGTTCTAAATTTAAATTTTATTTGAAACATTCTAATAAACAAAAAATTTTTTTACATTTCTGCAATGTCCACTTAATTTTGTCCATGACTGTACATATTCTTCAAAAACATGAAATATAAAATATTATTATTCAAAGTGTCCAGAATTAATTCCACTAGTGTACGATTTCGAACCTCCGAACAATAGCTAGGATTGATAAAGTATGTGTTAAATCGAAAACAGGAACGATTAGGATTCTCGTAAGAGATAAGGGGTAAGTGTAGACAGAGAGAATCAGAAATGCGAAATGACAATGCAGCATTAGCGAGGTTCGCATTAACATCACAAAGACAGTGTCTGCAACTTTGCTTACGTTGCTTGCAGAGAACTCCTAGCCGTGTATTAATGCCGAAATGAACTCATACAAGCACCGATTTCATACAACGATGGCACAGAATGCGACAAATAAGTAACGCATGAACCGTCCAGCTACGTAATTCTCTCTAAATACAGTAATTAACGTTCATGGGACAAGTTCAGGGGTGTCGCGGCAACGTTTTCACCCTTCTTTAACTCTTCATCACGGTCATTATCGTTGAGATTGTGATTACTCGACACAGACGAACTTAATGGCAGAGAAAGAGAATGGTATTGAAAGTCATGACAGAACAAACGCATGAATTAATTCTACTGAAATAATGAACGGTTGTGGGTACAAAAATTGAATCGGTGACAATGTGAATTAGTGAATAAATCTTCTGTTTGTTACCGTAGTCGCGGGATAAAAACGCACTCTCATTGATTAGAGTGATATGTACGCGTGAAAAGATGTATGCCAAAACAAAACTCACAATCTTAATAGTAAATAATCTTAATAATAATCGTTAATTTTTGCAACTGTACTAGTAGCGAAATGGAGGGAAGGAATTCAATAATGGAAAACGTTAACATTTCTTAAACTTTCCAGCTTTATTTTTACTGCCTGATGGGAATTTTTGTATTTTTTGTAATTTCTCCATGTCTGTTTTGCAGAATATACAATTTCTTTTTAGGTATAATCGTACAAACTTTTGTAGATGATCAGTAAAGAGCCAATCTGGTTTCGCTAAAGATAATATGGTAATTAAGGGTGAAAAAATCTTATGGCCGTTGATATATAGGGATTTCTGAAAACTTGATAATTTAGGAATTTCGTTATTTAAAAATCTCAAAATGGGGATTTAGAACTCTGAGAATTTGAAGAATTCGAACATCTAGAAATTTGAGAATTTCGATATTCGGGAATTTGAGAAATTTTGAGATTTCCAAATGTAAGAATCCGGGTGTGTAGAAATTTAGGTATTTGATACTTTGGGGACAGAATTAAAAAAATTGTATATACTTGAAGGTTTAGATATACAAAAAATCTGGATCTGTGGAAATACAAAGCCTAAGGAATTTGAGATTATTAAATTTGGCGATTTAGATATAAGAAACCTGGACATTTGGAACTTTAGGATTTGAAAATGGTGAAAATTTAGCATTTGCGAAAGTTCAAAATTTATAGATTTTTATACTAAAAGTAATTTGTGAAACTTGATAAAACCGATGTTGAATGATTTAAGAGTTCTGAAAGTCGATGACTTGGAAATTAAAAGGACTGAAAAATTCGTGAATTTAGGGATTTTTGTGCAGGAGATATTTGAAAGTTTTAAGATTTGGTTGAATAATCCTCCATGTAATCTTGTTATTACTCCAGTACTTTGCAATAGTTTCTTAACCCTTTGCAGGTTTATGTCGAGTGTGGCTCGACTTTGCGTTTCTCTTCAATCACAGAAATAATTCAGATAAATAAGATAGTTGCAGATGTTGTCATTTCGTCGCCACTGGCAATCAATTAAAAATATGTTTGTTACGCATCCTGCATTATTGCAATGCATTTTATTGTAAACTTGCTTCTTGATCTATTTCATAAATTAATTAAGGAGCTGTAGGCAAAAGAAATTACGGACCGCAAAGGGTTAAAATCTTTCAAATCTCAGCAAGCTCCAATTCCATCCATTCCGTTGCAATAAGTTAGCGACATAAGGCACGTTACGACCGTATATTCATTTACCCATCACCTTCTGTTTCGAAGATTAGTTTGAAAAGGATTAAAATCCAGCGCCCCAACTTTTCGGTTCGTGTATCACGGTCATTAAGTTCACGGAGCGCAGTTAGTCATGCAGTTCCAGCGAGGCGGCAATAAAAGAGAGAAGCGAATCAATGAGGTTACGTTGTATCCATCGTGGCGACTAAATACAGGATTTAATCGACACCAGGGACGAATCGACAGTTGGCGGTAATCGCAGACAAGCTACCGTGGAATAAGAGGGTCAGGCAGACGTAGAAGAGTAGGAGGAGGGATGATTGTGCACAGCACCGCGTATAATTAGCGTAATAAGTAGTTTTTTGAGGCGGGGCCCATGCAGAGAGAAAACAAAACGATGGCTGGAAGGCAGCTAATTTTGATCCAGGATCGGAGGACAAAAGGAGTTAAAACGCGTGTGTTCGTTGATAGGGGCAGAAGCAGAGAGGTGGGGGGGGGACGGAGGTGGAGATGCCAGAAAAGAAAAAGCAGCGCCTGACGCACATCCTCCCTCGTCCATTCATCCTTTTTCAGCGGGTTCGCTCGGTTTCGAATCAAAAGGCGGGGGCACCCTTTGGGTCCGCGAAAGCGTATTTTTTTCTCCTTCTATCTCGCTCGTGCGTTCTGTTCGACCCCCTTTATACGCGGCTGTGCCGACAAAAGATCGGGGTGCGCGCGTGCACACCAAGAGACCAACCGTAACGGGGAGACACTCGGCAAATCCCGACAATAAGCCAACTGGTGTACGAGCTGTTCGAAAACGGATTAATTACAGTGTGCCTACGTAATTAGCCTCGCGGGAACGCTCTCTCGTAGCGACCTCTATTTCTTACCGGTCTCACGTAATCACTATGCACGCTCCGTTTAGGATCATTGTTTTCTTCTCTTTCAGTCTAACGAAGAAAGATGTACGCAGTACACGGTACCGGAGATGTTAATGACCGATTGTTTTTTTGCCCGAGGATTAAAAATGATAAATAGAGTGCCGATGTCATATGTATTTTATTTAGTGCTTCGCTCGTTTATTTGCTAAGGTCTTAGCAAGTACAGTTTACGATTTGAAATATAAATTACTAAGTACTTTATCAAAGGCATCAATGTGATAACGAGAATTTATGAACTTATTTGATAGCTTGTTCAAATTAATAAGAAATATGCAACTAATATATAATAAACAGAAAATATTAATTTCCGTACATACCGTTATGAAATATCATATCAAGTTTTGTTTTATTTACTATTTTAAGCTTTGTGTTTGTTAATAGGTATAATTGAAGATTATAATGTGACAAATTAAATGTACATATATTTCTGATATTATACATTATTAATCTATGTGATAATTTCTTCAAATTAACACCAATCATGCAATAAAATATAAAATATTATACGGTCAATAAAACGATAATTTAAATGGTATGTTGGTCAAATCCCAAAATATTGAAGTTACAAATATTTCATTTATTATCGTAACAATTATTCTGTTAGTAAAGTTGTTAGCAACTATAATTGAAGGATTTAATATAAAAATAAAGTCATTAAATTGATGAAAAAAATTTATGAAACGATACGATAATTTCTTGAAATTAATAATAAACAAGCAATAATGCGTACGATAATAAAAAAACGTTAGTTTCCATTTATATACAAAAGTTTCTTATTATGAGAAAAATATGACGAAGTTATTATTAATATGATTGTCTCTATTTCATAGCTATTATATTCAAAATTTTCTATAGAGGTTCGTATGAACTATTACTGCGAAAGCTTGTTATTAATAAATTCTTTGCAAATCAAGACTAATAATGAAAATTTGAGTAGTAAGTTAATAGCAACTTTACTGTTTTTACTTGAAAATGAAAATTTTTTCTTCAAACAAAAAACTAAGTGGTTAAAACTTCTTCAATATTCTTTCCAAAACAATTAATTTTATTTGAAATGATGTACAAATTGAAAATAAAATTATATATTAATACTGTGTGATACATCAAGCTGGGTAACTATTGATTAATTGTATCAATATTTATAAACATTCGGTGTACACAATTTTAATTTATTTTGTAATCTATTACATAATTCAAATTCTAATCCCACTAGCCAAATTATGGTTCAGACATGTTAAATATCTTTAATTGTTCGGGATTCAAAACCAATTGCTTAATAGTAGAAGTGGAAGTAAAAAATATGCAATTTTTCTATGCGCTTGGACAGTTAGTATAAAAATGCGCCTCAGCGGTTTACTGGTCGTTTTATAAGCTTGCAAATGCCATCGAATTTTTTGTAATTGTTACAATACACATAAATAATTTTTATTTTACGCAGGAGCAACTAGTTTCTTGTCATATTAATTGACACACTGTACGCTAAGTTCATAACCATTCTAACGTCATTTGTTACAAAAATGAAATCGCTTAGTTCATATATGTTTTAATAATATAAGAAGTACCAATTTAAATATAATAAAAATTTAGCTCAGAAATAAAAAAATATTCAGTTTTTAACAATAAATAACACCTATATTATATTTTGTTTCAATTTCAGTTATTAATTTCGATTATATACATCAATGTAAAATTGTATTCACTAATTGAGTGGTTCATTGCACTAATCAATTAACTCCATTTTTTGAAAAATCTTAAATTGAAGTCTCAAAGCACTTGGTATAGCAATAACTTTTTATATTTATAATAACTTTCCAAAATGATGAAGATTGACACCATTAAATGATAAAATTTGTTTGACCATTGAATAATAAGTAATTTATTTTAGAGGTCATTTTGATTAAATCCATACTCTAATGCAAACCGTTTCAATAATGCAATTCAGTCTAGGTCTAGTCTAGGTCCTAAGTACGGTCATACGACAAGATTTTTTGTCAACAAAACCTTTAGAAAATCCAATCATTAACAGAAAAGTAACCGTCACAGTTTTCCAGTAAATTGGTTCAAAATATGCTGGACATAGTTGAAAATGTCCAAATCCTACCTCATACAATTCAAATGTGATTGTAATGAAGATGCAAAATTTAATGTCATTAATATTAGGAAATCTGTAGCAGGTAGACCAAAAAGTTTCAAAAATATAGATCAAGCCTATATCCCAAAGGTAGATCTGTGACAAGGCAAAAAAGGAGACATCATGGACCTGCTGAAATTCATTCCTCCTGTTAACCATGATTACAAATTTCAACACTGAATTCAACTTCATTACTTTTTTCAGTTGCAAAATTGTAATTGTAATAAAAATTGTAATATTACCGACGATTATTTCTTGGCTATTCTTTCTTATTAATTTTACATACCGTTAAATGAAAGCTATATCTGTATTTATGCATTCTACAATGTATATTTGAATTTATATTATAAAGGGAATTTTGAAAAACAATGTGCATTATTTCGTTGTATTTCTCAACGTCTCATTTTATGGAGTTAATCGATTTGTGCACTGGACGGCTCAATTTATAGTAAAAGGGAATTATAGCGTACGTGATTATTTTACCTTATCTGTTTCTAAACAAAGTGGTGAAGATAGAACAGTTACAGTAATTACGTATCTTGGTAATTAACCAGGAAAATGTCTTCTGTACGAGATAATTTCATGGAACTTAACACAAACTGAGCATATACACATTAACCCGAATAAATTTAACGTTGTGAGTAAAATCCGAAGAATCAAAAAGCGATATTATTAAAAATGGAGGTAAATATTCACTTATCATCCGCTCGTATAGGTTATCTTTATCTTCGCCCGCTGTACGCTTCGCGCAAGAGAAGTTTCCACTTAGTTTATTGCTTATATAGTCATAACATGAATGCAATAAACTTGTCCTAATTGAACGATCTAAACTCGCGGTAAAATTGTTCAGTCAGTAAACAAGACATAAAAACGTGTCTCTTCAAAAATCAATGATGGGAATTGAACCGTGAAGATTTCTTAGCGAACAGGCCAGGCATCAAACAGCGTTGCGTGTTCAAGAGCGCACGATATCCGTACGAATTTACGAGTCGCTTTAAAAACGTCGCGTCATAAACCGGTAACGATCTTCCCACTATCGAGCACTCGACAACAAGCAGGACGAAGTTGGAAAATTGAGAAGACGATACGCAAATGCAAAT
The DNA here is from genome assembly GCA_947623535.1 of Coelioxys conoideus. NCBI lineage: Eukaryota > Metazoa > Arthropoda > Insecta > Hymenoptera > Megachilidae > Coelioxys > Coelioxys conoideus. Next base: position 28,323,764 of record OX392452.1, read on the forward strand.
GCAAATTACGTAAGTAGAGAGGACAGCTAATCTGGTACGGTTCGCGAACGGGCAGAAACGCGCAACACACGGGGATTATTGGTATCAAGCTTGCGAACAGAAAGGGGCTGTCATAACGCGAGCAAATAAACTGTCATCAACTTTGTGCAACGTTTTCAACCACAATTTCTAGTTACATTAACGCCAACGGCCAGGTCTTCGCCGGTAAACGCACACCAACAAAAGGGACCTCGATATCGCGAATTAGCATAAATTTTAAGACGTCGTTGCTCCGCGTTCATTCAATTCTTTCGATCCGAAGCCTCTTGTACCCGTAAACTTAACGAGGAAATATTTGTCTTCGTTTTGTACGCCTTATGCAACCTATCTAAAGTACATCTGGGCATTATAACGTTTCTGTCCTTGCACGGCAATTTAAGCCGCCACCTTTTTTTCGGTAATGCTATCGAATGCAGTGTCATCAAGCGTGTACGTACGCTGGTTGACTTGGCCGACCGCGATATCTTCTACTAATGCCAACGGCGAACGCAGCATCGTCATGAGAGAGCACGATAATCGGCCTGGTAGTATACCTGAAATTAGCATGCCTCTGAATCATCGATTTTCTACTTATCGGCTATCTCCGGCTTTCCATCCCATCCCTTCCCTCACCCTACGATCCCTCAAACGACGACCTCTTACTGGTCATTATACAACGTTCTGCTCGCTCGTATTCGCGAAGCCTCTAACAGAGAGCTACACTTAACCGTTTGCCGCGCATATCTGACTGCGTGGTTGGTGCCGATGATGAAGAAGACGACGTTGCTGCCAGCTAACGTTTCAACGAGCCCAGCTATATATGTATATCGATACCTTCGATCGTGTTCGCATAGGAGATCGCGTGTCCACGCGCAACGGTTCCGCGAACAGCCAACTACAATGCAGGTACATGTTAACAGTTGTGGGTGATTGCTCATATAAAGTGTGAGAACGAACCACGGTCGAGATTTGCTGCGCTGAAAAGAGGAAACGAAAACCCCGTATCCTGTATTACAAGCGATGCGCAGATTGTGCGTCTGTGTAGTGGCTCATGGGCAATGATCAGATCGTGCGCAACGATCAGTGATTGGAGGATTCGACATTTCCAACTTTGTAGTTCTGATAACTGAAAACTTACACGCTCAAGAATTCGAGAATTTGGAATTTCGGGAATATGAATTGCGGAGACCTAGGAATTTAACACTATCTCTACAAAGAGGTGTCAAAAGACACCTTTCAAATTTTAACATAAAATTATTCTCTATTTTGAATCGTTCCTCCACAATTAATTTTTTTACTTTTCATACAATGGTTGTTAAATTAATTCAGCGATATCATTTTTCTCCAGCTAATATTCGCTATCCCTTGTTGCATTTTATTGTACACCACTGCATTAATTGTATATTAGAGTGTCCCATAAGTTCTTTCCTTTTTTAATAGACATTCATACACAATATTTATAGTTCAAAGTTGATTCGTTGCATTAATTGTTCAGCTGTATCAACCTTTTCTATCTCGCTATCCCATTTTGTATCATATTACGAAAAGGTAGAAACTTGTGTGACCCTAATATTTTGTAGCTTGATGAATTAAATAATCTCCAATAAATACACATCAGTGTATCAATAAATATATTCCTCAAATTATCCACGATTAACTCATAATTTGAAATCCCAACTAGTTTCGGCAATGATTTGTATTCAAAAGGCGTCAAAAGACACCTTTTGGTTGAAATAGGTACACACAGAATCGTGGTAGGAATAGTGTTAAACATCTAAGAATTTTCAAAATGTGTTGAGAATTCCGATTCTTAGGAATTTGCAAGTTCGATTATTAAGGAATTGTGGAAGCTAAAGGAACTGGAAATGCGTGAAGCAGAAATACTTCGGGATTCGTTAATTTTGAGTGTAGGAATTTGCAGGATTGAAAATTTACGATTTTGAGTGCTTGGAGTCTGGTGAATTTGATACCTATAGACCTTCAGAAACTGGTAATTTGAGCCCCCGAAAACTTGAGAATCAACAAATTTGGCGCGCCAGGAATTTCAAACTTGGAAATTTAAAGGTGTGAAAAAAAATAAATATTTCCGGAATATTGAAATTTACAAATTGTGAAATTTGATAATTTTAAAAACATGTACTTCAGTAAGTTTGGAAATTTGAGAATTTGGGAACTGGCGATGTTCAAAACTTGACAAATTCAGAATCTTATTCCAAAATTGTAAACGCACATGTGTCTCAAAATATCATAATTCCAAAAATCTGAAATCCAAAAGTTCCAGAATTCCAAAGTTTTACTCAAATTTTAATCACAAACTTGAAAAGTATCAAATCCCTAGTATCTTACAGTTCCAAAACTCTAAAATTCAAAATCAAAATCCTAATACTTCAGCAATTCGGAAATTCTAAAATTCCCAAATCCAAAAATTCAGCAGTTCTAAAGTCCTAATATTCGAGAGTCCCAAAATTCAGAAGCTCCAAAATATCGAAACAGCAACATTTCAAAATTCTAGAACTCTAAATCTTCAGGGTACACAAAATTTGAAGTTCCTACACCTCTAGGCTATAAAGTTTCAAAATTTCAACATTACATAAACCAAAAGACCTGAAATCAAGATATTCAAAAGTATTTTATCTGAAACGTTCGTTATCGTAATATCTCGAAGACCTAAAATTCCAAAGTTTCAAAATTTCAGAACCCTAAGATCAAAACCTCAATCCATCGCATAACGAGCACTCTTTCTATGTGAGGCTATAGCCCATTTTAGATAACAGCAACAAAAAACAATGGGTAATAACTAATCGATAACTCAACAAGTTATAAAAATATTTCTCCGGTACTCGAAAAAAACAGCTAACTGAACATCGTAATACTTCTTTACAGACGCGATATTATTTACAACATCCTTACAATACTTCGTGCAAAAGTTCACGAAGTCTATTCGCTAATGCCTATCGGGAAGTCGATGAATTTATTTTGCTCAACTTCTGTTATTATAAAATCGCGAACCTTGAAGAACAACGCGATTCAAGTTCGATTGTTACCGGAAGACAAGAAGAAAGTTCTTTTTTCTGCAAGATAACGACCGTAAAAAATGAGAGGAATCTGAAATCCTAGAAAGTTTCACTAAGAATATAACCGCCATAATTAAGAAGGTGGCTCGTACAGTGAGAAGTTTGCTAATAACTTCGGATGAAACGCCATCTCTCGAAGATTCTCCCGCTGTAGTTCGCGTTCCTGAAGTTTATTAACTCTCGTAAGCTTCCCGTTTGAAGAGGAAGGTATGACTAGGGTGGTATATGGCGAACGAAATGAAGGGAGTTTCCCCGCGTCGAGCGAGTTTTTGGTGATTAGATTAGACTTCGTGCGCCGATGGGCCAGCTGTCCACCGGAATTCACTCAAGAATCTGCCTAAGTGGATGAAACCAACGAGGAAGGTCGTCCAGCCGATTCGCTTCGCTGTAATGAACGAACCGTACGAGTTCCAAGAACTTCTTTATTACTAAAGTTTCGACCGACACTCACGCGGTATAATGATCGGCGTTTGGCGATAAAGGATTAAAAATTTATCGACAATCACTAGGCATGCGCAACATATTCAACCGTTTCGGACAAACATTAACACGTATTCGTCGAAGTTATGATACAGACAGACAGTTAAAACCATCCTCTTTGTTTTAATTGCCCAATAACGCCGTGTGACTTTCAAAGCAGTTGAGATAGTTGCAATTTCCTTTATATTTAGATAATGTAAAATTATAAGTAAATATGTTTATCTCAAAAAATAAAATTTATACCTTCAGATAAAAGAGTAAGAATCTGCATTCGAGATAGGAGAAGTTTCAAATTAAGTAAACTCTGAAAAAAAACTGATGATGTGTTTGTATATTGATTTTTTGAATGTAAATCTGAAATTGATGAACCGTAACTATTATTCTGTGAAATATTTACGTTATCGTATTACGTTACACTTCTTGCATTTCAAAATCGATCACGTGGTACAGTATTTAACCTAACATATATATTTATAATCCGTAAAGTTTTTATACTTCAACCTCAAATGTATAAAATAAATGTTTCAGTGGTCGATTGATTAAGAAAGCAATTAACATAATAGCAATTTCTTTTATAATTAGGCGATGTAAAATTGTAATTAACTAGGTATATCTGAAAGAGATAAATATCTACTTTCGAATCATATAATAATAATAAGGTACTGAATTTGTGAAAGAAAATGAATTTAATTAATTGAGTTCTGAATATGTCCATATGGTCCAGTAATTAAAGAATACTCATGGCACATGCTATTTATTAATTGTTACTGTCTTAAATAATAATTATGTAATATGTTATATTAAATAATAATAATTATTCGTTTAATTATTCTCGTCGTTTAATAAAGAAAATCAAGATGGTAATATTTTATGCAACAAAAATATTTTATTTATATATAATAATTTCATTTAATCAATTGCAACGGCTTTTCTGCGGAAGTAGATTTGGGACATAATACGATATTGCATGATCATATAAAAGAATAAATAAAGTAGTTGGAAGCTATTGTTGAAAACTGCTTAGTTGCAGCAACGTTATCAATATTAATAATTTGGGCAAATATTAAAATAATTAACATTATGAGTTGTTTTGGTTTTTATTAATATTAAAAAGAAATTTACACGAATCGAAACTATTGGTCTTATGGGTTAAAATATTTTAGTAAGCCTTTGTCTCTTTTTTAAATGAAACTCTCCATGCTCGAAAGAAGATATACACCCCCCGTATAAATACTCCATCGTCTCGACTGTTTCAGATTGGAGGGGTTTCAATTCCATTTCAACTCCATTGCTCTCATCCGAAAATAGAACTTGATTTTATTGAAAAATTCTTTAGTAAACCATCCACCTCTGCATCTATTAACTTCGCTAATAATAAATTTTCTTTCGCTACATAAAATATCCAGAAAGTTTGAGGTTTGTATATATTGTTCATGAATTAAGTTGTTTTTTTTGCAATTACTTATTAAATCTTTCCTCTCTTCCTAATAATGTAACACATAGTAATTATACACGGTTGACTATTTGTTCCAAATAAATGTTTTAATATTTTTAGTTATAACATTTCAGATTTCGATTGTGAGGCAACGTTAACTATCTTAACTGCTAACAAAATATTTTCAGCTATGAATATCAAAGGAAGAAAAAAAACACCTTATGCTTATAATGTAATTTATTTATTTGAAGTACAAGTTAGAGAGATAAAGGGGTGAATTACTAAATTTTCATCAATCCAATACATCGAAACCAACATAACCTATAAAATCTCGTAATTGAAGGGTATAACCTTAAATTGCTGAATCATTTCCTGTATCAAACATATGAGGACTTTTTATGTGCCTTTACGTAACCCAAACCTTTTAAAATCTTACGATCTGGTAATTAGTTCCGCGTTAATTTGGAAAATGAAGAAAGTTTCATGAACAAACTTGTCACACATGACGCAATAACGAATCTTTTGTAACACTGTACACAATCATGAAGCAATTAATTTAGTAATTTCTGAGCATAATATTGTCTCGAGGAAGTTTTCCGTATTTACTATATTTTCAAAACACTTTTCTTAAGAAATTATTATTTTCAACGTAATTTTACAACTTGTAACGTATCTCGTAATCCTCGTATTTAAAAACAGCACTGACAGAATCTTTTAAATCAACTTAGTGTTTGATAAAATTCAATTGAGCTGTATAAGTGAAATACTTACAATAAAATGATACATTATAAAAAGTTAAAAGATCGTAAACCTTGCGTGGGCAACCACGTACACAAGTACCTATTAATGTTTTTATATTTAAAGTTAATTTATTTAAAAGGATTCAAAATGATTATCACAAAATAACTCAATTTAAAGGAATACGTTGATTTACAAAATGAATCAATAAGAAATACAAAAGCTTTCTGCAGGTGCTGATACAAAAGAAATATTTTTCCTCGGTGAGTATTTCAATTTAACCTAAAATTACCAGCGTAAGTAAGATCAAAACGGCGCTGCCGTTCGTTCGAGCTGAACCAATGGAGGAAAGAAATCGTGTAAAATTTTGTAATCACCGAGTTTACGATCGGTCCACGTACAACTCGAAGACCGATGAACGCGTATTCCGAAACGAGATCGAGAGTTAAATTTACTCGAGTTATTTCCATTGGTCGATCGAGGATACCACGAATCGTCGCAATATCGGTCGTGGGGAAAAGAACTGAAAGGGAGGAGCAGGGTAGGGCTCAGCGATCGATAACAATAATAATGGGAAATGATCGCGACCGCAGTGGCACGTGATCCAATGACTATGCCCAGGAGGCGATGCCTCATTATTTCGATTTCCAAGCAACTAACCAGCGACCTTAGCAGCCTCACGAAATACGAACGCCTCATCTCCTTCCACTCTACCTTCTTCTCGTCATCATCTTCATTCTTCGTGCGAACCCAATCATTCTTCCTAGTCGATCTATACAGCCTGTTGCATTCGACCTCGAACAGTCTTACAGTTCAATAATCAAGTGTTATAATTGTAACTTTCAGAACAATTCCGATACTCGATTTACCAGCAATTCGAATTGTACCTACAGCGCGTTGCATAAGTGTACCAACCCCTTTGTTGCTGTTTATCCGAAATTTCGGCTGGAAATTTTAGCTAATATTCTTTAAATACTAATTCATGTTTCTAATCAATCGTTCGAAAAAAACTGATTTATAATTTATTATCAAATAATTGTTGTAGTTAATGTACAACGATGCAAAACTTAATTTATCGTGCTCCCACCGCCATGAATTATGTACATCGAAAATTCGATTTGGCATACTATCGACAAGATTTTGTACTACATTTCCGCCTGTGTTATTTTCTGTATTAGTCATTGCAAGATTTCAATCAATTTTTTTTATAGGAGTAACATCAATTGAACGTGTAGACTAATTTAATAACGGAATGTTACTTTCAGCAGATCATCTTAATATGCAAATTTATGAACCACATCCTGCATGACAGTTAAATTTTGGACGTGGTGATTTGTTCAATAGAACTTTTTCCAGTGTATCAGTATATTACTGTTCATTTTGCGGGGAATAGATATTATGGAAATTTTTTTATGAACCAAGCACGCCTAAACTATAACCACCGAAGTTGCATTTCGAAAACAATTTCACATTCTTTGGTATAAAGTGTTAATTGCCATCTAAGCTATTCAGGTGATCAAGATTTAATTTTTTCTCGTAACTAACCTATAGAAAAAGAAATTATAACTACAAACCATTCGTTTCGAATAAAATAAATATTTTCCCAAACTATACTGATGTTTACTTCTGCCAATGAAAGTCCCGCTGATTTATCTTCGTTTCTCAGTCGTGATGCTCATATCATTTTCGCGCTAACAATATACGCAAATGTTTCTATGGATTGTACTTTTTGCAATATTTCATTTGCGATCATTCCGCAGTTGAAACAATAACATTGTTGCGGTAGAAGCTAATCGTACAATTTTCGCGTATTTCGAGGAGAGACTTTTGGAGGGCAACCTAAGCGCTTCTTCTCACCATGATTACGTCTTTTACTGACATTGTCAGCAATACCACGTTTCTGACGAACTATTTGTTTCGCAGTCTAACTGTAATTTTGGCCATCAGTACGAAAAGCATCGATCTTGGCTTTTTCTCTGTATGAAAGTAACGTAACGAATTCGTTTATTCGTTCGATTAATGATAATATAAAGAGCATAGAGAGAATAAGGAGAATATTTACGTCAATATTTAGCTCAATATTTACGTCAATGCGTCAATTTTCATTTACAGAATTTGTATTTTACGCACTATTTATTATTATTTAAGCAATACTGACTACAATTTTTTACCAAAATCTCAAATCATTGAAAATATGAAGGGTTCGTGTATTTGTTCAACGCATTGTATTATCCTAAGATCAAACGTATAACATGTGTGAAACACACAAATTTATTAGGATGAACCCAACGGATCATCTCTGAAAGTTAGACCTAATAGTCTACCAGACAGTTTTAACAGCTATGTAATAAAAAAATAACAGTGCATTTATTAATATTGACTGGACAATACAATTCCCGCTGTTACTAATTATCTTTTCCCAGCATCACTAAAAACTGAAACATTGATATTGTCAATATAAACGGTAATATAATAAAACCGGAAACCTTCTCAGTACATTTAATATAATAATCATAAATAAATGAATAATTTATAAACCTAATAATAAAATCGAAGAATTTTCCGGTAGACTTAATAAAATACGTCCGAAAATTTTCCTGATGAAATTTTCTTATCTTAAATCCAAATACAATGAATCTGCAAGAGTAAGTATAAGGAATTGATTAACACTAGATTTACGGAACCCGTCAAAATGACGGATCTCACATTTCCTATTTTATTATCCAAAAATTAGTAAGAAGCTTTTGACAAAATATAAGTTATCCTTTGTTGAAATACAAAATCATTGCACCTGTTAGTTCACGTATCGCCCATTAATTACTTATTTTTATACCTTAGTTTGAATTTAAATATAAATGGCCATTGATCGTCCGTAAATCTAGCGTTAAAACACTGTGGCAACTCATGAACGTGTTGTAAGCGGTTGTAGTTGGGTATAGGTATGATTGTTAAAGAAAAACATGAAAGAACGAATCATAAGAATATTGCATTAAGTGCTCGTAGAGTAAAGGTACTGAAAAAATTATTTCAATTATTTATTACAATTCGATTGTATATTTTTTTTATTGGTACATCATTACAAATGTTTATAAATTTAAAAGAATCTTCGAAAGTAAGTCCGTTGAAATGTCTTAGAAGGTAACTTCTAATTTACGCTCGACCTTCTTTTAACCAAGATGAAAATTATACCCAGATTTAACGATACGAAGCATAATTATACCGAAGCTGCAAGCCGGCATGGTTAAGCGCAATTATAACAACGTGCACATCCCGAGAGTGGCGTTCTTCCACGAAGACACCGGAATATTGACCCCAGCTGGGAGTCTGCACCTGCAGGGTCTATATGCAATCTTTGTGCATAACGACTCTACCGAGAGGAATACATTCTTCTGGAGTATTGCATTTCTATGTTGGATATATTAGAATAGAAAGATGGGAGCTTCGATATCTCGTCCTTGCGCGTAGGAAATAAGACATCAGGGTCGAGAAGGATCCGTAGGGGCAGATAAAAACGATAACTCGGAAATGGAAGGCCATAAGTGAACGTTGCCACGAATATACCGTACAAAGTTTCGATACAGATGAAGAGGTTCGAAGGTTACGAAGTAATTATTCGTGGATAATAACCCGAGAAGTGATGTCTTGAGAACACCGTTTCGATCCTCCACGGGCGAGCGTTCGAATATTCCGCAGGCAAGGGGTATTCGAAGAATTTGACCGAGGGGTCCGTGCAGCGTAAATTGAGTTAAAACACGGTTTCCATCGAACACAGTGTTTAGCGGAGGTTGAATAAAAATGATACGACAGCGGAGCAACATCTTGCCTAATCATTTCTCGCGATTCAACATCGAAAAGCTTCGTAGCCAATATATTTTTTATTCTTCCCTATGAAAGACCTGAAAAGCCTTCGGGTCACAGGTTAAACGGGCCTTGCCGTGACAAGGCCCTCAGGACGCGTTCCTCAACAGGATGCGGAGGACGAGTTATACACAACCGAAGCCTTTGGTTCCTGTGATAAAGTGCTCATAATGTTTTTAACGAGTAAGCTGCGCGTAATTTTATAATTCGGCCGTGGCTCCGGCCCCATGGTATTTCGAGAGTGGATATAATGATTCGATGATTATGCGGCCATATCTCACCCACGGCTTCGTCCCAAGGAAGATACAGCCGGTGAAGAGATCCCCGTCCCGTCGGTCCGGATGGAAACAATGTCGGTGGACCCTCCCACGCCACGTACAGGGACTGTACCACGGCGAGCCAGAGTAATTCCCCCAATTATAAAATTATTATCCTGCGGTTGGCACCCCCGGGCAACACGCGGAACCAGACTGGCCTCTCTCTGCTTCTCCTCTCGGCCTCGTTCGCCATGTTCTCCGCGTACTCGCTCCTCTTTATTCTTCCTTCCCCTACCCTCCCCTCTTCGGCCAGCCCTCTTCCATCCGGCTCTCGTCGATCCCCGTTGATTCGCGGATGAGATGCTGCGCACGTTTGCCGCGAAAGATCTCCGGCTCTTTCCGAACGATCGGGATTATTTTAAATTGATTAAACTCTCGTACGTATTTGGTCTTGCTTTATAATGTTTTGTATTTAACTTTTTCAACGGGCTGAATCCGGTCGACGGACAATTTAGTAATAATACTTACCGGTTATCATTTCAGCATGTTTGTACGGTTAAGTATTCCGGTGAAACGAGCTGAAGTTCTTTAGCCAGAATATCGCTGCCTAATTGGTTCCTGACTGGCAACGGTCGTTGCATGTGGAAAACGTTGCCGGTTTTTGAGTTTGATTTTAATTGATTCGGGATAGAGATATGGGTATGTTACAAATCAGGATTCTCTAAATATTAACCGTTTTAGTCAAGAACAACCATGTATCGTTGGCCATGCGTGCGAAGTACGATCGATATTTATTTTTTCCTTCTTTATAGCGTAATATGGTCCGTTTTGAATTTTGTAAATGTGTGTCTTGCTTTCAATGATCTTTTTCTCAAATTTTACTCAATTTTGTTCGTTTCTGTTTGATTCGATATTGTTCGCTTAGGCATAGTTTATCCGTTAGCACTGAAAGGATTGAGTTTCAGAATTTGACATTTGAAGATTTGGAAGTTTAAAGAATTGATAATTTGGTAATCCAGAGAAAACGATAGAATCTGTGTACATAGTAGAGTTATAATTTTAACTTATAGACATGTAGGGAATTATAGAATTGGAAATTTAGATATTCGCGAATATTGAAATTTGATCATTTGAAAATTCAGGGATTCAGATATTTGTAGATCTACAAAATTCGCAATTCAGAAACGTGAAGATCTGGAAATTTAGGAACTTTATCCGTATGAATTTGAAAATTCGAAGATTTTGAAATGTAAAAATTTTTACATTTGGAAATGCATTGATTTGTAATTATAAATTGTTGAAAATTTTGCAATTGGAAAGATTTATCATCTCGGAATTTAGAGATTTGAACACTTTTAGATAATGGTATTTGAGTACTTGGAAACTTGGGAAATCAGAAATTAAGAGATTTAGAATATACAAAATTTCCCAATTTGGGACTTTGAGGATTCTAAAAGTTTGAAAGTTTGATGATACAGGAATTTCGGAAAACTTTAATTCAAGAATGTAGAGATTCCAGAATCAGAGAATGTGAGGATCTGGATATTTGTAAAATCCAGGATTTGAGAATCTAGGAACTCAAACGTTGGAAAATTTGTACTTTTCTAACCTTGATTGTAGCGAAATTTGAGAATATTGGAACATAAGAATTTAGAAAATTAGAACATTCAAAATATAGGGATTTAAAAACTTGAAAATTGTGAAATTTGGTAATTAGAAGACCTCGAAATTTGGAAAGTTTGAATGTTCAGAAATTTGAAAACACATAAATTAGTTAACTTGGAGATTTTCAAATTTGAGAATTTAAAAATACGGACGTTCAAGAATGTTAGTATTTCGAAATTTAGCAGTTTGAAAACTTAATCGGAATTTTGAAACAGTCAAACCTTTTAGAAGACATTATTATTCCTTTTTATTTCACTTGGTCGATCTCAGGAAATAGATTACAATATATTGAAAATCAGAGTCGTATAAATTGAATTACCATCCTTCAGAGACGTTATACTTGATCTGTGTATCTCATTTTTCGCTCATTACCGAAATTGCCATTGTCAAAGTATATTGAAACATTTCTGAAAATGTTTTAAAATAATGACATGAAAAATAGGATTTATTAGAGAGTAAAGGTCGTACTACAGGCTCATTCCATAAATATTCGGACAGATAGAAACAAAGAACGAATAATAAGACGATTTCAAATTCACAAATCGTTAAAGAATTTGTTCCATAATGTAACGTCCATGCCATTATATACTTTTGCAGTTCTTCTTCTTATTCCTCTGATTTACATTCATTTCTAGTCTTTGCAACGTTATTAATCCTTTCAATTAGAGCGAATAATATTTCCTTGTATAAAAGCACGCATTACAGGTATATAAAGTCCATGTTTTCAAATGCTGTTTATATAAATACATTTCATATATATTTACATTGCAATTTATTTTTAACAATCATTTTCAATGTCAACATTTTAACACTAAAACTACCAATCTGGCCAAATGACGATTCACAACCCTCTTATTTTAAATTAAATTATCACTTTTCTTCATCTATGCTCATTTTCATCTAGATAAAGGACTGATTAAATTTTATAACAAAACTTCTAGAACTTTGTTCACTGTATACATACTACTTTTTACATGGCATGAGGAAACAAACATTTGTTTGAGGCACCCTAGTGTGTATTATACATTACGTGTATAAATCTTCTCTCGAATAAATAGATTAATCAAAAGCTCAACTATTGCAGAAAATTTAGCAAATCATCCTGTTCCGTTGTAAACGATCTTTCAATTTTGAACTAACGGTAACATCGCAGCTAAAGAGCCATTTATAGAGGAATTTATACCGACCGTTAGGGCAAGGAAGATCGAGTGTGTGAGGGTGAAAAATAAATAAATATAACCGTAGCAACCCTTGCACAGAGCGATCCTTTCTTAAGTTGAGCTCGTTCATAATCTTGCCAGTAGCTGCTAGTGACTTTAACCGGGCAATGTCTCTGTGTTCCATCGTCTGTAACAGCGTGTGGATACGTGCGTGAAATTTCGATGGCACAGACAGAACACTCGAAGCAGCCTTTCTGTTAGAGAATGACAATCGCAGGCAGCTAAATACGTCCTTGAAATAACAATTAATATCGAGGGAATTTACAACAAACACAAACTTTTAATCATGTTACAACTAGCTAGTTATATTGTAGTATCGACTACGAGTACCCCTTCACTTACAGTTACAGAAGGTAGCCAAATTACAGTAGACAAGAAATTTCTTCGGAAATATACGATAAAGCCACGATTTTAATCCTGTTTAATCACAAGACATATATTTACGTGTTCTACAGTTTTTTACTACGGCACATTTACAGTTCTACTAAACCGATCTATGTACAATATGTTGTTGGGTGGAATCCATTTCCACAAACAGCAGAATATCGGCAGGTGTGCATAAATTGATGATTTCGGACGAAAATCTACTAAAATAAGTAAATAATGGACAATACGTATATCAGTGTACAGAAAGATTCGTTGCCTCGATGAATTTCACATGCATTTTGACATAAGCTTTTTAATAATTTTCGTAATTGAAAATGAAAAATCTGAGATCCGTTAATTGGACGGGTCCCGTAAACCTAGTGTTAATTAAATTAATAGTATTACTGATTCTTAATGTATTGGTATGTTACATTATATGACAAAGTAATGTGTTTACATGTATTAATGGTTTCGAACGAAAATTTATTGTAGTTAAAGGGTTAATAAGTTTAACAGTGTTATGAATATTCGAAATAAGTTAAAATATACAGCAAAGTGTTGCTTTTAACACATAAATTTTAAAATAAAAATCCCAGATGTAGGTAAAGAGGTAAATGTACATGTAATGTCATGTTAAGTATACTATGTTTTGAGGCTCTGTTAATAGCTAAAAGAAAATATTGTTATATTCAGCAAGTGTTGCAATTTTATGCATTTAGAATTGTAAATAAAGGGGGTAATAACAAAATATTAAATAATTGTATTTTCTTGTATAATATAGTGTACGACTTAAATTTAAAGGCACAATTTTTATTTTTAATTACATGAATAGTTGTTAAAGAATATGTTGTTACAAGATACACAATATGTTGCAGAAGTAATAATTTGTAGAAACATTAAATGTAATAAATATTATAAAAATAACTCTTGAACTATGTTATATGTATTGCAAAAATAATATATTATATCATAATCATATCACAAAATAAATAATATCAGTTTTTTTCATGAGTTGCTTTTATTTACACAAACTAAACTTTATTATAAGGAAGAAAGATTGTGTATACAACAGGAGATAATATTTGTTTGAAAGTAGAAACGCGAAGCTGTGTTTAGATATCTTTTATTACTTATTTTGTCGAACTTTCAAATTTCCAAATTTCCAAATTCTCAAATTATGAAATTACGAAATTAGCACAGCACCACATAACCAAATTATCAGATTACCAAGTTATTAATTTACTAAATTACCAAATTACCAAAGTGCCACGTCATTAAGTTCCCAAATTTATCATCTGTATCAAACCCTAAACATCAAACGTGAAAAATTAGAAATTTCTAGGTCTTGCAATCTGTAAATTTGACATCTTTAGTATCAACTATTCATCAGATTTAGACATAATTTCGATAAATTTAGAAAAAATTAGACAAATTTAGCTAAATATAGATTGACCCTTTACGCTCGAAGATCTTTTCACAGTATTTTCATAATATTAATTGCCACTATTAGCTACTTCATTATGTTAATACATCATATGTGCAACATTACGGATTTAGTTGAAAAATGCGAATTCCAAATTACACGGTATTTGCACTATATTTGCACTTTTCGAGTGCAAAGGGTTAAACATGGGTAAGAATTTAATTGAATTTATGTTGTAACAATAAATAGTAAGAAATTATTGTGATAACATTTTAACTGATAATATATTTAATACAATATTGTGAATAATTTGAACAACACTCAATGCACATTGCACACTATAATTCTTCTTTTAGTACATAATACTTGCTTGTCAATTAATGTTACTCTAACCAAAAATACTCTTTTTCCATACTGCTAGTCTTACTTCCAATCTGACCCCTCATTTGCAATTGAAAACAATCTCTCACGATTTATTCCAGTTAATATTGGCAATACTTGGTGTCATAAACTCTAATTTCCCGAAATTTTAAGATTCCCTTTCAATCTTTCGTTACAACAGAATGGCGAATGTCTTAAAATACAGTAGCGGATAAAAGTTTAAGACTAAATGGAAAAAATAAATAATTGATTTACTGTTCATAAAAACTATAAATAATACTTCCGGTGTTAACTAATAAGACATTTATTTATACACTTATAAAAAAAATTTCATTCTGATATTTTGCTCAGTAGCGAAGTTACCAAAAAAGGAACAAAGTTCGTATAATATTTCAAATCAAATAATCTTAAACTTTTGTCCGCTACTGTATGTATTCGCAATTCGAGGCTGAAAATTGTCGTTTTTAAAATAGCTGTCAGTGTCCTCAGATATTAATCTCGCGAATTAACACGAAAATTACTGTACATCGAACCCTGTATTTCTTCCGAAGGTACCGGAATCCGTCGCGAGGCAAATCCATTAGGACAACAAAATTTCGGTAAGAACGTGGAGGAAAAGCAAGAGAGAAAGAGATACTCGGTAGTTCACGAAGAGAAACTACACGTTGGCCCCCGTGGGTGGGGTGCTCCCGCGAGTTAAAAGGACAAGAATGTTTGACAGCCATTTTTCAGTGATCACACCGAGTTAGTTATCGACCGTTGGGATCTCTCACCCCTGCTGCCCCCTTGACACCCTGTGCAGCGATCCAATCTCAACAAGCAAGTCGTCGTTTTCTATTTCTCTTCGTTCCCAATAAAGAGAGGGTTATCTCTCATCTTCTCCTTCTCGCATCCGCCACGCACTCGTCCTCTCATTTCAGTATCGTGGATCTTGCGTTGCGTCTCTTTCCCGTACGGTGCGGGCCACCACTTCGGTGCTATCGGTGGTCACCAGGTCTGACGAGCGAAACAGCTCGAAAGGAATCTCCTCTCTTCTCTAATGCAAGCCATTGTGTGTCTAGTTAACGGCGATCCGCCCAACGCAACGTGATTCATTTTTTACTTCCACGAACAGTTTTTTTGATCGATCGGAAATTAGAGAGTTTAAATACCACCCCGGGGCATGACACGTCCGAATGGAGATCGTAATCGACATCCATCGGCGGTCGAGCACGGAGGAACGCCGAATTTTCATTGTATCGCTAACGTCGATAGGTGTAACATAAATTCACTTCTCGTCCGGCATCTTGTTGCGTTTTCGACTTTGCCGGACGGCTCCTTTTTCCCTGCCAATTGACGAGCGTGAAGTTCTCGCTGCTTTCGTGAATGATGTTCGCTGTGGACCCTCGATTACCCATAAATCTGCGCTAAAGGTTTGAGGCCAGCGACTAAAATGATGGACCGTTCTTTCTTCCTTTCCTTCCTTCGGGTGATGCTCGGACGCCGGGATCGCCTTCAGCGAACGCGAATGGAAAGTAAAGTGCCTCCACGGATCACGCACTTTTACGGGTTCTTTGGTTCTTGGTAATTACTTTTATTATTTAAATGCCACATCTTTTCACGAAAGGCGGCGTTATTAAGCGTAATGTTAAATCTATTCGTTGTTGCAATCGGTGATATCGCGTTTGTGTAATAGGGCACTGTCAGAACAAATGACTTCTCTAGGACAGATGAAAATAGCGATCGTAGCTTCTGGATAGTAAAGTTTTATTTTTAGGAATATAATTTACAGATTTTAGGTTTCAAAATTTGAACTTGGATCTTTGGATATTCGGGAACTTAGAGCTTCGACAAATGTGGGGATACAAAAATAAGGAAGCTTGGAAAATTTATAAATTTGTGTGTTTAGTGATTTAAAAATTGTCGCAATTAAGATGATTAAGATTGGGAAATTGAGAAAATTAAGATTCGAAAATTTCATAAGCTGAAGATTTTGAGAATTTGGAATATTCAAAAAAAGTTTGAGGAATTTCGGAATATGAGAATTGGGAAGTTGTAAAGCTTTAATCTTCAGATTTACTAATATCGAAATTTGGAAATCATTGGATTTGAAAATTAAAAATTAGTGAATTAAAAAATTTAGAGAGGTGAATGTCATTGGGTTACAAAATGTCGAAATCTAGAAATGACTACATTTGCAAACGTAGAAATTGTATAATTATTAAATTCGAAAACTTTCTAAATTGGAAATTACTAAACTTGAAGTTTAAAAAGTTCAGGGATTATTACATTTAAAAATTGAAAAAGTTGAAAATTATTAGAGTCGGAAATAAAAAAATTTTAGAACTATTAGAAATCAAAATAAAAGATCTTAGAGTTATTAAATTTCAATACTTAGTAACATAAATGAGTAAGGATTCAAAAATTTATAAATTAGAGAAAATTTTATAATTAACAAAATTTTAATTATAGAAATTGAAGCCGTAGAAATTTAAGAATTTAAAAATCTAGAGAGTTGGTAGAACTTGAAAATTCAAAAATTCGGAATAATCTGGATTTCTGGGGACATAAAAAATTCAAAAATTTGAAAAATTGTTAATATCAGGATTTAAAAATATAGATTACTGGTGGCTTATGAATTTGATACTACAAGGATTTGAAAATTTCAAGGTTTAGAAATTTGGAAATTCATACATTGGAAATTTTGAAAGATTATGATTTGCAACTTTGCATATTTACAAGCATGAGAATTCTGGAATGCGAAAACTTAGTGATTTAGAAACTTGTAAATTTTTAGATTTGAAAATTTAAGAATTTTAAAAGTTTGAAAATTTAAGAATTTGACAATTTTTTAATATTTGAACATAGGGATTTAGAATCTTTAGATTTGAACTTTACGTAATTTAGAAATCTTGAAATAAATTTAAAAATTAAAATGTTTGGAAATTTGCGAATTTGAAAATTTAAAAATTTCGATATGTAGTAAGTTCAGAATTTAGAAATCTTGTGATCTCTTGGAAATTTTATATTAATTTAATCATTTTTCTTAAATCTGAGAATTCCAAAATTCGGAAGGATGGTTATTGGGAAGTTTCAAAATATTGACACGCCGAAATGTACAAATTTATAGGTTCATAAATTTATAAATCTGAACAAGTAGGAAAGTGAAAATTTAAAACTGTGAAGAAATAGAAAGTTGAACATTTAAAAACGTTGTAACGTCAAAGTTAAAAAATACAGAAATATAGAAATTTACCAATATTTTTATTTTGAAAATTTAGGATCATGAAAATTTCAGAGTAAAATGATCAAGTTTACATATCACATTCCCCGAAATTCAGGAAAAAGAGACTCCTCCCATTCGTCCTTACTAAAAGGAAGAAGTTACATTCAAGTACACGCACAAAATCATGTTAAAAGGTATTTAGAAATTGCCCAAAAGAAACAAGACAAGATAAACTTGAAGCAAGCAATCATCTCGAAGATAGTTATTGAACAAAATGACAGTAGGTATATACAAATATTGGACGTCCGAAGATATATTATTTAAAATGATTTGCAAAATAATAACAATGATGCAGCAAATGTCAATGACAATAATGCAAAGGAAACTACTCGAATCGTGTGATTTCAGATTTAAAAGTAATCGACCGACGATTTCGATCAAATTCACCTAATTGCGGATTAAAATTGTATTACTACAATGAACTTGGATGCAAGCACTTTATCTGTCACTATTCAATACGCGTACACAATTTATAAACTTGTTAAGTAACCATAACTTATCGGAGCAACAAATTAATTTTAATAAACGAACATCCATGTTGTTGCCATATCTCATATTTTAAAATGAAACAAGCTAGCGATTCAATAAAATAAGGTACAATTCGAAATTATATTCGCGTATAAACGTATCATATATTCCTGTATATTATTTTCGAGCTTCTTGTTTTTTTATGCAAAGTTTCCTGACCGTAACGATGTACGTGTCGACTTTATCCGCGTACCATAAATGAACTCCATGCAAACATCCGTAAGCAAAAAACATTGGTAACAAGCGGCAATCAGTCGTGAGTGACTTCTAACAATCGTTAAGGCTATTTGACGTTTTCAATATTCAAAAGATTTCGCTCGATAACAGGTATGACAGTTTCACAATAAATCTTCATCGTTCCGTATCTCTGAAAAATCTTTTCAATTCCAAATATCCGTTGGGTGCCCGATCTATCTCCCACTTCTCTGCACGAACAGAGGAGAGTCGATCACACGCGAGGTCTCGCAATTAACGAATCAGATACGGCGCGACATCAAAAAGACAAATGACCCCAACGAGATGGGAACCGATAAACGCGTTCTTTTTTTCCCCGCGTCTCCTCCTCCACTACCACCTCACGATCTTCTCTCTTTTTCATCCAACTCGCTCGCGCTTGACGAGTATGAATCAGGGATCTGATAACCGAAGAAATGGTTCGAGCGATCAGAGTATGCGGGGCAGTTGAGAACGAACAGAAGGTAAAGAAGCAAGGGGGGAGGGTGGTGGTGAGGTTGAAAGGAGGGAAAGGAAGGTGGATGAGTATGAAAATTATTCTTAGGATGCGCGTACGGGGCGCACACTTGTCAAGATGGCGCACAGAATTAATTAAATTAAGCCTGCACCTCCCTCGAAGAAAACCTGCCTGACAGAGAGGACGATTACGTGGTAGATCAAGGAAAGAAAAGAGACGGACGTTGACTGGGGGGGAAAAGAAGACCGAGAAGGATCTTCGGTTCGACATCGAGTGCAAGTCATTCCAGTCATTGGTTGCTCCATAGGAATCTTAGTTGTTAGTGTGTACGCGCTCGAATGAGCAAGCATATACGTGTGGGTGGACGAGGTGTGTTTTGACGTTTACCCTCACGCCAGGTATTCTCGTTCCTTCAATCCCGTCGTGTCGGAATTCGTGGCGCGCAAAATGCTTTCCTAACCAGTCTGTTCCGCGGATTTCATCTAGTTCGAGTGTAAATAATAGTGATTCTTTTTCGAATCAAGACATTGCCAAAATAAAGAACGATTATAATTTATTGCCAGCTTAACTGTACTATGTTCGTGAGATAAATTAGAATAATGTAATTTGTAAAACGTAATCGCTTGAGCTGTTTAATTCGAAAATGGGACAAGCCCGCTTTCAAAGAAATAAAGATGATAAGTATAGATAGAACATAATATGGTATTCTTATCTGCAAACAATCTATAGTAAAAATAAAAGAAACTCGTAACATTTGCACGATGGAAGTTTGATATAATTAATGGTAATGAAAAGATGTTTATTTCGAAAGTGTTGCAATACCATCGCAGGTTGAAATTATTTTCAGCTGCATTTTAGTACTAAAAGCTTAGCTAAATTCTAGTACTATAGACGATACTGTGAAAAGCTACAAAAGCTACAAGAAAAGCAACATCACTGATTATTATTATCGGCTTGCTAGCAACTTCTAGTTTTGTTTCTAATAAATACTCGACGAAGTTGACAAGGTTCTTGTTACAGTATTAGTACACAAAACCTCGTAACAATTTCACTGTTATATGAAAATTAATTAATACTAATTATTTATTTTATAAAACAAAATATGGTTTCCACTGATAATTATAACTGTGACATATTTGAAACTGAAGCTGTAGGGTAATAATAAGTAAGCAAAAATACTTTTTTGCGCAGTAACTCCAATAAAATCCTTATTTCCAAGCAATTTTATTGTTTTTATTATGTTTATAGAAATATGGTCCATGAGAATCGGTAATAAAAGATGAATTTTGGAGTCAAGATCTGAATAAGAAGAAAATTCGGACCAAAAAGAATACAAGAAATTAAGGAAACGAATAACTGACCAACCGGAATATTGTCCCTTTAATTAACCATTACAATAATTTATTAATTTTTAAGGTAAGGCAAGTCCATTAGTCTATAATAAAACCTTTATTTCTCTTTTCCGGCATTTTAAATTCCATTGGATAATTAACATACATTATCTAATAAACATATATTATCAAAATAAAAAAATACCTGTAAATTTATTGAAACGCGAGACCTTAAATATATTGCAATAACGAAAGATGCACGTTCCCAGTTTTCAAAAGAAATGGCTCAATTAAGAATTCTATAGAAGGAGGTTAAATGAGTAGTTATGTTATATGTATAAAAAATACAGCATACTATGAAGATATAGATATAAAACAGAACTTTGTGAAGAGGGCTGGTAATACAATTGAATTATTGTAGCAACACGTGCATTGCATTGCAAGTATTTGTTTAATCCCTAAATACTACCACCAAAGAAAATGACATTAGTCTGACGGACGAAATTTCACTTTAGTAACCATTCGTTTCTTTTATCACTGACGGAAATAGTTATTCAATGTTGCGTTATTATTTAATATTAAATTGAAAAGATACAAATTATTATTTATAATGGTTGCAACGAAACTTCACGAACAGTAGCAGTATTATTATATTATACTATATTCTAGCAGTAGAACGTTGAATACGTCTTAATACAGTTGTATTAAATATCTGTACGCAACGTAGTTGCATAATCAAATTACGAAGAGTGGCAAATTTTAAACATTTCAACTTGTTCGAATTAATTAACAAAAATTTCTTGAAGTACAGAAGAGAATATACAAGATACAAAGAAATATAAGTAAATGTAAATGAATAAAATATTTGATTGTTTTTTCAATGCTTTAACATAAGTATCTTCAATTTGTATGAATTACTATTTGTACCAGCCTTAAAAGTTTGTATTAAAAGATCTCAAAAATTCTATATTATTCTCTAACATTAAATTGGGATTTTTGTAATTCTCAGTTCATTTTTTGCATAGCATTGCAAATTAATTTAGACAGTTTATAGTAGATTAGAATAAATGACGTTGTACTTGGCATTACAATACTTACTTTCGCTTGTAATATATATCGTAATACCACAGTTCTTTTCTTTAACAAATGATTTTGTATATGTATGTCTTAAATCGTTCATTATTTTTAAACGGAGTGAACTAAAAAAAAATTATATCTGGGCTCTGAAGAATTTAGGAATTCGTGAAATTTAGAAATTTGTATATGTGCTAGTTTAGAATTTTTTAAAGTAAAGGGTTTAAAAACATAGAAAATTAAACATTCCGAAATTTGACAGTATGATAGTTTGTAAATTCAGATAATTAGAATAATAAATAAGTTTTCAGAAAATAAATATAATAATTGTCTGAAAGGAACTGAAAATACGGATAGAAATAATAACTGTAAGAAGAATGATTTCTTTTCGACGATGCCTATTTTAATTATTCTCAAAGCCAAGTCAAGCGAGAAGCAGTCTCAGTATGCATTCAAGTTCATTATCAAAGAGCATACGTTAAGTATCATTTAACACGAAACGGGATACGGCAAATAAAAAAGAGTCAATAAATCAAAGAAAGACTTATTGCGTCCAGTTGGTATATACCTGAGCAATGCTGACTTATTGACACTTGGTCCCTGGTCTGCTAAATCGTTTTGGAGTTAAGTATCCGAAAGGCTAAACAGCTCTCCCCTGCGGAGCGAGAGAATAACGCGGAAAGAAGAAAAGAACGAGAGAGCGGGAGGAGAACCGTAACTTCTCTTCCTCTTTGGTAATGTATTAAACAGAGAAAAACAGACGAGGGACAGAAGAACGTCGAGTTCTTCTCGCGTTCGTTCTGTCCTGGGATAAAGGATGCAAATGCTTATGCTGACCATCAAAATCTAATTAACCAGCGAAAGAACGGTCTCCGGGCGAAAGCCAAAAAGATTCCAAGAAGAAAAAACGATTCGACCGGAGGTTTAGCAGTTCGAAGGTGTCAGAGACCGGTAAGGTTCCCTTATGCATATGCCAAGTTCCTTCCACCTACTCTCCTTCGTCTCCGCCCCTCCATAACGCCTTAACCTCCTTCATTCGAATCTATATGAAGGACCAGAACAGAGAAATCTCTATAGCAAACGTCGTTACGAGCCAGGTTTATGTCGCTCGACGTGTATAACACTCTATAGCATGAAATTCGTCGGCATGTAACGGGGGTCCTAAATTTCGACTGTGTACTCCTGAAATGTACAGAATCGATTCACGCTTAAAGTTTATCTACGATGCCGCTCGTACGTTTATTTATCGGAGAATATATCCAGATTTTATTCCGTAACGTATGATTGGTTGCGTTTCACACAATGGCTGCTATCGTGTATGCCACCTTGTGTCGAATAAATCATGATACTTTCTGCGTTTATTGGTCCATGTTGAAATCTTTGGATAAATCTGAATAAAAATGATAATTAAAAATAGAAATGAAGATAAATTTTAAAACAAACAGTTTTGAAATTAATATCAGCTTCATACTTTGTTAGGTATAATTATAAATAATGTTACGAACACAATATAAAATGCATTAAAATACATTATATTAAATTAAGTTACAATTGAAATGTTAAGTTATAATTTAAATAATTCAGTAAATTCTTAATCGGATTAATTGAACTAGTTATAACTTTGAGCAAAGTTATCGTACCGTGTTAGTTAATAAAAAATATGTTGTTTGTTGTTTTACGACTATACATCATACTAACAATAATTTTTCAACCTTCTGGCTGTAATCTATTTCATTTGAAATACTCCGATTAATTTCCAGAAATCGCAGAAACCTTATAAACATTTCTAATTGCAATCATAATATTAAAATACCTGGACTGATATTCAGTTATGTATAAATATTTTTAAATATTAAAGGGATACGTTTTACATAAATAAATAAGACTTGTTATTTTACATATGCAAAAAAATACAGTGACATTAGTTATGAGATAATCTGATACGTATTAGATAGCAATACATGTGTAACAATATTACTATCTTTACATGTTATAATACTTACGGATATAAAGAGTTTAATACAGTATCCTTTGCAATGAAAATATTACATACAGATACATTTGATATCATACTCAATTTAACAGTCCTAGATTTACAGTACCGAACGATTTGACCTAATAGAATCTTTATAACATCATCTATAGATGTTACACATTAATACGAAGAGCAGCATGTTTATTAAGGATTAATAACAAATCTGTATTCGGATTAAACAAACTAGATAAGATTGCTACCTGTTTCTTATCCTCACAATTTTTCTTCTCTATCTCCTTCCCTCCTGTCACATTTTCTGTGCTACATTTATTACCTCCTTTCTATTTAAAGTCTGAATTCTAAACTCAGAATATTAGGATAAGTCATCATCGTGATTAAACATGGTTGAAGTTTTACAACGATTCATTTTGTATAACTATCATGAGTAATTTGCAATATACAATCAGACCTACGTTTCTTGCAAGACCTATTATACACACCATCAACACGGTATCTATATCTTTCATGTTATATACTAGTTTTTATCGTAATAAATGATCTATTCCCAGACATATGAAGTGTGAGACCATTTGATGATATGAAAGTAGCACCATATCAGTTTCAAGTCTAAATTGAAGATTAATATAAAATGGCTGCTTTCCAGCTCAGAGATGGTCGGGCTTCGAAACATGTGTTTCATATTGATACACGCGAAGATACGAAGTTGTGATCTTACAATTAAAACAATAAATTTTTGTTTTTTACAAAACGTCGAATCTTCGCATTCGCGTTTTTCTCGCAAAGAATTCGTATTTTAACCTCATTCATAGTTTCACCAGATGTTTAACGATACACGCGTCTGCATAAACGTCCCTGCGGTTAACCTAAAAGCGAAGACAAAGGTGGTGGACAAAGTGAAGCGTTTTTTATGTGAACGTCCATTTTTTAATGCGAGTTAGCGTCGATTCCGGGACCATTTTGGATGCCGATCTCTGACCAGGTGGACCATGGGCCAGCAATCGAAGATCGAAGTAGTTTCCGATGTCAACGACTGTGACCTCCGGCGTCTACCGCGGCCTGTTTTCAAGGATAATTCGCGATTCATGTCGGCCGTAACTCTTCTTTCTCTCTCTTCTTAGCAGAGCTCTCGCACTCGCGTCCCTGCCCGGAATTACAGGCGGATTTACAAGGAGCGGCGGATTTACAAGCCGACCAAGAGTGGCCTTTCCTGTTCATCGATGCCCGCGTTGGGCCCTGAAATCGTTGGAAAGTACCGAAAAAGCAGTCCGCGAGAGAGCACAGCGGAATGTTCGAAAGGAGCGGCCGCGATTATTTCGAACACATTCTACGATACAAAATCGCAACGTGGTGCTACTCGAACACACGATCCGAAATGTTCTGTTTCGACCGGGACCGTCGGTGAATGCAATCCCTATAATTGCTCAATTTATCTCCGTGGGCATTGTAATCCACCGCTGACATGCAGCGAGCAAAACGGCGCCGGATCATTCTTCCGAGCGTCGATTAAATTTGAATCCAGCAGAATTTCGAGAGTCGCCGAAAATCGTGGTGTGTTTCTTTGTTACCGGCGGACCGTTCTCGATAAGAAACTTCGTAAAAATCACATTACAGCGAGTAATACACAATCGATGTAATGGCTCAATTTATGGCCGAGATTATTGTAATTTCGTGAGTACGGAACATCGAGCAACCATTAAGACAACACGGTACGCGTTGTATAATAATAGTCCTTCTTGATAAGGTGATTAGAAACGTTACATTTTTGCTGCGATACATTGAACATAACGAGTTACCTAACATACAGGGTGTTCTTGATTTAATGGTACGACCGAAAAAGGCTCGCATTTAAATGGGAAAAAATAAACTAAAAATAGACAATAAAATTTGTTCATATATATTTATTTTCGAAAAAAACTGAATTTGGAGTATTTATAACAAAATTTGAGGTTTTCAGGTATGTAAATAAAAAAGTTTGTTTAAGACACAAGAAATACATATATGAACATGAAATTTTCCTTAATAAAATATTATGAAAGACATCTAAAACTAATAATCGCTAAAATATTATGAAATTAACAGTATTAAAAAATTAATGTTAATCTAGTTTTAAAAAACAGATGCAGTCAATATGACGGTAAGGTAGCCATATTTATGACGCTGGATCATTAAACAAAAGCCTTTTGTGTTATGAAACAAAACTTTTATTGGATTTTAGAAATTGTCATGATACCTTGGTATCTCATTGTTAATTCAGTTCTCTAAGCTTAGTAATAGTAAAAGTAGTATCGTAAAATGCATTGCCAGAAATTTTATGTGCTACTTTTATTGCAGTGTTCTGCAACATGAAAAATAGCGTCTGATAAATTGTTTATGAGGCGTGCAATGAAAATTTTGCAAGAGTTGAAATATTATACAAAACTAAATAGCCGAATATAAATGAATTACTACACTTTATTTAAGACCTTCAAACAAACATCATAGTTGTTGGGTCATTAACTTCAATCAAAATTTATGTGACATATCTAGAGCAAAGTTAAGATAACATATTTATCTGCTTTTGTCAGCGCTCATTATTTTAAAAGATATATAACATTTAATTTTTTGATTTTCAAAGATATTAGGCTACTAAATCGCGTTGGAACTTATTATTCTCTCACAAGTTCAAATTATATGATTTGTAACTTACTTCTGCTTGCATGTATTTCTTTTATTTTTATCTGTTTCATAAATATATTTTTGTATATTTTTAAATTATTTTCTAGATACATTTTGCATCTTTATATATTTGTTTAATGTTTATAGTAATTCTTATCTATAAATGTACTAGTCGCTTGAAGAATTTATCAAATTTTGTCAGATTATTTAAAATGCATCGGGTTGTATAGATAATGGAACATTCTATATACCACCTTATATGTATATTATAAGTATTATGACATAATTACAACAAATTTAAAAAGAAATAGAAGGAGTGACAATATTAATAAGGTAGAAATAGTATTATGTAGAGTAGTATTATAAACTACTTAACACAATCGTATTAAAAACATATAAGCATATCTATAAGAAACAAACGGACGACGAAAAATAGGAAAACGATATAAAGTTAAAAGCAGAATTTATTAGTGATCGTGGAAGGATTTGAACTCGTCGTACAGTAATTTAAAAACCTATCACTTTACACCCTTCACTACCACAACTGTTTACGAAAAGTAAAGAGACACCAGTCGAATTTAATGTAAAATACATTTTGATAATCTCTCGATAAATAATTTACTTTAATTAGGATGTCATGAATTTTAGATATTATTTCTCAGAATTTTTTTTTGCAGAACTTCATGCTTTACAAAAATACAGAACGTAATATTCTATATCGATATAGTAGTATAGCATTCCATTTAAATAACCGAAGATGTTATTGCCCCAGTAAAAAATCAAAACAATATCAAAGTAATTACACAACCATACAGTTGTGGACAAAATTAAATGGACAGGTATCATAAATAACAAACGGCTAATTTAATTGAACTAATAATGCCTATAAACCAAAATTTTATTGCACAATTATATACATTAAATAAGTAAATTGTATATTAAATAAATATTTTTTCAAGTCTACAAAAATATTTCACGTTCTAAATTTAAAATTTCTTTAAAACATTGTAACAAAACAAACAATTTTTTTACATTTCTGCAATGTCCACTTAATTTTGTCCATGACTGTATGTTCCCTTCGAACCTGTACAATTTGCGTTGGAAAAATTTTATTTCCCACTTAACAATTCACAATTTCTTCAAAGTCATTCACGCTACGAAACTCACCCCGTACATCGCCATTTTCACGGCGCCGATTAGCCTATCATTTTCGTTTATAAGAACGAATTGTAAATGTTCTCGAAATACAAATACGAATGCGTTACTCGCAAAAATATAAAAATGTCCATTTCTGGCGGTCGTTCGCTACGTCCCTTCCGTTTTCTTACGAGCGATACATCGACACGACCAGAACGGACACCAAGTATAGTCGCGGGCTCCTAAAACAACAATGGAGGCATTAAGATGATCTACGGACAAGTCGCTTGACCCTCTGATTCAAAAAAGGTATTCGAATCTACCCGTCGAACGAAGAGAGAAATAGAACGAGCAGCGGACAGAAAGAAAGGTGAGAAAGGAGTGAACGAGCAGAAGAAAAAGAGAGACGGTTCCTGACTCGTTCGTGTGGGTGTCAGCTTAATGTTTCTGGTCAGCTGTATTGGTGACCGTCGAACGACTTAAGTGTGAGTCCACTCTTTAACTTCGGTCGTATGCGCGCGCGAGTGTGCTTTTGATCCTGATTAAATATATATTAGGAGAGGGAGAAGTGTTGGGAGAGAGGACTCGTTCACGGCGGGGGGTGTGGTATTTTTTTCAACAGGACAAGCAAGTAGGCCTTCACGACGGAAGGGTGCGGTCCAACACTGATACCAAATTGGTAAACGAACGTGTGCCCTAACGATGCTTTCCTTTCAGTTACGATTCATGTTCTATTATTAAACCGATTTCGAGCGGTAACGTACTGTTTTGGGATTTATTCTAACATATTTTTTAAGCAAATATAGGGGAACGAGTTTCGAACTTATTGTACGCAAGATAGCCGTGTGCCGTATGATTTATTTAACAGGTGTGTCAGTTAAAATTATTTACAGCTATAATATTAAAGCAAATGAAGAAAGTTAAAATGTTATAAGCCATGGTTTTGGTTATATTTCATTTTTATATTGAATATTATATTTAAGATTATATTTAAGTTTACATTTGATTTGGTTTTCTGAGGTTTAGGATTTGCATTGATGAACGTAGCAGTCAGATCTAAGTTATTTTTTCCTTAAAGTGCCATACAAATTGACATCCATCAATGATACCAGCATAACAATAATCAAAAGCGTTGTACAATTAACGACCTAACGTATGTATGTTCTATTGATTTAACATCATGTTTAGGCACAATACGGCTGTATGTGATTCAAACGTCATATTTGTAGTGGAGAAAACTACAAAATCAAACTGAACTAAATTAGTATTGCGACTAATTTATAGTCAATGATCCTTGATCACAAAAATAATAGTTGAACTCGAACTTCAAGTGCAAGCGTGTTAAAAATTCTAGTAAGGTTTATCACCATTGGGCTGTGAGTTAATGTGTAGTAAGAATTAAAGGTATTTATTTATAATAGTATAATAAATATACAGGGAGTCCTCATAGAGTATACTCACACTTTATTGATTTAAAATGTTGAAAATTATGTTGAAAATCAATTTCAACATTAGTGAATATGTACGAATATGTAAAAAACTTGCAGAAAAAAATTAATATATTCAATAACTTATTACTTTTTGATAATTTATCTTACTGCGCCTGAAAATATGTCAATGGATGTCTGGGTCAAAGTTAAATGTATGTGTAATAGCCAGTTATAGTGTAAGTATTATTTAATGTACAATACATGTTGAAAAACTTCTATTTTTTTTAATAAACCGAAGGTTAACTTAATTTGTTTAGATGGATATGGAAATTGAAATAATTGAAAGAATTATATGAACAATATATTTTATATTTTATCATATAAAGTTTACATATTATTATATATTTTACATCGTTTCTGATTGAAGTAATTGGCATTGTTTGATTTGTGAAAACAAGCGCATCAATTTGGTATAAATATTTTTCATTTCCCATTGAATGGAAAGGAACAAATTACATTTTCATATTTTCGTAAATTTTATTACAACCATCGTGTTCTGATTGATTAGAACATAATTAATTTATCAATTCCATTTCACGACGAAGTTATACAAGAAATATACAACTTTCATATTTGTCTGAACTTCCGAATTTTCACCTGCTCTTGAATTTCAAATATTCGAACTACAAATCTTTCAAAATCCTAAATGTCAAAAATCACGCATCAAAAAAATGGTAAAATTCTTACATTTCCGAGTTCATAAATTGTTTGATTCCAAAATTTCGAAAGTTCTTAATGTACAATAACTACAAACTTTCAAATTACCGGATTTTCTAACTCCGAAATTTGCAAATGTTCATAAATTTATGTTTTCTGATACAAAAATTCCTCGAATTACCAAATTCTGAAATTTTCATATTCCATATTTCAAAATTTAAACATTTCTAAATTATTAAATTATCAAATTTCTTAATTCTTGAACTCCCAAATGTACAAATCTCAAATTGTAAATACGTAAATTACCGAATTTCAAAATTGTGAAATTCACAGATTTGGAAATATATAAATTGCCAATTTCTCAGATTCTCGTATACTTAAATTTGCATGTTCCCACATTGGAAAATCCGAAAATCTCTCAATTCTCAAGGTCAACAATTCTTCAAATCTCAGATTCATAAATTTTCCAATTTTCTATTTGTGCACTAATCTTCATCTTTAAACGTTATTAGTAATTCTGTTATTAGTAATACTAGTGGAAAATTCTAAAAAATACCTGACACCATAACAGAAGTAGGACCGGTTATTATTTATGATCAATACCGTAGAATTAGGAGGGAATCGCTGCACGTGTGTGGTACAAAATTCTCCAATCGTAATAGATCTTCATGTTCGGTCTTTCCAAATATAATAATAAAAATATTCCAAGATTCAGGTAGCCTGTTTTAAACCCCGCTGTATGCATATTACGTAGTATTAATCAAAGGCAAAGAGAAGGAGAATAATACGTTGACAATAATGGAGTAACAAAGGGACAAAATCTGAATAAATAATCCATTTTGTATGTCCATTAAAGAGCAAACGGTACTACGCGTATAGCCCACCCTCTACCATAATTTTGCCTCCCTGTGTTTCTTTAGAAATATGAGGAAGGCGCCCTCCCAAGAAGCCACAACAGTGTCGCGTCCTTGAATTTATCTTCAGCTCATTAATAAGGAACGACAAGCATCGATAAGGAAGTAAGGACTCGGTTGGAATAGACTAAAATGAAAGGAACGACAAACGACTATCGGTGAAAACCTTACAGCAGGTAGCTTCTTTTACGAGTAGGGTATCCTACTCGCGTTGGATGGTCATCGGTCATTAATGGGCTACCGGGTGTCTCTAAAAATTCATAATTTCTTCATCCGAAATTCAGAAACCATATTGAATCGTTGTCAATGCTTTGGATGTGTCGCGCTTCAGTACGATAACATCAATATGTTATGTATGTACAGAGATATTTGAGATTGCCAAGTATTCAAATACTTGATTTCAAATCTCTAGATTCCCAAATTCACACATTTCTAAATTCTCAAATTTCACACTCTCCAAATACTGAACATCTCAAATTGTTAAATTTCTTACTTTGCAAACTCTCAACGTCTTACATCCCAGATTTTTACCACCGACATTAGCATATTCCAAATTCAGAAATACTCAAATTTCCATATTTCCAAATCCTTATGTTCTCAAATTTTATTCCCATTTCTAAGTTATACAATTTTCAAATTCTCAAATTTCCTGCGTTCCGAACTCTCAATCTCCCAAATTACTAAATTCCAAAATTTACAAATCTTCACATTCTTAAATATTAATGTTTTTAATTCCATATTACCCTATTTCTACTTTCAAAATGCTTAAATTCCAAATTCCTAAATTTGAAAAGTCCTCAGTTTCTAAATTCTTAAATAACTAAATATTCGACTTTCTAGACCTCTGAATTCCTAAACTTTTTAATTTAAAAATCACACATTTCATATCCCTACGTTGCCACATTCTGTATTCTCGAATCCTACATTCCCAAAAATCTCAAATTTAAAAATTCCAGTATATCCGAATCTCTGCATTTGCAAATCAACACGCTTTTAAATTTTCAAATTTCCAACTCCAGAAATTGCATATTTTTCAAAGTGCCAAATTCGTTTATTTAAAAATCCTCAGATTCATAAATCTCACAGATCTAAATCGCACATCACTACGTTCCAAAAATAGTTCATAAAACATTATGTAGTGAAATTTCTGAATTACCAAATTGTCAAATTCTCTTATTTCCAGCTTCCCTAATTTTGGAATCTCCACATTTACAAGTTTCTATATTTTCAAATCCCCATATTCTTCAATTTCACACCTACAATCCCTTAATTTCCAAATCTCGTACTTCAAATATCCTATACACGTCGAACGCAGTTAACTGTTTAAAAAGTTAATGTTGCAAGTTAGCGTTATTGAAAATGGTTGGGGAGAGCAGAGGGTGGTATTGTAGTGACATCTCCGGTCAGATAAGTCATAATAGGGGCTCGGCCAACGTTGTTAATAGTCAACGGAGAATCATGCCGAGATAGCGCGCTAATGCACGCATTTATTTGAAATATTAAACCCTGTGGAAAAGAGAAGGAAGAGGCCGGTTCCGTTCTTGTTCTTCTCCTCCTTTGAGGGCCAGCATAATGGGGAGGGGAAACACGGGAAAAGACAATTATAAATGATGATAATTAACGAAGATCTTAACTGGTCACTCCGTGACTTTACAGTTGTAGCTGGAAGCATTCAAAGATTCTACATTGAAAGCCCAGGGTATAACTTGTTTGTTTGTTAATTTACTAAATCTTCATGTATCATATTTAAATACGTAATTTAATACTTTAATTGTAACCGATAAAGTATTCGTACTTATGTAACATACGATAACTATAACTAATAACCAATCATATGTGAAACATCCGATAGCTTAAATCGATAAATCAAAATAATTGATTTTTGTGATGCATAAATCGATACAGGACGTAAAGATTTTATTGGTACTGTACATTTAGATTTTGAATGCATTATATTCATATTCTAACATAAATATGTTTGGTGGATCTAAACATGTTTGAAAATATGTTGCAGAAGTGTTAGCTTGCAATTAGATGAATTGATAGAATTATGAACTTTGTTTTCCTAAATTAACGCAATAAAAAATATTTAATATATGAAATTGTTTAATATAATTGATTTAATTGTGTAATTAAATAATACAACTTTTATTCAAAATTTTGTCAAACTTTCGGTCCAGTCTGTTTCCTTTTATCCTCCAAATAGGCCTTTTTTGATTGTACAACATCAAAACAATCTATGCACAATGAAATTTTGAAAAATACTCCATACACATTCATATTTTTTAAAATAGTACACAAACATTTATTGAAATTTAAACAATTCAAATAAATATAAATGAATATTGTTTAGTTAACAAAGTAAGTAACAGGATCTTAATAAAATCATACTAATCCTATATACAAAAAGTTCTTTTCTCAAAACCTTTTAATAATTGTTCCCTTTTTCTTGATTCACGGCCTGTTCCATGAAGGAGGCGAGGAATCCCAGACTGGCAGATCAAATCAACACTCTGAGCAAACAGTGGTACCACTAACTGGCATTCTCTTTCTTTCCTTCTTTCTCTTCCTAATTATTAATGTGCTTGAACGAACAGATAATCCTCACAATCATCGTCGATGAATTCAGAACCCTTTTGCTCTCTTGTTATTGAATATGAGTGATTAATTAAGAACGTCTTACGATCTGCTGACTTGCTGTTCACTCCATGCTCAACTGGAAAACAAACTGCGAATATCGTGTCCACGAATTTGCCAGTAGAGCCGCAATTAAATTACTGTTCATTAAAAATGTGGGTACGTACTATCAGTTTTACACAATTTTATCGACCAAATAGGATACTAGTAAGTTGATAAAATAATCATGATTTTCCAAATTTTAATGTAACATTGTATGATAAATTTTGAAGATTTATACATAGGTAACTATTTACTACCAGTTTCAAAGCAAGCGTTCAACTTGTTCAATTTCTGCTCGGAAATTTTTTAAGTTTGCAAATTAAAAACTTTTAGGAATTTGCAGATTTTTAAATTAAAAAATTGAGAAATACAGGAACATTCAAATTTCCTAATTCAGAAATTTTCGATTCATCAACAATATAATGTACAATCCTCAAGTTTAGGATTGAACAAATTTCATTAAATTTAATACAAATTTTCATATTTATAAAATTGGAAATTGGAAGAATTTATAAATTTACAAATTTACAAGTCAGGAAATTTACACATTTTCGAAGTTTCAATTTTAGAAACATGTAGGTTTCGAAATTGTGAATTTTTATTCCTTCAAGTTTTTAAATTATTTAACATCTGAATTTTAAAGTTCCAAATTAAAAATTATACGGACCTGTTATACATTTTCACACATAACTTAATGTGCGAATTTTCTCATTCTATGAATTCACTTCAAAATTGCAAATATTTAAAATTATCTGATTATTCCCCCATACGTTATAATATTGATTTCGCAATAATTTTCCTGTTATATCTGTCGAAAATAGTTTGATCGAATTTTCTATTAAAATTGTGGAAATATAATGATTAAAGCCATTGTTTGTTTAAAAGTTTAAATTTTCAAAAGTTCGTACTTTCAAATTCCCACATTTTCAAATTCTCAATTCTCCAAATTCCCATATCTTTAAAATTATTAAAACTACCAATTCTCAAATCCCCAAATCTATCCGTAAATCAGCATTTTTATAACAAAGTTGTTGACGAGACAAAATCCCGAACTAATACTTTTATCAGTAACATAATGTAACCTATCAAAACTTGGGAATGATAATAATTATCAGATAATAACAGTTAATAATAATTATTTATCTGACCCTTGTCCGTCATGTTCCTACATAGCTTTATTTAAAAATTATAATTTGGGACTATATCGACCAATTAATGTGCACTTAATACGAAATGACGTTAAAAATAAATAAATGACAAAACAGAAATTAGTGCATACACCAATTCTTTATCTCGAAAATCAATGCAGCTTTCAAGAAAATCACGTTAACAAATTGCGTAACTTACAGCAGAAAACTTGTAGAGCGGTCATTTAACCGCTTGCTTTGATAGTTTAGTATTAATCATATTACGTGTGAGAACGTAATTATTACACATTTAAACGCTTTCCACCAATTTCCTACCATATTTCATTTAACCCTTTCGGAATAATAAATTATTCATACTTGATAAGCATTTACTTCCAGTATCACTGTTGCTTGAAATAATGTGATTTCGTCCCTGTGGTGCTGTGTTACTTAAGATGTCAAAATTATAAATCAAAATACACTTTATGTTGTGAGCAACACGAGTGCAACCTTGACGTTGCATTCTATCAGCGACGCCGAATTGTAGATGGGAGGCGTGTGACGCGATATTCTTTTGTTTTGCGGGGCACCATGCTGGTCCCATCGTACTTGATCAGTCTCTGCTAACACGTCGTACGGAAATTATGTATCTCTTTGTATAATTCGAAATATGTATTATGTTCCTTTTTCCATCACACACTTGCCGTGCCGTTTTTTCTCCTTCATACTCACCTGCCCCTGCACTCTGCCATTACTTTCATTGGCAGTGTATCTAACACTTTCTTAAATCAACGAACTTTAAACTCCAGTTAACAGATACCCTTAGGAAGAAGTTGTAGTGAGCTAATTTTATTGCACACATATACAATACGACCGTAGAGCTCAAAGGGTTAAAATGGTAACACTAGAACTACCATAACACTCAAAATATTTATAAATATTTTTTAATATATATAAATATTTATAAATACTTTTTCCGCGATGATATATCTTGCAACGACAACTGGAGGGGTAATGTATTGAATTTTATTTTCATTTCATTTTATTCAGAATCGAAATAATTTGATATCGTGGCTACTTATACCAACAGCAGTTATTTTGACTGGTACTTCAGAAAGTGGAAAAGTAGCATATAATATATCTACTGTACCAGAAATCGTTAGATATTTTAACCAGTTAGCTGTGGCGCCTCGTTTGGTGAGTATATTCGTCGATCACAGAATAAGTGTCGCTGTTAAAATGTTGGATCAAAAAGATGGGTCTTGTTTATAAAATTGACAATTTCATTAATAATATTTACGTATTTGGTTAACAAATTAGTTGTGATTCGGGAGTATGCTCCACATGACACAAAATTCTGCCACTTCTTCATGACGAGTATACTCATCAAACACAGCTAACTGGTTATTAGATTTATTGATGTTTTGTTCCAAATTTTTATCGTATTCAACTTCTTATCTGCCACGATGTAACGCAAGTGTCCAATCATATTATTATAGTTATTATAGATGTCATTATTAACAGCAGTTATAAATCCGTACCACGGAATTCCTTTTATTAGATATAATACATAAGATATATACATAAAATATTCTATTATCCCGTATTTTTCAAAGACGAGTGATGTTAACTAGTTTCTGCCGAAACTGTTTGTAGTTCTAGTGTTAACCATGTATCTAGTCCGTTCCCGGTGCTCTCTGTAAGGAAACGTATAAACCTTTTGTTTTATTCTTGCACCCCAATGGAGTTTATCTACGTACAGACCTCGCTACAATAACTCGTTGGAAAAAAGGCGACGACAAAGACGACTGATACAATATTCATTTGCTGCTACGTGTGCTTATGTTTCATAATGTCGCGCTGGAAAGAGAGCAGGGAGGAAGAGCAAAAAGAGACAGTCGAAAGAGAGTTGCATTCAAATGAAGGAACGCCGAGGGCAGTGGGATGAGGGGAGGATAGGTGGGACCCCAGGATGACACTTCTCTTAGGTGATTTATACCCGTTGCCCGAATGACCATCATCTCGTGGAAAGATCTACAGGATCTTAGAGTCACTTAGTTAGTCTTCGAGGGAAGAATAGTTAGTCCCTAGGACGATGCACAAGAGATACAACGAAGACCTAACGCATAATGTTGGGCCTTTATGTAACGTGAAACATATAATTCCATAGCACTCTAGTTACTCTCAAGTAACACTATCATTTCTTTAACCGTCGACGTTTACTACGCGTTTTTTCGAACTTGCGTTTTGCTTTGGCACATCCGTATCTATATCGATAACGTGCTGTGCTTAACAACATCGTAACAGGAACATTCTCAGTTTACGTGTAAAACAGCTGGAAGGAATTTTAATATTACAATGCACGTTGAATCGAAGAGTGGAAATAAACGGGGAAGTGCCGGAGCAATATAATAATTTGTTGGTTGTAGAAATTACAAATAACCATATGTTTTCAACACCATGCATTGACATTTTTAAAAATACTCACTTTATAAACGTAATGCAGCTCTGTTTTAAATTGTAAATTTCAATTTCTTGATCATAACATTATGTGTCTTATTTTGAAGAATTTATATAACGAATAATAAATGTATGCCGTCAATGTGCAGTTATAACATTCAATATTTATTCTTCATGTTGGAAATAGACTGTTTAAACATTTCGTTTCGTTTGATACGAAATTAGTAACTGTTAATTGGAATTAATTAGTTCATAAGCAATTTCTTCTTGAGAGTAACATTTACCCTAATTGCGCAATTTAACGGAAGTATATTACATTTTTGTAACAGAAAAATAATTAGATATTTATAATCGACATTTTATACAAACATTTAGTAAACATTTTATTATTCATAGAACTTGTAATGTGGTAATATTTAAACGCTTTCATACATTTTGAGTTTTATATACATGCGTTTCGATTTATGACTATGAATACAAATATAAATGTAAACGCACATACGCGCGCATCCGCTTGCAATATAAATAAATACATGTATATTTCTAATGTGAACATCATTACAGTGATACATTCAATAAAATTAAATTCACTGGAGGTCAATATGAACACGCATATCAATATAGTGAATGCATATCCATGTGTTCTTTATCAGCATGAGAGAATTAATATAGAAATTTGTACATGTCAAGGCAATATTAAATGCATATTTGTCAAAATAAACAGAGCTAAAAAAACCTTCACATCCGCTATTAAGTTGACGGTATTTTCCTCATAGCCTTTTAAACGCAACTACATGTACAAGTAATTACATTAACTCTACAAATAGCTATTGATCATATAAGTGGTTGGGTAAGAATTACTATTTTATCACCAGAAAGAAAACCCGAGGAGAGCGGAATGAGAGTAGTATCGTCAGCTTCAAACGGTACCACTGGATTATTAGAATAATTATCAGAATTTCCTTTTATTCTGTATGTAAAACGAAAGAAACATTGTCCTATTTTATAATGAATCGTTCTACTTCGATGACGAAGTAAATTATGGAAATTACATAACAATTTAGTAAATAAGGTATATTATGAATATTAAAAAATAATTTATTGAAGAAAAAGTGTATTATAAAAAATTATAAGGTAATTTAGTATAAAGAAAATATGTTATAACAAATATAAAATAATCAGGTAGGAGAGAAGTACAGACGTGGACAAAATTAAGTGGACAGGTATAAATAACAAAAGGTAAATTTAATTAACTAATAATGCCTATAAATCAAAACTTTATTGCACAATTATATACATTAAATAAATGTTTTTTCAAGCCTACAAAAGTATCTCACGTTCTAAAGTTAAAATTTATTTACAACATTGTAATGAAACAAAACATTTTTTACATTTCTGCAATGTCCACTTAATTTTGTCCAGGAGTGTATACTATAAAAATGATAACAAGTAATTTAGTAAGGAAATAGTATAGGACACATCAAAATAAGAAAAAATAATGTAGAAAAAAGAAGTAAATTATGAAAGTGGTGAACTTAAGGAAATATATTTTCATATATTTATTCCAAATACGGTCATGGACATACAAATTATCTTCTGACGACTTTCTGTAAAAGATTGATCTTTATAAATAAAATAATAGAAATACAAAATATTTGATGCAAAAGAAAATTTCCAGAGCTTTCAAATGATGTTGTCAATAGCAGACAGCTAAAAAACAGCTAAATTATATAAATCTTAATACATATTGTTAATATTATGTGATATCCTTCGACGTTTATTAGTCGCCTTTTGTAGTTTTAATGGTTTTTAGTAATTTATTAATTCAACGAAGTTTTTCATGAAACTGATGGGTAAATTATTTGAAATCTACTGAATGGTTTTAAACAATTCATGTGAGTTATGATACTGTTGACCACATAATCACCATTTGACTTCGTCCCACAGATGTTCTATTGGGTTAAGATTAGGCGATTGCGGTGGCCAAACCTAAACACGAACATTATTATTCAATTCAATTTGTTTCTCAATGACGATAAAGATTACATAACAAGACTAAATGATGTATATTGCTGCCACGCAATGTACGATAGGGACCGTTAAGTTTTATGGTGAGAGTGTAACATTATGATGCTATTTTTCATGAAATAAGGTTATTCTGTTATTTTGAATTAACGGGAAAATGAAGGAACTGAAAATGTATCATGAAACTCTGACAAAATTAATGTTATCCGTTTATTGGTTATTCTAGATATATTACAACATTACGGCTCCAAACATATTGCAGAAGTTACAAAAGATAGCTAACCAATAATTTCACAGTTTTCTGGTGAAACTCAGTTTCAAAACTGGCAATAATCTGCGATATTCGGTTGCAACATGTTATGTTGTTTCAATATCTGATAGTTTCAAAATTAAAAAATGTCAGGCTTCTGAACTTACAATAATTTTGTATTTAAAAACCCCAAAATTCAGATGTTTCCAAATTTTGCAGTTTCAAAGTTCCGGAGTCCTACAATCCTCAAATACCAAAATAATAAACATTTAGATCTCTAAGATTCGGACATTTCGAAGTTCCAAAATTTTAAGGTTTCAAAGTCCCAAAATCTCGAAACCCGAAATCGCAAATTTCCAAATTTTCAATATTACGATATTCCGACGATAAAAATTCAAGTGTTCCGCAATTTCAAGGTTTCAAAATATAGAAGTCCCAACATGTCACACTTATAAATTTCCAACGCGCAAAAATTACAAAATTCGAAATCGAAAACTTAAAGGATTTCAAAACTCTACAGCCTCAAAGGTCCGAAACTCAAAACTATCAAACATAAAAAATTTCGAAGGTACAAAGTTGTGCACTTCATAGTTTTAAAGCCCTGAAAATCCAAATGACCAGAATTTATACAGGGTGTCCCAAAAGTGTTGAAGGAGCCGGAAATAGGAGGTAGGTGGCGTCATTCTGAACAACTTTTTCATTTGTAAAAATGTCGTATGGGGATTCGTTTTTAAATTATTAACGAAAAACACCAGCCAATCAGAACGCGAGAATCGCGCGCCACGTGATTGGATCGCGACCACGACCAATTATAACTCGGGCCTACACTTCTGCTTCCAAGCGCGCGCGATTCTCGCGCTCTGATTGCTCTGTGTTTTTCGTTAATAATTTAAAAATGAATCCCCATACGACATTTTTGCAAATGAAAAAGTTGTTCAGAATGGCCCCACCTACCTCCCATTTCCGGCTCCTTCAACACTTTTGGGACACCCTGTATATGCCAAATCCCCAAATTCTGCAATTCCAAAACAACGAAACCTCATAGTCTTACAGTTCAAAAATGTCGAAGTTTCAAACATCGAAAGTTCAAACATTCCAACGTTCAAAAATTCTAAATTTTTAGCTCTCGACGTATCAAAACCCAAAATTCTAAAATTCAAAAAGTTCGAAAATTCCAAAGTCGCGAAGTTTCGCGATCCAAAAGTTCTGCTGTTTCGAAGTTTCAAGATCGCATGGTCTAAAAATTAAGAAATTAAAAAATTACACACTTACAAACTTTTATAATTCCAACAATTTCATAATCTAAAAATTCAAGCGTTTTATATCCGCAAAATCTAAAAATCAAAAAAAAACAATTTGACATTATCAAAATTTTAGGAAAAAGAAATCTGAATCAAGTAAATTTATATTCCTCTATGATTATTTGTATTAGAAATGAAGAAATGGGTGATTACGAGTCTAAATAAATAAACATGCATCTAAAAACAGTGTAAATTGCTAAGCCACCACGAGATCAAATAACTAGAAACCGATGATTTATTACGATTTAGCAAAGTGGACTATAAACTGCGTAAATTATGAAAGTGACAATATCTCGGACTGTGGAAGTTATAAACCATAAATCTTTACGCTCGATTTGTAATAATTTTTCGCTAGCGACATGCTTCCTCGATAATTCATGAAAGTCTCGAGAAAGTCATGAGAAATTAAAGGAATCTGGTTCTCTAGTCAGAATTTCTCGTTCAACTACACGCATCGCTGATTATTAACTTCGAGACTCTCACCGTTCTAGTGTCTTTTAGATAAGGATATTACAATTTTGTATCTGTCTCATTTAAGTGATGATTAATCCTTTCGTTACTAACAAGGACAGTTACTACGGATCCGTCGTCCGTTATTATCAAAGTCACTTTATTCTATTGAAAAATGTATACAAAATTGAAGCTTTAACAAAAGTAGGAGAGAACAAAAAGAATGTTTGATTGCGATATATAAAATTGAAGGGATTAACATTTATGATGACATTGTTTTATGCGATAAGGTTTTTCATTTTTATTAATCTTATATATTTAGGTATTCTTTATCTACATACTTGTGCATTTTCAAAATGTACAATAATAATATACAATGAATTAACAAATATAATTGATTTAAAGAGATTATTTACTTTGTTGGATTATTGGACATGTCAACTAATCAGTGATTCTATGGTCTTTTCAGTTTCGAAAAAAATGCATCTTTGAACTATCACAAATGACAGTGATAAGAAGTTAACAATAATAGTACATTGTGACGATGATAGTAAGTTTTGATAATAGAAAAACTACCAGACAAACGAAACGATTAATAAGCTTTTCATTTTAAATTTCAAAATTTGGTAAGATCTTCTTGAAATTTACGATGATTTAGAACCAAATATGAAATTAAGGTGCATACTAACATCTTTACCGATTTTTTTTTTTATTTTTGTACTTAAACATTAATTTTATAATAAATATACATATGTACCAGTAGGTTTAGTGACAAAAACATTTATTTGGTAAAAAACGATACAAAACTTCAAGTTTCAAAATTTTAAGAGGTTATAACCAAAATATATAATTACCGAGGGTGAAATTTGTGATTAACAACTTTGTTATATATGGGACTAGTTATTTGTGTTTAATAAATTGCAAGAATTTTATAGTATCTACTAGATTATTTTATGAAACATATTTGCAACAGAATGCAACAAAGGATTAACAAATATTAGTAACAAATTTTTTGACATCCACACATTTGCATTGTATAATATTTTTTTAAATATACAACTTGAACCTGTATTTCAACAAAATATTAGATGCATAGTAGAATAAATATTAACAACATTGAAAAAACTTATTTAATTTGATACCTTTGTATTATAATTCTTTGATTACACCATACTATTGTATAACTCCATGATTTCCATTTTTACGCTGAGGATTACAAAATACAGTGCATGATCAAATTATTAGAATCATTACCACAAATATTTTTGGTTCTATATTTATAATAGATAAAGTTGCTTGCAATATTGTGAACTATACGTTGATAATTTACAAATTACATCAATATTCTACTTAAACGTCGAATAATATTGATATTCATAAAATTTTTATTAAATACAGATACATAATAAATTTTTCAACATTTTATTGAAAAAAATGTATTGATAATTTACCATAACTAGAATTTCGTCTAAAAGTTCATTTATTTATATTAAGTTGTACATTTCTGTAAATGGTCCTAACATCTTA
Organism: Coelioxys conoideus; assembly: GCA_947623535.1. Taxonomy (NCBI): domain Eukaryota; kingdom Metazoa; phylum Arthropoda; class Insecta; order Hymenoptera; family Megachilidae; genus Coelioxys; species Coelioxys conoideus. Next base: position 28,366,236 of record OX392452.1, read on the forward strand.
GACACCCACTGTGCGCATATAAAATAGAATTGTACTTCATTAATTCTACATCTACATATATTAATTCTTAAAATATTTTTAAAATATCTACAAGTTTGAATATAAGTAAGCTGTGAAGCTACATTTACAATGTACCATACAAATTTTTTGAAATACTTTGTTAAAAATTCTACTGTCATTTAGAATCAGTTATCAAAATTGTATGAATTACGTAAAACCTATATATACTCAATGTTAATGTAATATTTAATGTGGTAATTTGAAATATAAAATTACAAGACTAAATTACACGCTTACAGCTGAACAAAATGCCGACCATAAATCAGAATATTGTAAAACATATTTAACATTCACTACTGAATTCTCGACAATTTTTAATAACCCTTCATTCTTTATAATTCAATAAAATCACTAACACAATACACTCTTCTGCAAAAAAACGTGTCCGAATGCAAAACATTTAGCCGCGTCAAAATGCATGTATCCCCGTCAGATATCCAGCTATAACCGTCGTTGAAATTAGTAAAATTCATCAGCTATGTAAAAGTCGTGTCAGTAGAGGCTGAAGAAACGTTTCACGTGCCAAAAAGGAAAGACCTGATTTGACAGTCATCGGTGTGGGAAACACGTCGAGTTTGAAGCTAACGAAGCTGCAGGCGTGTGTACACATAAAGTCGATGTCGAGAGTTCACGAACCGTGAAGTAGAAGAGGGAGAAAAAAAAAGGATGAAGAGCAGAAGAAGAAGGATAGCACGGAGAAAAAGAAGGAGGAGAGCATAGTGGAGCGAAAACGACGGAGTATGGAGATGAAAAGAGAAGAATCGGCGCCACTCTTCGAAACGGAGCCTGTCCTCCTCTTCATGGTGTGCAGGCTCGCGCCAAGTCGCGGGGGTAAACAGACGAAATTATATCGAAGAAAAATTACCCCGAGATAATAGTGATTAATGATCTACTGCCACGCGCGTGTGCGTGGACAGGATTGTGTGCGTGGTTGTCGGTACGTTGATGCCCGGTAATATATGATACTTGGTAAACTTTGCACTGTTCTCCTTCCTTCTCTAGTGCTTTTCCTCTCCTTCCTTGTTCGTAAACTGGCTTGCCATCTACCGTCCAGTTTGGCGACAGCGAAGAAAGGCCGAATAACGAAAGAACGAGAGGAGGGAGCTGCACGGAATTGCCGGAGAGCAATCTTCTCTAATTAACACATTAAAACTAATCAGGGCCAGTTGGGTTATTCCTGTACGCGGGCCCACTCGCCTAGATTTAACGTTCCATCTAAATTAATTCTAATTATTACTATGCCTCTTACCATCTGTACGTTACGATCGATGTCGCCGAGTTCCTGCTTCGCGTCGATCTTTATCTGTCGAACTGTATCTGTTTTGCTTCGAAATCATGTTATCTATCAAAATTTGTATTCGTCCCGCGTCCGGTTGCTTACATGTTTTAACGATCGGAAGCGACAATCTTATGCGGTGTATAGAGAATCTTGAACGGTACACAGAGAATCTTGAACAGTACATAGAGAATCTTAAACAGTATGCAGAGAATATTGTACGTTCGAAATAATGTCGGGACAGCATTTTTATCAACGTAAAGAAAAAATTGCTACTTAAGAATACATCCATCTTTCTCTGCGCGAAAGGTAGTCGTGATAATTAATAATTGTCGGAAGATGCTTTGTACACACAGGCGAGTTTCCGAGAGATCCTCGTGGACGAGCATAATAGCAACCATACGAAAAAATGAGAGTTGAAGATCACCGTCGAGATCTGACCCGAGATAGCAGGCCAGGCCTTATACATTCGAGCGTGCCAGAAGAGTGAGTATATCTCTACCTATGTAAAACACGTGCCCAGAAAATATTTAAACCAGTTTCCTCCTCTATCTCTTGGCCCTTCTCCTCTTTTTTTCCAGTCATGACGCACGAAGGGTCAGTCATTGTCATTGACAATTCAGTCTTGGAACGTTTGTTTCTACCACGCGAAACGATATCTTTCTTCTCCCCTGCATCCAGATGCTTTCATTTGCTGCGACAGTTCCTACATGCTAGTTACCTACATACAGTATGTATGCCGACGATTTTCGTTGTCATAGTGACATTGTTGAATAAATTATGATCCACGTTAAGCGGCTCTCGCTCTGGCTGTCCATGTGGAATTTGTAAAAATGTTCTGTAGGATAGTAACTTTGTTTTTCACAAACTTACTTCATTATTCTGATGATATTTAGTTGTATGCATTCAAGAACGTAATAACATTTAGTGTCACTTGATATGTTAGAATGTCCCTTGTGAAAAGGGAAATTTTATATCGAGTGTACATTCGGCAAACGAATAGTAAATGTGTTAAAGCATTATTACGTGTTTTGCATATTTTTGAAGCGAGGAGCAAATGTCAAAATAAGTGCTAATTATTTTATCTAATTATTTGCAGTAATAAATGAACTATAAGCAGAAATCATGAAATGACTTTTCGCAAAAAGTAATTGCTTTTCAAAGTAATGAATTAGTACTTTATTCAACTTATTGATACTGTGAATGATTATCCTTGTAAAATGTGTATCGTGGTATGTGGTATGTGTAGTATATGTGTAATGCGGTCCGCTATATTTATTTAGATGACCGTTATTCTAGGTTCATTATTTTTATTATTAAAACAAACGTAAATTATTGCTATTCTATTTTGTAAAATAGAAATAAAACAGTAATAAACAAATTCTTTAGGTTTGGAAAATCGATGCGTTTACTGTAAAACTTCATCAATTTACCTAACAACAAAATACATAAACCAAAATTTACTTTCAATTTACCTTCACTTGCCCTTTATTTTACTTTCAGTTAACCTACCAACATACACACCAATTTAAATTATTAATAAGAGATTAACATTATTTTGGATTACTAATTATAAAGGAAGTATTGAAGGTAAGGTAGATATTTATTTTAAAGTTGCAACAGTTAATAAAGACTTAACAGTATAATGATAATCGTTATTTTAATTAAGTTTGTGTCCTCTAATGTACAATGTAAATTGCGAAAACCAATTTTCTGAAGTTTTTTTAATGCATCACATGTCATTACAGTTATACATCGTAACAATATTCTAATTTATTCTACAAAATTACATATTTCCGGTAATGGATAAAAGCTTCTTCTTATATTTTGAACTTATGCATTTATTCACATTTGTTTCAGATTTTTATTCTTCCTTAATACACTGACAAACTAATACTGTGATTGTGAACTATATTTTACGCATGTAAAACTTGAATTAAATTGATGAACTTTGTATGTTCTTCAATTTAAATAAATTCTTTTGTCCATGTTTACAAAATATTAAAAAATAATCAAATATTATTACATGTTTTTATAAAACATCCGGGTAATAATGAAATATTATTAAAATGTAACATTTCCTATAACTATAAATTTTATTTTATCGTTATTGTTATCATACAACATTGTTTATTAATTATCTACATGTCTTCACTGCTAGTAACAAAATTTATACATAATCCATCAGTTTCATTTTAACTACATGTTAATATTTTACTATCTTGAAATGTAGTATAGAAAATTCATTGTATAGTAAACATTGAAGGAAAAAATATAACATTGACTTATATTATTTAATTATAAAAAATTATGATTGTATTACACTTATCTTGCTTGTTTCGTTTCGTTTTTTCATTGTGTCTTTTCAAAATTAGACTTGGAAGAATATCTTTCTTCGCTGAAATATGTATATTACGCGTATGGAGGCATATAAATCCGTATACACGTATTTTGAAATAGCCTAATGAAGTGAATCTTTTTCATTTTTATCACATTTACAAGATGAATATCGATGTATACAATAACAATAGGTTGATTTAATGAAACGATCAATCAATAACACGAGAAGTGCAGATGTTAACGCCTTCTATAAGTCATATAAACCGTATTTAAACAGAACTGAATAATAAAGTGCATCGTAATAATAGCGTGTCATTCTCTGTACGGTCACCTCCCTATAGTTCTAGAATTTTTCATGGCAGCACGACCCTTGAAAAGTGGTGAGAAACAGGAATAAATAATGTATCTTATATTTTATAATCAGTTTGAGTATTTCATATTTATCTATCATCATTTTGATGTTATTAAATATAAATTTACTTCTTGAAATGCCTTGATTTTATTAAATTTATCGAAGACAATTTTATTATTTAAATAACATCACTAGCAAATTGTATCGCTTGATTACAAGCACTAAGTTCATACAACTTTCGAATTTTCTTTGAACAATAAAAATATTTGTCAATGTGATAGGACTAAAAATTAAAAATTTACTTTACGTTAATGTGTTAATTTCACTTACGAATAATGTTTGATGTTTTTCACACATTAGGAATACAAATTTACACGATTTGAACTATTGTTTTGCACCGTACTTGATGAATATTTTCTGTCAGACCAATAATGGCAACAGTGTATCGCGCGCCATCTCTGAACAGAATTGTCAACTAATTTCGTATACACGGCAGTATTCATAGTATCATACTTATCGCATGTGCAGTGTACGATAAAGTATTGAAAAATGCTATTCCCAAATCATCGAGTACACAAAGTCTATATTTACAACACCATAGAGTGTGAAAAAAATTCACCAATACTTAATGTTCCAAAATATAACAAATAATACACGTTTTGTTAGCAATCAAGATTATATGTTCCTTAAGTACATAAGGCACGAATGCTTATAATATTTATATACACATTTCACTTAATGTATCATAATATATTGTAAATACGCCAAGTTAGTAAAAAATCAGATCATAAAAGGCTGATATAAGACCACGTTCCAAAGGAGATAAGAATTGTGGATAAATTGATTCCTCAGAAAAATCCTACTCTTAAGTTTTCATATTTTTAACATTCTTTATTAGACATTCCTTGTACACTGCACTTTCTGTATTATAAATACACGTGCTCATATCATTATACCTAATAATTCTTATAAACTGTTTTTCTATTATTAAATGTTAAATATTTTGCAAAATTAGTTTTCTATTTAATAAAACGGAGAAACAAAATTCAAATCTGATTGCAACAATAATATATTAACATTATATAATATTCATTATATTAACATTATATTAAAAAAGAGACTTCATATAACCACAATGCTAACATATAAAATAATTTGATCTAATTATCTAGTTTTATTGTAATAATGGCATAGCTGACTAATATATGTACAGTCGTGCACAAAATTAAGTGGACAGGTATCATAAATAACAAAAGGTTAATTTAATTTAACTAACAATGCCTATAAATCAAAACTTTATTGCACAATTATATACATTAAATAAATGTTTTTTCAAGTCTACAAAAGCATTTCACTTTCTAAATTTAAAATTTATTTAAAACATTGTAACAAAACCAAAAATTTTTTACATTTCTCCAACGACCACTTAGTTTTGTCCATGACTGTATAGCTTACAATCGCCAAAAAATTAGAAGAAAATATAGAATAGAATTTTACTAACGATACATCAAAATAGTTTTTGAAATTATTATACACCGTCAAAATCATAAACTTTTTCTTTATCATAGCAGCAAATAAATAATTACCCAAAAACAACACAATTATTATGGTTTATAAAATTTAGAAGAAAAGTTGCTCACACAGATAACTGTATATGTATAATAATTAATACAAACATTCCTGCATGAATCAAAACATAAAGCAATAATTCGTAAAATGACAAATTTTATTGAATTCGGTATAAATTCTGCGGCACATAAAATCGGATAAACATTAATACTTATTCGATCTTTTATGCACCTTTTAACGCTTTAACTTCTTATCTTTATATAACGTTCTTATCTTTATCTGTTCCATTTTATATTAATTGAGTTTTGACAATTATCAAATACAGATATCAAATGTGATTCTATAAGTAATCTATTAGATATAAAAGGAAACATAAAATTGCAAATACCGTGCATTCGATGAAATGTTCGACTGTTAAAGTGTTAAGCTGTTCAACAGGGAATAGCAAAGCTGCATAGAAAAATATTAAAATCTCTTTTTAACGGTATTCCCTCCGCTAATTTTAAACATCTTGTATACATGTAGAAAGAACTGGTAACATTTTTTAATATTTCCTTGATACCGCGTGGAATGGCCGCCAACCATTAAGAGTTAGGACGCGAAAGACGTTTTACCCGGATAAATATTTGAAACGTTCCCTGACAGTCTTGAGAGGTTCATTACGAAGGATTACACGACTCATATCGAGGATTTAGAATTCTCCTTCCGTGCGAGAAGACATGATCATAGTCTTTGCAAACTGATTCGGACGTAGAAAATTAGTTCGCTAAGCTTTCATTCTTCCACTCTTAATATTCCTTGCAATTACTCGCGATAGATTCTATGTCTATTACGCTTCTTAATAAAGTGTCTTAAAATAGAATTCATTCGAATGACCCTTAATGGATAGAAAAGATGTTATAATATGAACAGAAAATCGTTAAATATTTATAGTTTAAATCGTCTTTTCATTCGAAAAAGTTTCACAAAAATTTCATTCTATACTTATACGGAATAAAACTGAGATCCTGTTAAGAAATTTGTGATTGTATCCAGCGATTTGAAAAAGATACAGAAATGATAAATATGAAAATGAGTCATAAGTTAATGAACGAAAGTATAATAGATATAAATTGTGAATTAGATCATATAAACAGAAGCTTGAAATTGCTTAAATAATTCAAGATTCTAACTTTTTTAAGTTCGGTATGTGACATTTGTGAATAACAAAGATATTAGTATTTGAAGAAGTTGCATTAAACAAACTGTTAAGAAATTATGCAAAATAAAAACAAAAGTACTTGTATATACACGTAGAATTTTAATTTGAACAGAAGATACATAACAAAATTCAAATAAAATTGATATTAAAGTCTTCTACTATGAAAAATAGTCAATACACATATTAAAATTAATGTATCTATTGTACATATATTTTACCACTAAGTCGAGCATATAAATAATAGAGTAGCTTTCCTTTAAACAGTTTAACAAATCCAATAATTTTTTTATGTCTTTGTAAAATAATATGTACTCTATAACTTTCGAACGGAACTGTAAATCCATTTATCTTATATTATTTGTGTAAACTAATTGTTTCAAAGAACCTTCGTATGTGACTATACACGTCTTTAAGATGTTTTAGTTTTAAGTTTAGATAAAATATCATAGGAGCGTTATCCGCAAGTCAGGATGGAAAGCCTGATTTCTAGTATTTAATGGATCATCGAAAAATGTGCATTGACTTCGTATAGGATGCCGTGCACGACGTATAGTTCGTTTCTGCAGATCACATGCATGATCGTTGTTGCATACGCGCAGGAATTACACAATGGCATACAAATGTACACAGGCTTCGAATTCGGTTCAACTAAAATTAGCATGAACGAACGTTATACAACATATATATATACATACATAGAACAACGCTACATATATCCGGGGTAATAGGCGTTTAAGGCTTAATGTATGCATTGAAAACTATTAGGTATTCAAATACACGGATTGTGTTACCTTACACTATAATATGCGACTTCCTACAGTAATCTTTATCGACAAAATTGCCACCATTATTCTTATTACATTTTATTTATCGGCCATGCTGGCCTTAATCCATCTTGATAGCGTCAATACAGACGTTCGTCAACTGTAATATTTCTGAACGAAGAGGGATGAATCTCTTAAAAATATCTTGCATTATTTATCAAATGTATTACTGTTGTAACATTTGCGTTATAACATTGTAACGTTTCAATCTCGTACCATTCAGATGCGAAGTGGAAATGAATAAGAATAATTATGAATTAATTTACTTTCAACAACGATAACAGTTTTAAGTTCTGTACAGATATATTAATATGTACAATGTTGTGTATTTATATAATAAAACTTAAATGAGTTATATGTATAATAATATAAATGGGGTATTTACCCTGAAAAAATTGTAATGCATGACGGAGGATTATAAAATCATAACCTAAAATGTAATTTAGAACGTACAATTCTCCAACGCTATTACTTTAACACTGTTGGTTAGTAGAATTGAATATGTTTTTCAAAATGTTTGTCATTGCGACAAGAATTCAATTATTACACTGCATTTACAAAAAGATATTCAATATTGTTGCTATACAGTTTATTCAAATTAGTAGATCCCACACGGATAAAATTTGTACATAAACGGAAAAGGGACAATTTATTATTTACGTTCACAATTGAAGCCACGCAAAATTATAATATATGAAAATATTTATTTTAAAAATAGTGACGATAACAAAGGAGATAATTTTATAGTACAATTTTAATTTTAACATCTTCCTGCGTTGTTCGTTCTACTGAAAATGGATTCTTCTTCCTAGTGTCGTTAGTCGATAATAAACTCTGTTGTACACAAGGTGTAAATTCGCCAGAGTTCAATTTAGTCCACTGTCATAATTAAAATAATTTAAATTCTGTCCAACCTCATAATGACATAAAGGTATAACTTTTACACTTTTAAACAAATTGTTTCAGGTTACAGTAGCGTAAGAGAATGCAATATGAAATAATTGATGGTCCGATTCTTTTCAGATTCTTAACGTATACCGCTTTCGGAATCAGGAGCAAAATTATAAAAGGAAATATGAAACACTCGGCAAAAAATTAATTCCATCAGCGGAGAACAACCGAGGCTCCCATGTAATGTACAAATTCAGAAAGAGCATGGCAGCAAATGTCAGATTTCCATTGTACGCGTATCAATCATGGTCGTGATTTTAATTAACACACATAGCAAGAAATCCACAGGAACTCTAATACGAAGGTCGTCGATTGTTGTAGAGGCCTTTTGGTTCGGAGAGGTTCGATTCGATTCGCTGTTACAAAACTCGTTACACGACGGCCGGTGTATCGAAGCTTCTTACAAGACAGTGGTCGTGCTCGACGCTGAAGAAGGCGTTTCGCTTCATTAGCGATAAGCCCTTTTTCCTCTTCATTGCTGTACCGACGAGTTTTTCTGCGCTGCTCGTTTTTGACTTCACCCGCCTCGCGACTTTATGGACCTACGTGCATTCCTTGTTGATCGTTTCAAACCAGGTGCGGTACTGTCATTAGGGATAAATCATATCTGAAGGATGTACGCTCAAATGTTTGCGATGACTGTAATGTACTTACACGATCTCGTTACTTAAAACCTTCCATAATGCTCTGCTACGTTTTAGTCTTTTTCGCGATTTCAAATTTTATTTATGATCCGTTACAAATTCCCCCTATTATAGCATTTTCAAAATGTTTGAAACTTTATTTTAGTGCTGGAACTACTGACGTTAAATGTACACTTGGTTTTCAACTGACAAGGTAGTGAAAAATAAATAAGTTAATATTAGAACCTTAACTGACGTTTATAATCATTCTCTGTCTCATGAAAATGTGAAAACCGATACGACAAAAGTACGGTAGCAAAATTCTGTAATATCAAGTACCAAACTAGAAACTAGGCATTTTTATTGCTTGGTAGGTGGATTTAATATGTTAAGAATGATTTAATGTATCTTCTAAAATACTAGAAAAACGAAAGAATTTAAAAAGACATTTTGAGAAAGATGTTATTTGTATTTACGATAGGACAGTTTGTCACTCACAATAAATCCGTTTCTAGTTTCAAAGATCGTGAACTTTAGTGTGTGTGTAAAAATTGGTCATTAGTATTAAATTTTCATACAGATACAGCACTGATGCTATATGATGATCGGATATAGTTTAAGCGTTTATCAGTTTTTGACAATGAGTTTTTTTATTATTTTACAAACTTCGAAAACCGTGGTTTAAATTTGAAGAACTTACTAGAAATGATATATAAAATACCTACTAATAGGTACAATGTATAAAAATTAATTAAGCATTTAATTGTGGATATTAATATCTTGACTTAAAATCGTCTCATTGTCAGATAAAATTTTATTGCAGTGAAAGTAAGTAAATAAAATTTTTTACATCCATGCTTGTACTATGCGAACACTAGTTAGTTATTATACTTATATTATATTTCGAATTATATTTTATAATTTTGTTTTTTTACAATGAATTAATAAATGTACTGGAAAATGATGCAGTTTTAGTCATTCAAATTTTAACAGAAGTATTAATGTATTTTTGCTGTTTTAATTATATTTTATCATTTCATCTTTAAATTTAAAAACGGAAATAATTTGTATTTTAGGAATAATGAAGATCAAAAATCTGTGTAAATTCCATTTTTGTATATAAATATTGTTAAAATAATAATATGATTCAATCAATTTCACTTAATTCATTAAAAAATTTACAGGTACTTATAAATAACAATATACTATAGAAAATTATAAACATTTAAATTAAAATTAATTAATACTTAAATTTTTTCACGCTTTTGTGTAAATATTTTATGCTTAATAAATTTCTTTAATATAATACATTTGGAAATTCTTATAAAATGAAATATTATTAATCGCTTCAAGTCCATTACTCATGGTTTTCATTACAATATATCATTTGTACGGTGTAATTGTTTCCATAATAAAAGTGATACAAAAATAAACATTGATGACCGAAAATTTTTAACAAATATGAATGGCGTCAAAAAAGTGATAATTTAAATACGTGATATCAGTACTTTATCAAAAATAACTTCGAAAATTTCAATTCAAATATAACAATAACAAAAATAATTCTTATGTTTTTGAAAAACAGCATTCTCAATTGAAATTACCAACCGATACTAAACAATGTTTAAATGACAAAAAACATATAAAAGGAATAATAACATATCTCATGAAACGCAAAATAATTGATGATGTCTAAGGTACAGTTTATTTTAGTAAATATATAATTGGTATATAGATGTAAAGTTAGGGTACATGTAAGCACGATGTAGTATAACTCAAAATGTAAGAACGTAACTATCTATCTAAATGTGGTCGCTAATGGCTAAAAAGCTGATACGACATTAAATAAATAAATGAAAGAAATATTCTCAATTATTTAAGAAATCAGTATGAACGCACGTTCTCACTATGATTACCATTTATTTTTACGCAGAATGCATAAGAACAAAAACTTAGTTACCAAGAAAAAATATGATTTTGCTTATTTTTAAACATGTCATGATATCAACATGACCGACGGTTCTATAATACAGTTTTAATTATTGTTCTTATAAAATAGCATACATTTTTCACAATGGCAACCGAACAGAAAATGAAAAAAAGATTATACACGAGAAGATATTTCACAACAATGAAATCTGTGAAACTGACATTTCCTTACAATGAAAAGTTTCAGTTCCCAAAATTCACTTACAAGAAGAAAAGAAGAAAAGAATCTATTGTAATTTACTAAATGAATTGATAATAAGTAAAATACTTTCATTCCATAAAATAATACCATCCTGATTTCTTAACTATATGATGAAAATAATGATAGTATTACATATTTAATAATTGAGACAGTTATAAATCAATAAGACATGAATGTAATAATACAAATTAAATAAGCGATAAATGTTGATTAACTACTGGGCCATAAAAAGATTTTCAGATTCCAATTAATTTAAAACTTGTATTTTCACCTGAAAGTGTCGATTTTACCCTTTCGGGTAAAAGTATTTAATTATAATTTTATACTATTATAATAAAAAATAAATTGCAATTATCTCAACTGCTTCCTTAATCATTTTGAAACATCGTTTGGAATATTTACATACTTTAACATCAAAAATAACGGGGATATCTCCGTGTAAGAGTTAACAGAACACCCTCTATACTCACTAAATAAAATTAAATAATCGAGAAACATTACACTTATCCTATAAGTGTACCATAATCCTGACCGGTCCAGATCACATCTGTTCACCTCGCGTGTTCATGTATTATACATGTAAGAAACGGATGGTGAAGGATGTAAATGAAAACAGAGTAGCCTAATATAACCAAAAAAGAAACGGGGCGTTTTAAATCTTCGGATCACCGGGCGGAGGCTAGCAACAAAGCATCGTTCCGTCTTTTAAGTGTGTCGACTGGTGTCGGTAGTCAAACGAAACGTTCTGGTTGTCCGGCAATTAATTTCGCGGAGTTTCGGCGAACGGGCCAGAAGAATCGTCGTCGAGATTCCTGAAACCGAGAACCGATATCGGATCTGGCCCTTTTCTGATTGCCGCTCTTTTCCGCCCGATGCCGATCTAATTAATAACGGATCGGCGCCTGATCCCTTGCCTGCCATTGTCCGCCATCTTCCATCTCTTCCGCCACACTCTTCTGTTTGTACTTCTGATGTAATTGTACTTTCACAAAATCGGGTCCCGTCGACTCGGACGCCAGTGCCGCTTCGATTTAAATTGAAACGTTCGAAACAAAGGAACGATAGAGAGCGTGCGAAATTAAACAACCTGCAATATCTCGGCCTGACTACGCCACCCTACAAAGGCGTATTCACACCCGATTACACACAAGGTCCACATGCTCGAGAGTGGCAGGGCTGAAGCATCGGGTGGATCTATCTATCGGTAACGCAGGAATGTCTAATAACGAGCGTAGTACCTCTCGCTTCAACAAACCACTTCGGGAATCGGCTCGGATTCACTGAAAGAGATAAGGATCGCGATGCTGACTTGAATTCGTTCGAAGAGACCGGGAAACACAGTACGGAGAATTGGATTTGCAGAAAAATACGACACTGTGGATTGTTTACCGGTGAATAAATTCAATTTTCTGCGAACGGGTAATGATTTGAATTAATGATCAACAGAAAATTATTGTTATCTATTGCGGTAAATTGTGCAATTGAAGATGTAAATGGAAATTGTGCGATTGAAACTGTAAATGAAGAAGTATGTGTTGGATATTCGATTTATCTTTCAATAAATTCTGTCGCACGAAGAATGAAGACCTTATACAATTCTGGAGAAAGCAAATATTTTTAAATGGTTCAGTTGGTATTACTACTTTATCAGGTAAGTATGTATGATAAAATAGAAATGCACTTACTGGCGAGAGACTAGAACGTAATTAGAAATTGCAATAATAAGTTTATCACAAATGTGCATGATCTGTACTGCATTATTTGTGCGTATAAGTAATAACAAATCTGGCTTCCTTTGTGCGAGCAAAAAACCGGAATAAGGCCTTGAACTCAGTGGTATTTAGATACTTTTGATCATTCGAAAATATGGGAATTTCGGAATTTCACGTTTACAAATTCACAAATGATGAAATTTAGTATCCTGGTAATTTAGAAATTCGAGCAGTAAAAAATTTCAGAATATTGAAGCTGCGAAATGTACTTTCGGAATTATAAATTTTTTGAATTTTATATCCACAGAATTTGGAATTTTAAAATACTGGAATTTTAAAATCTTTTGGAGTCTTCGAATTTTTGTGCTTAGGAATTTAGGAGTTATAACATCACGGAATTCAAGAATTTAGAAATTTGGAAATTTGGTAATTCAGAAATTTAGAAATATAGAAATTTAGAGCATTTTACGAATTAGAAAAATTTTTAATTTGGTAATTTGAAAATGTCAGAATTTTGTGATTTAGAAATTAGGAAATGTAAAATATAAATGATAGAAAATTGGAAAATTTAGAAAGTGAGAATTCAACAATTTAGAGATATAGAAATGTAAACGTTTATTAATTTGGGAATTCAGGGATTTCGGAATCCAGGAATTAGAGAATTTAAAGATCCAAAAATTTACATATTTAAAAGATTGAATGTTAGAAAATTTAATAACTTGTAAATGTAGTAATTGAACATTTTTAATTTTTGAAAATTGAGATGGATAATATGATCATCCTAAATTTTGAAAACTTGAAGATTTAGGAATATAAAGATTATTTAGGAATATGAAGCATTCCACATAGTGAAATTTGAGAATTTGGAAACGTGTTCATTTGAAAATTTTAAACTTTACATATTTGGTTATTCGATAATTCGGAAATGTGGGAACTTAAATAATAATGACGTTTCAGTTTTCTATCTTTTACAAAACCTAAAAATTAGGAGATACTGACATTCTGAATTAGTATATTGCACTTCCGCGCACTCTTCCGTTGCCGGTGAACTACAGAAGGCTCAATCGAGGTATAACGGATGTATGCAATTACATTGTTTAATGGCTATACTATATTCGAAAAGAATATGTGCTAAAGCACACTCGTTGTTTCGGTAATTATTACCTAATTCCACCCATTATTCAACGTACCGAAGCTAAATAGTCAACGGAGCGTACATCGTTCTTTCGGATTTGAATGCAATTAGCGTCCCAAACTGGCAGTGATAAAATCTCTAAAGTTTGCCATTTCCTACATTTCTTTATAAAATTCCTTTGTTCTGGAGGCGCGATTACATGTTCTTGTATAGCGGAAACGATCGTGCACCATTCGAGGATCGATTACCGTTGAAATCGGCGCGTAGCCCGGCAAGAAATTAAAGTTAACGTTGCAATCAATCTAGAAAACGCGTTTTTCGTTGCGTGTAACTTTGTATAAAGAAAGTCGTTGTTGCGAAGCGAGGGTAAAAGAAACTGAGGGTCGAAGAATGAAAGGAAGCTGTGGGTCAGATTCCAGGGGTAGAGTTTTTAATCCGGCAAGCCGCCCCCTTGTAATCGTTCCGTTTTTAAATTAAAGAAATAAAGGAAAGATCCTTACGTTGAAAAGCTCGAGGCGACGGCAGAACTCATTTGCACTTAAAAAAATGACGAGCCATAAAACTGACACCTGGAGAATGCGGAGAATTAACGACGGGGAGAAAAAGAGCGAAAAGTAAATACGTGGACTGACGAAGGAATTTCAGCAGAGGGCCAACCGTTAATAAATGAACGTTTGCTTTATCGGCCGGAAACGATTCTGATCCCGAACATTTTCCCGTTTAAATCTTTAACGCCGTCTCCGTCTTAGCTTCCTTTAATCGGATTTTTAATTGCTGCGATTTAGACTACATTAACCGTCCCACCCTCTTCCGTCACCATATTTATTTGTATTATTGTACTCGACGTTCGCCGAGGAACCCTCTGCAAATTCTCATTGGATTCCCCGCGGCTCTCGTTCTTGATTACATCCACAATTTGCATGCTACAAATTTCTTCGCTTTCTGCTTGTTTACTTGGTCAAGATTGATTACATTTGTTGCGAAATAAATTTTTATTACTGTATTACATCTGTTTATCAAGTACTCCGGAATTTCAGAAATATGTAGATTATTTTCATGGCACAGCAAGTGTACTTTTTTTTTTGGAAATAATATAGTGCAACTATATTAATAATTTATTATTTCAACTCTAACTTATAATTTATTTTAATCATCAGTTTATAATGTATTACTTTAATTATGAATCATAATTTATTTGAATTGTTACTTTATATCTTAATACATTAATCCTAACTTATAACTTATCTTAAACGTAACTTATTAATGAAGCTATAAACGTATTTTGTAGAAATAGTACAGTAGAATTGTATTACTTTTAAAGTCGAGACTTTCATAAACTATGGGAATTTATTTAATTATTAAATTGAAGTTTTACTATAATTCTTTTATTATTCTTTTTCTACAATTTCTTTAACGGTGTCAATTACTTTAATATTATAAAAAAGAAGTTGAAGAACTTAAATTGTTTTTTAATTTCTTGTAACAATCTCATAGACCATCAAGCCACAATTTTTTACTTTCCAAAGCGAAGAGTTATTTAAAATCTAATTATATGATTAATTTACATATACGCAAAAAACGAATGACTTTCATTTCGTTTTTATAACAAACATATGTTATGGAGTGAAAGTATAAATACCAAGTTCTACCGAAAACTAAAAAGAAATATTAATGTATTGTTCAGCTTTCTTGTACAGCTTTCAAATTTTGGTTACACCCACATTCGTATCACCAAAACCCAAGCTAAAAATAATATTTCACTCAACAATATATTAATTATAAGTAATTTAAACTGATTAAAAAATTTCAATCGAAATATTCTTCCTAGTAGTTCCTTCTTAAGAAATAAAATCTACGTTATAGTTTAAAGTAGTCAAGTTATCAATCTTTAATCAGTTAACTAAGTTTCATCGCATATGCATATGAATGCACAAATTTATTTTCTTGCGGTGAACATGAATTGTTAATTTTTAATCGAACAAAAGCGGAATTCATTCTTCTTACTGTTCACTTCTTCCATAAAATGTGTAATAGCAGCATTTGTCCTGCGTCCAACATGTTTACTTACGATCGATTGACGTTAATTAACACTAGATTTCAGGAACCCATCAAAATGACGGATCTTAGTGTACTTATTTTTAATTACGAAAATTATTAAGAAACTTATATCAAGGTGCATGTTAAGCCTCGTCGAGATAAAGAATCGTTGTATAAACTGATGTTATGTATTATCCATTATTTCCTTATTTTTATACTTCATTTTCAATTTGGACATAAGTGGCCATTAAACGTCCGTAAATCTAGTGTTAACACTAAACCTTACAGCATATGATTCGCGTTTGTTTTGAAATTAAAAATGGAGAAAAATGAATGTATATATTAATTCTTTAATATATCCACCTTAACGTACTCCGAAATTTGAAGCAAGAAAATTGTTCAACGTTCATGTGACAGCTTGGACAGGTTCAGTGGTAAGTATCCAAAGTACTTTTAGAACTAAATTCGGCAATTAACCGATTAAATTCTCACCTTCCTCTATCGTTGCAACGGCAAGAAAGAAATTATAAGTGCAAATGAAAATCGGTAGCGTGTAGGCACCCTCTCGGGTAACGAAACATGGCCGGGACATTTACGGTAGTAATAATCGCAATAATTAGAATCGCGGCAGGGCGTAAGCCAATTTGAATATGAATTCAAGTGCGAACAATGTCATCGCAAGTGGCGGTGGAGGATGGGGCAGGGGTTTATACGTGCCGTATCTCCCCCACAGATCGACTCCTGCCCGGTACTTGCTAACTGTCCGGGACTGTTAGTTAGTTAACTGGCCCGCCACGATGACAGTCACGTACCAGAGAGAGCATTCGAATCCGGAACTCTCATCAGAATCAGCGCTCGCTACGTTTAACCCGATAATTAAACTCACCGCCACCCTCTGGTTCTCGTTCCAACGGGAGAATCTCCGTTCCCGCCCCCTTCCGTCGGCTGTTCACTCGGACCGTTTCGACGAGGGAAATCGTGTGATCCAGAATTTGCATTCGCAGATTTCGTTTTCATCGACGAATGGACGTATTCGCGCCTCTAATCCGGATTATTTCTATGGTGCTCACTTCGCGTCACTTGTGATTCATTATTCGAGGGGCTGCCACTAGGGACGGTTACATGGTGTCGATTATTCTCTGATTACGGCCAAATTAAGTTCGTTCCGCTGTCCAAACTACGTACCAGTATGAAATGCAAGCTTTATCTTTACTGAAGCATCACTGTCAGCGTTACATTTTTTATACCGCAAGTTCGGGTTACTTCGATGCCAGAAAGTGATGATTTTTTATCACAGTATTATGTAAAATGTTCGTTTCTGCACTGAGCAACAAAATTGGCTCAACAAGAATTTTCATCAAAATTTCACTCAACTTTAAATAATCATAACTCCGTGAAAAATGGTCATATCTTATAAATTCTTTTTTCATTTTAATGTTTGAAGTTTCTACTTTGAGCACAATTTATCATATTTGACTTCCGCCTTTCCCCACTCCCGCCATCCCCTTTAATGGGAGGACATGTTTCAATTTAAAAAGTTTGCATACTTTGAGTCCCTCCACGGGATGCCATAAATTTTTTTCGCAAATGTCCCAAAAATTGCTGCAAAGTGCAAACTTTTGTGCACAAATTGAAAAAAAATTGAAAATCCTACGATTTTTTTTGGCGGAGTTATGTACGTTCACAAATTACCTATGCATTTTAGCCAATTTATGCTAGGTACTGCGAACATTAGCGTTATTCGATGTACACCACGAGGAGATTGCTGGTTGTATTTTGTGCATAGTGTGTACGTGTGTGTGTGTTTGTGTATGCGTATGTGTGTATGCAAGTGTGCGTCTGTTTGTGTATGCAAGTGTGCGTCTGCGGATGTGTGTACTATGTCATTTAATATCGTGTATTCCCGCCTTGTTTTTAAACAATTACAATTCAAAATTGAGAATGACCGTCAACTACCCTTCAACAATTAGAGTCAACGTTACAATACGTATGGCACGAAATTTTTCGAAATGCAATTAGATCCTGCATCAATATGTAGGAACATCTTCAGGTAGACATTCAAAAACGAAGTGGAAATACACGATATTACATGACATAGTACACGCACTCGCAGACTCGCACTCGCATACGCATACAGACGCACACTTCCATACCCACAGACGCATACACACACACACGCGTACACACTATGCACAAAATACAACCAGCAATCTCCTCGTGGTGTACATCGAATAACTCTAATGTTCGCAGTACCAAGCATAAACTGGTTAAAATGCATGGGTAACATGTGAACGTACATAACTCCGCCAAAAAAAATCGTAGGGACTTCAATTTTTTTTCAATTTGTGCACAAAAGTTTGTACGTTGCAGCGATTTTTGGGACATTTGCGAAAAAAATTTATTGCATCCCGTGGAGGGACTCAAAGTATGCAAACTTCTTAAATTGAAACATGTGCTCACATTAAAGGGGATGGCGGGGGTGGGGAAAGGCGGAAGTCAAATTTGATAAATTGTACTCAAAGTAGAAACTTCAAACATTAAAATGAAAAAAGAATTTGTAAGATATGACCATTTTTCACGGAGTTACGATTACTTAAAGTTGAGTGAAATTTTGTTGAAAATTCTTGTTGCGCTAATTTTGATGCTCAGTTTATATGTCCAAGTTTTTAATTCTAAGACACTTTTTTACGATGACTGTCATTTTCATGTTTTAATAAATTGCAGTATAATAAACTCAAAAATGATTATTGCCAATCTTATCTAACTGTATAGAATATAAATATTTTGTATACCATAACTTGAAGGTATCTTTTATGAAAACATAGGAAATGATCAGTTTCAATCTTGGTACAGTATGGAATGTTTAATTGTATACAGTCGTGGACAAAATGAAGTGGACAGGTATCATAAATAACAAAAGGTTAATGTAAATCAACTAATAATGCCTATAAATCGAAACTTTATTGAACAATTATATACATTAAATAAATAAATTCTATATTAAATAAATGTTTTTTCAAGTCTACAAAAACATTTCACGTTCTAAATTCAAATTTATTTAAAATATTGTAATAAAACAAAAAATTTGTTTACATTTCTGCAATGTCCACTTAATTTTGTCCATGACTGTATGACTAAATATTAAACTGTTAGATACTTTTTAATGCCGGTCGTAATTTACATCTTCACCATTTAATAATTTGCAGTGTAATTAAGACAAAAACGATCATTTTCAATCTTATTGCTATGTTGAATGTTAGATTCTAAATGTCAAACTATGCTATCGACAGTAATACACTTTTTATAATATCATATGTTGGATAATTCCGAAGGTAGAAAATGGTTATTCTCAATTTAACTGCAATTTCACAATGTTAAGTAGGAAACGTTAAATTGTCTTATGGACATATATCACATAATACATTTTTTGAATGTACCATAAATTTAGTAACTTTAACCCAACACTTTCAATTTTAACTCTTCGTGGACTATTAAATTCTTTTATGTTATTCTATAAGATAAAGTGATTTCATTTTAAAACTAAAATATGGTCGTTTTCAAATATACGACTACATAAAATATTAAATTCTAATGGCAAATTAAAATATTTTTCTTTCTACCGTAAACTGTAACTGTAATCCAAAGTTAAAGAACAATCAATTTCAAGTTTATTTTAATTTAAAGTAAAAAAAATATTATCGATAATACAATGTATTTCTTCAATATCTTAAATTCAGATAATTTTGATGAAAATCTAGAAAATGATCAATTCTATCATAGTATTATTATGCAATCTTAAATTCTAAATATCTAAACGATAAACTTTCAAATATTTTCAACAGTTGCTGTCACCTATCTTCCACGTTTTAACAATTTTTAAAACAACAAAATCAGAAACAATCACCATCTACCTTAAATCAAAAGATACGTTAACCCAACCAGGATTACTGAAACTTGATTAAAGAACTATACAAGTAAGTGATTTATTGTGCGCCATTTTTTATGTAAGTACCTTGAAACATTAAGAACCGAAGAAAATAAGACGTGAAAGTAGAACTCCATAACTCTCGACCTTAAAATTTCCATTTCTGAAGATTTAACTTCAGCGTCGCAAGTCAGCTCGAAGCTAGATTGCACCACTTCAAAAAGTAATAGACTAGCAAAAGTTATTTAAAACTGTTTGCGCTTGTTCTCTGTTAAAAGCAATCGCCTGAGTTTTAATAGGAACTTGGAGAGGGTATCTTCTTCGAGTCGCCCAACAAAGTCAGGTAGTCTACACGAAGAGTAAAGCTGTGGATCCTATAAAAAAGTCGCGTGGCTGAGAAACATTCGCGAATTGGGTGGTTAGGCAGCGCTAGGCAGTGGCGATAGTGGTGACTGGCCCCAACAATTACATCCGAATAAAAGCAAATAAAATCCGACCCTAAAGGGGGTAGTCAGAGTCAGAGTCGTCTGAGTTGAATAGATGAATCGTCTAGCGGGTGGAACGGGGGTTAAAAACAAGGCTAGGTCAAAATAATGGTTAGATACGCCGTAAGAGATAGTTGCCATGGGTAATGGAAAAGAAACCGTTTAAAAATAGGACTTTAGGCAACTGATTCGACCACGATTTCGTGACTGCCACCGTTATACTACAATTCACATGCTTCATGTATTATTCTTATGTATTCTTATCCGAATCGTACTCAACCATCTGTTTTGTTCCTCCATATTCGAGGCGAGAAATTATTCCAAAGATTTATGTTTTACGTAACCTAGAAACTGTTAAGCAATCGTTTTTCCAACTGAATAATTTAACTAAAAATGACTGACAGTTCAGAAAATCGATGCTGCGAGAAACTTTGAGTCCAACATTCAAACGGAGGGTACAAAGAAGGATAGTTCAATAAAATTCTGATAAATAATCGTGGCTCATGAAACAAGTCATGGGCAACGAATCGAATGATGATAAGCATGGATGTATAAAGAACAACTAGCCACATCTAGCGCTGAAAGGAGAAACTAAGCCACGTCCGGTACCCTCCCTCTGGCCAATCAGGGGTTGCTTACCCTGGACCACTTCTTCGGAACTATCGTTTTTCCTTTTTCTTCCAAAAGGAACCGACCGAACGTAGCAATATAGTGTACCAAGAACGGAGAGGCAAGGTTCGAAAGGAGATTTAAACGAGTAAGAGAGAAAGACGCGGGATATAGCTAACGTAGCGAAGCTAGTTTGTATGCATAGTGCGGGAGTTGGCTGGGAATGAAACGTCAACCCGAGACTCGTCATGCTAGCCTCGTGTTTTCGTCCTTTCCAACAACTTTCGTCTCTACGGTATCTCCGTTTCTATTCCTGCTTGATCGAGCTGCCCTTTGCATACCCTTTATCCGTGGTGACACCGTTGCCGTTATTCGAATTGCTTCATCCGCTTAAAATATGGTAACAATTGAATTTTTCTTATAAAAAACAGAATAATATTGTATAATAATATCGATGTCACGTATTTATGATTTTAACTTTTAATGCTGTTGTTTATTTATTCTCTCAGTTACTAATTGCAACGTAACAATTAATAATTATGCAGCGCGCATTAAATGGCGTACTTAAACAGAATTCTTTTGGTAATCTGTACCAAATACAATAAATAATATGTAAAACTGTAAGAACTAGATTTCAGAAAATGTACGACATCAAAATGTTCTTAGATAATACTGTTGGTTGTCTGAGCTTGAGAAACAATGTTTTAAGAATCTTATATTTAGAAGTTTCTAAATCTACAGGTTTTTGAATTGTTACATTTCTATGTTTCGAAACTGTCTAATTCTCTCATTAATTAAATTTATAAATTTCTAAGTTTTTAAATTATTAAACTTCTAATTCACAGAGTCATCAAATATCCAAATTGTCAGACCATCAATTTTCAAAATCTCTAAATTTAAAAATTGTCAAACTCCTAATCTACAAACTCCCACAATTTTTGAACATATATATTTCAAAATATTCTTCTTCCAATGTTTCGAAATTGCCAACAAGTTTCTAAATGTTTAAAAATTCTTCGGTTCTCCTATTCTGAAATAATCAAATTTTATAATTTTCATATCCATCAATTTCTAAATATTTCAATTCTTAATTCTCCATTTCTAAATTGTTAGATTCTCAATAATATAGATCTCCAAATTTCTAAATTCTGATACATGAAGGTCTTCAAATGCAAATGCCCCAATTTTCTAGTTTCTTACATCCTTAATTTTTCTACTATCGAAGTCTCCATTTTAATAAATCTCGGGTGTTGTAGACATATCGTTATAAATTGCTGAGTTAATTTAAAAATAGTTTAGATTATGAAAGATAAATATAATTTGTACACGGAATAAAATCTGAAACTATAAGATCTGCCAAATGTACAACTCGTCATTTCGTGCACTTGCTACAATAAAATTTTCTCCATTAATCTTCTCATCAGTTATCTTGCTCAGTCCATTAGTTTTCTAGTGTCCGTGTATCTCTATCACTCAAGGTCACATGAAGGTTACAGTATTATAAATCGTTGGATTCACTTTGACTTCAGCTGTTATGTCAAGATAACAAAAATATATTGGCCGAACCTAAAATACTTCGATAACCTTGAAATCCCTTAATAAATGACGCTGACAACAATTTATTAACCATGATAACATATGCTACTTTGAATAAACCACATTTTCCACTATCCTAAAGAGCAAGTATTATATCCACATAAGACATTGTAATTAAAGCTTGTAATGGAAGATGTTATTCGTATTTAAATGTTTCTCGCGATAAGTAGTTTGAGCGTAGATAATAGTTTATTATCTTAATAATAGTTTATTGTCACTTTTATTTCATGCGTAGTTTCTCGAAGAGTGTAATCGACTTTTCGGGACACAGTAACAGCAATTGGGACGCGGAGTCTCATCAATTGTGAAAGGGTTAAAAGGTTCTGCGAAGACGAGGGTCCTGTGATCACTTGGCAGGATCACCGTGTTAGTACGCCAATTAAGGGTGAACGGGGGTGAGAATGGCCCGCGGCACCGGAAAGGGGTAAAGAACGTCGTGATCCAGTCTAGGGCAATGGCTCACGCATCAGAGCGTTGTATCGCATGGGTTAGTTGGTTAACAATGCTAATAATAGCCGAAAGAAGCGATTGGTTACGAGGGGATTCGTCCGCTTTCGTCTATTATCGCAGCACGAAGTTTAATCGCTTTGCTGAATCATGAAGAAACACGTGTAAACAAATTATTCTCGACAATATGTAAACAAATTATTCTCCACGATGTACGATCAATTTATTGTCAGCGAGCAGATTATTTTCAACGACGTGTAACCAAATCGTTCTCCTTCGTCAATACGCATTTCAGAAAAAAAGAGTATTGGTCGATATGCTTCGATAATGGTTTCTGAGGAATGTGTAAGTGTCAGGTGTAGAATAAAATAGCATGTGTCGCATCAAAGCACCGGACATGATGCGTAATAACCCGAGGGGAACGCGAATTTTCTTGCAGTTCATTCTCCTTGTCTCCCGAAGCCAAAGTTAGGATTCTGCAGAAGCTTCTGTCACGACATGGCAAAAGGGGTAATTCTCGAATCCAATTAAACCTCATTCATGCGGGGCTAATTATCATCCCCGCGGGTTATGCATGACTATGTACGCGCATATCTCGCTTAATTCGGCCAATCAGCACCCAGCGGCAGATCGTTAGTCGCTTGTTTCGGGTATAATGGCGAACTCGCGCTGGGAAGCGCATTATGATCGTGCATGATTTTACACAGTTCGACTCCATTGTGCCGACATAATCACGTGGCTTCGTTACAGCTCTTCGTTGATCATTTTGTACACCATTTGGATATACACCAAAATTTGGAACAATTTCCTGCTATAGTTTCTGATGAAACGTTTAATCGAAACGAGATGAAAGAAATTTGATCGTACAATTTGAGTATCGGTGAATGTCCGTTACGGGGATTTTAAAATAAATGGATTTGATAGTAAATGCTGTAGACGAACTTGATTATTTAGGTCAATGATGGAAAGATGAGCAGCTGAACAGCTCATGAGCATCAGTGTGTACAATGTTTATAGTAACATGTTCCAAGTTTATACTGGTTGTTTGTTATTTGGAAAATTGGGAATTTAAAAATTAGAGGACGTGGTAATTTAGATATTTGAAAATACGAAATCTTGAAGAGATTTAGAGTTAAGTAATATAAAAATTTGAAAAATTTTTAGGAAATTTTTTTTTCAGAAATTTTCAGAATATAAAAATTGAATGATTTGAGGATCTAGGAATTTAAGAATTGGCGAATGTCAAAACATACTTGCATTTTTGCATAGTAGGGAATTTGAAAATATGCGAATTTGGAAATTAAAAATTTCAAGAATATGAAAATTTGGAAATTAAATGTTTAAGAATATGGTAATTTAGAAAGTTGAAAATTCCAAAATTCAGGAATATAGAAATTTGAAAAGTTTGAGAATATCAAATATTAGAAATTCAGGAATTTCTGTAGTTAGTAATTTAAGGATTTTAGAATTTGGGAATTTTTTAAATTTGATAATTAATGAATTTGGGAATTTTCAATTTCGTGAATTCGAAGATTCAGAAATTTGGGAATTTAAGAATTAAAGAATTTAATAATGTAGTCACTCTTGAAATTAAGGATTTATAAATTTGAGAATTGATGGGTTTTGTAATTTTGCAACTTCGAAATTGAGGGATTTAGAAATTTGCTAACAAATACTGCACAATATTTTAACAATATGGAAACTTCATAAATTCAGGTATGTAAAAGCATCGATCTTTCAAACATTCAAGTATTTGCTGACCAATGTCAACGCATATTCGTCTTTTGCACGTTCGTGCACCCCTCTGTCAGTTCCCCAAATTTAAGTTTCACTTCAAATTCCCCTCAGTTTCCCTAACTTATGGTATCATTATACAAGCACTTAAATTAATACAATATGAACAAATATGAAATCGTGCTGGAACAAACTCCAGAATATAGTTTTTTATATCCATATACCCGTAAAAAAATACAAATTAAAATCGCTAATCATAATTTTACGGCTTACATTTTTTTAAACATTGTATAATGGAATACAAAGTAAAGCACCAAAAAGAGTTATTTTCTAATGACTCGATCTATTATGAATATTTCAAGAAAATTTCAAAATTGTGTCGTATTCAGTGACTTTTTTCTTACCGTAGAAAATGTCTTTTGAACGATTTGCACACAAACGATAATCTCGTTCTTGGACCCCTTATGAATCACCCTGTAAGATAGCATGAGTATGTGTGTCCACCTAAAGAACATCTCGTAGTACATCTGACTGTCCTCCTGGACACCAAGGACTGATCTAGATGGGTGTTGGCGAAGGGGACATCGAATCGAAGTAGCAGGTGAAGGAACGAGGAAAGGGACAGGATAAATTCAAATCCAGGACTCAGAAGTCTCGAACCGCAAATCACGTTCTACTCCTATATACATCGGGGATCATCTCTCTTCGACGCTGACCAACCCCCTTACACGGTTACAGCCGTAGCTGTCATCCCCTTACTTATCCAATGTCGACTAGAAGACGACAAGGACGCGTTCGAGATTCGATTTCAAAAGACACGCGAGATCTATCGTCCTCCGTACGTATTCAAATCTGCCGTGGCGTATCGTAAACTGCGAACGAGAAATTTCTTGAAAAACCGTTCAATTATACGAGGGCGGATCAAATATAAACGGGACTTTATATTTAAAATAATTTTATTAGGTGTAATCAAATTGCCGAGCACATATTATTATTCAACATAATCTCCTGCTTTAACAATGCATTTGTCCCAGCGAATTGGAAGACTTTAGATCCCAGTGTCGTAAAATGAAGAATGTTATGTCAGGAGTCAATTGCAAACAAATGCCTCCACCGCCGCATCGTCTTGGAATCGTTGTCCTCCTAGTGTTTCTTTAACCGGTCCAAATAGATGGAAATGGCATGGCGACAGATTGGGGTTGTAGGGAGGGTGATCAAATAGTGTCCACCTCATTTTTTCTAAGATTTGGCAAGTTAAAGCTGTAGTACGAGGCCAGGCGTTATCGTGAAGGAGAACGACGTCTCGAATCGGTTGGTCACATCTTTTGGAACGATAAGTGACCTTTACCTCCCTCAAAGGCTCACAATAATATGCAGCATTTGTTGTACAATTTTGGAAATTGGCAGCCGTTGATCGCCTTCGAGAAGGTCACAAATCGTGTGAATGTTGGACGGCGTGATGCTGCTTCGAGGACGGTGATTATGTAGGATGAGAATATTTTGGCTGAATGCAGTTAGGTGTGTTTGGAAATAGCGAGCGATGGAGTATTTGTGCGACGGTGAACAACGTGATTGCTTGCGACTGAGTTCGAGAGGCTGAGGTGTGAAAGAAAAGTGTTTGGAAGCGTATGACAGGGCCGAGCGTGCCAGGATCGTGTGAACGGAAGACGATAAGGATGGTGGACGTGATCGCGAGGATGTGTGGAATGGATGCATGATGAGTGTGAGGGGAAGAATGTATAGTTTTCGGGGTGAATGAGTTTAGTCTTTAGCGAGCAGTGTAATAGCGAGTATCAGCGAGTCTTGACCGAACAGCGAGTGTCAGCGAGTAACAGTGAATAGCGTGAATGAAAGAGCGAATAGTAAACCAGCGACAATAGACTATAATAAAGTATATTTTTATTTCTTTTAATTGAATCAGTGTTATTTCACGCCGAAACACCAATTCCCCTACAATTATGTTCCACATTTTCAACCCGTTTACGTTCTCCCTTGAATTTCTTACACCAAGTAAACACGCGAGTCCTTGACAGCGTTTGATCTTTGAATTGTGCAGTCAATTTCTGCAGAATTTCTGCTGGTTTGATATCTTCGTGAGTGAGAAATTTAATAATTACGCGTTGCACAACTGAAACGTGCACTTGTTACTCTGACATCGCGAAAACTATCATCAAACTTATCTGAACCGCATAACGACCTGCTTTTCACACTCCAAACATTCCTAATAATCCATTCTAGAAACGGTAACCTTCTCCCCTTAAACAAACAAGTTCAGAACCAAAAGTCCCGTGCATATTTGATCCACCCTCGTATGTAAGAAGAATTATTACCGAAAACGCGAATTGCGTTTCCAAACGATTCCGAGAGGAAACTTTTACAAAGCCATAGAGCGGTTTTGACGAGGAGAGAGCAGAACAAGAATCGTTTTTTCGCTAATTACGGAAAATGGCAATATATGCGTTATTTTTCTTAGTTTAAACATATAAGGTTGTCTTTGAGAAACACTTGAGAAAATAAAAATGTCATAGCAGGATACGGGTGCAGCAGTTGTTGGACCATGTATTAGGTCGAATCATAAGTAACTTCCGTTGTTTTTGTCCACATATTTATTTCGCTCTCATTTAATAACGAAATTATATTAATTTATAATGTTGGGTCTGGGAAAAAGTTCGTAGTGTTTTTAGCTGCATCGGAAGTTACTTATGACTCGACCTAATATTTTGATTAAACTTTATCTAATTAATCTAAAAAAAAAATAAGATGACTCGTACTTGGTTGTTATCTGATTGTAATAAATATTAAATTATTGAGTAGTACTATCATACTATTGGAGCGGAGGTGGTAAAGTGGTTAGTTTCTTTAAAATATAACAAATTCAAATATTTACGTGATCAATAACTTTTTTCTGCTTTTATTTATTTACATTTGCGTTAGGCATAACATTAGTGTTAGGTATAACATTACATTAGTGTTAGGCATAAGGCACAAAACAAGAAGCGATAGTCAACATACTGTTACAAACACATACCGCCACCATCCGTATCGTGCCTTGTATCACCGTCCGAAAACGACAGTACCGAATAAACATTCGTTCGCTAAAGACCGCGAATACTTTGTTTGTAAAGACAATGGAAATACTATGTACGTTATTTCGTGCACTCTCACGCAAAGTCAGTTCATTGTTTCAACATAACCTCCCACAAATGGGCATCATAACACAGTTAAGATAAGTTTATAATAAATCAAACCTAAGAAAAAATAAAGAATATTGTTCAAATTTATAATATTTTCGCTCTTTATTTCTTTAATTTTTGTATAAATAAACATTACTAAAAAATAAAAAAAATAGAGAATATTATTCAAAAATACGATAATATATAAATATATCTATAAAATTCAAATAAAAAAGAAAATAAAATATACACATAGAAAAACGATGATTCACTATCACAACTGTCTTAATATTGTTATTTTTCGAAAACAAAGAATCATATATATTAATGATATTTTTATGTAATGTGTACTGACAAGAATAATGAAATACAAATTACCGTTGTTCTAGATTGACCATCAAATTTTAATTTTCTTATTTAAAGTAAAATTTAAATATAATAAAAGCAGTATGAGTTTCCTTAATTCATGCATTCAGTAAATATACTTCTGTAAATATACAATTGATTATACCATCTTTATACAGTTTAAATAAATTAATTGTAATTAATTATAATGAAAAAATCATGTTTTTGAACACGCGAATATATTATTTTCCTACTTCCTTTATGACTGTGATGTTCTCTTCTAATAGTCACCTATAATATACCAAACAGATCACCTCCAATTCCGACTTAAACATTGCAGAAAGAACCGTTCAAGTATCTAATATCAAAACAAATTTACAGAAACCCTACAGGGTTAAATAACGAAACGTCGATTTCCAATAACTAAAACGTGAGTTTTAAAGAATTAGGAAGTTTTTATTAAATACCAATCGTCCACTATAATTTTAAGCAGGTTGCACGTTATCAAGATAATTGATCTACAGTAATAGAGTAGAAAATACCAATGAATTGTTTTATTTGTTGATGTTGCAATCTATAACATCAGTACTCATTTCCATTTACAGCAGTATAAAACTTCGTACACGAAATAACGTTGTCAGTATTTTAAGAAATAACTACAAGGCAGTAGTATAAATTAAGTTGTTTGAATATCCCGCGAAATTTAAAACACATTGGTGCACACGATTATCCACCGCGCTGCATTCTCCCACTGTAGCTGCGCAGAAATAATGCATCGCCATTTGATTCTCTGTTAGTAAAACATTTCGATACAAGTAAACATGACAAATGTACCAGGCAGCAGCATTTTTTTATCGTACGCACTTCGTTTGCTCCTGAATGATTTAAACGGTCATGTGCATTTCCATCTGCACGTATACGCGATTACATGCACATACACGATTGCGTATTCGGAAAAAAAACATCCATGTAGAAACACCGTGCGCGTACATCATGACAAATTCGGAATAAACAAATGTGGCAAGGCGGAATGGAAAATAACTCGGCTGACACAGATGGTCGTTACTCAAACGAGTAGGTACATACGTGTACATCGTGTGTGCGTACGCAAATATGAAAGTAAGTAACGAACGACCGCAGTAACAGGTGCGTCAAGCCTTTTGCTTTTGGTGCCGAAAAAAGGATAACACTGTACAAACAAAATTTTCTTCGGATTAGGACTACAAGTTTCTTTCGCCGGAAGTGATATGGAATTATTTAGTGTGCCATTATGCAATGACACACATGTATCTGGTTACGTTTTTTTCTTTATTAAAAACATTACCGTTACAAATAGAAGGGATTTATTTCCTACAAGTAGATATTGTAGTTATTTTAACATTAAATTTTAATACTAAAGGCGATACTATTAGTATAAGCATCAAAGAGAAATTTAAACAATTGCAACTGACTTTTGTTTTATTTATTTTTAGTTCAAATTTTTACATTTTCAAACATCCAAATGTACAAAATTCTGAAGTTTCAAATTTCCATATCATGAAATTTTGAAAGTTCTACGTTTTCAAATTCTGAAATTTTGAAATCCTCTTTGTAAGAACATTTCTCCTCCTTCGAATTTCTAAGTTTCTATATGATCAAATTCCCAAATTTCTAAATGTTCGAATTTCCGAATTTTTAAATTACAGAATTACCAAATTTTCAAATTTCCATACCGCTAAATTTTCAAATTTCCAGGTCTCGCGATTTTCAAATGTCGAACTTTTGAAATACCCTCATTACCAAGTCTTCAGATTCTGGAATTCTTATTCAATGAGCAGTTTACAAATTTTCAAATCTTCAAACCTCTAATTTTGAAACTTTTTAAATGTTGTAATTCTCACATTCCCAAATTAACAAGTCTCCAAATTCCCACAGTCTCAAATTTCCGGTTTCCTAAATTTTTAAATTTCCAAATTATCCTCATTCTAAATGTCTATGTACCGAGATTTATAACTTTTGAATGTATATGTTTGTAAACTTGGGAACGGAAGAATAACAAACTTTACAGCGTCCCATATGTCGCCATTTTCATTGCAGAAGCTGTCGGTGTGCCCTCTGTAATTTATATAAAATCAACAAACTATTATACATATACAGTACCCTGCCACACCCAATTTCGAATATTTACTGCTTTTTGGCAAAATACTATACTAGTCATAAATTTAATAAGAGTCAACTTAGAACTATTTGATTCATACTCAAGAGGCCTCAGTTATTCAATCGATTGAAACCCAACGGAGAATACATAGATCATGCTGAAATGTTTAGTTCAAAGTTCCAATTTCGTTAAATATAACCTTGTCTGAAATGTTCGGGAAGTATTTCTTGGTGTACCGGAAATAACCTGCATAGATCGCTGCATTTCACATACGCTTTTAAGAATTGAGACAACTGTCGGAAACTAAAAAGGTCAGACAAAATATTGAAAATCGTTTTATTACAATAGTTATTTCGATAATATTCAAACAAGAGTTTATAGTCTTATTGTTACTCAATTCGGTGCACTACATAAAAACAAAAATGCAGAATAAGTTTCTGAAATAAAAATGCTTACTAAACATTCAGTATGTTTTTTTACTAAATATTAACTAATATTAATGATCATACTGGAGAGTCTGTGTACAGTTTATATATACAGAGTGTTCCCTTTATGAACATTTACATTATTTTACCAGCATTAACTCTTTTCACTCGAAAGGTGAGTCACACTCACCATTCGATTTAATATAACAATTTGAAATAAATATTTTTTAACTAAATTTGTAGCGTAATAAGGGTTAATATCTATATTCTGATAATACAGGAAATGTACAAAATTTGAGAGGTTTGGAAACCCAGATATTATACATTTTTTAGTATAAAAATGTGAAGATTTGGTATAGAATAGTGAAAATTTAAGAAATTTTGATAATTTGTAAAATACAAAGATTTCGATATATAACTTGTAAAATTTCGTGGTTTGAAAGTGTAAAAATGATAAAATTTTCAACATATTTTTCAAGTTCACATACTTAGCCTCATTGAGCCACACTCAAGTGACCACATGATCTTCCTAATATGAACGAATCTGTAAGAAATAAGAACTTCGTAAATAAAACCTTTCAACATTTGATTTTTCAATTATCTTAAACAGAAACGGATCATCCTGTGCATAGGTCAAATAAGCATACACACACAGAAATTTATATACATTGTAGGTGGGGGTATTTAGAGAGCAGAGGAATCGAACGCTCCCGCCGTGTGCCGTGCCATCAATATACATAATCTATACACCATTTCGTTTGACCATGTTTACGCGTATGTGTGTATGCATACGCGCGATGCTTCCACGTGCGTCTGCGTGTACGCATACGTATCTAAGGTTACACATACAGTCGCACATGCGCCCGCGATATCCGCGGTTACCAAAGTTACGCGAACCTCCAGACGGAAACTGTCCCTCTTCCCGTAGCCATCCCCGTGCTGTTCCGAGGGTTGAATTTGCATACATACAACGTCACACAGCGCCCGCTTTAATATCTCCGGCCACGGCTGGAAATTAAGTCCTGAAACCACGCCGATACATGCAGAACAATTGACCCAGCGAACGCCGCCATATTCGCAATCGCGCTCAGCTTCCGCTGTTTCACGCCGTAAACGCGGACGATGGAACCATCGTGATAACGATACGAGAAAGATTGTGGCTATCGAGCGTAGTTGCATTCGATACGCAATTCAGCCCATGATATGTTATCTGCCATCTTTTAAATTCAAAGAAGGAATTAGCAATGAATAGGTATAATGAGAGACAACGCAAACACTGCTTAAATATTAAAAAAAACTCTTTTACCGCGCGGTAGGATGTGGCATATTGAAATGGACGATCTTGGAATATCAAAAATCGAAAATTCAACGAGTGAAATGATTTCTTAATAAATTAACAACGATTTAAGGACAGTAATTTTTTGTTTTCGTTACTGAAAAAATTCTTGAACGGCCGTCATGTGTAGCATCGATTTCTGACTTAATTTGTCAAATTTCATTACGAATTATTTATTGAGTACCATCATATACATTACTGAGCATATTTTACTACTATTTGCAACTTATGTTATGAAATTTTTTATGTTATGAGTTTTGAAATTTGAGACTTTGAAAATCTGATCACTTATTTTTTATGGGATTTGTATATTTGGGGAGTTATTTATTTGAACACTTAGAATTTTAGAAATTTGTATATGTGGAAATTTCAAGGTGCAGAAATTGGAAAATTGGGAAATTTCGACAGCTGCCTTTTTATAAAAGCAATATTTGTATTTTGAAATTTACTAATTTTGGGACTTGAGAATTTCGATATTTGACACTTTAGAAATTTAAAGATTTAGAAATATTGAAATTAAATAATTTAAACATTTCTTAGTTTGTAAGTTTAATAGTTTAAACATGTGAGAATGTGAATGTCCTCGAACTATTAATCAGTTAACTGTGGTCCTCCCTTTTGTAAATATACTTGTCAATCACAAAATAAGCGTCGGTGTTAAAATATTGGACCAAAAGGGTGGGTCTATTTTATAAAACAGACAATTTTATTACTAATATTGACTTATTTGGTGAAACAGTTAGCTGTGATTTAGAAGTATACATGTCGTGACAAAATTCGGGCACATCTACATGACGGATATAGTCGTCAAACACACTTAACTGGATAATAATAAATTATCGAAAAATATAAATCCGAACTCCAATAAAAACTAAAACTATCCTATTTTTCCTCTTTTTAAATGAATAAAAACCTTCTGAAGTACAATATTACTTTTTAACAATACTGCAATTAAAAGTTTTATTTTAATTTGGTTTTTAAGATGCTCCAGTAGCTACCTTAAGGATTTGACACTGATATGAACGTTCACGAGTATCTGTCACTTATTGTAGTGGAAAGAATGTTCCTTACACTAATCATTAGTCCTCAGATGTTAATAACGAATGAATTTCTATTTGTACTAATTATCCAATTCATAAAGGCAGTTCTTACATTCCTATAAATAATTTTATTAAATTCTTGACAGAATATGTAACAAGAA
This sequence comes from Coelioxys conoideus, assembly GCA_947623535.1. NCBI lineage: Eukaryota > Metazoa > Arthropoda > Insecta > Hymenoptera > Megachilidae > Coelioxys > Coelioxys conoideus. The sequence continues at coordinate 28,399,920 of OX392452.1, forward strand.
AAAGGTAAATATCGTCGGAATAATTAGTTTCGATTGTTACAAATAAAGCTCCTATCCGTTACCATTTTTGACGAATGTAATGATAAATGAAAATATTAACCGCGTATTAAGAAGTTTGTACAACATCAAGAGCTACATACCATAAAAACAAAATACGAGGCTTGTCATAGATAAAATTACTGGAAGAATTTTCCACGATTTCATTTTATAATTAGCGCTTGAACGATCAAGTGCTTAACGATCCTTTCCAATTTCAAGTATTCCATCAACCGCTGCTTTTTCTATCTCCTGCCAGTTTTTCGCTGTGCAACTGCAATCGCTACAATTGTTAATGGATTCCTGCAGTACAAATGTACGATCTAGATTCTGGAATGCTCTGGTATGACCGTGGCATTCTTTCTCGATGTGTATCTACGGCACGATCTCGAGCCACAGTGATCTCATCAAGGATACCAATCGTTTGTGTCGCTTGATGAACGATTTAGATATCAACATCGTTTCTCGATGCGCAGGAAGATTGATTATCACCACGGCTAATAACCCCACGGTCAAAGAGAAGATGTCAGTAGGAACCTGTTCGAACGTTTAGCCGCATAACAACGCATGACTCCGTACCGTTATCGGCTCTCTGTACGTAGCACTGAAAACAAAGGACGCATTAATATATCATCCAATCAAGCGATTCATCAAAAAATCAGTGACTGTTGGGTTAGAATCGAACATCGTGCTTAAGGGACGATCAGCAATGAGATTTCTAGACCAGTGACCAATATTTCTTGGTATTCCTTTCACGTACATCCAGCGAGTCCGTAAATTCTGTCGCCACTCACTGTGTCCTCGGTTCCACTCGGCGAGATCCTAAATACCAGGACAACGAAGAGAGGACCGCAGGTCTCCAGCTGAGCCTCCGAAGGATCCCTTCGACCTGTACCACACACGCGTGAACACACACGAACGTGTGCACGCGTAGGAGACGTAGTCGACGTATAGAAGGTACACGGGGCCCCAATGGCTACCATCATTCGCTTTATAATTCGCATATTCCTTTCCTCTCGCGCCCTCTTTCCTTTATCTGTTGTCGGAATCTACCGAAGGCCACGGAGAATCCTTCTTCCAGTCCTCCTTCCCTTCCACGAACGATTCTCTATCTCCACCACGGCCTCCTCTTTCACCTTTCGGCCTCCCTTCTATCGACGTGTACACATCGTCGCGCTGCCCGTTGTTTCTAATAGACGATTTGAATTTTTGAATATATTTCGGCTCCCGGCTCCGCTTTGTCCCTAAGATCTGTCCCCGCGTTTCACCTCCCGTTCGCTTCCTTTCGGCTCCTTAACCCTCTCCTCGGTCACGTTATTATCCACCGTGCTGCTGCCAATGGAACTTCTGTCATCATCTTTTCACTACTCGAGCAGCTACGACCACGAAGGGAAAGATTTTGAAATATTTGTCGCCGCGCATAAATTTGGAGGCGGCGGCCTTGCATACTTAAATATGGATCGAGCCTTCTCTCTTTCTTCTTCTTCTTCTTCTTCTTCTTCTTCGTTTGGTTCTTCCTCATCTTCTTCTTTTTTTTCCTCGTCCAGCTCGTGCTCGAAACCGCCGCTAACTCTTACCTCACCGTTTCTCTCCTTCCTCGTTTTTCCTCTTCTTCTTTTCAGGTCCCGACCTCCATTGTCCTCGGAGCGCTAATAAACTATCCCGGGGCCACCCCGTGCAGATACCCATTGTCGTTATTATTGTTCCTGCTCGCGAGTACGAGGAACGAATCGAGTAAGATTCGTCCTATACTGGTGCATTATGGAATCTGAAATTTTCGATTGCTCGACGATCGATGCGACTGTTTTGATTGGCTCCTACTTTTTTTGTAAGCTTCCGATTCGTACGTTGCAAGCTGCATGATCGGGGTAAAGCATGCGTGTGGTGATTACACTCGTCGTTAAAAATATGCGATGTTTTTGACACCAGGCTGTTACTGCCGTTAACGAGATTATTACTATCATTATGTTGTTCTGATCAGTAGTAGATTATTAATAGATCATCGCAATCATCACATTATTACCGTTGTTACTAAATTACTACTTAGGAGTAGACGAGATAATTAAATCCGTGACTATTAAAAGCTTCTTTACAAGTACGCGATCTTAGTAACACTGTATTGTAAACTCGATTAGGTATTATTATTAGCTAGACTACGACTGCTGCCAAGTTCTTTCTATTATTGTTAGACTATTTCTTATAACGAGATTATTAACACTATTTATACCAAGTGGTGTCAAAAGACACCTTTCAAATTTTAACATAAAATTATTCTGTATGTTTAATCGTTTCTCCACAATTAATTTTTTTACTTTTCAGACAATGGTTGTTAAATTACTTTGGCGATATCATTTTTTTCCAACTAATATTCGCGAATTTCCCTTGTTGCATTTTATTGTACACCACTGCATTGATTGTATATTAGAGTGTCCCATAAGTTCTTTCCTTTTTTGATAGGCATTCATACACAATATTTATAGTTCAAAGTTGATTCGTTGCATTAATTGTTCAGCTGTATCAACCTTCTCTATCCCTCTATCCCATTTTGTGTCATATTACAAAAAGGTAGAAACTCGTGTGGCCCTAATATTTTGTAGCTTGATGAATTAAATAATCTCCAATAAATACACATCAGTGTATTAATAAATATATTCCTCAAATTATCTATGTTTAACTTATAATTTGAAATCCCAACCAGTTTCGTCAATGATTTGTATTCAAAGGGCGTCAAAAGACACCTTTTGGTTGAAATAGGTATACACAAAATCGTGGTAGAAATAGTGTTAATATTATTATCACCAAATTTGCGCACGTTTGACCAGTTACTTTTTATGTGTTGATAATATTTTGTCTAATGCGCATATTTTTCTAATGCGGCAATTATAACATATAACGTGTTAAATTGAAGTTAAAGTTGTAAAGTGAATAAATAAATGATGATACGCAAATTAGCTTATACAATGATTGTTTATGTCGACAAAATTTGGCACACATTTTGCCACAAGCTGTTTGGTAATTTCTTTTATTTAGTTAAAAATAAAAAACCTAAGATTCATGATTCGAATGGATTTTATTTTGACATTTCTGGATTAATTTTAATGGTCATTTAGTGTTGTTGGAAATGTTTTTTTAACTCTAGGTTAACAGTTCTTTTTAATATAATAGCATGTACATTCCTACACAAAACTTATAATGGTTTAATTGACATTATAATGTTTTAACTGGGTAATCATGTATTAATGATAAAATACGAATTATGAATTTGAACTAAGCAAACCGTATTTTCGTTATTTTAAAAAGAAGATGTGAAACGGGTGCTAATTATTTCTTGTACAGAAACTTATTAAGTAGAAAGAAATATGATATAAATTTCTCTTAGCCTGACTCTCACATATGCAATCGTAAAACACAAATTATAATAGTGTTCTGCGTATCTTGAGTCAATTGATAACAGTAACAAAAGAAGCTAAATACGTTATACGTAAATGTAAGTACACTTACTATCAAGTTATAAAAAAATTACCGTAGATAATACCCTCGTGGTCACGTAATTCGACAACAATATGTCGACGTCGTGTAAATCGGAACACTTGTAAGCAAAGATGCTTCTGACCGTTTCTGGTTCGACAATCTCATCTACTATTAAGTATGCGGATAAGATTAAATCGTATCAGGGGTTTGCAATCGAGCGACACTTAAGAAGACGCGCCGGCAACGTTATATTCTGTCAGGGAAGCTCTAAGGGAAGCCGGAAAATTAAGATTACCAGATAAGTCCAGGTGGAATCGGGGTCTTGATGCCGGTACGACTTCATTTCAAGCCCACACAACCATTTTGTACGCAGTCGTAATGATAATCGGGCAATACTCGTAACGCTGATAACAGCCAGTGGATCGAGAAAGCGGTACCCGGAGGATTGAATAGATCGAAGGGGAGCAAAAAGGAGTAACGATATACATATACAAGAGTAAAACGGGAGTTGAGCGTAGCGGCACGCAAACTTCTCTCTACAGTGGCCTCCAAATAAAAAGGATGCCGGGTGTAATATGAGAATCTCGTATAGTAGTGGCTAAGATCTAATCTGCTGTGTCTGTTCACGGGGGGAAACACTAGACACAGAGGGAACACCAGCGGACAGGCGGATGGGGCCTACCAAACAAGAATCTCGAGCTACCTTCTTGGAATAAGGAGTCTCGCGGGTCTTTCGAGGTCAGCATCCCCAAAAGTATTACAAAATTTTGTTTCTTTATAACATTGAGCATTCACCCTCTGTAACGTTGCATCGCCTATGCAATACAGGGTGGCTGGAATGGACTGTTACAATTTCAAACCGCTGCACTTTTAAATATTTTGTTTTATCCAAGGGAAAAAATAGTCGAGAAACATTCAAGAAAATGATTTAATGCTCATTGCTCGATATAACCTCCCTTTGCACGAATCATTTCATTCAAACGGTGAAAGAATGAATCTCACGCTGCCCGTATGTGAGATTGTGGAATCTTCTTCCATTTCCGGACAAGTGCTGATTTTAGAGCGTCAAAACTTCGATGTTTTATTACATTGACCTTGGCCTACAAAATAGCACAAATACATTATATTCAATCATTAAATAGATTACATTCAAATGCTGGAGCTCACGAACGATAATTGAAACTAATGTTCCAGCTAAATATAAAGCAATTACAGAATTACGCTTCAAATCCATCACTATAACCTTACTTTGAGATGTAGTATACGAAAATGCTTCTGCGCGCATGTAAACAATTGAATGAACTATAAATATGACAACTTTCAGATGGATTGCGTGAGCGGATCGACAGATGCATCAGTATGAACTTACTTAGTAACAGATCATTCCAGCCACGCTGTAGATTCTGAGTTCCCCGGACATATACCGTAATCTTGAAAATTTAAAAGTCAAAGAGTGATATATTTCAAAATTAAAAGTTTGGACATTTAGAAGCTTGGAGATGAGATAAATTAAAAATTTAGAAATATAGAAACTTCAAACTTTACGGTTTTGACATATAGAAATTTGATTAATTATGAACTCAAAAAATTAACCATTTGGAAATTTAGATATTTAAAAACTGGGATATCTCTGTATTTGAAAATGTAAGAATTGGGACTTCAAAAATTTAAGAATTGGTCAGAAATTCGATAATTAAACAATTTTTAAATGTAGAAATATAAATTCAAAAATTAAGAAATTGTAAAATCTTGAAATCCAACAGTTTGGAAATCTAGAAATAATGGTACATAACATATTCAAACTTTGAAACATTTAAATATAATAATTTAAAAATTCTGAAATTTACAAAGATATAAAAAAATATAGAAATTTAGAAACTTAATTATATGCAGTTTGCAATCTTGTACCTACAATTACTGTATAACATATTAATGCATTATTTATCACAGTACATATCCATACATATTCTACATATTTTTAGTGTACATTTGTATATTTTATGTACATAAAAATTGGCGGTCCATTAATTATAAATTGCTGCTTGACATAAATGTTGGAGAAGAAACGAGCTAAAACTTACATTTATGAAACACTAAATATAAATGTTATTAATTACTATGCATAATTGTACCGTGGTTCACGATGAAAATATGAAGACAAATTAAGACCTTCATCCGGTAAAAAAGAATTTAAAATTTTGTTAGTTGCACCACAATTAATGCCAAGCAATTCAGATACGTCCTACCATTTATGTGAAGTATACATGTATCGCAAGAATTATTATCCGTATATAATAAAAATCATTCCCAGTTACTACGATATTCTTCACTGTACTTATAAGTACCTACATTAAATGATTATTAACATCCCTTACAGTGTGCACAATGTAACGTTTAATAACGAACAATACACATCCGACTTTTTTCGTTATATATAAAAGATGTGCCAAATTTATGTATTATTCCTTTTACAAAAATATTTTCTCAATAATATCATTTCGAATTGACTGGAAATTTATTAAGAATTGAAGACTGAATTGGAAATTCATAGTTGAATAAATTTGTAAATTATGCACCCTGCTAATACTTTGGTTAAACGTAACAGACTACATTTGTCCGATTACGAAGCAGGTGAATTTTAACGAATCTCAAATTACTCGGTCGAATAGCATTGTAAATTTATTCCGAAGTCACGAAGCTCGCTTTCCAAATGTCGCATCGATGCCAAATAAATTCTTGAACTACTATCTTCCGTTTGTGGGCAATTAAGTAACCGGTGACAATTTTTTGAACAGCAGGTAAGCGTTTCCTATAATTTCGAAGTCTCATGACATACGTTTCTTCCTTCTATAAGAATTCAAATTATCTTTCCTCTTTTCCTGTTAACACCGTATCGCAAATTTTACAATTGTAAATTATACAATTTCAGTAAAAAAAAGGGTGTCTTTGAGAACTTGGTAGTTATCAACACCCATATTGTCATATTATATTAATAACATTGTTACTGTTGTTATGATGTTTTATAACTATTACACGTACGTACGAAAAATATTTTTTTTTGGTCCAGGAACTTTGCTTCTATTACAATTAATAATACTCATAACTGTTGAACTTTACACATTATTATTTGATATTACCTAATTTTCGTAGTAACTTCATTATATTTTTAATCGTGATATTATGTTTTTAATTGTAAATACGATGTTTAATTAGAAGTATCACCATATTCACATACAATGAAGGTTATATTTAATATTAAACTATCGGATAGGTTAATTTAGCATTATCTTTGTCATAAGTGGAATTTCTGCAAATAACAAAAGTACAATGTGAAATTACAGTTTATTTGTGTTGATTCATAAACAAAAATAATAATTAAAACAGTATTATAAACAAGGTTACAATGTTGTTATTATACTGCGTTTGTAGTAAATACATAAACATGAATACCTAAATATTACGTTCCGATTATTCTACACAATGCAGACTATTATCACTTAATAGTACTAACAACAAATAGGAAGGAAACTTATGTCCTTGTTGCACTCACAAAGTCAAACTGCAGGTACAAAAAATAAAATGCAAAGCTATAAATCGCTTACAATCCCGTTTACACTCTTGTAAACCTAATACAAATAAGTTACAAAGTATAACAAGTTACAAATACTAATCCCTATCATCATGTATTAAGAACAATTACTTCGTCGTTCATTGACGATAGTTTATTTATGACAGACTCAGTAATTTCAAAATTTACTGAACACAAATCGCATTTTTCTACGTATTTTATACTTTTGTATTTTTCCCTTATTTTACAATGATTTATTTACTAAAACAATCAACGAATGCACAGATAATAAAATATGCACCACCAAATTTTGACGAAGTATCAACGGGCGGTTGACTTCGATAGGCGCCAGAGATATAAAACGGTCTGATAAGTTCGTTTGAGAGCGAAAGAATTTTAAAACTTTGCTACGATCTTCGGGGAAACCTAGTGAGATGGTAAAAGAAGAGGCGGCTGCGTTGGCGGGTGATTAAGCAAGTAAGAATCGTTTCGATTAGCATATTTGGTTGGTCGGTTAGGCATCGAGGCGCAACGGGTCGTAAAGGAGACGAGCAGGCTGACATTGCGAAGGGCGTGCTCGTGATGTGCTAAGGGGGATGAATGAAAACAAAAGACCGATCAGTATCAACGTGCACGCGGTAACCGTCACGGTTTCTGGTTGACCCTTTCTGAACACCGACGAGGCACCGTGCGTGTCGTTCCTTCGATCCTTATCTACCATGTGGATTGCGTCGAAGTTTCATGAAAGCCCGGCAATTTTGTCACTGAGTAAATTCGTCAAATTGATTGTTGCTTTCGTTCCGCACTGATGCGAATAGAAAAATGTATTTACTACAATAATCATTGAAAAACACCATACATATATAAATGTAATGATGACAAAAATTCTACAATTTTATTAATAGTTTGTTTTTAAACTTTTCAATTACACGTTGCGTCAGTGACACTATTAAGGTTAAGGTGGAAGTAGGAGAGGCAAGATGTTGCTATCGAGTAATTTATTAGAATCAACAAAAGAAAAGCAAACGGTAGCTTCCTTTGCAGTAGCGCGAAGTTAGTTGCTACATGAATGCAACTGCATATAAAAACATATAAAAAGTGCAGAGGCTGGTGTCACATATAATATAGACTAACTGCACTCATGGACAAAATTAAGTGGACATTACAGAAATGTAAAAAATGTTTTGTTTCATTACAATGTTGTGAATAAATTTTAAATTTAGAACGTGAAATATTTTTGTAGGCTTGAAAAAACATTTATTTAATATAGAATTTATTTATTTAATGTATATAATTGTGCAATAAAGTTTTGATTTATAGGCATTATTAGTTAATTAAATTTACCTTTTGTTATTTATGATACCTGTCCACTTAATTTTGTCCACGACTGTATATAAATGTAATGAGGGCAAAAATGCTACAATTTTATTAATAGTTTGTTTTTAAACTTTTCAATTACACGTTGCGTCAGTGACACTATTAAGGTTAAGGTTGAAGTAGGAGAGGCAAGATGCTGCTATTGGGTAATTTATTAGAATGAACAAAAGAAAGTCAGACGGTATTTTCCTTTACAGTAGCGCGAAGTTAGGTGCTACATGAATGCATATAAAAACATATAAAAAGTGCAGAGGCTTGTGTCATATATAATATAGACTAACAGACACAACCATGGAATATCATCAACGACATGAAAAACGTTACTATATATCGCACATAGCACGCTTTTGTAAAAACAAGTAATTACGCCATCGAAGCACGGCCATCGATTTATGAATATTTGTGAATTCATTATATGATATTCCTTCAATTTTACCGCTGCCTTTTCATTGAAAAATTCATCGAACTGACTTCAATGATTTATTTTGATTAGATACTTCAAAACATGCTTTTAACTTTTAAATATGTTTTATGGTTGAAGAATAGATATAGATGTTTGAACTGAATTTTATCGTTCGTACGACAAACTTTTGTACGTGTATTATATATTTTTATTTTGTACTTGGATGTGCTGTAAATTTGTAAACATTTTCACTGTAACTGTTTCTATAATTTAAGGAATTTATTTAATAATTTATTAAATGTTCAAAAATGTAACCACAATTTTCGCCATTTTTAACTGTTTGAAGTTTGCAAAGATTCAATGAAACTCTCAATGCTTTTCAATTTCGAAAACAGATGTATCATTGAACTCTCATAATTAGTACTAATAAGAAAGCAGCAGCGAACAAATGCATATAGAAAGTATATTTATAAATTATTAAGTAAATAAATTAAATAACTTACACTCGACTACTCGTGAACGAGAATATTATAAAAGTGTAGAGAAATTTTATGATTTCCTTAAATTTTGAAAGTATCATTGATGAATCTTTTAGAAACATGATTAATGCATCTTTTAGAAACATGATTAAAGTAAATAAGAACGGACGAACATACCACCATTTCTCAAAAGCTTAATGTTCGACCACTCCTGTTGAAATCAACTGCAACGGATATGAACTGATTAATGTCCGCCATAATCGCTTGCAATTATAACACACGATATATACAATTACCGGGTCGCGTAGCCACATAAGATCTCGTACAGACATTTATTCAGACATGCAAGTACATAGGTTCCACATGTAGCAAAGAAATTGTACATGCACTCGCGATATTGCGCATACATGCACCGTGTTACATGTGCACACACCTTGGAGTACAGTCAAGAGCAAATCTAGATTCCCCAGAGAAAATATAACAACCAAGTGTGACGAAGTCTTAGGAAATATTTGGAAAGATTGGAATATAAAGATTTTGAGATTAAGGGATGTTGGAATTAATCAGGAATTAGTCAGGGACGTTAGAACTTGAATTTAGGAACAGGGCAATGTAGAAATTTCAGGATCTAGGAGTATGGAAACGTAGAAATTTGATGGTCTAGGAATTTAAAACCCCAGAAATGTAAGGACACTGAAATTCTGAAATTTACAAATTGCAGAATGCAACTATTTGGAAATATAAAGATTTAAAAACTTAACAATCTGTGGATTTTGAGACATGGAAATCTATGACTTTAAGAATATTTGGAGACATTGAAATTGGGTAATTTAGTGATATAAAAATTTAGGAGTTTGGAGATCTAAAAATTCGCAAAGATTGCAATTTTGAATTTTGGGGAGCAAAACATTTGTGGATCTCGAAATACGGTGACATGCGACTTCAGGAACATATTTGTATGGGGACACTGGAATTTGGTGATCTAAAGATGTGGAAATTTAGGTTGGCGATCGAATACATGGAAAACAGTGGAATTTTGGAACCAATGAGTTAGACAACGCAAAAATTTAGGGACTTGGAAATTTGTGGACTTTGAAATATGCAGATTTCCAACTTTGGGGAGATGTGTTAGCACAACCTAAGGATACAAAATTATCGAAACTCAAAGATCTAAAAATTTGAAAAAGCTTAAACTGTAATCTTTGAACCTATAAGTTAGAGAATGTAGGAATTCGGAAAGCTAGAAATTTGAGTACTTAAAAGATTATAGATCTCGAGATTTGGAAGCATATGACTTTGCAGACGTAGGAACCTGGATACATTGGGATTTGGGAATCTGGGAGTATGGAAATCTAGGAACTTGGGGAGCTAGAAATTTGTGTACAATGCATTTCTGAATTTAAGAATCGGAGGACGTAGAATTTTAGAAAAATAGAAATTTGAGAATCTCGAAGTTTATGAATTTCGATATTCGAAGACCTGTAAGTTTAGGGAGACATGTATCTGAGTACATTAGGATTAATAAACCTCGGAATACAGAAATCTAGGAAATCAGTGTTATAAAAACTTGTAGACATTGCAATTTCAGAATCTGAGAATTAGAAGACATAGGAATTTGAAAACGCAATAACTTGGATATCTATGCGTCTGAGGATCTTGCACTTGAAGTCTTAAAAATGTAGAAATCTGGAGATACGAGAGTTCAGAAGTGTCGACATCAAGCAAAAATTAAGAATTTGGAAATTCGTGTATTTGGAAAGGTACGAACATGGGAACCTAAAGATCTCGAAATTGTTGAATTGGAAAATTTGCAAATTTTGGAATTCGAAGATTGTCAGGTTCACTTACGTATCTTTAACCTAAGTTGCGCCCGAGTGTACATCATCACACCAAGCTGAGTGCACGGATGCACCCGCCGGCAGGTCGGTGTGCCATGCAAGTGGGAGTCGAATGGAATGCTGGTAGGAATGCAGAGCTCCTCCCTACAGGGCGCACAGTGCATTATAGAGTTACGAACTCTTCGTTGCAACGGGTGGGCCTGGCGATTTCGAAGCCCTCCACCCTTTCTTTTTACGTTCGCGCGGCTTTCTGCACGTGCTCGTGGAATGACGACAACGCTACGGGACAAGCGAAATATTTTCCTTTTTCTCTTTCGCCAGCCATTTCACCAACTTCCTCTGTCACCTCAACCATCGCACGATAACGGGCGAAGAAACATGCAATTAGAACGTTTACCACGAGTGCATCGATTTATGCATTTCGACACGTGTGTTGACGTCACCAAGGTACTCTTACGGTTCAAATATTTGGAAATTCTTAGGTTACCCCAAATTTTAGGGCGATGTTCTTGATTTTGACATACATTGCCAGTCGCGGATAGCTGTTTTTAACGACTTAACACGTTGATTGTCGTGTCAGATACAGTCGTGGACAAAATTAAGTGGTCAGGTATCATAAATAACAAACGGCTAATTTAATTTAACTAATAATGCCTATAAATCAAAACTTTATTACAAAATTATGTACATTAAATAAATAAATTGTATATTAAATAAATGTTTTTTCAAGTCTACAAAAACATTTCACGTTCTAATTTTAAAATTTATTTGAAACATTGTAATAAAGCAAACAATTTTTTTACATTTCTGCAATGTCCACTTAATTTTATCCATGACTGTATGTGTGGATGACACTCAAATTTTCATATGAATTTATCACCTGTATTAATATGCAAAAGTGAGCATTAAGCAAACGGTGAGCAAGCAAAACTGAACATTTTTGTTTAAAAATAGAAATTCGTATTTGCGTAAACATTTGATGTCTAATTACTAATATTAGTTGTAAATATTTAGAAAGGTGTGTTTTTTTGAAAATTGAAGAAATCGTGCAACGTATGTATAATGAAATGATTCGGACTCGAGCAACAATTCAATATTTTCGCGAACTTAGCAAATCTAAGATGATTATTTCTTAATGCTATCGTATGCAATATTTTGTGAATACTACTAGAATGTCGTAGTTCGCAGTAAATTTGTGATCGGCAGTTTTCATATAGAATGTAACGATGCGAAAGGATATAACACTTTTAATTACCTCCTCTAATAACTAAATATTTCGATAGTAATGAAATATTTTGTTTCGTAAATTTTAACACTGACTACTATCGCCTATATTATTAAGAATTCGTTCGTTTATTTGACACTATTCGTATTAAGTACTTGGAAATATGGATAATAGACATAAAAAAGTATTGTGAAAATACTTGATAAATTGTGTTAAAAATAAAATACTACTTAATCAAGTTTCTAACTGCTTCAGTGTGGCACTCAATGTGTTCATCGACGTACTTTGATGGTTTTTGAGATATTCGTGAAAAAATTTTCCCCGATTTCACTCATTCGGTAAAATGTACTTTAAATTAATACCAATCCGCCACACACATGAAACTAGTGATCGACGAATGATTGAAAATTCAGAAACAAATTTCAGTTTAAAATTTTTTCATTTTACTCGAGTTATACTCGATCTTTTTCAAACGAGTATCATGTACGATTCTCTCCCTTGTTTCTTTTGCACTAATTCTTTATGAATATTAGAAGAAGTCAGTGGATGCAATAAACAAGAATTGTTTATTCCTTTGACGAGAGTATTTTGCGAAAGTAACATTACGGTCTATCGGAAGTAACATTAAAACGTCAATACTTGTTTCACGAGTATCTGCAAACTGTTAAAGATTATTAATTAAGTTATTAGGAAAAGTATCTCAGAATCATGTACATAATAACATATACCGAGATCAAGATCACCGAATCTGACTTCCCTGTAATACATGATTATAAAATTTTGATAATTTAAATATTATTATTGTAATGGTCTCTTGTAATCGATCACTGAAAATCAATTATTAAAACATTTCATTTATTAATTGATCATTTCAAACTAGTCGCTAGAAGACTTTAACCATTAATTGATCATAACATAGTTTATATTAAAAATAAACTTTAATAACAGCTTAATTAAAAGCAAACAATTTATTTTAATAATTAATTTAGCTCAGATTCCATATCATATAAAAAGGTAACATTCAATGTATTATTTAACATTGTTTGATATTGTTGATATTCGATATTGATTGATGCCATTTGGTTACAATTCAATTGTCATCACTGGAATTATCATTTATTACTACTAAAACTAATAACATAATATGATATATAACATAATACTATAATTTATAACATATCTAAGTCTTAAAATGATTTTCCAATCTATTACTAACAAAGGAATCAATCTCATCTATAACATATTTTCTAACAAATGTTAGATATCTTATAACAAATTTTCTACTTCAGAAGAATATTAAAAAGATCATTGATATTATAATCCGTGATTAGTTAAGAACTGTCTAATTTTTGTCTACAACAATTCACGCAGACTTATCAGAAATATCTAAAGATCACAATGGCCAACACATAAAACATCCCACACGATATCGGAACAAAGATCATCCGCATCTAAAGGTCACGAAATTCTTTCTTCAAGAACGCATTGTATATTGGCGAGAACGGTCGAGACAGAGTATCTGGTCCGTTAACATCGGCGGACGTTCGGAGCATTTAAAATTAATTTAACCGAAACAAAGCGCGATCGATCAATAAATATTGTTGGCACAGCCCGACGGGACGATTGACGAACGTCACGTTGCGAAGGGTTCGGGACGAGGAGGTAGGTGTGGAGCGCCCCATGGGGTTTCAATTTTTGAATTTTCGGGTCATTAATCTCGTGCGTCACTGACAACGCCGAAGTGTGCGTGCATTAGGGACAACCATTGTTCTAATTCAAATCAGCTTGATCCGATCTCTAACGCTCGTTCTTCTTCGTTCTGCTCTCTTTTTTCTCGCTCTGCTTCATCCTTTATATTTTCTCTGTCTGTATGTATGTACGTCCGGGCGGATGTTCCATTCATTTTCTGATGTATTACAATAAATTCGTTACCTCAGAATCATGCATTTCGCTTCAAACAGTAAATATTACACAAGACGTAACCGCTAAGTAAGATGTTACTGCTAACCAATCTCCGTGTTTCTATCTTCATACATTCTTCTTCTTATTTGTTTTTCTCATCGGAATTGCCGATCTATCTTGTATCGCATCGTTGTTACGGGAATTTCAATAGATGTTTATGGATAAGGTATGGGTTTCAATACGTGAAGAACTTTGACGTTCGAGCGTGACGGCATAACGCACGATTTTACAACGCGTGACGATATAATGTATGGCCGATATAATATGCGGTTGTACATCGCGTAGTAATATACCAAATGAGCGATATAACGCGCGGTTATTCCGCGTGTACATAATAATATAACGCGTATAGTAATAACATAATGCATGGTGATTTAATCAGTAGTGATATAACACGAGGTTGTTAAGCGCATAGTAGTACAACACGCGAGCTATTCAACGAGTAGTAATATAGAGCGATGTTATTCATCGTATAATAATATAACGTGCGGTTATTCAATGCATAGTGATGATGTAACGCGTAGTTATTCGGAGCATAGTGATACAGCACATAGTTGTTCAATACATATTAACACTATGCCGTCCGCAGATCTTAGATGGATTCTTCTGTTTGATGCCGGCAGAATAGCATGGAAACTTTCGATTTTACCATCAATTTTTCGAAGACAGCGGTAATATAAATTCCTAGAATGAAGATATGTCCTTGAAACATTCTCGTATTCCATTCTTACATAAAAAAAACAATGCTATAGTTAGTTTTCCAACTTTTAACACACAAGAAAGATGGTTCAAATGCTATTTCAGTATTTTAAATATGGCACCAAAGTGGTACCATCGGCACCCAACAGATACATTTTGTATGGCACTAACGTGGTGCCACCAGACGGCATAGTGTTAATCTAAGGCATAGTAATATATTACGTGATTATTCGTAGTCTAGAAATTTATTTATAGTTTAAAGATTTGTAGAACAAAAGATTTGGGAACCATGAGATTTTGAGAACTACTGATGTGGGAATTTAAGGAATTTAAGGTATTGCGAATGGAGAAATTTGGAAATTTGAATAGTCAAAAATCCAAGAATTCGGAGACTTCACAATTTGGGTAAATAGAAAAATTAGAATACTGAAAGTTCAGAATTTGGAAATATGAAAGTTTAGTAATGCAGAAACTTTGGTATCTGGAGAAGTAGAAGCCTGGAACGTTGGCGAATTTTGGAATTTAACGATTCGGACAATTTTGGCTGAGGAAATTTGAGAACATGCAAATTTCAATATTTAGAAATGTATTCGATATTGAAAATGTAGGAAAACAAAGATTTGAAATTTCAGAAACACGGACATTCAGTTACATCGGAAGATGGAAATTTGTAAATATAAAAGTTCTCCAATTTATGCACATATCTCTGTTGAAAAGTAGCCTACCTTGCATCCGGTTCGACAGTAAACAACGTACGCCGCCATCTATTTTACGGTAGAAAAACTACATACTCTTTATCGAGTTCAAATTCGATACCAGCACGATACGGCGTTAACAAGTCAGATAACATGGCGAGGAAATATGAAACGCGCTAACGACATTTCAGGCAACTCGGTCCACACGTCATTATCGAAATTCTTCCAGGAAAAGGTCCTTACCACGAAGTGGTACTTTGTGGCGAAGAGTGATCTCGTGAGACAAGAGAGTGGTCCTCTCGGTAGAAGCATCCAGGTACTCGAAATTAACCGGTCGACTACCCGTCATAACAGCCACTGATACGCGCCAAAAGTTCATCCAGCGTGGCACGGCACGCACGTTTCTTTTCGGACGGAACAGCCGTGCCCCAACGTTTTAATTCAAGAATTTTTGAATGGAACCGCTTCTGACTCGTCGCTGAACAAGTTCAACTCTTAACGGGCATTTCAGGATCTTCTACGCACCGCATGGCCCCGGCTTTTATCCGTAATTTCATCTTAATTTCGGACCGGTGTCTGCGCTACCACGTCGCATTCAGATTTATGAAATTCCCCGCGGCATGACAGATGGTTCCGGCGTGGTAGCATGTGATTCTTCTCTTTTTTACATATTCTTTTTCTCGCCTAGTATCTTCCGCTTCATTCTCCCGGAGAATATGTTTCGCGTCGGTTTTCTTTTCTCGCTCCCGCCTTTCTTCTGATCGTACAGGCCGATTGCCTGGACCAGCTTCTCCAGTTCGGTCGTCCTCTCCACCTCCTAAGTCGACCGCCTTCTAACGCGGCGTCGCCATGAATGAGACCGAGCACGATTCTTGTAATTCAAATATTTGAATTCATTAGGCGAACCACGCTCGTACCCTCGTTCCCCTTCGGAATCGTCTCTTACCGTGCTCCTTCTTGTGCCGCCTCGGTTCTCTCCTCTTTTCCGCCTCTTTCTCTCGGCTCTCCTCTTCGGCAAGCATGTAACAGGCTCCCGCTATTAATGGCCCCCTGTTGTCTTCTCGTAAGCACGTCCGTTACATGCGTGCCCGATTTCACGTTTCGTACAGATGGGGGAATAACAAGTACGCACTTTTATGGTAACGCCGAACCTGGTACATTCCGTAATTCTTCGCCTCCTGCGTACGGCAGAACGTTCGTATTCCGGAATCTTCCGTGATACAGAGAGTCTTCGGCGGATTATCTGTAACGCCTTCTGTCAGCATCCGGTTTATTTTTAGAAACCGCTAGTCACTTCCTTACACGTTTCTTCTTTCGCTTAGTTAATTCTGTTGTTACGCTCGATAATGACGCAAGAAGGTATATATTCTTTTGATGACGAGAAACGGTATTTGCCATGTTGTTTTAGAGTACAGCCGAGTTAGGTTACAACCGCTTTAGAACGAACTTCGTTGGCTCTACAGCTTTTGTTATATCATGTGTTCGATTTAGCGTACGTTGAAATTCAGTCGCGTAGAGAAGTATTCTCTTTGTAATACAATAAATGAAACGTTTATTTTGAAACTAAAGTAAGTCCATTTATGTTCGAATCGAGATATTAAAGCTTTTTGCGTTGGGTTAAATTTATAAATACGAGTAACGGACAACATAATACAATAATGCTTTTGGAGTTATGAGAGTGTCTTTATTATCCCTATTACCGTAAATAACACTTTTTACGAATTAATATGTGTCTGACTGCTGTGCATAGATCTATGCCACTTTTGAAATCAATGAAATGATATTTACAATTCTTGAGAAAGCGCAAGTCCATAGCAAAAGTAAATTTCCCTTGAAATAAAAATAAATGTATACATTTTTATGTTATAAAATAAAAAAAACATTCAACTTTTGTTCTTTGTTAAGCAATTTTTATAATAAATTAAAATTGTTTTATCAATTATCATTCAATCTTCTCCAGTTCGTGTGTGCGGGAGGGATTTAAAATGACTATAGTGTGTAGGTGGTTTATAAAGTAATAAATCTATGAAGTCCTATTTTAGGTTTGTGAGTGGTTCGGTCCTCTTGTATAATGGTGCCAACTTGATATTATTGAATTTTTTCGGTCTCCCCCTTGCGGGGAACTCTCACAATGGGACTTACGCAACATTCGCAGTAAACTTTTTCATCGCTTCATTAACAGCAAATTTTTGTGTTATAAAATCTTAATGATTTTAGATATATTAGAAAAAAGTTGCTTCAGAATGAAGAGATCATGTAAGAACGCAACTACTAAGGTAGCTAACTCGATATTTTTGGAAAATGGACTTACGCCTCTTCCAAAATGAACGGTTCAAATAAAGAAATAAGTATTATTGAAATTTTTAATGGGTTCGTTACGTGTAATTCTGTCGATTATTGAGTATGGACATTGATAATTGAAATTTGAGGACAATTGATATTTGAGATTTGTCATTGGACAACAGCGACTCCTAAACTTAATAGTTGAAGAGTTTGCTGGATTTTCTTAGAGTTGTTATTTTTATTATTAATTACTACTATTTCTGCTATGTTCATATCACATAACAAGTATGTTATATTTATGATACTATAGATTTAGTTGAATATTCGCTTCGAATTGTTATATTAAACTGAATAGTGGGCATAAAGATACTCTAACACCATTAGTTATTCAAATCAGCAAGAATAATATTCGACAAATTATATTTCCTCATCAATGATGCATCAAAAACTATTTAAAACTTTTGCGTATGATACAATAAATATATAAATTATATTTTATTCGTTATGGATGTAGTTATGAATAATTATGTGGTTTATTAAACACTTGCCTTATGATTTATTTGTGAGATGGGTCAGTCAGAAGGAACTAATCACAGCTACGGTATTAAAACAAGTAAAGAAAATGGAAATCCTACGTTTATTTTGTATTCAATAATCATTGACTACTCAAGTTATGATTGGACTTGAACCCTAAATTGTGGCATATTAAATATTCGAGTATGATTTATCGCGGTTCAAGTGCAAGTACATCGCGTATCTGACTCGTGAAAATGTGTCAAGAGGTTAAATATTTAAGGTATTCTTAAACGATCGATACTCTCGTTCTTCGAATCTCGAAGAATAGTATTCTATAAATCACAACTATTCATGAATGAAATATTAAACAACAGTTGTCAATCCTCTTTGTGCTATAACAAATATATGAATAATGTAATATAATATTTGTAGATAATTGAATGGACTGTTGAACACTAAAAATATTCTTGCATAGTTTTCAGGTCTTAAAACGCAACATTATATGAAATAATTTCCCATCGTTCAAAGTAGCGTCAGTTTGGTGGGAAATCCAGTTCTGTTGTAATTGTAATCTTGCAATTAATTAGTAGTATTATTGATGAGTACACGCTTTGCGGGCCAACATATAAATTTCTTTATTTACTACAGAATGAAAAATGTATCGAGATCCATACTCTGAAACAAAGTTATGAAACGATACAACGATTCAAGCATGAGAAATTTAATACTAGGTGGAGGACATAAGTGAAACAACAAAATTAATTTATTAATTACTTATTTATTATTCACTATTTATTTACTTATTTATTATTTACTATTTATTTACTTATTTATTATTTACTATTTATTTACTTATGTATTATTTGCATACTGACATTCTCTCTACACTTTTACATAAACCTCCACAGTTTACATATGAAGAACCAACAAAAGGCACACCGTGTTACATGTGAAATTAATGTAAATTTTAAACAGTTATTTTTTATTTCAATAAAAAATAATATTTTGTCAAATATAACTAAATCAGGTGGAATGTATTTATATCCCTAAATAACGATATGGCATCCTTCTTTAATATCATTCAAAATTTCATACAAATCCGAAGAAATACAATAATTTCTTATATCCTTATATACTATACGTTCAATTAGTACACGTTTCCGAGATCAAGCATCAATTAACTCCGCGACAGTTTCAATGATACGTAATTTCTAATACCTCAAAAATGACTGAGTCAACGTACCGCTGTAAATCAGTTACTGAAGTAACGAATTCTTCTTCCCATACTCGCAGAGTTGCTCGCAATAAAGGAAAGACCTATGGTTAAGTCATTTAACGTGTCGTGCAACATAATGCGGATATTCCACGTGAAAGTATCTCATGCATATCCACCACCGTGCAAGTTGTTCGTTCGAGCTGTGCAAGCGTGTGTCAAAGCATGTGCTACGTGCAAATGCAACTGTACCGTTTTTTATGGTAACAAGTGCATTCCGAGCATATACATACGATTCTGGGAGGCCAAGCGTTATGTTTTTTCAACGATCATGTCCGAACGTGTTTAACGAACTAACGCGCTCATTAGAAAATCCTGGTGGCTACGATCGAACGGCATTAGTAATCGTACGATCGCTTCGATAGAAACGTTTATCGCTTCGAAACGTTACTATCCGATCGACCACCGGCTAAGCTATGGGATCAACTAGGGCACGAAGCAACACTTCGCGTGAATCGCGATGTTCTCCCCGTTTGAAAGTGAAGAAAACGCTTAACACCGGATACAATATAATCCTAAATCGGTGAACTACCGTCGACTTTATTCGTCACATTGAATTCCTGTCACGCGCACTGAAATCGTGTCACCGACAGTACAAAAACGTTCGCGTAAAAAAGATGATGTTTCAATCTACCGGCCATTGTCTGTACCGAGGAATTCGTTTTCAATTAACCCATTACTTTGTATGATGCAATGTACATTTCTGTTTTCGAAGAGACTATATTTGAAAAAATCTCAGTATCGCACGTATTTAATAAAAACTGCAAATAAAATTAAGTTTCCCATGGCCATCTTACGGTGAAGACATCTTTAGGGTGGATTGCCTAACTCGACCCTTTGAAGTCATTCATGACAGAAAATCGTTGTAAAGAGAATATTTCATGCAGAAATTACTTCCATGTTATTAAAACATATTGTAAATGTACAATCACCATTTTCTTTTAAAATATTAAGTTGATCGTTCCCTACTGTTAAACTTCAGTTTAAAATAATACTACATCTATGAACAGAAACTACCTGACAATGAATAAGTGTATCATTTCGATGATTTCATATATTCGGTAATTTTAGCTCCAAACAGAAAACAGATTAATAAAAGCTAAGGGGGTTGATATACAGTCGTGGACAAAATTAAGTGGACAGGTATCATAAATAACAAAAGGTAAACTTAATTAACTAATAGTGTCTATAAATCAAAACTTTATTGCACAATTATATACATTAAATAAATGTTTTTTCGAATCTACCAAAATATCTCACGTTCTAAATTTAAAATTTATTTACAACATTGTAATAAAACAAAACATTTTTTACATTTCTGCAATGTCCACTTAATTTTGTCCAGGAGTGTATATTATAAAAATGATAACAAGTAATTTAGTAAGGAAATAGTGTAGGACACATAAAAATAGGAAAAAATAATGTAGAAAAAAGAAGTAAATTATGAAAGTGGTGAACTTAAGGAAATATATTTTCATATATTTATTCCAAATACTGTCATGGACATACAAATTATCTTCTGACGACTTTGTGTAAAGGATTGATCCTTATAAATAAAATAACAGAAATACAAAATATTTGATGCAAAAGAAAATTTCCAGAGCTTGCAAATGATGTTGTCAATGTCCACTTAATTTTGTCCATGAGTGTATGTATGCAGCACGCTATATTACTGACGAGGGTGGTGGAAGGATAAAATATAGTAACATAACAAACAAATTTTTTAAGAAATAGATGGTTTAAGAGATTTTACTGCGATCAAGTTAGGTGGTTCACCCTGTGCAATGGGTGGTACCATAAGAAAGAAAAAGAGGGTGTTTTCTTGAAGCCCTTTCTGATCGGCTGGACCACTTTTCTTACGTCTTGTTACATACGTGTACCGTATAACTACCGTGAGCAGCTATAGGCAGTCTTCCACGTGCAACAATCTCCAACGCGTATCTGTGGGGTATGCATAATAAATGAGAATGGTACGCGTCGGTTAGCGGTGGTACCCGTTAAGCACCATGTTTCGTTTTCTATCGACACGGTCATCTCTAATTCGGTGTGGGCGATACACTTTTCTTCGTACTCCACAGCGACAGACACGATGGTATTGTCGAACATTACTATACATATATGAAGCTCGTTCAGAAATAAGGGGTCAATAGAAGTTTTCTACGAGATATGGTAATGGAAATAACTAAATGTGCTATCAATAGCATCCAATTATGATATTGATGATTCGTTTTTGTGATCGATTTCGTGTAATACGCGTGCATTGTTAGAAACTTATTTGAATCTATAAATGTAACGATATGTGGAGAGGTATTAGCCGATTAGGGTAGCCTCACTGATCCTAACAACTAAACGTTTCAGAGGGCAGCAGTTCACAGCCCTGAATCCGTGATTGGAACATCAAAGATGTTCCACGTACGTGCCGGAATCTTTCTAAACATCCAGTCAATGAAACTTTCGAATGTCTGACTTGTGGTAAATTATTGGAAACAGTGTCTAACGATTCGTCCATTGATCTTAATTGATGTAATTAATAATTTAAAAATTTTTTATACGATTAACAATTGTAATGGTATATCAATTGTGTTAACAAGGTATATCAATTATTGAAAGTTGTCTTAATTAAATCAAGCGATTCGTTTGGTTAGAATAAAATATTACCGCCTGGTGAAATCATCGTTTCCGATCTTTTAGTAGACAGATTATCAAACATACGTTTTAATCATCATTTACCAACGGACGTTTTATTAGATTTACGTTTCTTAAATGACTGGTGATACCCTCCGGTGCCAGTACTTGCTAATAACCATTTAATGTGACATCAAGCTTAAAAGAAAGATGCTATACATTAATCGATAGCGGTGATCGACACCGCCGATATTCTCAATCCGGTACTGGTCTAAAAAAAGAGCAACAAACGCGTTACGCTAATAACACACCTTGGCTATAACATTCTCGCCCCCGTAATAATTGGTTGCCACGCTCGGTCGTCGTTCGAACAGCGATGAAGATCTCGCTTCGTGCATTAATAACAGAACTGGAACATTGCGCGACCACACCAGGCGTATATTTTATTGTATACGTGCTCTACATGTTTTTGTTAAATTCACTTTGGAAATAAATTTCATATTTCGTAACCGATGTATGAACTTACTATTTATTCGTTACATTCGCTCTCCGCAGCAATAATTGAATTATAGTAAAAAATTGTGAGAATAATTTAACTTGTCGCGCTTTTATCGATCTAGTAATTAATGAATTACCCTCGAAATAATTAGATGTGAAAATTGTTGCATTTAATCTGTGATTTTATACATAGACATTTTTATCAATAAATTAAAGTAAAATCATGTATATTCTTTTTATATTTATATGACAACATTGAAACCGAATATCACTTGCAAATAATGGATGAATATATTAATATTTACTACTTTATCATAATAAAGAACAAATAAAATATTTTGAAATTAAGACAGTGACAATGCATAATATATAAAAAGAGTGAATAAAAATTAATACTTGTGCAATTTGTATTTTTTAGATTAAGTGCGCAATTCTTTACATATTAAACTTCGCGCTCTGGATTTTGTTGCAACTTAGCGTAATTGACGTAAACTCGTTGATTATGTCTGGTCTATGCTTAAAAACTTATTGAAAATTGAGGCCCGTCTTTTTTTCAACAAATTCAACGTGAAAACATAATAAAGTTAATGGATATTCGTACGCTAATGGTTAATTATATAACAATTTTAGTGTATTGAAATTACAGTAAGAATGTGAAAAGTGTCCAAACAAACTTGTAAAGAAAATGACAAAAACTCCATCTTTATTCTGATGAATGAATATTTTCTCTTTACACTTTTCTCTGTTCTTATTATTATAATATACTTGGGTCTGCAATAATATATTTTATAATACTATACAATCTTAACAAGGAACATATATCTTATATGAAACACGTTTTACTTCGACAGGAAAATAATAATTGTCTAAGAAGAAAATAAATTTAATCATAAACTGCTTAGGAACAAACAAAACCATATACCTTTAATAATAAATTATTCATAAGTAATATTTTATACATTACTTCTGCTAACAACAGTTAACCATTTAATTATTAGCTGTTTTTATAACTATTAAAACTATTGAACTACTAACTGTTGTCACTTATTTGCAACAACTATTTAATTTTTAAGCACCGCAACCACAACAATGTTGCACATTTAACGATATGTTTATATGATCATTTTTTACAAATCATACATCATATGATTGCCTTTTGTTTATAACGAAATATTTTGCATACTCATTGATAAATTTTACTATTTACAGAGATATTGCGATGATGCACATCGTGTGCAGTTATTTTATAAGTGTCCCTGCCAGTAAGTGTTACTAACCAAACCCTGTGTCATACGACTCAAAGTGACTCAGTCACATTAATTTTCTCGAAGTTTTCAATAATTTAGAATTAGTTTAGAGTAAGTTTGAAGAGTAACCTTATCTCAAATCGTAGAGATAATTCGTACAATATTGGGCGACACTTTAAATAACCACAGCTATATCTATTTTAGTATTTTACTAGAACTCATTTTATCATTTCATTTTGTCCTTTCATCGACATATTCGATTTTAGAAGAATTACTTCAGAGTAAGTTTGTGAAGTAACCTTGCCCCAAATGCTGGAGTCAATTTGACTAAAATTGTACGATATATACACTCATGGACAAAATTAAGTGGACATTGCAATAACGTAAAAAATTCTTTGTTTTACTACAATGTCTTAAATAAATTTTAAATTTAGAACGTGAAATGTTTTTATAGATTTGAACAAACATTTATTTAATGTATATAATTGTACAATAAAGTTTTGATTCATAGACATTCTTAGTTAAATTAAATTAACCTTTTATTATTTATAATACCTGTCCACTTAATTTTGTCCACGACTGTATTTCACTTAAAAGAAATACAGAAACTATTCTATCTAGGACTCACCTCGTGGCGTACAAACAGCATCAATATATTTCCTTATGTTTCCAATATATTCGATTTTAGAAAAATTTCTTCAGAGCAACTTTGAAGAGAAATCATGAAAATAAGTCGCACGAGGTTGAACGGTGATTTTCGCTGTAAAAGACCGCGGGTCCATCTCTTTGAATATTCTGCCATGTCTCATCTCGTGGCACGCAGATTGTATCTATATACCACACCATTTTCTCGAAGCATTCAATTTTGGAATTACTTTCAAGTAAGTTTGGAGAGTAACCTTATCCCGAAATCTCGGAGATAATTCGTATAAAGTTGAACGACGTCATGAGAGGGGTATGCGAGCCGAAAGGTGCAAGTTTGCACGGCGATATGCGCTACGGGACACTCGCGGACTAATTTACAAAGATCTTATTAATGCGCGGAAACGCATGTGTCCAGGTCGGGGGAATGCCGAGTAAGGCCGACGCCGCGTGAATTTAAATTGTCCTCTTAAACGCGGGCGCCGGTTGTCTAGCGGGAGGATCTCGCTCACGTACTCGACCACGTTTCTCTTGGGGGGACTTGTAGACTCGTCGGTATGGTTACACGTACACGTATAGCAACCCTGGTTAAAAGTGGTCAGAAACGGTTCTCCTTGTACAACGAGCATCAACGATTGTCTGCGTGTCATTCACGAAGACGAGCTCGTTTACGATAAATATGTCGTTTAAACGACACTGCTTTCATATCGTTATAATCTATCACAAATTCATGCCGGACTAGCTCTTCTTACGACTTTTTCGTCGACGCTGCTTCGGAATTTTATGTATTACCGATTTACAAAATTATTTCTTTCTAACAATAAACGCGAGAGGTTGACACGACTTTTAACCAGCTTCTTGTTTTTAGAAATCATAGTGGATTTTTGGCCTTGATAGTAGACATACAGTAATTTCGACGGTAGACACATGTCAGCTTTGACTCTAGACATATTTTTACATTGGCAGTAAACGTACTTTTTGTGCCGACAGTATACAGGGTGGCTGGAATGAACTGTTACGACTTCACACCGCTGCAGCAGATACATTTTTTAATATCTTGTTTTATCCAAGGGAAAAAAATAGTCGAGAAACATTCAAGAAAATGATTTAATGCTCATTGCTTTATATAACATCCCTTTGCACGAATAATTTCATTCAAACAGTGAAAGAATGAATCGCACGCTGCCCGTATGTGAGATTGTGGAATCTTCTTCCATTCCCGGACAAGTGCTGATTTTACAGCGTCCAAACTTCGATGTTGTATTACATTGACCTTGGCCTCCAAAATAGCCCAAATACATTACATTCAATCATTAAATAGATTACATTCAAATGCTGGAGCTCACGAACGATAATTGGAACTGATGTTCCAGCTAAATATAAAGCAATTACAGAATCACGCTTCAAATAACCTTACTTTGAGATGTAGTATACGAAAATGCTTTTTTACGCCTATAAACAATTGAATGAACTATCAATATGGCAACTTTCAGATGGATTGCGTGCGCGGATCCACAGACGCATCAGTATGAACTTAGTAACAGATCATTCCAGCCACTGTGTATATATTTTTGCTCAACAGTTGGCGTACTTTTTGTTGTTATAATAGTTATGTTTTGGGTTTGATAATAGACATATTTTGCCTTAAAAATAGACGTACTTTTTGTTTTTATAATAAGGTGTATATTTTTAATAGGTGTATTTTTAGTTTTGATTGTATGCATATTTTCGACTTGATAGTAAACGTATTTTTGGTCTTGATAATGGACATATAGTCGTGGACAAAATTAAGTGGACAGGTATCATGAATAATAAAAGGTAAATTTAATTAACTAATAATGTCTATAAATCAAAACACATTATTGCACAATTATATACATTAAATAAATGTTTTTTCAAATCTACAAAAATATCTCACGTTCTAAATTTAAAATTTATTTACAACATTGTAATAAAACAAAACATTTTTTACATTTCTGCAATGTCCACTTAATTTTGTCCATGAGAGTATGTCTGACTTAAGAGTAATAATATTTTTAGCCTTGATAACAAGCATATTTTTATCTTAATAGTCGACGATCTTCTGGTTTTTATAATAAATATACCTTGTACCTTCTGAGTAGATATACTTTTATTTTTGTAATAAATATACTTTTTGCTTTCATAATATCTTTGTCTCGATCATAGACGTAATCTTGTTCTTGATAGTATATGTATGTGTCAAAGCTTCGTCAGTGAACCTAATTTTGCCTTGATACAATCATACTTTCGTCCTTGATAATAGGTATATTTTAGTCTTTATTACAGGCGCGCTCAACCCGACCATTTTGTGAAACTACTTTAGCTGAATGGTCATATAACATATGACACCTTACCAACAATGTCGAAGGGTAATTTCGCATTTAATTTCCCTTATTGTTGGACTTTTTGTTTCCTCACACTTGTCAAGGGACAAGCAAACCAAACATGGTAGATGTCAGTAATTTTGGGAACATGTACTTCTCTCGTTAATAGACGCATATTGACGTGTATTTATTAATTCTAACTATGCTGACGAGTATGTGTGAAATTTCATCATCGGATTATTTACATACATTCTAACTAATAATTATTATATTTTCAATTTAATACCGAATAGTGAGGTAACATTTAATTGTTCCTTTTTCTTGCCAACGATAATATAAGAAGATGGTTAAGGATAAAATTTCGTCTGCAAAATTTATGTCATTTTATTTGGTAACAGTTTTTAGGGATTTATCAAATACGTACAACACATGCCATTTTTATTATAAAAATTGAATTGCACTGTTTATTTATATTTAATTCAATACCTTTCATTTAAATACTTTATTTTGTGAGAAAGGCAAGAGTTAACCTTCATGCATACAAAGCACGCTGCACTTTACGCGTGTACGTCGCTATGGTTGCCTGATGGCAGGCGTACAACTTAAGTGTCAGCCGGGAACAGTACTCCAAATACAAATAATAATATGATAACCTAATACTATATATCCCAAGCCATACTTAAGTTGATACTTGAGAGTATATTATAATGTAACAAATTAAAAGCTGATATGTATTAATATTGTAAATTGTGTATAATCCTAGCCCTTACCTTAAAACTTAAATAGAAGATATTTGGCTGATCAAAATCACACATACTACTTAATCATTTAAACAATATTGTTAACATTATATCTCAATATTTCATATTATTAACCTATATGTATCACAAATGATAACAAATAAATCGATTGCGAACATAGAATATTCATTTTTAATTAGCTAACTGTGGAATTTAGTTATAATCCCTTATAGGGTGCATAATTAAAATTAAACAAGTATACACTATTATAAATTTTACGAAAAACGTAAATAAAAAAGAGGAAAGATTACATTTGTATTCGATTAACAATTGGTTAGTAAAATAACGCTAAAAAAGGTTTTGCATTAATGTGTGTGCACATTGAGCGCTGTTAACTCGATATTTATGTATTAATTACCGTCAAATACACAGCTTCCGCTATGTACAGTATGAACAATGAAAATTAATATCCATATCCACGATATGATCCATCTGTAAAACGATTAGACATATTCGGCATTCCTGTTCGCGCCTAATGTCGCAGCTCATTATTAGCCGGAGGGATCAGTGAAAGAAACCGAACTCTTATGCGGTTGCTTATTTCTTCCTCAGCCGCAACGTTCGAGGAAGAACACGAAGAAGAAGAGGAAGCCAAGTCTGCCGCGTACCGGAGAACCCGGGAGGCTGCTTAGCACACAAAGAAAGTTCGAAAAGTCCCTTCTTGCCAACCTTTTTGCCCTCCTCCCGTTCAGCTTGCTCCTTGACTTCGCCGCTCGAAGGAGCGAAGGTTTGTCCTCTATCCCGTGTCTTCTCTCTTTCTAGATCCCTTCGTTTCTTCTTTCCCTCTTACGCCCTTTTTCGCTGCCTTCCCGCATGCTAATGCACGCACGAAGCACAACTGTTCTCGCGGCCCTCTGTTTCTCTCTTGCGTTCCTCCCGGCTTCCCCTTCGTCTCTTCGTTTATTTGGCCAAATTTGATTCACCAACGAGATCCGATCTGACATCCCGATCGCTTCTTGTCCTCCGGGTTTTCTTTCTCTCTTCTGTCGGCTGTCTCGCGTCTAACTCGCTCTCTGCGTCTCTTTTTTTCGCCCTTTTATCCCGCGTCTTACTTCATCCAGTTCGTCGTCGTCGTCAAGTTTTTCTCCCGAAACTATTCCAGCTCACCGCTCCACCGTTACTGTCTTCGATTCGGTCCACCGAATTAGGAGCTTGCTTTTTGGTGGTCGACTGTCTCAATTCTTTTTTTTTTTCTTCGCCACCGTGTAATACTTCTTAATAAACCAAAATTTTCCTCGCCAAGTTCGTATTACACCGCTAACAACCGACACGCTTGTAACTTCTGCGAAAACACGTGTACAATTGATCTTGGACGCTAAATGTTAATACACTCGATAAATAAGTCACAATTCTGAACAATAGAACCAACCAGTCAAAATAGTTTCAAATTTCGCATTTTACGTTACAAAAGTTTATTAGCTTTCGTCGAAGTTTCTATTAAATTTTGCTGAAATAAAGAGTGATTAGTTGACATTTCAGTATTTACTTATTTATTTATTTCTATTATTAATTTTCCCTCCCGTTTATAAAGTTTAGTGAGTACATCTCACAGTTGGTAATCGTGAAATAAACTAGGTTACTTCTATCTTCAATAATAAACTAGACCTCTCTGATCATCTTTTGTAATAAACTAGCTCATTTCTGTCACCTTATGTAATAATCTGGTTCGCTTTTATATCTTCGATAATAAACTAATCTACTTTTTGTAATAACCTGACCCGCTTTTATCATTTTTTTCAAAAAACTGGCCTACTTTTACGATGTTTGCAACCAACTAGCTCACTACTATGATATTGTATAATAACCAACCGCGCATCTGTAATTGTTTATAATAATCCAGCTCACGTGTATCGCGTTCCGTGACAAGCTAGCTTCTATTTCCCGTAATAACCTAAGTCATTTGACTAAGCAACGCTCGTGGGGATAAATAAATATGATTTGAGTGTGACATCATTGATTATCATTAGATGATGGCATACGATTATACCTGGATGAATTATTATCAACGCCATTATCGGGGCTGCGCTACATTCGTTTCGCGAGGAGCATAACCTCATGGAAGCTTTACACCTAACGAAGCCATAAATACCAGGATCGAGATATACAAGCGATCGTACACGTGGTGTAAGCCCGAGGTAAAGATGGAGAATGCCACAAATGCACGTTCTTCGGACCCATTGTCCGCTGCGTTTAAATTTGAATCGCGGGGAATCTGATCGTTTATTGTTTAAATTTGTAGACCCACTCTTAATTTGAATTTAAGATCATTCGCTGGCGCGTTGCGAGACGATTTGACTTGGTGATGGTCGCCAGCTCGCCTTCCTATACCTATCTGCTCCGTCTCTCTTTTCCAACTGTTCTTTTCCCTTTCTCGTTTTCCCTCTCCCTCACGCTCTTTCTCTCTCTCTCACTCTCTCTCTCTCCTTCTCTGTATCCCTCATTCCCTCTTTCTCCTCTTTTTCGCATTCTTCCCTACTTACATGTGCCTTTGTCGTATACACAGATATATATACATATATCGACGTATTTCTGATTCGTTATACGTCTACCGCGACATATCCCCTCATCAGAATTCACCCGAGGTTTTTGCATTTAACACTTTTCGGGTCGGTAATCCCGAAAATAAAATATTCACCTCCACGCGGAGAAATTTCATCGGTTCTTTTCTTTAACGTCTTCCTTAATCCGCGAACGCAACGAAAATACCTGACCAGCAAAGATTGCACAATCCGGCAATCCAGCTTTTTGCAATGACGTACAACTCGTTCTGCATCGAACGGCATTCAAGATGCAAGGAAGGTCAAGGCGGTCTCCCGAGAAATACAACGAGCTGTAAAATTCAGTTATTATGTTGAATCTGATCCCACGGTCGCGTGGAACGCGAACACCGGCGCTTTTTAGAGTGGCATCGAATTTTTCCGAGCACTCGAGTCGTTTGATAAATAATGGATAAAATGCGTTACAAAATCCTTTTCTCACTCGAGCCGTCGAACAGGAATACTACCTCGCTCGTTGGTCGCTTTAAAAAAAATGAGGTCCAAGAAAGGAATAGGACGAAGTCGGCCCCGTACAGTCCACCATCACGCTCGTCGGCCGCCGTGTTTCTGCGCCATCACGGACTTTCGTCCATCCTGAAGAACTTCTCCACCGACTGTACTTATCTACATGGCATACCAAATGGGGATTCACCATGGCGAGTCGCAGGATCTCGCTGACTGACGTTAGTCAATCAAACCGGAGAAAAAATGCTCACCTTGGCGGATGCTCCGGTGAATTCCTACCAGCGGTGCTCCAGTCACGGCGGAACGACCATCGATATTTTGTATTCCGAGCGTCGCGATCGTCTGCCGGCTGGATTAACATTAAAATTCGAACGTCATTAAGACATGCCGCACGGAAATCGGATATTCGCGCGAATCCGTCGTACTCGTAGTTACGGTTATTTGGATCCCGGCGATTTATGATAATTTTATTACGGTAATTACTAGCTACGAACCTGATGAGATGCAAATCGGCCGCTGGGGTATACGGCCGGTGAGCTGAAGCCAACAAATTTTTAGGCATCCTCGTTTGTCTACTGAACGCGTGGACAAAATTTGAGCAGGGTAAGGTTTCCTAGGGTAAAACTAGGATAAAAGTGGATACGATCTACTTTTAAAGAAACATCGGAGAAATAAATACTAAGGTAAAGATACCAGTAGTTGACCAGTTAAGAGAAATCTTCCACGGAAATAATGGTAACACCTGTCAATAAATGGCGAGAGTGGACACTTGTAGACGTTCTTTAAACCTTCTAAATTATGTACCAAGACCACTTTTTACAAAAAGTTAAGTTATACAAATTTGAGAAATATATTTAAGAATTCGGCAAATGCTCTAGTAGTTGACCATTCT
The DNA here is from genome assembly GCA_947623535.1 of Coelioxys conoideus. Taxonomy (NCBI): domain Eukaryota; kingdom Metazoa; phylum Arthropoda; class Insecta; order Hymenoptera; family Megachilidae; genus Coelioxys; species Coelioxys conoideus. The sequence continues at coordinate 28,431,796 of OX392452.1, forward strand.
TGAAAACGAAGATTAGCAACATCCAGAATTTGACCACTCTTATTGCTTTTTGAGGTTGCAATAATAAAAATGATGTATTTATTATTTATAAAACACTGTGAACATTTAAACAGTAAATAATTCCATATATATAGCTATTATTCACGGAAACGTTCAGGAAATAGAAATAGAATAGCATATTACTTACCTTATTGAATTCAGACGTTTGTTGTTAATAAACATACTTCACTTCACACGCGATTGTTGGAAAATTTCATCTACAGATGCCGCGGCATCTGAAGCCTACTTTCATAAAAAGTCTAGAACTTATAAAAACCTTATTTTTTTATGTTTTTTAAAAAATGGTCAACTACTGGTACTTTTACCTTACTTATTAATTCTTTTTCAAATCACGTTCTGTTTCGGTTAATTAACCCTAACGAAAATTAGTGAGTACATAATACTACGACGACGAGGAAGATGTAAGAACAAATGACCTAAGTAATATAATTTTTTAATCGTTTCTAAGTGAGACGTTTTGTAGTGTAATTAAATAAAATCTACTGTTACTTATAGTCAAATTATTTTTAGTTTCTTCTTAATCTCTATTTTTGTTCATTTTTTAACCTCCGTGGTTAGTTTAATGCACCTGTACGACAACATAACCGCAATTTTGTTGCGGTTTGATGTACACATGAACATGTCTTCATTTATTATTTTTCTTTATACGCAGTTTTAATTTAACAAACGTGACTTTATAATAAATTTGATACATAAGACGGTTGCATATGATAGTAAATGTAATGAGTAAAGTTTATGCAGGGTCGATAGGAGGACAATCGTATTGTAAAATACAAATTACATAAATACTAGCAGGAAACAAAGAATAGTGTAAAATATAAAATATTTGTTACATACTCTACATTGATATAAAATAAATAACTGCAAACGAGTGAATATCATAGAATAATATTCGCTCAAATACTTCTCGTGCAATGAAACAATCCCCGTAACTTTAAGTGTAAAATAATGGTAATTTAATAAAAGGGAACCGAGTATATTGATGTCCAAACTACAAATTGACATTTTGTTTTAAAGTTATATTAATCAATTATATTGTTGAGAAACGAATATACATACATATTATAACATGATAGATTAAATTGCAAGTATATTAAATACTCAATATGATCAAGAAGAATACTGGCTAATGACAATGATTTTATTAATAATTACATTTATTAAGTCAATACATTAATTATTTATTGTACTATTTAAAGTGATATAGACACTGTATTTGCCGTAACTTTTCGTTGCCGTCATTAAGTTTCATTATAAATATTTTCAGGAGCTTTAACATCTAATTTTCTTAAAAACAAAGACAAATATGGAAAAGTGTTACTCTATTTTCCGACTTACTTTTGCGTACAGAATTATCTCGCCATTTGTAGTACGATTTTTGGAAACCTCTGTATAAGTAGAATTAAACGTTAATATTTAGTGTTACACTTAAATATAACTCAAGTTTATCTTAAATATTCTACAATTAATCTAAAGTATAGTTACATATAATTAACTTTAAATGTTTAGAGTGCACGTTAAAAATAGTTTAACAATGAGTTAATTTTAAACATCTAAGGTGAACCTTAAATATAATTAACCCTACTTAGATAAAGTCAACTTTGAATATATAGAATTAACTATCCACATCTAGCATTAACTTACATTTAGTCAGATTCGTTTGTTAAATACTGTTAAATATAGTTACATCTACTTTCTTTGTGACAAATATGGCACCGAAGCGAGAAAAACCCCAAACTCGTCAATTTTTAATGAATTTGCGATTGTAGGCATTTGGAGACATTGCAATTTGGGAAGCTTATGACTGAATGATCGAGGAATTTAGGGATATTAAGATTAAGTCGTTTAAGAGTTTGCAGACCTGGAAATTGAGGCACATAGGTTTGTAGAAAACTGAGAATTTGAGGGCTTCATGATTTGGAAATTTTGAGATTTGGGGACTTAGGCATTTAGAAGGTCTGAAATTTGAAAACCTAGCAAGTTGACAGTCTAGAAATTTAGAATAATAGCTATTTTGTGGCTTCGGAATTGGGGCATTTAGAATTAATGGCCATTTGTACTTGGAAAGCTTGATATCTGGGAATCTAACTATTGCATAGCCAAAAAATTGGGAATTATAGAAATTTGGTTGCTTAAGAACTTTTGGACCTAAGAATTAATAAATATAGATATTTGAATAGCTTAGAATTTAAAGAGTTTAAAGTTTGAAAAATATGGGATTCGGGACCGTTTGGTATAAATGGTTATATCTATTATATGTGTATTTTGGATCATAAAAATCTAATGATTTGACATTTTGTGAACTTCAGTACTAAGATATTTGAGTGTAAACAGATTGGAAACTTGAATATTTAGAAATCTAAAAATTGTGAGACCTCAAAATTAGTTTAAGGATTTGGATGTTTATTTTATAAGTTAAAGAATTTTCAAAGTCGCATATAAGTCTTACGACAGGGAAGCCTGCGTTGTACTCGAGCGTAGAACGAAAAGAAGCAACGTGTGGCATGACGAACTGCTTCGGCCGTTTCTAATTGAATTATGGTCTTATTCGACCGTCCAAAGGTTTTATGCCAATGTCCATGTCAGAATAAGGAAATAACGATGGAATGGCGAAAGGTGGAGATGGAGAACGTCAGAATCTTAGCAGCGCGGGTAGCAGGTGACGCTGTCTGCCTAGCTCGTCCCTTTCTCCTTCCCTTTTTCTGTCTCTCTTCCCGTTCGATTGGAATAAATTTAAATTTAAGCGCACGCATCTGTTACAACCCTGGACTGGTTGGTTAATTAGGAACGGTTTAAGTGAGGCTGCCCCTATGCATATCCATTATCTATCATTATCTTTCTATTGGATTGAGTAAATTTCTTCAACGAACGTGATCCTCGTTCATCGCAAATTTTACATTTTATACCGTTCATTTTATAGTCACGAAAAAATGGAGGAATAAATGGGTAACTATCAGATTTCTAGACTTTTACATTTTCAGATCTTTAGATTCTTAGATTTTGAGATGTTTAGATTTTTAGGTTATTAGATTTTTAGATTTTTTAATTTTTATATTTTTAGACTTTTTGGATTTTTGGATTTTTAGATTTTTAGATTTTTAGATTTTTAGATTTTTAGATTTTTAGATTTTTAGATTTTTAGATTTTTAGATTTTCAGATTTCTGTATCTCTAAGTCCCTAAATTTTAAACCACTGTGTTTCTCAGTCCCTAAACATCTAAATCTCAATATTTTGAGATCCAAAGATTTCTAGTCTCTAGATGTCAAGGTCCCCATTCTTCGATTTTTAAAATCTTACGTATGTTTTAATTCCTACTTTCTACATTTCTATATCACTGAATTTATATTCACCGATTTGCATATGCCGGTATTTTGTATTCCCAGACATCCTAATCTCCAGATTGTCATATACTCAGATAGCCGTATCCTTCGTTCTCTATATTGTTGGAGCTAAATATCCTTAGACCTATATATTTATAGCTTACGATAATAATTTCCTGCTTACAATAGTTTTTTCAGAAGCAGAAGTAAAAATTTAATTTCATGCGTATTATTATTTTTTGCTTTTCTTTTATGTATATTTTACAGGAGTGACCCCTAAAAGTATAGCAATCATTAATTTATTTTCTGAATATTTATTTTAACGAAGAACGTTAATATCTTAACGATTTATAAGATTATTTGTGAAGATACTTCTCACCCTCATTTGCGAGGATCATATGTATTCACCAAACACTGCCGTTAAAATATGAAATATTTATTCAAGTGTACTAAATTAAATTTGAAAATCGGAAAAAATCAATTTCTGTAACAACGTCAAAGTGATTTTATGTTGAAAAATAAAAGTGAATAGTTCTGCTACCTGGTCTATATGATCCATACACATAATGAAATATTGTTGTATGTTTTACAATTGATAATTGCAATTTAGTGTCCTGAAACATTAAATAAAATGTAATTTATTAAAGCACTATAGTATTATCAAACGCATTCTGTTGCACTACGTTAAACAATTAATTTCACGTTAAGCTATTGGAATATAAGCGAAATGTCGGATTAATAATTGATGAAAATCAGTGATTCATTTACTCAAATGATGAAACCACAATTGCTGAATAACTTTTTTGCGATCCATAGACAAATAGGTTACATGGCTTCAAAAAAGATAAAGGACGGACTAACCAGAGGCTCCCCACATTTTCTGCTTGGTTCGTTTCATCTCTGGTTCTCTTGATTTGACAAGAGAAATTAAGCGAATTTGTGTTTTAAATTGTTCATAATTGGAGGCTGGCACTTTGTGCGCCGTTCTACGCCCGATGGGATAGATCAAACGGTCCTTTTGCCAGCTAATTCGATTGCAGGAAAATTTGAATTTGAAATCTGCACAGAGGCAGTCTGCGATACGCCGATTGGACGAACGATTTTTCACCGTTCCCTCTGTGAAGTCAATATTTTTTGAAATGTGAAAAGGCCAATTTGGTAGTAAAATTTAAACAAACGCTGCGGTATTCTACGGGAGGAAAAAAGTGCAATTTGTATCTGTATTGTAGTGACGGTTATTGTTAGCATTTTCACCAAGTGCAAACATGCAATAAATTCGAAAATTATACGCTACATTTTTTCGGAAAATCTTGTCCTTAGCGATATTTGCATAATCTTTTTTTTTCAAAGTTTAAATTACACTACAATCTCTTAAAATAGAGCGCAGTAACATTGGTCGCTGATTCTCGTTTACCTTTTCATGTAACAGAGAGGCGGAGAGGGAATATTTATTATGGATACAGTGAGTTTATCTTTCTTATTTCAAACATTCAACATTTATTCATTTTTGTTAAGTAAAATTAAGTTTTTGTGCAGGGTTCTTTTCAAGTAATGTAAAAATCACTCGTATGTAAAATTTAACGAAAAAAATGTTAACGAAGCAGGAAAATGTAACACGATTTTAAATTTTTAAATTCCCCTATTAGTACATTTTTATATATGAAAATCTGTAATTCTTGGTATTACAATTTTGGAACGTGAAAATTCGGGAAATTTAAATGTTTAAATTTGGGAATTTGAGAATTTGAGAATTTGTGAATTTGAAATTTTGAGGTTTTGCGAGTTTCAAATTTGAAAATTTAGAATTACGGATATTTACGGAAATAGAAACGAAGGTTTTGATCAAGAAATATGGAGTTTTTGGCTGTTCGTAAATTGTAGAGTTAAATGAATTAAATTTTTTACAAAATTTGAGAACTTGAAAAATTCGAAAGTCTAAGAATATAAGAATGAAAGAATATGGAAATTTGGAGATTTTAGAATGTGGAAATTTTTGTATTTACAATTGTGAAAATTTGTAATTCTGCAAATTCGGGAATTTAACGATTTAGCAACTAGAAAATTTGGAAATCTAAATATTTATAATACAGGTAACTTAAAAATTTGAAAATTTCCCGATAGAAGAATTTGGAAATTTTTGAAAGGTGAAATTTGCTATTCTGAAAATGGTCAAATTTATAAATTTGAAAATTTGATTTGTAATTTTTAATTTAGAAAATTAATTAAGATTGGATTAATTGTTAGTTTGAAACAGTATATATAAAAGCTTTGCAAACCTATGAATTTGGGGAATAGAAAAGTATAAGACTTTCGGAATTACAAATTTGAAAATTCTCAAAATCGGTAACTGTTTATTTAAAAATTGAAAATTTTTAAATGATTTTGATTAATTGTAAAATTTAAATCTATTTAGTCTGTACAATCTATTTATTCATCTCAAAATCGAAGTCAATTGATCCTAATTCATAGGATGCGTATATTGTACCCTATGTACCTAAATATTCGCCAATATAAATATGCAAAAGTAGCTGGTACATGACGTGAAATACGACGTAATAAAAAGTACCGTAAGTATTTTCAGGGTTGTCGGAGGGTTGGATAGTAACGAACGATACTGAAGCGAACCCGAGCAGAAGGGGGGAGTTTAAAAATGAACTCTGTAACTTTATAACTTTTCAGAGGATTACATCATTAGCCAGCAGGCAGACGTGGCTCCACAGCTTTAATAATTTAAACAAAATTACCTCCGTACGGCACGCTCAGATAAATTAAACCAGAAAGAAACGAGCCGCTCGCTTGCCTCGCGAGGACGCATGAATCTTCGCCTAATTTTCAAATCAAGCCGATTGTCCGTGATATTACACCGGGAATCCGGCCCCTTTTTACCATGCTTTCATATATATTTCACGATCTCGAGTACTTTTACCACCCTAGTATTTTAACACTAAAACTATCAAACCTGCCAAATGTCCGTTTTATATCAAAGTTTCTTATATCAAATTACAATTTGTTAAGGTGATTTTCTGGAATTTTGTGTTGACTCTTATCGAGATAAAGAATTAATGATATGTTAGTTTATACTTCATTTGTTTATTTATTTTTCATCTTCATTTGTAATTTTAAAGCAAATTTGTGTTATAGGTTGGTACGTTTAGCGTCAACGGATCAGACATACCACATTCTTGTCAATCTTTAAATTTAATTTACTTCAAAAAATATTATGAGCGCGAGTTCTTACTGCGTAATATTATTTTAGGTTCATTTTATTAGTCATTTGTCTTTGGAATGGGTAATTTATATTATGTTGTGTACATTGTGTATATGTTTTATTCAATTATGTAACGTACCTGCTCAGTGCTACTGTAGTACTTATGTATGTGTATAGGGCATGTTGGTAAAATATATTCACTTTTTATTGTATTATCCGGTAATAAATAAAGTTTCTGTTGATCTATCAAGTGAAATAAACAATTTTAAGTCATATAGTAAATTGAATAATATTGTTCAGTTTAAACATATTTTAATACTTTTGCATTATTTTTTGTCGTTATGTCTTGGTTTTAAAATATAGATGTATTAGAATCTATGATATACGATGTAAATAATTATATAACAACTGATAAAGATTAATATAATACAATATAATAAGTACTAATATAATTCTATCGATAAAAAACTACAGTTAAAATTTATATTATTATATTACAGCTGTTTATAAATTACATATGTTTAAAATGAGTATCATAAATATCAAAGTCATCTAATGTTTTTGTTAACGTTTATTAACCTTTTTATGATTGATAATAATGTTTATCTATACATATATTTTATTTAAAAACACTGTAGATACTGATATTTATATTTTCGTAGGAATGATATAAATAATCATTTGATTTATGTAATTAGAAATACTCGTTTCACAAAAATATAGTGAAGACGAAATATCGTAAAAATGATTGATAAAATCTAATTTCCAATATAAATAACATGTAATGAAATATTCAATTCAAAATGATATTCTAAGTGCTCGTGTTATAAATGTTCGTATTATTGAGGTCTGCAGATTTTGTAAAAAATGTTGTAAATCGACTGGGAGTGTTAATATAAATATTTTTTCGATTTCGAAGGTGATTTAAAATATTATCGTAAATTTACATGTTTTACTTATTTTATACATTCTGAATAAATTACTCTATGCTTTTTTCATACGTGATCATACACATTATTTATATTTTTACAGATATTGGTACACTATAAATGGACAAATGTCAGTAGTCGAATGATGAAAATTTATTTATTCATTTTCATCTAGTCTTTATTATTAATACTGATAAACGATATAATTTGTAAAATTACATATAATTTAGGATCAATTCTACAAATTATGTAATGTATAGATTGCTGTGTTAATTTATAACAAAATACAAAAATTTACAAAAATTTACAGTAATCTGTAAATCATATTTCCAAAACTTTAAATCTACGTATATACTAGCAAGAACCATTTATTCGGTGTGAAGAATTTTAGTCGTTAAAAAATTGTAATTTATTAAAAAAATAGTAGCTCTTATATTTCGTCTTATAACGTTAACGTCAGTATACACAAAGTACGCTCTTTATTTTTACTTTTATTTTATGTATGAGATTTATCAATAATTTTTGTATAGTCTATACAATATATTAGAATAAGTAGCCCAAAATTACTTATTAAACTAAACCGTTTCAATTAGTTTATTACAATAAGCAGTTGGAAATAATTTACTACAATAAATCCTTTAAAATAGTTCAAAATTTAAAGAAACACTGCTTGTGTGATTAAAAAAAAATCATAAAATGTCCCACAACTCAGCGCTATTAATTTCCTATGTGACGTCTGTTCAAAATTGTCCTTTTCTACTGCGTCGAGTATGATCCGGATCCAATATTTCTACAAAATTTAGTTTTTTTTTCTAGTGCTTCCTAGAACGCATATACTTTTCAAGAAAAAAGAACAAGAAAAAATATCAATTCAGAGGTGTTTGAAATGTGCGATATAGCGGGAAGGGTGACAAGAGAGGCAAGTTTGGTTCTTTTCGTTTTATTCCGACGGTGAAAAGGGTGAACATCAGCAGGGTCGTTCGTCACCTTTGAGAAGTGTGATAGTCTGACAAGGGAAAAACGTCGTATATTGGTTATTAGAGTGCAAAAAGCGCTCATTTAACCGTGATAGTTTGATCGATACATTTTACTTTTCATCAATTAAAAAATCTTCTACAAGCACATAAACTGCCAACAAAAATATTTAGTATATTTGATCGCGGACATCTGATTTCTTTAATGTATAAATTCTCGTGTTTCACGTGTTAATAGTTTCGGAATTACGTTCGAGAGAGATGTTTAACCAACCAGAAACTTCATTCATGCATTTTTAGTAGCGAAATTAATATACGTAATTAAATTTGACTAACTCGCTTGATCGACCAGTTTATAGCCCTTTAGCTGCCCCTTTTTAAATTTCATCCCTCGTGCTGTTCGAGCTGGAAGCATGTACTCTTCTATCACGCGAAATTGGATTTAATTAAGGATAAAATTAAAGTTGGGTAAAGTAATTACCAGATTAGCCGGAACGAGTAGCAATCTAATCTACGGATTCGTTTAATTAACCGAGTCTTCCCTATAAAATGAATTTATGTCATTTTTATCGAATTCTACGTATATTTGCCTTAAAAAATTATTTTTATGATATTAAAGGAACTAAATAATAAGTTTTAACTTTTTTAATAAATTTATTATCGACACTGTTTGTAGATGTTTGTAATTCTTGTTTAATGTGCTTGCTTGTTTGCGTTATGATAAACAAATCTTTTTGAAACCATGTAAGTACATGATACTGATACAGGAAAAAATGCTATTTATTATAATATTTTAAACATAATATTATCAACACATAATACGTGTGTCTAAAACTAAAATGATCATTTATTTACATATTTATTTATATTTTTTTTATTAAATAAATTTAAAATCTATATTTATCTTTTTATTAAGCAAATATTTTTATAATACTATATTTTTTATATCATATGTAAGTTATCTTTTAAAAGGAATACATTGTATGTTGTAAAACATATAATTCATGTTTATATAGTTATATATACCGAATTAAATTGCTGTACAAATTAGCACAGAGCTTTGTACATAATTATTATTATAGCAGCTTTGAAATTATTAAACGTTAATCAGGAACGAAATCTTAATCAATACTCGCTTTGTTACATTTCTGTTGCATAACGTTTATCTTTATTAAAAAATATGTTTACTATTTCCTTATCTATATTGATATGTTTTTTTACAATCGTATATTTCACAACAATTTTTGCTTGAAAATACGAAATTGTCAGAACGAGGACAATCAAGATGAATTTTTTACTACAAGTTAGAAAAATATTTAATAAGAATTACTTTTGCATGATAAAATATGTGTGTGTGTCGTATATGGTAATTCAATTAATTGTGAATTAAACTGTTTAAACATCTTTTATACAATCTTTTATACATAATTTTACACAATAGTTTTAAATACTATTCTTATTATTCCTGAATAATGAATAACTATTCTTGAATAATAATTTTCCCGTCATTAAACATGAAGCATGTCGTAGTCACTTTTAAATAAATCATATCGCTTTTGCATCCTGAGTTTGCCTATAGCATCCGAAAGCTCTACAGATTTTTACGACAGATTCCGAAGCTATATAAAGCTTCCTTTTGTGCTTCAAACGAACTACGATTTTTGATACAGACATTTTGTAGTAACGTCGGACGCAACAGGCGAAGTGCTCAGAGCGAATATTACCTATAAACTGACTTGTTCTACTAGCTGCTTGCCGTTATAACTGTAGAAGTAGAAAAGACAATAAAACCATCTGCGTAAAAGTAACACGTGACCTTCCAGAATAAATTTTCATAATAAATCTGCCTGAAAGAAAGGTGTTCGACCGTGTTTCAGTTGTTTAAATCATCACATATAAAATAATACCTTTGAATATTATAAACTAAAACCATCTATAAGTTAATATTACGTTGCATTTGTAAGTGTCCTTAAAAATAGTCCTGTAAAATAGATATTTTACTGCACAATTTTTAAAATTGATATTTATTAATAGAGCTTATAAACAAAAGGATTTAAAATGCATTTTATTAATAGAAGTTGGAAATTTAGATAAGGGTTGTATCGTGGATACACACTATTACAAAATTTCTTTAAAATTTAACCGGATGTAAGCAACAATATTTGAGTATTTAAAATCGAAATCGTTTTATATGTATACAACATAGAAAAATTATACCTTCAATCTTTATAGTAGTATTCATAATAGTAAATAATAGTTAAATATGTATAATAAAAGGTACGTCATAAAGTTGTTGCAGAATTTTGAAAGTTAAACCTCAGTAAGAGGACAAATATACTCCTCATCAATAGTTCTAATCTAATAACAGCAGAAATATTTATTTTGTACTCACTGCATATTGTTCTGATTTTTGACGTACTTTGTAGAATTTTATATCAAACGTCATAATTTGAAACGAAACATTTTTACTAAAATTACTTCGAAAGCAATTTTTTTTCTAAAATTAGCGTCAGTGTGCTAACTTTTGAATTCGACCGTCATGACACATCTTAAAGTTAATATTAAAAATATTAATTAACAAATAAAAATTGAAACCTAAAAAATGTATGCAATTATTAATCGTCTATTAATACATATTAATTTACGTAGTCGATACATTTACTGTAAATTTATAACATAACATACATTTAATAAATAAAATAATCTCGTGTAGTTAAAAATTTCTATACTTTCAGCTTATACACAATTCCCTCCCTTGCCATTCAATTCGCGAATTTATTTTAAAAAATCCCCATCTGATTTGAACGATGAGCAAATACACCTGCCATATCTTCCGCAAAAAGAAGTAAATCGTGGCAAGGGGGAATACATATTTACTCAATAAAACGAGAACAATTCATTAACGTCAACCGTATCGAAATAAAATTTTAAATTGACGTGTATACGCGTCGAAGGCATTTAACCGGTTAAGTTGTAGGACGATTTCTCAAGGTCCGCGCAAAGGCAACGATGGAGGAAACGCGAAAGAAGCCTCCAATCAGACCGCTCGCCCTTGGCAGTGCTAATTAATACCTCGCCTGGTCAAACGGGGATGAAGCGAGTACGAAGAAATGGCGTGATATCATTTGTTGGTGGGCGTCTTAATTAATCCCGTAGTATCCGCCTTTGGTGGTTCAGCGCGAAAGGGGCAGGGCGTGGCTCTCCAGTAGAAACAACTGAGCGAGTGCAGTGCTGCCTTCTCTGCTCCACTGACCCCTCTATCCGCGCTTCGCAGCGAGCCCGGTCCCCTTTCTCCCCCCTTTCTAACCAACACCCCCCTTTCGCGTCCTCTCTATCCTTCTGTGCCGTTCGTTTCGCCGGCACAGATGTCACGTGACCGGCCGGCAACCAATCGACGCAGGCTAATGAGCAATGCTGCGCCGCCGTTTAATTAATTGCACGCGCTGCTGCACCGGCAAACCAACAGCCGCAGTTGCGCAAACAGCTTCCACGGATGACGACGACGGAGCATCGAGCGCAACCTGTACGGATTTCATGCTTTATTACAGCTTTTCTTATTAACCCGAGTATCTTCCCCCTCTATCTTTTTCTACCTTTTACCCTTTTTATTTGCGAATTTACCTTTTAACGGCGGAACTACCGCGCTACTAGGCGTTACAACTTGTTTGTTCTTTTTTTTTGCGATTTTGTTTTAACGCTGGATTTATGGAATGCGTCGAAATGACACGTCATAAATTCCGTATTTTAAGTTACAGAAGTTATCAAGATGCTTTTGTTCAAATTGAGGAAACGAATAATTTAATAAATTACTTTATGTTCTATCCATTGTGTATTTATTGTTGTACTTTATTTTTAATCTAAAAGTAACTGCACATGGGAGGTCTGTAAATGTAACTTTAAAAGTCCTACTTCGTATTACGTTTAATTTTCGCAATGTTTCGATGACTTTTACGAAGATAACTAAAGATATTTCGTAAAGAAATTTACTTTCATTATTTATTTCAAATTGAAATAAATTTCTATCGTTATTATCGGGAAGATTCCGGACCAGGCATAATGCCGATGCATAAATAATGCATTTATTTGAAAACATTTTTAATTGTTTTAAAATAACTTCAGTTATTCCGTTATGTATGTAATTAATTACTGGTATTACTTGTATAATTACTTTATAATTACTCGATAATTACTTGTATTTCGCAAAGAGTTTTTGACGTGTAATAAATAAATAGAAATATATAATGCCAAAAATTACACTATAATTTAAAAATTCAACGCAACACAGCTAGTTCAGAAATTCATTTAAGGAACGAAGTTTCACATCTTTTACTTAGGAGCAGGCTACTTTTACTACTGATTTTGCTTAGGAGCAGGCTTATTTGGGTTAACTCTTTAGTTGCCAGCAAGGCAGTTCTATGTCCTTACGAAATATTTAGCCGGTTGCCAATGACGTGACTGTATACCTTTTCTCACAATCTGTTAAAGATATTAAGGGTTGTGGTGAAAATAGACATGTATAAGACGTACTAAAATTGTAAATATACGGAATGGGAACAATCAATTTTTAAATTTAAACTCCAAATTTATGCCTCTATTTTATTTGTGCAAGTTTTGTTGTCAAAATTACATTTCTCCATTTTTATCAATTATTTAATTATAATCTATTTGAAGCACCGATTACCGCTGGAACAATACTACAAACTTAATATGATCTAATTAATTAATAAAAACAGTGGAACAATTCAAAACACTATTACATCACGCTAATATTTTTAAATAGTTTAATATTTTCAACTGTAGACATCACAATAGTAGAGATGTCGGTGCCAGTTGATTTAAAAAATTTTCTCCTGCACTAAATATATTATGCACACAAAACCGTAAGGCTTTCTAAATAAATAAGTTTCAGTAAATAAGTTTTTACGAAAGTACAATTACAACACTATTGTATTCCTTATTACAAGACGTTGTGTTTTTGCCAGTATCATAATTGTTAATTGCAAACATTTTTATTTTTGTTTCATAGTTATAATTAAACTACGAATGTTTATGTATTTATAACACGTCAAAGCGTTCACAAATTATACGATATAAATTTATTCGTATACCACGTCTAATACATTATATGTATACTAGAATTATATTACATAATGATAAAGTCGAAGTAACATCGAATACATATACAGGTGTACACCAAAGATAAAAATTAGATTTACTCTAAAATTATTGTTTAATGTATTGTAGATAATGAAATACCTACAAACTTAATATTCGGATGAATTGATATATTCATCTAATATTCATGTGCGCGCATAAGATTTTAGCAACCTGACACCTACGTCTTGTATATCGTGGGCGTCGCGTGATTCTCGCAAAAGAATTCTATCCGCGGCAAGAAATTCCAATTCGTCGGGCAAAGAAGAACCAGTATGGGTACGTACATGTACCAATACAAGTGTCTATAACCCTCCATCCCGATGAAACACTGGCATACATACTAGAAAAACCTGTATATACAAGACCATAAACACGTGTGTGTCAGTTTGACGCGTATAAAAATACACAGAACCGGTAAAATCTATTTTCCTGCCTCGGGAAAACTGAAAATTGATATAACGGTACCCTCATACCTGCAATACACTACTAGTATTACTGTACATAATATCTGCAACCACATTGATTAATGAAATAAAAAACCACGTTGATAACTATTGAGTTGTACCTTAGAACCTTTGGAATTTGTGGATACCATGAATCCATAGTATTTGCATCAGAAATGAAAATTAATATTTTTGTATTTGCGGAAGGAGTAAAAATTGACTTTATTTATAGAATAAAAGATTTGTAGAATATAAAATAACTGGTTATTTACGAAAAAGTTATAAAATTCATAGTTATTTTACCTCGATATGTAGGTCTCTAGGTGGTAAATGTTGGTAGGCAGAATTATTGTAAATATATTAGAATTGATTATTGATAATTGCTTCATGTAAATACTATATATCCACTTATGTACAATCAGGTAATGCTACCATGTACTTACACAATACATACATCACAATACTATATTAACACGTTAAATGTCATGAGATGATGTCACAAATCTAATATCATTAACTACTTAAAAAAAAAAACGTATTAAGGTAAATTTGCAATAACATTAATATTATAATACAAACCTCGATAACCTCAGCGAATTTGTTCATCGTAATCTGTTAACGCTGTTTTATCCTGCACCTGCGTCTTTCTAAAAAGAGGCTATAATACATAATTTCAGTACATAATTGAACAACATATTATGCAATATATTATAAATGTAATATTATATTGTATTACATTTATCGAAATGGTTAAGTCGATACCTATGACTGATCTGATCATACTTAAATCGAACTACCATAAGTTGTATTATGTCGTACACGTTACTTTAACCCCTTGCCATACTTTGCCGAGTCTCACTCGTGACGCACACGCAACTTAAACGTAATAAATATTGATAAAAATTTTGTACACGATTATATGTAACGTTGATGTACAATTATAATTCACATAATCAAGAATCATTGGATATGAAGTGCGCATAACAATTTAACTTTCTTTGTTCGTATTAATATTATAGCTGCAAATAGTTGGTTCTGACTGACGCACCAGAAAAATAAATTTTATGGCAAGGGGTTGACGCACGCAATCAGAAAATTGATTAAAAAGAGTGATTTTTTCCAGTAAATGACAAAATAATCTATTTATCCCACCTTGATTATGGTTACTTAAAATTCGGAGAAGAATTTTACTTTCTCTAACCAGAATTAAAATGACCGTTTTTCCATAGTACAAATAAAACGAACTTCGTCACCTTTACACCAATTATCCCCCTAACCGTGTATACACAAAAATGTATACCAGCACCGTAACATACTACTCGGCGCATTACTCCATAATACATACCAAAGGTATGCACCGAGTATCCTTCTATTTCCTTAAAATTCCGATGGATCGTAGTGTGCCCCCGGTGTCCGTGTTCCATTGGTTCACGCACACGGAGGAACCACGGTCTTACACTTGATCACACGGGACCCTATCCACACGTTTAACTTGGCTCGTTAAGAGTGTGTGGGTGGCACATACGGTGGAGAAAAAGAAAGAGATCTCGCGAGAAGCGGAGAACCGAGGGGCGGAGGGGTTAGAGAGAGGTGAACGAGGAGAGGAATACGAAGAGAAAGAAGAGGGTTGAGGAGACGAGAGTAACGGAGGACGACGCCGGGGGCGGTGGTAATGGTGATGGCGAATGGCGATGGTGGTAGCAGGACGCTTTCCTCTGTCGCTGTGTACGTACGTATGTGTCAGTATATGTACGCGAACGTACGTGTATAGGAATTCCAGTTTAAAAATACAAATGGAGTATCGAGCTTTCGAGGAACGTTCCGCGAGGGGCGGCGGTGTTTGGTGATGGTTAGAGGCGGGTGGCGTTCAGGGCCGGGCGAGGACGTCGATGAAACGAGGGGTGGGGAAGATATTTCAAAAATCGAATATTGATCAGAGCTGCCAATCCTACCCTCTGTAATCCGTACGTATGTGTTGGTCTTACGTATCCCTTAGGTGCAGCCAGTGTCTGCGCTCTCCCGTTTTCGTTCCTTCAATTTATGCGAGCCTGTGTCATCTTACCACGCTGTTCGCCCAAACACGATTCGCTCTTAGTTGTTCGTACTATGTAAACGTCTTTATGTCCACTGATTTTTATTAGAATTTTATATATGTATTATGGAATCAGCACGGGATATACGAAGTGTACGGATTCGGAAAATTAGACACAATTTATGTAAATAGAAAAATTTAGTTCGGCAATAACATTCAGCTGTTGACACTTCTTATAAGTTTTATTGATCGTTGACAATTCTTCGTTATTTTATATGTGATTATTCAGAAATAAAAATAAAACTTTTAGTTTGAATTGTTTAAATAAGTTCTTTTGTTTGTTGACAATATTCGGTCATTGATGTTATTTTCAACGTCACTACATCTTCGACAAGCCTAAGTCATTTAAAAATGATTTTTCCAGAATACACATTACGTGTTTTGATTGACAACTTCTCCGAATAAATACTCTTATTCGTTGAGAACATTCTGTTACTGGTGTTATTTACAGATTTACGAAATCTTTTACAAATCTAAATTATTCTAAATATACTTATTAAAAAATGAATCTAACAAGTTTTAATTACAGACGTCTTCAATTACATGCTGATGTTAACTGTAAACAGAGGTTATCAGTTATTTAATTAGCTACATATCAATTTTACATTGATTGATTTGATTATTTTAGCTAGATTGATTGATAAAGCACCCTTATTTAGACCGGTTCTTTGCAAATTCATTTACAAATATTGTGATCCAATTTCACGTATTAGAAATTCTTTATAAGTTTATTTATAGGAACTACGATGCAATTTCACGTGTTTGAAAATTTGCCAGTAGTCGCAATTTTCATTCTGACCTCTTTTATAATTCTTCCACTACTCTCTAACTAAAGTTTATTTCTAAGTACAGAAATCTGTTTTAAATAAGTAAATCTGTTCTTTTAAATAATCTCTGTTTAAATGAATAAACATTTGTACTACAAAGACTGTAGTAAGAAGATTTTTTTATTACTACATATATTTATGACATCGTATTCATTACTGAAATAAAAACAACTGAGTGTTTTTATTAAACAATTTTATTATGTTACTATTACCGAACACAATATTTAAATAGCATCAATTGCAAGTATCATTGTATGCTCTAAATTGTTTTTCCATTATTGCAAATAAAAATGCGTATCATTGTCATAATCTTACATCTCATACACATTTATCTTATAATTAATTTAATAACTCATAACAAAATTTCATAATAAATTCCAAATATCTATTGATTTTATTAAAATGTCAACGTTCTCAGCTGAAAACCGTAGAATATATTTAAAATCTGTTAACGAGACATTTCACGGCTTCTAAAGCCGTGCGTTGGCATAAATAAGGAATATGACCCAAAGGTATGAAAATAAAATCAATGCACAGTTTTTCTCAATTTACAGAAGACCCTCTTTCTAATTCATACATACAGGAGACTGGCTGTTTTGCTGCGAGTGCCCGTGCGTTGTGTGTGTTCGTGAAACGTACACCAAGATCGGTCGCGAACGCGTAAGGGAAAGAGGAGAGTGAGAAAAAGAAGGAAGGAAGATAAGAAAGGAGGGGTGGCTCTCAGATTACTCACCCTTATATATGGGTGCCACGGGCAAGAGAGGGAAGGGATGAAATCTTTTAATGGCAGCCATCCAACCATCCTCCACCCCTTCCTTCTCCTTCTTGCCAACTCTTTCCCCCCTTTAGCTTTCCTTCGCCATTTCCGTATTAGCTATTCTTATGTCCACCAACGAATGGTACCCCTATGAAGGACACTCTCCGAATAATCGCATTTTAAATTACTCGCGTTGCCGTACCAGTGTGTTGTATATATGTACTTGGCTATATAAGGTGGAGATAGTATACGCAGAGCTCGACATACATGCATGGAGATATGAGCTTCAGATATAACCGTGCTCGTTATCGAATTGCGCTATATCAAATTCGCTGTTAAACTTACACTTCCAGCTATAAAAACGTTAATTTATCAAAATTAACAATCTTACGATTATAGGATTTCGATTATTTTATATAAAGCGTACAGTCGAAGGTTCAAGGTACGCAGTTAAAAATAGAGGCATGCGCTGCTCGCAAAGCAATTCCCTGAATTCCTAAGACAATTGTCCCCTCCATTTGAATGGCTCACAGTGACGATTTATTTGGCGAACTATCGCAAGAACCGAATTCTGAGGATCGTTTAAGGGCGCAAAGAATGTCCAATGTTCCGAGTACGGGCTTAACCAAAACATTACCTCCGACTGATTTCAACTTCACCCTTTCGAATTTCCGGTTTGCCCCGTTAGCTGTGCAATTTCTTTCCACACGGCCAGACAAAACACCGGCGTCTCGTATGACAGTGCAAAGAAAACAGTAACAAAACACCCTCTGGATTTCCAGGCCTGTCTAACAAACGAGTCCTGGCACCCTCTCCATCCACCGTTCTTCCTTCTGCCGCTCGCATAATGGGGGTGATAGTACTGCGTATGACGTCACAGGAGCCCAGAAAAACGCATACATACACATGGGCACGTACGTACATAGAAACGAGCATCCGCATTCGCGAACATAGAAGTTGAAGGAAGCGGCCGAGGCGCTGGAGGAGAAGTAAATCCATATTTTACACCACCACCGCCGGCAACCCCGCGTCAGCCCCACCTTCGCTGCCACCACCACCACCTCACCACTACTACTAACGCTGTCACGACGCCTTCGTTTGTTTCGCTAGTCCGCCAACCTCTTCTTGCTTCCATCACCAGCACCTCCACCGCCCACAACTTACATACATCCCCTAAAGATCACGCGCCTGCTACAAACTCGGGGTGGGGTTCAGAGTCCACTCGCTCAAAGGGGTTAGTGGCTGGGCGACGTCCTCGACCGGACACTCGTCACCGATCCATTTTTTTTTTCTTTCCAGAAGTAATAATGACGAGGAGCGTTGTAATATCATGGACGTACGATCGGGGCCGTGTAATTTATGGCGTGCCATACAGTTGATATTGCCTTGGACGTTCGGAAATGTGCCTTCGGAGACGTCCAAAACGTGACTGCGGATAATTGAGATTATCCAATTTTTGATCCTCGATGCACAATGCAGAACTATAAAGAATAGGTTGAACTCGAAGCAAATGTACTGTAAAACGTTGACAATAACTGTCGAACTCTTTCGAAGTAGAAGCGTTATGCATAAATTGTCCTTGCTGCGACTTCGAGAATTGTATGAGATCTTTCGGTTTGGAGAAATAGTATTTATTTACTGAAATAAAGATGTAACGAATGAAATAATAATATAGTAAGCAATATTTATGAATAACGATATAACGAATACAATAAGACTATATTTATGATAGATAGAAATTATATGAAATATAGAAGAGAGCACAAAAACAAAATATACGAAATTGGGAAACGGAATATCTATATCAAATTTCTATTAAGATTTTCTAATACGAATTACTTAACTTATACAACCGTTTTAAACACAGAAAAAATTGAATAACGATACAGCATGTGTTATCAACTAGCGCATATTTGTGCTGACAAACACTTACCGTAAAATATATAAATAATAAAAATATACTTGCAGTACATCCGAGTTGTCTACATGTATTTGAAGTTAGAATGTAGGCAGTAACTAGATCAGAAACTTCTACTTACGTTTGACATCGGTATTAATTGTTAATCCTTTGCAACAACAAAGTCGTGACGGTCAGTAGTTAGGTCAGTCTCGGCTTAATCCGCAGTTAAAACAGAACTGGACACTGACCGATCGTTCCTAAAGGAGTCAGACATCTGGTTGAACGGATTCAACGAGACCTCTAGATCCTGATTAATTACATGGTGTTGGCGTGTCTCTTGGCAAGAACTAGATAAATCGCGAGCGACTACCGGAACCGTTAGAACGGAGGATAACGTAAAAAAATAAAAGGACGGACGACCATCAGGGTCGATGATCGTTAAAACCGTAAAATCGGCATATGGGGTCGTCGCAATCGGTCGTCGCTGGCAAAGATCAATAATTCGATCTCGATATAAATTCAACGGTAGGGGAGGAGATCGTTTCTCATCCGCTGGGGTCGCAAACACGTTTCATGGATGGGGTTGAAACCGATCGCCCTTTTTTTTTTTCATCGATCACCCTTCCCACCCGATGCATTGCTTGCCACTCGCGTCCGTGGAATCTAATTTTACCAGCGGCACGTTGAAAGTATATCGAAAAAAATGTGACGTAACGTCAATACCTCGAGCTTAATAATTTCTGTTTTGTTCGAGCTAGCCTTGTCGATTATTATTGTTTGCACTTTTATTTTTAAATTGTTGCCCATCTCGCGTTTCAAATGACACTCTATTTGCATAATGTTCACCTTTAAGTACCATGATGCTGGGATCAAATTGCACCCTTGTTGAGGTTAAATTTTCTATACTCACAACTGGCTAACGACTTTACATATCACTAGGTCATAGTTCAAAAATAATTACTATTTTTGTGGGTAATCGGTAGAAATAGTTTAGTCTTTTTTATTATGAAGATCTTAACATATAAGTAAAGATAGAGAGTAAAGCAATAATACTGACATCTTGAAAACTAATGTATAATACAATGTATTTCTGTATATTGCGTTTCAAATATATTAATTGTTGATAACAATGACTCCCTAACGTGTTATATTACAATAATTATTCACACGTTAAGTGTTGTATAAATGACACGGTCATGTAAAGTACAGTGTCTTAATTATAATTATTTACAATACAGGAGTTGTACTGTTTTATTTTAATCTTTTTCTTGTATTTCTTCCGTAGTATTGTTGATCCTTCGCAAATATGATATTAGTGACATCACACTTCATTCTTGAATTTTAATATTACACTTGCAGCTTCACACTATTAACACAATAAAATTCGGATAACGTAAATGAAATAATGATTATTCAAACAGACATCTCAATGTGTCGAAAACATAAATAACCTGTACGATAATTGTTAATATCGTAGCACAATATTTAGTATAACAGTGTAAGTTAGAATATCTGGTGTTATAGCATAAATTAGTATAACACATATAATATAGTATAATCGGTTAAGTTCGTATAACATTTAGTGTAATACTATAAGTTAGTATAATATTTAATGTAAGTAATTTTCTTTCGTGAATTGTATTACATGTTTGTAAAAATCACCTGTACCAGAAGTTCTCCAAATTTTTTTCTATAAATTATACCGTAATATATTTCTGAAAAATTATACCGACATTTATACAAATGGTAATTCATTGTTGATAGGTCTCGTGGAAATCATTCGTGTTATATTGTAAAAAGTACAATAAACTTTAAATTTTTATACAAGATTTTAAAAGATAACCTTCTATGTTTGGTCCAGACGTTGCAAGATAACGTTTAGCTGATTTTATCCCGTAATGAAGTTAGATCTTTCCAAAAAGCTTCGTGTACATCAACCTAAGCATATTGTTCAAAAAATCATTTTACTCTTGTCTTATCATCGATGATAAGAGTTAACGATTCCATTTCTATGATAGTCACTATGATAACTAAATAACCAATTATTTAACTACTTTGACTAGATTTACAACTACATAAATATTATTAATATTTATAATATTGATAACATAATTAATACCGTTTATTTAATTACATAAACATTATTAATACCTATAATATGGATAACATTGATTAATACAGTTTACTGATTGATTAATATCGATAAACATTATTATCAGCGTAATATTTCATCAGAATGGGTTAATTATCACTGTATTCCCAAAGCTGATTCAGCGATGACGACATCTTTAGCAATTTAACACGGTAAAATTACTTTTTTCTATGCACGTCCGTTGTTCGTGACATTTCGAAAGTTTTCATCCAGCTATCGTGGGGCATCGCGACAGGAATACTAGAAATCGCATAAACGTGGAGCACCAGGAATCCAATAGTCGTGAGCAGAACAATGGC